>LFJQ01000067.1:0-1351896 GCA_001182835.1 Oropetium thomaeum | reverse complement strand
AGGTTTTGGCCGGGATAGGGGGTCTCACCGTGGGGGTGCCTCGGGGCGGTGGCGATCGATGAAATTCCGGCGAGGTGGCTCGACTTCGGAGGATTGGAGGGTTCTGTGAGCTTCACGGGGTGGAGAGGAACTGCTTTGGGTGAAGGAATTTGATTGAAATTGATCAGGGGTGGCGTTTCACCTTGGGGCGGCCGGCAATGGTGTCCACGGCCGGGGCAGGGGAGGTGAGCTCGCGCGGGGAAGAAGAAAGGGAGAGGGAGGGGGAAGCTGAGGAGGATTTGCGCCAATTTAAAGGAGGAACGGCGTAGGGCGAGTAGGGGAGTGGGGGAGCAGTGGGGGTGGCCGGCACAGCATGGCGGGCGGCGGTGGCGCATGGCCTGGGGCGGCTCGGGCTCGGGC
This sequence comes from Oropetium thomaeum, assembly GCA_001182835.1. Lineage (NCBI taxonomy): Eukaryota > Viridiplantae > Streptophyta > Magnoliopsida > Poales > Poaceae > Oropetium > Oropetium thomaeum. The sequence continues at coordinate 1,351,497 of LFJQ01000067.1, read as the reverse complement.
AGAGAGAAAAGAGAGAGGGAGGGAGAGAGCTAGAGAGAGAGAGAGCGAGGTAGGAGTGAGAGAGGAGGTGGGGGGGTGGCCCGACGACATGATCATAAGAGCCGTGTCGGCCGGGCGGCGCAGCTCCCTGCTCGCCCTGTTGTCGGGCGGGCGGGGCACTGTAGCCCGCCCGGCAACAGTTATTAATTTTTTTTTCTTTTACATTAAGGCTGGAAGGAATTTCAACAAATTGGCCCACTTCCCGAGCTCAAAGTTTTTGAGAATTTTTGTACAAGCTCAGGAATTTATTTGGAACACTTTTCTTTGAAGGTTCAAGTCATGATTTGGTCTCTAAAAATTCTTGAATTTCTAAGTTGATTATATCTTGCGTGAATTTTTAAGAGGTCTAAATCTTTTCCAAAAATCTTGAATAATTTCCCAAAATTCTATTCTGAAGTGTACTAAATTGTTATGTAAAAATATGGTTAGGGTTCTGTGGAAATTTTGATGGTCAAGAGTTAGGGTTTGGGTTTCTTTCTGTTAACGAGATTTCGACACTTTTAGTTGAGATTTTCTCCGGACTTTGCTAAATGCTCTGTTGTTTGTCAAACCTTTCATAGTGTCTCTTTAAAGCATTTTAAACAATATTTCTTTTTATTTCCATGATTGAATCTGCTCTAAAGTGAGTGAAATTATGGATTAGGGTTTACTGTTGTCGACTTTTTGCCCTGGTGACACTTGGGGTGTCACAAACGCCAAGCTGGATGCCATCGAGGAAGAGGTGGCCCCCCCGGCGCACGCCCTGGCTGGACGAATAGAGGAGGACGCGCCCCCGCCCCAGTAGGAGTAGAAATAGATATATTAGCTTGTAATTAGGATGCCCGAGGCCGTAGCGCCTGGTTTTTGCAATAAAAAAGAGTGATTCAAGTGTTTCATAGTTTTAAGTGTTTGACCATCGAGGCACATTCGTGGAACGTTTCTCACGAATTAACGAAGGCATTCGTCCCCTTTTTCCCTTGTTTCCGAAACCTAGAAATCGTAAACCATGGGTAGTGTCGACGTTTATTCTTGCTGGTGAGCGTCGTTACCGTAACCTTCAGGGGTCGTAGGTGTTTCGTAGTCCAACCAGCTCGACTTCACGTTTCCTTCTATCCACAACTTTTTCTTTCTGAGTTTTAAACGCCGGATGAGGGTAGAAGCCTTGGCAAGGATAAGCCGTAGATAGAGTGAGCACTCGGTCTCACCGGTGAGCGTCGTAGCTGTAGCCTCCGAGGGCCGTAAGCGTTTCGCGGTCCGACCGGTTCGACCTCGTGCTTTCTCATCCCCACTTATCCTTTCTTGTAGATTTTGCAAATAAGCGGCAAATAAACAAGTGTTAGGGCGCGTGCGTGGTATGCGCACCCTACAGGTGTAGCCCCCGAGCGAGGTCCGACTCCCGTGCGGTAGGGGTCTGGTGTCGCTAGTTTCGGGATAGAAATGATGTAGCTGTTCGATGTTCCAGGCGTTGATGATTTCTTGTCCGTCCGTAGTTTGCAGCTTATAGGTGTCGGGTCGGAGGACCGTCGAGACGATGTAGGGACCTTCCCACGGTGGCGATAGCTTGTGTCGGTCCTTGCTAGTTCTGGCGCGGCAAAGGACGAGGTTGCCGACGTTGAACGCTCTTTCCCATATGTTCCGGCTGTGGTACCGACGTAGCGCCTGTTGGTACCTTGCTGATTAAATAAGCGCCACGTCTAGCGCCTCGTCGAGTTGATCCATCGCGTCCTCAAGAGACGTTCAGTTCCCCTCAATGTCGTACGCCTTAACCCACGGGGCGCCGTAGTCGAGGTCTGTGGGTAAGACGGCCTCGGAGCCGTAGACCATGAAAAAGTGGGTGAACCCCGTCGCCCGGCTAGGGGTCGTCCGCAGGCTCCAAAGCACTATGTGGAGCTCGGATGCCCACCGACCGCTGAACTGTATTAGTCGATTGTGGATCCGGGGCTTCAGCCCTTGCAGGATCATGCCGTTTGTGCGCTCGACCTGCCCATTCGGGCGGGGGTGCGCCATGGCTGCCCAATCCACTCGGATGTGGTAGTCATCGCAGGACTTGAGAACCGTTTCCCCGTGAATTGCGTACCATTGTCCATGATGATGGAGTTTGGTACCCCAAAGCGGTGGATAATATCGAGGAAGAACTCGACTGCTTCCTCTGATCGGATTCTCACAATCAGTCGGGCCTCGACCCACTTGGTGAACTTGTCGACCGCTACCAGCAGATGGGTGTAGCCCCCGGGTGCTTTCTTGAGAGGTCCGACTAGGTCCAATCCCCAGACCGCGAATGGCCGCGTCACAGGGATGGTCTGCAGCGCTTGCGCCGGTAGGTGAGTCTGCCGGGCATAAAACTGACAGCCCTTGCAGGTGCACATGATTTGTGCAGCATCGTTGACGGCCGTTGACCAGTAGAAACTTTGTCGTAACGCGTTTCTGACAAGGATCTTGTGTGCGGCATGGTGACCACAGACCCGCCATGGATGTCCTGCAGCAGTTGTTTCTCCTGTCCGATCGGGATGCAGCGCTGTAAGATTTGGTGAGGCTCCTCTTGTAGAGCTCCCCATCAACGACGACGAAGGATTTGACGCGCCGGGAGATGCGTCGGGCCTCCGTTTTGTCCGTCGGGAGTTCTCCTTTGAGGAGGCAGTCATGGTACGGCGTCCTCCAATCGGTTGGAGGAACGGTTCCTTGGGTGGGGGCCTCATCAATCTTTATAACGCGAGGGCCTGGAGGATTTGAAGTCGGTCCGACCCCTTCTGTCGGGGGCGGCTCGGTGTCAACCCCTCGTGGGTCTTTGAGCCAGATAGATGGTTGGCTCTGGTCGTGGGCGAAGACCTCGGACGGGACCTGTTCCCATCCGGCCGCCATTTTCGCCAATGAGTCGACCTCCTCCTTCAGCCGCCTTGGGATATGCCTGAGCTCGAGACCACAGAACTTGTGCACCAGCTTATGGACTTCCTGGAAATTCGCATCCATGGTATCGTTGTGGCAGCTGGACTCTTCCAGACTTGACTGACGACAAGCTGGGAATCACTCCGAATCTCGAGCCGTCGGATCCCCAATTCGTGGGCGATCTTGAGTCCATTGATGAGTGCCTCGTACTCGGTCACATTGTAAGCAGGAAATAGCAGGCAAACCGCATACTTCATGCGCACCCCCAAGGGGGAGACAAAGACGAGCCCAACCCCTGCTCCCTTGCGCATCAGTGAGCCGTTGAAGTACACCACCAGTATTCCTGGTCGACAGGAGCCGTGGGTACCTGAACTTTGGTCCATTCGGCTATGAAGTCAGCCAGGATCTGGGACTTGATCGCCGTTCGGGGGACGTACGTATACGTAATCCCTTCGCCCATCAACTCGAGCGCCCACTTTGCAGCCTTCCCGGTTGCGTCGCGGCTTCCACGACCTCACGTAGCGGAAGGGAGCTGATGACAGTCACCGGATGTGACTCGAAGTAGTGTCGGAGCTTCCTCTAGCGATGATGATACCATAAAGGATCTTCAGTATCTGAAGATATCGGGTCTTCGTGTCAGATAGGACCTCACTCAGGCAGTAGATCGGGCACTGGATTTTGAGGGCGTGACCTTCCTCCCTCCACTGTACAACCAAGGCGGCGCTGACGACCTGGGTTGTCGCGGCGATTTAGAGGAGGAGTGGCTCTTTAGGGGTCGGAGGCACCAGGATCGAAGGCTTCGTCAAGATAGCCTTTATCCTATCGAGGGCATCCTGTGCCTCGGGCGTCCATTAAAATCGCTCGGATTTCTTCAGGAGCTGATAGAGGGGGTGTACGCGCTCTCCGAGGCGCGAGATGAAATGGCTCAATGCCGCCAAGCACCCGGTCACGCATTGTACTCCCTTCAAGTTCTGGATCGGGCCCATCCGGTTGATGGCCGCGATTTTCTCCGGGTCGGCTTCGATGCCACGCTCGGAGACGACGAATCCGAGCAGCATCCCCCTCGAGACCCTGAAAACGCATTTTTTGGGGTTGAGTTTGATGCTGTTGGCTCAGAGCATGGCGAAGGTCCGTTCCAAGTCGGTTACGAGCTGGTCGACCTTCTTGGACTTGACCACGATGTCGTCCACGTACGCCTTGATGATGAGCTCATCGAAGCACCTGATCATGCACCGCTGATACGTCGCGCCTGCATTCTTCAGTCCAAACGGCATCGTGACGTAGCAGTACAAGCCGAACGGTGTGATGAAAGATGTCGCGGGTTGATCGGACTCCTTCATCGGGATTTGATGGTATGCGGAATACGCAACAAGGAAACAGAGGGTTTCACATCCCGAGGTCGAGTTGATGATCTGGTCTATGCGTGGCAAAGGAAACTGATCTTTTGGGCATGCTTTGTTTAGACTAGTATAGTCAACACATATTCTCCATTTTTCATTCTTTTTTCATACAAGAACCGGATTGGCTAACCACTCGGGGTGATACGCTTCCTTGATGAAACCGGCCGCCAGCAGTTTGGCGATTTCCTCCCCGATTGCCCTGCGCTTTTCTTTGTTGAAGCGGCGCAGTCGTTGCTTCACCGGTCGGGACCCTGGCTTGATATGCAAGGAGTGCTCGGCGACTTCCCTCGGGATGCCAGGCATGTCTGAGGGTTTCCACGCGAAGATGTCGGTGGTTGCACGGAGGAAGTCGACGAGTGCGCTTTCCTATTTGGGGGAGAGGGAGGTCCCGATTTTCGCAACCTTTTCCTTGGCGTTGTCGGGGTCAAGCTGGATCTCCTAGATACCCTCGACAGGCTCAAAGGACCCTGCGCCTCGGTTGGAGTCGGGCGCTTCCTCGGTATCTTGCTGCCGGATGACAGCAAGCTCTTCTACAAAGGCAATGGTCGCGGAGGCGAGTTCGCCGCTCTCCGTTTCGCACTCGTACGCGCCTGGAAGGAAGCGCTGACGGTGATCACCTCCTTCGGCCCTGGCATCTTGAGCTTCAGGTAGGTGTATTTGGGAATGGCCATGAACTTCGCATAGCATAGTCGTCCCAAGATGGCGTGGTAGTAGCCGTGGAAGCCAACCACTTCGAATGTGAGGGTCTCCGATCCGAAGTTGGCTGGAGTCCTGAAAGTGACGTGCAAATCGATTTGCCTGAGGGGAACCGCTTGTTTCCCGGGGATGACACCGTGGAAGGGCGCTCCAGTGGGTCGGATAAGCAACCGATTGATACCAATCGCATCGAGTGTCTCCACGTAGAGGATGTTGAGACGCTGCTTCCATCCATGAGCACCTTGGTGAGACGCTTTTTGCCGACGATGGGCTCTACCACAAGCGGGTACTGACCCGGCCGTGGGACATGGCTGGGGTGGTCGGATCGATCGAACGTTATCGGCGCCTCCGACCACCAAAGGAATTTTGGTGTCGCGGGCTCGGCCGTGAAGACTTCGCAGCGCTCGATCTTCGCACGACTCTTGCTCCCGTGCGCCTCCGACCCGGCGAAGATCATGAGGCACCCGTCGATTTCCGGGAAATGGTCGTTGCCGTCGTTGCCGTCGTCGGTGCCTCCGGAGGCCTGTCGGGGCTTACCCTTCGGCTTGCTCTTCTTGGCCTCCTTGGTCAAGAACCACTTCATGAGCGAGCAGTCCTTGTAGAGGTGCTTCACGGGAAACTCGTGGTTGGGGCACGGCCCGTTCCACTTCTTCTCGAAGTGGTCCGGCGTGTCCGCCTCCTGCACCCCGTGCCCCAGACGAGAGCTATCAGCTCTTCTTCTTCTTATTGGAGCGGTTAGAGGGGCCTTAGCCGGCGTCCTCGTTCCGCTTGCCTTGGTCTCCTAGGGGCGGTGGAAGATCGCGCCCACCGCTTACTCACCAGAAGCGTGGCTGGACACGATATCAAGGAGTTCCTTGGCCGTTCGCGGACTCTTGCGCCCCAGTATATGAACCAGGGTGCGGCAAGTCGTCCCAGACAGAAATGCTCCAATGACATCGGCGTCGCCCACGTCCGGCAGCTCATTGCATTGTCAGGAGAAGCGCCGAACGTACTCCTGGAGGATCTCCCCCGGTTTTTGCCGGCAGTTCTTGAGGTCCCAGGTGTTGCCTGGGTGCGCGTAGATCCCCTGGAAGTTTCCCACGAAGACTTCCTTCAAGTCGGACCAGTTTACGATCCGACCCGCGGGGAGGTGCTCGAGCCATGTCCTAGCCGAATCGGCCAGGTAGAGAGGCAGGTTGCGGATGATGAAATAATCATCGCCCGCACCCTCGGCTCGGCAGGCGAGGTGATAGTCCTCGAGCCAGAGCCTCGGGTTCGTTTCCCCCGCGTACTTTGGTACGTTGGTTGGGGGTTGGAAGCGTCGGGGAAATGCTGCGCCACGGATGTGAGAACTGAAGGCCGAACTGAAGGCCCGCGGTCTCGAGGCGTCCGGGCTCGGGTTCCTATCCTCGTCCTCATCGTGGCGTCCCCCTCGACGGGGGTGGCGGGGTAGGCCCGTCCTGGAGCCGCACTCCGGTTGGCGCTGGCGTGCCTCCAGGGTGCCGCGGGCGTCGCGGTTTACCCCTAGACGACCGCAGACGAAAGCCTTTGATGCCTTGTCCGTCCCAGGAGGTGTGTACTGAACGGACGCGTTCTAGGCGCGAGGCCCACGATTTCGCGACCGCGAGCTCTCTGCCTGCTGTGCTACCGCGCACTCGAGCAAGGCCTCAACCTCACGTTGAGCGTGTCGAGCCCCAGGCGTAGTGGGCTCAGGGAGTCCTCGGAGCAATGCCGCCGCTGCAGCGAGATTCTGGCTGGCCCGCGCAAAGCATGGATATCCGTTGCCATCTTCGGCGATCCGTCGACGCAAGTCGCGTGCCACGGAGCGAGCACGTCCACGGGCCTCGCATCGAGCGAGCTCGCGGTCAATCTCTGCTTGCTCTTGCTCCAATTGGCGTTTAGCCTCTCGGAGTTCTTCCCTCCGCGCCTGTAACTGCTCGGGCAGTACGTGGCGGGGCGGAGTTCTGGTTCCCGCCACCGTGGGGTGGGCGAGGCGGTCATTCTCCGGGTTAGGGAGGTCCTCCAAATGCGCCATGAGGCACTCGCGAGAAGGATTATGACTCCCCTCGCTTTGTTCTGCGCCGGAGTCTCCATTTGCCTCATCGAGGACGTCAAAGAAGCCTGTCATCCCCATGATGTTCGTGGTGTACAGGTCTTCACGTGACCACACGTGGGCCAGACGAAGCGGTTGCGCGCGGGTCCTTGCGGGAGGGCTTTGGAGAGCACGAACCTCTGTGGAGCGATCGAGCTTTTCGTCCGTCGATGCGGATGATGCACAAGGGGAATCAGGGGCGGCGATTGGCGAAGCCGGTACGTCGACCGGCGCCAAGTTGCCCTCCGCTGTGGCAACGAAGCTTAGGCTCCCAAAACACGTGATCATGCCGAAAACCCATCCGTTTGCGTGGTTGGCCATCCGAACCTGAATGGATGATCGTCGAAAACGTACAAGGCCCCTATCTGGGGCGCCAACTATCGGTGTTCGTTACCACCGGCTACTAATTATCGTGGGATCCATGTTTTGGGGTTCGGATGGTTTGCAAAAGGACGCAAGGATTATACTGGTTCAGGCAATTGTGCCCTACGTCCAGTCTCGAGCCGCTCGTCTTACTTGCGTTTGTTTGTAGTAGGGGGTTACAAACGGGAGAGAGAGGGACGGCTTCCTAAGTCTCTGGTGAAAGTGCATGTGTGGTGCGTTTGTCGTCTATTGTCTGATGTCGTGTGTTCCGCTCAGTCTTCCCCTTTTATATCGTAAGGGGTGAGACGCGGGACGAGTTACAGTAGAGAGAGAGAGAGAGAGACAGTGGAGTGGTGATCATGGCTGTACGCTCCAAGTCAAGCTTGCTGACGCTTCCTGGGCTCCGGATTGTTGCTGTAGGCGGTGTCATCGGTATGGCGGCGTCCTTCCGTCCTGACGGTGCCGGGAGCGCCCGTCAATCAGAAGTGTCCCGCCCGTATGGAGGGATGGCCTTCGGTAGGGGTCGGTGGAATGGCGCTGTCGTCATCGCCCCTGCTCCCGTCGAGCCGTCACTCAGGAATGTCCCATTCTAGGTGAGGAGTGGGTTTTGAGAGGAGTCGCTGGAACTGTGACGTTCCTTTGGCCAGGGTGCATCCTTCGTATTTACTGCCCACTTGCTCGAGTTGTCATTGTCCTTTCCTGTCCGTGGATGTGGGAGTTGCAGGTATTTATTTCCCAACCGCCACCTTCGTGCCTATCTGCGGTGTGGTAGGCGGTTCGTCCGACCCTGAGGTCGGACGAGGCGGAGCCTAGTGTGGTCTTCCGACCCCGACGCGGGGGGTCGAGCGCACAGTTCGAGTTGTGGGGAGGTCGACCCCTGTTCAAGGAGGTCGGACGAGGCGAAGATCGTCAGTGGGCCCAAGCCGTCGGACGTCTCTATGGCACAAGGGTCGGACGAAGCGGAGATTGTTTCGCTTCCCTTATGCTATTAAGACCGCGGCCCATTAATGCTGATCGTCTCTGGTATCGACCATCAACATCCACCATATTGTGAGCATTCCTAAAGAATAATTTGAAGATGTGGGAAGAATACTTGCCCTATGTGGAGTTCGCTTAGAATCGCACGGAAGACTGCACCACCAAGGTAAGTCCTTTTCAGGTAGTGTCGGCACGTTTGGTTGGGAGGAATAGGTAAGAGGAAATGGGAGTAGATAGACCAGAGGCTTAGAATCTAATCGTTTGTTTTGCGGCAATGGGAATTTGGCGGGGACGGGGATAGGGAGTTGCAGGGAGCTACTCCCACCGTTCTCTTCCCAGCAACCCTCTGGTTGTTCCTCAGGTGATTAGGGAATAGATTATCAAAAGTCACAAATGCCCCTGGCTCCCCCTAGTTGTGTGCGAAATATCTCCTCTCCCGCGAAAGCAACGGTGATTACGCGCCAAAATCTTACGCTCCCTCGCACTACCTCTGTATCATTCGGGCATGTCCTGCCTGCCGTCGCCTTTATCTAAGTCAAGCAGGTTCTCTTGTTTTTTTCTCTCGCGAAACAGTTTCATCGCTCAGCCCAGGCGACAAGAATTGTGACAGAAAAGGTATTCATTACATCGTCTCTTTTTGATCCAAGAATCCATTTCTTCTCTCTGCTGAGAAAGCCGGATTTTTTTTCTTTTTTGCTTTTTGCTTTACAGATTGGTTGTTTCGTGGAAGGACTGAAGGGGGGCCAAAGGAAGAAATGTATTTTTTAGGGAAGCGTAAAGTAGTAAAGATGAAGTCTATTCCCAGTCTCAAACCCATACAACAAACGGTGCATACAAATTCTCTATTTAAATCTCCCTATCAACTCCTAGCTAAAGCCAAGCAAAATACTGGGAGTACAATTCCTCATCCCGTTAAACTCCGTCCTCCTACTACCTCGTTTAGCTCACTTTCCTCTTCTCTTGTTTTACCAAACACGCTCTGCATGACATTAACCAGCGCGCTCCTATTGATATTTTGCCTTTGCCTACTAGCGAGAGAGTGAATAATGATGCTCAAGAGCGTGCTGATTTTCTTATCAAGTTGCATACTCAAACTAAAGAAAATATTGAAAAGATGAATGAAAAATATAGGATAGCTGGTAGCAAAGGTAGAAAAGAATTAAAACATGAATAAGGTGATTTTGTTTTATTGCATTTGAGAAATGATACGTTTCCTGATTTGAGAAAGTCTAAATTGATGCCTCGAGCTCTGGGTCCTTTTAAGATTTTAGAGAACATTAATGATAATGCATATAAGTTTGAGTTGCCTTCCGAGTTCGGGGTTAGTCCCTCTTTTAACATTACAGATTTGAAGTCATACTTGAGAGAAGAGGATGAGCTTGAGTTGTGGACAACTCTATTTCAAGAGGGGGAGGATGATAAGGACATCTCACCTATGGATACACACAATACTTCTTCTGCTGTTACACATGAAGGTCCAATCACTAGACCTAGCGCCCGACACCTTAATATAGAGGAGAGCTTGTTCCTTAGCACTCTATTACACATTCTCGAGGATGGATTACTACCTAATGATTTTATTCTAATTAAGAATCATGGAGAGGATAAAGAAACGACATGAGACCAGATTGGAGTTGGCCATGGACGTCGAAGCCAGGTCGGTGTGACACCTCTAGTGTCACTTAAAACTCATCGACCAAATTCAAACCTGAAAGCAAATTCTTGCTTAAACCAATGGAATTATGGATTTAAAAATCAACCTTAACCTTCACAAAAAGTTTGGTAAATTTTTGAGTATGTTTGAAAAATCAGGAGCTTTTGACCACTGTACCAAAATCATTGTATAGCAGGTCAAAATTCCATCACATCTTTCAAAAAGCATAAAAAATCCAATATAACCCTAGCAATGTTTTTGCATGGCAATTAAGCTCACTTCAAAACTAAATTTTGGAGAACTTACCAGAATTTTTGGATAAGATTTAAACCCCCTAAAAATTCAAACAAAGCTGTTTGGAATTGAAAATTTACAAATTTGTAGCAGCCGAACTAGAACTTCTTCATATAACAAAAATTGTTTCAAATAATTCCCTGAGTTCCCAAAAATATTTTCAAATTTTTTCGAGCTCAGGAAGTGTGAATTTCATTTGAATTTAGGAGGACATTTGAAATATTACAACAATTCAAAAAAAAAGCAAAATAAGAAAATCACCGGGAACGCGTTCTCCGCTCCACCAACGCCTTCTTCGGTCCACTACATCACCGGGAACGCGTCATCTTCAACCTCCGGCCATGAGCACGCCGTCGGCAGTCAAGCTCTAAATTCATCGTATCGGTACCTTTCTAGCTCAATTCCTCTCGCCATTGAGTTCCTCTCGTTCTTGCGCACTTGTTTGACAAGGTTTCGACTGCAGAGAACCACCGGTGAGGAAGAACTCGCCGCGCCGCCTCTATCGCCATTGTCGCCGCCGTGAGCTGCTCGTCGCCGACCAACCTCCGGCCACTCAAGTGATCTTCATCACCTATCAATCGACTCCGCTCGTCACGGTGATGCTTCTAGACACCTCAATGGCACCCTAATCGCTGTCCTCCACCGCGCGCATCGCCGGCGATGAACTCCCTCTGCTGCCGCTCGCCGCTGATGGCTTTCCAGTCATCACCGGAGCTCAGCGCCACCTCCAATAGGACCCCCTTGACTCGCTAAGCAAGATTTGGGAGGCCGCCGTTGGCTCGCGCCGTTGAACCCCCGCCGCCCCTGTTTTGGGGATTAAAATGAATTTGCTATTTTCTGTCCTATTTTGTAAAATGCATAATACATCATTGGGAACTCTAAAAATGGTGAACCAAAATTCCTTGGAATCCTTGCAAAATACTCTAAATAACTGCTGAAACACTTTTTCAAAAAGGTTCATGGAACTTCCTAAATAAATAGAGTAATCATTTCTATTTTCAAATTTTCACTGGAGTTCCGGAGGTCTTCTTGGGATGAAACATTAACCCAGAAGCACTGTCAACTAAAAATAATTTTCTGGTAAGATATGAAGTTTCACCTTAGTCCATGATCATTATGAATAATTGCTTTTAATAAAATGTCGTAGTCAAAATAATTAGGTTTTAAGTCAAACCCACCTCGACTAGGGTTAGCTCTAACCTCTAGAGGGAATGATGAAAAATACCATTTTATCAATGATGAAAACACCATATTATTAATGATGAAAACACCATTTTGTCTATGATGAAAACACCATATTATCTACGATGAAAAATACCATTATTACCTTATCTAATGATAACTCATCTCACTCTTGTTAGCATCACGTAGACGCCAAAATGAGCGAAGTAGCTGCAGATCCGGAGTCCTCGATCCCGAAGAAGTTCTCATCACCAAAGCAGGAGATCAAGGTAAGCCCCGGTGCACAACCAGTTTCTAAGGTTTTCCTTTTATCACTATGTGTCGTGATTGTGTATTAGATTTTTAGGAACTGATTGAAACCCTAGTTGACGTCTGTCTCCTTAGGAATCCTATCGGTATATTGGTATAGGCAACCCCGAGGTAGCATGCTATGCTTAGATATACTTACCGGTAGAAGTCGAGCAGAGTGGACGCTGCTCACAACTGCTAGGAGTTGAGTGAAACTACCTCATGACACATGCAAGAATTATGGCTAAGTATAACTAAAGGAAAGATAACACTGGAGGATCAGACAGGGAAAAAGTAGGTTGGCGACTGGATCGGATCTAGGGTGACCGTAGTCTTATTTGATTCGTGTGGTCCGAGCCTGATCGAGCATGGAATGTACTGATCATATGCTGGGTATAATGGGGCCCAGTAAACCTACGTAGCCTAGTGATTGCAAAGTTGAACCTATCCTACGGTGTCTGATTTGGAGGCGATCTAGGGCGGACAGTTGTGGGAACTCCACAGAAACCATCCAGGACGTGTGTTCTGGTGGGATGTGGCACTGCTAAGGTAGCGTAGGAGGGAATTGACTTTGCAGGATTTAGTGTGAACGGTTGCCACGTGCGTTCTGGGACGCGCACGTGTCGTATGATTAGGTTAAGGTGTAAATCGGTTCGAATCGCTGTCGCTCTCAGCTATGCGTTTGCTTGTGAAATGCACCACATTTTAATTAAGATGATGAGCTATGATGAAGATGGCTGAGATTGATTATTGCTATTATCTTTTGCTTCTATTTATGATTGATTAGATCAGTGCAAACTTAAGTTATGATTCTAATCACTTAACCTGGGCTAAAACTTGACAAGAATAGCTTCAGGTAGTGCGAGTACTTTTACCCTATCCTAAGTCAGTCTGCATGTCTAGGTGTCAGCTGTAGATAGCCAATTTGACGGGTCATTCTTGCTGAGCTTTTTAGAAGCTCACGCTTTGCGAATACGTGCTTTTCAGGCGCCGACGCGTGTGTCTGCGATGGCAACTACCAGTGGGAAGAGCCGTGTCTGGAGATTGAGAGCTTGCAGTGGGAACGTTATGATTTGCAACATTGAACCTTGTGTGGCTAGTAGCATGGTGCCACTGGGCAAGGCACATGCTTTTGCTTAATCGATGAGAGTCGGAGTCTGTATCGCGTTTGTTGCTTCACTAAATCCCTTTTTATTCGTACTTTGATGTTGTAAGACTTAATCTTAATTTATGGAACCATGTTGTATTAATTCTCTCATCCTGTAAATATTTCTGTTTATGCTGTCTGTGTTGTACCATGTGTATGCTCGCTTCACCGAGCATCGCTCAACTGGATCCTAGCGAGATGGACTATCCCTGGTTTCTGGGGCGGGTCTGTCACAACTAATATCAGAGCTGTGTTGGGGAATTGGTACGACATTTCTAAGGCATATTTTCGAAAATTTCGCCGCGAGCGAGGTACGAGCCCTAATAGGAGTAAATAGTATCAGGTGCCAAAAGTAACCTAGTGCAGGAGCTAACTAAACCCAGTTTAGATTTAAAATTCTCTAACGATGCACCTACGCTCAGGTAAGCAAGGTAAGGTACACCGCTCGACTGCGGTAAAATATCGGGAAATCCCTGTTGCATTGGCAGCAGTAGCGTTCTGTACCGTGATGGTATGAAAGGAGGTATTATGTTCGTTGTAACATAGTACACCCCTTGCCGTTTAGGGAGAAAAGCAGACCTCTACCGTACGAGGTGTGGGTTATGGACCTGTCGCGAATACAGACCTTCGCAACAGTGACGTCTTGTGCCGTTGGTGCACAAGAGATGAGTTTGTTCCTCATGACTTAGGTCTTGCGGAACTCTCTCATACCTCCGCCTGCCTGAGGTAAAGTGCAGTCTGTCGCCCCGCAGTGAAGGTCGGACATGTGATCCCCGTACGTGACCTACTCGGGGCGACCTATATGACAATGATATGGGTTGATGTTTTACATTTGATATATTATATTACAACTGTCTGTGATATCTTTCTTCTGCAGGTACGCTAACCACGATATCGTAAGAAGCGTGTAGCAACGTCTAACTTGAGCGCGATCTGCCACCGCTAAGCGTATATTCTTTTTATTTTGGTAAGGACGTGTAGGCCGAGCAGGTAATGCACTGCATGTTAATCAAAACCATTAATAAATCTAAGGCAAAATCAAATCATAATCTCACTTGGGTAATTAATGGTTATCACTAGATTAGCAATGCTCATACCCTTAGACGTGCAGGTTTCAAATACTCTTTTACAAAGAGATGAGAATGTTTTACGTGTCGGAAGTTTATGCATGCCTTGAACTATGTGTCAATATGTGGCTTCTGATTAATAAATATTATTCATCTGTGTGATGCAGATGTCGGACAACGCGATCGAGCAGGGATCAGAGGAGTTTGGAGTTGAAACCTCTACTCCCACCTGCGTCACCCAGGAGTCGGGACGCAGGGGATTCGTTGAGCTACTCCGCTAGCCGCTGCAGTCATTAGGCTGTATAGAGCCTCCTTGGTTCCAAATCCGGGAGTTTAGACTGCATGGCCAGCCTCGCTGCTCAGTCATATTTACTTTATCTGCTCACCCTCACCGAGCCGATTGGGAGACTTGGACCACCACCTCACTTGGTTCGAACAAGGCTGAGGCTATCAAGGCTGCTGCCCATAGAGCTCTGTTGAGACTCTGTGAGGAACATCTAGAGAACTTGACAGAACAGCCATCGGTATTGTTTCCGATACGGCACCAGATTGATGGTACCTAGCGCCGAAACATCATGAACGTCATTGGCGAGATCCTTAAGGGAGAAAAAGACCATGTGACACCCCTTTTCATGTAGAGCTTGGCGATGCTCAACTTGTATAAGGACACCGTTCTCACTGCCGAGTTCGATTGCCAGGCACTGGGACGTGCTCATAGGGAGCTAGCCCAAGTCCGAGAAAGGATTCAGAGCTTAGAGAGCAGGAACAAAGGGCTGCGTGCTCGTTGTGATTCCCGAGCGCAGTGAATCGCTGAGTTGGAGCAGGTCTCTGCAATCAAGACTGCTCAGTTGCAGGCCCGGAATAATGACTGCAACACCATGCTGGAGTACATTCACCAATTGGAGATTATTCAAGATGAGGCTTGCAGGTGACTGAAAATCTCGTTCACGAGAACCACCACTTGCAACATCAGGTCGAGGGACTCCTAGAGGCTCAGCAACCGCCTCTCACGGGCAATGAGGCGCCTGAGTCTGAGGTGTCGGATCCCGATGCTTCAGACCTAGAGCCCGAGGAGTAGTTTGGAGACGTACTAGCATCGAGTTCGTCTAGTTGTACGCGTAAGAAGTGTGTTCTAATCGTTGTCTTGATAGGTGTCGTGTTCTCTCGTAAGGCTATCGTAGTAGCAGTGTGTAAAACATCATGATGTAACGTTGGATTGTTTGACAGTCTAGGAGGCTGGTGGGACTGATGTACTGTCATAATTTTGGGAATGAATGAAGTCGGGTTTTTATGAGTTATCAGTGCATTGCTTTATGAAATCCTTTTTCATATGTCAAGACGGAAACATGGAATGAACTGCACTAACAGAAACTTTATTCGCTTTTCAGCATGGTGAACACTAGGGGTGGACGCCAAGACCCTGAGGGCTCAAACCCGCCACCCCCGCCTGGTGAGCCAACCTTGGCCGCGGCTATGGTGGCCATGTTGCAGAGCAGCCAGCAAAATAGCAAGATGTTGCGGGCATTGATGGAGAATGTTAACCAGCGTCGTGGTTCCAGGAACCCGAACGAGGACAGCACTTATGCTGACTTCTTGGCAACGCATCCCCTCGAGTTTAAAGATGCCCGAGAGCCGATGGTGTAACATCCCGAACTAAATTCTCGCTAAATCTTTTGTCAATAAAGGCTTATTGTGTTTGATAAAAATCTCAAAACCCAAGTTAATGACATCAAAGGATCTAATCAACAGAACTTAAATTCAAAATTTAATTTGAAATCCAATCTTTACTGTCTTTCCGCTTCTCATTGCTTTCGCCCGTGTACCGCCGGCCTTGCTCCGCTCCGAGCAGGAACGAGCGCCGTCCGGTCTCCTCTGTTCTCCCAATTTCAAGCCGCCGCCCGAGTCCCTGCTCCTCCGGGTGCCGCTCCTCTGTTCTTTTCCATGTCTTCCCGACCCCGCCTTTGTGAGCCCGATTCGCCCGACCTCCGACCCAGAGGTCGGATGATTTTCGCGATTCGCCGACCTCCGACCCAGAGGTCGGATGACTTTTACGTTTCGCCCGACCTCCGACCCAGAGGTCGGATGATTTTCACGATTCGCCCGACTCCGACCCCCAGCGGTCGGACATTATTTTCTGTCTCGCCCGACCCGTCATCACTCTCCGCTTCGCTCGACCCGAGGTCGGACAAGCCGTTAGCTCCGTCTCGCTCGACCCCAAGGTTGGACAAGCCGTTCGCTCCGCCTCGCTCGACCCCGAGGTCGGACATCTCGCTCCGCCTCGCTCGACCCCGAGGCCGGACAGACTCGTCGGACCCGAGCTCGAAGCGGCCGCGCCATTAATGTTGCCGGTCATCTTCCCAACCGTAAACGTGCCTGGCCGTACACAGCGGTGCTGCCACCGCGCCGAAAGTCTTCGTGATGGGACGCGCACGCCCGGCGCCCATGCGCTGCAGTACACTGCCGCCGCGCCAACTTGCGTCGTCCTGGAGAGACAAAAGGAACGGAGGCTGATATTTTTCCCTGAGACGAAACACTTCACTCGGCGAGCTCCTTTGCTCTTCTGCGCGCTCGTCTCTCTGCTCTCGTCTCCACTCCTTTCCGCCATTTCTGCCGAAGAGCTCCGCAGGGCCGAAGCAGAGCAAGCTTCTCTCGTGCTCAGGTGCGCTCGGTAAGCCTTGCCTTGCCGACGGTTCCATCGTCCGTCGTTATCGTCTCTAACCGCCGCCCCATTCTCCCGCAGTATTTCAGCAGTAGCGGTGCGTCGACATCTCTTTCCGACGACCGGTCTCTGTTGCTGTTCTTTTTCCACCGACAGCCCTCTGGTAATCTTTGCCGTCCGACCAGTCTAGCTAGTCCCGTCTACCGAAGCAACACTAAAGTTTGTTAGAGAGAAATTCATGCAACTTCACTCATCTGTTAATACAAGTTACCTTGCATCTTCATATAGGAACCGAGCTGCAGACGGCCACTGAGGCTGAGGAGGACTTCCCCGCTGCCGACCCCGCCGTCGACTGTGCTAACTTCTCCCCGAACCGAGGCAAGCCCCGGTGCATACCTATGTTTAGAGTTTTACTTTCTCACTGTGAATGTAGGTTTTTGGTTGTGCATTAAGTTTTGAGGCTTGTGTGAAAACTTAGTTGCATGACTTGTAGGGTCTCCTACGGGTTGTTCTGTTAGAGTCAGTACGTTAGTGCTATGCCTACTAATAGGGCAACGATGGGCTTTGAGTAGTATGGAGACTACTCAGGGGGTTATTTATCGAAGTATTTTGAGGAAGTCAGGACCCAACATTGTGTGAATAAAATTTGAGCACAGTGTCGGGTGCGGTTGCATTGGTCAAGTTTGAGTTGTGTACCGAGTACATACTGGTATATGGGATCCAGGAAACCGACGTAGCTCATTGCGCAGTGATTGGACGACCAGCCATCTCTTTTTCCGGGTGAACGGACCAGTATGGTGGATGATTTCGCATTTTTGTTTCTTGGGTATGTGTTAGTGGGAAAGGCTTGGGGCCGTACAGGGACGCAGGGCGTTGCCTGGAGGACCATGTCCTTGGAGAGATGGCAGTCGGCCGACACTGTCGCGATGCAGTGAAAGGTGGCCGCGTGCGACTCGTGGAGTGCGCACGTGTCGTGTTATTCGGGTTTCTCCTGCAGGATGTAAAATCAATTATAATTGCCGTCCCTCGCGGTATTGAGTACCACTTGCTCCTTTCTGCCGTGGCGACACTATAAAAATGTGATAGCAGGAATTGTGATTGGAGATTTGAGAATAAATTTCAGAACTGATGTATTGCACTTGTTTGCTAGTTGCTGCCTCACTTAGTAAAAATTTCATTAGCTATTTGATAACTTGGCTAAAATACTGAAAAACCATTAGTAGTGCTGTCGTTTGCAAATACCTACCAGCTGCCACCAATATTCCAGCATTTTAGGAGTCGGCCTTAGAAGGCCTATTGACGGGTAAGTCTTGCTGAGCGTCAGTCGCTCACGGTTTGTTGATTGTTGTTTTGCAGGTAATAGTGCTGACTGTAGCCAGGGTGGTTGGGAAGAGGAGATGCCCTCGGAGTGGACCTTCGAGTGGGTCCCCGCTTCTCCCTACCGTAGAGATTAAACACCATCGGGCTGGGGTGTTTAATCAAGGCGCCGAGTGTTAGATTTTTGCTTCCGCTGAAATCCACGTGTTTGTTATCAAAATTACGTTTCCGCACTTCCTAAACTTCTGAAATCAGTTGTAATATAACCTGAATTAATGTATCTTCAAGCCATTTATGCGAGTCCTTGTTAATTATTGTACTGCTAAGTCACTTGTTTCGGCAAGCGGCCCCCCGAATGATCCTGGATGAGCAACCGTACGATTTTATCGGACGGGGTTGCGACAGCTGGTATCAGAGCCAGGTTGGGGGTTAGTACTCTAATTAACGAGGCATGTTTTCAAAAAAATTGCGCTACGGTGAGGTACGGTGTAGAACAGCCTTTAGTGAAGATTAGAGTTAGGAAGGTGGCAAGCTAACTGTGCATTCATGCATTTTACCTTCCTGTAAGTTTATGATTATGTAACGACGCACCAACGAACTACGCGAAGGTACGTGTTACAATTTTTGCAACGACGCACCATCGAACTACAACGAAGGTACGGAGTCCTGCCGTGGGATAATATTCACGGTCGCTTGGTGTTCGCGTTGCTGGTTCACCCATCTTGCCTGAGATGCTTTTCATGGCCGCTAACGGCAAGGCGTTACTGGTTGCCGCCGGTTGCCATGAGTCGTGACTATCATGGCCATATTGCATACCTGTTCTGTGATGTGTTTTTCTGCAGGTACCCTAACTATCGTTAGACCGTGTAGAAAACGATTTGTCTCGAGAGAACGAGTGGTGCCACCGAGGATGACGTATTAGGGTTTTCCTTTTTGGTGAGGACGAATAGGCCGTGGCATCCTTTAAAATCTGCTTGAGTCCTAAAATTCACCTAACTAAAAAGTTCAACCCTTTAAATCCAATAAGAACCTGTGAATTAACCAAGGAAAATAATTAAGGAAAGAAGGACTTAAGAGTTCCATCCTCCTGTGTTCAGCCTGTTCCTCACTCCAGAATCCTATAGAATTCGTAAGATTTCATCTCCTAAATTCATTCTCCAGACTCCTCTTAAGGGGGAAGGTGCCCCTCTGTTCAGGGAGAAAAGGACAT
This sequence comes from Oropetium thomaeum, assembly GCA_001182835.1. Classification (NCBI taxonomy): domain Eukaryota; kingdom Viridiplantae; phylum Streptophyta; class Magnoliopsida; order Poales; family Poaceae; genus Oropetium; species Oropetium thomaeum. The sequence goes on along the minus strand of LFJQ01000067.1, from coordinate 1,332,270 downwards.
CGGACCATCCGGTGCAGGACCGGACAGTCCGAAGACACTCCCTCTGGAATTCTCTTTTTGGTCACCGGACATTCCGATGTGGGATCGGACCTTCCGGTGAACACCTCTCTGGACTGAAATCAACCAAGCAGGGGTTTCAGCAAGGAGTCGTTTTCCAAAGCTTGTAGTTTCACGCCTGTCATTCTAAAAATGTGAATGGGCACAATTTGGAAAGGTGTGAAAAATATCTACGAACTTTTGTAGTTGGGAAATCTTGTGTTTCCAACCCCCCACTTCAGGAAAAATGTGTTTTCCTCTCTGCTGCCATAGCAGGACAGAAACCTGTTGTTGTTCTGGAAATCCCATCCTCGATTGATTCTTTCCATTTTAGGTCTTGCACATTATTCCTCATTTGGTCGAGAAATGAGTTGTAGTGTAGGACTTGCGCCTATCATTTTGGAAATGAGGGCTGATTGTTCAACTTTCTTACACAGATGGCAGGACGAACTCGCGGATCAAGCGGGCAGGACCAGGCTAGTGGCTCTAATCCTCCTCCACCGCCACCCCCACCTCCAAGGATGTGGGAGCAGTTCATGGCCACCCAACAGCAGCTCATGCAGATCCTGATCGAGCAGAATCGTCAGGGTGGTCGTCAGCGTGCACAAGCACCCCCGCCAGAGAGCTCCTTTGGGGATTTCTCGGCCGTCCATCCGCCAATCTTCGCGGATGCAGCTGACCCATTGGACGCTGATAATTGGCTGCACACCATCGAGTCCAAGTTTGAGCTCCTTCACTGCACTGAGCATCAGAAGACTCTCTTCGCGGCTCAGCAACTCCGCGGACCGGCGAGAGCGTGGTGGTTTAATTACACTACCTCTCTTCCCGATGGCCACCAAGTGCAATGGACGGAGTTCCGAGAAGCTTTCAGAGCACATCATATTCCTGAGGGCCTCATACAGCGCAAGGCAAGAGAATTTGAAGAGCTGCGTCAAGGCCACATGAGTGTCCACGAGTACTCGCGCAAGTTTAACTACCTGGCGCAGTACGCTGGGCACCACGTGGACACGGACGCCAAGAAAAGGAGCTGCTTCATGAAGGGCCTAAACTCCAAGTTACGTGATCGCCTAGCCCTCCACAACAGCGCCAATTTCAACGCATTGGTGAGCGCTGCCATTGTCCAAGAGGATGCCATTCGCGCCCATCAAGAAGAGAAGAAGCGCAAGCAGCCAGCTGGAGGTCCCCCTGGGAATCAGCAGCTCCAGAGGTATCGTCTAGCCATTACGTCTCCTACGGGCCAGAGGTACAAAGCTCCGGTGCCACCGGGTGGAAATTTTCGGCCGTCATTCCAGCACCGGCCCGTAGCGCGTCAAGGCCAGCAAACGGGTTCTCAAGCCGGAGATTCCAGACAGTCGGCTTCAACTTCTCACCCGCCGCAGCCGTACAGCAACACGGGGCCGAGGCCGTGTTACAACTGCGGTCGTCCTGGGCATTTCGCCAAGGATTGCCGGCAACCTCCCCGTCAGCAAGGCCATGTCCAGCAGAGCAACCCCCGCAGCGACAACAATTCCCGCTCTCAACCTGCTGGAAATGGACAGAAGCAGGGCCGTGTTAACTACACCACGGTCGAGGAAATTCAAGAAGGAGAACAAGTCCTTGCGGGTATGTTCTCAATTCAAAAAAATTCTGTGTTCGTCCTTTTCGATTCGGGTGCAACCCACAACTTCATTAGTAGGGCATGTGTCCAAAGGTGCAACCTCCGCACCATCATCACTAAAACACCCTATCTTATCACATCACCCGCCGGAAAAATAACAACTACACTAAAAGTCCAGCAAGTAACATTAAAATTGGGAGGAAAAATCTTTAAGTCCCAATTCATCGTTCTTGACCACCATGGCATAGATATAATACTAGGAATGGGTTGGATGGTGCACCATAGAGCCGTGCTGCATATCTCGCCACGAAAAATCCAACTAGACTCTCCGGTGCACGGTTCCATATCTTTCCAAGTCACACCACCCACCCCAAATTCCGGGAGCCTTCATCATGTCTCCGGAAAGAAGCTTGAAGATATTCCGGTCGTGTGTGAATTTCCCGATGTATTTCCGGATGATTTACCGGGACTGCCACCCGATCGTGATGTTGAGTTCAAGATTGAACTTCAACCCGGTACAGCTCCTATCTTCCGAAGGCCGTATAGGATGGCTCCAAATGAGTTGGCAGAATTGAAAATCCAGTTAAAGGAGCTACTGGACAAGGGATTTATTCGGCCTAGTTCATCTCCATGGGGCTGTCCCGCCATATTTGTGAAGAAGAAGGATGAGACCCTGAGGCTTTGTGTTGATTACCGGCCATTGAATGCGGTCACTATCAAGAATAAATATCCTTTGCCGCGCATTGATATTTTATTCGATCAACTTGTGGGCGCCAAGGTCTTCTCTAAAGTAGATCTGCGCTCGGGGTATCATCAGATAAAGATCCGTCCTGAGGACATTCCTAAGACTGCCTTTTCCACAAGGTATGGTCTCTATGAGTACCTTGTCATGTCCTTCGGTTTGACCAATGCTCCAGCCCACTTCATGTATCTAATGAATTCTGTTTTCATGCCCGAGTTGGACAAATTTGTCGTGGTCTTCATCGACGACATCCTTATTTATTCCAAGTCGGAGGAAGAGCATGCGAAACATCTTCGTATTGTTCTCCAGAGGCTGAGGGAACATAAGCTGTACGCCAAATTCAGCAAATGTGACTTTTGGTTGAAAGAAGTATAGTTCCTTGGTCATGTGATTTCCGCCGAAGGTATCTCTGTTGACCCAAGCAAGGTGAAAGATGTGCTTGACTGGAAGCCCCCAAAGTGCGTCAAAGATGTTCGCAGTTTCCTTGGGCTTGCTGGATACTATCGACGCTTCGTCCCAAATTTTTCGAAGATCTCCAAGCCCATGACGGAACTGCTTCACAAAGGGGTCGCCTTCTATTGGAGTGACTCTTGTGATGAGGCTTTCCGAACTCTCAAGAAACACTTAACCACCGCTCCAGTTTTGGCTCAACCGGACATCACCAAACCGTTTGATGTTTACTGTGATGCTTCTGGCACGGGCCTGGGATGTGTACTGATGCAAGACGGTCGCGTCATTGCCTATGGATCAAGACAGCTGCGACGTCATGAGTTGAATTACCCCACTCATGATTTGGAACTCGCCGCAGTTGTGTTTGCCTTAAAAATCTGGAGGCATTATCTTCTTGGGAATCTCGTACACTTGTACACGGATCACAAAAGCTTGAAGTATATTTTTTCTCAAGATGATCTGAATATGAGGCAAAGAAGGTGGATGGAATTGATCAAAGACTATGAATTGGAAATCCATTACCATCCTGGCAAGGCGAATGTTGTGGCTGATGCCCTAAGTCGCAAAGCTGGGTGCAATCCCACCATAGCTCAAGCTTCTACCACTGCCCTCTGTTGTAGTCCAGAAGAACCAAGTCTTCGTATCATTCCCCATGGGGCATTGTATAACTTGGCTCTTATTCCTACCCTCCGTGAGGAAATTGTGACTGCACAAAAGGTTGATAAGGGCATGGAAAATATCCGCGCTCAAATAGGCAGTAACAAAATGAAGTGTTTCCGCCTTGACGAGGAAGGTGTTCTATGGTTCAACAACCGCCTGGTCGTACCCAAGGATTTTGAGCTGCGGAAGAAAATCATGGATGAGGCACATCTCTCCAAATATTCTATACATCCGGGCAGCAATAAAATGTACCAAGATTTACGGAGAAAATTTTGGTGGACTCGAATGAAGCGCGAAGTCGCCCGATATGTCGCTGAGTGCAACACATGTCGCCAGGTCAAAGCAGATCATCTGAAGAGTGCTGGTCCGTTGCAGCCTCTCAGTGTGCCATCATGGAAATGGGAGGACATCAGTATGGACTTCATCGTCGGTCTTCCCCTCACTGCCCAGAAGCACGATTCTATTTGGGTCGTAGTAGATCGACTCACCAAATCTGTTCATTTCATCCCGGTGAACACCCATTATAATGCGAGGAAATACGCGGAGCTTTATATCTCTCGCATCATGTGCCTCCATGGTGTTCCAAAGACCATCATTTCTGATCGGGGTACCCAGTTTGTGAGCCGTTTCTGGGAACAATTTCATGAAGCACTTGGAACTAAGTTAATTCATGGTTCAGCTTATCACCCGCAAACCGATGGTCAAACAGAACGTGTAATTCAAGTTCTAGAAGATATGCTTCGCGCATCGGTGCTGACCCATGGGAAGAATTGGGAAGAGTGCTTACCATTGGCTGAGTTTTCGTACAACAATAGCTATCAAGAGAGCATTAAGATGTCTCCATTCGAGGCGTTGTATGGTCAGCCATGTCGCACGCCTTTAAATTGGTCTGAGGCAGGAGAAAGAGTAATTTTTGGACCCGATTTGGTGACTCAAGCCGAAGAGAAAGTGAGGGCTATTCAAGAAAATTTGCGAGCTGCAAGGTCCCGGCAGAAAAGTTATGCCGACAAAAGGCGTCGACCGTTAACTTTTGAAGTGGGTGATCACGTCTATCTTCGTGTGTCACCAACAAAAGGTGTCCAACGCTTTGGCATTAAGGGCAAGTTAGCTCCAAGATTCATTGGACCTTTCAAAATCATCGAGCGATGTGGTCCAGTAGCATATCGTTTGGAGCTGCCCTCTCATATGTCGGGAATTCATAACATTTTCCATGTCTCTCAGCTCCGGAAGTGTTTGAAGCTGCCTGAACAAGTGGTCATCCCGGATGTTGAAGTAATCCAAGAAGACCTCACATATCCGGAGATACCGATGAAGATACTTGATCGGAAGGATCGCGTAACTCGCCGGAGAACCAAAACTTTCTTCAAGGTGCAGTGGACAAATCATTCGGAAGATGAGGCTACCTGGGAAAGTGAAGAATTTCTTCATTCACAGTTCCCGGAATTCATGGCATCGGTCACGAAATAGTCATCGATTCCCCCCCTTGCATCGTTTTCTCGAAATCTCGGGACGAGATTTTCTTAAGGGGGAAGGGCTGTAACATCCCGAACTAAATTCTCGCTAAATCTTTTGTCAATAAAGGCTTATTGTGTTTGATAAAAATCTCAAAACCCAAGTTAATGACATCAAAGGATCTAATCAACAGAACTTAAATTCAAAATTTAATTTGAAATCCAATCTTTACTGTCTTTCCGCTTCTCATTGCTTTCGCCCGTGTACCGCCGGCCTTGCTCCGCTCCGAGCAGGAACGAGCGCCGTCCGGTCTCCTCTGTTCTCCCAATTTCAAGCCGCCGCCCGAGTCCCTGCTCCTCCGGGTGCCGCTCCTCTGTTCTTTTCCATGTCTTCCCGACCCCGCCTTTGTGAGCCCGATTCGCCCGACCTCCGACCCAGAGGTCGGATGATTTTCGCGATTCGCCGACCTCCGACCCAGAGGTCGGATGACTTTTACGTTTCGCCCGACCTCCGACCCAGAGGTCGGATGATTTTCACGATTCGCCCGACTCCGACCCCCAGCGGTCGGACATTATTTTCTGTCTCGCCCGACCCGTCATCACTCTCCGCTTCGCTCGACCCGAGGTCGGACAAGCCGTTAGCTCCGTCTCGCTCGACCCCAAGGTTGGACAAGCCGTTCGCTCCGCCTCGCTCGACCCCGAGGTCGGACATCTCGCTCCGCCTCGCTCGACCCCGAGGCCGGACAGACTCGTCGGACCCGAGCTCGAAGCGGCCGCGCCATTAATGTTGCCGGTCATCTTCCCAACCGTAAACGTGCCTGGCCGTACACAGCGGTGCTGCCACCGCGCCGAAAGTCTTCGTGATGGGACGCGCACGCCCGGCGCCCATGCGCTGCAGTACACTGCCGCCGCGCCAACTTGCGTCGTCCTGGAGAGACAAAAGGAACGGAGGCTGATATTTTTCCCTGAGACGAAACACTTCACTCGGCGAGCTCCTTTGCTCTTCTGCGCGCTCGTCTCTCTGCTCTCGTCTCCACTCCTTTCCGCCATTTCTGCCGAAGAGCTCCGCAGGGCCGAAGCAGAGCAAGCTTCTCTCGTGCTCAGGTGCGCTCGGTAAGCCTTGCCTTGCCGACGGTTCCATCGTCCGTCGTTATCGTCTCTAACCGCCGCCCCATTCTCCCGCAGTATTTCAGCAGTAGCGGTGCGTCGACATCTCTTTCCGACGACCGGTCTCTGTTGCTGTTCTTTTTCCACCGACAGCCCTCTGGTAATCTTTGCCGTCCGACCAGTCTAGCTAGTCCCGTCTACCGAAGCAACACTAAAGTTTGTTAGAGAGAAATTCATGCAACTTCACTCATCTGTTAATACAAGTTACCTTGCATCTTCATATAGGAACCGAGCTGCAGACGGCCACTGAGGCTGAGGAGGACTTCCCCGCTGCCGACCCCGCCGTCGACTGTGCTAACTTCTCCCCGAACCGAGGCAAGCCCCGGTGCATACCTATGTTTAGAGTTTTACTTTCTCACTGTGAATGTAGGTTTTTGGTTGTGCATTAAGTTTTGAGGCTTGTGTGAAAACTTAGTTGCATGACTTGTAGGGTCTCCTACGGGTTGTTCTGTTAGAGTCAGTACGTTAGTGCTATGCCTACTAATAGGGCAACGATGGGCTTTGAGTAGTATGGAGACTACTCAGGGGGTTATTTATCGAAGTATTTTGAGGAAGTCAGGACCCAACATTGTGTGAATAAAATTTGAGCACAGTGTCGGGTGCGGTTGCATTGGTCAAGTTTGAGTTGTGTACCGAGTACATACTGGTATATGGGACCCAGGAAACCGACTTAGCTCATTGCGCAGTGATTGGACGACCAGCCATCTCTTTTTCCGGGTGAACGGACCAGTATGGTGGATGATTTCGCATTTTTGTTTCTTGGGTATGTGTTAGTGGGAAAGGCTTGGGGCCGTACAGGGACGCAGGGCGTTGCCTGGAGGACCATGTCCTTGGAGAGATGGCAGTCGGCCGACACTGTCGCGATGCAGTGAAAGGTGGCCGCGTGCGACTCGTGGAGTGCGCACGTGTCGTGTTATTCGGGTTTCTCCTGCAGGATGTAAAATCAATTATAATTGCCGTCCCTCGCGGTATTGAGTACCACTTGCTCCTTTCTGCCGTGGCGACACTATAAAAATGTGATAGCAGGAATTGTGATTGGAGATTTGAGAATAAATTTCAGAACTGATGTATTGCACTTGTTTGCTAGTTGCTGCCTCACTTAGTAAAAATTTCATTAGCTATTTGATAACTTGGCTAAAATACTGAAAAACCATTAGTAGTGCTGTCGTTTGCAAATACCTACCAGCTGCCACCAATATTCCAGCATTTTAGGAGTCGGCCTTAGAAGGCCTATTGACGGGTAAGTCTTGCTGAGCGTCAGTCGCTCACGGTTTGTTGATTGTTGTTTTGCAGGTAATAGTGCTGACTGTAGCCAGGGTGGTTGGGAAGAGGAGATGCCCTCGGAGTGGACCTTCGAGTGGGTCCCCGCTTCTCCCTACCGTGGAGATTAAACACCATCGGGCTGGGGTGTTTAATCAAGGCGCCGAGTGTTAGATTTTTGCTTCCGCTGAAATCCACGTGTTTGTTATCAAAATTACGTTTCCGCACTTCCTAAACTTCTGAAATCAGTTGTAATATAACCTGAATTAATGTATCTTCAAGCCATTTATGCGAGTCCTTGTTAATTATTGTACTGCTAAGTCACTTGTTTCGGCAAGCGGCCCCCCGAATGATCCTGGATGAGCAACCGTACGATTTTATCGGACGGGGTTGCGACAGATGGAGGTGGATCACTAGCTTCACACGATCGAGGCCAAATTTGGACTGCTCCGTTGCACGGAGCATCAGAAGACATTGTTCGCCGCCCAAATGCTTCCAGGACACGTGGGTGCGTGGTGGGCCAACTACCTTGCTACCTTCCCGCCAAACAGTTCAAGGAGGCGTTCTGCGCTCATCACATCCCCGCAGGATTAATGTAGAGGAAGGCCAAAGAATTCATGGCCTTAACCCAAGACAACCGTCCTATGCATGAGTATTCCCGAGTATTCAATCAGCTCGCTCTGTACGCTCCGGAGCAAGTAGACACGAATGCGAAGCACAAGCATCGTTTCATGGAAGGGCTGAATATCACACTCCAGGGCCGCCTGTCGCTAAACAAGGGAGGCTCCTTCAATGAGTTAGTGAGCAATGCCCTCATTGCCGAGGAGCACCTGGAAAAGGAGCAACGGGAGAAGAAGCGGTTCAGTGGTGGCCCGTCAAATGCACCATCCCCGAAGTACCGTTTGGTGTACACAGCACCGGATGGTAGGATGTATAGGGCTGCACCTCCGCAGGGGCCATCTTACCGCCTGCCGCAGCAACCTTACAGGCCCTCGCAGAATCAGCTGCAGAGTGGCTACCGTGTGCCACCACCACCATAGTAGAAGACCCAGGGTGTTCGCCCAACTCAGTAGGGCGCCAGACCTGGACCAGGAACCCGATGCTTTACTTGCGGGAAGCCGGGGCACTTCGCCCGTGAGTGTCCTACCCACCAGCAGCCAAGAGGCAGCCGCCAGGCCAACCAAGGATAGAGCCAGCAGAGGGGCCAGAAGGCCCATAGAACCGGTCGGGTAGACTACACCACGACCGAAGAGATAGCCGAAGGAGAACCTGTGCTTGTGGGTATGTTCTCGCTCTCTGGTCATTCCGCATTCGTTTTGTTCGATTCCGGTGCCTCACACAACTTCATCAGTAAGAATTTTGTTAAGGGTAAAAACTTCGTTACCGTTCTTCTAAGCCACCTTTTGTCATAAAGTCGCCTAGGGGAAATATCTTATCATAGTATGGCTTAAAGGAGACACCACTAATTTTGGGAGAGCACACCTACCCTACCTTGTTCATAATCCTAGAATCATTGGTATGAAAAGGATGTAACACCAGAAAACCCTTCTCGATATAGCTAACCGTGTAGTCTGCCTAACCTCACCACTTCATGGGTCTGTTTTGTTAAACTTAGATCACCCTAGATCCACCCCCACGCAAATCTGCCATGTTACCAGGAAAGGTTTGGATGAGATATCGGTGGTGAGAGAATTCCCAGATGTGTTCCCAGAGGACCTACCTGGCTTACCCCAGATAGGGATGTTGAGTTCCAAATTGACCTACAGCCATGCACGGCCCCAATTTCCCGTAGACCATACAAGATGGCGTCGAAAGAACTAGCGGAGTTAAAGATACAATTGAAAGAATCACTGGACAAGGGTTTCATATGCCCCAGCTCCTCATCTTGGGGTTGTCCAGCTCTGTTTGTGAAGAAGAAAGAACCGTCCTTGAGACTATGCGTGGATTACCGCCCCTTGAACGTGGTCACCATCAAAAACAAATATCCACTGCCACGCATAGATACTCTGTTTGACCAGCTGGCTAGAGCAAAGGTCTTTCTTAAGGTTGATCTTAGATCTGGCTATCATCATATCAAGATTCGTCCGATAGACGTCCCAAAGACGGCTTTCTCAACCAGATATGGGCTATATGAGTACTTGGTGATGTCATTTGGACTCACTAATGCACTGGCATATTTCATGTATCTTATGAACTCAGTTTTCATGCTGGAACTGGACAAATTTGTAGTGATATTTGTTGTGTATTCCAAAACTTCCGAAGAGCATGCCGAGCACCTCCGGATAGTCTTGCAACGGCTTAGAGACCATGAACTATATGCCAAATTCAGCAAACACGAGTTCTGGATTAAACTTGTCCAATTCTTGGGTCACGTGGTGTCAGCTGAAGGCATTTCTGTTGATCGGGGAAAGTGCAAGATGTCGTCGAATTGAAAACACCAACGTCAGTGCACAAAGTGTGTAGTTTCTTGGGATTAGCCGGATATTATCGTCACTTCATCCCCAGCTTCTCCAAATTGTCAAACCTATTACCGAGATACTCAAGAAGGATACTAAGTTCAAATGAACAGAGAAGCGCGAAGAAGCTTTCAGAACTCTGAAGAAGCACTTGACCACAGCACCAGTACTCGCCCAACCGGACTTGAGCAAGCCCTTCGACGTATATTGTGATGCGTCAGGGATCGGGCTTGGTTGCGTGTTAATGCAAGAGGGACGAGTGATGGTGCTTCCGGATAACTCCGTAAGCATGAGCTAATTTACCCAACACACGATCTAGAGTTGGCTGCTATGGTGTTAGCTCTGAAGGTGTGGAGGCATTATTTGCTGGAAAATTTAGTGCATCTCTACACCAACCACAAGAGGCTAAAGTATATCTTCACTCAAAGTGAGTTGAACATGAGGCAACGAAGATGGCCGGAGCTAATCAAGGATTATGAACTGGAGATTCACTACCATCCCGGCAAAGCCAATGTAATTGCAGATGCATTGAGTAGGAACGCTCACTGCCATTACTTAGACCAAGGGGTTACAACGGAAAAACCAGAGCCAACCTTGAGAGTTCTACCCATGGATCGCTATACAACCTAGCCTTAGTTCCGACACTCAAGGACGAGGTAGCCAAAGCCCAGCAACTTGACAAGGGCATGGAAAATATCAGGCTAGGGCTAAAAGACAAAAAGATGCAGTGCTTTCGGGAAGACGAAAACGGAGTTTTGTGGTTCAACAACAGATTGGTAGTGCCCAAGGATCACGAACTCCGAAGAAAGATCATGGATGAGGCTCACTTATCCAAATACTCCATTCATCCTGGCAGCAACAAGATATACCAGGATCTAAGGAAGAAGTTTTGGTGGACAAGAATGAAGAGAGAGATCGTTCGGTACGTGGCCGAGTGTGACACATGTCGGAGAGTTAAAGTAGATCATTTGAAAGGGGCAGGTTTGTTGCAGCCACTAAGCATCCCATTCTGGAAAGGGGAAGATATCAGCATGGACTTTATTGTTGGCTTACCCATGACTGCTCAAAGATTGGATTCTATTTGGGTCATAGTAGATCGGTTAACCAAAATAGCCCATTTCATTCCTGTGTCTACAAGGTACAGTATGAAGAAATACGCCCAACTCTAGATTGATCAAATAGTGTGTCTGCATGGAGTACCCAAGACCATAATCTCTGACCGAAGTACTCAGTTCATAGGACGATTTTGGAAGTAGCTCTTTGAGTCGCTAGGAACTAGGTTGATTCATAGTTATGCCTACACCCCCAAACAGACGGCCAAACGGAGAGAATAAATCAGATCCTTGAAGATATGCTCCGAGCTTTTGTTTTGGAGCATGAGAAAAGCTGGAATAGTTATTTGTCATTGGCCGAATTCTCGTACAATAACAGCTACCAAGAGAGTATCCAAATGTCACCTTTCGAGGCATTGTATGGTCGTAGCTGTAGGAAACCACTCAATTGGTCTGAGGTAGGCGAAAGAATTATACTTGGACCTGACCTAGTGCAGCAGGCAGAGGAGAAAGTATGGGTCATTCAAACTAACCTGAAGACCGCCAAATCTAGACAGAAGAGCTATGCTGATAGAAGGCGTAGACCACTGAGTTTCGAGATAGGAGACTACGTCTACTTGAGAGTCTCACCCACCAAAGGAGTTCAGCGGTTCAGAGTTAAAGGCAAGTTGTCACCCCGATACATCGGTCCATATCTCATCACTGCAAGTGCGGACCCGTGGCAAACCAAGTGGAACTACCAGAAAAGTTATCTGGGGTACACAATGTTTTTCACGTCTCCCAATTGAAGAAGTGTTTGAACGCACCCGTGGATCAAGTAATCCCAGAGGTGGAAGACTTGCAACCAGACCTAACATATCTAGAGCGGCCAATTCGGGTACTGGACGAAAAGAAACAGGTAACCAGGAAGCAGACACTAAAGTTTTACAAGGTCTTGTGGAGCAATCACTCTGAAGATGAAGCCACATGGGAGTCCGCAGAATTCCTTCGATCACACTACCCCGAGTGGCTCCCAGCCTCATACGTACCCACGACTAAACCAACCACTTCCTTAAATCTCGGGACGCGATTTCTTTTAGGGGAAGGGCTGTGACACCCCTGGTGTCACTTAAAACTCATCGACCAAAATTCAAACCCTGAAAGTAAATTATTGCTTAAACCAATGGAATTATTGATTTAAAAATCAACCTTAACCTTCACAAAAAGTTTGATAAATATTTGAGCATTTTTTGAAAATCAGGAGCTTTTGACCACTGTACCAAAATCATTGTATAGCAGGTCAAAATTTCATTACATCTTTCAAAAACCCAATATAACCCTAGCAATTAAGCTCACTTCAAAAAAATTTTTTGGAGAATTTACCAGAATTTTTGGATAAGATTTAAACCCCTAAAAATTCAAACAAAGCTGTTTGGAATTGAAAATTTACAAATTTGTAGCAGCCGAACTAGAACTTCTTCCTATAACAATAGTTGTTCCAAATAATTCCTTGAGTACCCACAAATATTTTCAAATTTTTCTGAGCTCAGGGTGCAAATTTCATTTGAATTTAGGCAGGAGATTTGAAATATTGCAACAATTCAAAAAAAAAGCAAAATAAGAAAATCGTCGGGGACATGTTCTCCGGGCCACCAACGCCTTCTCCGGTCCACTACATCGCCGGGAACGCGTCATCTTCTACGCCAATTGTTGGTGGAACTTCACAGTCCTTTGCAGCGTGCTACGGTTGTCTTATTGCGACAATATTAGTGCAGTCTATTTATCTACAAATCTTGTTCAGCATCAACCGAGCATGTTGAGATTGATCTTCACTTCGTTCGAGAGCGTGTCGCCCTTGGGGAGGTTCGCGTTCTTCACGTTCCGACGACATCTTAGTATGTGGATATCTTCATAAAGGGTCTACCGATGTCCGATTTTTCAGAGTTTCGGTCCAGCCTAAACGTCCGTTCTAGTGGTTGATTCTAATGTTCAGACTGCGGGGGAGTGTTAGTGCATTGTATTCGTATTGGCCTAGGACTTGTATTCGTTTCCAAGTAGGACTAGGCTCGGTGTGTGGCCTGTCCCTTGTTTGGCTTCCACCTCACCTATATATAACCATACATCCTCAATCTAATACATCACATATTCTCTAATTATTCACACGTTTTGAGTTCAGCTGCTCCGAGAGGAAACAACATGAGAAGAACACTTGAGAGAGCTAAGGAGGTAACCTGAATAACTTGTCATGTATACAACATTGACAATAAAAATTTACTAACTGAAATTTTGTTTCAAATTTTTTAACCAACTAGGCCACAAAAGAGGGGAAGCATGACTAAAGCACCCAGCAGTCAGGTCTCACAGGACACAAGGCCAAAGAAGAAGCAAAGAGTGATGTTGATCCAGCTGCCCTTTCTTCACAGAGTAGTGTCGCTACGACTATCGAAAATAAAAAAGTTGCTACAAAGAACAGGAAGAAAGCTGCTGCCAAGATATAGATAGTTCTTACAAATTGAGAAGCCTTGTCCAGACAGAAATTTTATTAGTTTACGTGACAAAATTTAGGCTGCTACAGTCCTTTGTTTGTGCTCCTTTCTACTGGGTCGAGATGAGTTAAATTTCACTCTAAAATTTCTACAATATTCCGCAGGTTCCGATCAATCTAGTTAAGACATGTTAAAGTTCAGTTTGATAGCTCATTGACAATTGAATCTGAGTTGAAATGAAATATACAATTATCAATCAATTTAATTTACCTTTTGCTTTTTTGTCTGGATATTTTTAATTATAGTTTTCTTAATCACATATCAGTTACGTTTTGTTTGTTCTATTAGCTGGCTACTATGAGCTACGAGTCCTTCGTGGGCCACAATCACCCTACCGAAAGAAAAGAGGAAGGAAAAGATTGGAGGCGTAGGGGGTTAAGTGAACTGAGAAGAAAATTACAGTGGATGATGTGGCATGCTTAGTCACTAAACCGGAGTCCTAATCAGCAAAAACAGTCTAATAAAACTGCTTAGGATGTAAAGTGAGCTGGTTTTTTAAAACGTGAGGGTTAACTGGACTAAAAAATAGCACAAGGGGTTAACCAAACTATGCCCATAGCACAAGGGAGTAAAGTGGACTTTTTTCTTTTAGGAAACCACCTGGTACGCTTTATAAATTCAACGCAATAGTTACATCATTCCTCAGGTGCTCTAGAATGGCTAAAGGGGCTCATGGACCCAAATACAATTAAATTTCTCTCTAGATGTTATCTTAGCCTATTTATGGTTTTTTTTCTCAAATAATATTAATTTAATTATTAATTTCAAAAATGAGGGTCAATTTAGAAATATTGCAGAAATAGAAGCCAGTCGGATACAGGAGGACCGATAACAGGCCTGTCGGTTTTCGGAAAACCGATATGCCCTATCGGTTTTCCTACGCCCGACTATCTGTCACGTACGCTGCCACATGGGCTATCGGGCGACGAAAGGCCTGTCGGTAACTGGATTACCGACAGGCTACCGCAGGCCTGGCCCAGTCGGGCCCCGGCGAACCTGATTTCTGTCGCCAGTCGGTAATTGGGCGACCGACTAGGTTAGCTAGTCGGTTTCCGGGTGATCGATAGGTCCCCCTATTTGGTTCGCCGCTCTCCATTTGCGTCGTGCGGTACACACGAGAGAGAGAGAGAGAGACAGCGCGCGCGGCAGCGGCACGCAAGGAGAGCGGGGAGAGCGGGAGAGAGGCGCGCGCGAGGGAGCCGGGCGGCGTGCGCTCGCGGGAGGAGGAGAAGAAGAAGAAGAAGAAGAAGAAGAAGAAGAGAAGAAGAAGAAGTAAGTGTAATATTTTTTTAGATTAAGTAGAGTAATAGTTTATGTACAATATAAGTTTAGTCTTGTAATGATTATTTAGATCGCGGGAGAAGAAGAAGAGGAGGAAGAAGAAGAAGAAGAAGAAGAAGTAAGTAAGTATAATATTTTTCTTAGATTAAGTAGAATAATAGTTTATGTATAATATAAGTTTAGTTTTGTAATGATTATTTAGATAGTGATTTTGTGTATATGATTATCTACTAAGTTCATAAAATCTATATTATATACGTATAATATATATAGAGCATACGGGAAAAAATTTTGATGTTGCTATAATTATAATGAATTTAAATAGTAAATAAAGGGTAGCTAAAACTATTTTTGTTGTCAGGATGTCCAGTGTCCTCAGATTCAGAATATTTTATGGGGAAGGAGAAATTAGACATTGTGAATATGGTATAGATTTGAATGAATTTTCATATGTGGATGGTTGGTTTAATGGACCCTGTGAGGTGCCTAGAGTGGAAGTGTGGAAATGGTTGCAAGAATTGTTGAATATCCCATTACATGATCGGTTAGTGGTAAAAGTTTTAATTCCTAAGATATATGAAGGGGTATACAAATAGGAGCTTTTTGAGATTAAAAACACAACAAGTTGGCGGAAGTTCGTGTATATGGGTATCCAGAAAAAGTTTGATCATGTGTTGCTTGTTCAACATGAATCAAGAAGCACATCGGATGGGCATGAGGAAGTAGGTGAAAGTTATGTGCATGTTTCAAATAATTTAGCAATCGGTGAGACCACCGAGCAAAATATTGAAGTTGAGAATAATAGTACCAGAGAACAGATTAATCAGACGCACGATGAGGTGGGAGGAGGCCGGATGGAAATGATGGTTGTAGATTGTGGAGAAGAGAATGAGGTTATTGTAGATGAGATGCAGAGGGATGATGATGAGTATGAAACTTTTGTTGAGACACGGGCCGGGTGGAAGGAGGGTGATGAAGAGCCAGAGGACTGGATTGATATGGACAACATGACATGTGATGATGGTCATAAGTCAGCCTTAGAATATGATGCTGTAGAAGTGAGGCAGGGCCAGATGTTTCGTGATAAGGGGGACTTGCAAATGGCGGTGAAGCGGTGGGCGTATTCTGAGAAGAAGCAGTTCAGGGTGATAATTTCAAATACAACAACATATAATGTAAAGTGCATTGCTCCAGACTGCACGTGGCGTGTTCATGGGTACCTACCAAAGAATGAGACATTATTTGTTATCTCTATTGTGGTACCTCACTCATGTATGTTGAGAAATACTCTTCTGAAGCATAGGAATATGACAGCAAAATTTGTTGCTGATGTACTGTATTCAGAGATAGTGCAAAAGACTGTAATATCTCCCTTTGCTATCATGCATAGTATACAGAACAGATATGAGTATGACATATCGTATGATATGGCATGGAGGGCGAATAGTGAGTTGTTTCTCGGACTGGATTAAGGAGGAGTCAATGGAGAAATGGTCATTGATAGAAGATAGAGATGGATCCCGTTATGGTATAATGACAACCAATCTCGCAGAGGTTTATAATTGGGTAAAGGTACACGAAGCCTTCCACTTGTAGCTATCGTTGAGGGTATCACACGTGGTACACAAACATATCTGCAAGAGCAGTATGCTCAAGCAATGTTGAACATGTGCAACCATCAACTACTGTACTCCTCTAAAATCACGGAGTGTATGCAAAAAAAAGTGAGAAAGGTGAAAGACATTTGGTTCGAAAGACAGGTAACAGAGAACTAATTTTTGAGGTGCTGTTGCGCGGGAAGAGCGGACTTGGCATTGCTCGTGCTGAAGTAACAATGGAATGCATATTGTGGCCTGATTTGAACAAATGTGAGTGCAGATGTAACAAGCCAAGGTTGCTGCATTTACCCTGCTCTTATGTCTTCACTGCTTGTCCTAAGGGAAACATTGACACCCATAATTTTGTGTCACCGTACTACTTCAAAGAAGCAGTGGAGGCTACATGGCGTGGTGAGTTACTTGGTTGGAGAGTTGTCTCTGACTTCACATGGCCACCACACGGAGAACCAGCTTGGATCCCGAATTCAAACAAACGAGTTATAATAAAGGGTCGTCGCAAAATGCGCCGAATCAGGAATGACATGGATGCCAGTCAGGCACGTGGGGGTCACAAAGAATGCATAGTTTGTGGAGGTAACCACCTACGAAAGGACTGCAACTTGTACGTAGTGGAAAGGAGACCTGACGACGCGGATGTGCGGCGTGTTCCAATGCGGAGGGGCGCCCGCATGGAAAGAGGAGGACCATCTACTTAATTCTGTCATGGGTACTATGTATTTTGTCGTATTGTAACATGTACTATTTTTATTTGTAACATGTGTAGTAAGTGTTATGTAATATTATAAGATGTACTATTTTCATTTGTAACATGTGTAGTAAGTGTTATGTCATATTATGAGATGTACTATTTTTATCATATTGTAAGATGTCATATTTTATGTTGTTATTAAATATTGTCAATTTTTCTTAAAGCCATGGAGTTGATCGATCCGGTAATTGATTCCAAGCATCGCTCTAACTCCGAGACCAGTGATCTTTACGATCCCCTTCGACTACGGAGCTTCGACGACTTTTGGACAGTGGACGACCGATGGGTTCCGAGGTAACCTACTAATTCAGAAAATATTGTTTGTTACATATTACACTTCATTTTGAAACAATGTTGTATTGTTCGTAGGTTACAGGCATGTGGATTACTACCACTCGCGCGGATGTTAGACCCCAGGGGTAGGAGGTCTCCTCGGTTTCCCGCTGACCGTGCACTACTCACTGCTTTGGTGGACCGTTGGCGACCAGAGACCCACACGTTTCACCTACCGGTAGGTGAGATGGCTCCGACTCTACAAGACGTGTCCATGCTATTAGGTCTCCCTCTGGCAGGCGATGTGGTTTTCCCTCCTCCGGTGCAAGCAACATGGAAGCATGATATCTTGCACTGATTTCACGACGTCCTACCTGAACAAGATCAGCTACAGTTTAACGATAACCATGGACCTACGAAGGTATGGCTGTAGCAGTTTCGAGCAGAGGCGTTGACTGCAGATGCGGAGAATTGGAGAGTGCAACGCCATTTAGAGGCCTACCTTCTATGGTTGTTTGGTTGGGTCCTGTTCACGAGCACGCACCAGGACACCGTTGACAAGCATTTGATAGGCGTCGCCCAGATCATCGCTGACATAGACTTGGCACATATATCCCAATTTAGTTGGGGCTCTGCCGTGCTGGCTGCGACCTACAGAGAGTTATGTGATGGTTGTAGACGTAGGAGTAGTGCCGGATCACTTACTGGATGCCCTTTGTTGCTGATGTTGTGGTGTTACGAGCGCTTCGACATCGGACGACCTACTCTTTCCGCGTACGATCAGTACGACGACGACCTGTACACGGATGAAGACGATGAGATGGACAGGCCTACAATGGGATCGTTATGGTGTATGCGAAAGGTAAAAAAATTATATTTCAATTAGAGTTAATTTGTCGTATATTAGAGTTTGTAACTAATATATTTATCATAATGCAGATAACTTGGGCGACAGGCACTGTCCGCAGGGGGTATCCAAACTACGTCCTTGCATTTGATCAGCTTAGAGCTGATCGAGTCCGATGGACGTCATTCAGTCCACTGGAGGTCTAGAGGCGTGCGTCTCGCGGGTTGTCGTCCATGTGCACTCGTGATCAGTAGATATGGTTGATGAAGCGACACCTTGTGTACGACATCGTTGTCGAGCCATACGCCGTCAACCGAGTCATGCGTCAGTTTGGACTATTCCAGACGTTTCTCATTCCCCGACCACCCGTCCTTCGTGACTATATGTAAGTATGATTTACTTTGCAAACCGTATCATTATTGATAAGGAGTTTCTTTTTCAACCTGTAGGGAGTACACAGTAAGACATTGTAAATATCATTGCAGGATGACTAGGAAAGGCCAGGGCCTTGCTTACGAAAATTTATGGGCCGCGAAGATGTTGCCTTGGATACAGCAGTAGGCTGATGCTGCTGAGGACGTTTGGGTCCCTGCTGGACCTTTCGTGGAGGAAGCGTATATTCGGTACTTACAGTGGTACACGCCCAGAACACGCAGAGATTGTGGACCATGATGCTGACGTCACAGACACGTTCGCTCCGCAGTCGGGTGCGGCGTTCCACATGCTGGCACGTAATTTTCATTGAGCTATATTTTCTGTGTGTCATGTGTCATACTCATATTCGTATGTAACATGCATATAGTCCGAAACATGTGCGGAGGTCGCATCAGGACTTGAGGGGTACGCACGGCGGTGCGAAGCGAACCCTCCTAGGTTCGATGCACGGGAGATGGCAGCAGCACTAGCTCGCCTTGCACGGCGCTGCAGGGACGCCCTTCGGTGCTCATCATGTTCTCAGTCCTACGACGTGCGTCCTCGGTCCCAGCCAGGTTGGATCCAACCTCACACTCGCCTATATTTCTGCAATTTGTTACAACTGAACCATAGTTTCCAAATTATAAATTGAAATTATATTATCTTATAAAAAATTACTGGTTCCGTCGAACCTGCCCCTGCAGCACCGTCATTCCGTTCTCAGGAACCCTCTTCTTCTCGGCATAACTTCGACGCCGGCCCGTCTCATTTTCACGAGGGCGGTCCATCTCAGTTTCAGGAGCCTGGCACATCTCATTTTCACGAGGCCGGGTCGTCCCATTTCCACGTCGATGCATCAGCCATCCCTTTATTCCGACACCAGGTTACCAGGCACCAGCAGGTTCATCTTTTCTTTCCCGCATTCCATTCATATTATATTTTGAAATACCCCTTCATTAAGTAAAACTAATAATACTCTTTTTGTAGGTGCCTACACAAGGAACGTCACGGCCTCCATTTCCGACGGGATGACGTCGTGGACCAATGTGGAAGTGGAGGGTTATTCACAGATGACCGGAGCTCCTGTACCAAGTCAGCCCACGCAGCAGGAGGAGTCGACCCCTTTGGAGGGTCCTAGGACTCGCCACGCACCGGAGCACCTCACTTACCCGACACAGCAGATTAGACACCGGAAGACGCGGCGTCGTGATGGTTGAATGTTCAGATATCTGTTGTACTATATTTATGTGTCACTATAATTATGTTCTACTATTTTGATGTTGCATTATAATTATGTGTATTATCAGATATCTATTACGTATTTCAGTCCTTCCATCTCCGTCATGTGCTGTCATATAACGCCAAGGAATCAAATAAAGTCCGTCTGTCAACCATTACTTCGTCGCACATCAATATGTCAGCCTTCAACACTGCGATACCCTATTCGGTACTCCAATCTCCGACATGCGCTCCCACATAGCGTCAGGGAATCCAATAAAGTCTGTCTCTGAAATGCTATTTAATGCCACTAAAACGTGTCGGCCATGAACACTCCGATACCCTATTCGGTACTCCGATCTCCGACATGCGCTCCCACATAGCGTCAGGGAATCCAATAAAGTCTGTCTCTGAAACGCTATTTAATGCCACTGAAACGTGTCGGCCATGAACACTCCGATACCCTATTCGGTCCTCTGATCTCTGACATGTGCTCCCACATAGCGCTAGAGAATCTAATAAAGTCTGTCTCTGAAACACTATTTAATGCCGCTGAAACGTGTCGGCCATGACCACTCCGATACCCTATTCGGTCCTCCGATATCTGACATGTGCTCCCACTAGCGCTAAGGAATTCAAAGTGTTGCGCCCCGCCTCTATATATCATGCCGTGCCCTCTTCTTCATGCATATACAAAGTTCAAACTACCCAACTTCATCAATGGCTAGTAGAGGTCATGGTCGTGGAGGTCGGGGGGCCGTTCCAACTCCTTCTCCAATCGGCGGACCAACATGGTTTAGTGAACCAAAACCAGAGTTCCCTCTAGAATTCAAGTCTGAATTCAGTTCAGGCAGTCCTCTACGGCCATATAATGCTACGAAGGAGAAATGGCCCAAGTGTAAACATGGTGCTGATGCTGTCATGCAAACGATGGACTACGGCAAGGATAGTGGTCGCCGTTTTTTTCGCTGTCCATACGGAGCGGTAACTATGAATGTATTTTCATTTCACATTTAACTCTCTTTATTATGCAATAACACTCCTTTTCATTAACATATTACTTTTTCCACAGTCGTATGATGATGACGACAATTGCGGATGGACTGCATGGGTTGATCCAGATGCAATCTATCCGTATCAGCACTTCATCACCTACCTGGAAGACAAAATCTTCGACCTCACCCAGCTGCTAAATGCTCCGACTCCTGAACCATCCAATGAAGATCTTGTCATTTCCATCGCTGACGATGATGACATGATATGGTGCGAGGTCCCATATTGTAAATGCCCACATCACAAGCCTGGACCTACTAAACCTCCACCGCAACAGCGCCCTTCCTCGTCTTCTCATTTCTACTAGCTCTAAGTCCGCTACTAATAATCGATAATACCCTGCACTTACCGTAGTGTTCAAGGAAATGTATTGTACTTGTATCTCACTCTTTATCGAACAAGTAATGTATCTTTGTAATTTTAATACTCCTCATATATACTTTCTTAATTTAATAATATTTTTTTCTCACTATAATGTGTAATAAAATAATCGTATTGCCCAATACATATACACAACATACACATAAAATGTATAAATGAAAATATTTCTTTCAATGAACATTGCATGATTATTTTTTCTGATGAACATTGCATAATTCGATATGGGATAACTGAAGTAGGAACCTGTCGGTCGTAGACCGATATGACCCTTTCGGTCTTTAACGTGTCCGACAGGCCGCAACAGGCCACAAACCCTAGTGGCCGGGGACCTGTCGGTTTTCAGTGTACCGATAGGTCCCTGTCGGATATCTCTTCTCCCGATTTCTCATCTCCTACGCGCCATGTCGACGCCTCGTCATCGCCACATTGCCTATCGGTTTTCCGGAAACCGATAGGTGCCTTATCGGTCTTCCGGTAACCGACTGGCTTCTATTTCTGCAATATTTCTAAATCGATCCTCATATTTAAAATCAATAATTAAATTAATATTATTTCAGAAAAAAAAACCTATTTATGAGCCACCGGGTTGGATTCCCTATTACAATTTTCTACAAAAATTGAATCAAAGCCGAACCACATGGTCATACAATCATCATATATTGGTGCCTCTGCTGTTGCCGAAAAACCTGCGTCCTTCATTATCTCCACCACTTCCACATAGTCCGATTGAATTTTAATTCTGTTGTAACCAACATGTTCGCATATTTCACACCAGTCAACAAGGACAACTAAAATGGCTTTAGCAGTGTCACGAGCGGAGCAGCACCTGTTTCCAACCACTACAATGCCGCTCTAGTGCTCCATTTACCGCCATTATCCTCCCTCGCTGCGTCAGCCATTTCGCCACTCCGCTCGATGCTGCCGTGCATGTTGTCGCCGCCACTCGTAACGATGCCGAACAAATACGAGCCTCAGGAGTAAAACCGGGAGTCTCACCGTCACCGTGGTAGGCATCGAACTTATGTGAACAATGGGTCCCACAATGGTTATAATAATTTCTCTCTCCTTCCTTCGCGGTGGTCAAAAAAACTCAGCTCTCTCCATCGCCCGTAAAACCAAAATTTGATCAAATCTCCATTGCTCACAACAGCTTCTCTATCTTTCTCAAATCGACCGTGGTTGAGCTCCTGTGCAGCTGCTCGTCGACGGTGTGGGGGCACAAAGAGTGTAGGCCGACGGCGCGCTACAGCAGCAGCTCCAGCGTCTGTTCCACCTCCACGACGTCAATCTGCGTGGTGTAACTGTGCGAGTTCGCAAGTGCGACGTCAAGGACCGGCTCTGGCGAGCAGCTACTCCCTTTAGGCCTCGTTTGGCTGCACATGTATTGCAGGTGGGATAGGCTTGATTTGCGCCCCAAACCACGGCCTCGCGTGGAACTCGGCCACGGCAGGATGAGCTCCCCCACTCGGCCCAAAACTCTATTTGGCTGCACCTGTATTAGCTGAGATCTGCTCCAAATCCACCCCAATCCACGGAGGAATCGAGCTACTCCTAGCTAGACGAATATTATTTTCCTCGCCTCTCTCGCGCGCGTCCTCTCCGCCAGCAGCGATGACTACATCGCTGAAGAGACGGGGAGCCCTTTGCTCGGATGGAAGGCGACGACGGCTTCAGACGAACGCCACAACAGGTGCTAAGCGTTCTCCTCCTCCACCTCTTCCTTCCCCAGTTCGTCTAGGATTTCTCGAGTTGAATCTTGCTCGTGTGCATCCAAATCGTGGAGAACGGTGAGCTCCAGTCCCTTAGGAACACGGCAACGACAGCCCCCTTTCCTAAATTGGCTCTCCTTTCCCATAGATGCAACCTCAGCATCATCTTCCCCATCTAGATGCCTGGTAAGTGCCCCTACTTTCTGTAATCGTGGTCTGGTTCTTCCCCGTGTTGTGTGGTCCTGGGGTTCAACTTATATTAGGATCTTGGGTCGAGATATTTTGCTTCTGGTAGGTGTTGTCAATAACACAAGAGATTTGAGGTGCATGCGCTTGTTTGAAATCTGAATGCCATTAGAGTGTTCGTTTGGTGAGTCAGTGCTAGGTTGAGTGTTCTTGTATTGCTTTAGTAGCCGCTATGAATGTTGCTTTCGGCAGAGGCCAATATACCACGCTTCTGAAACAGCGCACAAAGAGGTAAATTGTGATAGATTTTGCGTGGATCATGGCCTTTCTAGATGGTCTTGCTTTGCTGAATTTGTTGGAATTTATATTGATACTACAGTTACATTGCCAAAGATATGCTTGTGAACCTTGTTGCGTGTTTCACAGATCAATAAACTACTTAATACCACATAGTGATTGCCTGGTTGCTAATGATCGATGGAATTTAGAGTACCGACGGGTGCCCTACGGGTGCCAATTTGGTACACAGTATTAACATAGGTTTGAAACTCTGAATACCTGAATTGTGTTTGTATCTATATATATTGATTATTTGGTTTCCGAGATTGGATGGAAGGAGGCTAACTAACAAGCTGTTTTAAACTAATCTGGTAAAACAAGGTAACGTGATAGTAGGGTATTCTGTCATCTGAATTTTGGACCTGTTTGGACTCCAAATGACTATACAAACATTGAATTTCTGAATAGGGGCATTCTTTAGCTAAAGCGGTCCACTGATTTGTTTATCTAGATGTATTTGGTAATAAAAATGTTTGATCTTGTTAATGAATTGATGGATTTATAATGATGTTTCTCTCAAATAATATTAATTTAATTATTAATTTCAAATATGGGGGTCGATTTACAAATATTGCAGAAATAGAAGCCAGTCGGTTACCGGAGGACCGATAAAGGACCTGTCGGTTCCCGGAAAACCGATAGGCTATGTGGCAATGACGAGGTGTCGACGTGGCCCGCAGGAGCTGAGAAATCGGAGGGAGAGATATCCGACAGGGACCTATCGGTACACTAAAGACCGACAGGTCCCCGCCCCCAGGGTTTGTGGCCTGTTGCGGCCTGTCGAGCACGTTAAAGACCAAAAGGGGCATATCGGTCGTCTGATTACCGATAGGCCTATCGGCAGCCGAAAAACTGATAGGCCTATCGGTAATCAGACGACCGACAGGTTCCTATTCCAGTTATCCCATGTCGAATTATGCAATGTTCATCGGAAAAAATAATCATGCAATGTTCATTGAAAGAAATATTTCGTTTATACATTTTATGTCTACGTTGTGTAATTGTATTGGGCAATACGATTATTTTATTGTATATTATAGTGAGAAAAAAAATATTATTAAATTAAGAAAATATATATGCGGAGTATTAAAATTGCAAAGATACATTACTTGTTCGATAAAGAGTGAGATACAAGTACAATACATTTCCTTGAACACTACGGTAAGTGTAGGGTATTGTCGATTATTAGTAGCAGACTTAGAGCTAGTGGAAATGAGAAGACGAGGAAGGGCGCCGTTGCGATGGAGGTTTAGTAGGTCCAGGCTTGTGATGTGGGCATTTACAATACGGGACCTCGCACCATATCATGTCATCATCATCAGCGATGGAAATGACAAGATCTTCATTGGATGGTTCAGGAGTCGGAGCATTTAGCAGCTGGGTGAGGTCGAAGATTTTGTCTTCCAGATAGGTGATGAAGTGCCGATACGGATAGATTGCCTCTGGATCAACCCATGCAGTCCATCCGCAATTGTCGTCATCATCATACGACTGTGGAAAAAATAATATGTTCATGAAAAGGAGTGTTATTGCATAATAAAGAGAGTTAGATGTGAAAGTAAAATAGAAATTCATAGTTACCGCTCCGTTTGGACAGCGGAAAAAACGACGACCACTATCCTCGTCGTAGTCCATTGTTTGCACGACAGCATCAGTACCATGTTTACACTTGGGCCATTTCTCCTTCGTAGCATCATATGGCCGCAGAGGACTGCCTGGACTGAATTCAGACTTGAATTCTAGAGGGAACTCTGGTTTTGGTTCACTAAACCATGTTGGTCCGCCGATCGGAGGAGGGGTTGGAACGGTCCCTCGACCTCCACGACCACGACCTCTACTAGCCATTGATGAAGTTGGGTAGTTTGAACTTTGTATATGCATGAAGAAGAGGGCATGGCATGATATATAGAGGCGGGGCGCAACACTTTGGATTCCTTAGCGCTACGTGGGAGCACATGTCGGAGTGGTCATGGCCGACATGTTTCAGTGGCATTAAATACTGTTCAGAGACAGACTTTATTGGATTCCCTAGCGTTATGTGGGAGCACATGTCGGAGATCAGAGGACCGAATAGGTTATCGGAGTGTTGAAGGCTGACATATTGATGTGCGACGAAGTAATGATTGACAGACGGACTTTATTAGATTCCTTGGCGTTATATGACAGCACATGACGGAGATGGAAGGATTGAAATACGTAATAGATATCTGATAATACACATAATCATAATGCAACATAAGCATAGTAGAACATAATTATAGTGACACATAAATATAGTACAACAGATATCTGAACATTCAACCATCATGACGCCGCGTCTTCCGGTGCCTAATCTGCTGTGTCGGGTAAGTGAGGTGCTCCAGTGCATGGCGACTCCTATGACCCTCCAAAGGGGTCGACTCCTCCTGCTGCGTGGGCTGACTTGGTACAGGAGCTCCAGGCATCTGTGAATAACCCTCCACTTCCACGTTGGTCCACGACGTCAGCTCGTCGAAAATGGAGGCCGTGACGTTCCTTGTGTAGGCACCTACAATAAGAGTATTATTAGTTTCACTTAATGAAGGGGTATTTCAAAATATAATATGAATGGAATGCGGGAAAGAAAAGATGAACCTGCTGGTGCCTGGTAACCTGGTGTCGGAATAAAACCGGACCCAAAAGGGATGGCTGATGCACTGGCGTGAAAATGGGACGGACCGGGCTCGTGAAAATGAGATGGCCCGAGCTCGTGAAAATGAGATGGGATGGGCTCTTGAAAATGAGATGGGTCGGGCTCCTGAAACTGAGATGGACCTCCCTCGTGAAAATGAGACGGGCCGACGTCGAAGTTATGCCGAGAAGAAGAGGGTTCCTGAGAACGGAATAACGGTGCTACAGGGGCAGGTTCGATGGAACCAGTAATTTTTTATAAGATAATATAATTTCAATTTATAATTTGAAACCTATGTTTCACTTGTAACAAAATGCAAAAATATAGGCGAGTGCGAGGTTGGATCCAACCTGGCTGAGATCACGGACGCACGTCGTCCGACTGAGAACATGATGAGCACCGAAGGGCGTCCCTGCAGCGCCATGCAAGGCGAGCTAGTGCTGCTGCCATCTCCCGCGCATCGAACCTAAGAGGGTTCGCTTCGCACCGCCGTGCGTACCCCTTAAGTTCTGATGTGACCTCCGCACATGTTTCGGACTACATGCATGTTACATCCGAATATGAGTATGACACATGACACACAGAAAATATAGCTCAATGGAAAGTACGTACCAGCATGTGGTACGCCGAACCCGGCTGCGGAGCGAACGTGTCTGTGATGTCAGCATCATGGCCCACAATCTCCACGGGCACCGGGTGACAACGAATGCATGTTCGAGGCGTGTACCACTGTAAGTACCGAACATACGCTTCCTCCACGAAAGGGCCAGCGGGGACACAAACGTCCTCAGCAGCATCAGCCCACTGCTGAATCCAAGGCAACATCTTCGCGGCCCATGAATCTTCGTAAGCGAGGCCCTGGCCTTTCCTAGTCATCCTGCAATAATATTTACAATGTCTTACTGTGTACTCCCTACAGGTTGAAAAAGAAACTCCTTATTGATAATGATACGGTTTGCAAAGTAAATCACACTTACATATGGTCACGAAGGACGGGTGGTCGAGGAATGGGAAACGTCTGCAATAGTCCAAACTGACGCATCACTCGGTTGACGGCGTATGGCTCGACAACGATGTCGTACACAAGGTGTCGTTTCGTCAACCATATGTGCTGATCACGAGTGCATAAGGACGACAACCCACGAGGCGCATGCCTCTGGACCTCCAGTGGACTGAATGGCATCCATCGGACACGATCAGCTCTAAGCTGATCAAATGCAAGGACGTAGTTTGGATACCCCCTGCGGACGGTGCCTGTCGTCCAAGTCATCTGCATTATGATAAATATATTAGTTACAAACTCTAATATACGACAAATTTACTGTAATTGAAATATAATTTTGTTACCTTTCGCGTACACCATAAGTATCCCATTATAGGCCTGTCCATCTCATTGTCCTCATCCGTGTACAGGTCGTCGTCGTATGGATTGTACGCGGAAAAAGTAGGTCGTCCAATGTCGAAACGCTCGTAACTACACAACATCAGCAACAAAGGGCATCCAGTAAGTGATCCGACACTACTCCTACGTCTACAACCATCACACAACGCTCGGTAGGTTGCAGCCAACACGGCAGAGCCCCAACTAAATTGGGGCATATGTGCCACGTCTATCAGCGATGATCTGGGCGACGCCTATCAAACGCTTGTCAACAGTGTCCTGGTGCATGCTCGTGAACAGGACCCAACCAAACAACCACAGAAGGTAGGCCTCTAGATGCCGCTGCACTCTCCAATCCTCCGCATCTGCAGTCAACGCCTCTGCTCGAAACTGCTACAGCCATACCTTGGTAGGTCCATAGTTATCGTTAAACTGTAGTTGATCTTGTTAAGGAAGGACGTCGTGAAATCGGTGCAAGATATCATGCTTCCATGTTGCTTGCACCGGAGGAGGGAAAACCACATCCCTACCAGAGGGAGACCTAATAGCATGGACACATCTTGTAGAGTCGGAGCCATCTCACCCACCGGTAGGTGAAACCTGTGGGTCTCTGGTCGTCAACGGTCCACCAAAGTAGTGAGTAGTGCACGGTCAGCGGGAAACCGAGGAGACCTCCTACCCCTGGGTCCAACATCCGCGCGAGTGGTAGTAATCCACATGCCTGCAACCTACAAACAATACAAACTTGTTTCAAAACGAAGTGTAATGTGAAAGAAACAATATTTTCTGAATTAATAGGTTACCTCGGAACCCATCGGTCGTCCATTGTCCAAAAGTCGTCGAAGCTCCGTAGTCGAAGGGGATCGTAAAGATCACCGGTCTCGGAGTTAGAGCGATGCTTCGAATCAATTACCGGATCGATCAACTCCATGCCTTTAACACAAATTGACAACATTGAATAACAACATAAAATATGACATCTTACAATATGATAAAAATAGTACATCTTAAAATATGACATAACACTTAGTACACATGTTACAAATAAAATTAGTACATCTTACAATACGACATAATACATAGTACCCATGACAGAATTAAGTAGATGGTCCTCCTCTTTCCATGCGGTCGCCCCTCCGCATTGGAACACGTCGCACATCCGCGCCGTCAGGTCTCCTTTCCACTACGTACAAGTTACAATCCTTTCGTAGGTGGTTATCTCCACAAACTATGCATTCTTTGCGACCCCCACGTGCCTGACTGGCATCCATGTCATTCCTGATTCTACGCATTTTGTGACGATCCTTCATTATAACTCGTTTGCTTGGATCCGGGATCCAAGCTGGTTCTCCCTGTGATGGCCGTGTGAAGTCAGAGACAACTTTCCAACCAAGTAACTCACCACGCCATGTAGCCTCCACTGCTTCTTTGAAGTAGTATGGTGACACAAAATTATGGGTATCAATGTTTCCCTGAGCACAAGCGGTGAAGACATGAGAGCAGGGTAAATGCTGCAACTTTGGCTTGTTACATGTGCACTCACATTTGTTCAAATGAGGCCATAATATGCATTCTATTGTTACTTCAGCACGAGCAATGCCAAGTCCGCTCTTCCCGCGCAACAGCACCTGAAAAACTAGTTCTCTGTTACCTGTCCTCTGAACCAAATGTCTTTCACCTTTTTCACTTTTTTCTTTCATATACTCCGTGATTTTAGAGGAGTACAGTACTTGATGGTTGCACATGTTCAACATTGCTTGAGCATACTGCTCTTGTAGATATGTTTGTGTACCACGTGTGATACCCTCAACGATAGCTATAAGTGGAAGGCTTCGTGTACCTTTCATAACCCATATAAACCTCTACGAGATTAGTTGTCATTATACCATAACGGGATCCATCTCTATCTTCTATCGATGACCATTTCTCCATTGACTCCTCCTTAATCTTGTTCGAGAAACAACTCACTCTTCTTCCCCCCTTCCGCCTTCGTGTCACGTTGTGTGCTTCATTAGGAAGAGGATCCAAAGGAAGTGCCTCTGCATCATAACCTGACAGAGCCATATCTCTTAATTCCTTTATTTGATTGCTAGTTAATCTATTAAGCTCCTGTAATAGTTTATTAAATTTTGAACGTTGGTTCTCCTTGCACAGCTGCTTGAACATATTCATCAGACGTTTGCTCTTAAATTGTCGGTGAAAGTTTGCAGCCAAATGTCTCATGTACTAACGACTATGTAAATCTGGCCAAAATGCTTCGTCCGTACTATTCGTTTGCAACATATCAATTGCTGATAATAGACCAGCATTTCGATCATGTATGATGCAAACATCTAACCTATTTCTAACAACAGCTCTCTTAAGCCACCGAAAGAACCATAACCAAGTTTCAATCTTCTCGTGCTCCATAAATGCAAATGCAATTGGCACAATCTGGTTCTCTCCATCAACCCCAATAGCAGTAAGGATTTGCCCTTTATACTTAACGGTCAAGAATGTAGCATCCACACATAGCACGGGTCGGCAGTATCTAAACGCTGCAATCTTGCATCCAAATGACTAGAAAGCACGTTGTAGTACCTTGTTACCATCTGCATTGACAAAGTTGTGCCATGCAATTACAGTCTCCGCGTTTCGAGCTTGAATAAATTCAAGTAATGCAGGAAGATTATGATATGAATCCTTATAAGTGCCAAACCTTCTTTTCAATGCTTTCTGTTTCGCCCTCCATGCCATATCATACGATATGTCATACCCATATCTGTTCTGTATACTATGCATGATAGCAAAGGGAGATATTGCAGTCTTTTGCACTATCTCTGAATACAGTACATCAGCAACAAATTTTGCTGTCATATTCCTATGCTTCAGAAGAGTATTTCTCAACATACACGAGTGAGGTACCATAATAGAGACAATAAATAATGTCTCATTCTTTGTTAGGTACCCATGAACACGCCACGTGCGGTCTGGAGCAATGCACTTTACATTATATGTTGTTGTGTTTAAAATTATCACCCTGAACTGCTTCTTCTCAGATTACGCCCACCGCTTCACCGTCATTTGCAAGTCCCCCTTATCACAAAATATCTGACCCTGCCTCACTTCTACATCATATTCCCAGACTGACTTGTGACCATCATCACATGTCATGTTGTCCATATCAATCCAGTTCTCTCGCTCTTCATCACCCTCCTTCCACCCGGCCCGTGTCTCAACAAAAGTTTCATACTCATCATCATCCCTCTGCATCTCATCTACAATAACCTTATTCTCTTCTCCACAATCTACAACCATCATTTCCATCAGGCCTCCTCCCACCTCATCGTGCGTCTGATTAATATGTTCTCTGGTACTATTATTCTCAACTTCAATATTTTGCTCGGTGGTCTCACTGATTGCTAAATTGTTTGAAACATGGACATAACTTTCACCTACTTCCTCATGCCCTTCCGATATGCTCCTTGATTCATATTGAACAAGCAGCACGTGATCAAACTTTTTCTGAATACCCATATATACGAACTTCCGCCAACTTGTTGTGTTTTTAATCTCAAAAATCTCCCATTTGTATATCCCCTTCGTATATGTTAGGAACTAAAACTTTCACCACTAACCGATCATGTAATGGGATATTCAACAGTTCTTACAACCATTTCCACACTTCTCTCTAGGCACCTCAAAGGGTCCATTAAACCAACCGTCCACATATGAAAATTCATTTAAATCTATACCATATTCACAATGTCTAATTTCTCCTTCCCCAAAATACTCTGAATCTGACGATATTGGACATCCTGACAACAAAAATATTTTTAGCTACCCTTTATTTACTATCTAATTTCATAATAATTATAGCAACATCAAAATTATTTTCCATATGCTCTGTATATATTATACACATATAATACAGATTTTATGAACCTACAAGTTAATAATATAAACAAAATCACTATCTAAATAATCATTACAAAACTAAACTTGTATTCTACATAAATTATTATTCTACTTAATCTAACAAAAAAATATTATACTTACTTCTTCTTCTTCTCCTTCTTCTTCTTCTTCTTCTTCTTCTTCTCCTGCTTCTTCTTCTTCTTCTTCTCCCGCGAGCGCAGGCCGCCCGGCTCTCCCCGCGCGCGGCACCTCCTCCTCTGCCCGCGCGCGCCTCTCTCCCGCTCTCCCCGCGCGCCGCCTATTCCTCTACCTCGCCTCGCCGCCACCGCGCGCGCTCTCTCTCTCTCTCTCTCTCGTGTAGCGCGCGACGCAAATGGAAAGCGCCGGGCCAAATAGGGGGACCTATCGGTCACCCGAAAACCGACTAGCTAACCTAGTCGGTCTCCCGATTACCGACTGGCGACACAAATCGGGTCCGTCGGGGCCCGACTGGGCTTGGCCTACGACAGCCTGTCGATAATCCAGTTACCGACAGGCCTTTCATCGCCCGATAGCCCATGTGGCAGCGTACGTGACAGATAGTCGGACATAGGAAAACCGATAGGGCATATCGGTTTTCCGGGAACCGACAGGCCATTTATCGGTCCTCCGGCAACCGACTGGCTTCTATTTTTGCAATACTTCTAAATCGACCCCCATTTTTGAAATTAATAATTAAATTAATATTATTTAACAAAAAAAAGAATTACAGCACATAACAATGACTTTTCAAACATTATCACAGAAGATTAAACAACCGAAAATGCTAATGTACCAGCCTCTTGTGTTAATACTTTGTGTTGGTAGTACATTATTGCAGTATGCTAATGCAAGTTTGGCAGCCATGAATCGTTCAAGTTAAAGGTCGATTAGATGGATTAGATGGTCCGTGTAGTGCTAATGCAAGTTTGTCGGCCGGACATCAAGTAGCAGCATTTATAATATTTTTTTTTTCTTGGCTGGGGCTTTGTATTCAATTGATCGGTTCTCCTATGGTCCTCTGCATACAAGCGTCATGTACCTAGTATTTTTTTTAATTGTGAGTTTCTATAATCTTGGTAGTCATTTATTTGATCAGTTTGAACTAGAGCACATCATAAACTGAGTTAAAGCCTTAACGCTTGCGTAGGTCTTTGGCCGTGAGCTCAACCACAATCATATTTGTTATTTTTCATCCCAATATTATTATTTTTATGCTAATAAGGTAATGCCTTAGTATTCAATTTTAGTTTCAGTTTGGTCACTATTTTATTATTCAGTTTCAGTTTAGTCCAAATGTCTTACTTTTAGAGCCTCTATTCCGAAGAGCCTGAGTCTCTTTAGTAATACACAAATATGATTAGCTGGGAATTTTTTTGCTGTTGAGAATTTTAGGTCAGTCCAAATGTCTTAATTGTCAGAATTTTTTCATACATCTAAGATCATCATTTTGCTATTGAGAAGCTAAGAATGTTGGAAAACTTTCAGAGTTACATTCTGCATATATGTTAGCTTTGTTGAGCTTGATCTCTTCTTTTGTACTCTGAGGTGAAAAGGCTTGATTGTTGCTGGATGATGAACTGTGCATCTATGATATAAGTGTTCGAATTATAATCGTTTATGTTGTGGTTGCATTGTGGTAGTCATGAAACATATTCTAATAAAATCTGAACCTTTTTGTCTTCTGCTATGATTGATATTTGTGAATGTCAAATTCGCACATAACCTTGTCTCTTGTGCTCTGTTTATTTATGCAGTACAATACTTTGCGTCAATAGAGAATTACTGGTGGGGTCATGAGACATCGTGGGATGGGAGTAATGAAATTAGAACCCAGTCTTGTGCTTTTTAGTTAATATCATAAGCATATTTGCTAGTAATTTTTTGGTATGTTAGCCAATGAGATTGAGTTATCAGGAGGAGTGTATCTTTTGGAGAATGAATTTTTCTTTTTCTAGTCATTATTTATGTTTTAGAGAATCATAATTATCTTCTCAGATCGGTATTTGAGCTCATTGTTTTAAATGTTGTTAGGGAGTATTTTTTTTTTAGCTAAGAGAGTAAATGAATGTATGTAAGCAAAAGCGAACTTAGCAATAAAGTACTGCCGCACGCTGTAGCCGAGCAAACCAAGCCACCCCAACCAACCACAACTACCGCTGCATGCACCTGCATCAAAGATTTTCCCCACGCGTTTATAAAATTCCAAAGTAGATTGGGTGGTGGAAGTGTATTCACCGAATCTATGCGTGGATGATTTAACTCGTGGTTCTGCCCCACTTACAGTCAAATGAAGCCTCACGGGGGTGTCCTGCCATGTCCTGTCGTGTAGAGGCGCTTTCGCTCCAGGGCCGCTGTCACGCTGTGACCCATCCTCGACTGGCGACACAGCTCCTGGTCGAACGGTGCAGATTCTCGACGACGACACTGCTCGTCGGCAGCGGCGCAGGTCCTCGACGATGGTGGATGGCGCCGGTCCTCCGTCCTCTAGCAGCTCATCCGCGATGACTACCACGACGAAGGAACGACTAGCCGTTTGATTCGGAGAGTAAACCGCAGTGTGGAGTGATCAACCGTCCGCGCGTTAGGGGCGACAGCCCTGGCTCCGGTCACGATTGCTCCTCCCACCATGCGAGGTGCACGCCATAGCAGTGTCGTGTGTCCTCCACAGTGGTGGCGGTAAGGGTCCATGTGAGCGCTGGACGGTGCGGTTACTGTTGCTGCTGCTTAAGCCCATCGAGGAATGCTAGTAGCCGATGGACTTCTCGTCATAATCGTTGTCTCCGTGATGTTCGAGCGCGACGCCAGGTCTACGAGTTACACAAGCTGCAGGTCTGGTTGAAATTATTTTGCTGTGCACATTGAAGAACCGTCAGGTGACATCCTCACAAGTAAATCTACCTCTTCGGATGCTTTGACGTTCACATGATTGAAAAACCATGCAAATCACAGTGAATATTCCTCGGCTTTCCGGTCTTACTCCCTCCGTCCCATTTTATAAGACGTTTTGGAGCCTCCGCATTTGTCCTGTTTTGTATGATGTTCTCACCGTTCGAGGCTACGCATTTACTTCCCATGCTATCCCCATCCGTCTGCCTGTCTCCTCTCTCGTTCTCTGTCCCCAATCACATTGGCTCTACCTCTCGCAACACGCCCGGTAGGGAGGCCGCCGCTGCACCCCGCCGTCGCCTGCTCTGACAAGCCGTCAGCACATAGGCCGCCGCGGCGCTGTTAGCTACCCCTGCGAGCTGTCGGCACGGAGGCCACCGCCGCGGGGCAACACGCCGTGGCCGCTCCAGCGAGCCGTCGGCACGAAGCCCGCCCCCGCGCGCCGCGATGTTGCTCACCTCTGCCATCCATCGACGGGCTGTCGTGGCAATGAAGGAAGAGGGGGACGACAGCCGCCAGTCATGGTCGCCGGGGGACGGTAGCACCGATTCATCGTTGCAGAGGGGCAGCAACAGTTGGGAAAGATGGGGAAGAGAAGGCGATGTGCTCCAGATCTAGCCATGTTCCAACCGAGCTTGCCAGGTGGTTCCCCCTACCCGGTGGATTCCAAAGCGAGTTTTGCTTCAGCTCCAACCTATTGTCGGCTGGGTGGAAAGTGGTGGAGCGATGATGTGGGAGGTACGGTTGATGGGTGCATGAATGAGCTAATCTTCATTCCTAACTCTCAGGGTGATGAAATATGTTGTTTCTCGTTCTACCGTCATTGGTTGAGCAACTTCGGTTCATTCTCCTTCTTCTTCTCTTTATTCAAGGTGTTTTGCGGCATATTTTCAATTGCTTTGATGTTTAATTGGCAGGAACCATTTGGACTCGATCGGACAGAAATATGACGACTTGCTAGGTGCTTGCGGCATCACACCTACGGATTATGAGGAATCACAACCAATTCTGGACTATGAGGAATCAGAACCAATTCTGGACGATGGGGAAACACAACCAATTCCGGACGACGTTTTAGAAGCACTTACAACAAAAACTAAGTGTCGTACTTAACTTCCTTAGAATTGTCTTTCGAATTGCATCCTTAATTATAGAGGACAATATACTTCCTAATAACATGATGTCCTAGAGCATTATCGACCCTGATTACAAAAGGCACAGTACAATAGTACCACGACATACTTCTAGGTCACAAAAGGAGAATGGCATTACTTCCATGTCACAAAAGGAGGAGGGTGACTAGCATTTTTTTCACATTGTAGCATCTGTTTAACACTCTGAACCAGACTCTAATCTTAGGAAAGACGTGATGGAAGGATATCAAGTCTTTCCAGCCTATCCTTATTCATATGGGATTGTCCATATTTATTACCGCCACCACACTTCATAACCTCAATCATGCAATTCTGTAAGGATAAGTACACACAATTCACGTTAGCCACTTCATAGTTACGATACTCCTTGTCCACTTCATCATCAACTCTTGTATTGTTTTTGGGACTTGTTTTATCTATCAAAGACTGAATGGAAATAAAGAACCCTAAGTTAAGTATGTTTATGTCTGGAGATTTTGCTGGCTGCTGCATCTGAATGTCAAGGCCAGTTTGTGTGCCACAGCCGCCACAAATTCAGGGTCTTTATGTGAAATGTGGGTCCTAGCATTGTCTTGCTGAATGTATATAGTCCCTCCTACAAGATGATCTGGCCATATTGCTGTAATTGCAGGCAGTACCTTATCAATCAAGAAGTCTTTCATCACCTGTTTTGTGACAATCACTGATTTGAAATCAGTTTCTTTTGGTCTGTTCTTTCTTATCTTTGTAGCAGGCACCTCCATAACAAATGAAAAAAAATCCCACATTTGCCTGACCATATTTCATTTCCATGATCATCATATAGAGGGTTACCCAAGACTCCTAAGAACATCACCTTCCCTATGAAATTCTTGTTTTGCACTGTGCGGTATGGGTCTTTCTTTCCGGAAGCAAATAATAATTCTTGGATTTCTTGGTCATGTTAAACCATTTTCACCAATATGAATTATATTTTGCATATCCTTGAACACAGGAGCTGTGTCAACAGTTCTTTCATCTAGCATGCCACAACAAAACCGTAGATGAAGGAAGGAAAACATCTTCTGAAGGAGGAAAACATAAAGAGTGCTTCTTATGTTTTCCTCCTTCAGAAGAGGTTTCAAGATGTTTGAGTAGGGTCTTAACTTGCCCATCTTGAACTTTCTGTGTAGTGTACTCTTGCTGATGTTGAGAAGCTATGCTAAAGACCTTACGGTTGTCCTTTTATGCAAAGCAATGCTAGGAATCTAAGAATAATCAATTATGTGTTCCTTGCGGTCAACTTTTTTGGTTCTTTTGTGGGGAACGTCCATATCGATGAGCTCTTTTGCAATATGTTTTTTTCGCTTCATGTCAAATGCGCTGAACTGTCCGTAAACGCACTCCAGGAGTATTAGCAACTTTGTGGGTGCTGTTTTTTTTAGTATGTCCTGGTTACTGCTATAAATTACTTGTAATGCCTTTTGCACTGAATCTCTAAGTTGATTACTTATGAACTGTCTTCGTCTATGCTGATGTGGTTGCTCACGACCTACACCATGTCAATTTTTAAAAGAACTTTGCATTGCAAATGTAAAGCATATTCACAAAGCATGTTCATGATTTGTTGTGATGCAAAGCATATGGCTGTCATATTCACAAAGTATGTTCACGATCTGTTGTATTGTAAACTATATGCCTCTAATATCCATAAAACATATTCACGACTTCTTTGAATCATAGGATTTGCACAGCAATCACACAGGAACTTCATATGAATTAGTTCAATTTCACAGGAAAAACACAGGATTCAGAAAAAAAATCCGGCAATCCAAAGAAGGCCTCTTCTATTGCTGTAGTTATAAATAAAGTCCCTTGATGAGCGTCTCATTGGTTGACATTTTTTCATCTAGGTCACCCTCTATGGTCAAGTCAACCAAAAATCATCTGTTTCTCCTTGTTCATCTACAAAGAATACAATGGGAATGTCATCATCTAGACCACTAATAGGACCATCAGCTTCACTTGCATCACAAGAGCCACCTCCTTCAGTTACAGTATAGTTGTTGAGGTCAAATAGCCTCATGGATGGTCCTTCAACAGCATTTGCACCATCCAAAATTCTTGAGGACCATTCAGATTAAGCATGACTGAGATTAAGAAAAGACTGAGACGTCAGGAGAGGAGGGAGAGAGGAGTCCGAAGACATGAGAAGAGAAATGAGGAGCTCAGCTGTGAATACCCATACACTATGCTAAATAAGGGTAGATATGAATCCTTTTTAGCGCTTGTTCAAATTAAGTGCCTGTGCCTAAAATTTTTTTATTTACCATTCTAGTCTGTTGGTCTTTTAGCAGGAACTGAAAAGGTAGGAGTTGGCTACCGTGTCCAACTAGATGGGCTGTTGGTTGGTTATATTAATGACCAACTAACACTAGTACTAATGTTTATTCTTCTTATTACTGGTACTTCATTTGTCTTGATATGACTTGTCTTGGTGCCTCCAAAACATTATATAAGGGTGTGTTAGTTATAGATTTCAAAACTGTTTCTATTTAAGTTTTTTTAAAAAAATATCAAATATTTTTAGAAGAAATACTTCTACAACCCCATCTCAAGAATCACTTTTCTAATTTGTATTAGGAGTTAAAAGTATAAAAAATATAGCTTTCCGTGACTTCTTCATTAACCTTTGTATTAGTACCTATACGAGAAGATGTTTTGTCAAACCTTTTTATAATGGGGGAATTGCACGGTTGCTCCTATTTTGGTTTACAACTATGATTTTACCCCTGTTTTTTAGACTTTGCATATTTGCCCTTGTTTTTTAAACCGAACAACCCGGTTGCCCCTGTTCTGTTATCAGCATGTAACGGCGTTAAATATGACGCAAAAGGATATATATACCCTTGCATAGAAACCCTTATTTTTATAACAGTTTGCACCATTGCCCTTATTTTAACATAAGGTTGATTTAAGATGGGATATAAATTTTTAAAATAATACAAACTTAGGGTACAAACTTATTTAATATATGTTCAATTCGAATTTGACAAAAATGTATCAAAATTTTTAATAATACTTAAATTAAATTTGACATGAACACTATATATGTAGACTCAGTTTGACAACACAAATCATAACATCACACTATCCACAATATTTTGCAATATAATGCAACAAAAGGTAACAGAGTACCATAGATGTCCAACCATACGAATCCAACAGTACTTAAAACCATACTTGTCCAACCATAGAACTCCAACAATACAGATATACATGTCCAACAAAATGAGTACAACACTACTCAAGCCCATATAAGTCCAACAATACAACTACAACCGTACATGCAGAACCATCACATTAAGCACCAAACCACGAAGCTAGCCTTACAGAACCTCTCCTGCCCCTTCTTGTACCTCGTCCTCTTCCCCTTCCACGTGGCGATGTTCCGATGTCATTTGCACTTAAAAATACAGAAAACTCCGTATAAGAATCCAGAAAATTTAGCATATGAGATAAATAAAAATGGGATAGTAAGCAACAATATTTGAAGATGACTTACTTAGATGAAGTTTCATTGCTGCCCTCTCCTGCTATGTTTCCTGAAGATGAGAGGCTCCTACGTCCTCTTCCACCCCTTATTGCACATCTTCCCCTTCCTCTTCCATTTGCATGGATGTAAGCAGCAATGAGTTTTGGATTATCTAAGGTAACAACAACAATATTGAAGAATAAATGACTTACTTTGTTGGGTCATTGCTTCCCTCTCCTGATGCATTGGCTCTGTGTTGCCTAGCCGTAGGTCCTCCTTGGCAATATTTTGCGGTATGTCTCATTCCATGACATTCAGTACATTTTCTTTTCTTAGTAGCCCCAGCCTCATCAGATGCCTTGATCCTAGACTCCCTTGGCCTTCCAAGCTTCCTTTTCAACTTACGCTTTTTAATCTTATAGCACAAGTCAACATTTTCCCACTGATCTTTGGATGTCATTGGATAGAACACACCTGCATATGTCTTCTTCAACCTCTCAACAGAAAAATACTCATGAACAAAGTCTTCCATTTAGACCTCCCTACTGAGCTTTTTAATCATTGCTAAAGCATGATTGCATGGTTTTCCCGTCACTTGCCGAACTCTACAAGTGCATGTGTTTTGGTCCAAGTCCACTGAATGCCGGGTGTTCGAGGCTGTTACTTCAGCTGTGTTGCCTCTACATATGAGCACCTCATGATCCTTGATTAACTTGCTTTTAGCATTCAGATTTTCGACAATAGCAGGGATTATTTTGCCTTCCATTTGTATAGCACTATTGTACCTCAACTCAAACTTAGGTAGAATCATTTGTCTGATCTTATCATGCATGTCAACAATTTGCATGTCCTTTAGTTGGCACACCCAATTATTGAAACTTTCTGAGAGGTTATTATGGATGTAATCCACCTTGCTAAGCTCAGAAAATTTACTTCTAGACCATATATATTTGTGATTTTTTTCCAAATATTTCATTGCAGCAGGACTCTTCTCTTTTATGTTCCTCATATGGTAGTTGTACCTATCATTTGTATAACTTTTGGCAGCAGCCCACATATTTTGAGCATAGAAAGGACCATAATACTTCTTTTCCATATTCTTCCACAAGTGCCTCATGCATTCCCTATGCTCAACCTCTGGGTATACAGCAGTTACAGCTCCCCCTATTCCTTTGCCTATATCATAAGATGAATATTTATGAGCATTTCAAACATAAAAGATGAAAAATAAACACATAATTGCATATTTTATTACCTGCATCTGTACTGATATCCAATCCATGAGAAGTTCCAATAGCTTCTTTTAAGTTCTTGATGAACCATGTCCAACTCTCTAATGACTCTGTCTCAAGTACACCATATGCAACAGGGAAGAGTCTATTATGCCCATCCAGGGTTCAAAAAACCGTTGGAAACCGCTCGGTTTTCGCGGTTTCCGCTCAAAC
Source organism: Oropetium thomaeum (assembly GCA_001182835.1). Classification (NCBI taxonomy): domain Eukaryota; kingdom Viridiplantae; phylum Streptophyta; class Magnoliopsida; order Poales; family Poaceae; genus Oropetium; species Oropetium thomaeum. The sequence goes on along the minus strand of LFJQ01000067.1, from coordinate 1,291,879 downwards.
CGCTCCGGTTCGGTTTTTACGGTTAGCGGTTTTCCGAATTTAAATTTGATGGATTTTGAAAAATTTGAAAAAATTTGTAAAAAAAAATATGTAAAAAAACTAGATGAAAAATGAGGAATTATGATGAAGAAAGAAGTTAAAAAAAATATTTTTAGATGAATCAAATAAATCAAACAAGATAAAAAGAGAAGAAAAAATAAAAACAATTATTTTATGTACTCAACTCCACCTCCCAACCTTATTTACTTGTTATGCAATACTATATTAACTTATTAGAAAAGGTCATGCATATTTTTCATTAGTTTCATGCAATTTACATGTTCTTTCTTGAAATCACGGTTTTTAGTCAAACCGAGCGGTTTACCGCTCAAACCGAGCGGTTACCGCTCGAAACCGCGGTTTTCGGTTCAAATCATATTTATATTATGTTAAAATCGCGGTTTTCAGTTAAACCGGACGGTTTACCACACAAACCGAGCGGTAACCGCTCCAAAACCGCGGTTTTTGATTCTAATCATGTTTTAAATTTAGATTTTGAAATTTGAGCGGTTTCGGAAACGGTTACCGCGGTTTTCGCGGTTTTCAGCCAAACCGGAACGGTTTACCGCACAAACCGAGCGGTTACGTCTCGAAAACCACGGTTTCGGGTTCAAATCACGTTTAAATTTGGATTTTGAAATTTGAGCGGTTTTGGCAGCGGTTACCGCGGTTTCCACGGTTTTCGTTGAACCGCTCCGGAGCGGTATCCGCGGTTCAAACGGTAAGTGAAACCCTGTGCCCATCCACTGCAACAGCTACTGCCAACTGACCCCTTGATCGACCAGTCAAATGAGTCAAATCCATAGCAATGTAGGGCCTGCAACCTATCAAGAAACCATCTATACAAGGTTTCAGTGCTACAAAAAAAAATGCCTGAAACACTCAGCCCCATTATGCTCTTCTGTTTCTAGCTTAACAATACTTCTAGGACAAGACCTCATAAGCTCAGCTTGATAAGTGGGCAGCAAGTTATAACTATCTCCCATTTCCCGTTTAGCATATCAATAGCTTTCTCTTTCCCACGAAAAACCTTAGAATAAGAAACATCTATGTTGTACTTCTTTTTCAATTCTTCTTGTAAGTACTTAGTCCCCTTTTTTCTAGATTCCTTCACCATGTCCAACACTCTAGCAGCCACCCAATTATTAGAGGCCATACTGTCTCCACACTGATTAACGAAACTATAAATATGCTTTGGTCCACAAGTTTTCACCTGCAAAATGTTGCACAAAATTGTTAATATATGACATATTATGTTAAAGAATTACAGGTAGGATAGAAGTAAATAAGCACAACTTGTACCTTACACCCAAGGTATTTCTTGCTAATATCTGACATATTAAAGAATTACAGGTAGGATAGAAGTAAATAAGCACAACTTGTACCTTACACCCAAGGTATTTCTTGCTAATAGAAGCAAACAACATCCACTTACACCCCTCACTTGCTCTAAGACAATTAGCTCGAAACCTTTCTTGATCTTTCTTGATGGTATGGTATGCATGATCATTTAATATGCACCAATGTTGCACTGCAGCTTGGCATTGATCCACATATGGAAATATCGTACCAACATCAATACAAGGATTATCCACATCATAAGAAAATGTGGGAACATCATCACCATCGTCCTCATCAGATATTTCAGCATCAGGGTCAAAATCAGGGTCATAGAAATTAGCATCAAAGTCAGAAGATGCAGCTGCCTCTGAATCATAAGTACTGTTACTCATGGCAACAAGTGAGTCTGTGTCAGAATCAGGTGGTACTGCTGTTTTGTGCCTGGGAGTTTCACTACCATTCTCTCCTATCGCTGCAACAATATCAAGAGTTTGTGTCTCTTTATTCCTCACCATAGGATGACACCTACGTTTAGTGGGTGAAACTTGCAACGGCCCCTCAAATACCCTAACCACAGCATTCATGCATACTTTTTCATTCTCGCTGTTCAGTTCCATCCAATCAAGCAAATCTGCATCATCTTTTATCTTAACACCAAGACTAGCATGATCATTCATGGCACGCTAGAAGGATATGTACTGATTAGAACCCTATATGCGAGATTTATCGACGTCATCAACTAACTGCTGGTAACTATAGTAGTTTTTGTCAATTAAGAACGGGCGCAAGATTTCTCTCTTGCAGAACTGCTTTGGCCCTCCATCTGGTAGGCTGAAAAATGCACCAATTCGAACTACAATTTTTGTTGTGGTCTTTCTACAAATCACAACAACAAAACACTTTCAGGAGACCTAAATAGGCCTACAAACTATCAAAACTACGAGCTCCATGGACACAAAAAATGATGTCACGACGTACCTTGCTCTTTCCTGTTCCATGGTGAAATGCAGACCTCTCAGAACGCTGCGAGGAGCACCTGCCGATGAAGTCAACCCTTGTAACGACGAAGCCACCAACCAAACCAGAATGAATCTTATCCTGCAAAATGTTGCACAAAAGTCACTTTTCAGATGGCATAATAACTTTTTATTTCGTATAGCTATACATAGCAAGAACACAAATAAACAGACTTGAAACAACGTAAGACATGCAATGAACTATTCTCTAGCTATATCTATTTCTTGACACAATGTAGGGGTGAATAGACTGCTCTGTGAAGATTATCCTGCTGTCCTGCTTTGCAGATATGCCCTCACAAGAACATCCACCCATATGCATATCTATTTCGCCAGCGGTACTGTGCTCATTTCTTGAAGCATATTTTGATTTATGCACCGTCCAGAGATGGTAATCTGAGTTTGGGGACGATCGTAGGGAAACACAAGAAAATATTCTCTGAGTTGAAAAATTGGGTGCTTTCAAATGAGTAATAAGCACAAACATATCTTTCTGCTGCTCAGGGACGAAACTTTTGTTATAAACAACAAGGAAAAGAGTAGCTTACCACACTGCCGCCGCGCAGCCCCCTGCCGCCCCTACCACGCCGCCCAGCCCCCTATCGCGCCGCCCAGCCCCCCGCGTTCTGCCGCGCCGCCCAGCCCCCTGCCGCGCCCCGCGCCCTGCCCCGCCCCGCGCCCTGCCGAGCTGCCCCGCGCCCTGCCGCGCCGCCCAGCCTCCTGCCGCGCCGGCCCGCGCCAGATCCGGCCGCCTCACTTCGGCGCCGGCACCTTCAAAGCGACGAGGACCGAAGTCTAGCGCCTCCACCGCCCCTGCGCAGAAGCTCCTCCTCGTGTCGTGTGGTGTGGTGCAGTGCGGTGGGTAGGGTACAAACTGAAGGACAGACTTGTCATGTCCTTTTTTTTTATTTTATTTTAGGATCTACAGTACGATACGGTATAACGTCAGTTGAAATCAAGGGCAAACGACGGGTTCGTTTCAAAAACACGAGGGCAACCATGCAAAGTCGGAATAGAAGGGGTAAAGTTATAATTAAAATCCATAATAGGGGCAACCGTGCAATTCTCCCTTTTATAATAGAAGCTGTTTTCCTTTAGAAAGAGTTTTTTTTAAAAAGTTTACTTTTAGAGGAGTTGTTTACTAAATAATCTATCCAAACATGCCGAGGGAGTACCAATTTTTCGTTCTAATTTCGTTTCTTAAATTTTTGAGCTGCAAAACGCTTGCCCCCGACTGCCGTGGGCCCTGGTCCGTGGAGTTGGATACCTTCCAAAACCCTCCCAAAGCCCCGACGCGACCAAAATTTCCCTCCCACACCGCTTTGGCTTCCGCCGGCGACGAGGATAGAGAAGGCCGGGGATGGCGGCGGGGACCATCGCTCGCATCCGGCTGGAGAACTTCATGTGCCACTCCAGCCTGCAGATCGAGCTCGGCAGCCACGTCAACTTCGTCACCGGGCAGAACGGGAGTGCGCCTCTTTCCCTCCACCCCAAACCCTAGCGCATCCCCTCCGCTCCGTTCCGCTCCCCAATTCCTCTGATGCATTTTTCTTCTCTTCTCGTGACGGTGCAGGCGGGAAGAGCGCCATTCTCACGGCGCTCTGCGTCGCCTTCGGTTCCCGCGCTAAGAGCACGCAGCGTGCTGCATCTCTCAAGGACTTCATCAAGACAGGATGCAGGTTGCGTCTTGCAACCTGTCCTCCCCCTTTTACTCCGTTTTTTTATCATTTGTTAATTAATCTCCAGATGTTTACTAAATATAGTAATGGAAAATCGGTTTAGGGTTAGGGGATCTCTGACGATTTTTTGTTAAACCTACTTCTAGTTAGGGTGTGTTTGGCAGGGATTATTGAGCTGATTATGCAAACGGATTATAGTTTATAAGTGATTATGATAAATTAAATATTTAAAAATTATATAATTTAAAAGTAACTTATGGATGATTGTGACCATAATCAATTATGAGTTTTAGATGTTTAAACACACAAGATCACTTATGGAATATAATCTGTTTGCATAATCAGCTCAATAATCCCTGCCAAACAGGCCCTTAATTAATCTCCTGGTGTAACTCTCCGATGCGTGTTCAACCGGGTGGCTGGATCTGAATTCTGGGTTGTCAGTCCCGGATGGTTTCAGGCTAATTTGAAATATGTATCTTTATTTCATTGATGTGGTTTGCTCTTTGGGGCCTCTAGGCTTTTCGGATGACAAGTTCAATCTCTGTGTGCAACTTTGCAATTCATCGTTCATGGAGATCTGCCTTTATGGCTTGACAAGCATTTGAAATTGATAGCCGCTTGGATTGCTGTAAGCCCATAACAGCTTTGGGTACTGGGATCCCAACTCCGTGATTGCTGCTGTGTTACTTTTGAACAGACAATCATTGGTACCTTTGTTTTCATGGTTTCTGCGCTTGGCATTGAGTGATACAGGAATTGCGGGTTGCTGCAAAGCTTGCGTTGTTCTATCTGCTGTCCATACTCTGCGCTAGAGGATTGATGTAATCTATGCCACTATTTTCACAAGCACTAGATCAGTTGCAGCTTTTAAAAATAGTGAAAGTAGTGAGTTCTATGCGTCTTTCACAGCCCAATGGAATTGTGTACTGCTATGTCATTACAGATGGAGAGAAACTCTGTGCAGTGGTGCATCCATTATATAATTAATACCAGCTTCCTTGTTTTTAACTGAGGTTGAAAAGAAAATAATACTAAGATTGTTTGCTCTCTTTGTATCTGTCGGTTTGTTTTCTGAGTCTGACATGACATATTTTCCTTACAATTGCCGACTAAGTTTTTTTTTGTTCCTCTTCTTTGGGACTACTAGCCCTGTCTAGCCCAGTCTAATTTATTCAATTTATATTGCAGCTATGCAGTAATTATTGTTGATATAAACAACGATGGGGAAGAGGCATTTAAGCCTGAACTGTATGGGGACTTAATCATTTTGGAACGCCGGATTAACGAGACAAATAACTCTACAGTGTTGAAGGATCAGCATGGTAATAGCATTTGATATGCACTTGATTTATCCTCTCATATTGTTGGCCGTGTTATATTGCAAGGGCGTTTTCCTTGGTAAACATATAAAGTTGTCAACTATTAGTTGTCTGATTGTCAACTTTTCGCTCTACCTTTTGTTTTGTTTTATACAAAGATTTCTGTTGTTTCCCATGTCATCATGATAGATTTCTCATACCAAAGTTGTATATTTATATTTTGATATTTTTATAATTTCAACCTTTGCTTTTCTCTGTTACAATCATACATGTAAAATCATTTTGCATAAAGCTATTCTATGCAGTGACTATTAGACTTTACGTTATTAGTCCGTTGCATCTTTGCTATTTTGAGCTATCTTGTTCTTTCTCTGTTGATAACCCAAGCATGGTAACTCTCTTATAGTGGCTGCAGCTCTGTCCAGATTAAGTAATAGAGTATATGTTATTTTTTGTCTCATATATTCCTTTTTCTTTGTATATATATCTGCATGTACTGAAACAGGTAGAAAGGTGGCACATCGAAAAGATGATCTCAATGAAATAATCGAACATTTTAATGTAAGTTGCCTGTTGGTTTATGATTATTAGTTTTTTCTTAAGTCTGAGTGATTGGTATGTTTAGATAGCTCTTTGTTTCAGAAGCTTCATTACCATTTTTTTCCTTAGTGCTGATTAGCTTGACTGGTATGACTGGTATAAGTAAGAATGTAAAAGTGGCGATTTAGTAAATAACTGCCAAGCCAAGCTTTGTCTTGTGCCAATCTAATTGAGATATACAAATCTCTAGTAGCCTCACATTGTTTCTACGATCCAGTATTCTAGGCTTTTCTGTGCTTACTTAGAGAGAGTATTGGTACATCATGGTTTCTTTCTTATCCTTCGCCTCTGTTCGTAACAGATAAGTACTCTTCCAAACAGCTCGCGTGTCTATTCCATGTCAGGAGATTATCTATACTAACAAAGAATCCTACCTTTCATCTTATTCCATTCTAATCACGTATGACTATGTTAAATAGTTTGCAACACTGAACGTAACTTCTTGAAGGAATAGTTTTTGATTTGCATCCAGCAGTATTTTGTCTGAACCAATTCTCATCTCAAACTTGACTTTGCCTGTCTACTCCGGGCTTGAGTCCAGGCCTATGAGTAGCAGCAATACACAAAGAATAAGAGCAGGAAGCAAATAATAACAGAGCAAAGCTGATTACAAATGCCATCAGGATATTGAATCCTGTTAGAGCAGCATGCTTTTATAGCTAATACAAGCAGCTTTTTTGAGGAGAATTAGGGAATGCTAAGTATTACTCCAACAAAGCAAAGCCTTTAATCTCAAGTGAGTTGGGATTAGTAAGTATTGCCCCCTCCGTCCAAAGTTTATCAACACATTAGCTCCAGGCATGGTGACCACGGAAAGAAGAAAACAAGCTGCCGTGCCCAAAAACATCATTAGTGTTTTGTTGAACAATAGGTGCCTTGATTTGCTAGGTCAATGACAGCTCATAGGTTCTTAGTTCACACGGCAAGGAGGGAAATCACCACACGATTCAAAAATTACCAGCCATTGCTGCCCGCTGAGCGAATTGACTATTTGCTGTGCTCTTAGGAAAATCCACCATACCAGGGAAAATACAATACTCATTGTTGGATTTTCGAAAGGGGGGGGGGGTACTTATCTATTGAAGAATGTGGAGTTTGTAGCATGTAGTCTGGAGGTACTTACCCAAAATGATTTACTTCTAGTAGTAATCAGACAAGTTGGCATTAAGAGTTGGAGGATAATTATTAGTGGATGGCCAAATTTGGTTTCGGGACAAGAAATAAGCAAAGCCTCTCTCTCTCTCTCTCCTCCCTCTCTTCTGAAACATATTAATACCTCAAAGAAGCCATGGTTTTACATTTTAGCTTCCTTTGCATTTTAACTATTCTGATGTGAACCAGGTTCACAACAGTGTAAGTGAAATATTTTTTCTGGTTACGTTGATGCATGCATGGAAAAGAAGTTTTGCTTAAGGCCCTGTTTGGGTCACCTTTGGATCCATGTGACTAATTGTTAGTCACAGACTAATTATTAGCTGGCTAATTTTTAGCCATCTAACAATTAGTCCTATACCTGTTTGGAGCCCTGACTAACATGAAAAGTTTGTTTTGCCCCTAACTAATAATTTGTCCTACCTTATTTGGAAAAGATAAGGGGCATGCAGATCATTTTGCTTGGGAAGGAATCATTAGTCATCTTTTAGCAATGTGGGAGGGACTAATGGTTTTTCTATTAGTTCATGGAGTGACTAATTATTAGCCTACATATTAGTCCCCTAGTTTGGACATCCAGGGACTAAAAATTAGCAAGCTAACTATTAGTCACCTGGATCGAAACAGGGCCTCTCCCCTGACATTGGTGCATTAGTCCATGATGTAAAGTACCAATGTATTAAGTGTATACCCATCTGTCAGGAAGGCCTTTACAAAACTGCACTAAAAGGTGAACAACAGGTCCTTCTGCTAATATTTTTCTTGCAAATATATCTTATCTCTCTCTGCCTATCGTACTACAATGGGTTGGTTAGCAGTTATTCTGTACATCCATATCTTCTTTCTTTTGTGCTAGAATAATTTATTTGTAATGTGATAAATTGAATATTTGTGTCATTCTTCAGATTGATGTTGAGAATCCTTGTGTAATCATGAGTCAAGACAAGAGCAGAGAATTCTTGCATTCAGGAAATGACAGAGACAAATTTAAGGTAGTCAGACATGTGGCATGTTCTTTATGGATTTATTTTATTATTTATTTATTTATTTTGAAATGGACAGCTTTGCATTGTGTGCATCCACAGACTTAAGCAGTCAGTTTGGTCAATTCCCGTACTACTTCAAATTTGGGCTGTTTTTGGCATCATTGTCATGATGCAACTTTCTGTCATCTATTTGCGTACTGTTGTCGAGTGCATATAGATATGCCTTTTAGTGGATTTTGACATTTATATTAGCATTCTCGGTAAACTATAAGAAATCAATCATGCGGATGTTATATTTTGGATTACATGGCCTTGAACCATTTCTATTTATTATTTCTGTTGAATTGACTCCCCAAGTGTGCCGACCTAAGCCTGTTATGTATTATGTTCTTTTCTCCAGTTACAACTGACACACTTTTGATTGTTTGTATATTGTGCTTTCCTGTAGTTCTTTTTCAAGGCCACTCTTCTTCAACAAGTAAATGACTTGCTGGAAAGAATAAGAGATGGACTGAGCTCTGCAGATTCAACTATTGAAGATCTGGAGAACTCAATTAGGCCAGTGCTGAAAGAACTTGATGAAATCCGAGAAAACATAAAGAATATGGAGCATATAGAGGAGATAGCACATGAAATTGAGAATTTGAAGAAAACATTGACTTGGTCATGGGTTTATCATGTTGACAACCAAATTGAGGAACAAGAAACAAAACTTCAGAAACTCAAAGAGCGTATACCTGTATGCCAAGAACGAATTGATCGAAATACAGTGAGTTTCTAAAGCAAATCGAATCTTAAGTTGTATCTTAGCAATATTTTAACTGTCTTATCAATTAAATGGCCTATTATACCTAGTTCTTCCATGCTCCATTCAAGTAATTTGCACCAGTAATTTAGCATTTATATCCTTAACAACACCATTTTTCTGAGGAATAAGTCTATTTAATCCCCTCAACTGTTGAGGTTGGTCTACTTACCTCCCTCAACTATAAGACCAGATATTCTACCCCCTCAACTATCTAAAACTGTCTAGATAACCCCCTAGAGCGGTTTTAGAGGTGGTTTTGCCTACGTGTGATGACACATGGACAATGACATGGCAATATATCATATTTCTTATCTCTTCTATACTTTTCACGATTCCACTTGGCCCTAATAAAATATTCTCGTTGAACAAAAAATGTTTATCTTGTCTATAAAGATTTTTGAGTTATTTTTCTTAGTTCAATTTGAACAATTAAAAAATATTCTTGCTATGTCATTGTCTTTCTCACCATGTCATATGTCCCGCCATGTAGGCAAAACCACTTCTAAAACCACTCTAGGGGGTTATCTAGACAGTTGTGGATAGTTGAGGAGGTAGAATATCCTGTTTTATAGTTGAGGGGGTTAAGTAGACCAACCTCCATACGTGATACGTGAGGGGGTAATGTAGACTTATTCCTTTTTCTAAACATTAGGATATGTTTCAAACTTGGTCCTTTTGTGGTCCAATCCAAGTAATCACTTATCCATTATTTCATTTACCAGTTTACCTGTTGAAAGGAACACAATGTCTTCAAGTTTTATTGTATTCGTCAGTTTTTTATTTTTTTTGTCTTACTTCCTAGCTACATCCTTGTTATGTTTTTATGATCAATGTGGTAAATTACAAATTTAGATGTGCAGGAGGTCTTCATTGCTGATTGATTACTGAGTTGTTTTCCCTTGTGTTTTAGGGCATAATAGAGGAACTGATGAAAGAATATGTTGAGAAGAAAGAAATTGTCAGATCTTTTGTGGAGAAGACAAAAGAAATAAGAATGGCAAAGGAAAAACTGGAACAAGACATCCATGAGGTATGCTACTGGTTTAAGTAGCAGCTAGTCCATTCTGATTTTTCACATTAATTACCTAAGACCCTGTTTGGAACGCCAGTTTTGGTCCTAAAACAACTGTAATCTACCAGGATAAAATTTTTCCTTGTCAGATTATAAAATAGTGCTTGGATGCATGGTTAGCCGACTAATTATACTCCCAGCTTTGCTTAAAACGGGCGACATAAAGAAAATGACTGATTTTGGGCTTGTGAGCTTTCTAGCTTCAGACAAATAGCGATGGCGCTGTCCTTACCTCATCATCCCCCACTCAACCCAACCAAAAGTCCTTGTGGTGCCGCTGCTTTGCCTTTCTTCCATGGTGCCTCCTGCTGGAGCACACAAACTTCGCTTGACGGTTATGGGGTGATGGGGTTAGGGAAGGGGGGAGGACTGATGGTGAGTTCAATCTGGGGTTACCTTGAGAAGCTATACTATGAGGTCTTGACGTACGTCCTCATGGTTGGATGCAAGACAGTGCGGTGATTTACTTATGCGCCTGATTGTGAAGCAAGGTCATGTCGGCTGATGAGCCTACTTTGCTGTCTGTTGAATCTGTTCGATGAAGATCCACCATGAATCCCCATTGGCACCATCCTCCCCACATGTCCGATCTTGCTGCAGGACAATATCAAAGAATTGAGGCCCTGGCTTTAGGCCTGGTGTCCTCAAATCAATTGCAGTGAGCTCTACCTCTCACTTTCGTTGCAATTTGATGGTCCGCTCTAATTTCTTCAATTGAGCTCCTTGTTGAAATTTTATAAATTGTTTTTTGCTCCAGTTTGATATAGCGATCTGAAATTGCTGGGTTGTACCTGCTTTTGTTACTTCCTTAGCATGTTTGTGCAGTGAACTAACACAGTAGTGATGTCAGCGCTCCCCCATTACTGAATTTGATGATTTGATCTGAAATTTTGGCTCAAATTTGGATGATGATATGTATCTTGTTGAGTTTTTGAGGTCCAACTCTGATCCATAGTTCTAGCATGTGGCTTGAATCAGATGGAAGAATGGGACAGTAGAGATGTACCAATGGTCCCACACATCAGCTACAACTTCTTTAGAAAACCACTGCCACATCAGCAAAAACTTCCTTACAAACGATCCAGTTTCTCATATATGGACAGCTCTTCAATAGTATCTCAATCCTTCATGTCTCTCTTGACAAACTCCCATTATCAAGACGTCTTATCATCAAGGCACAAACTTTTCCTCAGTGCTGACTCCTAGCCACTCGTATGTTGTTCTTGTGTGACCACAAATCCATTGTAAACAAACACTTCTCTGTTGCACTTTGCTGCTGGGCAGTATGCCAACATTAACATGGTACGTTGGATCGCTGTCCTATATTATTAACCTTTTAGCTCTTGTGACACCCTAGTGCCATAGAAGATAGCTGAAGCTAGGCACTATTTCAACCATTCGGCTTTAATTCTGACTAACATCTTCATTGATATCTCCATCCTTTTGCACCTTGTGATATTCCTTGTGTAGTTCTGTATACGTCCAGACCATATCTATCTCCAAAGCAGATAGATAAGTGATCATAGAACAACAGATAAGGGATCATAATCGACCTTTTTTTGGTCTTGTCAATCTTCGTAAGCAAATGTTCGATGAGCATCGCTCATAGTTTTGTTGAATGGCTCATTAGTTTAATCCTCAACCAAGTAGTACTTTGAACATCTCCCTTATTCAAGATTGGTACTAAAGTACTTTGTCTCCACTATCCAAGACTCCAGGGATACAATTGAACTACGCTAGCAGATGTTACTGTGTTGTAAATTGAGAATTAGAGGCTGGGGATTGTTAATATTTACCTATTTTTACCTTTTAGAAATTTCCTATATTTTATGTGAACATAAACTGTGATCAGTTGGAGGAGCATGACTGCAGCGACCTTGTCTTCCCTATTAGTTGCCATGTTCTTCTCTTTGCAGGCTGTGAGACTCAAGGTGAAACTACAGCAAGATTATGCACGTGGCACAAAGGTGGTAAACACATTGAATAAACGTGTGATGCAACTTCAGGCACAAGTTCGTGATTTTAAGGAACAGAGTATGCAACAAACTCAGGTCAGCCTTCTCTTTCTATTATACATTTATATTTGCATATAAATTATAAATTTATATCAACAGAAATTGCTAGTATCAAATTTATGGTTGTTAATGGCTATGGATTTAGGGTGTGTTTGGTTCTGAGTCGAGGGATGGGACAAAGCCATCCCTGGACAGAAGGGATAGAGTCATCCCCTATAATGTTTGGTTGGAAGGATGAGTGTCAGGGATAGACTCATCCCCTGTAATGTTTGGTTGGGTGGATGAAGAAGGACAACATAAACGGTGAGGACGAACTGGCGAGGACGAGGGGCGACGGCGATGGGTAAGGGGCGCGCGGGCGAGGACGACAGCGATGGGCGTGCGGGCGAGGACGACGGCGACGGGCAACGCGGGCGACTGTGCGACGGGCGACGGACGACGGCGTGGCGTTGGCGCGTGACCGACGTCCGAGGGGCGACGGACGACGGCAACGGAGAGGGACGACGGCGTGGCGTTGACGCGCGGGCGACGGCGTGGGCGCCGATGGCGCCGGCAGCAATAGCGGAGACGGCGGCGGCTTGTGCGAACCCCACAACGGCGGCGGTGAGAAGCCTAGCCGCCGAGGCAACAGATGCGGCGGCGGCGACCAGAGCGAGGGCACCTCCTACACGCGCCGCCTCCTCCCGTGGCGGCCCTCGCCGCCTCCGCCCCTCCTCACGCCCGTTGCTGCGGGCGGCGGCGGCACCACTACGACCCGCCGCCTCTTTGCGGCGTGGTCCGCGGCCGACACGGCGCCGTCTACCTCCACGCCCCCCGCCCCCGTGGGCACCTCCGCCACAGCGGCGGAGCGTGACGGCTGTGACGGCGGCGCCCGAGGAGGTGGCTGGCGTTGAGCAGCGCCGTGCATGAAAGATAGCCTTGTCCGTGACTTTTTGAGGGATCAACTCGTCCAGCATATTTGAGGTATATTCTTTATCCCTATCCTCTGTCTCCAAACCAAACATGGGATGAGGAGGCATGACACTGTCCCATCCCTCCTCATCCCTCTCAATCCATCCATCCAAACACACCCTTAAGCAACCATGTTGAGTTGTGCTCAATTATCCATTCATCTGTTGGTGAGGCATTGCATGATAATTGTTGTCTTGCTTTAGACCTGGCTCTTGTATCCAGAGAATAAGCGGCTGTCAAGGTAATGTGATTTTCACGTAGAAAATATACTGGATGAGGGAAGATTTGAATGCTATGTTAGATTCAGTTTTGGTTTATTATATATTTGTTTGGTTTTGGAGCTCCCATCTATTTTCATATTTTTCTGAATATTTTCTCTATTAAATTGAAGGCTGAAGCATCTCAAATTGAGCAAGACGTGCAGAAAATGGAGCAGGAAATTAATTCTGCTCATTTTAATGTCACAAGGTTGTTTCTATGTCCTCATTACATATGCTTTAAGTCATATAAATTACTTCTTGGTTGCTTAATGGTGCCTTGTTTGTCATTCAGGTTAAGAGAGGAGGAAAAAAATTTGGCTGAAGCATTATATTGCATTAATGAATCCATCAGTGACATAGGAAATGAGGTGATTTGTTTTTTCATGATGTGTCATGCTCGCTCTTTTCTTCTTTCTGCGTACTGGGTGGTTCTCTCCTTGAGTTTCTTCATTGCAGTTATGTTATGATTCTTTAATGTGCCCAAACGATCCTGATCTTTTTGGTTACTTTCTTCTCTCGAAGACTGGAACAGCATGGTTGGAATCATATTGTCATTCCTTGTCGTCAAATATGTTTTGTCCAGTTACAAGTTTTTCTGGATATAATTTCTTTTTTTGAAAATTTGGACTTGATATAATTTTTAAACTTTATATACTAAGGTGTTTGTAAACATGTTCGTGGTAATATATTTTAGGTATTTTTTCTTTTTCTTTTCTCGAACACACATGAGAGCTGTGTATCTTTATATTATAGGGAAAAAAAGGTCCAACATCAACCCCTCATACTAGGACCAAAGTAAGAGGGAGTTTAACCACAACGTGTATTGTTCGTCGCAATGGAAGCACGTGCCCGCTCGCCTGCTCTCGGCCACCTCCATCGGCGACAACTTCTTGCGCGTCGAAGCCGCCGCCGACGTTGTGCTGCCGATTGGTGCCGATGACGCCGTAGACGTCGCATTTGTCGCCGTGATCCTAGGTTGCGTGGGATCGGGCGTGCTGGTGGCGCCGGCTCCGGCTCCAAGCGTTGCTCATACGCCCATGCGAGCATGATAGCTTCGCTAAGCATCTTTGGTCGCTGAAGGGCCACATCTGTTCGCAACAGGTTGCCGAGTCCCACAGTGAAGAGTTGGATCTGTTGTGCCTCCGTAACAGATATGGCACGGCAAGACAGCACGAGGAAGCGGGTGCAATAGTCGTCAACGGACCCCTCTCGCCGGAGTTGCGCCAAAATCGCCGAGGGGACTGTTCGTCAGGGGTGGACCAAAACGGCATTGACCAGCATGACAAACTGGCCCCCCGTCGTTGGCCCGCTGTTGAGATCTAGACGGTAGTACCATAGTTGTGCGTTGTTGGTCAGATGGAACGCAGAGTAGGCAACCCTCGTCTTCTGGCGTGCGACGAACGCGAAAAAACTGATCGCATCCGTTAAGCCAGGCCAGAGGATCACGCACACCATCGTACTTGGGAAACTCCAGCTTGTGGAGCGTTGGCAAGATGTCGTCGCCCTCGTCGTCACGCGGTTGCTGCCTATGCGGTGGTATTATTGTTTTGTGCGGCACCCTGGATTCGCCGTCCGACTCGGTGCTCGGCAACCCTTGTTCAAGCCTAATAAGGGCCAGATTGAGCGCCGCCTGTTGTTGGCCCTGATCTTGCACTCGCTGTTCCAGGGAGGACAGCTTCTCCGCCACGCTGTGAAGCGGCTGGAGGAGGTCCTCCAGGGCAGCGAACCTCTTGGCTAGATCATCCACCGTCATTGCGCCTTTGTGTCCCCTTGCCATTGCTGCCGTGGTCACCCATGGTTGGATGAACCTGGGTCACTGATACCAAGTTGTCACGGGCAGGGGAGATGGGGTTGTTCGTCAGCACAGATCGCCGGAGATAATACTTAAACGAAATAGTTAGCCTTGGCTCTGGACCTCGCCGGCGCGGAGGAGCTGTGATGGCGGCTCTGAACCACGCCCCGTCGAGGCAGGTTATAGAAGCTAAGCCTAAAGCAATTCCAAAGCTACCTATGCCTGGTCGGCTGGCCTGCTTATAATGGTGCAGTCCAACCTACTCCTGATCAAAAACGAGTCCTAATTGAAGACGATCCTAAAACAAGTTCGAAACTAATCTTTTGTAGAGTCCTGCCTGTTGCGCCTTTGATATTGACGTCCCCACATGACACACTCATTTTTTTTGAAACGAGTGCTGACTTTGCCACTACTCTGATGTAAAAAGATAAAAGCACCCTTCCGAATTTATCTTTACTCTTTGTCGGAAATTGTGAATTTACCTCTATTTTGTGTTAGCATTTTGATAATATTTGAACAACATTTTTTAACAATTTTGGACAGTACTTGGCCCGAATGTTTTGACAATATTTGAACATTATATTTATATGAATTCTAAACAAAATTTCATCCACGTTTGGATAGAATTTTAGCAACATTTTAATATCACTTTGAAAATATTTTGGTAGTACACATATAAATTATACACGTAAAGGTTCATATAATGCTGGAAATATTGCTCCAGTTGCTAAGGCCCACTCAACATACTCGATGCAGTTCAATGCTTTAGCATCCTTCCTTCTCTTGCAGTCTTGGTCCCTCAGCATCAAATGGCAGCATGATAACTGCACAGCAAGCAAAAAAGCTAGTTGAATTCGGCAACAACGTCGTCAAGCTTAGTAACCTGAGCATCCTGTAGGGATGCGGCGGGTGGGATACATCCAGAGCTTGAAGGCTGCAAAAAGAATAAGAGAAGATCAATAAGTACTACAAGAAGCTGAAGGAGAGCAACAAGAAGCGACCTGATGATTCCAAGACCTGCCTGTACTTCGCCAGCTTGAGGCCATCTTTCACAAGAAGTAGCTGTGTGGGTGCTGTCCAGCAAGCGGGAGACCTTGCCGACCACGACGGGCGCGCCAGCCTTTGCCCCGCGACCCGAACCCGCACCGTGCTGTGCCGTGCCCGCCCGGCACTGCCCCAACCCCCAACACGCTCGTACCGTGTCAAGTCTGTGGGGCGTCACCCATCTGCTCTCATTTCTCGCTGGGCCAGTCCACGCCTGGCTCCTGCTCCGGCAGCCCGCCATGTCCATGCCCTGCCACGCCTGCTATGTTAGGGTAGGGCGAGAGATATGCAGTTATTGGACATCATAGATAGCCTGAGAGAGAGAAGGTAGAGTGAGGTAGGGTATTTCAGTCTTTTCACCCTTTCTTCTTTTTTTCTTTTTTCTTTTAAATGGCAAAATGACCTGATCTTCACGACATCTAAAAGTAGGGGTAAACAGTGCCTCCATTTTCGAAAAACAGAGCGTAAGTTGAAAAAAGAGGGTGAAATCAGTATTAGGGATGAAAGCGGGATACAAACGACATAGGCCCTTTTTCTTAATATAATGGAGCACAGTTCTCTTATATTTTTGAGAAACAAAACTGATATGTTATCTGTGTTGTTGCTCAATGTCGTGTTGTCAGCCTTTTATTTTGGATACCATTGTGCTTATTGTTGTACTGTATATTTGATACACTTAAAAACATAACAGATAGCTGAAAGTGCTGCTAGGTTGCGCCACCTTGAATCTCAAATTTGTGGTCTTCAACGACAGCAAGGAAATAAGGTGATGATGCTTCATAAGCAGTATATCTTGCTTTTGTATAACATCTCCTCACTTTGTATTTAAAATTGGCATTTTTTTATTATCATCTCTAATGACATGCTATTAATGCTTCTTTCAGGTAACAGCATTTGGAGGCGATAGAGTATTGAAGCTCCTAAAATCAATAGAGAAACATGGCAATAGATTTAAAAGCCCGCCTATAGGTCCAATTGGAGTTCACGTGGTATGAACGTATCTTTTATTTTCTTTTTGAATATTGGAAGTATTATGTTTGATTGTTCAATCTGGTTACTGCTGGCATCAGTTGGCTTGATTCATCATAATTGGCCACTGCCCACTGGCACACAGTGTCATGACATACCTGACTATATTCTGTCACATTCTCTTAATGAAAAGGTGTAACACCCCGTCCCAAAATTCGCTTACTGCTGAGCTCCCAACGGGCATGCGGGCCCACAACATCACTTGGCCACATGGGCCAACTTCACTACTAGGCCACATGGACCGAAACTTCCAACTACATTGACTACAAATGGGCTGGGGTATTACATCGAGGACATTGAATGGTCATGAAACCAGGGGAAGATCCTTGGATATTTTTTAACTGCTGACATATATGCAGTATGCTGCCGAGGGTGTCAGCCCTAAAAAGGGGAGGGGTATGTGTTTGTATGTGTGTGTGTGGGTGTGGGTATGGGTGTTGAGGGGGGGGGGGATGTAATTATTAATTTCTTGTGACCCACTGAAAAAAGTCACGTTTCCTTCTCAGCTACTGAAAAAGTAAGTCATGTTTCCTTTGCAGCCACTGAAGAAGTAATCTTTCCTTCTGGGCCCCGCGAAAGGTTTCCCTTCCCTACATGCCACTTCATGCCCTTCAACGAAACCTTAATCATTTACTATCCTTTTAGACTAAAAATACAAGGCAAAAATGAATTCAAAACTTTTCAAATAACAAAAGTGATTCCTCACTTGTTTTTCTGCAACACAAAATTTTGATCCACAGAGGTGGGGAAAGTGTTTAAGTCCAGGCTGGGAGGAAAAACCAATCCAAGCTTAAAGACTTTCACTTTCTCTATAGACTAAAATACTTCCTACTGAGTATAAAAATCTTTAAAAGTTCTTGTGTTGATAGAGAAACATGCGAAGAACAACTTTTGTTAGTAGCAAATGCTTCTGAATACAGTAAAACGTTAATCTTTCTTTGAAGAGTAGAGAGTGGCATAAAAAAAATCAAGCATGAGTGTAGAAGGGAATGACACTTTTCTAGTGGCTGAGAAGGAAATGGGACTTTTTTTAGTGGCTCACAAGGAATTCTCTGGAATGTAATACCCTAGCCGTTTGAAGCCTGTGCAGTTGAATTTTTGGCTCATGTGGCCTAGTAGTAAAATGAGGTTGGCCTGTGTGGCCCAATAGTGAAGCAATGTTGTGGGCCTAGTCCCACATTGGTTTAGGTGGGTGAGGGTCAATATATAGCCCTTGTTGTTCCAGACCGAGGTTAACCCTTTTTAGAAGCGAGGACAAACCCGTAAAATGGGTGCTATGTATGGATACGTGTACTCGCTCCATGTAGGTGCGGGGTGTTACGAAAGGGATGTCATAGTTACATTACTTGTTCTAAACTAGATTGCATGGTTCCTATTGCACTGCAGCAACTTGCTAGCGACTTATGGTCGGTTGCAGTTGATTGCACACTGGGGAGGCTACTGGATGCTTTTATTGTCACATGCCATCAAAGTGGGTGCAGGGTGTTACGAAAGGGATTCATGGTTACATTACTTGTCCTAAACTAAATTGCACGGTTCCTATTGCAATGCAGCTACTGTCTAGCGACGTCTGGTCGTTTGCAGTTGATTGCGCACTGGGGAGGCTACTGGATGCTTTTATTGTCACATGCCATAAGGATTTACTTCTTTTACGAGAGTGTGCTAAAGAAGCAAACTATCGTAATGTTAAGATTATTATATCTGACTTTGCTAGGCCCCGGTAAGATGCTATGGTGTATTATTTTATGCTGCTGCATCTATGCTTTTATCTCGAGTGAATTTAACTCCATATTCTTTTTGTAGATTGGACGTTCAACTTCTTTCTCTTCCGTCAACAGCCCACCCGACAACATTTTCAGTTATCCATACAGAAATTCCTACTGTACTAAATGTTTTGATTGACATGGTAATGAATTATGTAACATGTCATCCATACTTACAGAAGTCCTGATCTGTTCCGTTTAATTTTTCCCATTTCAAAGGCTTCGGTTTTAAATAAGGTTGATCACCGATTTGCTGAAACTTCATCTGCTTTAGGGTCACATTGAAAGACAAGTCCTTGTTCAAAATTATGAAGTTGGCAAGTCCATTGCATTTGATTGCAGGATCAAGAATCTGAAGGAGGTATATACATCTGATGGCTTCAAAATGTAAGTTTCTAGTGACTCACTATTTTCCATCCCATAGCTATTCTGTGTGTGGAGTACTTTCTTTTCCTAGAATATATAGGGAAGCTGCATATTTTTCTATTAAGAAGAAAACTTTAGGTCAAATGACCTTTACAAGGCCTTCTCTCCTTTCAGTGGCTGCTCAGGAGTCTTACAGGATGATTAAATGCTACTAGATAAATAAACCTAAATCCTACTCTCACTGTATGAAACAAAAACAACCTAGTACTCCAATACTACCCCTACCCCCAAATAATCAGGAGGGCACAAACAAAACATTCGGTATGTTGCACATGCTCCCTTTGAGCTCCTTGCATGCCTGGGTCGGTAGGCCTCAAGCTGGCAGATGCTTCTGGAGGCTGAGGATGTGCTACCAAACAAGCCATGGAGCCATCGGCCATGATGGAGGCCTGGGCCAGGGCCCTGTTTAGGGGCTCTGCTGGAGATACTCTTAGCACCTGCAGCCACATACAATCTGGCATCGCTTTGTGTACGGAGTTCTATAGTGAATCTTTGCAAAGATCAGCTCATGGTCAAGGCATTTGCCTACCTACATGGACTATAACTCCATCACAAGTCGTAGTTTCAAAATTTAATTCATTGTTAATTTGTATAATCGATCGGGCTTTGGTTTG
This sequence comes from Oropetium thomaeum, assembly GCA_001182835.1. Lineage (NCBI taxonomy): Eukaryota > Viridiplantae > Streptophyta > Magnoliopsida > Poales > Poaceae > Oropetium > Oropetium thomaeum. Next base: position 1,271,970 of record LFJQ01000067.1, on the reverse strand, counting down.
GCAATATGTCACCCCACTGGGTTTTGAAAGTGAGGGGTCACACGCCAGCAGATGGAGCTGCACCAAGAAATCCCTTCCTCGGTGGATGAGCCATGGCCTTCTTGCCTTAGGAGCAGTGCTTAATAGAAATTTCTTGGTGCTGTCCATTGGCAATAGGAGCTGGGGACAGGGGATGGAAATTTGATCTGGCAGTAGGTATATTTGGTTGAATGATATGGCTGGACTAGTGTAGGTGGAATAGCAGAAATGAACCAACTAGTCATTATTTGAAAAGAAAAACCCCAAAGAAACAGCTAGTTGTCCTCGCTTTGGAGGCTCTGACTGCTATCTACTTTTTCTTCCTCGAAAACGCAAGAGATGCATTTCATTATATTAAGAAGAAAGGGATAAGAACCCTCATACAACACATGCACACAACAACAGCAGCAGCAACAACAACAACCTAACCTATGAGATCCAATACAGACAAGATTCAAAGAAAACAAAGGAGACAAAAGATGAAAGACCAACAAAATCAACCAACCAAAGACATGCGATGATCGAAAGAAAAAGGTAAAAAAGAGTGAAGCACCCAAACATGAACCGCTGACGAAAAAGCGATGATAGATTAAAATAATAAAGAGAGAAAGGTTAAAAAGCAAATCAAGGTTTGGCACATGTATTGCCATCACAACACATATAGGCCTCAGGTCATTAGCACTTTAAGCAGCCTAATGAAGTATAAGCAGAGAACAAAGGCCCAAATATGAAGCAACAGCAGCAGCCCAGAAAACACCCTCATGCGACTGCTCCTTCGACGATGATTCTGCTGCCTGCCGCTGGTTCTTCATCCCTGGACGCCGCCTCCCCCCCAAACTCGTTTGTCTCGCACCCATCTCTGAGGTCACCACCGGCGCCAGCTTCTTATCTGGCTTTCCAATACACTATCATAGAAAAAGTGCCCAATAACTCCTCATCTCCATTCCTTACGAGCTGCTGCTGATTGCCCCTGGTTTAAAGCAGATCGAGATTCACCTTTATTCCTCTAATCCTCCACCAATTCTGGTCATCACTTGCTGCAAAAGAAATGTCAAATTCCCAATCGTGATCAGTGGGGTGCTAAGCCTTCATGGCAGAACGTGATGCCTGAAGTTAGAGACTCAGGGCTTCTAGAGAAAGAGGTAAATCTTGTTAAACTAGTACAAGGTTGATTTGGAAGTATATATGATCAAGTTTTTCAATTTTCTTCTCATTAAGATCGTATGAGCACTGTTTTGTTTCCATTGAATATGAGTTCTACCTTGTTTATGCATTGATATGTGCAGCATATCTTTTGTTGTACATGAATTTTAGAAGTGAACTATACACATCTAGGGCCCCCACATCGAGTTTTTCCCTGGGGCCTTTCAAACAATAGAGCCAGCGCTGCCAAAGAGCAAAAGCCCTTGGGCCCCTTCCATCTCTAGGGCTGTACTAAAGTTTTTGAGGCCCGTGTTCGAGTAACAAAATGAGGCCCCCTAATACTAAGACAACAAGTTTCTTCAATTCAAAAAACTAATACTAAGACATAATTGATATTCATGCTAGAAAACTAAAGAGAGAATATTTTCTCAACATGTTCTTCAAGCCTCTTTTTTCGCTGCGCTTTTCATAAACAGAATCATATTTTCTTACTCTAGAATTCATGATTAATGAAGAACGCTTTCTGTTGTACTACTTACATAGACAAAAAGAACAAAGCTAATTAAGGAGTGTGGATTAGGATGGGCAATACAAAGTTCAGAGCTAGGACTATTATTGAAAGGCCAGATCGAGGGACGGAGTTGGGTCAGGCCTTGAGGAATGAGGGTGAGCAGTCGATAGACAGGTGAAGGCAGATGAAGCGCATGTTCGCCGTTCGGCAGGAAGATAGGAGAAGCAAGGATCTGAGAACACATTCAACGCAGGCAGCGATCAATTGGTGCCAAAACTGGCAGTGTAGGGAGAGGAAACATTTTTTGACCTCCTCAGCAAGATAGTTTTTTGCATTGTAACTTAGTTACAGAAAACAAATTCTAGGGCCCCTCCATTTTGCGGCACCCATTCCATTGCACACTTGGAACATGCCCATGTACTAGGGCTTGCGCAGTGCTGGGAACCATCTCCCACAACCGACAATCCTCTGCTACAATTAGGGCTGCAGCAGTGCTGCGAACCGCTCCATCAAAGACACGTTTGTTGCGATGATTCCAAGTTGGCCAGGCACACAAAATTATTAGACTTCAGATCATTTTGGGTCATTCCACTAGTTGTTGTGCTGGCTTTGTCCCACTGTCTTGCTTTGAAGGCTGTGGAGCAAGTGAATGAAGACCAAACTGGAGCACCAAAACTGTCTTGCAAACACACATGAAACCAGTAGGTGGTTGATAGTTTCATCCTCTTGATCGCATCGTGGGCATTGCTCAGGATGGAGCAGCCCACGTCAGGCAAGATGATCTTGGGTTTTGTGCAACAAGCCATAGGAAGAAGCTGCATTTAGCTGGCGCCGGGGACCTCCAAATTCTCTCCCATGATCAAAGTGAATGGCCGAAGAATAGACTCTTATAAGCAGACTTGGTGGAATACTTTCCATTGCTTCAGGTTGCAACTCAATCTCATAATGACACCAACTGTGGGAGCACTGTGAATATCATCGATCCATGCACGAAGGTTGCCCATGCAACCACCAGTCAGTCCAGAATAGGGTGGTGGTTCTGTTGCCAACGTCCGATTGAAGGGCCACATCAAGGAGAAAAAGGCTGCTATCTCTTGCTTGATCATAGCCTGGCACGTAATGATGTAGGTAACATATTCAACCAAATGATCTTATCTAAGTGATCAACTAAAACTAATCTACATTTACATGCGTTTTCTTGATTGCCGCACAGCTAGTTCGTTGTGTAGAGCTGTTGCCTTGCTGTGCACTGTGCACCACTGGACTGGCCTATGGTCCATGGCCCCATGCAATAAAATAATGCCTGTGCAATAAATTTCCAATCTTTATCATACGAGGTGTAATTTGCATCAACTAAGAAATTTAGGGGCATATTAGCAATGTGAAATGGAGGAAACTTTCGATTCTGTTGAAATTAAGTTTGTACAAAAGGAGAATTTCTAATACTAACTGATTATAGCTGGTGTTTTCATTTCCTGTGACACTTGTATTCCTTCAGTACTTCATGAACATTTATCAGAAAAAAAATGATGATGCCCTCTTTCGACGGCTGGCCTTTTTCAGTACTTCTATTTGGTTCTTTCAGGTTTGCTAAAGGTTCTGTTCAGACCATTCTTCCTCCAATTAGAAACTTGAGAGCCGGTCGCTTGTGCACTTCACTGGGAGAAAGGATAGCTGAAATGGAGAAGGAGGCTACTGAAATTAAGCAATCAAACAAAGAAAAGAATGTCAAGAAGGAAGCATTAGCTAGTAAACGAAAACAACTTGAATCTGAAATGAGAGGTTTGAAGGTAAATTACTGAATGTTGCACATTTGCTTTTTTCAATATATGATGGCAGTTCATATTACTCCACAGAGAAAAAGGGAAGCTGAGGAGCAGCTTCTTGAGAGTAAAAAGGTGCATCTGGATGACACCAAGAAGATTTCTGCTAATAATACTGACGAGACTGGCCAGGATAGCACTGAAATAGAGGCTGAAATGACGGTTTGTGCACATTGATAATATTTTGTTCTGTTGTTACGATTTTTTTTATCTAGGCAATAACATCGTCGGCGTTGCATTGTCACTAAATACTGCAGCAACTGGTTAAAGAAATCGAGGCCGAAGAGTTAGTTCTGCAAAAAATTAATGAGAAATTAATGGAAGCTTTACAGGATGAGAATAAACGAGAAGCTTCTTACAAAGAGTTTATCGGTATAATATCTTACTGACACTAAGGTTACTGACAGAGTTATATGTGTTTCAATTTTATATAATGTAGTTTTGTGGATAAAAGACCTCAAGGTCACAGACATTTTAAGTAGGCAATCAATGTAGGAATATGTCAAAGGATTTGTATATATTTTGTTTATTCACCCCACTCATTTGGCTAAAGATTGTTGCAAAATTTGCCAAATTAAGATTAGCATTTAGGTAGGTCCACCAAGCACCAACCCATCCATATCCAGTGCACGTGTCACTTCCAATACCTTTTGAATGCCCAGCCTGATTCCAATATACTTTTGAAGCAAGAATCATACATTCTCAAAACAATGGATGGAAAAAAGTTGTACATATGCTTTGATCGGCTGTCCTTTTGTGTGTTGTGGCTGTTATAGGTATAAGCTACATTTTTTTTTGTCTCAAAAACGCAGGAGAGCTGCGTATCTTTATATTAGCTACAATATTTTTGAGTTGGACAGTGCAGCATGATCACTCCCAAAGCTTGCACTTTTTCTGAAATGTTCTTTTGAATGCATGAAAGCTTATTGTTGCTGATACTGAACCCAATAATTTTATTTCAGATGCTACAAATCTTGAGATGGAATCTATGAATGGCATAGATCATGAATTAGATGTTGTTGAAGAGAAATTAGTTGCAGCGAAGCAGGTGATATGTGTCTCTTTCTCACAAGTACTAATAGTTAGTAGGGAAAATATTCAGTGGAAAAAAAACCACCTACTCCGTGGAATCCATGAAAACCCTTTCAGAAAACATATTTATAAGTTTTGAAAATAATGAAACTTGACATCTGTATTGATGATATGGTGAGAAATATGTACATAAAATTTCAAATCTAAACTCAACTTCTTTAAAAAGATACAAAAATAACAAATTAGGTACACAAAGGACAAAAATACAGCACATGCACTATTTTGTCCTTTTTCTTGATGATTTGTTAATTTTAATATCTTTTTAATGAAATTGGGTTTAGAAATGAAATTTTGTGTGCATGTTTCTCACCATATCATCTATACGTATGTCAAGTTTTATACTGTCCCAAAACTTGTAACTGTTTTTAAAGAGAGTTTTCTCGATTCCACTGAGTAGGTGGTTTCCACCGAATATTTTGCCTAGTTATTATGCTCTATGTTTGTATTGTATGGGTGTTAATTATCCGGTGATAGTATCACATAAGAAAAAGGCTTGGTTGTTGTTGATGATAGATTCACATAATAGATACCATGAATCCAGCATAGCCAATGAAATAGCTGAATCTGTGAAAGCTGGTTTGATTGAGATAAAGTTTCAAGCAGCAATTGTGGCAATAAACCAAATGCTAACCTATGGAGCTATTTGGTGACGACTGTACGATCGTAGACACGAGCTATTCAACCTGCACACAATGAAAACCATGAGCTCTTACTACTAGACTCCAAACAATCTAATGCTTTGTCTGCATACCTTTGAATGGGTCAAGAACAAAAAGTATCTATTTGGAAACTTTTTTTTAAGAAAAAAAAAACAGGAACTTGATGCAAAAGGAACTATAATATGGTTCTGATAAGGAGGTAAAAAGATCAGATGGCTATAAGGGTATGGACAGAGAGTGAAAAGTATAATATGAGTGCGTGGCTCAAGGGATAATGCGGTTTTGCATGAAAAGTTGTACAAGAACAACCAAGCCTTTAGTTTCAAACAAGTTGGGTAGGCTAGAGGAAACCTATGAGATCCAACACAAACAAGACCCAAATGAACCTAAAGGAGACAAATGATCAAAGACAAGCAAACCCAACAAACCAAAGACAAATGATGAAAGTAAAAGAAAAAAAAGAAAAACTAGAGGTGCTTCACCCAAACACAAATGACTGACAAAAACAAGACAATGGAAGATAAAAGGCAAAAATGATAAAAAAAACGAGGTCCCTCTTAACCTCAGTCTTCTATCGGACAATAAAATATCCACCTTCAAGAAAATATATATTATACGTTCGAAGTAAGAGAGATGCTCAAGACATACTTTTCCTTTGTTCCATAGGTTGTGACTGAACTAAATGTTCCAGGTTTAATTCTAAAATATCAAAGTCAGGTTTTATTTTTTCTGAAAAAGTAACTGGGATTTGTATAATCTCTCAGCTATGAGAAGTAGCAAATGTTATGCTTTCCTTATTTGTCGCTATCAGTTACATCTATGTTTAGCTATGTACGATAATCTCTCTATTTAGTCTCCTGTAAACGTTGTTTTATGCGTTTGTATATTTGGCCCATTTAGGGCATGGAATAGATTATATTTTCGCCTCGTAGAAAAAGGTCGTATTTTCAAAACTATAAGGTAGTGCATTCTTTTCTATAGAAGAACCAAGAAGGAAATGGAGCTTATTGCTAAGTGATATGTGAAACTAACAAATCCTTTGGACAAGCGGTAACAAACTGATTGTAAAATATCTAATATTTGCAATTGTGTATAAACTGAATAGACATCTTCAAAAGGTGAAGATGATTAAGGTTGGGTGAAATGTTTCTTTCTGTTGTGTTAGCACCATTTTAATGAAGTGAAAGTAACATTTTTATTTTTTTTTGTTCTACAGCAGTTTTATACAACAATAACAACAACCAAACCGGAGTCCCAAACAAGTTGGAGTAGGCTAGAGATGAACAAACTGTAGGGAGAATAGTTTTTTTTTTTTTTCTTTTCCTGTTGTTTCTCTGATTTTAGGGATTCATGAAAAGACCTACCTCAACTTGTTTGGGACTAAAGGGCTTGGTGGTGGTAGGTGTTGTTGATGATTCTTATCATGTCAAGGCTGCTAAATGCATTTTCTCAAAACAAGGCTGTTAAATGCAATGAATTTGGTCCCATTAGAGTTACATGTTTTAAGCTTACCTGTAGTGTTCCCATTTGCTTGAATTACTTGGCACACACTCATTCTTGTTTCATTGGATTTTTTAACCTTGGCACACACTCATTCTTGTTTCATTGGATTTTTTAACCTTGGCAGCAAAAGGCTCACTACGAGGGTGTCATGGAAAATAAAGTTTTAGCTGATATTAAAAAAGCGGAGGCAGACTATGCAGATCTTCAGCTGCTTCGTCAGGTATTCTTCTGTCACTATCAGTTGTCAATAATACACTCCCTCTAAAAAGAACTCGACTAACCTAGGAGGAACTAGGTGGTATTTAATTAAGGAGAAATAGGAACCCAAATTTGCGTTAAAGAAGATTTGAACCTGGGTGGTCAGGGTGTACATCCACACTGTCCTCTTTAATAAATCCGGCATGCATATAATGTTCTGAACCTAGAAGGTTTTTTTTTTTTTTTTTTTTTTTGAAAACCTGAATCTAGAGGGTTGCGTGCATGTTGCTGCTTTGATTTCAATCTTCTGTTCTAGATACAAAGACACATTTCCCCTGTTTTTTAAAAATAAAAAGATGTTCACTTTACTCTCTTGTATTATTGTACAGGTCTAAATAAACCCCCATACTATCCTGTTGACTTGTGCGATAGTATGGGAGAGTAAAGTGAAGTTTTTCCTTAAAAAAACTAGTGGCAATGAAGGTTGTATGTTAGGTACTGACTTACTAAAACCATTTCATTTTCATACATTAGGATTTGTACATTCATTTTTTTTTTAGTTGTGAAATAGGTCAGTGACATCGGGCTTGAAAATGTTTGTCTACCATATCTAAGCTACTAGTAGGTATATATTATTAATATTCTTATGTTTTGTACAGAAGCTTTTTTTTTTTTTAACATAATGCAGACTGCCACTGCGCTCTCAGATGATAATTAGTCAACTTATTTTAATTGGGGGATTTATTCCTTCCATGCTACTATTAAACTTCAAAGTCCCTTGTATGCCATTGTCCCCACATGGCATCGACAGATAGACCCACGTCATAGACATATGGTGGCATAGAAGGGATCATGAAGTTAACAATGGCATACAAGGGATTGTCATTTGGTCTCTTCCAATAAATATGGGCAGAGTAGAGCTCGGCAAAGGGTTTAAGAATAGGGTAGGGTCCTGTCCTAATAAAAAAAATGAAGAGAAACGAAGGCCTTTGGGTCACATGCCCAGTAATGACTTTTTGTTCTTCTGCAGGAGAACTTCAAGAAGGCTTCAACTATGTGCTCTGAGAGTGAAGTTCATGCTCTGGGAGGTGCTGCAGGATCCACCCCTGAACAATTAAGTGATCGTATTAATAAATTAAAACAGAGATTTCAGCAAGAGAGCAGAAGGTTTACAACCAATGGCTTTCACCTTTCTGCAGAATTGATGAAGATATGAGTTCTAATTTTTTTATTTAAATATTCTTGGCAGATATACCAAGTCCATTGATGAGTTGAGAGCATTGCATGACAAAAAGAAACGAAAAATCCAAAGGAAACAACAAATGTATGCAGGTTTCAGGGATAAATTAAATGTAAGCACTAAGTACAATACAGTTTGTTAACTATGATGGCATCTTCATTTCTTTTTGGCCCTTAATGTTGTTCCTGCCTAGATTAGAGATATGAACTGCAACATTTTATCCCGAATCACTTGCTATCTCATGTATTGTTATTATACTGATCTGAATGAAATTAGAATATTGATAGTGTATGAATCCTAGAAATGTATAAAGCACTTCGAAATTTTCTCAGCCAAGTTCATATTTCTGCAGGCATGTCAATTGGCATTGGATTTGCGTTGGAAGAAGTTCCGAAGATTTGCTAGCCTCTTGAAGCGACAACTGACGTGGTTGTAAGTCCCTTGCGTTTATTCTAATGACCAAAGTACCCGCTGATCTCATGCATTAATAGAAATGGCTAGCTCTGAGAGTTTACCTCCTTTTTGACTTTATCGAAGGTTCAATGAGCATCTGGGAAAGAAAGGTATTAGTGGGCACATCAATGTAGATTACGACAAGCAAGTTCTTTCTGTTGAGGTGAGTAACCACACGTGTTTCTTTAACAAATGTGCATGTCTGATTGTGTAACAATCTGCTTTGGATGCAATGTAACACATGTCATGGACATTGATGTAGGTCACAATGCCTCAAGATGCATCTTGTGATACCGTTAGAGACACCAGAGGACTTTCAGGTAGCTATAGCTCATCAACTTTATCAATTCTTCGGATTCAGAAAACGAGAAGCTTTTCTCTAGCTCCTATTAATCTTTTTTTTTTTCTAGGTGGAGAGCGGTCTTTCTCAACTCTTTGTTTCACCTTGGCTCTTCACGGGATGACCGAAGCACCATTCAGGGCTATGGATGAGTTTGACGTGTTCATGGTGAGCAACCAGATGCCCATCTTCACTAACTTATTTGCAACGTACTGATACAATCTCCTAACTGATGATATCTGAAATTCTGAAACAGGACGCGGTGAGCCGCAAAATTAGCTTAGATACCCTTGTAGATTTTTCTGTTGAGCAAGGTTCACAGTGGATTTTTATAACCCCCCATGATATCAGGTATGTCATCATAATATCTTCTATTATTTGTTTATTGTTTTGAGCTTAATTTTGTTTGTCTGCATCAACTGCTGCTCGTATCTTATGCCTCAGCATGGTGAAGCCCGGAGATAGGATCAAGAAGCAGCAAATGGCTGCCCCTCGCAGTTGACCATCGTCAATATCTTGTACTCCATCTTCGACTTGTACTTGGACTTGGACTGCATAACGTCTGCGTCATATCTTGTACTTAGCTTATTCTGAGCTGTACAAATGGTATCGTACTCACTAAACTGTGGATTAGGTCTCTATGCTTGTTCAACCACCTTAATATGGCCTTGGCTCTAAACCATATGTAGTTGAGGATGTACAAGTTGCTTTACTTGATAACTGGGCATGCAAAGGTCATATGTGCACCTTAGTATGGCCTTATCTCTAAAACCATACGTAGTTGAGGATGTACAAGTTATTTACTTTTGTATAACTGGGCATGCCTAGGTTATATGTGTACTGGAAACTGATAACTATGGTTCGTAGGAATGCAAATACCATCGCACCTCTCCTAAGTAAACTAAATGCGATCTTCAGGCCGTAGCTTGCAGGATGCGGTTTCCTCCTTGTTTTCCCGAATCGTGATCGGTTTCTTTTCTGATCCTTGATGATTCCTCTTGGGAACACTATTGAACGCGCAATCGCATGGACGACATCAGTCTGCATGGCGTGCTTTCAGGGGCCAATCCTTGGTTTACGTGTGAACTTGAGCCATCGGGGATTGAAAATTGATACCAGATGTCCTGTTTGTTGTCGCTTGGACGAGGATGGTGGGCATCTATTTTTCAAGTGCAGAAGGATGAAGCAGGTGTGGCTGTTACTGAACATGGAGGAAGAAAGAGCTGCTCTGGCAGAGATGACATCAGTAAAATCTGTCATACAGTTCATTCTAGCGGCATCAGAGGAAAAGAAGATGACCATGGTGATTGCTCTCTGGATATGGTGGAAGGAAAGGAATAATATTAGGACAGGAGGGGTCGACCTGCTGCAGTAATAGCCCAAAATGTGAGGCTGTGCATGGCTGAGTTGATATGCTCACATCCAGTACCAAAGCAGGAGACTATGTAGCAAGAAGTGGACAAAACAGCCGGAGGGGATTTTGAAACTGAACTGTGATGCATCTTACTCATATACAACCTCTTCGGGAAGCTTTGTGATTAGAGACTGACGAAGATGTGGTGCTCACAAACTGGGGAAAAGTGGATCATCTACATGATAATCCAGGCAGAAGTTATCTCCTGTCTCCATGGTGTCCAAGCGGCGGTGAACCTGGGCATTGGGAAGCTGGTTCTAGGAACCAATGCTAAACTAGTTAAAAGTGCATTCCACTCGAATGAGTTTGCTGCAGCAGAAGTGGGCGGACTAGTGGATGAGCTGAAATTTGTAGCTTCGGTCAACTTTAGTTCTTCTGAATGTGCTTATGTTTTTTTTTTCTCGAAAACGTAGGAGAGCTGCGTTTCATTTTATTAAGAAGGGAGTTGTAAAGTACAGTACGCACACCACACATCACCCGCTTTCCTTAAATTATATTCGCGCCACATGCAGATTTGAACACCCATATATCCTAGAATAAAGGGGACCTATAGTCCTACTGCAGCTGCCGCAGGGAGCCGTGCAAGCTCGCGGGCTCCGGCTAGGCCCCAAATACGTCTCTCCTCCTCAATGAGTGACATTGTCCTCCGCACATTGGGCGAGGTTCCGTTGAAAACACCATCGTTTTGCTGCCTCCAAATCATCGAAGCTCCCAGAATTATGAGCGAGTTAATACCTTTTCTGTGGATTGATGGTGCTAACTTGTCAGTTCGCACCCACCAATCGTCGAAGGAATTATCCTCAGCTTGTGGTGCCAGGAGGGAGAAACCAACACTAGCAAACAAGTGGAACCAAATTTGTCTAGCAAAGACACAACCAATCAAGATGTGTTGCATGCTTTCCTCTTCTTGGTCGCATAGTACACATCGATCTGGATGGGGCATGCCTCTCTTCGCAAGACGATCCGCATTCCAGCAGCGATTGTGGGTTGCCAACCACAGGAAAAATTGACACTTCTTGGGTGCCCAGGATTTCCAAATGAGCTGCCATGGCTGGAATTGGATGGTACCTACAAATAAGGTCTTATATGCTGACTTAGAAGAGTACTGTCCAGATTCTGAAAACTTCCACTTGTGTATATCCTGGACTCCGGGTACCAGCTGCACCTCTTCCAACTTATCCACCAAACCAATGAATTCAGCCAAATCAGTTACATTCCAGCCACCATTTATATCTTGAGTCCATGAGTCGTCAAGTAGAGCCTCTCTGACAGTACGCTTGTTCTTCTTTTGTCTTGAAACACGGCCAGATATGTGAGGGGCGATCACAGCAATGGAAGAACCGTGCAACCAATTGTCTTGTCCAAAACAGTGCGCTATTTCCATCTCCAACTGTGGTCTCCATGGCAATCGCGAACAGATCCTTGACAGATTCATGTACTTGAATCGAAAAACTTGCCCATGGCTTGTCAGGCTGTGTTTTACCCAACCACAACCATCTCATTCTAAGCACCCAACATAAATATTTGAGATCATGAATGCCTAATCCACCGAGCTCCAAGGGTCTAGTAACCTTTGACCAAGCAAGCAAGCAATGTCCTCCTTTTGCCTCCTTTCTGCCCCTCCATAAAAAAGCCCGTCGAATTTTGTCAAAGGCTTTTAGACCCCAAGCTGGCAGATCGGTTGCCATGGCGAGATAAACCAGCATCAAAGTCATAACAAACCTGACCATCACCACACGTCCAGCCCTGTTCATGAGATCCGCTTTCCAACCCGGCAGCTGATTAGCAAGCTTCTCAATGATAGGCTGCACTTGTGCCTTTGTCAGTTTCTTAATGGACAACGGCAAGCCCAAATACTTGCATGGGAAGTTTATCAACTCGCATGGCAGAAGCTGCTGTATGGTCGAGATCTCCTCCTCAGAACAAAGAATCGGAGTGACGCTACTCTTCTGAATGTTGGTTTTCAGCCCCGATGCCGTGCCAAATACTCTCAAAATTTCTGTGATGATATTCAGATCAGATTCCACCGGTCGTAGAAATATAACGACATCATCCGCATACATCGACACTCTGTGTTGCAGCGTCCGTCTAGCAAGGGGCTGCAGCAGTCCTTCCTCACTAGCCTTCTGAATCATAGCATTAAGAGTGTCCGAGACCAAGATAAATAACATTGGAGATAACGGGTCACCTTGTCGCAAACCGCGTTGATGATATATCTCCTCGCCTGGTGATCCATTCAACAGCACCTTGGTTGAGGCAGAAAAGAGTAGAGCACTGATGGTAGAGCACCACCTATTTCCGAAACCCCGATGTCTCAAGACTTCCAATAAAAACGGCCATGAAACCGAGTCGAACGCCTTGGTGATGTCCAATTTGAGAAGAATACGGGGGAGTTTCTACCGGTGGAAAAATCTAGCAGTTTGTTGGACTAGTAAGAAGTTGTCTTGTATGCACCGGCCCTTAACAAAGGCGCTTTGGTTTGCAGATACCATCTCATTCAGTTTTTTGGATAGTCGATTCGTCAAGATCTTTGTGACCAGTTTCACAAAGCTATGAATCAAATTGATGGGTCTAAAATCTTTCATGTGATCAGCAGCCTCCTTCTTGGGAATGAGCGTGATGAAAGCGGAGTTAAGCATCCATAGATTCTGAACATTACCACACTGAATTGCAATTAGTGCAGCCATGATATCCGATTTAACAATGTGCCAACAACTTTTGTAGAATCGACCAGTGTACCCATCCGGGCCCGGTGCCTTGTCAGAAGGCAAGGTCTTGATTGTTGCCCACACTTCCTCCTCAGTGAAGAAAGCCTCGAGATCATCTAAACATGAGCCGGTATGTCAAGTTGCTCCAGATCAATTGAATACTCACGCTGTTCTGCCGTGCCTAGCAGATTGTTATAGAATTCAAAGGCTGCCTGCTCTTTTTCTTCTTGGCTGGTCAGGATAGCATCCTCTACCACCAATTTTGGGATAAAATCTTGCTCTTTCGATGCTTGGCATGTAGGTGGAATAGAGCTGTATTTGCATCTCCCTTCTTCAACCAATCAATACGTGACCGTGATCTAGCAATAGTGTGCAGTACCGATGACAGCGCCAGACCATGTTTTTTCAGCAAGCATCGCATGTTGTTTTCCTCCGTGGAAAGAAGCCGGGTGTCCTGCGCAATCTCCAGTTGATGCACGATTTCTTTAGCCAGTAACAACTGAGTCCTGACATGCCCCACATGCTTCTGACTCCAACTCTGTAGTGCTCGGGTAAGAGCTCTGAACTTCAAAGAAAGAGTCTCCAGCGGGCATGTTGTGGTCTATACTGAAGACCAAGCTGAGGCTACCGCATCAGAGAATCCCCCAATAGACGGCCAAAAGGACTCGAAGTGGAACCTCCTCTTTCCCAATTTGAGATCATTTAGACCCAACAACAAAGGACAGTGGTCAGACCCTTCTGTCGCGGAACTTTGCAGCAGGCAGCGTGGAAACATCTCCTCCCAGTCCGATGAACAGAACACACGATCAAGCTTGACTAAAGTGGAATTGTCTTGTTCATTCGACCAAGTGAATTTACGCCCGATGAGAGGAATCTCTTTTAGAGCAGTGTCGTCAATGCATCACCTAAACCTGCTCATCATGGCTCTATTTATATTAGGATTGTTCTTATCTTCTTCTCTGAGAATAAGATTGAAATCCCCAAGAACTATCCAAGGCCCAAGGCATTGAGCTCTGATGTCTTGCAATTCTTGGAGAAAAAGCAATTTGTCTTCTCTGCCTTGAGGACCATATACACAGGTTAACCACCATGGGGTCCCATCTGCTGAGGCGAGCTGTACCGAAGCCGAGTAGGAGTCAATCCGAGATGCTAAAGCTGCTCCGATGTTTTCCTTCCAACATATGAGAATTCCCCCGCTCGATCCGGTCGAAGGAAGATAAGCATGATGGGTGAAAGAGGAACCAAGCATGGAAAGCAATAGGCGCCGGGGAATGGTCTCCATTTTCGTCTCCTGAATACATAGCACGTCCACCCTTGCCGTTTCCACTAGAACTCTAACAGCATCCTGCCTCGCGGTCGAGTTCAAACCACGTACATTCCATATTATAATATTTTTTGGATTCATTGCAAACAAAACAAAACAACGACCCGAGCTTGTGAACAAAAATCAGATGGCTGGAAACTCTTCTGTCACCACAGCCGGCACGTCTTCCAGCGCCCATCCAAACAGAGCTGTAAGAGCCCGGATATGAGCAATCGATAGAGGCTGGCTAAACACTTTGGCATAATCCTCAAGTGCTTTTTGGCTGATCTGCTCTTTGTCTTTTGCCATCCCAAGAACACGCATGACTTTCTTCTTCTGAAGATTAACAGGCTGAGGCCGGGGTGGAGATTCCACACCCACACCCGCAATGCGTCTGCTTCTATGAGGTGTCACTCCTGTGGGTAACCTTTTTCTTCTTCTCTTGTGCATCTGCTGAAGGCTCTGAAAATAGTTTCAGAGTACTCCCAGAACATATTAATGTAATTGTGGTTGATGATTTATCAGTAAGTGCTTATGAAAAGATACCCAGTTCATAAAAAAAGGAGGTCAGTCCTCGGACCGACTGGGCAAGAGCGCAAGGCCTCTAGGACGTCTAAGATAAAGGTATACTACTATTTACATAAATATATATCTGACATCAAATTTTTTTATGTTAGTTTTCGCTGGAACATGAAAAGTTAGAGCAATTATGCAAAATTTATAAGTCATGACCGATACTTTTAGCGTTACAAATTGTAAAAATCCAGCAACATATTAGAGTGGTTTTAACATACCTACCTGCAACTACTTTCGTTGGGATCTAATACCTGTAAGTATCTATTGAAAGTAAATAAGAGAGACACAAGTGGGAGACAGATGAAGAGACATGTTTTTATTTACTGCTGTACAATATATGTAGAGGATGTACAGTCACGTCTATCGATGAAGAGACATGTTTTTAGTATAGTCAACTTTGATTAGTTGATCATCATTGTACAGTACATGTGATCCCCTCCAAAAATTTTTGTGGGAAGAATGGAGAGATGATTTGATATGCTATAAAAACTCTTTAAAACGAAGTGAAAAATCATGAGAAACTTATACATCATATCTTCATTATTGCCTCGTTAAAAAACCCATATGAGAAAAACCCTTTAAAGGAAACTATAGATTCAAGTTAGAGGTCAATATTCTGTGACATGATATCACCCATTGAAATCCACAGTAGGAAAAAATCAAGTGACATATGACATTTTCTAGTATTAATATTGTCTCGTTAAAAACCTTTAATGAGAAACCTTGTAAAGGGTTGAAGGCATGAGCAAGGCGATCAGAGGGGGTGAATGAAACCAATTAAAATTCTCTTTGAGAATTTGACGTATGTCCCAACTACAACCCAATGTGCCTCAATACATAATCACTAAGGTTACACACACCAACTTGTACTATTTTTTTTGCGATTAACTTGTACTATGGTAACCTTAGGAATGATCTAGAAAGGTCTCACACCAACTTGTACTATGGTAACCTTAGGAATGATCTAGAAAGGTGTCACATAAAATAGAAGCAAACTAGAACGAAGATAGACAACTGGAAGCGAAAACAGGAAGCTTGGAGGTCAGAAACCCCCAAGAACTCTAGCAAATTGCCGAATAGTCGACCCCTTGTCTCTAGGACTAAGTTGCCCAGTTTCCCGAACACTGGCACTTTGTCGGAGGCTCTGGACCCCAGAGATCCGTTACTTTAACAGAGGGTCTAACACTGTTGTATACAGGCTAACAAAAAATGATGAAAACCTAATCAAACGACCTCGGAATTTGATGAAATTTTAACTATTGATGCCTAAACGACCTCGGAATTTGATGAAATTTTAACTATTGGTGCTTGATATCGTGACAGATCTCCAAAAAAATCACTCAAAAATCTCCAAAAATGAGACTTCTTGGACAAAATTCACGAATTCATGATGCTTGAGAGGAGATGCAATGAGACCATTCAGGAAATTTTCCACATTGTCCTAGCATCAAATCCAAGAAATCCACCCAAAAACTCAATCAAGAGAGAAATCATGAATTTTGCAAAGAGGACACCGAGAGGAGACGGGGAGAAAAGATGAGCACGACAATGACTCAACTTTAATTCATTCCATTGATCAAGAAACAAGGGTTACAGCTGAATCTTAGCTAGGAAACCACCCTCATCCTCCAACTCTTTGGAAGAACAAAGATTGATTCCCACTCAATCTTTCCTCTCACTTCAAGAACATCGTAGCTTAAGCAAATGAGAAAACTAAATACTAGGACTGGGAAGAGATGCCTTCTCAACCAGCCCACTGCCTTCTTATATAGCTTAGGTCCTCCGACCGATAGACCATAATTCCTTTGGTTATATACACACTCCCACCTACCAGGGGAAAAAATGGTTCAAATTTTTTATTCGAAGCCTGAACGCCATCGAACCCTTCACGACTTTGCTTCACCTCGAAGCAAGCTATGTGATGATGCCACGTGCACAACCATCCGCCGCCGCCAGTTTTGAGGCTAAACCGGGAAACCACCTTGCACACTTCTCAAAGCATGTCTTGCATGTTAACGCGTGTCATCTTATCTTGCGATCCTGACCGCATCAAGTCTCTCCCGGTCCCCATCCGTCGGGCCATCTTATCACTTGCGACCGGCATCACGTTCGTCTCGACTTGGTCAACACATCATCTTCATCGTCCTGACTGTTTTGAGGCTCAACCGTAAAACCGTCTGTGCTTCTTGCCTTCTCCATGTGTATGGTGTGGATCACCCTTGACATCACCCGGCCTCCCAATCGTCTGGCACCATGTCTCCAACTTGTGCCCGATCCTCTCGTCGTTGACCGCCAAGTTGACTTCATTTACCTACACATGATAAGACAAGCAAACACATTTCCTTCTCCTCCATTTTCTCCAACTTTATCTCCAATTTCGGTTAGTGAAAAACTCAATCATGCATATGCTCAATCCAACCCTCAAAATCCCGCATTTAAACTCAAACTCCAAATAATAAATGACAATTACTCATCATCTTATAAAATGAACCATGACACATCTCAGCATGGTTCTCAAGGGTGCAACATAATGCTGTGACGGGTTATTTTTAGGAGGATACTCTCCCTAAACATTGTATACTTTCTGAATCTATCTATGATTTCTCATAAGATTCGTCACATGATTTAGTTTGCAAAAATGTTGATCTCCTCAATCTACTTTCATATACGAGGATATATCAACTAAGAACAATGAACATATTGTTGTTTCTCTATCCTCTTTGCATTTAAACAATACAAAAAGCAGTATCTAAAAAGATAGGGGCTTGTGGTTCTTTCAAACCATTAGTACACAACCATCGTGTGTAGTTTATCACTAAAAATTTCACACATTAGTGTTGCTTCCGAGTGATGGATGAAATTAGCTACACGAATATAGATGATTCTCATGTAAAGTCTCTTCACCATAAAATCAGTCAGTACACTAGCATCTTGTGATCATTTATATAGGTAGTGTATGCATATTCAACAATGGTCATAATAAAATAATCAAAATCTTATAGGTCATAGGATATGGATATTCTCTTTAACTCTTATCTAAAGGATTCTAGAGTACCGTCTTGTGCTACCAAGATATCCACAACTACAATATTAGATATGTTGTTATGATACAGAGCGTTTTAATGACACTGAGTTAGAACTTCAAGTTCCTTGTCTTTTTAGTTCTCAATCTAATGAATGAATTCAATTCAATTCATGTCCAAGGAGAATGACCATGAGTATGCGATGAATATGACTTCCTAATATCATTTTGATATTGATCAACAATACCGATCGAATATTAGTAATCGATATATAACGTTCCATCGGAATGTGTTCAGTTGTAAACTTAAAGCGAAATTTGGTTTTACCCAAATTATCCACCTCTTCTGTCATTGCTTTTGTTGTGTGTTAGAGATGATTGGGAATCTCATTAAGATTTCACCATCCAACATAGTAATTGAGGAGTTTAATCGTGAGAAAGAACTCAGTTAGTTGTACTACAACAATATTATTTCTTTGAATCATGTAATAACTGAATGAGTACTGCGATTTAATTTTGAATAGGTGCACAAGTCCGTTTCTGAACTTGTATCTCTAAATATCCAATTCCTTGATCTGCCAATGACCTAGATGTACAAACATAATTTTCACACATATCATCAGTATGTAACATCATAATTGATGTTAGGTCTCTACATGAAC
This sequence comes from Oropetium thomaeum, assembly GCA_001182835.1. Classification (NCBI taxonomy): domain Eukaryota; kingdom Viridiplantae; phylum Streptophyta; class Magnoliopsida; order Poales; family Poaceae; genus Oropetium; species Oropetium thomaeum. The sequence continues at coordinate 1,253,305 of LFJQ01000067.1, read as the reverse complement.
CCTTTTTGCTACATGCTTTGCTATTTTACCACCAAAATTATTCTTCCATCAGGAAGATAATATGAAGGGAAGGTAAAAGTTCCTCAATCTAAGCGAAAGCAATTCTCCAAAATTATCATTTTTGGTTCGACCATTTTGAGTACTTCAAGTACTGACCTAGGATTTAAGTCTCGATCCGGTTAAGTAATCTCTTGAAGAATGTATGTAGACAATTTTGTAGCTCTTTTCAATATATCAATCCTTTCGAACCAACATCATTGGAAAATATTATACTTGTTTCTTCGTGTATCTTCCAAACATCAAAGTAACAATGTGTTCCAATGACTCAGCGCCTGAGTTTATGTACAAATATTTGCTGGTCTATTGGATGTTAAAAATCCTTAGGCTTTAGATCTCTCATCATTTAGTCACCCAATTCATGAGAATGCTCGCAAGAAGGACTTCCAAATGTGGCCATACTTCTCCCCCACAAATTAGGATTCGGGAGTTCAGTGGTACAATTGATAATGCCACTATTTTGAGCCATTTATATCGAGAAGACACCTTTGTGACAAGTAAATAATATGGCAGACATTTGCAATGTGATGCAAATTCAAGATTCAGACTCTTTCTTACATGGATGTGAGGATTGAAAATGAATGCATTCAACATTCCTTCTGATTCCTTGGCATTCTTTGTGGTATTATCTCCTCCTAATGCCTAACACTAAATAGGTCCAATAAGGAACCGAGGTATTATCATGGATGTGAGGATTGAAAATGAATGCATTCAACATTCCTTCTGATTCCTTGGCATTCTTCGTGGTATAATCTCCTCCTAATGCCTAACACTAAATAGCTAATGACCCTAATGCTTTTTCGTGTATACTATAGCTAGTGATATTGGTACATATGCAAAACATTTCGATTATGCAGATGGGAACTTAATGAAAATCTGCTAAGTATCCATGCGTCAAATGCATTTGGATGAGCTGGATTGGATGTGGTGTTTGAGCCACATTGTCTAATTTCTTAACGCAATTACCGAAATTGGATTCAGAATCCAATCCACGGCAATGACGTCAAAAATGCTTGTTGATAGTTCTTAACGTAATTACCAAAATTGGATTCAGAACCCAATTCCTGGCAAAGGCGTTAGAAATGCTCATTGGTATTTCTTACATCATCACTAGATCTTGCCAATAGACAATCCTTAGCAATGATGCTTGAATTACTTATACATTGGTATTCTAACGATTACAAATGAGACCATAAGCGCACAAAGTATCGCTATAGCATTTTACCTTAGAGTATTTCAAAGTATTGTATTTATATCCACATGGAAGATGCTTAACAAGGATGTTGTATATGATTTATGACACTAAGTAATTCATACTAAAGTATCACATACTCATGGAGGGGTAAAAATATAAATATTAGGTAGTGCGACATGATCAAGAGAACCTACAGCTAAGATAAATCTAGTATAGTGGAGGGGAGATTCCTCCAAATCGGGCCAATTCTAGAGTCCAACCTGTTTGGCGAGCTTTGGAATAGAAACATCAAATCCAATCCATTTCGGCCCACGGAAATGGTGGGTCACTATCGTTGCACCTTCCTCCGCCCGAAACCTATAGAATTCCATACTTCTCCACTCACGCCGCAACTTCTCTCGCGACCTCCACCCTGCGCCGCCATTCCGGATGCCGACTCCTCCCCGTGCCGTCGCAACGGACAACGAGCTCAGGACTCCATCCCGTGCTGCCACTCCGAAACGGACTCCATTGCTCGCGGTAGCTCAGACTCCACCACGCGCGGCCACTCGAGCACCTCCAGACTCCATCCTAGCACAAACTCCACTGCGCGTGGTGACAAGCTTCTTGCCTGGCGCCACCGCTCGTCGTAGGGCACTAGAGCATGTCGGAGGGATCATCGAAGAATACGACAGCAATGACAGACGGCAACCGCGATGCGAAGGTGTGGTCTCGTGTGTGCACAGGATCTCCTAGGCTGCCCACATGGACAAAGCCATGAGGTTGGGGACCTGGCCTAGCTAAAGAAAGAGGCCGTCGCGCTCGGGCCGCTTGGCAATACCACCACCCCGTTTGCTACATATGAGAGTCTGCTTCTTCTGATTGGCAAAGGTGGGAGACGACCATTGCTGTTTGTGCTCCTGCTCGTCTTGTGGAGAAGAACAACATCAACAGAACGAGTAAAGGAAAGAAGAAGAGGACGAGTAACATAATTAGGGGTTCCATGGAGGACTCTGTTGCTTGCTTGATCTGATCTGAGATGCGTCGCTGATTTTATTCAATCGATTCCATCTCTTATTGCCTCTTTATACAACCGATCAATGATAACTTTGATTTATGTGTTCTTGCAAAATGGTTGAATTGTTCTGATTTATGTGATCTTGTAAAACGGTTGAGAATTTTTCTGATTTATGTGATCTTGTGAAATGGTTGATTACTATAGGGCTGTTAGTTGCTGCCGCCTACCCCTAGCTCCGTGGGATGCACATCTAAGGATATCTAGTTGACGCGGACCCGCCCAGAAAACCTCTTTTCGGGACGGCTCCGGCAGTTGTTGATGAGCCCGGATCCTGTTGGGCAACGCTCGGCGAAGCGAGCGTACACACGATACAACACAGGCAGGAATAAACAGCAATAATTTATAAGGAGAGAGAAATTAATACAACATTAATTCATAGATTGAAACTTAAGTTTTACAAATGATTCAGAGTGCGCAAATAAAGTTTTGAAAACATAACAGCGGAAGATTCGATCGTTTACTGACGTGACGCCGCCCAGAAAACCTCGTCTCAGGACGGATCCGTTCAGTCGTTGAGCCAGGATGCTGTTGGGCAACGCTCGGCGAAGGGAGCGTACACACGATACAACACAGGCAGGAATAAACAGCAATAATTTTACAAGGAGAGAGAATTTAATACAACGTTAATTCATGAATTTGAAGTTGGATCTTACATTGATTCAGAGTACGCACAAGTTTTGAAACAAAAACAGCGGAAGACTTGAACGATTACAAACTCCGACACTCGGACTTAAGCAAAAGCACGCGCCGTGCCCAAGGGCGCCATGCTACTAGCCACTTCAACATTCACTGCGGCGACAACTCCCACTGGAGGTTCCCGATCTCGGGGAGAGGCTCCTCCCAAAGGAAGCTACCTACTGGGGCCTGCATGACGGCGCCCGAAAACCACAAAACGCTAACGCGTGAGCTTCTAAGAAGCTCAGCAAGACTTACCCGTCAACGTGGCTGACTACAGCCGACTCCTAGACATGCTAGCTGACTCGGGTGGGTTTACTTGCAAAGGACTCGCAAGCCTATACTACTCTTGTCAACTTTTAGCACAGGTTAAGTGATTAGAAAAATAAATTTAATTAGCACTGAGCTAAGCGAACATAACAGAAGTAACAACAGCATTAGTAATAATCATAATTCATTCTCATTGTGTCTCAACCTATTTACTAAAATGTGACAGAGAGTTCAAGTAAGCTCATAGCTGAGAGAGACAGCGATTCGAACCGATTTTTATACCTCTGCAGGGTTAACCTAATTGTACGACACGTGCGTGTCCCAGACTCGCACGTGGCAACCGTTCACACCAGCTTCTGCAACGTCAATTTCCTCCTACACCTGCCTTAGCAGCGCCGCGTCCCACCAGACAACGCGTCCCAAACGGTTTCTGTAGAGTTCCCACGCTGCCACCCCAGATCTCCTCCTAGTCAGACACCGTAGGGCAGGTTCGATGTTGCAATCACTAGGCTACGTAGGTTTACCGGGGCCCATAACACCCAGCAGACGGTTAGTACATTCAATACTTTCCCAGCTGTGCCACACGGATCAGACCAGACTACGGTCACCCTGGTCCCGGACCAGTCGCCGACCTACTTGTACCCAGTCTGACCCACAACCTTTTATCTTTCTTACTTATTCACATTCATGTGGCACATCTCAAGAAATAGTTTCATTCAATATCCTACCACTCGCGAGCAGCGTCCACTCTGCTCGACTTCTACCGGCAATACCTGCTAAGCATAGCATACTAAGGGGGTATCTATACCAGCTACCGATAGGGTTTCCTATAGGAAACAATGCAACTATGGTTTCAATCAACTCCTAGCACTTAATGCACAAACAAGACACACTGAGTTGTGAAAGAAAAATTTTTAAAATCAGTTGTGCACCGGGGCTTGCCTGGTTCTCCGGCGTTGTTGTAAACTTATTCCGCGGAGGTCGAGGCAACTGGATCTGCAGCTACTTCGTGCGCTTCAGGATCTACATGATGCAGTATGATTATGATAAGTTTAATAAAAAGAGTCATTGCTTTTATAATTAGCGATTTAGGGTTTTGATCGGCGATGCCTAGAATTAGGGTTAACCCTAATTACTCGACGCCGTCGATTGAATTCAATTCTTAACTGTTGAATGAGGTTCAAGGAAATCTGTTCAACTCTCATGAGGTGACTTTTAGTTGGTATGTTCAACAACTTTCAACTTTAGTTAAGGTTAATTCGATATTTTTCATCAGTTAAACATTATTTAAATTCTTCGACTATTAAACTAGGGTTAAAACCAAAATTTTAATCCTTCCTCAAGATTATTTTTAGCTGGTAGCACTCCCTGGAATAAGCATTTTGGGCTTTGGGTGGGGCCTAGATGAATTTTCTATATTTTATAAAAATTCATCAAACTTCCTGTTTTTAAAACTTATAAAATCAGAAAGCACTAGTAGACCATAGAATAAAATTATGAAATTTTATGGGGGCAATCCTGAGCACCAGATCTAAAACTTTTATTTTGGGTCTAACCTTATAAATGACTTTTACAATGTACTTTAGAAAATGGTATTTTAACTAGGCAGATTAAAGTATTTTAAAAGGGTTAGATGCCATTTTTGGTCCTAAATTCTTCACAAAATTCCAGGAGGTGTGTATGGCCATGGTGTATTTGTGGATCAAAGATCAGCCCTAGGATTGCTCTAGAATGCAACTTAAAATTCAAAAACAAAATAGAGTGTTCTAATTAATTCTGCAAATTTTTGTACAATTCTAAAAAGTGCTTTAACAGAAAAATATTCCAGTGTTTAGGGATTCAAATAAAATTAGGTTTGGTATTTTTAGATTTTTCCATGGTTTGTTACATGCCCAACAATCTCTAGCTAATTAAAAGAAATTAGGAAATTCAATAGAACAGTAGACTGAAAACAGAGGACACGGCAGCGGCGGTTGCTCCGGTGAGCTCCTCGCCGGAGAAGAGGGCTAGGGCAAGAACCAAGGTGTCGTGGAGCTTCACCTCGACTCACTGCACTGATTTGTGGAGGATGGAGGCCACGGTGAAGAGTGAAACAGGGTCGGCGACGTGGAGGTCGAGGTGGCGACAATGGAGGCCGACGGGGCGGCACACGGTGTTCTTCTCCGACGACAGTCACCTGTGGCCGGATTCATGTCAAAAGGTTGCGCAAGGATGAGAGCTAACAGCTGGCAAGAGAAATTGGAGAATCGTTGTACCGTCACGAGGAATTCACGAGATCGTGGCCGCCGGCGTTGCTCTTCGGCCGAGGGGAAGGTGGCGGCGTTCCGGCGAAACCAATGCACCGCCGGCGGGCTTGGTGGTCGAAGAGCTTCAGGGGATGGAGGGGAGTCTCTCGGGCACGGTGGCGAGATTTGGAGACGGCCGGCGTGAGCTGTCGACGTGGAGGTGGAGGGCGGAGGCAATGGTGGCGGCGCTCTGAGCAGAGAGGAGGGGAGGTCTCGCGCGAGGTGAAGGAAAAAAGAAGAGTGGGGGGGGGGGGTGCACCGTTTTAAAGGGGGCTCGGCGTAGGGGTTAGAGGGGCATGAGGGGTATGGCCGGCATGGCCGGCCATGCCGGGCGGCGCTCGGGCGGCGCGCGCCGGGGGAAAACAGGGGGCGGCACAGAGAGAGAGAGAGAGAGAGAGAGAGAGAGAGAGAGAGAGTGAGTGAGTGAGTGAGGGAGCGCGGCCGATTGAATGCGGCGACGTGCGGACAGCGGCCGGAGAAAAGCCGTGTCGGGCGGGGCGGTCGGGCGGGCGGCGGCACTGTAGCCCGCCCGACAACAGCCGATTAAATTTTCATATATATTTTTATTTTAAAGCTGCAAGGTATTTCAATTAAAAGATACACTTCCCAAGCTCAAACATTTTTGAGAATTTTTTTGTAGGCTCAGGGATTTATTTGGAGCACTTTTCATTTATGGTTCAAGTCATGATTTGGTCTCTAAAAATTCTTGAATTTCTAATTGTTTATAGCTTGTGTGAATTTTTAGGAGGTCTAAATCTTTTCCAAAAATCTTGAATAATTTCCCAAAATTCCATTTTGAAGTGTGCTTAATTGGTATGTAAAAATATGGCTAGGGTTCTGTGGAAATTTTGATGGTTAAGAGTTAGGGTTTGGATTTCTTCCTGTTAACGAGATTTCGACACTGCTAATTGAGATTTTTCCCGGACTTTGCTATAGTGTTTTGTTGTTTGTCAAACATTTCTTAGTATCCCTTTAAAGCATTTTAAACAATATTCCTTTTTATTTCCAAGATTGAATCTGCTTTAGAGTGAGCGAAATTGTGGATTAGGGTTTACAGTTGTCGACTTTGCCCTGGTGACACCTGGGGTGTCACATTTACAGACTCCGACACTCATACTTTAAGCAAAAGCATGCACCATGCCCAGGGATGTCATGCTACTGGCCACTTCAAAGTTACTGCGGCGACTCGCACAGTTCCCACTGGAGGTTCCCAACCTCGGGGTGCGACTCCTCCTGATGGATGCTATCATCCTACCTCTGCATGTCGGCATCTGAAAACCACATATCGTTAACGCGTGAGCCTCTAAGAAGCTCAACAAGGCTTACCCGTCAAACATGAAGGCTCCTAAACATGAAGGCTGACTAGGGTGGGTTTACCTGCAAAACGGACTCGCAAGCCCGTACTACCCTTGATCAAATTTAACACAGGTTAAGTGATTAAAATGTAACTTTAATTAGCACTGAACTAATCAAGCATAATAGAAGTAATAAAGTAATAGTAATCATCAGCATCATCCTCATTGTATCTCAACTTATTTACTAAAAATGTGACAGAGAGTCTAAGTAAACTCATAGCTGAGAGCGATAGCGATTCGAACCAATTTTTATACCTCTGCAGGGTCAACCTAATCATACGACACGTGCGCATCCCAGACCACGCGTGGCAACCGTTCGCACTAGCTCCTGCAAAGTTAATTCCCTCCTACGCCTGCCTTAGCAGCGCCGCATCCCACCAGGCAACACGTCCCAGACGGTTTCTATGGAGTTCCCACGCTGCCCACCCCAGATCTCCTCCTAGTCAGACACCGTAGGGCAGGTTCGACTTTGCAATCACTAGTCTACGTAGATTTACTGGGCCCCATTATTCCCAGCATATGATTAGTACATTCAATACTTGCCCAACTGTGCCACACGGATCAGACCAGACTACGGTCACCCTGGTCCCGGACCAGTTACTGACCTACTTGTACCCGGTCTGGCCCTCAACCTTTTATCTTTCCTTACTTATTCACAACCATGTGTCATGTCTCATGTGATAGTTTCATTCAATATCCTACCAATCGCGAGCAGCGTCCACTCTGCTCGACTTCTACGGCAATACCTGCTAAGCATAACATGCTAAGGGGTATCTATACCAGCTACCGTTAGGGTTTCCCATGGGAACAAATGCAACTAGGATTTTCAATCAACTCCTAGCACTTAATGCACAAACAAGACACACTGAGTTATAAAATCAAAATTTTAAATATCGGTTGTGCACCGGGGCTTGCCTGGTTCTTCGGAGCTGTTGTTGACTTCTCCGACGGGAATCAAGGAATCGGGCTCTGCAGCTACTTCGTGCGCTTTAGAATCTACATGATGCATTAAGATTATGATGAGTTCAATGTAAAGAGTCATAATGCTTTTATCAAGAGTAATTTAGGGTTTCAAACGGCAATGTTTAGGAATTAGGGTTAGCCCTAATTTTTCGACGCCATTTGTTTATTTAAGTCCTTACCTTCTGAGGTTCAACATGAAACTTCTAAATTTTTTTCGGGAGATGACTTTTAGTTGGACATGTTCTTCGAGTTAGGAAATTTAAAATTTAGATGAGATCGAACCGAACTTTTCTTCGGGTTGATAATTGTGCAATAAAGACTACGGCTATTTAACTAGGGTTAAAATGAAACTTTAAATTATACCATGAGTTTATTTTTAATTGATAGCACTCTCTGAAATATGATTTTTAAATTTTGGTTGAGGCCAAGATGAATTTTCTAGATTTTGTAAAAATTCATCCAATTTTCTGTTATTAAATCTTATAAAATCAGAAATCAGTAGTAAACCTTAGAATAAAATTATGAAATTTTATGTAGTCGCTCATGAGCACCAAAGATAAAACTTTGCTTTTGGGTCTAATCTTTTGGATGAATTGTACAATGTATTTTAGAAAATGATACTTTAACTAGGCAGATTGGAGTATTGTTAAAGTGTTGTATGCAACTTTGTGGTCCTCAAATCCCCATAAAATTTCAGAAGCTGTCTACTGTCATGCTGTACTTGTAAATAAAATTTTTATCCCTAGCACTGCTCTGGAACTTAAATTAAAATTCAAAAACAGAAATGAGTATTGTATTTATTGTAGAAGTTCCTTGATCATTTTTGAACAAGTGTTTCAGCAGTAATTTAGTTTATTGTACAGGCACTCCATTAAAATTTTGTTTGCCATTTTTAGATCTTCCCTTGATTTACTAGGCATTTTATAAAACAGACCAGAAATGATGAAATTGAAATTTTATTAAGTTAGGGTCACTGTCATTGTAATGCACTTTAGGGAATTTGTATTTACTTGGATTAATTATACTATTAAGGGATTATTAATAGTGGTCAAGAGTCTAGCTCATGATCGAAATCCTAATTAGTCTTAAAGAAGCATGTTTAAAACGCTTATCGCTAATCGTTGTTTTATCATCAAATTGACTCAATCCAGGATTGCACCTTAATATAATCGGTGGTCATGTTAACACGTTAATTACGTTTAAGAAAGTTACTCCTATTATTGTTCACCTTAGAAACTAACGATCTTTTATACTCACTAACAAAACCCGAAGCAATAGTTAAGCTTAACAGTACTTACTTAAGGATTTAATTGGTGACTAATTACTTATCTAGGATTAACATGTGGGTGAAAGTCTAGATTAAGTTTATTTGTTAGTTCAATTAATTACTTATGAATATTCTGGATTCTCTCCATAGTTAGAAGACTATAAATTTAACCATGAGGTTAATAATAGTATATACATAATATCTATTTACTTAAGCAACTCTATAAATCAAGCATTCAACTAACATGTCACCCATTTTGACTTTAGAATTATGACTTAAGTGAAGAACCTAGTTATGACTATCACATATAAATTTTACTTTTTATTTAGCAACTACACTATTTAATCATTAAGTGATAATGGTCCTAAATATAAGGACTAGATATAATTCACTTGATCGGCTGACAATTTCCTATGCACTTACTTCTATTTTAGGGTTACGGCTTGGTGTAGGAATTTTATTATGACTCATTTATAATATTCCATGAATTCCATGGTTTTCTGGAATTTTTCATGGAACTAGAAAATACTTGATTTAGTTTTTTAGCAAATCATGGTTTTCAATGTAAAAGGCTAGTTTCTTAGGAATTTCACTACTTAATAGTATGCAACCAATTTGATGTTAGGGTTATAAATTTGGCAAGGAGTCTTATTTACAACCTTTCACGACATATCGATGACTATTATTAACCTAGCGATCTATTATATGATTACCCAGCAAAATAGCACTTGTGTTAGTGTTGAAGATTATATGTTATAAACAATTATGCTCAATATTTTTACTGCCAACATAGATTAGTAAAAAGCCATAGCAATTGGACTCAACCCCTTTTTCCTGATCATCCTACAATGTTGTATGAATTCTTGAGTTTTTAGCCATTTAGATAAAGCCCAAATAATTATTTTTCAAAGATGTGTGTTTTATATTTTTCCTGAAAAGTAAATTTTTCACTGAGTTTTGGAATCACATTTTTGTGAATTATTTTTGCTTTTCTAAGAATTATTGAACTTTTTGCTGAATTTAAATAAAAGAAAACCCTATTGAAGAACCCTAATAGGGCAGACGCCCTATAGGTCGCCGGAGCTCAAGGCGCGTGGCGGCCACGGCTATGCCGGCGACGGGCGACCATGTGGGGATACCACGGGCTTGAGCACGACGCGGGAAGGCTTGGGGGCGAATTGGGCGCGGAATTCTCACCGGAGCATGATAATGGCGAGCGGCGGTGGAGCTCGAGCCACGGCGAGGTCGCGCCGGCGGAAGAAACGGTGGGAGCCTCGGCCTTCTTGCCCTACAGCTCCGCCTGGCCTCCCTGATCCTCGGCGTCCAGGATCAAGACCAGGAGAAGGTCACCACCCGTGCGGCGACGGCGGCCCGAAATAGAGGACTCGCCGCGACGGCGTTCCGGGCGGGAGGAGCAACAACCGAGGCGACCAAAAGCTCAGTGGGCTGCGCGAGAGCATGAGCAACACGAAAGACAAGTTCTCTGTGATCGATTTGAATCGAAGAAGGGCTCTCACCGTGCGCCCGGGCGATTCGACATGAACCGGCAGCGGGGAGCTCAATTCTTCCTGAAATTCGACGAAATCAGTTGATTGAGGGCTGCGTGCGTTGGTGTGGAGCAAGAATGGGTTGTGGCACATCGATTTGATCCTGATTCGGCAAGGTTTTAGAGGGGAATAGCTGTTGACGCCACGGTCCGCTCATTGTTCGGTGAGAAGGATGAAACAGAGGAGGGGAAGCGGCAGGGAGGAGCAGAGAGAAAAGAAGAATGGCAGTGGCTGGTTTGCTGCGCGGAAAGGGGCGGTTGCTGGCGCAGGCAATCAACGGTTGCTAGCGTAGGTGGTGTGGCAGTGACCAGCGCTAGTTTCGCTGCCGCTGCTGCTTGGCATGTGTGCTTGGCTGGGAGGAGGAACAAAGGTGGTGGAGGACACCATGATCTTGGCGGGTTGAGGTTTTGCCCACCAACTTGGCCGGTATGTTGCAAGTTTCTTCGGCCTAGGAGGATTCACCTTCTCGATGAAGCTCTTCATGAATTGGATCAATGGGTCCTTCTTGGGCACAGTTACTTCGATCTCCTTGATATTCTGCGGGTTCGGCCCGTACCTGATCTTGATCGTGGAGCATTGCTCCACTTTCGCTTGGAAGTTGAACTTATCCTCCTTCCCATTGATGTGGAGCTGAATTTCTCCGGCTCCAACATTGATGCGGGCATCAGTAGTGCTCAAGAATGGACGCCCAAGGATAAGTGGTGTCTATCAACCTCCATGTCGAGCACGATGAAGTCCATGGGGACAAAGCAATTCCTAATCTTCATAGGAATGTCCTCTGCAATTCCTTCCAGATGGCGGACCGTGGCATCTGGCAAGCTGAAGCAGCATTGGAGTAGGTGTTAACTCCATGAAGTTGAGCTTATCAAATACGATATTGGGCATAACGCTAACGCTGGCTCCAAGATCACAGAGGGCTTGGTTGAAGTGGTATGTCCCAATCAAGCATGATATTGTGGGACATCCAGAATCTTTCTTCTTCTCAGGAAGCCGGTTGAGTATAGCTCTACTACACTCTTCCATTAGTTTCACAACTTCTATGGTGGGCAGCGGTCGCTTGTTGCTGAGGATATCCTTGAGGTAGCGAGCGTAGGTCGGAACCTTCACCGCCTCCAACAAGGGAATGCTGATGTGGAGCTTCTGTACGGCCTCAATAAAGCGAGCGAACTGCTCATCCGCAAACGGCTTCCTAGTACGACTTGAGAAGGGCATGAGGTTTGTGTCAAAGAACTCATGCGGAGCAGCCTTCCCATCGTAATCCTTCTCTTTTGATGAGTCGTCCGAGGGCTCGTCTTCTTTTGGGCTGGCTTAGCTGCATGGTCAAGATAAGGTGAATCTCGAGTGGACTTACCATCACGAGTGGTGACCGCACTAACATTTTCCAAGGAAGCATCGGGTTGCCCCGGTATCTTCCTAGAATCAGCAGGCAAAGAAGCAGCTAATTGAGCTAGCTGAGTTTCTAACATTTTGTTAAAACTAAGATGACTCTTGAAAGAGGAAGATAAGCCATCTAACTTAGCATTAAGGCTCTCTAAAGTTTTGTCATTGGCAGCTAACTATTTAGTAAAACCTTCATTAATTTTAGTCTACCCTATGACTAATTCTCTAAGAGGTACTTGATTAGAATTGCCATAAAAATTGTTACCTCCTTGAGGACGTTGTCCCCATTGCTGGCCTCCTTGAGGACGGTATCCGTTGGAGTTGTTGTTGTTCATCCAGCATACGTCCTCTTGGGTCTCGGCGCAGCTATTCCCCGAATGCCTCGTATTCCCGCAGACTTCGCAAGTCATGCATGAATCGAGCGCTTGAAGTGTACCATGGACCTCAGGCTTGTCTTCAAGGCGCTTCATGAGGAGATCCAGCTCAGCGGCGAGTATGTCCGTTTCCTTAACAATGTGCATGCCCTGCTTCTTGGGTTGAGACGATCTTCACTCCAACTCTGGTTGGCTGCCATCTTCTTGATCAGAGCCGTCGCTTGAGGGACGGTGAGCAAGTAGAAAGCACCTCCCGCAGCAGCATTGATATGATCACAGGCTATTAGTGTCAGCCCATGAAAGAAGTTCTGGATGATGAACCAATCATCCATGCCGTGGTGAGGGCAAGCCAAGAGATACTCTTGGAAGCGATCCCACGCTTCGGAGATGGAGTCATCCGATGCCTGCTGAAAGCTTGAGATTTTACCACGAAGGGCGTTGGTTTTGCCCATCGGGTAGAACTTGGTGAGGAACGCATTGGAGCACTTCTCCCAAGTATCCACAGCACCTTCGTTGGCGTAGAACCACTGTTTCGCTCTCTAAAGATGAGAGAACGGAAACAATCAAAGCCTAACAGCTTCCGGCTCCACTACCCTGACGATGAAGGTACTACATATCTCGAGCAACTGTTGAAGGTGAGCATTGGCGTCCTCGTTGGCCTTCCCACAAAATGGGTTGGCCTGCACCATGGTAATGAGACCCGTCATGAGCTCGAAACTTCCATTGCCCACATTAACCTCGGGCCCAACGGGCACGTGGTTAGCGGAGTGAGCGCAGTAGTCACGGAGTGTCTTTTGGGCCATGACTTCCTTAATTGGTACTTGGCTGGTCGACGGACTTGCAAAGGATGGAATCCGAGGTGGTGTCAAGCAGAGTGAGCTTTGCGTAGAAATGCCTCAGGACCTTCAGTGAAGTTTTCTGGCAAGTAGAAACCAGTCATACACTATGTTGTTTTCACACAAAAAGAATAAAGACAAGGGTAAGCCTTCCTGAATAAAGATACTAAGCATGAATATCATAGTGCACATAAATCATAATGCAATCCTTGTCAAAGCATCACTCTCCGGCAACGGCGCCAGAAATGCTTGTTGGTATTTCTTACGTCATTACTAAGTTTTGTCCAAAGACAATCCATAGCAACGGCGCCAGAAATAGTTACATTGGTATTGTAACGTTTACAGAAAAGACCGCAAGCGCACGGAGTACCGTTGTAGCATTTCACCTTGGAGTATTCTAGGGTATCGTATTTATTTCCATAGGGAGGATGCTTAACAAGCATAATGCATATGAAGTATGGTACTAATTCACTCATACTAAAATATCATATACTAATGCAGGGGTAAACACAAGATATATATAGGTAGTGCAATACTAAGAAGAGGACCTACAAGTAATTATAACAGTGAAGTAGAACTAATCTAAGAATAATCTAAGCACTCATTGTATTCCTATACATTTATATATACTAGTATACATATATGTTCTATGCTAGCAAGGGATCAAAGCAGGAACATAACAGGACACCTGTTTACTCCCGGACGTGGGGGATTATACACCTCTAACCCTATGACCGAACGTGGGGGATTACAAAGGACGGACAAGGCTGTCAGTTCATGCCGCCTACCCCTAGCTCTGTGGGTCGCACGACATACAAGGATATTTAGTAATCTATGCACCACGCTTACATGCCTAAATCTTACTCTAGCCAGCCGGCGGACCATAGTACTTCGACTAGAGCATACTCTAATGAGCACAGTGGAACCAATGCCAATGATCAACTATACTAAGCGTGTGGATCATCTTCGTGCTGTTTTCTCCGCTTTACTATTGCTGATGCTTTATCTAGATGATATACCATGCGGTCCTAGCTTGATTGCCGTATTTTTGGCCTTGAATCCATTAAACAACAATATGCTTTGGATGCTGATTTTAAAGATGTGTTGCTGTATTGTAACGAGGGCCATTCATGGAATAAATATGTGTTGAATGATGGGTTTTTATTTAGAGCTAACCGCCTATACATTCCAGTTGGATCCGTTCGTCTTTTGTTGTTGAGGAGGCGCATGGAGGCGGTTTGATGGGACACTTTGGTGCTAAGAAGACGGTGGATATTTTAGCCACACACTTCTTTTGGCCAAAGATGAGATGTGACGTCGAGAGATTTGTTGCTCGCTGCACTACTTGTCAAAAAGCTAAGTCTCGTTTGAATCCACATGGTTTATACATGCCTCTTCATGTTCCTTCTACTTCTTGGACGGATATTTCTACGGATTTTGTTTTAGGACTGCCTAGGACTAAGAGAGGGAGGGATAGTATTTTTGTTGTTGTGGATCATTTATCTAAGATGGCACATTTTATACCATGTCATAAAATCGATGATGCTACTCATATTGCTGACCTTTTTTTGAAGAGATAGTTCGTTTGCATGGTGTACCTTTTACTATTGTTTCAGATCGTGATGCTAAGTTCTTGAGTCATTTTTGGCGCACTTTATGGAATAAGCTGGGTACTAAGCTCCTGTTTTCTACAACCTCTCACTCACAAACCGATGGCCAAACGGAGGTGGTGAACCGCACTTTGTCCATCATGTTGCGAGCAATCCTAAAGAATAATTTGAAGATGTAGGAAGAATGTTTGCCCCATGTGGAGTACGCTTAAAATCAAGTGGAACACTCCACCACAAAGGTAAGTCCGTTTTAGATAGTGTATGACTTCAACCCTCGTGCTCCTACTGATATTTTGCCTTTGCCTACTACCGAGAGAGTGAATACTGATGCTAAGGAACGTGCTGATTTCCTGGTTAAGTTGCATGCTCAAACTAAAGAAAACATTAAAAAATAAATGAAAAATATAGGATTGCTGGTAGCAAAGGTAGGAAAGAATTAAAACTTGACCCGGTGATTTTGTTTGGTTGCACTTGAGAAAGGATAGGTTTTCTGATTGGAGAAAGTTTAAATTGATGCCTCGAGCTACTGGTCCTTTTAAAATTTTAGAGAAGATTAATGATAATGCATATGAGCTTGAGTTGCCATCCGAGGTCGAGGTTAGTCCCTCTTTTAACATTTTAGATTTGAAGCCATACTTGGGAGAGGAGGATGATATGGAGTTGAGGACACCTCCACTTCAAGAGGGGGAGGATGATGAGGACATCACACCCCTGGATAGACACAATACTTCTCCCGCTGCTACACATGAAGGTCTCATCACCAGAGCTCGCGCCCGACAACTTAATATAGAGGTGAGCTCGTTCCTTAGCACTCCATTACGAATTCCCGAGGATAGACTACTACCTAATGATGTTATTCTGATTACAAATCATGGAGAGGACAGAGGAACATTGGAAGACCAGTTTGGAGTCGACCGAGGACGTCCAAGCCAAGTCGGAGGCCTAGCCCACGTCGACTTCGAATCCAATTCGGAATCCAGGAGCAGTCTCCACTAAAACGGACGCTCAGATCACATATGGACTCCGTTTTAGGCGAACTACCATTTCATGGAAAGAGGTCGAGACCATCTTTCCAACGAAACCAGTCTCATGTCCAAATTCCTTTAGAGTCGACAGGAATCATCAAAACAGTAGGCAGTTCAGGATCTGCCAGGATGTTGGGACACTGATTTTGGGCCTTTTGGCCTTGTATCGTGTTAGAGTCCTTTAGGGTTGCGTTCAGGGGGACTTGCACATCCCCAAGTCCTTTATATATAGCCACCACCCCCTCCATTAGGAGTGGATTTTGCTTAGATTATTCCTGTTAAAAACAGTGTGGTCCTTTGTGAGACCCCAACTTTGCAAGTTTAATCTTCATCTGCAATTTGGTTGCTTTCTACTTCGTTCTTGCTTGTGTTCTTCGATTCGTAAGCAAAGACTAGCCTTCTCGGCGAGGTCATCCGTGTTCATGTGGGTGATAACCAGAGGAGACATGGTGCTGCGATTGCAAGGTTCGGAACGTGCCGTTCGGAAGCCGGATCGATTTGTGTCGCAACTCCTCCCAAATCGTTGATTATCAGAACCTGTAGGAACATCGGACCCCGTTCCCATCATTATGGGGTAGTTTTCTGTTCTACCCTCGATCTATGGGAGTCTTGCGATGTACTCTAAGATGGTTACTTGAACACGTTTGTTGCTTTATCTTGGTCTATTGCAATCTTGCTTCTTGTTTATCTCAGTTTACTAGGTGACAACATTGTTATAGTGCTATTGTTAGATGAATGCCTTATTAGCCGATGCCATGACAGGATCGTAGCAAACAACTTCTGTGCACTTTATTAACAACCAGTTAAAGACTTCTATCCAATTACCTTGATCGTTGCACTCAAGTGAACCTTGATCGTCGGAAGTTTGCTTCAATCCTTTTTGTTGCTCAGCTCTTTCTCTAACTTTTATTCTATTTTCAATAGTTTATTTAAATAATCTTTCAACTAGCAAATCGTCCTGTTAGTAATAAAACTTAGCTAAATAAGTGTCCCACTTGTTTCACAGATTAATAAACCTTGAAATACTCCGAGAGAAATGCTACAACTGACTCGTGCGCTTGCGGTCACAAAAGGTGCATGTTCCACGCACCAACAAGCAAGACAGCAAGAGTCCAGAAGGAAAGAAATGACAAAATCAAGTTGGACTCAGGTCGTGCCGATCGTCATGGAACCGAACTAAATAGAGGGGACTAGCGGTCGTCCAGAGCATCGAATAGGGGTCGACGAGTAAGCAACCAGCAGCGAGTCGAGAGCCACCGGGTTCATACCGAGTATTGTAACCCAAGTTGCCTAGATTGGATTACATGTTCAAGGTCGTCGTTAGCTTGCGGTATACAAATCGTGGTGCTAACTTAGACCAACATCTATCTAGCTGCTGCTAAGGCTTCCGCTCTTCTCACCAACGCCATGCCGCGCAATTCTGTTGTGTGCACGTGCCTTGCTGTGACGCTTACGTTGGCGAGCCTCCCACTATGTCATACGCAGTTTTACCAACCAAAACTGAGTATCCCGTATGTGGGCCTAGGATCTAGATTAGTAATTAAGTTCATTGATCCCCAAACCAACATAGCATTGCTAAGCAAAAAATACTATATAATCAACTACCCGATCCCAAGGCGACAATGATAATCAGGAAGTATATGACGCATAGGATACAATTTAATGCATGCATAAAGTTAGTGACAGAAAGTAAGGAGTAGGTTCATTATGCATCAAGGACACTTGCCTGGTTCCACTATAAAACAACAAGGGCTTGGGATTTTCCTACTTTATTTCTAATTATTTTAATTTGAAAAACCATGGACTAAGTCAATGAAGGTGTGGACCGTTGTGGTCTATGGCAGCATGGATCGGGTGCACAGGCCTATGTGCAGGGATCGGAGTGGCTCCGGCAGGCAGCGGCGGCGGCGCGTGGCCCGACGGGCGCCACCGACATGCGTGCTCTGGTGGACCTTATAGCGCACGCGGGGTACCGGGAGGAAGAGGGGTCGACGGCGGAGGTGCGCGACGGCAGTGAGCGGAGGCGGAGCTTTGGCGGCGGTGCGCAGGCGGAGCAGGGCACGAGAGGCGACGATATTTTGGGGAAACGAGAGCGGGCGACGTAGGGTCCCCCGTTATATAGGCACGGGGCCCTAGGGTAGCGTGGCATGCAACCCCAAAAGACACGGCGGCTCGAACTCTGCACGCGAACCCAGGGCGGCGTGGCTAGGGTTTCCCCTAGGCTAGGCCGTTACTGGGCTGAGCGGGGGCGAGCGGGCCGTGGTGGCGTGCTGGCTGGTGGGCCAAAAAGAGAGAGAGAGAGAGAGAGAGAGAGAAAGGGTTTAAATTTTCTTTTATGTTTTCAAAACAAAACCAAATTCGAATCCAAATCAAAATCAACCCATTCAAAAGGAATATAATAAAAACCTAATGCAATTTAAAGAGCGTTCAAAAAGGGTTTGGGGAGCTTCTCCCAAGCTTTTGCTTCTTCAAACAGCTGGAGAACTAAAAAGCTCCTACAAAAAAGATTATTTTTACAAAGTGGTTGAAGCTCCAAAAGCTCAAGAATCAATGAAATAAACTACAATTGGAGAAGCGAGTTCTGAGTCGCTTTTGGAGCTTTCAGGAATTTGTGAGCGATGTGTTATGCAGGTTGGGGAGGGTGGCAGAGCATTACAACGTGAGAGGGGACAGTGGTGGCAATTGTCGTCAGTGAGGCTAGGATTTCTGATTTCTCAAGGTGATGTCGAGCTCTGAAGTATAGGTAAATTCTAGATAACTCCCTATATTATTATTTAGTATAATGTTATTTGGTTCAATTTACTTTTTAATATAATTTTCTTCTTTGTTTCTTCATGCATAAGTGATGTTATAAGTTAAATTTTTACATGATTGTTGTTGACAACATGAGATGTTTAGAAAAATACTTCACAAAACTTTTATAATTATTTTGTTAGAGAAGAAAATTAATAGTAATATACAAATTGTATGAAAAATAATGTTGAAACATTTAAAATATATTTTTTGAACATACATTATGATGTCCACTAGAATCCTACAAAAATATAAATTGAAATTAAACTTGTGTACGGAGAAATAAAAATAATAAATTCTAGTAAAGAATAAATTAAACCAAATGATATTAGTTTGAGAATAGACTGAATAAAAATAGTTTTATGATGTTATCCAGACTTTGCTTATATTTAAAGGGAGTAAATATAGCATTTTCCTTTAAGGAAATTAAATTGAACTTTTCACATTTGGTTTGAGGGTGCGACCATCAATGCGGTGGGTGGTGAGGAATGGGTGTGGCTGGCAACAACCATAGAGCAAGGTAGTGGCATTAAATGTGGTCGTGGGTGAATACTGGTGAGGCGCTGGTCGTGAATTTTGACGTGTGATTAAAATTAACTATGACGTAATAAAAATGCATTACAATATGCACAAGTCGCCGTCGCCTCCTCACCCGCATCACCGCCGCCGCTCCCCTCCCTCCCTCCTGCGGCGTCTCGTTGGAGGTTGGAGGGACTGGGGATCTATTGTTTTCTAGAAGTTTCTTGGTAGATCGAGTCATCTAGGGATAGGGTCGCTCTATGTCAAGTTTATTGGTATTGGGGATTTATCTCCTCCTCCTCCTGGTGACGAAGGTGTAGTATGGATTGGTCTTCTCCATGGTGACTGTTGAAGAGGAGGGCGATAACAGTGTCAACAACTAAATCGGATCAATATGGAGATTTAGTTTTTATAACGGCGACATCAAGGCAAAGATGATGTTGTCGCCATGGAAATAATTTCTCCGGTCTCTTCTCCATTTTATTGTGGTTAGATCTGATCACGATAAAGGACTAGAGAGAATAAGATACGTCTTCTTCATTGCAAAAATAAGGAGGAAGACACTAGAAAGAAGTTTTTCAGCTCCGCATATATGAATACTGGTCGTCTTTGGTTGGGCATCTGTTCTTAGATGTTTTGTTGAGTATTTGACTGTGCGGTCATCCATTTTACGAAGTGTCGTATAGGATTGGTTTTGAGATCTATTCACAACATGGTTATAATTTAGATAAATTTTAGTTTTGGATATTTGTATAATTGAGACTTGAGATGCTTGTACCATCTGATACAATTCTTCTTTGGTCGCAGAAAAAAACCATAATGTAATAAAAAGCTTTATACCATTTTTCGTAACATACTTTTGTAACTGAAATGTACTTTTTTTTTCTTTTTTGAGAATTGTACGCTGGGAAAGACACATAGCATTGTTATAGACAGTTAATGGTGGCAAATTTGTAAAAAGCGTTTAACGAGGAAATGGCAAAGTTGTAAATAAAATCCGTGAAATCAGGAAAGGAAAGCGAGTTATGCCCTTTCATCTCTCTCTATCCATCGCCTTCTTCCGTTCCCATCTCTCGTCGTCGTCGCATCCTCCAAACCCTAGCCCCCGTTTACCGCTGCCTCCTGCTCCCCGATTCCCCGTGGCTGCGGCCACGTTTCAGAAGCTCACTTCGCACTCGCGAGATCCGGCCGATGGAGGCACCGGCGGCGAAGGAGGCGCCGCCGCCGCCCCAGCCTGCGGCGGAGGAGGATGGGATGCTCTCTGCGACGGCGGCCATGGCCAGAGATGCTGCTGTGCTATTCCAAAGCCGCCGCTACGCCGAGTGCGCCGAGGTGCTCGCGCAGCTCATGCTGAAGAAGGAGGGCGATCCCAAGGTGGGCAGATTCCAGACTTCTTGTTCACTTCCCATGTCTGTGCGAAGTGTTGAGGAGGGTTCCGTGTGAACCATTTAACTCTACTAGAAGTGTACGCACTGCATATTGTTGTGAATCCGTGTGCTTCGCTGGATTGACTGCCTTCTTTTGGTTGGAGACGATCCAAGCTGCTTCCCTCTTAGATGCATCCGTGGTTGGAGCTCTGTTTTAATCCCACCTTGCTATCACGTGTTTAGGAACTGAGTGATGTGAACTCGATGCTTGAGTTTTACGCTTGACTTTTATCTTCTGTACCTCGTCAAGTCTGTATATGGACGGAGTTGGCTGCCTTCACCTGATTGCGACGCTACTTGTACCCGTCTCTTTGAACTGTCATTAGCTGTGCTACTGGCTTGAGCTGTTGTAGTTTGGCAATTTTCTAAATGTAACACCTGTTGCCAAATGTGGATGCTAGATGCATGCTCTTGGGCTCAATTGTGCCTCTCCATGTTTGAGATTGCCATTACTCTTGGGAAGTCACGAGTCCTATGAAGCATATACCTGTTTCTTTCTAAGCTGGTTGTTTTTGTTAGCCTATTCTATATTGCCTAAGAACAGCAAGGGAAACAATTCTCTGCATGATGATGTGTGAACATAAGATCCATTGTATTTGTAATACGGCAGAATCAGCTTAAAACAGCAGTGGGAAGAATGATTGTTGTATGATGTTTTTTCTTGACTCTCATGTCACCATTTTTTATTTTTCAGGTCCTACACAACATGGCCATAACAGAATCTTTCGTGAATGGTTGTCCTAATCCAAAGAGGTTGCTTAATATTCTAGGCGATGTTAAGGTTTGTTAATCATAATACTTTTTGTACTTTCATTTAAATGATGTGTGAATTTTGTGGCAAAGTAATAGAAGCGCTCCATTTTTTGTGAATATAAATAAGTGCATAGTTGAATTCGCAACGCGTTTGCACTCACCAATGGGAAGAATAGAAGCCTTGTGGTTTGTGATATATTTTATCTGTTTGTCCTTTATTATAGTCTTAATTTTGGTTAGTTTGAATCATAAGTACATTAGTTGTTGAATGCATATTCTGAATGGCTAGAAGATATCTGTGACCAGAGATTTGTTCCAAATGACGATAATTGTCGCAAGCATGATTTTTTCTTTTTTATGCATGGCTACTGGCTAGTGACAAAATCCTTCCATTCATTCCCCACCAAATAAAAAGCCTGTTCAGGTAGCCCATCTAATTCTTCAGAAAGAATTAGTTGAAATGTTGCATTAGTGACCCATGTATGTGTGCACCAATTTCAAAACTGTTTTGCACCATAGGATCACACAAAATTCGTCTTCTTCAAGATTTTTTCCCACAATGATGTGCATGAACAGTTGAATGCATGAAACAGTTGTGTTGTGCATAACTGTTGGATAAGGTACACATAGAGAATTGTGATAGTTATGTAGCATATTGAATTATTTGGTCTGCCAATTTGCTTGTTTAAGGACATGCGTATATTAGTTAAATAGTTAATTTGAAATAGTAAAATTACAAAAATCATAGTGTTCGATATAAGAAACTGTCAAGAGCTGGGTTAGTAGGCATCATGATTATCATTCGGTTCATAAGAGACTACTGATAGGACTGTATATTGTTAATAATGTTCTGGCCTTACAGTACAACGTGATGTGCATGAATAGTTGAATACATGAAACACTTATGTATTACATGTAGAGAATTGTGATAGTTGTCCTGTGTGCAATTTGCCCATAATATAATGAGCATCTTGAATATATAAACATATATTTTTTGCACATGAGTTCTATTCATTAATACTAGGCTTTTTCTGCACCAAATAAATGTCTTGTATAGTGAGCGGTCTTGCTCTGTGCTTTCAATTTGAATTTTTTCTAACCATGCTTAAGAAATCGTATTTCTATTTGTCAAACAAACAATCTATTTTTTTATAATTCTTCTGAATTTACCAGCTATTTTTCCCATATATTTCCTTACATTTCTTTAGGGTAAAATAATTATGACAGCTGAATGTGACCAAGGTAATGGTCGATGTGTTGTAAAAATGCATGCACAGTAGTATAAGTTAGAATTTAAAATGATCTTAAGACGCTAAAGGGGCATTGCAGCCCCAAAAATCTCCTTGATTAATTAATCGTTCATATTTGGATGTATGGAGCTTCAAGTTATCAATGGGCATACTCTTATGAGTATATCCTTAAAGAAGCTGTGTATGATATACTTTGCAAATACTGAGAAATCTGGGTTCCAGGTTGATCCTGCACAACTTGATCTTGTCCTCCATATTAAATTTACACTAACTACCCATTTAATCATGTATTTATAGCGTTTATATTTTTTACTATGTCTCTTTGCGTTGTTTACTTCATTCGTAATACGTGTCACTCTTGAATTTTAACCTATTAACTATTTGGTAATTTTGTTAATTTCTTCCTTGCATGTTGAACATTTTTGTCAAATGCTCGTCACTTCTACCTATTATCATTTACCATACCTTTTTGCATGTGACCTGTTAAATAGCATCATGAAACTAGTTTATTCAAGCTATGTATTTCATTGCTTTGTGTGCTTTGGTCCGAACAAGTTTAGCAGGTGCTAAAGCATTATCTACCTTGTTCAGTATCCACTTATTTTTTGCTGGTTAGTTCTATTCTAATGTTCTATCATTATATCCATTCAGAAAAGAAGTGAAGAGCTTGCATGTGCATCTAAGGAGCAAGCTGACTCTGCCAATGGAGTAGCAAACAATGCTTCTGTAGGGTCAAGAGGAACTGGCATAGTACCAACATTTTCTGCTGTACACAATGCGTCAACGTATGGTGATGAGTTTGACACAACGATAACAACATTCAACACCGTATGTTCTTTATTTCTTTACTGTAATTGTTGGATTGTTAAGCATTTCTGGTAGGAGATCTATATTATATATGCTGTGATCCACTGTTTTGCTTATGGATTAATGAATTTGCAGGCTGTCATCCTTTATCATCTCCATGACTATGACTCTGCTTTATCTGTTTTGGACCCACTGTTTCGAAATATTGAACCAATTGATGAGGTAATATGAGTGATTCCTGATCTCATCGGCATGAAAATTGTATCAAGCTTATTATTCTTTCTCTTGCAGACAACTGCCCTTCACGTATGCTTTCTGCTGTTGGATATTACATTAGCTTTGCAAGATGCAACAAAAGCTGCGGTAAGTTTCTTTCTATTGGTGTAGTCAATACTCAGCGGCTGTCATTTTACAAGTTACTCTATTTGATATAGTAAATGTTTTGCCAACATTCTTAAATTTCTTTACGTGTCTTCGAGTATTTTGTCTGTATAAGCTCCCACAAGCCACAACTGCTGGATTTATATATCCTCACCATTCAACAGAATATAGCATTTAAATAGATTTGTTTCTGAGTGATATTTTAAATTTTTATTGTGCGCTTATTAATTGTTATTGTTGTATATTTTATTTGTATTGATATGTTGGGTTTAGTGTATAGCTTTGTGCATGCAATTTGTTTGGTGTGTTAATTGCTACAAGTGTAAGAGCCAAATTTGTTGTAACCGTTCATATATATAATTTTATTTGTACGTTAGGGAGATTTCTGTCCTTACAGTATGATCTAGAGATACTTTCCCTTATGTAAGTATAAGTCACTTAATACATTGTCAAGGTTTGCAGAGTACACTTTGATTAGGAGACTACAAGAGTATGCCTTTTTGAACAGAAGGAAATATATGTATCATGAAATTATGTTCTGCCATGTATAATCCTTCCCTAGACCCCACCTTGATTGGAAGCTTCCATGGAGTCTGTCTTTTTTTATGAATCTAGTCCATCTAATAATACCAACCTATATAGTTAATTGTATCTTAATATTCCTAACTAAAAGTGTTTGAGAAACAAGTCCCAAAATGTCTTCCAAAGCAGAAGGATTATGTTGGAGCTTTGACTTTTTGAGGTTTAAAAACTCAGTTTGAGCCTATATAGTGAATAAGAATGACAGTATATTCTTGGCCCTGTTTCATTTTAGAGCTGTAGGATCGACATTTTTGCTCAGCATATATAATGTAATTACTACTTATTTGTTTGCAGGATATAATTCAGTATTTGGAAAGGTCATTTGGAGTAGCTAACACGGTGAACCAGAACGATAATACTGGCATAGCTCAGCAGCAGCCAGCTCAACCAAAGTTTCCTGCAAAAAGTAACACACCTCCAGATTCTGACTCAAATGCTTATGCTGGTGGATGTGAGAATCTTTCGGCAGGAAGTTTCTCAGATGATACATTGGAATTCGAGTCCTTTTACTCTACTTTGGATGGTGGACATCAGAACTTAGGCAGACCTATCCTAAATGATTTCTCAAGGGCATCTGATCTTGCCGCTACTGCTGCTGATTTGAAAGTTAGACTGCAAATTTACAAGGTCCGACTTCTGTTACTCACTAGGAACCTTAAGGTTGCGAAGCGAGAACTAAAAGTTCTAATGAACATGGCACGTGGTAGAGATTCTTCAACAGAGCTGCTTTTGAAATCTCAGCTGGAATATGCCCGAGGAAACTATCGGAAGGCCGTGAAGCTACTGAGTACACCAAATAACCGGACTGAACCAGCGATGCTAGCCATGTTCTACAATAACCTTGGATGTATACTTCACCAACAGAGATCTAATCACACCTCTATATGGTGCTTTAGCAAGGCCCTGAAATATAGCTTATCTCTTCGTTCAGAGAAACCACTGAAGCTATCTGCATTATCACAAGACAAATCTTGTCTTATTTCATACAACTGTGGTATGCAACACCTGATGTGTGGGAAACCCTTTTTAGCAGCTCGCTGTTTTCGTGAGGCCATGATGCTCTTCCACAAACGGCCCCTTTTCTGGCTTCGTTTTTCCGAATGTAGCCTACTAGCTCTAGAAAAAGGGCTCCTGTATGCAAAGGGCGCATCGTCGTGCAATGATGAGATAGAAGTCAATGTCGTGGGATCAGGAAAATGGCGGCAATTAGTTATTAACCCAGTGACCTCAAGAAGTAATTCAGTTCCTGGAGGATTGACTTCATATGAAAATGGAAACTTGATATCACTTGGATTTGCTAGACAGTGTCTACTCAATGGCCTACTATTGCTGGATGTTTCTGAGAAGGAAAATCTGGATCATGCATCTTTTGAGGATTGCAGCCAAGGAGCTGCACAAGGACAGAAAAGTGCAGGTCTGAAGAGCATTGCAAATACAGATTCTAAAACTCCTGGTGCTGTACTAGCGAATGCAAATGGAGAACTGAAAGGGACAAACTTGAATGCCACCTTGCAGAGCTCGCTTGCTTTGTATGATGACATCTGTAGAAAAGAGAATCACAAAATTCGACAGGCTCTCCTAGGTAACTTGGCATTTGTTGAATTGTGTCTGGAGAATCCCTTGAAAGCTTTGTCTTATGCGAAGTCACTTCAGCAACTGCCAGACTGCTCAAGGATGAATGTGTTTCTCAGCCATGTATATGCTGCTGAAGCTCTTTGTGCTCTGAATAGACCAAAGGATGCTGCTGAACAGTTATCAGTTTATGTTAGAGATGGCAATGATATTGAGTTGCCATACAATGTGGAGAACTGTGAAAAAGCCCTTGTTGAGAAAGACAGTGATGGTGAAGACTCCATTACTCCAGCAGTCACAAAACTCAACTTGGAAGAATCTCAGCACTCTGAGAGCCTCAAGCCTGAGGAGGCTCGGGGTGTTCTGTATATTGACCTTGGCATGACTGCTGCCATGCAGGGAGAACTTGAGCAGGCGAACTATATGGTGAGCCGTGGTCTTGCCATGGTGCCCAACAACCCTAGGGCAGTTCTAGCATCAGTTTACATGGATCTTCTCCAGGAGAAGGCACAAGAGGCTATCACGAAGTTGAGACAGTGTAGAAGTGTGAGATTTAGACCACGTAGTGTAGCATCCAGCAGCTGAGTTTAGATATGCTCGCTTTTATGATTTCTGTAGTTTATTACAATTACCATTACATCTTTTTTGGACGGAATCCTGACCCCGTGTGGATGATCGTCAAAGATGGTAATGTTCTGTGTACCATACATAAGAAATGAACTGTAGATCTGCCTTCGTTCCCCTCTTTTAGCTTCCCAGATTCAGGGTTGTAATGTGTTGGAATTATATCAGGCGTTTTTATTTGCCTCTCTTTGGACTGAAGAGGGCGAAACTATTCCTATATATTCGTTTATTCAGGAATCAGAAAAAATGTGCCAAGTTACTTGGGGTTCTGATCCATGAGCTACACACCATATATTACAATGAATTATCTCGCCTGCACACTTCTACTTGTATTCAGGGCAGATGGCAGGTGGAGTTTAAAAAAATAATAAAATAAAATAAAATAAATAATGGCAGTTCGAAGGCAAAACCCGCCCTTCGTTTCATTTTGGCAGGGATCAAAAAGTACTACGGGAACAAATTACATACTCCCTCCTTTTTTTAACTAGTCGTTGACATCTTATATTAACTTTGATTATTTGTTTTATTTAAAAATTTATGATTCAAATATCTTAAAATAATTAAATTGAACAAATATATGTATTCTTTTTAAATAAGACATATCCTTAAAGTTCATTAAGAAGTCAACGGTGACAACTAGAAAATAACGGACGTAACATAAAATATAGCCCACACTATGAATAAGCAGCATTCTATCGTACCTGTGTATAGAAAAAAAAGGAGAAAGGTAAGGCATGATAGAAATTAGAATGAAGGACAATGTAATAGACCAATTTAATTTTGGATGCTGTTTTGAGTGTAATTTGTACTGTGGCCTGTGGGTGTCGGATGCTGTTTTGATTGTAATTTTGGATCCTTCACGAGCCAAAAATCATTTTTTGATGTTCTCATTTGTATGAACGAGATGGAAAAAACACATGAACATGATAAACTAAAAGTGCAAACTCCATTGTAAGAGCTAGTCCATCAGACTAAGTACATCTTCTTCTAAATTTACAGATTTTACCCTTTTTTTCAAATAAAACACCTAATAAAAAGCTATACAACCCTTCAAACATTGTCTCTCCATATTCAAAACAACCTACGTCGCCGCAGGGAGGGCTGCCAACATGTCATTATTGATGGCTCCCGATCTGGTGCAGCAATTTGAGAGCTGCGCTCATGAAATTGATCTATGGACCCTCCATGAGAAAAGAACAACACCGTCTGAACGTAAAGAACCTGCAGTTTGATATGTTCAATATAGGGATAATTTATTGTATGTCATTGCAAACTCGCTTAATATGATATCTGTTATCATAAAAATTTTAATATGGTGTATGTCATTATTTTTACAAACTTTAATATTTTATATCATTATGGAGAGGCCGCTATTAGGCAGTACAGGATGGCTATATGGAATGACTACTGCAGTCGAATGATGACGCGGACCTGCCCCAGAAAACTCAGTCCGGGACGGATCTCGCATCACGCCAGAATCCTGTTGGGCAACGCTCGACGAAGCAAGCATATACATGGTACAACACAGGCAGAATAAACAGCAATCTTTTATAGGGGAGAGAATTTGATACAACATGGTTCCATAAATTGAGATTAAGTCTTACATCAGAGTACCAAAGAGTTTTCAAAATCACAGACAAACAGTGGAAGACTAAGACGAGTACTGATCCGTACCCAGTGGCATCATGCTACTAGCCACTTCAAGATTCACTGTGGCGAACCATAACGCTCCCACTAGAGGTTTCCGAACTCTGGAAGCTGCTCTTCCCACTGGCTATCATTGTGAGCGTACACGTCGGCGCCTGAATTATAATAAATAGAAGTAATATATAATAAGAATAACCGTCATAACTTCATCCTCATCATTGTACCTCAACATCTTGGTTATATTGTGGTGCGTTTCACAAGCAATCTCATAAACTGGGAGCGACAGCGGTTTAAAACGATTTTTATACCCTGCAGGGGGAAACCTAATCATACGACACGTATGCGTCCCAGACCACACATGGCAACCGTTCACACTAGATCCTACAAAGTCAATTCCCTCCTACGCATGCCTTAGCAGTGCCACATCCCACCAGAACACACGTCCCAGCGATTTCTGTGGAGTTCCCACAACTACCCACCTCAAATCACCTCCGAATCAAACATCGTAGGGCAGGTTCGACTTTACAATCACTAGGCTACGTAGGTTTATGGGTCCCATATCCCCAGCATATGATCAGTACATTCAATGCTCGATCAGTCTCGAACCACACGGATCAGACAAGACTACGGTCATCCTGGACACGGTCCAGTTGTCGACCTACTTTGTACCCTATCTGACCCTCTAGTTTTATCTTTTCTTAGTCATCCATAACCATGTGTCATATGTCTCATGTGATAGTTTCAATCAACCCTAGCAGTCGTCAGTGTCCGCTCTGCTCGACTTCTACCGATAAGTATCACTAAGCATAACATACTACATTGGTTACCTATACCAAGTACCGAATAGGGTTTCCTATGGAAAATCGATGCAACTAGGGTTTCAATCAACTCCTAAAAACCTAAAGCACAATCACGACACATAGTTATAAAACGAAAATGTTAAAATGGGTTGTACACCGGGACTTGCCTGATTCTGCGGGGTTGGCGATGATGACCTCTTCGGGGATCGAAGACTCCAGATCTGCAACTACTTCGTGTGCTTCGGAGTCTACATGATGCAACATGAATAAATGAATTATGATAAATAAGGTAATATGATGTTTTCATCATAGAATACATGGTGTTTTTATTATTACATCTAGGGTTTGGAGCTAACCCTAATTACTTCGACTTTGGCATTTTATTAAAGCACTTATGCGTAATGAGTGTGGACTAAAGTGAAACTTCACATTTTACCAGGAGACTATTTTTAGTTGACATTGCTCCCTGAAATATAAATTTTCAAGTTTGGTTGAGGTCAAACTGAATTTTCTAGATTTTATAAAAATTCAGTAAAGTTTCTATTAATCAAATTTGTAAAATCAGAAATAAATACTAAAAATTAGTGTCAAATAATGAGATTTGATGGATGTACCAGTAAGAACCTAGACTAAAGTTTTGATTAAGGGTTTGCATTTTTGAGTGACTTACATATTGCATTTTAGAAAATGACAATTTAAATTGATAGTTTGGAGTATCTTTAATGATATGCAGATAACTCTGTTGCTGTAAAATCATGAGCAAATTACAGGAGGGTTATACTGCCGTGTTACAATTATGGTTCAAGTTTCAGCTCTAGAACCTTTCTGGAACTTCAACTAAAATTCAAAAACAGAAATGAGTAATCTATTTATTGAGAAAGTTCTATGAACGTTTTTGAAAATGTGATTCAGCAGTTAATTAGTGTATCTTACAAGGATTCCCACAAATTTTGGTTTATCATTTTTATACTTTCCACCTATTTATTACATATTTTACAAGATAGAGTAGAAATTTTGAAATTGAATTATTATTAATAGTTAAGAGTCTAGCTCATGATCATAATCCTAATTATTCTTAAAGGGGCCTGTTTAAGATGCTTGTCGTTAGTTGTTGTTCAATAATTTGAATTGCTACTTAGCATTAGATCTCTAATTAGGGTGACTATTAGGATTAACGTCACGATTAGTCTTGTATTTATTTAGCGGCTCTAAGAGGATGGGTTGGGGCAAGGTTGTTATTAGCTTTATGTTTGATAATATGTAACTACTTACTTAAGCAACTTTTTAAATTAAGCACTCAACTACCATGTCAACACCTTTTTGACATTAGGATCATGAATCAAGTCAGGAACTTAGCTATGACTATCGCATAAAATTGTACTTTCTATTTAGCGACTAAATTAAATCGTTAAGCAATAATGTATTAAACATAAAGACTAGTTATAATTCACTTGACCGGCCTAATAATTTCCTATACCCTTACTCCTATATTAGGATTACAGTTTTGTATAGGAATTCTATTATGACCCATTCATAATGTTCAATGAATTTCATTATTGTTTCTGGAATTTTTCATGGAGTTAGAAAATACTTTATTTGACTATTAAGCAATAATGATGTTCAATGTAAATGGCTAGTTACTTACTAACTCCACTATCCAATAGTATGTAACCAATTTGATATTAGGGTTATGAATTAGGCAAGGATTTTATTTATAACTTTTCATGACATACCCATGAGTATTATTAACTTAGGGATTTATTATATAATTGTCAAACAAAATAGTATTAGAGTTAATGATAAAATTAGGTAATGCTATAAACATCCATGCCTAATATTTTTACTGTAAACTACAAATCAGTAACAAGCCACAATTTGGAGTCACCTTTTTCTGAGTTTCCTATAATGTGGTATGAATTATTGAATTTTTTTAGCCATTTAGATAAAGCCCAAAATAATTATTTTTCAAACATGTGTATTTTATATTTTGCCTAGAAAGTACTATTTATAATAATTCCAAAACATTCGGATTTACATTTTTCTGATTTTTCTACCATTAGTTATGCATTTTTAAAAGTCCAGCCGATTTAAACTAATAATAGAAAAACAGTGAAGAACCCTAACTAGGGCTTTCACCCTAGCTCGCCGGAGCAGGGCAGAGCACGGCGGTGCGCGCCCCTGCCGGCGGTAGGGTGACTCGGGAAGGCCCCCCGTCGATGTCTCGCAACACGGGGAAAATCGTTTGACAAGGTTGAAGGACGCGGTACTCACTAGAGCAAGGTAATGGCGAGCGGCGGCGGAGCTCGAGGTCGTGCCGGCGGAAGAAACGGTGAGAAGCTCAGATTCTCAGCCCTACCGCTTCACCATGGCGCCCGGAGCATCGGCCTCCGGAATACTCAGAGCGGCGCTCACCGGAACAATGTTAACCATGCGGCGGCGTTTCGGAAAAGTCTGGCGAGCTCTAGATGTCGCTTTGGGCGATGGGGACCTCGGCCTCCTTGCCCTACAGCTCCGCCTGGCCCCCCTGGTCCTCGGCGTTGAGGATCAAGACCACGAGAAGGTCGCCAACCCGTGCGGCGACGGTGGCCCGAAATAGAGGACCCGACGCGACGGCGTTCCTGACGAGGTGAGCCTCAAACAATGCAACCGGAAGCCCTGTAAGCTGCGCGAGAGCACGAGCAACACGAATGACAAGCTCGGATGGATTTGTATTGACCAGAACAGGGTCTCACCATGCGATGGCTTGAGCACGGCAATGGCGGCCGGCGAGGAAACAAAATTCGACGAAATTGGTAAGATTGTGGCCTGCGCGCGCTTGTGTGGAGCAAGGAGGGGTTCCGGCACACCGGATTGATGGGGATTTGGTGGAGTTGTAGAAAGGGAAGTGCCGCTGCGCGTTCTGCGCTTGGCGACGAGAAAACAGAGGAGGGAGGAAGAAGGAAGAGGAAGCTGTGGCAGTGAAGAACAGGGAGGAAGAAGGAGAAGCGCTGCAGCTGGTTTTGCTGCTGCTGCTGCTGTTTTATCGCACGCAACGGCGGCGAGCGAGCAGAGGGAGAGGTGCAGTGGTGATTGGTGGTCGTGCAGAGGAGCGGTGGCGGGGATTGGGGATGTGGGACGGTGTTGCGTGCACGAGGAAGAGAGAGAGAGAGCGGGAGAGGAAAGGAAGAGAGAGAGAGAGAGAGAGAGAGAGAGAGAGAGAGAGGATTCTCCACTGGAGAGGGGACAGGACGGGTGCCGGCGCCTGCCACGGCTGCTAGCCGCTGCGGCGGTTGGCCGCCGGGGCGGTGGCTGTGACACCTCACAGTAAACTCGCAAAATCAAATAAATAAACAAGTTCATGGTGTTAAAATAAAGAGTTAAAAAGTTTTCTTCGTTTAATGAAGTTAGGAGGAATTAAATAAATGACTGCTAATTCGCCAAATTAAAATGAGTTATGAAAACTTCTTGTCATTTTGAATTTATAAATCTATTAATTGAAATTAAGTGGAAGAAGAGCACGGAAACCCTTCATGTAAAACAGACGAAAGAAAATTAATGGGCGAATCAGGTCGAACCCTCATAACTAGCCCTAATCAAAGCCCTAATCGACGAAAAGATTAAATAATAAAGAGGTTAGTGATTAATGAAGGAATTCAAATTTACAAGAAACCAATCAAATTTGAATTTTAATCATTTTTTTGTGTTGTGTAAATAATTTCCAAATTCGCCTAATTAATTTCTACCTCTCCTTCCTTCCCTCCCTTTCTCTTTTCCTCCCTGCTCTCTCTGCTGGCACCGGTCGGACACTGCTCCCTGTCGTGCCGTCCTTCCTACCGACGTGCAGAGCCGCCCATTCGCCGAGTGCCGAGTGAGTGGACAGAGCGGCGTTGCGCGATGTGCGCTTTGAATGAACTCCGCGCGCGCTGCTGCTGCCCCGTCCGGCCGCCTACTTCCTGTACGAGCGCCGTCCGGCCACCATCATCACCGGGAGCACGCGCACGCCAAGTCCACTCCCGTGCGCCCCCTCCTTCCTATTTCTCCTCTTGCGGGCTCCCTTCCTCTCTTCCTCTCCATTCTTTTCTTCCTTCTTCCTCCCGGCACACCGACGAGCCGCCATTGCCGCATCGTCGAATTCCTCGTCGCCGGTGAGTATTTCTCCGATTCCTTCCACCGGTGAGGTCCTTCCGGAGTTCCCTCTTCGTTTCAATTGACTGCGGCGAGCCTTGTGGAGCAGGGATGATGAACCCGCCGCGCCCTTGCCAGAGCTCGCCCGCGTCACCACCTCGCTGTCGACAACCCCCTTCCGGCCGATTTCCCACCACCTCGTCGTGCCCGACAGCACCACCGACCCCTGCTTTAGCTCACGGTGCCCGCCATTGACCTCCCCCGGCCGCCGAGCTTCCGGAACGCCACCGCCGCCATCACCTTCACCGGTCAACCGCCGCCGGCATAGCTGCGGTGAGCCCCGCCACCTCTTCTTGGTCGAGTGTGTTCCCCGGGTCGTGCTGAGCGCGATGGACATCACGAAAATCGCCGCGGACGCTTCTCCGGCGAGGGCCACCGCCGGGCGCCGTCGGGATGCCGTCCTAACGCCGGTCCCCTGTTCTGTGCGACTGACAGGCGGGCCCAGTTTCCTCTCTATATAATCAATTCCCAGGAAGTCACCAGAAATTGTAAAATTCATAGAAAATAGAATACTGCTCCAAAAATATCAAACGAAAATTTGTTAGAAACCTCATGAAAAGGAATAAATTTCTGTTAAAGCACTTTTTAGAAAACAACCAAAAATATTCAGAAATAGTTAGAATACTCTTTTCTGTTTTTGAATTTTAGTTTAAATTCTAGAACAATACTAGGTCTAAGGTTTTACCTACAATTACACTATGGCCATACACACCTTTTGGAATTTTATGGGGATTTTAGGACCACAAAATTGCATACAACATTTTAATAATACTCCAATCTGCCTAGTAAAATATTATTTTCTAAAGTACATTGTACAAGTCATCCAGAAGGTTAGACCCAAAATCAAAGTTTAAGTTTTGGTCTTCGTGAGTGACCCATAAAATTTCACAATTTTATTCTAAGGTTTACTAATGGTTTCTGATTTTAAAATATTTAATAATAGAAACTTTGATGAATTTTTATAAAATCTATAAAATTTATCTAGACCTCAGCCAAAGTTCAAAATGCATATTTCAGAGATTATCTATCAAATAAAAATGATTATGAGGTGTAATTAAAAGTTTCATTTTTAGCCCTAGGTTAATAGTCATAGTTATTAAATAATTAATACCCGCAGAAAAGTGTCGATGTAACCCTAATTCCTAAGTGTAGAAACCATAGTTAATCTTTAATAAAGGCATTTTGACACTCTTCATTAAACTTATCATAATTTTTACTGTATTTTCATCATATAGGAACCAACCCGGAGTTTCCAACGGAGAACGTGAATCCGGAGGAGGCACCCGTAGGAACTATCCTTGCTCTTGAGTGCGCTGACTTTTCTGCAGACCAAGGCAAGCCCCGGTGCACACCTATGTTTTACAAATTTTATGTTTATCACTATGTGTGTAGGGATTGTTTGTGCATTAAGTTTCGAGGAAATTGCCGTGAAACCTAGTTGCATGACTTGGTAGGTTTTCCTATGGGGTATCCTTGTTAGAGCCATCATGATAGAATGCTAAGCTTTAAGGGTAGGAAATGGTAGAATATGAGTAGTAGGGAGACTACTCATGTTTGCTCAAAGAAACAATTTCGAGGAATGGAAGTTAACAATTGAATAAAACTTGAAGCTTTATCGGGTGCGGTTGCATGGTCAAGTTTGAGTTGTGTACCGAGTGCATACTGGTAAATGGGACCAGGAGACAGACGTAGCTCATTGTACTCTGTTGGACAATTGGCCATCTCTCTTTCCGGGTGAATGGACCGTTCGGGTGGATGAATTCGTATTTTGTTTTCTTGGACTCGTGCTAGTGGGAAAGGCTTGGGGCCGTACAGGGATGCAGGGCATCGCCTGGAGGACCATGTCCTTGGAGAGATGAATGTTGGGCCAACTTTGTCACGATGTTGCGAAAGGTGGCCACGTGTGACTCATTCGATTGTGCACGTGTCATGTCATTCGGGTCTCTCCTGCAGGATGTAAATCACCGTTCTCATGGTTAAGAGTACCACTTGCTACTTTCTACCGCAACGATACCTAAATAGTGAATTAATGATGAAAGTGGTTGTTTTCACCATAATTGGTTGTGTTGAACTCTTGTCTAGCATAGTGACACACATAGAACGTTGATAGCGAACCCTAATAACCTGGCTAAAAATAAAAAGGACTATTAGAGCTGTTTACGCAACACCCGATGAACTGCCACCAATACTCCTGCATTCTAGGAGTCGGTCATTAGATGGCCACGTTGACGGGTAAGTCTTGCTGAGTATTAGTTGCTCAGGGTTTGTGGATTAATTGTTTTGCAGGTGATGCTTCTAACTTTGGTTCGTTTGGTTGTGGTGGTTGGGAAGGGGAAGCACCCTCGAAGTGGACCTTCGAGTGGGTTCCCGCTTCTCCGACCTATGAAGATTAAGCACCCTCGGGCTGGCGTGCTTAATTGTATCGTCGAGTTGTAATTATTAGTTTCCACTATCCTACGTTTGTTTTCGAACTACGTTTCCGTACTTTTAAATCTTTGAAACAACTGATGTAATCCCAGACTTAATGTACAATCTAAAACTTATGCGTGTCCTTGTTAATCATTGTACTGCATGGTCGCTTGGTTCGTCAAGTGACACCCCAAATGATCCTGGATAAGCAACCTTACGATTTTATCGGACGGGGTTGCGACAATGGCCCATTTCTTTTTCATTTTTGCTATTATTTCAAAATCCCTCTCTAGACTCAAATAAAATTCATAGTTCCTGAGCTCAAAGAATTTC
This sequence comes from Oropetium thomaeum, assembly GCA_001182835.1. Lineage (NCBI taxonomy): Eukaryota > Viridiplantae > Streptophyta > Magnoliopsida > Poales > Poaceae > Oropetium > Oropetium thomaeum. The sequence continues at coordinate 1,217,348 of LFJQ01000067.1, read as the reverse complement.
AAAAATTTTTGTGTGTGCTAGGTGATTTATTTGGAACAACTTTCGTTTAAGGATGAAGTCCTGATTCGCTCTAAAAATTCATGAATTTCTAACTAAAAACAAGTTTATTTGAATTTTCAAGGGGTCTAAATCTTTTCTAAAAATTTTGATAAAATCTCCAAAATTCTATTTTGAAGTGAAATTAATTGTCATGTAAAAAAATTGCTAGGGTTATATGAGATTTTTGATGGGTTTCAAAAGTCATGATGCGATTTTTACCTGTTAAGGAATGATTTTTTTTTACTGTGGTTCGAAAGCTCCTGATCGGGTGAAAGTATTTGAAAATTCATCAAAATTTTTGTGGAGTCTAATGGAAGTGTTTTGAACAACATTACTTATTAGCTCAAGTGCTAGTTTTGCTTCAAAGTGTAAGAATTTCTTTTTAGGGTTTATGATTTGTCGATGACTTTTTAAGTGACACCTGGGGTGTCACAAAGAGCACTTAGATTTCAGAATATTACATATGTAACTTGTATATATAAACATTTTCATATTATTGACATGTAAATAAATATTATGACATGTATAATGTGTAAACACGTTAAGGGCAATGTTTGTTTACATGCAAAATAATATGAAAATTGTATCAATTCAAGTGGGATACATAATATTACAAAATTTGGTCATTGATCGACTGTGTGAGTCGGCTGTCACGCCTTGGATAATGATCTATTCACGATAATGGCATAAAACATTAATATTTACAAAAATGATGGCATATACTATATTTTCTTTTTTGTAATGGCAGATATCATATTCTACGAATTTACAGTGGCGCGTAGAAAATTGGCTTGAATATAACAAGCTTGAATGGGCATAGAATTCTTACAACCACATCATTTTGGACTACATGGCCATCTCTACAAAGTGACACATTATTTTAACCTCATGTGTCTCCTCAGCATCTCGAGTTGTGGAGCATTCTCAACCACTCATTTTTATGCATGCAGGTAACCATTAACTTTTGTTGCGTCATGTGTTGCTACCTTGTCCTTCAACAAATTCCCTAATATCTACTTTCAATTTGATTTTTCAACTAAACCGTAACACTGTTTTCAAATCCATTTCAACCATTGTACTCCTGATAATTAATCCAATAAAATGAGATCCCACAACATATATTTTTTAAAAAAAATTGAAATTAATTTTTAAATAAAAAATAGACAAATTTGTTCAAAATCATCTTTCTTTTTTAAATGACACTATCAATTCTTTTAGATCTGTTGCGCCCATGTGTCGCTACCCCATTTGTCCGATGAATTCCTTGAGGTTCATTTTCCATTTGATTTTCCTACTAAGTCGTAACTCTGTTTTCTAATCTGTTTAAACCATCATATTCCTGACAATTAATCCAATAAAATGAGATTCCATACCATATATTTTTTTAAAATTTTTGAAATTAATTATTTTAAATAAAAATAGTCAAATTTGTTCAATATCATCCTTTTGAAAAAATCGTACCATCAATCTTTTACATCTGTTGCATCATTTGTCGCTACCCTGTTTATCGGACGAATTCCTTGATATCCAGCCATCCAGCGTCACCTCGAGCCGGCATGGATGTTGTACCCTTTGAGCATGTAACCTTCGTCTTCCCCTAAGTCAGTTGTCTTGCCGGGCATGGGCTGTCATCCGGCATGGTGAGGCCAGCCCTGTCTAGGCCATTATGCGTATTGTTGGGCTCTTTTTCCTACGCCTCTTTTAATTCGTCATAGCGGGGAGGTGGGCATGGCATGTGGCGGCCCGTCGGCATGAAAGTGGTAGCGGTCGGGAGAAGGTTGTCGGATGCGCCAATCCGTTTTACTATACCTCAATGCTCGATGTTGCCTTTGTATTGTGGATCTTGAAAGGATTTTAACCTACCCATGAGCCAAGGAGGAGAGCTGTTTGGCCTCACCTACACTTTTCACAGTGGCCCCACATTTATATAACTATCTGTCCAACACAGCTTTCAAAATTACAAAATCAACAACAATTTTTTCAATGAAACTCTAATATAGCTAAACAGGTCCATTTAACATGCCAGGTAACACTGTTAGAGGTGATTATTTTGACCCATGAAAGTTTTAAATCAACCAAGAGCTCAAATAATGTGTTTTAAGTTTTTTAAATCTTAAGCACATGTAACGAGAGAATAAAATAATTACTTGGAAACTTAATTTTAAATCAAAGTCACGCTGTCGAGTGCGCACCCTGTGATCAACTTTTTAGGAAGCGCAACGAAGTGCGCAAATCTGGCTAGTATGCGCTCATGAACTTGTAACATTTGAGGAATCGAAACAGGCATATGAAACTGCATCTAGGCCCCCTAAGTGGGTTTCGGAGAATAATGACAATAAAATTAAAGAGGTAATCATGTCTCAAGTAATTTGTGCAGCAATTGCAAATGCAAAAGGAGATAATACATGCACAATCATCAAAGGATGCCCCTCATTTCTAGTGAAATATTTTTTAAAAGATGGTAAAAGAAGGGGAAACGTGAAAAAACCGGCTCAAATCTTTGTTTTTCCTTTCTAAGGATGCCGTACAATAAAGGGGGGGGGGTGCAAAAATAAGTGGACTAGTGAATCAAATGCTCAATTTACTCAAATCCCAAAAACGCTCCCAAACCAGACTGCCTGGAGATCTGGCAGTTTGCTGGAGGCTCCGGGGCCCAGAGTTCCGACCCTTCACAGGAGGCTCCGGCGCCCGGAGATCCGGCACCTCTTTTCTCGGAACCAACGGGATCTAGCTAAGTCCACCCTAACAGTTACTTTTGCAGGGGGGTGGGGTATAAATACCCCTTCGTCCCCATCTCTAAACAGCTCTTGCCACTGATGAAAAACACTCCCTAGAACTCATACTCACTCAGTCACACCCTCCCAAGGCCTCCAAGCAAAGATTCGTGCTAGGTTTAGCAAGTGGGAGAGTTTGAAAGGTTGAAGAGGACTCCACTCCACCCTTGAGCATTTGAGCAGTTGAAGCTTGAATTTGGATCTATTACTCTTGGAGCTTTGCTTCTAGATGGCTAGGCGTGCCCGGGAGCTTCTAGCTCGTGTGGTGACGCCCCGGGAAGTTTGTATAGGCCTCTCGTAAGGGATTTGATAGTGGAACACTCAAACTCGACCTTTGTGGTTGTTTGAGGGAGAAAAAGGGTTAAAAGAGATCTGGTCCTTTGTGGAGCTCTCAACGGAGATGTAGGGTTCTTTGTGGATCTGAACTTCGGGATTAAATCTTGTGTCTTTCTTTAAATCTTAGTATATCTTGCTTTCTTGTGGTATCTTTAAGTTATTTTCTTGGATCTACTCATTCTCTTGTTTCTACCAGGTTTCTCTACTTCTGAACTGCACCAGTACGTCTTTGCAACCTTTCTGTCAATAAGATTTGTGAGAACCTGCTTAGTTTTTAAATGTTGTAGAATTTCATCTACTGCTGGAGGGTGTGGCACTTTGCCGGGGATCCGGGCAAGAGAGATCCAGCCCTTCCGATGTTACTGACTTTTTGTTGAGTCTTAATTTGCAGAAATTTTAAGGTTTGCCTATACAAACCCGCACCCCCCCACCCTCTAGGCAACTTTCAGCGTAGTTGTTAAAAATAGACGATAATTTGTAAAAAAAATTTGAAATAGTGCAAGGGTCTAAACGAATTTGTATGAAATGTTAATTATATTGGCAAGAGACTAAATGAATTACTTTTGTATGAAACAATACAAACGAATTAGTATTGAAAACTTTAATTTAGAGCTAGAACAATTAATTTCCACAACTAGAACAATATATTTTTACTACATCTAAACATTTTTTTCATGAAACAATACATTTTTATTAAAAAAATAATTTTTAAAATTAAAAAAAACGTATCCATATGGGATCATGTTGGATTAATTGTAAGGAATATAATACTTAGATGGATTAAAAAAATGGAATTATAGTTTGAGAAAATTAATTTAAGAATCAAATCTAATTTTAGTTCGTGTTAGCCGAGCACATACCAGCACAGGTCTATTCTCCGCCTCTCTTCCTCAGGCTTCCTTCTCTCTTGCTCCTGGTTCATTACACATGCATGTAGGTTGGGACTTGAATGGTAGGTGCAGCATTGTACAATATAGATTGTAAAAAGCTGGATTGTACAATTTAGAAGAACTTTTGTTTGTCTGAATTTTACAATCCAGCTTTTGTCACCGACGGTGGGACATAATGACAATCTTGTAAATGATCTTGCCACAATTTTGACAAAGCTTGATTGAGATGACTTGCACAAATCCAGCGGTAAATAAAGGGGGCCTAAATAAAGCTTGTCATTCTGTAGCTAAGCCCAAAGCGACCGAGCCGAACGGACCAGCCCCCTTAAAAGCGCCATCCTGACAAATGGGTTCAACCACATAAGAGCTATTTGCTATAATGCCCATCCACAATTGAATACTTACTAGAATGCCCACCGAGGGTGATGCGTCGTTAAAATATACATATGGAGAGTTGCACACACGTCCATTATGTCCATATAATTCTTTTTGAGCTAACTACCCTTACCTTTCTTCCAGGCGTCGCCACCAGCACATTGTGGACATGAATTTTGGCAGACCTAATATATGAATTGAAATCAATTTAAAGTAGATGATACCCCACGCCTTTCTGTGGGATTTATAAGAACCGAAGAATGATGCATCTGATCCAACTATTGAAAAAAAATTGATTCATCTGTATATGCATCACGTTTTTATTTTTTTGTTGTTGGTCGTAGAAATTTCGTATGGCTTTAGATTAATCACTGATAATTTAGAATTTTCAGATTTGATGTATTGTACAGATATTTAAGAACTGTTCTTATCTGGCATGTGGCGATTCCAACATGTTGTATAGAATAATGTGGTATCAATAAAATATGGCTAGATTTTTTGCTTGCTCAAATGAGTAATTTATATCTGGAATGACAGAACAAATAGCTCCACCGGAGGGGAAAGAAAAAGTGAGATGTATGTAAGTACTAAAAAAACAAACAAAATTACTCTCATACCATAATAAAAGGGAATTGGTTAATCATCTGTGACAGCACAAACTCAACCGGACAAAACAGAGAGAGAGAGAGAGTATGCATTGTGGTGGTAGCAATCAAAAGCAAGTGACGCTGCTCGTGGTGAAGAATTTAAAGGGCACCGAGGGGAGAAGACCACAAGACTCTAGTTTGGGTATAGTGGAGGATTGAAGACCAGGCACTCATGAGAAATTAACAAATGACGTGATTGTTTTGTTGGCGGCAGTTTTATGCATTAATATTTACTAATGAAGGGGTGAGGTGGTGGTGTAATGTGCGCTTGTTGATTTGGATGTGACTTGATTGTTCTCACGTCAGTTTTGACATTAGTTTGTACTAATGAAGGGAGGGAAAATGGGGGCAAGGTGGTGGTGTGATGCAGTTGTTGATTGGGGCAAGAGACGACAATTTTTGGCGCCCGGACATAAAAGCATGCATGGATGAACAGGATGAGCAAGACTGTTTCAGATGCATAAGGTTATAATTTTGAGGTAAAGTGGATTCATCAAAAAAGAGAGAAATGGAAGTTAATGACCCTTACTGAGTTAATGTATTAAATTTAAGTAGTATTAATTATTATTATTATAATTATGAATAATAATAATAATTTTTAAAAATTGACACGTCTTGGTCATAACAATAAAATGTTGGTCACCAATAAAAAGAAAAAAATAAAGAAAAATACGCATGTACGCGGTCATATGGTAAGAAAATAAACAAGGCTTTTGGGTATATCGGTCTATATACATGAAACGAATATACAACCCATATACCCTACCATATACGAATACGGCCGGAAGCTAATTGAGTTGTGTCACGGATTAAATAATTAGTCCAGCAGCCCAAAGAATAGATTGACGTGCTATGGATTTTCAAACAGAAACTCATCGGTACATATGAGCAAGTCACAGACCAGCGAGAAGATCTTTCACTACCGGATTTCGACGATATGGCTGAGCGTCAGAGCACTCAGGCAAAACCATAAAAGCACTCGGCATAATGTTCGCCGAATGCCGCCCTCGATATAAGTCACTCGTCTAAACTTTCATCGGCAAAGACGTGTTTGTCGAATGCTTTTTGTCGGTACTCAGACAACACTTTGCCGAGTGCCTGATAGCTCTCGGTAAAACAAAGTAGACTTGACGGTATGAAAAACGGTGATGGAGTATTTGCCGAGCGTCGGGATGGATGGCACTCAGCAAACATTTGATTTATATTTCTTTTTAAAAAAACTTTGCCGAGTGTTGAGCACTCTAACACTCGGCAAACATTTTACGGTTTTTTTTATTAAAACTTTTTTGTCGAATGTTTGCTGAGTGCTAATGTAAAAATACTCGGCAAACACTTCTCCAGAAATGGTTTTTGCCGAATCCCAATGTAAAAACACTCGGCAAACACTTTTTCAAAAATGGTGTTTGCCGAGTGCTTTTACATTGGCACTCGGCAAACACCATTTCTAGAACCGACTTTTTTATTTTTTATTGCATTTTATTTCACAACCACAATATATCAACCATAAATACTAATTAGGTAACAAATAATCCTCACAACCATAATATATCACAAATAATCTTCATAACCACAATACATCGCAAATAATTCTCACAACTACAATTTATCACACATAGTCTCAAATAAAATCATCATATTACAAGGTTATACAATCATTAGTGTTGAGTGCGACACAAGCATAAGTTAATCACAATCACAAGTTTATGACAATCATAAGCGACAATCAACAAAAACCAGAAACCATCACTAGTTTGACCACGGCGAGCCTTGCGATTGGTTACGAGGTGGTACATCATTCGATGCCACTGATTGTCTCTGCGCAAAGAAGAGAAAATTACATGTGTGATACCTAACCTTGGAATTAGTTTGATACCTAACCTAGGAATTAGTTGCATGTTTAGTTTACATGTACAACGGAAGCTATAAACATTCATACTTACAGACCGAGGAGTGCATTCAAAAGGTACAGGAGAGAATATCTAATGGATGATAAAAATTACCAAAAAATTAAATAAATTCGTATGTATTGTGTATTGAATACACAAAAAAGTTTGAAGTCAAACTCCAAACCGACAATCACTTTGAATTCAAATCTTAATGGATGTTCCTAAAGTTTATGAATCAACTTTAGAGATGTTTCGTTTTCAAAGCATCATACGTGACAACTTGTTCAAAATCTTCTTCATTTTTTATTACAGTATTCACATGTGATATTATTATGACATGACAAATTCGTGATTTTCCGACTTTGTTTGACTTTTAAATTTATAAATAATTTGTCCACATGTTCATGGTCATAGTACATGAACATAAATTTCAAAATTACCTTTCAATCCTTGAAATTTAACATTATTCTACTCTCAGTAAAATGAATATAAATTTTCCATTCATTTTTTTCTATTATTCGTATCACACATATAGTTCAAACTTGACTTATCACAAGAAAATCATTTAAATTAAATAAATTAACTGAATATAGTAAATATACCGAGAAATATTTTAAACTTGAACATGGCATACCAGTTACTGTGTGTGGAGAGAAGAAATGAAAAAAAATATTTAGCATGTGTGCTGAGTGCTGTGAAAACACTCGGCAAACATAGTCTTTGACGAGTGTATAGTAGGGACACTCGGCAAACACTTAACGGGGTTAACCCCAAACCGTCATGACAGATATTTGCCGAGTGCCTATTGTTTTGCAGAGTGTCTGTTCCTTAGACACTCGGCAAACACTCTATTTACCGTGTGTTTTTTGTATGCCGAGTGTTTTCTTAGTGACACTCAGTAAATCTGTTGTTTGCTGAGTGTTCAATTGGATACACTCAGTAAACTATTTGACACTCGGCAAATTGTGGAATTCCAGTAGTGTTTACGAACTGCTAAACGTGTGAAACTTACAAATGCTGCCACCCAAAGCAATGCTTTACAGGCAAGAAAATGCCCACGTCGTGCACAATCCACACCCATGTCTGCCCCACGATCAAAGCAAACTCCTACCCCACGTCGTGCACAATCCACACCCATGTCTGCCCCACGATCAAAGCAAACTCCTACCTGTCTTGATCTACAAATACCAGGCAAGGGTCACGGCAAGAGAGACACAAACGTACGCACACGCTGAAAGGCTGCCGGCTTCCACTGTAGAAGTTTGCAGCAACACCGCTCACAAACATATACTCATATGCAGGCTGCCGGAGCACTAGCACACGCAGAGCACCGTCAGGCTGCCGGAACTCCATCTCGTCATCAAGCTTCCGCGTGCGTATGAGTTCTCGGCTGCAAGCGCCGGCAAGCTGCCGGAAACCCAAAGTGAAGGCCAACGCCTTGGCAATCGACAACTCGCCGGCAACAACACCCTTCATCGAGCATCATCCGCATAGACCTGCTGGTGAAAGATCGTGAAGGTAAAAATCATGCTTTCACGTTGGTGACTTGGCCTCTTCAAAGCCAAGGACCCAAATCCATTTCCCCTCACTTCCTAATATTTCTTATGCCTTTTGATTTGATCCTAAGGGTCGATACAAATCAGTAATAAGAGACTGTCTTGAGTTATGATTTGATTTCCATATGGATACATGGTGTGCATATAAAAATCTCAAATCTTCTTATCAATGCTTGTTTCAGTTATATAAATTTTCTCATGTTTATATCTATAAATTTGATGATATTATGTCTCTTGGTTTGATCTTGTTGGTGGATAAAAATCAATCCGTGAAAGACTGTCTTGAGTTATAATTTGGTCTTCACGTTGATAAAAATCATAGTATGCATAAGTTTGCTCATCACCAAATTCGTTTATTTGCTCCAACCGTTTACATGATGAAATGAAACTTTACTTGCTACTGCATTATACGTGTGTAGTTTCAGTTGCTCCCTCAATTACGTGGATAATGCTAAAATCATTTTGCACACACGCATTTTGGTTAATCGCCATGATAAAGTTATTTTCAATCTGTTCCATGCACGTCAATCACGCCGGCATCAAAAGTTCAGTTCCTTTATGCACCGTCCAGTGTTGTCACACAAATGATTTTAAATAGTTAGATAGTAAACGAAATTCTGCACGGGTTATCACCATGCGCACCTGAGCAGTTAGCACCATACTGATGAGTTCCATGTTTCATTTTTCTCGAAAAACGTAGGAGCTGCGCAAATTATATTTAAGAGAGAAGAGAAATAGAGTACATCCAGCTTTGCACCTCCTCCTAAGAAGTGCAGATTGGGTCTACCAGTGTCCGACAAGAAGATAAGACGATCTGATCTCTTGCCTTGGATTGAAAAAATAGCAGACCGATTACCATCTTGGAAGGCTAATCTTATGAACATGACTAGTAGAAGTGTAATGGTTCAGTTTGTGCTGTCAAGCATTCCCATTTACTGACTAATAGCTATGGATGTTCCTAAGTGGGTGATCAAAGATATTAACAAAATTTAGAGGGCTTTTTATGGAAGGGAAGGGAACAAGCCAACTGCGGCTGCTGCCTTGTAGCTTGGGAAAAGGTTCAGCGATGGCTTGATCTTGGTGGCCTCGGAATTCCTAATCTTGAAGTTATGGGCTGGGCACTTCAAATGAGATGACTGTGTTTAACAAAACACAAATGGATCGCTCTTAGAAAGGACTTGATCCCGCAGTCCATCATAAAACACGGGGTCTATTTTATCATTAAGTATATATATATATACAACGGTGGGTAACTACCCATTCTCTGATTTTTGTATATAACACCTTATAATGCATTGTTTATTCAAATCTATTATTTTATTCATGCTCGGCATGCACCATTTCATTCCAACTCAGCATTTACAATTACAAATAGGCACGAATGAACATCAATGAACAGTGCACAACGAGTAGAGATGATAGTGTTAAACATGAATGATCAGTCTTGTCAAACATGATCCAAATGATGAACATGAATGAAAAGTATTACCGAGCAAAAAGGAAATGACATGCATTAATCAACAGTGCATTACGGTAGAGTTTATGAGAAAATAATAGGGGGTGGGTAGCTACCCACTGTTGTAGCCAGTAATATCCCATATATATATATATATATATATATATATATATATATATATATATATAAGCTCTATACAGCATCCTGGGTACTGAATAAGCTATTTAGTACCTAGCTCTAAACTGTAAATAATTACCAAGATCGTAAAATGTTTATATTTTCATCATGATATATTATCTCTCTTTTTTACCCTCCTTCGATTTGATATTATATTCATTTGCTATTGCTAGTTGAGATATTTCATGAGTACGTAAAAAATATAGTTTCAAACCATAAAAATTATATTAAATCATTTAATTGCCTTGTAAAACTGTTAATATTATTTAGCTAGTAAAATATTCATATTTTCATTACGATATGTTGTCACTGCTTTTTTATCCTACTTCGGTTTGGTATTATAGGCATTTGCTAGTTGAGACATTTAATGAGTATGTAAAAAATGTAGTTTTAAATCATAAAAGTATAGTTGATCATGTCGTTGGCTTTTAAAACTATAAATACTATTAACATGATCATAAATTATTTTCTATGAAAAAGAATGTTTAACAAAATAAAAAAATTTATTGCTAAATGTTTTTTGATAGAAAACATTTTATTTTGCTATGACACAAAATTGATGTTTCACCATAGAAACATATTTTTAGAACCATAAATGATACAAACTTTTATCATGCTCATTGATTTCCTTGTTGTAAAATATTTTTTATTCAGTACTATAAACGGTGTGACCATAAAACTATTATTGTTATACGTTCACATAAATTCGTGTTAACAACCAATTAATTTGTGATATAAACTAATTATGATTCCACAAGAAACGTATAAGGGTGACCATAAAACACATATGCGTGGTGCATATAAAATCCGATAAGAACCAGTTTTTGCAGGTGCAAGATGTTTTTACACGATAAAAATAAATTTGAAATTAAATTAAACCACGCTTCTTTAAGACTATGAGTGCAAAAACACACCTACTGTAACTTTGTTAATTCAAATACAGAATTTATGAGTGTAAGTAACACGCTTTTACATTTTCAACTTTAATAAAAATGAATCAAACAAAGATTTTTACATGTCGAACTATAGCTAAGTATGTCCGATTATAAAAATTAGTTATGAATTCATATTTTTTCGACACGTATTGAATTTTTTGGAATCACGGTCAAGTTTTACAAGTGTAGCTATTAGATTTTACAAGTTCGAACGGCAAAAAAACTGTTACAAATAATGAAAGTTTTTTATAAACCTTAGTCGCAAGTCCAATGTTTACAATTAGTAAATCCTTCTTTTATGTTTATAGAAAAAAAATTATTTTGCCACGGCATCAAATTTATTGGCATAACGGTCAAGTTTTTACGATCATAGCTAATAGGTTTTACAAGTTTGAAATGTAAAACTGATAAAAAAAATACCTGATAAGCAAACTGGTAAGGGAAAAAAACCAAAAACTCACCCACCTACCTCCCACATGCACTTTAAATATGTTTTCGAGTGGGATGAATTAGACGTCTAGTCAATCAAGACTCGCTTAATGGCACCATCTATTTTTATAATTAAAATATAAACATTTTATGATCGTGGTAATTATTTATAATTTAGACCTAGGTACTGAATAAGCTATTTAGTACACAGGGTGATATATATATATATATATATTATTGAAATATAAAATACTATCATGCTCTAATTAAAGTATTATGTGTATGGGTACTTTAGGCTAAGGACTAATCCGTCAGTATATACTATCCAGATGCTCCGTCATTCAAAGTCAATTATCACTTGGTAATTTATTAAATTTCCAGGTCAACTTGTGTGCACCCGACACATATCATAATCCAAACAAGGAAGTAGGTCATATCTAAATTACATGATAAAAATTTGTGAAAGATTTTTCTAACATGAGTTATGATGTGAACTGTCATCACGTAAAATTTTAACTTGTAATTTCTCTTATGCATGGAAAAATATAAGAGACAAATTGTATTACGGGGTAAGTTAAACCAAATGACTTAACTTTGGTTGTAAAGTAAACCCAAAAAAAATTAGAGAGTTATCTAGACTTTGGCTACAGTTTAGAGGAGTAAATTGGAATTTTTTCCTTTTTTGTTTGAATTTTTTTAATATTGAACAATTCACAATTTTAGTATTATACATATCTTGTTATATAATATACACCTCTGGTATTTTATTATGCCATATGTGCATAGTATTTCAGAAAGGATATGATCTTGTTTGATCATGGGGCCTGCATTTGCATTGCCAATGAAACAACAAACAATTCCGGTGTTTTTGAATTTTTTGTGTGAAATATTTGAAACTCTATGCCACAGCAATCTTCCATTAAGTATATTACAAGTTTGACTTTGTTCCTTGTTCCTCATCCAGGCTTAAGCATGGCTGAGTCATACATAATGTTCCATCAAAGACAAAGGAAATATCACTGTGAACTGGAATTAATAAACTTGCTCAGGTCCTTACACTATAGAAAGCATTCAGCAACCCTTGCTGACAAATGTCTCGTGAGTCACCATGAATGTGTAAGAAATTCAGAGTTATCTCACAATGTGAGAGCACCTATTACTTTGTAGCAATCAACATGCTTTTTAATCAAATGTGCAAATGAAACATAATTCAATCTTCAGAGGTTCTCCCTTAGGCTTGTCCCGGTATTCCACTGCCTCACCTTGTCTCTGTTCTGCTGCATCCTCTGCCCAGTGACGACCATTTTCTTATGCAGGCAAGCACAGGATGCAGCTGTGATTCCTCCTCTTTGATCTGAAAGTAGTTGATAAGTAGTTTTATTAGTTACTATGTTTTTGCGCTAGTCATATTAGATACTGAATGTGGTAGACCACCCCAGAAACTAGGGACGGCTTGTCTCTTCGGGATCCATGCTGAGCGATACTCGACGAAACGAGCATACACATAATACAACACAGACAGATAAAATAAAATAATTTAAGGATAAGAGGAATTAATGCATCATCGGTTAGGGAGCAGAATTAAGTCTTACAAACCAGAGTATAGATACATAGGTTTTCAAATACGAGTTTAGCGAAAGCATAAGACATAAGACAGTTAATACAGACTCCGACTCTCATAGACTAAGCCATAGCATGTACCTTGTCCAAAGGTACTATGCTACTAGCCACAACAAGCTCAAAACAGCGGGTCACACCGTTCTCACTGGATGTTCCAACAATCTGGGTGCTGCTCCTTTCAGTGGTAGTGGTCATCACAGGTACACACATCGGCTCCTAAAAATCACATATCACAAAGCGTGAGCTTCTAAGAACCTCAGCAAGCCTAAAAACTACATATCGTAAAGCGTGAGCTTCTTAGAACCTCAGCAAAACTAATCCGTCAACATGGCTGATTACAACCGACACCTAAACATGCAGATCGACACAGGGTAGGGAATTTGCAAAAGGACTTGTACTAATTAGTATTCTCCTAATGGCAGTTTTAGCCCAAATTTAGTTGTTTAGAGACTAAACTGTAGTTTGCACTATCCTAGACAACCATAGATCTCAATCAATTATAAAAGTAATTATCATCACATTGCAATTACTTTCTCTTAGTTCCACCTCTTATCATGATGTTGGCTTGTTTCACGAACAAACTCGTAAACTGAGAGCAATAGCGGTTAGAACCGATTTGCACCTGTAAGGATAACCTAATTATATGATGCGTGCGCGCCCCATATCGCATGTGACAACCGTTCACTCCACATCCTGTAAAGTCAACTCCCTCCTACGCTACCTTAGTAGTGCCGCGTCCCACTAGAAGCACATGTCCGACACGGTCTCCATGAAGTTCTCACACTGCCCATCCTAGACCGCCTCCGATCAGACACCGTAGAGTAGGTTCGACTTTGCAATCACTAGGCTACACAGGTTTACTGGGTCCCATCATTATCTAGCATATGTCAGTATGTTCAATGCTTGATCAAGCTCGACCACACAAATCAGACAGGATTACCAGGATCCATGCCCTGTTGAACCTATACTTTACCTGCCTGACTCCCAGTTTTACATTTCTTAACACGAACTAGCCACAAGCCCATCGCTAAGGAAATATTTTTTAGTCAACTCCTATTAGCCGCGAGCAGCGTCCACTCTGCTCGACTTCTATCCTTGATCCTTACTAAGCATAGCATCTACGTCGAGCTACCTGTACCAACATTTCAAGAATAGGCACTATGGGAACAAATGCAACTAGGGTATCAATCGACTCCTATTGAAACTAGCTCACAGCACACGACACATTTATAGTGCTTAAAGGAAAAACTCTAAATAACGGTTGTGCATCGGGACTTGCCTTGATCTCCTGCTTCAGCTATGGAGTCCTCCTCAATGAACATGGGTTTCGGATCGGCAGCTACTTCGTTTACTTTGGCGTCTACATGATGCAATAACATAGTATTAATAATGAAGCAGCTCTAATAACGACTCAATCAGTCGTATGAGCTCGATGAATGATTGCATGAGAAAAATTTTCAGAGGTGTTTTCTTGAGAGTTTAACAGGGTAAATATGAATAAAAGTTGAACACCAGTGGTTCCTATTATCGACACTGGTAAAATTATTATTAAGTATTTTCAAAAAATTTATTATTAAGTACCTAGTGATTATGGGCTAAAGTTTAGTTTCTGACAGGGGATCATTTTTAGTTGAAAGTACTCAACAAAAAAAAATTTGGAGTTGAGGTGAGATCAAAATGAGCTCTCTGGATTTTATGAAAATTCATACAGTTTTCTGCGATTTAAACTTAGAAATTCAAGCAAGGGCACTACAATATGTGATAAAATCATGGGATTTGGTACATGTACTTTCAAGTAACTTTAATGAGGTTTAGAACAGGTATCATAAGTTTTGGTGGACTTACACAATGTATTTATAAATTGGTAAATTTAAATGGCAGTTTCTAGTAAATTCATAGGTATGCATAGAACTTTGTCGAGATAAATTCATGATAAATTTACAGTAGGTCATGCTCGTCCTAAAAGAGAGATAAGTTCAAGGTTCAAGCTCAGAACATGTATAGAATTTGAACTAAAATTCAGAAACCAAATATACTTATACATTTATTTAGAAAGTTCCATGAACGTTTTAATAAATCCATTTCATCAGAAATTTATAGTGCATTTTACAAATGTAGCAAAAAATTAGATTAAAAGAAATTTAAATTTAAAATGGTATAAACATAGGCGCGGCAGGGAGGAGCTCCGGCGAGCATGCCGGCGGCGGGTTTCTGTCGGAGGTGGAGCGGCTTATGCTCAGCTCGTCTCGCCCTACACTTGGGTACCGGATTGGACCACCGGCGATGGCCAGAACATGATCGGCAAAGAGCGGCCACGACGAAGCTCAGCTCCGACGAGGGCGCGTGATAGGAACAGGGTCCCGATGTTCCTACAGGTTTTGATAATCAACGATTTGGGCGGAGTCGCGACACAAATTGATCCGGCTTCCGAACGGCACGTTCCGAACCCCGCAATCGCAGCACCACGTCTCCTTTGGTTATCACCCGCGTGAACACGGATGACCTCGCCGAGACGGCTAGTCTTTGCCTGCAAATCGAAGAACACAAGCAAGAACGAAGTAGAAAGCAACCAAGTTGCAGATGAAGATTAAACTCACAAAGTTGGGGTCTCACAAACTGATGAATCGACAACACTGTTTTAAACAGGAATAATCTAAGCAAAACCTAAACCTTAAAGGTGGAGTGGCGGCTGAATATAAGGACTAGGGGGCGTGGAAGTTCCCCCCGACGCAATCCTAATGGACTCTAACTTGGTACAAGGCCAACCGGCCCAAAATAGTGCGCAGCACCCTGAGATAGATTTTGTAGACTCCAATGTTTTGATGATTCTTGTTGACTCCGAAGGAATTTGGATGTCGGACCAGTCCCGTTGGAAACGCGGTCTCCTCCTCTTTCCATCCATATGTGGTTTGTCGAAAACGGAGCTTGTATGCGGCCTGGGCACCCGTTTTAGTGCGGACTGCTCCTGGACTCCGAGTTGGATTCGAATTCGACGTAAGTTGGATCTCCTATTTGGCTTGGACGTCCTTGTCCGACTTGCAGCTGGTCTCCAGGGCCTTCCTTGACCTCTTCATGATTCTTAATCATAATATAATTATTAGGTAGCAATCTATTTTCCATAATAACATATAAACTCGTACTTAAGAACGAGCTCACCTCCAGATTCAATTGTCGTGCCCCAGCTCTAGTGATTGGTCCTTCATTTGTCGTAGCAGAAGAAGGATTGTGTAACTCCTCATCGTCCTCCTCCCTCCTGAAGCGGAGTTGTCCTCAACTCCAGCTCATCATCTTCTCCCAAGTACGGACGCAAATCTGAAATGTTAAAAGAGGAACTAACCCCGAACTCGAGAGGCAATTCTAGTTTGTATGCATTATCATTAATCCTCTCTAAAATCTTAAAAGGACCGGTAGCTCGTGACATCAATTTAGACTTTCTCAAATCAGGGACCTATCTTTCCTCTAGTGCAACCATACAAAATCACCTGGTTCAAATTTTAATTCTTTTCTACCTTTGCTACCGGTGATCCTATATTTTTCATTCATTTTTTCAATGTTATCCTTAGTTTGAGCATGTAATTTTACAAGAAAATCAACACGCTCTTTTGCATCATTATTAACTTGCTCACTAGTAGGCAAAGGCAAAATATCAATTGGAGTACGAGGGTTGAAGCCATACACTACCTGAAAAGGAGTTACCTTGGTCGTGGAGTGTTCCGCTCAATTGTAAGCGAACTCTACATGTGGCAAACACTCTTACCACATCTTCAAATTCTCCTTCAATATTGCTCGCAACATGGTGGACAACGTTCGGTTCACCACGTCAGTTTGGCCATCCGTTTGTGGGTGACAAGTTGTAGAAAACAAAAGCTTCGTATCCAACTTGTTCCACAAAGTGCGCCAAAAGTGGCTCAAGAACTTAGCATCACAATCTGAAACAATAGTAGAAGGCATACCATACAAACAAACTATCTCTTTGACAAAGAGGTCAGCAATATACGTAGCATCATCGGTTTTATGACATGATATAAAGTATGGCATCTTAAAAAACCGATCCACGACAACAAAAATACTATCCCTCCCCCTCTTAGTTCTAGGCAGTCCTAAAACAAAGTCCATAGAAATATCCGCCTAAGAAATAGAAGAAACAGGAAGAGGCATGTACAAACCATGTGGATTCACACGAGACTTAGCTTTTTGACATGTCGTGCAGTGAGCCACAAAGCGCTCGATGTCTCTTCTCATCTTTGGCCAAAAGTGTGTGGGCAAAACATTCTCCGTCTTCTTCGCACCAAAGTGTCCCATCAAACCGCCTCCATGTGCCTCCTGCAATAATAAAAGACGAACGGATCCAACTGGAATGCATAGGTGGTTAGCTCTAAACAACAACCCATCACTAAGCACAAATTTGTTCCATGAATGCCCCTCACGACAATGCAGCAACACATCTTTAAAATCAGCATCTAAGGCAAATTGTTCCTTGATGGATTGAAGGCCAAAAATGCGACAATCAAGTTGGGACAGCAAGGTATAGCGCCTAGACAAAGCTTCAGCAATAACATTATCCTTCCCTTTCTTGTGCTTGATGACATAAGGAAAAGATTCAATAAATTCAATCCACTTAGCATGTTTACGATTCAAATTTATTTGACTACGAAGATGCTTAAGTGATTCATGATCAGAATGAATGACAAATTCTTTAGGCCATAAATAATATTGTCGCGATTCAAATAACGAACAAGAGCGTACAATTCTTTATCATACGTGGAATAATTAAGAGCAGAGCCATTTAATTTCTCACTAAAGTAAGCAACAGGTTTACCTTCTTGCATCAAGACACCAGCAATTCCAATTCCACTAGCATCACATTCAAGCTCAAAAGTCTTACCAAAATCCGGGAGTTGGAGTAACGGTGCGTGTGTAAGCTTGTCCTTCAAAAGCGTGAAGGGCTCCTCCTGTGTGGTACCCATTGGAAAGCAATGCCCTTCTTCGTCAACTCGATCAGCGGCGTCGCAATTGTGCTGAATTCCTTGACAAAATAATGATAAAATCCCGTTAGGCCAAGAAAACTCCGCACCTGCGTAACTGTCGTGGGTGTAGGCCAACTCTGAATTGCCTCCACCTTAGCTTTATCGACCTCGATGCCCTATGGAGTCACAACATAGCCAAGAAAAGAGACTCGATCGGTGCAAAGGGTGCACTTGCTGAGGTTACCAAACAAACATGCATCGCGTAAAGCAGAGAAAACAGCACGTAGATGATTCCTATGTTCCGCTATGGACCTCATCAAAGTAAACCACCACAAATTTACCTATGAATGAAAGTAAAACTTCATTCATTAATCTCATGAAAGTGCTAGGTACATTAGTTAAACCGAAAGGCATGACTAACCACTCATACAATCTGAACTTAGTTTTAAAAATAGTTTTCCATTCATCACCACGTTTTATTCTAATTTGGTGGTAACGACTACACAAGTCAATTTTAGTGAAGACAGTAGCACCACACAACTCATCAAGCATGTCGTCTAGCCTAGTAATAGCATGACGAAATCGTATAGTAATGTTGTTTACGGCTTTACAATCTACACACATACGCCACGAACCATCTTTTTTTAGAACCAAGAGAACAGAAACAACACAAGGACTAAAGGTTCTCACGTACATACCCGCGGTCCATGTGACACCCCAGGTGACACTTAAAAAGTCATCGACGAATTGTAAACGCTAAAAATAAATTCCTGCACTTTGAAGCAAGATTTACCCTTGAAATAATAGAAATATTGTTTTAAACACTTCCATTAGCCTCCACAAAAATTTTGGTGAATTCGAACACTTTCACCAAATCAGGAGCTTTCGAACCACAGTACCAAAATCATTCCTTAACAGGTAAGAATCACGTCACAACTTTCAAAACCCATCAAAACTCCCATATAACCCTACCAATGTTTTTACATGGCAATTAAGTTCACTTCAAAATAGAATTTTGGAGATTTCATCAGAATTTTTGAAAAAGATTCAACCCCATTAAAAATTCAAAAAATCTTGAATTTAATTGGAAATTCTCAAATTGGTAGAGGTAGAATCAGAACTTCACCCTCTAACGAAAGTTGTTTTAAATAAATCAGTGAGTACTCACAAAAATTTTAAAATTATCCAAGCTCAGGAAGTGTAATTTTCAAATAGATTTAGGTAGGAAATTTGAAAAATATTGAAAAAAAAAATCAGAAATTTGAACTGCGCCTGCCGCACTGACGCGGCGGTCTAACCGGCGCGCCGCAGCGGCGCAGCATGGCAGACGTCGGGCGGGCATGCCTTTTCCGCCCGCCCCCTCCCGTCAACGGAGCAGGATTGGCTCCGCCCTCTCTCTTTCTTCTCCTCCTCTCCCCGCGCTGCCCACCGCCCACATTCTCCAATCCCCGCCGCGCATGCCAGTCGCCACCCGCGTGCACGATAAGAGCAGCAGCCGCAGCCGAACCAGCCGACGCGCATCTCTGTTCTTCCTCCCTGCTTTACACTGCCGCAGCTTCCTCTTCTTTCCTTCCCCTTCTCTATTTCTTCTTCCCCGCCGAGCACGCAGGCCAAGCAGTCGCAGCAGCAGAGTTCTGTCTCCTCTATGCTCTCTTTCTCTCTGTTCTTCACCACCGAGCATTGAGTTGAGCGCAGCTCATTCAGCTCTCTCTCTAAAATCCACACAATTTGAGCCAAGAAATACACCGCAAACTCGTCCATATTTTCCCAAATTCGTGCAGCCAGCCATCGACGGATTTTGCTGGGAGTTTCAACGATTCCTCCCTGTTTTCCTCTGTTCTTCGCTGCAGAGCGCCATACCAATCAGAGCTCGATCGACTCCCTACAATATTCAGCAAAATCGACTCAAATCGGTGCGTCTGGGACTCCTTCCTCCACTCCATAGCTTGACAAGCAGGATTCACTACGAGTTGGCCGGAACTTGTACGGATTTCTTTGTCCTCGCCGTCGGTTCGTGAGGAAACCGCCCAGGTGCACGGTGAGACCCCTGCTCTGGTCGATTCAAATCCTTGCGAGCTCGTCATTCGTGTTGCTCGTGGTATCGCGCAGCTTATGGAGCTTCCAGTTGCTTTCTTTGTTGCTCCTCCCGTCGGGAACGCCGGTGCCGGGGGCTCTCCTGTTCGGGCCACTGTCACCAAGCCGATGGGAGACCCCCTCATCGCCTTCTTCGTCAGTGCCGAGCACTGCAAGGAGGAGGCACAGCAGTGGGACAAGGATTCCGAGCTCTTCTTTGCCTCCTTCATCTCCGCGACCTCGCCGGACATCGTGCTCCGCCGCCGCTCGCGTTGCGCTGCTCCGGTGAGGTTCCCACGTCCAAATCTTGCCCCAAGCCTTATCCGGGTCGCGAGTCATCTAGCGGTGCCCTCCCCGTGCTTCCCTGGCGACGGCGAGGCAGCCCTGGCCGCGCAGCCATTTTTCCAGCGAGCTGTAGGGCATCTGCCCTATTAGGGTTCATCTCTTTTTCTATTCCTTTTGTTTAATTGGCAGAAACTTTAATAATTCATAGAAAATCGAAAATAATTCAGAAAAATGTGATTTCAATGGAAAAATTTGTTGCTAGGAAAAATATAAAACTCATATGTTTGAAAAATAATTACTGTAGGCTTTAATTAATTAATTAAGACCTCCATAATTCATACATAATGGTAATTCAATCAGAAAAGGTTGATTTCAATTTCTATGACTTTGTACTGATTTATGGTTGGCACTAAAAATATTAAGCATGAATGTTTATAACATAAAATTTTTATCACTAACACAAGTGCTATATTACTTGGTAATTATATAATAAACTCCTAGATTAATAAAACTCATGGATAGGTGATGAAATGTTTTAAATAAAATTTTCCTTGGTTGCATTTGATTGGATAGTTAGGTTAGTTAAGCAACTAGCCATTTGAATGACTACCATTATCGCTTAATAGTTAAATAAAGTTTTGTCGACCTTATGCAAAATACCAGAAACTCATAAGTACTTATTTGAAATAACGAATGAACTTAACCTAGACCTTCACCCAAGTATTCATCTTAAACAAGTAAACAGTCACCAAGTAAATACATTTGAAAACTCAATGAAGCCCTAATCACAGCCTATGTAACCCCAAGTAATCTTAGTCATCTTGTTTAATTATTTAATGGTCCATCCCCTAGATATTTGTTTGGATTTTAATCTCATTTGCTTATCTCCCGTTGGATTGTATGGCCTAAAAAGGGTAATGACACTAATGCTATCAATTAATTTGGCGCTAATCATAATTTAATACTAATAGATTACATAACTAATAAACTCTCTGTAATGATAAAAAAAATTAATGCTTGCTAATAATTACCTTTATGGTTATTATTCTACAATAAAATATCGAACAGTAAGTATAATAAGGACACTAATTAATGATAATCATTTAATTCTAGTAGTCACATATTACCAAACTTGTAGCTAATAACAACCTTGCCCCAACCCATCCTCGTAGAGCTGCTACTTAAATATAATTAATCTTTAAGGCTAATAGTGACCTTGAACCTAATAGTCACCCTAATTAGAGGACTAGTGCTGGTGGCAATTCAAATGATTAAACAACAATTAACGACAAGCTTCTTAAACATGCCCCTATAGGAATAGTTAGGGTTATGATCATAAGCTAGACTCTTCTCTTGACCATTAATAACTCCAAATAGTATAAATAATCTAAGTAATACTAATTCCCTAAAGTGTATTAATAGTGACCCCAATTTAATAAAAATTCAATTTCATCATTTCTAGTCCACTTTGTAAAACACGTGATAAATCGAGGAAGGCTCTAAAAATACTAAACCAAAATTACGTGGAATCCTTGTAAAATACAATAATTAACTGCTAAAACACTTATCAGGAGTTTCAAGTAACAAAGTTATATACATGACATTAAAAACATTCCAAACTACCAATTTAATTTGTTAATTTCCAAAATACATTATGAACGTTATCAAAAAATCGAAACCCTTAGTAAACACTTTAGATTAGGTGCTTACTGGTGCCAAAATCAAGTTTCATGGTTTTACACTAAGGTGTACTTTTTATTTCTGGTTTTATCATTTTAAATAACAGGAACTTCACTGAATTTTTATAAAATCTAGCAAATTCAACATGACCTCAACCAAACTCTAAAATTCATATTTCAGAGAGCACTGTCAACTAAAAATAGTCTCCTAGTCAGATATGAAGTTTCACTTTGGTCCACACTCATAAAGGATTAAATACTTGTAATAAAATGCCAAAGTCGAAATATGAGGGTTAACCTAAACCCCTAAGCATAATGTTGAAAGCACCATTGTACATGACTTAATCATAACTCATATCAATTCTTGTTGCATCATGTAGACATCGTGGTGAACGAAGTAGTTGCAGCTACGGAGTCTTCAATCCCCGAAGAAGTTCTCGTCACTACCACATGAGATTAAGGCAAGCCCCGGTGCACAACCCGTTTTAACATTTTCCTTTTATAACTATGTGTCATGACTATGCATTAGGTTTTTAGGAATTGATTGAAACCCTAGTTGCATCTGTTTTTCATAGGAAACCCCTGACGGTATTTGGTATAGGTAACCATTAGTAGTATGCTGTGCTTAGCTGTACTTACCGGTAGAAGTCGAGCAGAGTGGACGCTGCTCGCAACTGCTAAGGTTTGTTTGAAACTACCACATGACACATGGTTATAGATGGTTAAGGAAAGATAAAATCTGAATGGTCAGATAGGGTACCAGTAGGTCGGCGACTGGACTGGGTCCAGGGTGACCCTAGTCTTATCTGATCCGTGTGACACAGTTGCTCAAGTATTGAATGTACTAATCGTATGCTGGGAATATGTGGTCCAGTAAACCTACGTAGCCTAGTGATTGTAAAGTCAAACCTGCCATACGGTGTCTGATTCGGAGGCGATCTGGGGTGGTCAGTTGTGGGAACTCTACAGAAACCGTCTGGGACGTGTGTTCTGGTGGGATGCGGCACTGCTAAGGCAGGCGTAGGAGGGAATTGACTTTGCAGGACCTGGTGTGAACGGTTGCCACGTGCGGTCTGGGACGAGCACGTGTCGTATGATTAGATTTCCCCCTGCAGGGTATAAAAATCGTCTCGAACCACTGTCGCTCTCAGTCTATGAGTTTACTTGATCTCTCTGTCACATACAATAAGATGATGAGCTGTAAGGATGATGATTAAGTTATGATGATGATTTTATTTGTTGTTCCATTTATAATTGATTAGATCAGTGGAAACTAAAGTTACTATTCTAATCACTCCACCTGAGCTAAAACTTGACCCGAATAGCTTAGTAATGCGAGTTCCGAGGCAAAATAACCTCCCTCGAGTCAACCATCATGTCTACGTCTAGGCTGTAGACAGCCAATTTGACAAGTCAGTCTTGTTGAGCTTCTTAGAAGCTCACGCTTTGCGAATACGTGGTTTTCAGGCGCCGACGCATATGCTCACAATGATAGCCAGTGGGAAGTGCCACTTCCAAAGTTCAGGAACCTCCAGTGGGAGCGTTGTGAGTCGCCGCAGTAATTGTTGTGTGGCTAGTAGTATGGTGCCACCGGACGAGGCCCATACTTTTGCTTAATTATGAGAGTCGGAGTTTGTACCCTGTTTTGAGTCTTCCGCTGTATTTTTCGTTTTTCAGAACTCCATTCGTACTCTGAGGTGATTGTAAGGATTAATCTTTAATTTATCAAACAATGATATACTAAGTTCTCTTATCTTATAAAAGATTGTTGTTTATCCGGCCTGTTGTACCATGTGTATGCTTGCTTCACGGAGCATTGCCCAACAGGATCCTGGCGAGATGCGGGATCCGTCCCGGACGGAGTTTTCTGGGGCGGGTCCGTGTCGGTCCAAAAGGTCCTGGACTTGGCACTGAATTTCCTTAGTCTCCTCAGGATTGGTTTGGTACACCGCACGGTTCGGTAAACTTGCACTAGGAATCAGGTCAATCTGGTGCTCGATCCCTCAAATGGGTGGTAGTCCTAGAGGGATCTCGTCAGGGAAAACATCGTGAAGCTCCTGCAAAAGGTTAGCAACCGCAGGTGGCAATGTACAAGGCAAATTATCTATCGAAAATAAGGCATCCTTGCACACTAGGACATAGCATGGAGAAGTACCATCAAAAATTTCAGCAAGGTCAGATTTTATAGCAAGCATGACAGGGGATTTCAAAGTGATATTTTGCTGAATTTCAGGTTTAGCATAAGGTAGTTGTTTAGCATTAGCAGCTCTTTCCCTATCAGATTCAATAATTTGAGCAGGTGTCATGGGTAACAAAGTAATTTTCTTCCCTTTATGCATGAAGGTGTACTTATTACTACGATCATGGTACAAAGCATCATTATCATGTTTCCAAGGACGACCCAACAAAAGAGAGAATGGTTGCATAGGAATGACATCACAACCCACAGAATCACTATAAGTACCAAGGGAAAAAGAAATGCGACACGATTGTGTTACCTTAGCTTTTTCGGAGTCATCAACCACTGAATATGGTATGGATGTGGATGTAGTCGCGTGGTCAAGCCGAGCTTCTTGACCAAATCAGAAATCACCAAGTTGTTGCAGCTGCCCCCATCAATGATCACACGTGCTCGCCGATTCTTGATCACGAACTCAATTTGAAACAAGTTATGGCGTTGGATCTGATCCGGTTCGCTTACTTGCGAATTGAGGACGCACTGAACAACGATGGAGTGGTACACGGAGGCGCTGTGGTTGCCGAGAATAACGCTGTCCAGAGATTGCGGAGTGTTGTCCTCCACATCTTCAATGTTGGATGTACTCTCGTAACCTCCGTCATCAGTGGCGATATAGGCACGTTTGCTTGGGCAGTCACGCTGGACATGCCCAAGTCCAAGACAGCGATGGCACTGGAAGCCAGAGGTGCGCCCCGTGGATGTAGTGGAAGGCAAAGTCTTCGCTGATCCCTGCACAGAAGATTTAGAAGACTCCGCAGGATGTGTCGAGGGAGGCGGTGCCGCAGTGAAAGGTCGCTTGCTTGCTGGTGGAGGGGTTGGACGAAAACTAGAAGAAGAACGCGGTGCTCTGGTTCTTGATGTTCTCGCAGCTTCCTGGCGTCCCTATAATTCCTTTTCTGCAAGCATAGCAAAGTGGAACAACTTGTTGACAGTGTTAAATGTCTTATAATCAACAATGTCCTGAATTTCACGCCTCAACCCCCCATAGAAACGACAGATCTTATCCTCATTATCCTCAACTACACCACAACGCGTCATGCCCTTCTATAGCTCAGCATAATAATCCTGGACCAACTTGCTACCTTGCTCTAAGCGCTGCAGTTTGAGACGCATATCTCACTGAAAAGAAGGAGGCACAAAGCGATCGCGCATAGCAGTTTTCAACTCATCCCAAGTAGCAAGCAACTGTCGTACAACAGCTAAACCAGTCCACCAAATAATAGCAAAGTCTTTAAATTCGCTAGAAGCTTGCCTAACTGTATGTTGTTCAGAGACTTGGTGAGCCTCAAATTTTGTTGAACCGTCATCTCCCAATCTAGATATATCTCAACATTATATGAATCAGAAAAGGAGGGTATGGAAAATTTCATCTTAGCAAAGGGATCGTCTTGAGGTCGATGCTGGTTGTTACCTCCCATACCTTGGCGGTTTCTGTGTAAGCGATGTCGAAGGCGTGCGTCCCGGTTGTCGTCATCGTATACGGTGTCCTCGTCGTCGTCATTGTTCCCTGGAGGTGGACGCCTTTCCAAATTGTCAAGCTGCCTTGAAATTACGGCAACTGAGTGGTGATGCCTTGGAGAGTTGTTCCTATGTGCGGGTCGTTCAGGGTCTTCGTCACGGTCTCAGTGATCTTATCATCAATGCCTTCAAGCGTCTTGGTAATTGCTCCCTGCAATTGATCTTGGCTGACGCACTCGTTGAAGTCTGCCGAAGTCCTAGATTCCTCGGTACCTGACATGATGAAAGAAACAAGAAACACGGAGAAAAGCGGTAAAGGTTATCCCTATCAACTACTGTGAGAACGGTGGCACTCCTGGACAATAAAAGGAAGCTTAAAACCAAGTTCTTGCAAGGATCTAAATGAACACAAAGCAAAGTTACCTCGAAGAAGTGATCTGACGATTATGAGGGTATGAAGCCGTGCCTGTTCAGAAGTGTCTTTTGTGGAGCTTGGATGGCAAGAGTATGTCAGTGGAACATAAAACAAAAATAGATAGTAAATGCTGAATAAATATCCAAAGTATTGGTAATAGTTGCTTGTCGGAGGCGTCTTACAACAGTTATGATACGTGGACAAAGATAGTGTGTACGAAAAAAAAAACAACAACAAAGATCAATAGGCAAAGGAAACTATACTCAGCACAAGCAATTGCCAAAAGGGGTATGTCGTCTAAGTCTATGTTCTGTCGCTAATGATTTTGTTATCGCCAATGTGAAGGATTTCTACTATTGCTTGATGTTTTTGGCAATAATTTTTTTTCAATTTTTTCTTTTATTTTTTTGGAATTTTTTTCACAACACAATGCATAGAAATAGAAACCACACAAAATTTCAGGCCAAACGGCCTAAAGATGTGGCCTACGTAATTTTCCAAATCTGCTCCAAATTTTGATCAGAAACTTTGGACTGCAAGATGTCTATCTTCCTGGCAGAATTTGGAGATTTTAGAAACTCCAAAACCGGTGAAGTCTGTGACAGTGAGATGCGAAATTTCGTGCCGATCGTTTTTCATATAAAGTTTGCCTGATTTCGATTTCGTATGCGAAAGTTATGGCTGTTTTAAGGAAGTGTGCCCGAATCAGTATGCGCATTATGATCGGTGACCGAATCGGGTAGCGGCAAATTATGTAAGTTAGTGGTGGAAGCTGATGTGGTGGGTGATGATGCTGGGTGTGTCGTGATGATGCGGATTAGGGTGGGATGGGTGGGAGAAAAAAGTGCAACGATAAGTGAATGACAAGGGTGGCGGAAGCAAGACAAACCGAAGTAAAACACAATCTAAACCAGCAACACGACACAACTAAGGACACAAACTCAACACTACGGACTCTAAAATTGAAATATGCAAAGTCCAAACAAGGGCTTGGACAGGATATAACCGACGACAATAATTTTTTTATGGACGACAGGATGAAACGAAATAATAGATCTAAGGACTACTAGGGCCAACCTAAGGGACACTTGAAGCTTTGATACCACTTGATGGGAACGGGGTCCCAATCTTCCTACAGGTTCTGATAATCAACGATTTGGGCTGAGTCACGACACAAATCGATCCAGCTTCCGAACGACACGTTTCGAACCCCGCAATCGCAGCACCACGTCTCCTCTGGTTATCACCCGCGTGAACACGGATGACCTCGCCGAGAAGGCTAGTCTTTGCCTGCGAATCGAAGAACACAAGCAAGAACGAAGTAGAAAGCAATCAAATTGCAGATGAAGATTAAACTCACAAAGTTGGGATCTCACAAACCAATAAAATTAGCGACACTGTTTTTAACAGGAATAATCTAAGCAAAACCCGAACCTTAAAAGTGGAGTGGCGGCTGAATATAAGGACTAGGGGCGTGGAAGTTTCCCTGGACGCAACCCTAATGGACTCTAACTCGGTACAAGGCCAACCGGCCCAAAACAGTGCGTAGCACCCTGAGATAGATTCTGTAGACTCCAATGTTTTGACAATTCCCGTTGCCTCCGAAGGAATTTGGATGTCGGACCGGTCCCGTTGAAAAGGTGATCTCGTCCTGTTTTCATCCATATGTGGTTTGTCGAAAACGGAGCTTGTATGCGGCCTGGACACCCGTTTTAGTGCGGACTGCTCCTGGACTCCGAGTTGGATTCGAAGTCGACGTGAGTTGGATCCCCTACTTGGTTTGGACGTCCTTGTCCGACTTGTAGCTGGTCTCTAGGGCCTTCCTTGACCTCTTCATGATTACTAATCATTAGGTAGCAATCTATTCTCTATAGTAACATATAAACTCGTATTAAGAACGAGCCCACCTCTAGATTCAATTGTCGTGTCCGTGCTCTAGTGATTGGTCCTTCATTTGTCATAGCGGAAGAAGGATTTGTGTGTAACTATGGGTGCAATGTCCTCATCAGCACGCGGCGAAGAAGCAAGTCGAGGTGGGGAGAGACATCGGGGTTGGCCGGATGGTTGAAGTCAACGAGAAGCTCCGAGCGGCAACAATTGCGGACCAGTGGCTGTGCGGCAAATTCGTCCTCACCGGCGACTTCCTGCGGTCAAGACCAAGTCAAAAGATGCGAAAGGGCGAGAGGAAAATGCTGGCAGAAGGAATCCAACTAAGATGGTACCAAGAAGACAAATTTGATGAAAATGCGGCGGCGGCGGTGCTCTCAGCGGGAGGTGGATGATGAGTGTGTTCTCGGCAGTAGAGTGAATTAGAGGGGGGAATTCTTCCTCTGAGAGCTGAAGTGGGAGAAAGGGAGTCTAAATGGCAAGACTTTGCGTCCTGGAGTTGCTCGTGGCGTGCTGTCCACGTGAAGGGGTCCGCGGGACGGCAATGGCAGCCAGTGGGCGCGCGCGGGGAAGAGAAAAAGGCGCTGGCAGCAGTCTCCATCAGGCAGCGCGTCAAGAAGGAGGAGAGGACTGAGGCACGCTGCCTCTACCGTGCAATGGACGCCAAGGGAGGGGGGGGAGAGAGAGAGAGAGAGAGAGAGAGAGAGCGGGGAGGAAAGGAGAAGGCACGGCTTCGCCGCGCTAGAGAAAGGCGTAGGAGAGAGGAGACAGAAGCGGGATTCCCGCACAGAGCCGCACCAGGGCGCGCAGAGGCCTGCCGGGGGGGGGGGGGTGGAGGGGGCGGTGGCTCTATGGCTCATCGATTAGGCGGCGGCGCGGCGCTGACAGGCCGGCGGGGGTGCACGCGCGTGCGTCGTGCACAATGACCCCCCTCCAAAATCAAATTAGATTTTTTCAAACAAATTTAAAATAGGATTCGATTGGAAACTGAATTTGTGTAGCTTATGAATTATGAGGATTTTTATGGGAATTCAGAAAATTATTTGTAACAACTTTAGTTTTCGGAAGGGGACACGATTCTTCCTCTGGAATTTTGTAAATTTCACCCAAATTTGAACTTGTTTGAATTTTAAAGGAGGTCAAACCTTTCAGAAAAATTTTGGTAAAATCTTCAAAATTCTATTTTAATGTGAACTTAATTATCATGCAAAAA
Organism: Oropetium thomaeum; assembly: GCA_001182835.1. Classification (NCBI taxonomy): domain Eukaryota; kingdom Viridiplantae; phylum Streptophyta; class Magnoliopsida; order Poales; family Poaceae; genus Oropetium; species Oropetium thomaeum. The sequence continues at coordinate 1,188,012 of LFJQ01000067.1, read as the reverse complement.
TATGGATAGGGTTTTGTTACGAAAAATCAAATTCCTACCAAAAGTTATTTAATGTTATTTTGAAAAGGATATGTAATATAAAAGCCATTAGGGAATGCTATTCATCTTTGACAGAGAATTAACTGAGCCATAATTTCTGATTCAATTATGCAATATTTGATTTGAGATATGGTATTTGCAATCACATTTTTAAGTGACACATGGGTGTCACACTGAAAATATGCAGCAACATATTTTTTTCTACCAATAGTTTCACCCAGATCATTGTCAGTAGCATCACGCTGTCAAGACTAATTCTAAATTCACCCATAACGTTCTCATTAGTATCACGCAGTCAAGACCAAACAACATTCAACATTTTATAGCACAAGAAAAAGAGTTACCCGCTCAAAACAAGAAAGAGTCAACCACACAAGCTATAATATTACCAGTCCGACGTACCTGTGTGCTCCCTGGACCAGCAAAGGAGCAGAGAAATATGCATCTCCGATTTCCATCTGCTTTTGGATACAAAAATTTAACTTAATCAGTGACCGAAATGATAATGACCCCCAGATACGGGGATGAAATTGCAGTACATGCCTGAAAAAGAAGTGGGGGAGGAAATTGGGGAGCAACTGACGGTAATATGGTGCCGATGGGGCAGCAGTGCAGCACACGATCCTCTCCCACCTCAGGAATTGACTGCTCGGGTGGGGAATTTACTCTCCGTGATGGGCATGGGAGATGGAAAGGGAGGGACTTGGAGCGTGCTCTGTGGCCTGTCTGGAAAGGCAGCACATCTTCCAGACATGAGCGTGGAGGGTCTGACCAGTGATCCTTTGCTTTTGCTTGAGATCCATAGAAGGGAGTGGGATCGTGGCATCGTGGGGGGAAGATTGACCGGACCGGTGCGTTCGGATGATCTGTTCCCGAACCTGAATAGTGGCGCCATGCTGTACGTTCGGTCGGACTTCAACATCCATCGACCTGGCTACATAATTCTTTATGAGTCTAGCTACAGATTAGCCCTGTTAGCAATATATCTTACCAAAGTCAATAATAAGAGTAGGACCCATCGTGAGTCTATAATTGTTGTTTTGATTTTCATAATGTTTGATACCACCAACTAAGGGGACCAATTATCAAAACAACACTTAAGATGCCTCCCTCAGAATAATATTAGTAAAGAAGGACTCCCTAGAATACCACTCATAAGCTCTCCTTATAGTTTTAAACACCATTTATTTTCTTTGTAATTGTTTTGCCCTAATAAATAGTCTGGAATGACCAATATACCGTTGCTCTATTATCTCATCCTTGAAGGCCCAAGCAACAAAATCAAAATCGAGGACTCCTCCCCTAAACCATAGCTACGCGCGTCCAGTGAGGCGGCGCGCCCGCAGCGAAAAGGCAGCGCTCGACTCGCACGGCACAAGGAGGCAGCACTCAGGCGTGTGGCGTAGGGAGGCGGCGGGGCCTTCGCTCGGCTCGGGCGTGCAGCGTAGAGAGGCCTTGCGACCGGGCACGTGCGGCCATGTGCTCGGCGCGCGGCAGGGAAGCAGTGCGGGCGTGCGTGCGACGTGCACGTGCGGGGAGGCGGCGATGGCATCTCAAGAGGCATGGGTGAGGGCGGGGGCAGTGGCGTCTTTCCAAGTAGGTCATCCATGGATGAAGCGGCTAGCAATGGAAGCTTCATTGCAAGGTGAGGTCTACTTGCTTCATGTCATGTATTCTTCATGTGATGGTAGTTCGTTTTTCTAAATTATACTATACTTTTCGCTATGTATATAGGAATGATTCACAGCTTAAAATGAGAACTGGTCTTAGAATTCCTGGTTACACTGCAATTTTGGATGACGGCGGCACGGTTGAATTGAATGCTAAAGATTATGTTGTTGAAGTGAATGATGTTGAAGGGTACTTAATATCTAACCTTTTGGTTGATGTAAGAAATAAAACAATCTGGGGCATATGTCAACATCCTGCATTTTGGTATTGGGACACAGGAAATAAAGGTTTACAACAAGCTGCAACAGATGATGATTTGAAGATGGTATTTCAGAAATTTATGTCCTGCAAAGTAGTGTCCTTTTGTTGTTGAGTTTCCTATTAAACCTTCTTACAAGAGTAGCATTACAATGGAGGCCAAATTGGAGAAATTACCTGTAAGAAGGAATCCAAATATACCACCATCATCAAGCGATTCCAATGAGGAAAGTAGTGACGACACTGAAGAAAATGTTGACCCTTCGTGGGTGGAAGACTAGGACGTATTTATGGAGGATGATGATGTGTTTATGTCTCTTGGTTTGCGGGCCGAGAAGGAGGCTGCAAGGATGAATTTAGAGAAGGATGGTGTTGGTCTTGCAATAGAAATTCCAATTGATGACTATGCTGAAAGATGAGCCAAGGTTTGCGATTGATAAGGAAAATTCAAGGATAAAAAAGGGTGAGACCTTTGGGACAAGAGAAGGAGGATTGGAAGCAAGCTCTCGGGAACCATCTTCCAACAATAATTAAACAACTCAAAGACAAAACAAGAGGTTAGGTCACATGAAGATTCATAAATGACACTTAACAACAGAAGAATTTGGTGTCTATCATGATATGACACCTTGGGGGTACGTGGTAGACCTCTCTAATAAAACTTGCACTTGTGGAAAGTAGGAAATGACTGGGAAGCCATGCCCTCATGCTTTGGCTTTCATTAAGATGTTTCTTGATATTGATATTGCCACATTTGTTCATAAGTACTACAGCGTAGAGAGGTTTAGGACAACATATGGTGGCTCCATCCCACATATGACTGACAAATCATAATGGCCTCAGGTGAACATGGGATTCAAGCTGCTGCCACCTCAACTACAAAGAGCACCTGGAAGACAGAGAAAGAACATATTTAAAGCTAGTCATGAACCGGGAGCAAGGAAACAATAACAATGCCGCAAATGTGGGGGTTTTGGACACCGTGAGACCGGAAAGTGGCCTTTAAATGGCCAAAGAAGAGGTGAGTTAAGTCTGAATTGTAGTAATGTATGCTGCCATGCTTGTGAATAACTTCTCAATCTGCAATTGACTTGTCTATTTTTATGTAGGACGAGGCAACCACAGACGAAGAGGAAACAAAAAAGGCCTAAGATAATTACAACTGATTCTATTTCCCATGGATCTCTCACTCGAAGAATGGTCAATTTGGAGCATGGAGATGATGGAGTTGATACATCTACTTATAATGTTTCAGCTAGAAGGTTGTTTGTGCTTTTCCAAGATGAAGGAGGCGAGTCTGTTTCTAAACACCCCACTATTTGTGCTAAATAATTTGAATGAACTCTCGTTTGTGTTGTGAAATATTGTGTTGTTAAACTCTCATTTTAGACATGGTATGAACTTATGATGCTTGGACAGATTGTATGAACTTATGATGTTTGGGCATGTTGTATGACTCTCAAATATTGTGTTACTCTCATTTGTGTTGCCTCAAATATTTTGTTGTTAAATTTTTATTTGCATATTCTATGGTTGTAATAATGATTTTAAATGTGAGATATATTTTTCTCTTTTTTTCAACGGGTTGTGATGACTTTTGTAAAATTTCTAAAAGGCGATTGTAAATTTTCAAACATTAAAAATCAGTTTGCATTTTTAAGTATTTTTGGAACAAAGAAAATTATTTTTCCTTATTTTATATGAATTTCTGGGCGTCTCTAACATTTTATCTAATTTTTAAACAAAGGATATTATGTTCTACCCCACTACACAGCAGAATATGAGGCAAGGGTATGTTGGTCATGAGAGACCATTTATTAGGGCAAAAACAATTCGAAGAAAAGAAATGGTGTTTAGAAGTGTGGGGGAGAGCCCATGAGTAGTGTTCCGGGGAGTCCTTCTTTACTAATGTAGGTCCGAGAGAGGCTCCTTACAAGTGTTATTTTGATAATTGGCCCCCGAACTAAGGGCCTGTTTGTTTACGTAGTTCTGGATCGTAGAATCCAGATTGCGAAACAAACAGTTGAATTGTAAAAATTCAGATTCCGTGATGTGAGTATGAATAGTATCAGAATCCAAAATCTAGGTTTGAATAGTTTTTTTTTGGATGAAAACAATCAACATGAGATTAGGTTTCTAATTAAAACAATTAACATATATCGAACAAAATTAAAATTAGTTATATTAAGAAATTAAATATAGATGATGATTAATAAATACTATATACTTTCTTAGTGTAAATAATAAATCAAGCTCAAAAATAAATTTAATTATTTTAATATATACATTTTTCTTTTCAAAGTTTAGTATTTAAATTAAAGTTAATATAAGTAATATATTATTTTTATGATCTTTATTTGAAGGACACCGTGATCGTTTTATATAAAGAACAGAAATCAAAACTCTTAGAATCCAAGAGATATAAATAACTTCAGATTTTAAAACCTAGATTTTTCAGTCCATAATCATATTACGCAAAATCCATAGGCAAAAAAACATGCCACTCATTGGGTGATCCCATCCCACTCAACATAAAGAGCAACAAAGCAGGCAGACTTAGGGTGAATTGGTTTTGTTGTTTATGAACTGAACTACTGTGCATGTATTATATTTTATTTGGCTATTGCCGGCAGCAGCGCTGAGACTAGGCTTTGACTGCTACTACCTGCTTGAACAATTGTTATAGTCGGTTGCAAAACAACATTTATTGCTTACTTTTCACTTTATCACTACATTGTGGTTAGCAAATTTTCCATGTGTTTCTACGAAAATAAAAAAAATTATTACCGAGGAATTTCTTATGTGGCGGGATTGTTGGGATTGTTTGCCTATTATTATGTATTATTTACCAGTATTTAAAAAATGTCAAAATTCGAGTTACCTTCTTCAACTATAAAATCAAGCTGAACGATTCTTTTAACTTTGAAAACTGTTTGTTTTTCCTTCTTAGTCAGTTTTGGACGGCGGTTTTGCTAACGTGACTGTCCACGTTGACATAAGTAAGCATGTGTTCTCTAAAAATCATTTTAAGGCATTGATCTTGTCCAAAAATCATGAAACTTTTTATGCTATGTAAACTGATTATGGCGAGAAACTTTTGATTACTGGACCAAGTTTTGGCTTTGTTCCAAAAATCTTTGGACAGGGCCCATTTAAAAGAAAAACAGTCAAATGAATAACTTTCAAGATGCGCAAAAATTTTGAGAAAAACACTAAAATTATGTTTTGAGGTGACCATGAAGTCCTTAACATGCATTTATTATAAAAATCTTGATAAATTAAAATATGCTTTCTTGACGAATTCAAATATGTCGTCCTTTTAAGTATTTCAATATAAATACACGTCAATAACTTAATAGTTAAAGAAAAGGGACAAAAAGTATTCGGCTACCATCTACCACATGAAGGATTAAGCGTATCTTGTTTGATGTGTTTCTCGTGTCGTAGTCGTACATCTAGAGTAGAGTAATTAGCTATCATTGAGAAGGATTACCGGTTTCGGTGACGGTGGCGGCGGAAGACGTTCCGACGCCGTCGGTGGTGGCCATGGCTCACGTCGTCGTGGTCGCCGACAATAGTGATGCATGGCGCGGTGGTGGCGCTTCCCGTCACTGGCTGCGCCCTTTATCTCTTGATCGGATCTGGGATTAGGGTTTGTGGGTGGAGCACAGGCAACGATAAACCTCGTGGTGCGTGCCCCGGCTCTCCACCCTTCTATTTATTTGGCGTAATGTGATAGGGGCCCACCAGCCAGTCGGGCTGGGCGCCCCCGATTAGGGCGCGGTGAGGGAGTCCGGTCTGGTCACATTGGTGACTGGATCGGCCCCTTTAAGATCAGAGTCCAACATTCTTCCCCTTGATCTCATATTTATCATTACTTTTTAGCTTTTCTTGTTGCATCACAGATTTACACATAAAGCATGTTTCATCGTCACAGTTTTATTACGGATAGATTCCACAGCTACAGTAAGCATCTGCTTAACAACAGGTGATTTCAACTTTTGGGCCCTTGTTTAGTCCAAAGATCATAAGCTTTCCCTTAACCCCATGCCGGCTACATGTTCCTTTAACAAGTTGGGAGGACGGCCTTTCGTTAGCAGATCCGCGAGCATTTTATCTGTACTAATGTGCTCGAGACTGATTTGTTGATATCAGACTTTATCTTTCACAACATAATACTTTATGTCACATGTTTGGCAGCACCACTTGACTCATTGTTGTGAGCATACTGTACTGTGGGTTCATTGTTGCAGTACAATTTCATTGGTTTTTCAATAGTATCGACCACTTTTAAACTGGATATAAATATTTTTAGCCAGTTCACCTGCCCCGTGGCCTCATAGCATGCTATGAATTCAACATACAGTGTCGCACTCTGCAATTGAACCCAGCATAGTTGGTTCAATTGTGTTCTTTACCACAGCCAAACATTTTTTGTTAGCTATGGCCCCTTCCTATGCTCAAGGTCATAGGACAACCTTATAGGAGCAAAATCCCGCTCCTTCTTTTGCCATTCAGCATCAGTCTCAATTTCGCCTTTGACAGGCGCAGTAGGCTCTTTAGGACGTGGAGTGGTCACTACCCAGTCCACCGCTCCCAAGACAAAAGCAAGGTCGAGTTTTCTTTTCCATTCACCATAATTCTCTCCTTTCAGAGTTGGAATATCCTTTATATAACTCATTAAGGAGTATCCTCCTGTAAGTAACCAAGTTGTGTGAGAAGCAAAAAATTATACATACAAATTAAGTCTATATCACCATTGGGCAGAAAATAGACAAATTTTACTATATAAACAACTATGCAATTAAGCCTATATTACCGTTGGGCAGAAAGTAGACTAAAGGCATATAATCAAACAACCATGATATTATAATTAACAACGTGGGTCAGAAAATAACAGCATCATAGATCATAAAATTATTGCACCTAAAATTAAAATTCTCCCGTTGGTTCGAATTTCAATTTTAGATTACAGCAATTTTTATCAATTCTATCAATCTGCAGCATAAACATTTAAAAAACAAATATTCCAGTAGCAATTTTAACCTTTATTTACTGTCTACAAATAATTTGCAGGGCAAAATTATTCAAATTCTATTCAAAACTATTCAATTTCTAGAAACTACATTTCCTTTAAATTCAAATTCTATTCAAAACACAGGATAAAAGATAAAGGCTACTGTTCCTTTAAGAGAAGGAAAAAGCCGGCCCAAAATCTAGGTTTTGAGCTTGGCCCGCGCGCGCTTTTCCTTTATTGGGCTCAGGGGTCGGCAACCGACGGTTGGGCCGCTGGATCGGCCTCCCGCATCGGTGGAAAGCGGCTGGCCTGGCCCAGCCGCGGCTGCGTCCGCCCCGCCTCGCTCTCAGCCGTGCCTCGCGATGGACGGCTGAGTGCCAATGTCAGTGGAACAAAAAGCCCGATGCCCCTCCCGTGCGGGAACCCTAGCCCACTCTTCTTTCTCTCCCTTCTCTCTTCCACCGGAAACGAAGCGGCGACAGCCGGGGCGTTCTGAGAGAGAGAGAAGAGTCGTCGGCACCACCGCAGGCCCCTTCGGCGTCGAGTGCGCTCGCCGAGGCTGAGCGCGTCGCCGACAAGGGGTTTCGTGACGGTGGCTCGTGGGGTGCGCGTGCGTGGTCTCGGCGTGAACGCTGGCCAGCGGCGACCCCACCCGCCTTGCCATGTTCTTTCCCGCATGGCCGTGGCTTAGTCATCGGCGCGTGCGCTCCTCTGAGAATGAGCGCGCCATAGTCGAGCGATTCACGGTAGTGTGGGGTTTCTTTCCCATCGTCGGCAAGCACGGCGACAACTTCGACAGCGTCTATGGCGGCGAGGTGAAAGGTGAGCGTCCAGCCCCTCACGCGCCGTTTTCCTTTTCTTTTCTCTTTTCGGGTTGGCTAGGGTTAGGGATTCGTTTCGGTTCTTTTCTCCTTTCCTACTTCTAGCTCACACACTAGACCCGAATCTGATGCCAATGTTTGATGTGTTTCCCGTGTCCTAGTCGTGCATCTAGAGTATTGTAATTAGCTATTCGTTGAGAAGGGTTACCGGTTCTAGTGATAGTGGCGGCGGAAGACGTTTCGGCACCGTCGGTGGTGGCAATGGCTCGTCGTCGTGGTCGCCGTCGACAGTGATGCATGGCGTGGCGGTGGCGCTTCCCGTCACTGGCTGTGCCCTTCATCTCTTGATCGGATCTGGGATTAGGGTTTGTGGGTGGAGCACAGGCAGCAGCAAACCTCGTGGTGCGTGCCTCGGCTCTCCACCCTTCTATTTATTTGGCGTAGTGTGATGGAGGCCCACCAGCCAGTCGGGCTAGGCGCCCCTGATCAGGGTGTGGTGAGGGAGTCCGATCCGATAACGTTGGTGACTGGATCGGCCCCTTTGAGATCAGAGTCCAACATATCTCTCATCTACTAGCCCATCAAGTTCATCATGTAACCCTGCTCTCGTCATGGTTTGACCAGCCGCCACCACGAACTGCCTGAGTGGAGTCACTCATGGAGCCGGCAATGGGGGCACGCAAGAAGACGTTGAGTAGTGGCATGACCTCGTGACCACACCATCACCAAGCAGGGTCACCCGATGGAGAAGCTCTCCGTCAGCGGCAACAGCCGCGAGCCGGGCACGCAAGTTGCTCAGGTCCGTGGCACCCTCTCCGCAGCACAGCGGTCTGCAGCAGCTCGGTGATGGTGAGCTTAAACGTATATCTGATCAGCTCCTTTTCTAGTGCTAGACGGTATCTTTCTCCACTATCATTGTTGGATTGGCCTCGCTCTTTGTTGTATGAAGCTGATGGGACTGTGTCTGATTTGCCGACATCGAAGTCTGATCTGATTTGCCTAAATCAAAATTGAAGTCCTGATCTGATCTGTAAACTAAATTGAAGTCCTACCTTTGCTTTTGCGGCCGGGTCATTGCTTTACCTGCCAAGCGGGCCCATACAAATGAAACGACAATCGGCAGAGGGTGGGCGACGCTGAAAAAGTGTAGTGTGCGTTTGGTAGGGTTCCAGATTCACTCAATAACAGAAACGTTTCTATACGAGGAGGGTAGAAATTGATCATTTTACCCTTGATTTCTTAAATCACTAGTACTTTATAAACAAAATTGTTTATAAGTTAAATAGGAAAATTTTTTATTCAGCAACAATTCAATCAATGGCATGAAAGATAAAAGCTCATGTGTCCATCCCAGCCCACTATAGGCCGAGTCCACAAAATAACATGCTCATCGTTTCTGAGGAAAAAAAAACATGGCCATCGTCTTCTTCCTCATTACGATTCACCTTGGAACCAAAGCAGCTGCAGAGAAGAAAGGGAATGAGAGTGGGGCTGGTCACTCCTGCTCTAGTGAGGAATCCGAGGAGTAGCAATAGGGGACATCATCTATGTGCTGCGAGGTAACCATTTTGGGGTCGATTTGAGGAATCGTTCTTTCGTCAGGCAACTATGGTAAAGAAATCTTGCATGCAGAAGTTGTTTCCGGTGATGAAACGCTTAAGCTGGGGGTTCATGGGTGCGCGAATAGCGGGCACAGGCGAGGCAGTGGCATTTTTCACGTAATATTGTCGAAGTCCGAAGGGAGAGGTAAGGGAGCGAAGTGATTTTCCAGTGAAAAATAATTCCGGCAGTTTCACCTCCGTAGGTAAAAAACGAGAATAGATTCACGGTGTATCGCTTCTGAATTGTTTGGAAGAAATACTGGTTTTTTTTCTAAAATAATATTAATTTAATTATTAATTTTAAATATGAGGGTCGATTTAGAAATATTATAGAAATAGAAGCCAGCCGGTTACCGGAGGACCGATAAGTCACCTATCGGTTTTCAGAAAACCGATAGGCTATGTGGCGATGACGAGGCGTCGACGTGGCACGTAGGACATGAGAAATCGGGAGGAGAGATATCCGACAGGGACCTATCGGTACACTGAAAACCGACAGGTCCCCCGCCGCTAGGGTTTGTGGCCTGTTGCGGCCTGTCGGGCACGTTAAAGACCGAAAGGGGCGTATCGGTGTCCTGATTATCGATAGGCCTATCGGTATCCGGAAAACCGATAGGCCTATCGGTAATCAGACGACCGACAGGTTCCTATTTCAGTTATCTCATGTCGAATTATACAATGTTCATCGAAAAAAATAATCATACAATATTCATTGAAAGAAATATTTTCGTTTATACATTTTATGTGTATGTTGTGTATATGTATTGGGCAATACGATTATTTTATTACACATTATAGTGAGAAAAAATATTATTAAATTAAGAAAGTATATATACGGAGTATTAAAATTGCAAAGATACATTACTTGTTCGATAAAGAGTGAGAAACAAGTACAATACATTTTCTTGAATACTACGGTAGGTGCAGGTTATTGTCGATTATTAGTAGCAGACTTAGAGCTAGTGGAAATGAGAAGACGAGGAAGGGCGCTGTTGCGGTGGAGGTTTAGTAGGTCCAGGCTTGTGATGTGGGCATTTACAATACGGGACTCGCACCATATCATGTCATCATCGTCAGCGATGGAAATGACAAGATCTTCATTGGATGGTTCAGGAGTCGGAGTATTTAGCAGCTGGGTGAGGTCGAAGATTTTGTCTTTCAGGTAGGTGATGAAGTGCCGATACGGATAGATTGCATCTGGATCAACCCATGCAGTCCATCCGTAATTGTCGTCATCATCATACGACTGTGGAAAATGTAATATGTTAATGAAAAGAAGTGTTATTGCATAATAAAGAGAGTTAAATGTGAAAGTAAAATAGAAATTCATAGTTACCGCTCCGTATGGACAGCGAAAAAAACGGCGACCACTATCCTCGCCGTAGTCCATCGTTTGCACGACAGCATCAGCACCATGTTTACACTGGGGTCATTTCTCCTTCGTAGCATCATATGGCCGCAGAGGACTGCCTGGACTGAATTCAGACTTGAATTCTAGAGGGAACTCTGGTTTTGGTTCACTAAACCATGTTGGTCCGCCGATCGGAGGAGGAGTTGGAACGGTCCCCCGACCTCCACGACCACGACCTCTACTAACCATCGATGAAATTGGATAGTTTGAACTTTGTATATGCAAGAAGAAGAGGGCACGGCATGATATATAGAGGCGGGGCGCAACATTTTAGATTCCCTAGCGCTAGTGGGAGCACATGTCGGATATCGGAGGACCGAATAGGGTATCGGAGTGGTCATGGCCGACACGTTTCAGCGGCATTAAATAGTGTTTCAGAGACAGACTTTATTAGATTCTCTAGCGCTGTGTGGGAGCACATGTCGGAGATGAGAGGACCGAATGGATTCCCTAGCACTAGTGGGAGCACATGTCGGATATCGGAGGACCGAATAGGGTATCGGAGTGTTCATGGCCGACACGTTTTAGTGGCATTAAATAGCATTTCAGAGATAGACTTTATTGGATTCTCTGACGCTATGTGGGAGCGTATGTCGGAGATCGGAGTACCGAATAGGGTATCGCAGTGTTGAAGGCTGACATATTGATGTGCGACGAAGTAATGGTTGACAAACGGACTATATTTGATTCCTTGGCGTTATATGACAGCACATGACGGAGATGGAAGGACTGAAATACGTAATAGATATCTGATAATACACATAATTATAAGGATTAATTCCTTCAGTGCCATTGCAATTTTGCACAAACCCATATTTGCCATCCTACCCCACATGTCAATGACTCATGTGTGCCCCACATGTCATTGAGATACCAGTGGCAAATAAGGGTTCGTAAAAAATTACAATGGCAAATAAGGTATTGTCCCTAATTATAATGCCACATAAGCATAGGAGAACATATTTATAGTGACACATAAATATAGTACAACAGATCTGAACATTCAACCATCACGACGCCGCGTCTTCCGGTGCCTAATCTGCTGTGTCGGGTAAGTGAGGTGCTCCGGTGCGTGGCGAGTCCTAGGACCCTCCAAAGGGGTCAACTCCTCCTGCTGCGTGGGCTGACTTGGTACAGGAGCTCCGAGCATCTGTGAATAACCCTCCACTTCCACGTTGGTCCACGACGTCATCTCGTCAGAAATGGAGGCCGTGACGTTCCTTGTGTGGGCACCTACAATAAGAGTATTATTAGTTTTACTTAATGAAGGGGTATTTCAAAATATAATATGAATGGAATGCGGGAAACAAAAGATGAACCTGCTGGTGCCTGATAACCTGGTGTCGGAATAAAACCGGTCCCAAAAGGGATGGCTGATGCATCGACGTGGAAATGGGACGGCCCGGGCTCATGAAAATGAGATGGCCCGGGCTCGTGAAAATGAGATGGGACGGACTCCTGAAAATGAGATGGGCCGGGATCCTAAAACTAAGATGGACCGCCCTTGTGAAAATGAGACGGGCCGGCGTCAAAGTTATGCCGAGAAGAAGAGGATTCCTAAGAACGGAATGACGGTGCTGTAGGGGCAGGTTCGACGGAACCAGTAATTTTTTATAAGATAATATGACATCAATTTATAATTTGGAAACTATGTTTCAGTTGTAACAAATTGCAGAAATATAGGCGAGTGTGAGGTTGGATCCAACCTGGCTGGGACCGCTGACGCACGTCGTAGGACTGAGAACATGATGAGCACCGAAGGGCGTCCTTGCAGCGCCGTGCAAGGCGAGCTAGTGCTGCTGCCATCTCCCGCGCATCGAACCTAGGAGGGTTCGCTTCGCACCGCCTTGCATACCCCTCAAGTTCTGATGCGACCTCCGCACGTGTTTCGGACTATATGCATGTTACATACGAATATGAGACATATGACACACAGAAAATATAGCTCAATGGAAAGTACGTACCAGCATGTGGTACACCGCACCCGGCTGTAGAGCGAACGTGTCTGTGACGTCAGCATCATGGTCCACAATCTCCGTGGGCACCGAGTGACAACGAATGTGTGTTCTGGGCATGTACCACTGTAAGTACCGAACATACGCTTCCTCCACGAAAGGGCTAGCGGGGACCCAAACGTCCTCAGCAGCATCAGCCCACTGCTGTATCCAAGGCAACATCCTCGCGGCCCATGAATCTTCGTAAGCAAGGCCCTGGCCTTTTCTAGTCATCCTGCAATGATATTTACAATGTCTTACTGTGTACTCCCTACAGGTTGAAAAAGAAACTCCTTATCGATAATGATACGGTTTGCAAAGTAGATCATACTTACATATGGTCACGAAGAACGGGTGGTCGGGGAATGAGAAACGTCTGGAATAGTCCAAACTGACGCATGACTTGGTTGACGGCGTATGGCTTGACAACGATGTCGTACACAAGGTGTCACTTCGTCAACCATATGTGGTGATCACGAGTGCACAGGGACGACAACCCGCGAGGCGCACGCCTCTGGACCTCCAGTGGACTGAATGGCGTCCATCGGACTCGATTAGCTCTAAGCTGATCAAATGCAAGGACGTAGTTTGGATACCCCCTGCGGACGGTGCCTGTCGCCCAAGTCATCTGCATTATGATAAATATATTAGTTACAAACTCTAATATACGACAAATTAACTCTAATTGAAATATAATTTTGTTACCTTTCGCGTACACCATAACGATCCCATTGTAGGCCTGTCCATCTCATCGTCTTCATCCGTGTACAGGTCGTCGTCGTACGGATCGTATGCGGAAAGAGTAGGTCGTCCGATGTCGAAGCGCTCGTAACACCACAACATCAGCAACAAAGGGCATCCAGTAAGTGATCCGGCACTACTCCTACGTCTACAACCATCACATAACGCTCTGTAGGTCGCAGCCAGCACGGCAGAGCCCCAACTAAATTGGGGCATATGTGCCACGTCTATGTCAGCGATGATCTGGGCGACGCCTGTCAAACGCTTATCAACGGTGTCCTGGTGCGTGCTCGTGAACAGGACCCAACCAAACAACCAAAGAAGGTAGGCCTCTAAATGGCGTTGCACTCTCCAATCCTCCGCATCTGCAGTCAACGCCTCTGCTCGAAACTGCTACAGCCTTACCTTCGTAGGTCCATAGTTATCGTTAAACTGTAGCTGATCTTGTTCAGGTAGGACGTCGTGAAATCGGTGCAAGATATCATGCTTCCATGTTGCTTGCACCGGAGGAGGGAAAACCACATCGCCTGCCAGAGGGAGACCTAATAGCATAGACACGTCTTGTAGAGTCGGAGCCATCTCACCTACCGGTAGGTGAAACGTGTGGGTCTCTGGTCCCCAACGGTCCACCAAAGCAGTGAGTAGTGCACGGTCAGCAGGAAACCGAGGAGACCTTCTACCCCTGCGGTCCAACATCCGCGCGAGTGGTAGTAATCCACATGCCTGTAACCTACGAACAATACAACATTGTTTCAAAATAAAGTGTAATATGTAACAAACAATATTTTCTGAATTAGTAGGTTACCTCGGAACCCATCCGTCGTCCACTGTCCAAAAGTCGTCGAAGCTCCGTAGTCGAAGGGGGTCGTAAAGATCACCGGTCTCGGAGTTAGAGCGATGCTTGGAATCAATTACCGGATCGATCAACTCCATGGCTTTAAGAAAAATTGACAATATTTAATAACATAATTTTTATATGACATCTTACAATATGATAAAAATAGTACATCTCATAATATGACATAACACTTACTACACATGTTACAAATAAAAATAGTACATCTTATAATATTACATAACACTTACTACACATGTTACAAATAAAAATAGTACATGTTACAATATGACAAAATATATAGTACCCATGACAGAATTAAGTAGATGGTCCTCCTCTTTCCATGCGGGCGCCCCTCTGCATTGGAACACGCCGCACATCTGCGCCGTCAGGTCTCTTTTCCACTACGTACAAGTTGCAATCCTTTCGTAGGTGGTTAACTCCACAAACTATGCATTCTTTGCGACCCCCACGTGCCTGACTGGCATCCATGTCATTCCTGATTCGGCGCATTTTGCGATGACTCTTCATTATAACTCGAGCATGGATCCGGGATCCAAGCTGGTTCTCCCTGTGGTGGCCGTGTGAAGTCAGAGACAACTCTCCAATCAAGTAACTCACCACGCCATGTAGCCTCCACTGCTTCTTTAAAATAGTATGGTGACACAAAATTATAGGTATCAATGTTTCCCTTAGCACAAGCAGTGAAGACATGAGAGCAGGGTAAATGCAGCAACCTTGGCTTGTTACATGTGCACTCACATTTGTTCAAATCAGGCCATAATATGCGTTCCATTGTTACTTCAGCACGAGCAATGCCAAGTCCGCTCTTCCCGCGCAACAGCACCTCAAAAACTAGTTCTCTGTTACCTGTCCTCCGAACCAAATATCTTTCACCTTTCTCACTTTTTTTTTGCATATATTCCGTGATTTTAGAGGAGTACAGTACTTGATGGTTGCACATGTTTAACATTGCTTGAGCATAACGCTCTTACAGATATGTTTGTGTATCACGTGTGATACCCTCAACGATAGCTACAAGTGGAAGGCTTCGTGTACCTTCCATTACCCAATTATAAACCTTTGTGAGATTAGTTGTCATTATACCATAACGGGATCCATCTCTATCTTCTATCAATGACCATTTCTCCATTGACTCCTCCTTAATCCAGTCCGAGAAACAACTCACTCTTCTTCCCCCCTTCCGCCTTCGTGTCACGTTGTGCGCTTCATTAGGAAGAGGATCCAAAAGAAGTGCCTCTGCATCATAACCTGGCAGAGCCATATCTCTTAATTCCATCATTTGATTGCTAGTTAATCTATCAAGCTCCTGTAATAGTTTATTAAATTTTGAACGTTGGTTCTGATTGCATAACTGCTTGAACATATTCATCAGACGTTTGCTCTTAAATTGTCGGTGAAAGTTTGCAGCCAAATGTCTCATACACCAACGACTATGTAAATCTGGCCAAAATGCTTCGTCCGTACTATTCGTTTGCAACATATCAATTGCTGATAATAGACCAGCATTTCGATTATGTATGATGCAAACATCTGGCCTATTTCTAACAACAGCTCTCTTAAGCCACCGAAAGAACCACAACCAAGTTTCAGTCCTCTCTTGCTCCACGAATGCAAATGCAATTGGCACAATCTGGTTCAACTCCATCAACCCCAATAGCAGTAAGGATTTGCTCTTTATACTTGCCGGTCAAGAATGTACCATCCACACATAGCACGGGTCGGCAGTATCTAAACGCTGCAATCATGCATCCAAATCACCAGAAAGCACGTTGAAGTACCTTGTTACCATCTGCATTGACAAAGTCGTGTCATGCAATTACAGTCCCCGCTTTTCGAGCTTGAATAACTTCAAGTAATGCAGGAAGATTATGATATGCATCCTTGTAAGTGCCAAACCTTCTTTCTAATGCTTTCTGTTTCGCCCTCCATGCCATATCATATGATATGTCATACCCATATCTGTTCTGTATACTATACATGATAGCAAAGGGAGATATTGCAGTCTTTTGCACTATCTCTGATACAGTACATCAGTAACAAATTTTGCTGTCATATTCCTATGTTTCAGAAGAGTATTTCTCAACATACACGAGTGAGGTACCACAATAGAGACAACAAATGATGTCTTATTCTTTGGTAGGTACCCATGAACACGCCACGTGCAGTCTGGAGCAATGCACTTCACATCATATGTTGTTGTGTTTGAAATTATCACCCTGAACTGCTTCTTCTCAGAATACGCCCACCGCTTCACCGCCATTTGCAAGTCCCCCTTATCACGAAACATCTGGCCCTGTCTCACTTCTACAGCATCATATTCCCAGGCTGACTTATGACCATCGTCACATGTCATGTTGTCCATATCAATCCAGTCCTCTAGCTCTTCATCACCCTCCTTCCACCCGGCCCGTGTCTCAACAAAAGTTTCATACTCATCATCATCCCTCTGCATCTCATCTACAATAACCTCATTCTCTTCTCCACAATCTACAATCATCATTTCCATCCGGCCTCCTCCCACCTCATCGTGCGTCTGATTCATCTGTTCTCTGGTACTATTATTCTCAACTTCAATATTTTGCTCGGTGGTCTCTCCGATTGCTAAATTATTTGAAACATGCACATAACTTTCACCTCTTTCCTCATGCCCTTCCGATGTGCTCCTTGATTCATGTTGAACAAGCAGCACGTGATCAAACTTTTTCTGGATACCCATATACACGAACTTCCGCCAACTTGTTGTATTTTTAATCTCAAAAAGCTCCCATTTGTATACCCCTTCATATATCTTAGGAATTAAAACTTTCACCACTAACCGATAATATAATGGGATATTCAACAATTCTTGTAATCATTTCCACACTTTCACTCTAGGCACCTCACAGGGTCCATTAAACCAACCATCCACATATGAAAATTCATTCAAATCTATACCATATTCACAATGTCTAATTTCTCCTTCCCCATAAAATATTCTGAATCTGACGACACTAGACATACTGACAACAAAAATATTTTTAGCTACCCTTTATTTACTATTTAAATTTATTATAATTATAGCAACATCAAAAAATTTTTCCGTATGCTCTATATATATTATACGTATATAATATAGATTTTACGAACTTAGTAGATAATCATATAAACAAAATCACTATCTAAATAATCATTACAAAACTAAACTTATATTATACATAAACTATTATTCTACTTAATCTAAGAAAAATATTATACTTACTTCTTCTTCTTCTTCTTCTTCTTCTTCTTCTCCCGCGATCTAAATAATCATTACAAGACTAAACTTATATTGTACATAAACTATTACTCTACTTAATATAAAAAAAATATTATACTAACTTCTTCTTTTTCTTCTTCTTCTTCTTCTTCTTCTTCTTCTTCTTCTTCTTCTTCTCCCCCGAGTGCACGCCGCCCGGCTCCCCCGCGCGCGCCTCTCTCCCCCTCTCCCCGCTCTCCTTGCGCGCCGCCTCCGCTCGCCTCGCCGCCGCCGCACGCCCGCTGTCTCTCTCTCTTGCGCGACGCAAATGGAGAGCGGCGGGCCAAATTAGGGGACCTATCGGTCACCCGGAAACCGACTAGCTAACCTAGTCGGTCGCCCGATTACCGATTGGCGACAGAAATCGGGTCCGCCGGGGCCCGACAGGGCCAGGCCTGCGGTAGCCTGTCGGTAATCCAGTTGCCGACAGGCCTTTCGTCGCCCGATGCCCATGTGGCAGTGTACGTGACAGACAGTCGGGCGTAGGAAACCCGATAGGGCGTATCGGTCCGGAAACCGACAGTCCTGTTATCGGTCCTCCGGTACCCGACAGTCTTTTATTTCTGCAATATTTCTAAATCGACCCCCATTTTTGAAATTAATAATTAAATTAATATTATTTGAGAAAAAAGTTTTGGACTGGATTCACCCGTTTTTACTTAGAATCTCAAACGACTCACATTGCCAAACGGACCCTTAAAAATAGTAGAGATTGAGATAGTTTCTAGAGTAGAGAGAGGATTTTTTTATAACAAACCTTTTTTCTAATATCATGTATAGTTATTTTCATTTTCATAAACACATAATGAGTATCAGTACATTTACCATTTTAAAAGTGTGTACGTACTAAATTTAAGATTTTTTTAAATTATAACTATAAAAATAGTTTTAAGGAACATATATTATTTGGAAGTTTTTTTCCTACTCTTGGGTGTAGCTACTTTCGGTTTTGTAAATACACCTTGACTATGCGCATATACCCATTTATCATTTGAGTATGTATATATACTTAATTTAAGAATTTTTTAGATAATAATAATAATTATTTTTCAAAAACACATATTTTTAAGTATACATTGAAATAGTCCAATACAATATGATGTGTATAAATACATGCATCACTATATTACTAAAATTAGGAGTTTCATAGAAATTTGTTCAAGTTATTCACTTTTAAAAATCTTAATTCGGTACCCAGGGTACTGAATAGCTTATTGCATACCTAGGTCCAAACTGTAAATAATTACCACGAACGTATAATGTTCATATATTTATCACGATACACTGTCTCTCTTTTTTACCTTCCTTCGATTTGGTATTATATTCATTTATTAGTTGAGACATTTTATGTGTACGTAAAGAATATAGTTTTAAACCATAAAATTGTAATTAATCATTTAGTTGTCTTATAAAATTGTTAATATTATTTACTACGACCGTAAAGTATTCATAATTACTTCACGATATGTTGTCCCTGTCGTTTTACCCTACTTCGGTTTGGTATTACAGGCATTTGTTAGTTGAGATATTTAATGAGTACGTAAAAAATATAGCTTTAAATCATAAAAAGTCTAGTTGATTATTTTGTTGGCTTATAAAACTGTAAATACTATTAACACGACCATGAATTGTTTTCTATCAACATAAAAAATGTTTAACGAAATATAAAAGTTTTATTGCTAAATGTTTTTTAATAGAAAATAATTTATTTTGCCATGACACCAAAACAATATTTTACCATAAAAATAAATTTTTGGAACCATAAATTGTACAAACATTTACCATGCTCATCGATTTGATTGTTCTTGCAAAACATTTTCTATTTTTACTAAATAGTGTGACTGTAAAACTACTATTGTTATACATTCAAATTAAAACATATTTAGAACTAATTAATTTATGATAGAAACTAATATGATTCCATAAAAAAATATAATGTTGACCATAAAACAAATATGCGTAGTACATATAAAACAAGTAACATATGCCTAGTGCATATAAAATTCGATCAGAATTAGTTTTTGCAGGTACACGAATGTTTTTACACGATGGAATAAATTTGAAATTAAACCACGCTTCTTCGAGACTGAGTCCAAAAACATACCTATTACAACTTTGTCAATTTAAGTAGAGAATTAACAGGTGTAAGTAATATTTTTTTTACACTTCTGACTTTGGTAAAAAAGCATCAAATAAAGGTTTTATGTATTGAATTCTTTGGAATTACGGTAAATTTTTACGAGTGTACCTAACAGGTTTTACAAGTTTGAAATATAAAAACTATTACAAATAATGATAGGTTTTTACAAATTACTTAATCACAAGTCTAAATTTATAATTTGTAAATGCTTCTTTTATGTTTATAGATAAAATTATTATTTTGCCACGGCACCAAATCCTTAGCAATAAATAGTTATATACCAGGTGATATAAACTTATTACAATTTTATATGGTAGGGTTTAGAGATCTCTTGGAATTAAAATGTTTACTGTTCAAATATATTTTTTTTAACTTAAAATACAACTTTCTTAGATTGATAAAATTCTGATCAATACCAGTTTTGCAAATGCATGAATGTTATTACACAATAAAAGTACAACCACTCTTCTTTGAGACTGAGTGCAAAAACACACCTATTGCAACTTTCTCAATTAAGGTATAGATTTTACGGGTATACGTAACATGTTTTTACACTTTCAACTTTGATAAAACTAAATCAAATAAAGATTTTTACATGTCGAACTGTACCAAATGTGTATGATTATAAAAATCAGTTTTGAATTAACTTTTTTTCATAATTATTGAATCCTTCGGTCAAGTTTTTACGATCATAGCTAACAGGTTTTATAAGGTCAAAATGTAAAAATTGGACAAAAATACCTGGTAAGCAAACTGGCAAGAAAAAAAATTTAAAAACTCACCTACCCCACCTCCCACGTGCGCTTCAAATGCGGTTCCGGTAGGATAAAGTTGGCGCCTGGTCAATCAAGACTCGCTTGATGGCACCATCTCTATCTAACAGCTAATAAGTTGGCCTAATAAGTTGGGCTGGATAGTGCTAAATATTATTTTAAAAACTTAAGTATGGTTGCATACTCATATATACAACTTAAGTATGTTTGCATACTCGTATATAATTTTAAATATGTGTACATACTCAATTTAAAATTTCTGAAACTGATTAAACATAAACAAATTTCAGATGGTTTATAAATAACCCCTCTCTTCTCCCAAGTGTAGGTATTCTCACCTTTAAAAACATAACTTGGATATGCGCGCATACCTATTATTATTTTGAGTACGTATAAATACTCAATTTAAGATTTTTGAAAGTGATAAACATGAATAAATTTCAAATAGAACTCCTAATTTTTATTATGTAGTGATGGCTGTATAAATACACACATAATTGAAATATATATATATATATATATATATATATACTTAAATTAGGCCACTTAAAACAATTTTTTCGATGGTTGATAAACTGGTAGCTAAATAGTGCCCCTCTCTAACATTACTCAATTTTCAATTCTAAAACATTTGAATTCTACCGGTTATACTTTTTGATAATTCATACATAAATTCATTACTCCTAATTTACATACTCAAATCTATCTCTATAATACACCAACGCATCCACTTTTCACCCACCTCTTAAAAATAAGCTCATCATACCATTCCAAACAACAACAACAATCAAACATTTTAGTCCCAAACAATTTGGAATAGGCTAGAGATGAAACCTGAGATCCAAAGAACAACACAGAGGACCGTCAAAAACTAACCATCATACCATTCCAAACATGTTCTAAAATTTATCATCACCGCTAAAATGCACCAACTTATCCATTTTTCATCCACCCCTAAAAATAAGCCACCATTCCAAACATGTCCTGAAAATTACAACAAGAAGCTCCTTCACTCAAATTCAAAGACTCATTGGTTAATCATCCTCTATTACTCAAATTATATAGTGGCGTTTTCTGTTCACTTTTTTTTCTTCTTTCTCCCTTTTTTGTGGTATTTTCTTATTCTCTTTTTCTTAACACCTGGTTGTTGTTTACGGATTAAAGAATGTACGGCAAAATGACAGGTGCTAGAGACTAAACAATAATACAATTCCGCAAAGTATCAGTTCACTATAACAGATACCAATTAAAAACAGCACTGACAATGAAAATCAAACAGGATCTAACTCAACTGAAATCACGTCAATTGGAGCTCCAGATCGTGTTGTGTATGTAGATAGTGGCATGAATTGATTAGACCCAAAATACACACGACTAACAAAATCAACTTTAGAGACTAATAAAACACTAGACTAAGATATGATTAAGCTAAAGAACACAATGACATAACGAGGGACTGAAAAGAAAAAACCAGCCATGTTCTATAACAACCTTGAATGTATACTTCACCAACAGAGATCTAATCACCTTTATATGGTAAGAACATGAAGAGAAGCTGCAGAGTCTTTCATGATATATGGGCCAAACTTCGAATGGCTCCGAAATTGCCGTTAGTTATTCTTTACTTCATTTCCACGTTGTGCCATCCATACAACTCAACAATGTACATCCCAATAGGCAGGTGTGAACGGTGTGAGGATGAAGACATGGTCGGATACATAATAATAGAAGCTAAAGTAACCGCCATTGCTCTTGATCGGCCTCCCATCGTTGACGAGGTTGGTGTCCCCGTCTCGGCGGAAAATGGAGAGGTCAACCGGTTTAAAGCCATTAGCTCTGATGTGTAGGTTGCTAATAGTGCATCTGCAGTGGTTGAGGATCAGCACTGATATAGAGTAGTCTGTCCCCTTCTTCCCCTCGAAGGATTGGTCGACCACGATGTCCCTTGCATCACAGTCCTGGCCGTGACCTATGATTTCACAAGCACGTTTTGTTTAGTACCCTAGTCAAAGGTACTACTATTCTTCTTCATAAACAGTCTTGTAGAGAGTTCAGATATACATGGCTTATTTTAACTACTACAGTCCTAGTACAACACAAACCAGTGCCCTAGTCAAAGCTACTACTATTCTTCTTCAGAAAAAGTCTTCTAGAGAGTTCAAATATACATGGCTTATCCTTCGGGGAAAAAAAAAATATACATGGCTTATTTTAACTACTACAGTCCTACTACAACACAAACCACAAAACTCACCTTGTGCAACCAGCAAGAGGAGCATAAACCCAACCTTAGCAACATGGCCCTTCTTCTACAAATGATGGCTTCCTCTGCTGCATTGTTCGGATGCTAAGCGTTGCTAGTTTTTATAGTGTTATGATTAAGTACATCATAATAAGAAGGCAAAGACATTTTCTTAGATGTAATAAATGTTCATAATGAAGGATTATAACCGCATGAGCATCTTTAATATATGTATTTAAAATTAGGCTACCTTAGACCTTTTTTAGGCAGTTAATAAATTAATTGGTAGCTAAAAAATGCCCCTCTCCAACAGTTTTCAAATTTCAACTGCCAACACATTTGAATTCTACCATGTTATACTATTTGTTATACATACCTAAATTAATTTCTCTCCAAATAATTAGATACACAAATCATTGAGGGTTGGAGTCTAATTTTTCTAATACATACCTAAGTTAATGTTTAGAGGACCCATTTTGGTATTCTATTGAACATGCTTCAGCCTTGTCTAGGAGGCGGCAACCTCCAAGAGTAACAAGTTGATGACGTTTGATTGGAGAATCACTAGTGCAACTAAGCACAAATCCATGAAGATCAAGCATGAGATGCTCTTAAACTACAATAGATCAACCAAGGTTCAAGTGTGAGAGAGGAAAGCTCATATGTGTAAGGTATGCAATAAGAATATCCAAGAGAGTTTCCTTGCACGAGATGAGGGGGTATTTATTGCCCATAGTCTAAAAACTAGTATGTGACAACGAATTCTTTTTACATTAAATGGACGGT
Source organism: Oropetium thomaeum (assembly GCA_001182835.1). Lineage (NCBI taxonomy): Eukaryota > Viridiplantae > Streptophyta > Magnoliopsida > Poales > Poaceae > Oropetium > Oropetium thomaeum. Next base: position 1,164,385 of record LFJQ01000067.1, on the reverse strand, counting down.
AGAAGATTTGAAAGATTGGTACTGGCAGTCAAACCGTCAGAGAGTCCAGAGAGCACAAAGTTTTTGCGTGATTGGCTGTTAAACCACGATCGTGGTAGTCAGATCACAATCATCCAATGGTCAGACCACGATTCTAGCGGTAAGGCCCCTGGGTCAGACCACCCTCGTGGCGGTTAGATGACGATGACATGTCTTGGGCAATTTTTAGCACTTTTGCCCTTCTTTCACAAGGAATATTTCAAGGATTTTTTATGGTTGGTTGGAAAGAATATTGAGAAAAAGACAACTGGTGATGCTTCAAGCAAGTGATAACCGACCCGTCTTAATAGTATGACATCAATCTATAAATGGTCAATATCAACTCTAATCATCTTGTGACCGTTAAAAGAAAATCTTATAATTTATACCTTTGCCTTGAGCCATCCATTATCCAATATATAAGTTTTGCATCTTGTCATTCTTGTCACCAATCATACTCAATATTTCACGTGTGAATCTTTACTATCATAGACTCAAAGAGTGCAACAATCCACAAATATGGATCATCATTAATTACCAAAATACCAACCAAGGACCTTGATGCTTCAATCTTGCATTATGAATTTCTTCGGTCCAAAGCAACAAAATATTTCAATTTCTTTGATTTCAATCCATGCGGTTTTCCTGCATCCCCCCTCCCCCCCCCCCCCCCCCTCTCTTACGTTTTTCATTCCTTCATTCCATAAAAGTTTATACAGAAAAATAAGCTTTGCATTCCTTCACTCCATACAAGCTCTAAGGCTTATCTTACACAAAAAAGGAGCGTGGCCCAACACTCCACCAAATCTAAATCAACATCTAGAGTTCTATGTTTCACATACATAAATATGTGTGTTTTGATTTTTTTCAAAAAAATATATTTTCATTTGATGTGATTAAAAATTGGTTATGATTCTAAAGAGCATTTGAAAAAATTATATTTTCATTTAATATGGTGACAATTTGGTTATGATTCTAAAGAGCAGTTGAATATGATCTGAGTTTCTTCAGTAATTTATTTCTGGCTTTGATGCAAGTAAAACTCCTGTAACGACCTAGCCAGCTTATAGACTAAAAATGGGCATTGCTAATTTAAGAACAAAATAATTAAAAGCACACAGGTCTGTAGTTTAGGCCCCAAGTCAAAGATGTTTAGAAAAAGCTCAAAGCCTAAAGACAGAAGGAAAGCATATGAACCGCCCTTTCTATAAATTTTGTTCTAACTTACTAAAAGAATCCTAAAATTTTCTTAATAACTACATAATTAGTATAGTATTTCCAAAATACAGAATCCTTTCGTAAAAAACTTATATAACTAGTCTACTCATTTGCCCAAAAAATGTTAGCATTTGGCGGTGTTTGGATTTGTCCAACAATGATAGGATTGAGATGGAGTCCACTTGCACAAGAGGCTCATTGTTGTTGGCAGATCGCAAGGAAAGAGCTTGTAATAGAGTTTGAAAGTTTGGTAAGATTAATTGGCGCCACCGACTTTTGACAGACTCGTATCCATTATTATAATCTGTTTTGGTTGCAACCACTACTACAATACCGATTTCTAATGACAGGGCCCAAAATGCAACATGTAGCGGGCATAGTAAATTTCAGCATGCACTGTCACCTTTCGAGCAAAGCGGACGCAAATGTGGCAGACAGAGTAACGTTGGCGGATGAAATATGGCAGGCTCTGGCCCGCCACACAGCTGCGTAAAATATGTGGAGGGCTCCTATGTGGCCCGCCGCTGCTTGTAGACAAAAATGTGGCGGGCCACTTAGGAGCCCTCCACAACTCCTGCCGCCACCACACTTGTAGCGGGCCTACATTTGACCATATGGACTATATATATCCCCGCCCCTTCGGGTACTGTTCTAGCAACAGGGGAGCTCGAACTGTTCTTGTCTGTGGCGCATAGAAATTTTTGATTTCGAGAGGGAAGGTTTTTCTTCCGTTTTCGTCCTTGGAGGGTTGCTTCAGGAGGTAACTCTAAGTCTTTCTATGTATTTTGATTAACTTTTACTTGTCGATCAAGGCTTAATTTTGGGTTTGAAAATTATTAGGTTTCAAATTAAATTAGCTAGAATTATTCCCGTATATTCATGTTGTAGGGATTATTTTGAGTCAGATCTTTTAACTTTTTAATGTAATTATGAGAATAAGTAAATTAGGGTTACACCTATAGAGGGAGAGAGGGTGGGGAAATGAATATTTTTTTCTTTTGTAAGTTTACCACGTGTTGTATTCCCTTGTATTGCTATTGTATGGATGCTTGAGTTGGATCTATCGTGGATGACCTCCTATTATAATTCTATTCACTTATATTGCTATTACCTCTAATTAGGGAAGTTGATATTATTTTAATTTCTTTCCTTGATCAGATGGATAGGTCATGGATGTACGATGAGGAAAGGCGTACAAGTGGAATTCTTAAAGGAGTCAATAATTTCATCAAAGCAGCTGAGGAGAATGCTCAAAGAAATAATTTGACAAAATTATATTGTCCGTGCATTGACTACAAAAACCTGAAGTTGTGGAGAAACACCTCAGTGACAAGAGGTTATTTGGTCGAAAGGGGTTTTGTTCTTGACTATACACTCTGGATGAAACATGGTGAAGGCAATGATGGTCCTTCTACATGTGAGTTTGATGGACATGATAGAGAGGTGACAATGAGGCAGGTGTTGAGCACAGTACATTGAATGATGATGTGGCTGAGGATTTTGATGTTGAGGAACTCCTATGACATGCTAAGCCAGAATTGTTAGCGACAGGTTACACAAAAGATCTTGATAACTTCACTATATTTGAAAAGGAGTCGAAGGATCTTTTGTATGATGAATCAAAGGGTTGAGATAAGAAGCTTACAGTATTGCGTGCTGTACTTGAGCTTCTGAAACTCAAGGCCACTTATGGATGATTTGATAGTAGTTTCACTGCCTTGCTAGAACTTCAAGCTCAGTTATTACCAAGACCGAACTCCATACCCAAAAGCACCTACCATGCCAAGAAACTGATATGTCCATTGTCGTTGGGGTTGCAGAAAATATATGCTTGTCCAAACCACTACATCCTCTATAGGAATGAGTATGAAGCCTTGGATAGTTGTCTGAGATGCAAAGCCAGTCAGTACAAAAATACTGGGAAGAATAAGAAGAATAAGAGAAAAGGCAAGAATAAGAATAAATGTACAAAAAGAAGAGGCTAGTACTTCTTCCACTAGGGATTACAAAGAGAATGAAAGGAAGGTGCCTGCTCTCGTCATGTGGTACCTTCCAGTGGTCGATCATTTGAAGCGCATGTTCGCAAACTCCAAGGATGCAGAGCTGATGACGTGGCATGCTGCTTCACGCCAAAAGAATAACAAGTTGCGGCACCTTGTAGATGGGACACAATGGAAAACTTTGATCTAAAATATCCAGACTTCTCTCAAGACGCTAGGAATGTAAGGTTTGCATTTAGTACAGACGGAATGATCTGTTCGGTTAGATGTCAAATCGTCACAATACATGGCCGGTGATCATGTCTTCATACAATATTCCATCCAGGTTGTGCCACAAGCGAAAAAGTACATGATGCTAATAATCCTGATTTCAGGTCTGAAACAACCTGGTATAGACATAGATGTATTTCTGGTTCCATTGATGGAGGACATGCAGAAACTATGGGAAGAGGGGGTCCGCATGTGGAACGAGTTTAGACAAGAGCATTTTACACTAAGGGCCATTATTTTTGTCATGATCAATGATTGGTCCGCACTCATGGCTCTGTCTGGACAGGTCAAAGGGAAACATCATATGTAGTATGTGTTGACGATACATCGTCACAGTACCTTCCTAATTCAAGTAACCTTGTCTACATGCGTCATCAAAGATTCTTGCCAAGAAACCATAGATACCGCAAGAGGAATAGACACTTTGACGGCTCCATCGAGCAGGGTAATGCTTCCATTCATCGCAATGGTAAATTTCTATTTGACATGGTCAAAAATATTAACGTTGTTTATGGGATATCGGTGAAGGGGATGAAAATACCTAAAGTTGCTAAAGATATTCCGTTGAATAAGCTCTCGATTTTCTACCAATATTTGTTGTATTGGAAGGACTTGGATGTTTGCCATGCCATTGATGCGATGGATGTTGTGAAAGGTGTTTTTGAAAACATAATTGGACCCTATTGGACATACCTGGAAAGACAAAAGATGGATTGATTGCTCGAAGAGACTTGCAAGAACTTGGGATCAGGCCGGAGCTCCACCCTTAGCGCTTACACAATGGAAAGTATTTACTTGAACCAGCAAGCTACATAGTCACACACGATGAGAAAAGATCAATATGTCAGTGCCTTCATAGGGTTAGAGTTCCAACCGGTTTCTCATCCAACATCAAGAACCTTGTCAACATGGGTGAATTGAAGTTGTCAGGTTATAACAAACATGAATGTCATACAATGCTGCAACTATTGAGCCAGTATTCCTCAAGATAGCCATCACAAGAATATGTTATTTGTTCAATTCAGTCTCAAAGAAGGAAAGTGATCTTGATGAATTGGATGAACTGCGGAAATACATTAAAGTGACAATGTGCCAACTTGAGATGTGCTTTCCTCCGCCATTCTTTGACACGATGAAACACTATATGATTCATCTCGTGGATCAGATATTTGCACTTGGCCCCTTGTACTTACACCACGTGTGTTCCTATGAGCGGTACATGTCAATCATGATAAGATGTTCGAAATCATGCTGACCCGTAGAGGAGGCTATTGAGAGTTGCACAGATTTTATCGATGCTGGAAAGTTAGTAGGCCTTCCTGTGCCAAGGCATGAGGGAAGACTATCGGAAAAGGGATTCAAGGTAGAAAAACCATCGTTGTTGGAAGTGCAGAACTGGAAGCTACACATTCTAGTATCTTGCAACAGTTGCAAATTATAAAGCCGTACATACAACAACACTTGGAAGATCTTCACGAAGGAAACAAAGGAAAGACTCAAGATTGGATGCTAAAATTGCATAAGATACAAATAGCTTCATGGTTGAAGAAACTATACTCCCAAGAAGATTGGCATTTGGCCCATCCTTCATGGTGGTTTCATGACAGGTATATGACATAAATCGTTTCACATTTTGCACAAAGGCAAAAGACAGTAGAAGTAAGTCACAAAATAGTGGGGTCCGAGTGGATGCCTATGATGCACAAGGGAACAATAACCGATACTATGGTTACATTGAGTAAATTTGGGAAGTGAACTATCCATTGACACTGCAAGTCCCTATATTCCGGTGCAAATTAGTTAAGTACCCGAACTGAGTGAAATTGGACTATTGTGGGTTCACAATCATTGACCTCCAACAATGTTGGACAAAGATGAACCTTGGATACTCGCTAGTAGTTTTCTATATACTTGACCCATGAATGAGAAGAACAGCATTGTTGTCCCTGGAAAACAACGAATTGTTGGACTCGAGACTGGAAGCCGAAGATTAATACAATCAGTTTGATGAGGTGCCCTTTTTTGTAAAGCCCGAGAAGATTAAAATTTTAGAAGCATCAATTAGCTGTTCTACTCAAATGCCCTACGTGCGCACTGATTGTCCAGGCAAAGTCACACAGGCCTAATTATTGTACATATGGTGCATATGTGTACTAAATAATTCAATTATATATTCCCTCCGCTCATTATTAGTTGATGTCCCAATAACATATTTTATTTGTTTTATATTTCTCGTAAAAAACTTAATTTATTTGTTTAAAACTTAAACAAAAGTTTAAACAAAATATATAGTGTACAAAAATATAAAATTTAAAAATTGTAGAAATTGTAGCGGGCTACTTATTGGACCCGCCACATATGGCACTGGTGAGGCTATCGCTCGACGTCTATAAAAAAAGGAGACCTCTCGCTTTAACCCTAGAGCGCGGTGGGTTTTCAAACTTGAACGCCGGCAAGCTTACAAACTTCCTCCTCGTGCTCCTCTTCACCGCAGGAAGGACAGATACCTGTTGACGGCTATTAAATACCACAAATACCGTCAACATATCTCTAAAAATGAATAAGGACATGTATTCATATATTCATGTTAGTTTAAAAATAATATAGTTCCACATGTACTTGGAAAGTTTCTGCATGTAGGTATTTTCTCATAGGAATGAGGCATAATCTGGCTCGTGGCAAAGAAAGACAACTTCCGCCAACCACAGAATGCCACATAGGCAGCACACGGATTCATGGACCCACCAGAAGTGTCAAAATACCGCAAAGATCATCAGACACCTTGTGGCCCCACTGGCACCACCTTTGACGTGGTGAGTTACCGCCTCTCCAATTCAGTTCGGAAGGCGGTGGCACGAATGAGTGATGGGAAATGGTCCGGAGAAGTGGAGGAAGGAGAGTCACTCACTTCAACTCACCCCCCAAGGCACCTCACCTATAAATATGACCCCTCTCCTTATTGCAAAACACACAAGAAAGAGTTCCACCTGCAATACACTCTCATTTCTGTATTAGTAGAGTTAGAATATAGTCCAAAAGCTCTTCTAGCTCTCTAGTGGTGTCTCCGTTGGAATAGGGTCTAGTAGTAGTCTCTCTTATTCCTTTTGTAAGATTTTCTGATATTCCATTTCAATATTTCTATGTTTTATTCCATACATGGTTTGCGTGGTTATGTTTATCCTTATGACTGTCGTGTGTATACTTAGATTATGTACTACTCCCTCCATCACATAATCTCCTTAATATTAGACTATGACATAATAAACAAGGAAACAATACTACCATTAATTCTCCCTAGTAATTAACCCATGCACCATAATCTTGCGTGCATGTAGTTACATGCAACCACTAATTTTGCTTGGGACCATCAATTTTTTTTGGAATACGAGGAATTAGTCTAGGGATAAGGGACCAATAATTAGTCCAATACTTATACAAGGAAGGTTATGGGATTTTTTATTTTTTATAATACTAAGAAGATTATGGGATGGAGGGAGTAGTTTACTAGTCATAGTCATAAGTATTGATATGTATTTAGTCATATATATATATATATATATATATATATATATGTTATATGCTTAGTATAGTTGATCATTACTTTGGCATTGGTTCATTGTGCTCCTTAGAGTATGCTCTAGTCGAAGAATTGAGGTCCGCCAGGCAGCTTAGAGTAATATTAAGAAATGAAAGCGAGGTGCTTAGATTACTAGATATCCTTGAATGTCGTGCGACCCACGGAGCCAGGGGTAGGCGGCTCGAAGTGACAGCCTTGTCCGTCCTTTGTAATCCCCCACATCCAGTCGTAGATTAGAGGTGTATAATTGTCGGAGTCTTTTTCCCTGGATTGGCAGTAAACCGGTGCCCCGATATGTTTCAGCCATGATCTCTTGCTAGCATAGGACATGTACATATATTAGTATATATGTATAAGTATAGAAATACAATGAGTGCTTAGTTTAGCCCTAGATTAGTTCTACTGCACCAATATAATAGATTGTAGGTTCTCTTCTTCATGTCATACTACCTATATATATTTTATATGCTTACCCCTGCATGAGTATACGATACTTTAGTATGCATAGCTTAGTGTCATATTTCATATGTATCATCCTTGATAAGCATCCTCCCTATGGAAATAAATACGATACCTTGAAATACTCCAAGGTGAAATGCTACAGCGATGCTCCGTGTGCTTGCGGTCTTTTTTATAAATATTAGAATACCAATGTAATTTTTCTGGTGCCCTTGCTAGGAATTGCCCCTTAGACAAAACTTAGTAATGTTGTAAGAAATACCAACAATACCTCGATGTTCTGCTGGTTACCAGTGTTAAGTCTGGGGCTTCCTGTTGGTTCTATGTTGGCAACAACGAACCTTCTCTTCCAGCTTACTCCGGTCTTGTTCCCCAATTCATGCCCGAATGGACTTCCCGCCCCTAAGGAGACGATCTAGTAGGGGTGGCCAAGTGATTGAAGCGCATTCAGTGGATAGAGAACTCAAGGCTCACTACGGTTCACATGGCGGGGGATTTCGTCAGCCACTAAGTGCAGCTAATCAAGTTGCGAGACCACCCAGCCTACGAGTTTGTGCTTCGAGACGATCCTAAGGCTTCGTCATCTCTTTACTCGCTGGACAAACTGGATCTGCCCTGCGGACATCCCTCGCTACTCCATTGAAATGCCGCGGCCGGAGGTAAGTGTTCTTACTAGTCAGAGTTTTATTCAGCTTGACGTTCACTAATTCTGAATTTCTATGCTTGAGGTGGGCGTCTTTCTGTCTTTCGCGGGGTTGGGAGACTTTCATTTCTCAGGCTCCGCTACCGGAAGCGAGCCCCGCTATGGGTCTAACCGCGTCCCTGCGGCAGCGTGTTCCTCGACGGTGGCAATGGGTCTGACGGCTTCTCCTACCCACCGAACTCAGTAATCCGGTGGCACCATGTCGTTAGCGGCAGGTCACCAGGTATGTTGTTGGGTCCCTATCGTTTATCCTTAGCTTTCCGTCTAGGCTATTTACCTTTGGATGAATGTGTTCCACACTCGTAGTAAAAAAGATTGTCCGATCGTTTAAGTGGAATCTTACGGGGGTCCCGGGCCAAAGCCGCTTTGTCTCATCGTCGCTCCAGTATTCGGAAACGATCCCCTTCCTCTCTGAACGTTGTGCTCCCCCTCTCTACTGTTTTTCTTCGGTTCTAGGGGATGATCACCGATCTTCCTCGTCCACTTCCTAATATGAAAACTCCTCCTCCTTCTCCCCCTTGTGCTCCTCCACTCCTGCCTCTTTTATTTAGGCTCCCCTGGACGATTCAGTTGGTGGGACCCCCAAAGATCGACTGACCTCTACCGTGCCCCAAGGCCCTCCCGAAGAACCAATTGCCATGGAGGTCGGGGTGAGCTCCGTGGAGAATCCAACGACGAGGGGATCTATTGCCCCTTCTGAAGCACGAGGGGGGAGAAACGGTCGGCTCCGAAGTTCCTAAGTGGTTCCTCTGCTCCAAGGCTAAAGAAGTTTCGGGTTTCTCGACAGTAAGTACTCTTCTTTCTTTCCTCCTTCATTGTTTCCTCGTGGTCCTTCTTTGAGCGCTCTTCCTTTAAGTTATCCCTTTCTCTTGTCTCTTTATGTAGTCGGTCGAGGACGTCGACTTATCCACCAGTCTGCCTCCTGATCCGAGTATTGGAGCTGAGTTATCGGGTTTAGCTTCCCAGACCATGTATGGACAGGCTGGGGAGGCTCGGATCAAGGAGGCCCTAGTCGACGAAGTTCGAGTTGAGGAGCCTCGAGTTGAGGATGTTCGGGCTGAGGAGTCCCAAGACGAGATGGCCCGAGTTGAGAATTGCCCCTCCGAAGATGCTCCTTGTGCGGCGAGCATGTCACGAGGCGACAGTCGGCTCTCCATCATTTTCTCTGGAGGCCTCTCCGAGCCCTGGTCAGGCTACTTCTTCTCTGTCTGGGGGTCCGGTGCCGAAAGAACATGCGCGGACGCCCTCCTAGCCGCCTTCGACCTCCGCGGTCGGGACTCCCCTGGTGAAGTGTCTTGGGACGAATTGGCGGAGGTCCTACTAAGGGGCCAATTTTCTGAGCATCTGACCGGGATCGGGTCGACCGGGCAGGTCAGCTCTTTAGTTATTCATACATTATTCCTATAATGTGGCATAATCTGACCGTGTTTTTTTTTAGGAGCTGTTATCCATTGCCTCCTGAAAGGGCGATATGCTAAGGAAAGCTCAGGAAATGGTTGCTTAGCTAGAGATCGACTCGGCCGAACTATCCCGAATTAAGGAGGAGTTGTTTGGTGAGTCGTACAAGTCTTTGTCTTCTCGCTTGGCTTGCGACTGCTTGTGTTTTTCTCTTCTGTTTCGCCCAGTTGATCGTAAAAAGATCTCCACTTTGGAAGTGGCCTTGGAGGAAGCTAAGTAGGCCCTTCTCTCCGTTGCGGATGTGAGAAGGACTCTCGAAGAGGAAACTCGAACGTGGCAGGAAGAGTTGAAGAAACAGTCTAATGCTTATAAAGGTTACTATTTAAAGCAGGATCAGTGGTTGGACGATTGTAAAGCAAGATCTCAGGCAGAGATTGCGGCGCTCACGGCCTCTCCGGAGGTTGTAAAGAAACAGAAATCGTGGACAATGAGCAGAAGTAACCAAGGCGGCAGCTGGTATGCGACTTTGCTTTGCAAATGATTTTTCTCTTGAATTCCATAACTTGTCTTATGATTGCTTTTTAACGTTGTCTTGATAGATGCGGCTAGGGCGCGACTAATCGAGTAGGCGGCAGAGAAGAGAGCCTTGTTAGCTGAGCTGGTTCGAACTAGCAAGCTGACTTGGTACCTTGAGCAAATCGGGGCCTTTCTTTTTTCGTAGAAAGATCCTGCTGCTAAGGGCATGACCATGGTCGAGCTTCTTAACCATGCTCCTTCTTATATGAGGACCCTGCTAAGTAAGGTGGCTTTGCGATAGCGCCAGTCAAGCTTTAGTTGTCGTCCCTCTAACCTCGTGTCGGGCTTGAGATAGTGGCTGAAGGGTGGGCGCAAGGCACTACTCCAAAGAGTGCTGGACTCATTGAAGAGGTTGGTGTGACTGCCCGCGCCGTAGTGGAAGAGGTTGATCTAAGTCCACTTGAGGAGGTGGAAATTCCTCGGACGAGTCCACAAGCTACTGAAGAGAACCTATAAAGGGTTGTTTTGATGTGCTATAGATATCTGATTGACTCTGTAATATATATGTTTATGCTTTTCTCCTTGTGCAAAAAATTTTTCCCTGAACTTTTTCGCTTTAATTCATACCAACTAGCGGCTTGACCGGCTGGCGGTTTTGAATGCGAGGTGCGTAGGGTAAAAGATTTTACTTAAGGATTCGGTTTCCTTGACGTTTAAACATACACATCTAGCCCCCAACTATTTCTTGGATTTGATCTGAGAGATAGTTTTAAGACAGGCAGAATAATTTGTGATTAATTACATTAAGGATTGAGGAACGAACGATATCTGATCCATGGAGAGGAATTGAAAACTGAAAGAAAGCTAAGAATAAAAATGACGTAGCTGATCAATGTTCCAAGAGCTAGGAACTGCTTTTCGATCTTCCCATTGTAGTCGGTATGCCCCTGCCCAAGTGACTTCTATGACAATGAAGGGTCCTTCCCAAACTGGGGATAGCTTATGTTGCTCTGTATGGTGATTTTTCCAAAGTACCAAGTCTCCTGCTTGGAAGGAACGTTCTTAGATGTTTCTGTCATGATATCGTCTCAGCCCTTGTTGGTACCGCTTGGACCGTATAACAGCTGCTTCTCTAGCTTCTTCTAAGAGGTTGAGATCATCTTCCCCGCTTTGGTCTGATCAACGCTCGTCATGGAGACGCACTCTGTCTGATCCGAAGGCTACCTCTGTGGGGAGCACGACCTCGGATCTATAGACCAGGGAGAAAGGCGTGCGATCGGTCGCTCTTCGTGGTGTGGTGCTTAGTGCCCAAAGAATGGATGGAAGTTCCTGTTCCCATTTTCCTGCATACAGCTTAAGCCGGTTGAAGATCCAAGGCTTGAGACCCTGAAGAATTAGTCTGTTTGCTCTCTCTACTTGCTCATTGCTCTACGGGTGAGCTCTAGAGGCATAGCATATCTTGATGTTCATCTATTCGCAGAACTCTCAGAAGTCCAACCGGTAAACTGGGTGAGGCCTTTGCCGCTATGATTTTAGCCACGGGGATGGCTTCAATCCACTTGGTGAACTAATCTATGGCGACGAAGAGACGGGGGTAGCTTCATTGTCCTGTTTTGAAAGGACCCACCATGTCTAGGCCCCACACCGCAAAGGGCCAAGTTATAGGTATTGTTTATAGTAACTGAGCCAGAAAGTGTTGTTGTCGGGCAAAGAATTGACAACCATCACATCGCCGGATGATGTTATAGGCGTCCTTAGGCCCTCCACAATGGTCGGTTCCACCGATGCCCAAAAGCCTTTGGGAGCGCTCCCACCATTGTGTGGCTGGTGGTTTCAGTGATGCCAGAGGAAGCAAAAAAGTGGGAGCGAAGCATCTAGCTGCTCCGGTTCCCACATCAATAAAAAAATGATTTTGCACTGTATAGCTGTACACCTGACATGACCGTTGGTTGGTGACATTTCCCTCTGCTCTTTGCAACGTTCAGATGGCCGGCCGGCGTCAGTTTTGCAACGTTCTGAATGTCGTTGCCCATTTTAGCTCTATGGCTATATATACATGTGCTTTCATATAAAAAACATTCATTTAGCTACAACATAGAACCTGTGCATTTCTAAAAATGGAGGGTTCATCTTCCTCTTTTATAGACTTACTCAATTCATCAAACACAAGTCCTAACCCAGAAAATCCTAATGCTCAACATCACAGCTTCCCACGACCCCAGCCTCCTATCAACTATGCAACACCACAGCTTCCTCCAGGATATCATCCACAATACAGCTACCCATACAATCCTTTTGGAGGTCAACCAAACTTCTACCAACACTTTCCAGCTCCACAAAGAGGTTATGGCTCACCTTATCAAGGTTACATGGGGCAGTACCCACGTCCAGGTAGTGAAATTTCACCCTTTGGATGCATGTCTCTCTCTGGAGGAAGTCATGGAGGCAACAACTCACGTGGTGATGAGAGCAGTCCGATTGATCCATCCTCTCCAGTGTCCATAGCTCAGCAAGTCACTCCAAGATCTGCAGGACCTGAAGTTTTGAGTGATAACAGCTTTAGTCTAGATGCATCTGAAAAAAAGAAAAAGTCGGTGCATTGGGTGAAACAGAGAACATGCGTCTAGTAAGCGCTTGGGTGAAAAATACAATAATTCCCGTCGTGGAACAGATAAGAAGGGAGAGAGATACTGGAAAGACATTGCAAAAGAGTACAACAAGACTGCTCCAAAAAATGAAAGAAGATCTTCAGTTCAGTGCAAAAACCATTGGAACAAGATTGTCCCTCTCATTACCAAGTTTAATGCATGCTATGATAAGGCAAGAAGGGAACATGGCAGTGGTGAATCAGATGACCAAGTTATGGATAGAGCTCGTGCAGAGCATAAGTTATCGGTGAAAAATAAAAGGCCTTTTGCATTAGAACATTGGTGGAAAGCTGTGAAGGATCAACCCAAGTGGGGTACATCGTACCCAATTGAGGAAATGGTGAAACGAACTAAGCTAAGTGCATCAGGAAGTTACTCAACTTCAAATGCAGACAGTGAAGATGCAGATGTACAAGAGAGATGTCGACCACAAGGACGCAATGCAGCCAGAGCTCAAGAAAAGGGAAAACAAAAGTGCTCTTCAAGCACTGGAGGAGGCATTTCAGATGAGAGCGTGAAATCATTCAATGAAATGCAACTGCGTCAGCAAGATGTTGCAGAAAAAATGGCAGAAGCCCAAATTGCCCAAGCTCAAGCAGAAATAGAGAAGACAAAGATGCAGAAATTAGACAAGTACATGGCATTGCTCGAAAAAGAAACAACAGGCTTCGACGAAAATCAAATGCAACGCCATGAGCAAATGCTGGCTTTCTTAAGCAAGGAACTTTTTGGTTGATTCTTCTCTTTATTAGTAGAAAAAATGTATGCGTATTAGCTTGTTTGCATTTAAGATGTTGTATCTAAATCAGATGTGTATCAGTATGTCACCTTCTTTATGTGCCTTTAAATAAATCGTGATCTGCTCCAACAAAGTGACCTGCATTTAATCAAATATATCAGCATTTTTATTTATCAAAAGTCATCAAGCAAAGAATCTAACTGTTGCAAAGAATCTAACTGTTGCAAGGAATCCAACTGTTGTAAAGAATATAGCTGTTGCAAAAATCTAACCGTTGCAAGAATATAGCTGTTGGAAAGAAACTAGCCGTTGTGACATCCATTCTATAAAAGGAAGACCCTTCAGTCCACCATGTCCACGCCATAAGCACCTTCACCTACTCATTTCCATTCCACTGACCTATGCACCTTCACCTACTCATTTCCATTCCACTGACCTATGGATCCCAACGACCAAGCTGAAAGCTCTGAAGATTGTAGTAGCAACATGACATTGCAGCAGATGTTTTGGGGTTTCTATAATGACCCGATGAAGGCTCAGATCGAGGAACAAATTCGAGCTCAGATCGAGGAACAACAGAGTGGCATTTCAACTCAACGTCGAAGTGGTCCTAGAAGGTACGCATATAGGGATCATGTTGGTGCTAATGCTCGACTGCTAGCTGATTATTTCTCTGAAAATTCAGTGTACAATGATAAGCAATTTCGTAGAAGGTTTAGGATGAGGCGTCACCTATTTCTACATATAGTAAATACCCTAAGCAATTGGTCTCCCTATTTTTGTCAAAGAAATGATGCATCTGGGAAGGAAGGATTTTCCTCTTTGCTCAAATGCACAGTTGCAATGCGGATGTTGTCATATGGTACACCAGCTGATATGTGGGATGAAAATTTTAAAATGGCTGAAAACACTGTCATTGAATGTACAAAAAAATTCTGTAAAGGTGTGCTAGAGAATTTTGGGCCTACATACTTAAGGAAACCCACTAGGGAAGACATTCAGCGTTTACTACATATTGGTGAGGCTCGCGGTTTTCCTGGCATGTTAGGAAGTGTAGATTGCATGCATTGGCAATGGAGAAATTGTCCAAACGCATGGAAGGGGCAGTATACACGTGGAGATCAGTCAGGACCAACGGTCATGCTCGAAGCTGTTGCTTCTCATGACCTTTGGATCTGGCATGCATTTTTTGGTATTCCTGGGTCCAACAATAACATCAACGTTCTTAATCGATCTACTTTGTTCACTGAAGTAATACATGGAAGAGCTCCAGAGGTTAATTTGTAGTCAATGGCAATGAGTACAAAATGGGTTACTACCTAGCAGACGGTATTTACCCCGAATGGGCAGCATTTGTGAAGACAATACATCTACCTCAGTGTGCCAAAGACTCAAAATTTGCAGAGGAACAAGAAAGTGCAAGAAAAGATGTGGAACGCGCATTTGGTGTTTTACAATCTCGTTTTGCTATTTTACGTAATCCTGCACGCCCATGGCATATGAGATCACTTGCTGAGATCATGTATGCTTGTATTATACTGCATAACATGATTGTGGAAGACGAAAGAGGTATGTATAGAGTCCGTCATGATGATTTCTATAAATACGATGAGGACAGTTCATCCACTCCGTTGACTGGATATGGACATGGGCCAATTCATGGCTTTTCTAGGTTGCTTCAGAAACAAGAAGAGATTCAGGATCCAAGCATACATCATCGTTTGAAGGAGGACTTGGTTGAACACATTTGGCAGCGATTTGGAGGGGTTCCAGCTCAAGCACAGCATGAATCTAATTAGATGGAAAATACTAGTTCGTTGTATCGTATTCAAGAAGTATTTTTAGCTCCATGTTGTATTTGTAATTGATTTCGTTTCTTTAGTCTGAGTTGCTACTCTATCCACCGTACCAGTCAATGATTATCTATGAATGATAAACATATTTCAATTTCTTAGCCAATAAAAGAAAATAAGGTGCAAGTAAAATCACCTACGAATCATGAGCATGGTGAGGCTATGTAGAAAGCAAGATTCATTGCCCACAGCTGGCCGACGCGTACTCAGCAGGCGTGTACCTCCGCGAGCTGGCCTGCGCGTACGGAGCTGGCCTACGCGTACGCGGCCGTCGTTGAGGCAGGAGTTCCCCGTTGAGGCGTACGCGAGCACCCCGCGCCTCGCGGCGTGGAACGCGCCGACGGCCGCGAGCACCCCGCGCAGCTGAGCTCGAAGTAGGGCTCCGTCGGGAGGTCGCCGCGGATCGACTAGGAGACGATGTCCACGCCTTCGAAATCCCTGGATCTTGCAACAATTTTTATTCCTCCGCTAGATCCAAGCGATTGCAGTGTTGAGAAACAAATTTTTGCTTAGGCTATTTTGATTTGGGGAAGGAGGAGGAGAAATCGAAGCCCAGATTTCGCGAGAGGATGGAGATTTTTCTGGTGGGAAGAGGATGGGGATGAGGAGAAGAGGCTAGATTTTTCTCCCGCGAGCCAACTGACGATGCCGAAAAATATTAGCTGACTGGTGGACCCATATTTATCAGGGATTCGATGCCCACCATTGTGTGAATCATTATCGGTTCTCATTTTTTAATTGTGGGTCCCATTTTTTTTCTAAGAGCGATTCACCACTGCGGAAGGCCTTAGAAGCCGTGGGCCAGTAAAAACCATGTCTAAAGACCTTTCTGACGATGGTTCATGCAGCAGTGTGGCAATAGCAGATGCCCGAGTGCGTTTCTGCTAAGATCTTCATGCCCTCGCTTCGAGCGACGCATTTCATTAGTATACCGTAGGATCCTTGCTTGTACAGGTTGTCGTCTATCATGATATAACTCAGGGCTCTTCTTTCCCGTCGAGCAGCTTCGTTTTTATCGGTGGGGAGCTGGTCTTTGACAAGAAACAGGATGAAAGGATTTAGCCAGTCCTGTGAGCTGGGTTCATCGTTTTCGATGGCTAAGATTCGAGTGCCTTCGGGTGGAAGAGTCTCCATCGGTGTCAGTTCATTCTCTTCGATCGGGGCCAATTCCCCAATAGTTGGTTTCTCGAGGATGTGAACAAACACGTTACTAGGCACGGTTGTTCTCCCTGATCCGAAAACTAGCAAATTCAGCAGGCTCGGAGATGGGATGACGGAGTTAGTCCTAGAGTTCTATCCCGTAAAATTTTTCTTCTAGCTTCCGTACCTCCTAGCAATACGTATTTAAGTTTCTCCACTTGAGGGATATGAGCAGTACTCGGCCCCCGCCCCCGATGGGCACTGTGATCCGTCAAAGTATATCTTCCAAAACTCAAGGTCTTCTGGTCTCGGAGGCAACTGGATTTCTGTCCATTCGGCTATGAAGTTGACCAATGCCGCGTGATTGGATATGATGAATCCTAGCAGCTTTCCTGAGGGCACCCCAAATACACACTTTTTGGGGTGCAGCTTCATGTTATAAGCCCGCAGACTGGCGACAGTCTCTGCCATGTTAGAGATGAATTCCTCCGAGTCATTGGTGTTGATAACAACGTCATGTACGTATGCCTCGACGTTGCAGCCAATCTGAGTCTCCAGCCACCTTTGCATACCCTTTTTGGAAAGTCGCCCCCGTGTTCTTCAACCTGAAAGGCATGGTGATGTAGCAGTAGGCTCCGAACGGTGTTATGAATGCGATTTCAATCTGATCTTCCACCTTGAGTGGGATCTGATGATATCCTGTGTAAGCATCGAGAAAACTTAGGAGGGAACATCTGGTAGTAGAATCGACTACTTGGTCAATACTCGGAAAACCAAACGGGTCTTTTGGGCTGTAACATCCCGAACTAAATTCTCGCTAATCTATTGTCAATGAAGGCTTATTGTGTTCAATAAAAATCTCAAAACCCAAAGTTAATGACATCATAGGATCTAATCAACAGAACTTAAATTCAAAATTTAATTTGAAACCCAATCTTCATTTTCTTTTCTGCTTCTCTTTTCTTTCGTCCATGCACCGCCGGCCTTGCTCCGCTCCGAGCAGGAACGAGCGCCGCCCGGCTTCCTATGTTCTCCCAACTGCAAACCGCCGCCCGAGTCCCTGCTCCAACCCGGGCGCCGCTTCCCTGTTTTTCCTTCCATGTCTTCCCGACCCCGTCAATTGTGAGTCCGTTTTCGTCCGACCTCCAACCCAGAGGTCGGAGGAATTTTCTGATTCGCCCGACCTCCGACCCTGAGGTCGGAGGATTTTTCCGCTTCGCCCGACCCCGACCCCTGTGGTCGGACATTATTTCCGTCTCGTCCGACCCTTCGTCAGCACACAAACCGCTGTTCGCTCCGCCTCGCTCGACCCCGAGGTCGGACATTTCGCTCCGCCTCGCTCGACCCCGAGGTCGGACAAACCGCTTTTCGCTCCGCCTCGCTCGACCCCGAGGTCGGACAGACTCGTCGGACCGAGCTCGAAGCGGCCACGCCATTAATGCTGCCGGCCATCTCCCCAACCGTAAAAGCGCCTGGCCGTACACAGCAGTGCTGCCACCGCGCCGAAAGTCTTCGTGATGGGACGCGCACGCCCGGCGCCCATGCGCTGCAGTACGCTGCCGCCGCGCCAACTTGCGCCATGTCCTGCAGAGACAAAAAGGAACGGAGACTGATCTTTTCCAGAGACGAAACACTTCGCTCGTGCGTACTCATTTGCTCCTTCTGCTCGCTCGTCTCTTTGCTCTCGTCTCCTCTACTTTTCGCCTTTACCGCCGAAGAGCTCCGCAGGGCCCGAAACAAAGCAAGTTCTCTCGTGCTCAGGTGAGCTCGGTAACCCATACCCTGCCGACGGTTCCATCATCCGCCGTTATCGTCTCTAACCGTCGCCCCCATTCTTCCGCGTTATTGCAGAAATATCGGCGCGACAACATCTCTTCTCCGACGACCGGTCTCCGTTGTCGTTCGTTCTTACCGTCAGTCCTTGGTAATCTTTGCCGTCCGACCTGTCTAGCTAAATCCTGTTTACCGAAACAACACACTAATTTTGTTAAAAAGAAATTCATGCACCTTCGCTTCCCTATTAATACAAGTTACCATCCAGCATGGAATCCCTGTTTAAACTAAGTTACCTTGCATTTCATATAGGAGCTAAGCTGCAGACGGCCACCGAGGCTGAGGAGGATTTCCCTGCTGCCGACCCCGCCATCGACTGTGCTAACTTCTCCCCGAACCGAGGCAAGCCCCGGTGCACACCTAAGATTTAAAGTTTTACTTTGTCACTATCCTTGTAGGTCTGTTTGTGCATTACGTTGAGGAGTTGTTTGACACCTAGTTGCATGGCCTTAGTAGGAGTTCCTATGGGATAACTCAGTAGCGTCAGCTAAGCGCTAGCATGCCTTGCTAATATCAGGAATCGGTAGCATATGAGTAGTATGGAGACTACTCATTCGATAGCTAAAATCTTGTGGGAGGGGTGACTGTCACATGTGTAGTCTTTAAGGAATGGGCACAAAATATGACATTAACTATTGGTCAATATTGCTGAATGGATTAAGTTAACAATGGTACTGAATGTCGGCACCCATGGGCAAGTATTGAGTTGTGTACCGAATGCATACTGGCATATGGGACCCAGGAAGCCGACGTAGCTCATTGCGCAGTGATTGGACAACCAGCCATCTCTTTTTCCGGGTGAATGGACCGTTATGGTGGATGATTTCGCATTTTTGTTTCTTGGGTATGTGTTAGTGGGAAAGGCTTGGGGCCGTACAGGGACGCAGGGCGTTGCCTGGAGGACCATGTCCTTGGAGAGATGGCAGTCGGACCGACACTGTCGCGATGCAGTGAAAGGTGGCCACGTGCGACTCGTGGAGTGCGCACGTGTCGTGTTATTCGGGTTTTCTCCTGCAGGATGTACATCGATTATAATCGCCGGCCCTCACGGTTAAGAGTACCCGCTTGTCCACTGTGTCACATCTTGCCGAGAATGTGGGTTGTATGGTGGGAAAACCGATGTATTGGGATCTCAATAAATTGTATTGCAACCATGTTTGTTTAGTATTAAGAGCACATTTTACTACTGCTAGTGAACTCTTAAAATCTTGGCTAAAACCTGAAAATAGGATTTACCATTAGTGCTGTTTTTGCAAATACTTACCCTGCTGCCACAAATACTCCCTGCATACTAGGAGTCGGCCTTAGAAGGCCTATTGACGGGTAAGTCTTGCTGAGCGTCAGTCGCTCACGGTTTGTTGATTGTTGTTTTGCAGGTATTAGTGCTGACTGTAGCCAGGGTGGTTGGGAAGAGGAGACGCCCTCGGAGTGGACCTTCAAGTGGGTCCCCGCTTCTCCCTACCGTGGAGATTAAACACCATCGGGCTGGGGTGTTTAATCGAGGCGTCGAGTGTTAGGTTTTTTTTTTTGCTTCCGCTGAAATCCACGTGTTTGTTATCAAAACTACGTTTCCGCACTTCCTAAACTTCTGAAATCAGTTGTAATATAACCTGAATTAATGTATCTTCAAGTCATTTATGTGAGTCCTTGTTAATTATTGTACTGCAAAGTCACTTGTTTCGGCAAGCGGCCCCCCCGAATGATCCTGGATGAGCAACCGTACGATTTTATCGGACGGGGTTGCGACATGGGCATGCTTTGTTGAGATAAATATAATTGACACACATACGCCACTCTTAATTCTTCTTACAAACAAGAACTGGGTTGGCTAACCAATCCGGGTGATACACAAGAGCCGGTTATTTCCACCCTAATGGCGTCCTTCCCGTCCTGAGCAAATCTATGGAGGCGTTGTTTCACTGGTCTCGCGTCCTCTCTGACATTCAGAGAGTGCTCAATCTTTTCCCTACATACACCCGGCATGTCAGCTGGCTTCCATGCAAAGATGTCCCTGTTTTCCTGGAGGAAAAGAATGAGCGCGAGTTCCTATTGAGGGTCTCGACGCGCCGACCTCTATGGTCTTGGAGGGATCTCTCGGGTCCGGGGTCACTGTTTTGATGGGGATCTCAGTCGGCTGAAGCATCTTATTCGGCTTTTGCATGCCGGCATGTGCTCCGATCCTTCCTGCCTCTCTTCTTCTAGTGTCTTGATCTCTTCTCTGAACTTGTTAGCCTCCGTCGCAGCGACCAATGAGTCTGCCTTTTCCACCTTCTCTTTCTCGCAGTAAAAAGAGTGCCTCATGTCTCCTTTGACGTTATGACTCCGTTGGGGCCTAACATCTTCATTACGAGGTAGGTGTAGTGGGGGATTGTCATAAACTTGGCCAGGGCCGGCCTGCCAAGAATTGCATTATACGCCTACCGAAGTCTGGATCTCGAAAGTGATCTACTCGGTTTGGAAATTCACCCTTGAACCAAAGGTAACAGGTGGATTGACTTGGCTGAGCGGATGAGCTTGTGGCCCTGGAATGATTCCATGAAAGGGAGAGTTAGACGGCCTGGCGATCGATCGCGGGATACCCAACTCCCGCAAGGTGTCCGAGAATAGTATGTTGAGGCAGCTTCCTCCGTCAATTAGCGTTCTGCTCAGCTTGGCCTTATTTACCGTCGGAGCCAGGACGAGAGGATACCTGCCGGGCTTTGGGATGATGTTCGAGTGGTCTTCCCTGCTGAAAGAGATTGACACCTCCGACCAACGGAGATATTGGGACTGCTGGGCTGGGTGGCCTTGACCTACCTCTCGATGGTCTTCAATCTTCCCTTTGATTGGTAGGCATTGCGCCTCCGAAGATGTAATTGATCTCCCGCTCGACGTCCTGATATCCTTTCGCTCCGTCCTTCCTTGGCTCGTTGTCAACTTTTCCTAGAGTGACCCCCTTATCTTGCTTACGAAACCGCAATAGAAGCCCTTAAATTTGTAGTAGTCTTTGACTAGGTGTGCCGCCCCTTCGTGTATAAAACACGGTTTTTCTAATATATCCAGCTGATTGGGATCGCTAGGCCGCGACTAGCGCGGGTTCCTTTTCATAGGACGTCGGTCGGTGGCGGCGACCATCTGATCTATCTTCCTCTTTTTGTTCTTCCTTCTATCATCTCCGACGCGTCCGTCCTCTTGGTTCTGGCTCTTCGATGACGACTATCTCGTGGGGCATGATTGTTGCCACGCATCATCTCCTACAACGCAATCAAACGAAATAGAAAATATATCTTTCGCCACGGTGGGATTCTTTCTACCCATCTTGCGTATGAGTGGCTCGTCCCTCAAACCTCTAATGAAGGCCTAGATGATGGTTTGATCATCGATATTAAGGATCGAGTTCCTCTTATGAACTGAAGCGCTGGATATAGGCTCGCGGCGACTCGTCATGGCGTTGCACCACTCGGGACAGGTCCGAGGCGGACCCCGGGTGATCGTAGGTAGCCTAAAAGTTGCCTATGTACTGGCGGCAAAGTTCTCTCCAAGACCAGATTGAGTTACAGGGCAGGCCCATCAACCAAGTGCGAATCGGATCCGTGAGGCACACTGGCAAATAATTAGCTATATCTTGGTTATCTCCTCCGGCTGCTAGTACCGTGGTGGCGTAGATCTGAGCCACTGGTCAGGTCACTTTTCCCACCGTACTTTTCTACTCCCGACGGTTTGAAGCTCGGTGGCCACCTGACTCTTTGAAGTTCCCAAGTGAAAGCCTTCACATCGGACTCATCTGGTGAGTTTGGTGTCTGGTCTCTGCATCGTGTTCTTCTATGGTGTCGATCTAACGATGGAGACTTGTCGGAGTAGGGTGATTCAGAGTACCTTCGGTAATGGTCCTCTTGCTTGCGATCGCGGGCCCTGGCCTTCTCTCTCCATCTGGCTTCTAAGTCTTCACTTGTGTCGCATCGGAGCAGCTCTCGGAGATCTCCCTCGATTCCACCTTGGAGACGTTGAGAGATCAACCTTCTCCGGTGACGATTGGTAGAAGACGCTTATTCCTCCGGCCTATCACGGTCATGTTCAGCTGAACTTTCTCCTTGCCCTTGACGAGCCTCTTTCGGAACCACGTCTGGCTGTCGATGTTGTGATTGCGATCGACTGACCCGCTGTTCTTCATCTTGAGTGATGGCGGCAAGTAGGGATTGTCGGGCCGACTGGATTAGCACGGTCGCTTGGGACGTTTCTTTGAATACTGCCTCCAAGGCCTTCAGATTGCCTGCCACAGCTGCCATATTGTTGCCAGGTGTCTTGAAGATGTCCTCTGCCTCCTCCTGAGATACGCCCATGGCCAGGCTCCTGCTGACCCTGGCGCCCGCGTCGGATAAGATCCACGGTGGTCACCGTTTATCGGTCCTGTCAGGTTCTATAGTTGTGGGTACGATCGTGCCGACTTGATCCTTTTTGCTCGACGTGGCCTGTCGATTGGCTTCCTCCGATCGTATGAGCTAGTGGCATTCTTCTAGGGTTTTTTTTTTTTTGCTTCGACTTCGATGGTCATGACATATCTGGGATAGTCTTCATCAGAATCGAAGCCTCCGTCTTGGTCAGCGGTAGAGAGGTGAGATGCATCCGAGTCTGGCTTGTGCATGCTCTCCCCATCTTTCTCGGAGTCGGTGTCCCAGGCGAATACGAGAGAATCTCGGGCTTGCTGTTGGAGTTCTCGCGCCGTGTGGTTGGAAGAACGCAGGCTTTGGATGTCTTCGAGGCCTTCTCCCAAGTCGTTTGCCATCACCACTGGGGTGGCCGGGCTTTCATCCTACGGGCTGGTTGCTGCCACAGCTAGGGTGATCATGCTTCCTTGCTCGGCGATGAATCGTGGTCCGGTTTCCACCTGGGACAGGATTCCATCATCTCTAGCGATATAGATCAACGGTCTAAAGTGGAAAACACTGTCGGGAGCGTAGATGCACTTCCCGGGATTCAGATTGCATGGAGCCATCGATTTCTTGAGCTAACTTGACGACGGCCCCTACCTGGCGCGCCAGCTGTCGACGTTTGAGTCGGCAATAACAACACGGGTATGCGCTGCGATGTAAAAAGCAGGGATGCACGAGACGCGAGGGTTTATACTGGTTCAAGCCTCCCGGAGGATAATAACCTACGTGTAGTGTTGTGTGGTTTGTATTGCTAATTGTGGATGGACCTGAGGGGGTCCCTGCCCCTCCTTGTATATGTCGGGGGGGGGGGGGTCAGGGTTATATGATAGAAGCCTAATCGATTACAACATACAGAACCTATTGACAGTTATTTCTATATCTATAAGGAATCCTTGGTCGCCAAGTTATGCCAGGCACAGTCTCCTTCCTTCTTGAGGATCCATGATATTCTTGGTAGGTCTTCCTACGTATCATGATCCTCGATATACTCGGTCCATTTTCCTTTAGCTAATATCCCAGGTACTAAAATACCACACATCTCAAAGTATTTAATCTTGCCACCTGAATCAAGAAACCTGATGGGCTTAATCTCCTTTGTCTATAACGACTCCAACATAGCAGATCCATCCTTTTACTTTTGTTAAGGAGCAATTTTAGCGCCAACAAATGAGGTTGCTTCTTCCATCAATTCCGAAATGATTTTACAGTTGGCAACACCCTGCTACACTGGAGTCTCTTTATTCTGCTGATTCCTCGATACGGTACAAATCACTGGCCTTCCAGAGCACCATCTCTACTATCTCTACTACTTATGAATTTCGGTGAGGTCGTCCGCCCTGCAACCGGCTTTCGGTCCATTTGCATTGTGACCTGGATTGTTTCAGCATTAACATCCGTCCGACCAGCCTCGATTGTTTCCTAATTAATTAGGACGTGGCCTGCTATTTGCACTGTGATGCAGCTTTAACATCCGTCCGATCAGCCTGGATTGACGCTCCTGCAGCAAGTAACCCTACACCCTGATTAACATAGTCGTGCCGCCTAACCCATCGTTTCCATGCTGCCGCATTGCCGCACGGCGCAGAGCCAAATTGGGTAGTGAAGCCGTCTACCTGCACGCCCTGCAGCTAGGTCGAAGGATTGAAGCGCGCGTTGAGTCGTGACGCCGTCTACGTGCTCGCTGCTACCAGGTCGCCGGCACCGATCCATACTCCGTATTCCTTGAATTTGCAGTGTGCCCGACCTGGTGAGAAATCGAAGGATTCGAGTTGGAGCTGCCACAAAGTTGACAGCCGATTGAATTGCTGCTAATAACTGGATATACTTTTCCATAATTATTTCACTGCTCCTCCCACCAGATTCAACCCCGGCTCCTACAATCTCTCATTTCCCCTACCCATTTTGATACTCCCTCTCTTCTTTTTTTATTTCGTCGTTGACTTTGAATAATAACTTTCATCATTTGTCTTATTTAAAAAAGTATGAGAAAATATCAAATGTTTTGTTAGGATTTGATTTATTATTGAAAATTTTTGAATCCTAATTTTTAATTTAATACATTTGAACTAATTTTTTGAAAAAAGATGAGTGGTCAAAGTTTTCAATTAAAATCAATGATGATAAGTAAAAAGAATGGAGGGAGTATTTATTAGGGGAGGGGAGGTGAAAGCTTCAGAGAGCAACAATGGCGTTTCGTTGTTGGGAAGGGGAATGGCTGAAGGGGGGAGATGATCCCACCGTACGACTTACATGTGGGCCTTGTAATTTTCTCTTTTTATTTTATTAACCAAATACACACAATAGACTATATATGAATCTCTACACTTATATTTTTTATAGAATTTTTTAGAATTATTTGATTGCTAGGATCTTTTTAATAAGCGATCATAGAAAAATTGTATAAGTGACTACATAATTTATGTACCATATTTGATCAAAACATTATGCAAGAAATAAATGGTGTAGCTAACATATGAAAACGAGAGATGAAACTGTGTATTGAGAATAACTATTTCATTCACCATTTTAACCATTTAAATCTGACGTGGCATTTTTGGAAACTGTGCGATGAAATATTCCACTGAGACTGGCCTAAGTACAATATATGCTGCCTCCTACTACACAGCATAAGTAGAACAAATGTATTGTCAAGAAACAGAAAAAAGCCGTGCAGATAGTAAACAAAGTGAATAAATAAATATAGGAAACATAAAAACAATAAATGTATTTCAGCCAATTTTCTCAAGACTAATAGAGTGTTCAAAAATTGTATTCCATTACCGCTTTCTAGTTTCAGTTTTATATAATTGAAACATATAAACATTTTTCATAAAAATAATTATTAAAAAGTGATGTATGTATACTTTTTAAAGTACTTTTCAAGATAAATCTATTCATATGATTTTCATATTTTTAAAATTAACAAATTAAAAGTTATTCAAGATTTATATTCTCAATGCTTGACCAAGACCTTGTCCAAAGCCAACTCTAATTTGAATCAGAGGAAGTACTTCTGTCTGTTGAAGTATAAGCGGATTCTCCTTTTTTTCCTATAAGCATAAGCTTTTGGGTGAACTGGTTAGGTGTATGAAACTCAATATGGTATCAAAGTCAGAGGTCTCGAGTTCGAATCTTGTCAGAGGTAAATTTTTCATAATTTAAAGGGAGAATTGCTCGTTTGACCCTGTTTTCAGAACGCTTTACGTATTTGACCGTTTTTTAGTTTTCGCGGATTTGACCCTACCTTTCAAAAACGAAGCTGCCGTCTGACCCTGTTCTGTTATCTGAATGTAACGGTGTGAAATCAGGGGTAAAAAGACATTTGTGCCTTGCTTATTTGACCCTGTTTTAAAAATAACATTGCTATTTTGACCCTGTTTTGTTATTTGAGAACTTGTACAGCTAAAAATAAGGATTCTGTAGCAAAAAAATAGCAGAATTATAAAGAATCTAATTATCAAATGTGATAAAAAATTAGCATAAATTTTATAGGAATAACTTAAGACAATAATACATGACCACCGCACAAATATAAGACCAAGAGTGGTTAGAATGAAGCCTGGTGACCAGGCTGATAATGTTATGTCTTATATTTGTGCGGTGGTCATGTATTATTGTCTTAAGTTATTCCTATAAAATTTATGCTAATTTTTTATCGCATTTGATAATTAGATTCTTTATAATTCTGCTATTTTTTGCTACAGAATCCTTATTTTTAGCTGTACAGGTTCTCAAATAACAAAACAGGATCAAAATAGCAATGTCATCTTTAAAACAGGGTCCAATAAGCAAGGACACAAATGTCTTTTTACCCCTGATTTAACACCGTTACGTTCAGATAACAGAACAGGGTCAGACGGCAGCTTCGTTTTTGAAAAGTAGGGTCAAATCCGCGAAAACTGAA
Organism: Oropetium thomaeum; assembly: GCA_001182835.1. Taxonomy (NCBI): domain Eukaryota; kingdom Viridiplantae; phylum Streptophyta; class Magnoliopsida; order Poales; family Poaceae; genus Oropetium; species Oropetium thomaeum. The sequence goes on along the minus strand of LFJQ01000067.1, from coordinate 1,137,700 downwards.
AAACGGGGTCAAATGCGTAAAGCGTTCTGAAAACAGGGTCAAATGAGCAATTCCCCCTAATTTAAATCCCCCGTTCCAATATTCCATGTTTGCGCCCTACGGGAGGCTGCACGTGAGGGGGAGTATTGAAGTATAAGTGGATTGCCCTTCTTTTCCCATCAGCTTAAGCTTTTTGGTGAACTGGTTAGGTACATGAAACTCAATATGGTATCAGAGGTAGAGGTCTCGAGTTCGAATCCTGACAGAGGCAGTTATATGTAATTTAAGTCCTCCGCTCCAATATTCCACGTTTGCGCCCTGCGGGAGGCTGCACGTGAGGGAGAATGTTGAAGTATAAGTGGATTGCCCTCCTTTCCTCATAAGCTTAACCTTTTGGGTGAACTGGTTAGATATATAAAACTCAATACTGTTGAAAAAAAATGGCCCTTTCAAGATAAAATGGAGGCAATTTCCTGTTAGAGTTCCATATGCTACGACAAAGTCAGGGCCAAGCACTTAGCAGAGTTGGTCTATACCTACCAAGTCCGGTCTTCTCACGTGGACAGCTCTATGTTGCCTTTCACGTGTGACATCACCAAATGGCCTCCGTGTTTTAGTAGAGAACAACTGCTCCGAGCATGCAGACCAGGCTCCGAATGTTGTATACACTGGAATATTTAATGATCTACATGAGCGATAATTCTATGAGATAAGATCTTATCCTGGGTGTTCCCTAATCATTTCTGATTTAAAAAAACTGTCAAGGTATATAGTTTCGTTTTTCCATTGCATCATAGTACGAATTAAAGAACACTGACTGTATATTACATGCACTTCTACATTTTGCATATTCAATGGTTTGGCAACCTTTTTAGATGTTCTAATAGATGTTAGTTCATTTTATTACTGATTATGAGTCAATTTAATGCTTTTAGAGTTCATTTTTTCTTTTAACGTTGTACATCATTTCCTCCTTTTTGGTTACTTCTAAAAACACTAGCAACCTCTTTTCAGTTGTAGCATGCTAATAATAGCTAGAGATAAGATGTAAGTACAAGCCTGTTAGTTTAGTTAGGAACCTAATTGCATACTGGAAAATGTGGTATAGGGCCAGTTGCATCTATAAAATCCCCAACCTGTATAAATAAACAGATTAAAAGAGATGAAAATGCTCACTGATTGTTTCTGTACCACCCCCTTGATGTTTTAGGCTCCTAAGTAAGTGGGTTCTTAAAATAATAATTAAGAACAAAAAATGTAGTTGTGGCTATCTACGATTCAGAAAATAAAAAGTTGTAAAAGAAGAAACACAGGCTGGTTCTCTTCCTTCCGAAGGATCTTATCTTCCTCCTGACATTTCCCAAAAATATTGTTCACTCCATTTATTACTGTCGATGGTGACAACGTCCTGTACACCACGTTATACGCATTTGATGATAGATATAGAAGATACCTGTCGCAACCCCATCCGATAAAATCGTACGGTTGCTCATCCAGGATCACTTTAGGGTGTCACTTGACGAAACAAGCGACCATACAGTACAATAATTAACGAGGACACGCAAAAGATTTAGATTGTACATTAAGTCTGGGATTACATTAGTTGGTTCAAAGATTAAAAGTGCGGAAGAAGTAGTTCGAAAACAAGCGGTTGACAGCGGAAGCTAAGAATTACAACTCGACGATATAATTAAGCACGCCAGCCCGCGGGTGCTTAATCTTCAAAGGTCGGAGAAGCGGGAACCCACTCAAAGGTCCACTCCGAGGGTGCTTTTCCTTCCCAACCACCACAACCAAACGAACCAAAGTTAGAAGCATCACCTACAAAACATTAATCCACAAACCTTGAGCAACTAATACTCAGTAGGACTTACCGATCAACATGGCCATCTAATGACCGACTCCTAGAATGCAAGGAGTATTGGTAGAAGTGCATCTGGTATTGCGAAAACAGCGCTAATAGTCTATTCCATTTTTAGCCAAGTTAACAGAGTTCGCTATTAATATGCTAGGTGTGCCACTATTCTAAACAAACAAGACTAAAGCATGACAATCCAAAGTTGAAACAACCATCTTCATCATTAATCCACTATTACATATCGTTGCAGCAGAAAGGAACAAGTGGTATTCTTAACCATGAGAATGACAATTATAATTGATTTACATCCTGCAGGAGAAACCCGAATAACACGATACATGCACACCGAATGAGTCACACGTGGCCACCATTCGCAACATCATGACAGAGTTGGCCCAACATCCATCTCTCCAAGGACATGGTCCTCCAGGCGATGCCCTGCATCCCTGTACGGCCTCAAGTCTTTCCCACTAGCACGAGGCCAAGAAAATAAAATACGAATTCATCCAGCCTGACAGTCCATACACCCGGAAAGAGAGATGGCCAATTGTCCAACAAAGTACAATGAGCTATGTCGGTTTTCTGGTCCTAGTTATCAGTATGCGCTCGGTACACAACTCAAACTTGACCAATGCAACCGCACTCGATAAAGTTTCAAGTTTTATTCAATCGTTAACTACCATTCCTCGAAATTGTTTCTTTGAGCAAACATGAGTAGTCTCCTTACTACTCATATCCTACCGTTTCCTACCCTTAAAGCTTAGCATTCTATCGCGATGGCTCTAATAAGGATATTCCATGGGAAAACCTACTAAGTCATGCATCTAGGTTTTCACAGCAAATTCTGAAAACTTAATGCACAAGCAACTCCTACACACATAGTGTTAAACATAAACATAGGTGTGCACCGGGGCTTGCCTTGGTCTGCAGAAAAGTCAGCGCACTCAAGAGAGAAGTTAGCTCCTGCGGGTGCCTCCTCCGGATTCTCATTTTCTGTCGGAAATTCCGGGTCGGTTCCTACATGATGAAAATACAGTTTGTGAGATGGCGATGACCAAGACTTGATAAAATAAAGGGTGGTTACTTCATTACATGATGCAGTATGATTGTGATAAATTTAATGAAAAGAGTCACAATGCCTTTATTAAAGATTAACTAGGGTTTCGACGTTTAGGAATTAGGGTTAACTCTAATTTCCTCGATTTCGTCGTTTTTATTAAGTCTTGATTCTATGATTGTGGTTCAACTAAAACTTCTCATTTTCTTTCTAGGAAATGATTCTTAGTTGGCATGTTCTCAAAATTAAGGATTCACTTTGGTTAGGGTTAGATCGACACTTTTCTTCAGGTATTAATTATTTAATAACTACGACGATTAACCTAGGGCTAAAAATAAAACTTTTAATTATACCTCAAGATCATTTTTAGTTGATAGTACTCTCTGAAATATGCATTTTGAACTTTGGCTGAGGCCTAGATGAATTTTATAGATTTTATAACAATTCATCAAAGTTTCTGTTATTAAATTTTTTTTATAATCGGAAACCATTAGTAAACCATAGAATAAAATTATGAAATTTTACGGGGTCACTCATGAGCACGAAAGCTAAAACTTTGCTTTTGGGTGTAACCTTTTGGATTGACGCGGACCCGCCCAGAAAGCCTCCTTTCGGGACGGGTCTGGTCGGTCGTTGAGCCAGGATCCTGTTGGGCAACGCTCGACGAAGCGAGCGTACACACGATACAACACAGGCAGGGGTAAACAGCAATAATTTACACGGAGAGAGAATTTAATACAACATTAATCCATAGATTGAAACTTAAGTCTTACAACAGATTCAGAGTGCGCAAATAAAGTTTTGAAAACGTAACAGCAGAAGACTCGATCGCTTACAGACTCCGACACTCATACATTAAGCGAAAGCATGCACCATGCCCGGGGTGTCATGCTACTGGCCACTTCAAAGTTACTGCGGCGACTCGCACAGCTCCCACTGGAGGTTTCCAACCTTGGGGTGAGACTCCTCCCGGTGGATGCTATCGTCCTGGTTCTGCATGTCGGCGCCTGAAAAACCACATATCGCTAACGCGTGAGTTTCTAAGAAGCTCAACAAGGCTGACCCATCAAAGGGCTGACTACAGCCGACTTCTAAGCATGAAGGCTGATGGGGGGGGTGGCTTTACTTGCAAAACGGACCCGCAAGCCTATACTACTCTTGGTCAAATTTTAGCACAGGTTAAGTGATTAAAATGTAACTTTGATTAGCACTGAACTAATCAGGCATAACAGAAGTAACAAAGTAGTAGTAATCATCATAGTAACATCCTCATTGAGTCTCAACTTATTTACTAAAATGTGACAGAGAGGTAAGTAAACTCATAGCTGAGAGCGACAGCGATTCGAACCGATTTTTATACCTCTGCAGGGTCAACCTAATCATACGACACGTGCGCGTCCCAGACCGCACGCGGCAACCGTTCGCACCAGCTCCTGCAACATCAATTCCGTCCTACGCCTGCCTCAGCAGCGCCGCATCCCAGCAGACAACACGTCCCAGACGGTTTCTGTGGAGTTCCCACGCTGCCCACCCCAGATCGCCTCCGATTCAGACACCGTAGGGTAAGTTCGACATTGCATTTACTAGGCTACGTAGGTTTACTGGGCCCCATTATTCCCAGCATATGATTAGTACATTCAATACTTGCCCAACTGTGCCACACGGATCAAATCAGACTACGGTCACCATGGTCCCGGACCAGTCGCCGACCTACTTGTACCTGGCCTGACCCTCAACCTTTTATCTTTCCTTACTTATTCACAACCATGTGGCACATCTCATGAAATAGTTTTATTCAATATCCTACCAATCGCGAGCAGCGTCCACTCTGCTCGACTTCTACCGGTAAGAACTTGCTAAGCATAGCAACTAATTGGTCGTCTATACCAACTACCGGTAGGGTTTCCTATGGGAACAAATGCAACTAAGGTTTCAATCAACTCCTAACAACTTAATGCACAAATATGACACCCTTAGTTGTAAAAGAAATCTTTAAACATTGGTTGTGCACCGGGGCTTGCCTGGTTCTTCGAAGTTGACGTTGACTTCTTCGGCGGAGATCGAGGATTCGGGCTCTGCAGCTACTTCGTGCGCTTCGGAATCTACATGATGCATTATGATTATGAGGAGTTCAAAGAAATTATAACATAATGCTTTCATCAAGGAGTATTCTAGGGTTTCAAATGGCGACGTTTAGAAATTAGGGTTAACCCTAATTGTTCGACGCCACTAGTTTAATTATGTTTTGACTTAATGAATGGGGTTCCAAGAAATCTACTCAATTTCCCACGAGGTGAGTTGTATATCGCCATATTCCCTGAATCAAGCAATTCAAACTTGGGTTGAGGATTGATCGGCACTTTTCTTCGGATAATAATTATTTAATAAACTACGACGATTAATCTTAGGGTTGAAATGAAATTTTCAATTGTACTACAATTTTATTTTTAATTCATAGTGCTCTCTAAAATATGAATTTTGAAATTTGTTTGAGGTCTAGATGAATTTTCTAAATTTTATAAAAATTCAACAAAGTTTCTGTTATTTAAAATTATAAAATCAGAAATAATTATTAAACCCTAGAATAAAATTATGAGATTTTATGTAGTCACTCATGAGCATCAAAAACAAAGTTCTGTTTTTGGGTTCAACTTTTTGGTGGACTTTTATAATGTATTATTAAAAAATGTAAATTAGCTAGGCAGACTGGAGTATTTTAAAAAGGTTACATACAACTTTGTGGTCCTAAAATCCTCATAAAATTCCAGAGGATAGCTACTGCCATGCGATATTTGTAGATCAAATGTGAGTCCTAGAACTGCCCTAGAATTTAAATTAAAATTCAAAAACAGAAAATATTATTCTAATTATTTCTGAAAATCCCTGGTCGTTTTGGAAAAAGTATTTTAACAGAAAATTAGTCCATTTCACAGGGATTCTATCAAATTTTAGTTTGGAATTTTTGAATTTTTCTGTGATTTGTTAGACACTTTGCAATGTTGACCAATTATTAGGTAAATTGAGATTCGAACGCTACAGGGCGGCCGAAAACAGGGGAGGGCTCCGGCGGTCTCCGGCGAGCCGGCGACGGGGTGGCTCGGCCAGGAGGCAGCAAATTCACGGTTAACCCATCACCCTCTACCCAACGGCGCCGAGCTTGCTCTCTGGGACGACCGGAGCATGGCCGGCGGCGAGGAGCGGCGGCAGCGCCCGAAGTCCGACGAGGAGATCACCGGAGGAGCGGCAGAGGGTGGAGGTTAGTCGGTCTAGAAGGCTCACCGTGGCGTGGGGATTCTGTTTGATGGAGTTGGGGGTCGCGGGGGTGGCCGGAAGACCGAAGTCGACGGTGAGCTCGAGCGGCATCAAAAGATGGACCGACGGCGGCACTCGGAATTCGTCGTCGCCGGTGAGCCTCTGTGGCCGAAACCTTATCAAAACCAATCACAAGGACGAGAGGGAGGAGCCGGAGGAAGGAATTGCAGAATGGTAGTACCGTGAGGAGGAATTTGAAGATCGTCGGTCGGGGTGGCGTCCTTTTGCCGGGGAGGATGATCGAGGCGTTCCGGGCGGAGGGAGCAACCGGAGGGGGACTTGCTGGACCAGGAGCTGTGCCGGAGTGAGGAAAACAGGTTAGGCAAGGTGAGGAGACCGAAGGATGGCCGGAAGGGTGGACTCACCGTGAGCCTCTCTTCGGCGGCAATGGCGACGGCGGCAACCGAGCGAGAGGAGAAGGAATAGCGCGAATACGGCGGGAAGGAGAAGGAAGGGGAAGAAGGGAAGAGTGTGTGCGCTACTTAAAGGGTTGGAGCGGGGCGGGGGCATGGTGACAGTACAGCAATCGCCGGGATTGGGCGGCCCGGGCGGTGGAGTGTCGCAGTGGAGGTTTTGCCGCGCACGAGGGAGAGAGGAGGGAGAGGGTGAGGAGTAATGGAGAGGATCTTTGGCGGGATTCTTGCTCGACGATTTGAAGCCTCGGTGCCGAAGGGAGCGCCGGCCGGCGGGGAAGGCTGCCCTGCCGCTCGCCGGTTGGTCGTGGCGGGCGGTCGGGTATTGTGGCTCGTCAGCTCCTTTTCAATTTGATTTTTGAATTACTACAAAGCTCCTTTTTAATTCGATTGAAAACCCTACCTTCCCAGCTGAGAAATTTTTGAAACTTTTTATGTATGCTCAGGGATTTATTTGGAACACTTTTTATTTAAGGTTCGAGTTCTGAATTGGCTCCTAAAATTTCTTGAATTTTCGTGTTCATTCTAGTTTGTGTGAATTTTAAAAAGGTCTAAATCTTATCCAAAAATTCTGAATAAATTCCCAAAATTCCATTTTGAAGTGAACTTAATTGTTATGCAAAAATATAGCTAGGGTGTTGTGGAAATTTGATAGATGACTCATTAGGGTTTAATTTCTTCCCGAAGAAGAAGGTTTTTGACACTGTGGGTGGAAACTTTCTGAACCTACTAGTCGAGTTCTGTTGTTTGTCACAATTGGCATAGTGTTCCTTTGGAGTATTTCAACAACATTTCTTTTTACCACCAGTGTCGATTCTGCTCTTAAGTGTGAATTTTTGTCGATTAGGGTTTTAAGTGGTCGATTTAGGCCCTGGTGACACCTGCGGTGTCACATGGATGAATTTTACAATGTATTTTAGAAAATAATACTTTAACTAGGTAGATATGAGTATTGTTAAAGTGTTGTATGCAACTTGGTGGTCCTAAAATCTCCGTAAAATTCCAGAAGGTGCCTATTGTCATTATGTACTCGTGGATCAAATCTTAGCCCCAGCAGTGCTCTAGAATTTAAATTTAAATTTAAAAATAGACAAGAGTATTTTAATTATTTCTGACAATTCTTGGCCGTTTTCAAAAAAAATGCTTTAACAGAAAATTAGTTCATTGTTCAAGGATTCAAATAAAATTAGGTTTGGCATTTTTAGATTTTTCCATTGTTTTCTACACATTTTACAAGTTCTGGCTAAATAATAGAAAATGGGAAAATTGATGAAACAGCGGCGGCAGAACAGAGGACATGGCAGAGGCGGCTCTCCGGTGGAATTCTCGTCGGAGAAGAGGGTTAGCGCAAGAATCGAAGTGTCGTGGAGCTTCACCTCGATGCAAGGAACTAGTTTGTCGACGAAGATGGCCACGGGGAATGGTGCAAGGTAGTCGGCGACGTGAGGCTTGGAGCGGCGTCAATGGTGGCCGAAGTGGTGGCGCGAGGCGTTCTTCGTCAACGGCGAGGAACTGCGGCCATAACCTTGTCAATTGAGTGCGCAAGGACTAGAGGAAATAGCCTGTGAAAGTAATTCGAGAATCATTATACCGCGACGACGTATTTCGAAGAATTGTGGCCGCCGGTGAGGTTTTTGGCCGAAAACAGGGGCGGCGGCGTTCCGGGCAAACGGCGGCACGGCTGGGGCTCTTGGTGGTTGGAGAGCTTCGGGGGATGGAGGGGAACCTAGGCGGCATGGTGGTGTGGCTTGGAACTCACCGGAGTAGCTGGCGTCGTGGGGCGCGGAGCACTAAGTAATGGCGACAGTGTTTTGTGTGGCGCGCGCGGTAGGACAGGGCAAGGAGCGAAGGGGAAAGAGGGAGCTGGTGCTTGGCCTTATATCCGAAGGAGAAGTGAGAAAAGGAGAGAGAGCAGGGGCGCACGGAGGGGGCAGAGGGCCGGCCGGCGGCGGTATGCGGCTAGGGCGGCGGCTTCTGCTTTGGAGACGACGTGTGGCAAGAGGAAAGACGGTCGGCGCAGAGAGAAAAGAGAGGGAGGGAGGAGAGAGGAAGGGGAGGAAAACTCTTGCCACGATTCAATGCCATAGGAGTAATGGCGACGTGGGAAAACTGGCCGGCGGTCAGCCGCGCCTCAGCGATTGAGCAGAGGCGGCGCGCCACTGTTCACAGTACAGAAGTTTTCAAATTTCATTTTTAATTATTCCAACTCCCTTCACTTGAGTCAATTGAAAACCCTAGCTCCCGAGTTCAAAGATTTTTGAAACTTTTTGTGTGAGCTAAGCGAATTATTTGGAACAACTTTCCTTATAGGAATATTCCCTGATTCAGCTCCTAAGAGTCTGTGAATTTTCAACTTTGTTCAAACTTGTCGGAATTTTAAAAGGGTTTAGACTTCTTCCAAATATTTTGATAAAATCTCTAAAATTCTATTTTTAATGTGTACTTAATTGTTATGCAAAAATATGGCTAGGGTTTTGTGGAAATTTGGATAGCCATGAGTTAGGGTTTGGATTTAATTCCTTTTAACAGGATTTCGACACTGTTAGTTCAAATCTTTCCGAACTTTAGAGCTGTTAGTTGGATTTAATTCCTGTTAACAAAGAACTGTTAGTGTTCTGTTGTATGCCAAAGTTTTCATGGTGATCCTTTAAAGCATTTCAAACAACATTCCTTTTCACTTCCAGTGTTGATTTTTACTTTTTAGGTGAGTAAATTGCCGATTAGGGTTTTAGTGTGTCGATTTAAACCCTGGTGACACCTGGGGTGTCACAATAACATCCCCAGATTCTATACTTTTGTAATATGACTCATATCTTTGTTAGTATGGAAGCCATACCAGATCCGAGTAGGTATCTAGAAGGGTCTGGTAAGGATATAAATATGTAGGTCCCCTCCAAATGGGGGACATCGACAAAGAGGATAAGAGCCGAGGTCGTGCTAGCTAATTGAGGCAGACACGAACTCCACGAATAACAGAAAACATTGTCAGAAGATGTAGGGTTGTTACTCCTTACACGGGGGGGAGGGGGGGTGGGGCCTGAACCAGTATAAATCCTCGCGTCATCTCCTTGATTAATTTTTCCTAAAAGCCTAATCCCTTCAAACCTCAAATATCTAACGATCAAATCATAAACAGAGGTGCGTCATGTAGGGGGCTTCACAGATGATTTGATCAAAATGTTGACAGTCAGATCGACAATCAACGAGATCTATTTCGGGAGTCTCAGATTCGTGTCCAATGAATCTGGAGTTCTAGTTGACAGATCCCACTGAAGATCATCGCCAAAACTTCAATTCTGGTGTCAGCCGTGAGAGGTATCACACTGACCCCCGAATTGAAAACATTATTGACGATGATATCAATTGGAGCGAGATCTATGAATTCGAGCGTGGAATCTTCATGGTTAACAGTGGACATCCAAACAGAAGCAGAACTATCTCCTCTGTATCACGATGGGGTCAGTCTGGTTATAGTTGAAGCTTGAGTCGAGCCAAATCTATGACTCCACGTAATCTTAACCATGACTTCCAGCAAGTCAGGTTGCAAACTATCCTGGAAACCATGAAGGATCATGTGTTGTCAGATTCACCTGCAGCCCCAATTCTCAAACGAGCTCTCAAAATTGCTGGACAAGCTCCGGGAGCAATTCCAGAAAGATGACTTTGAGGCGGAATCATCTGATGCTCAAACTCATCAACATAATCGCAATCTCGCTCCCCTCCCACCCATGCTGCTAGACATACCATCAACGCTAGAATAGCTCGAAAAGAGCAATGGAGGCCATCGGATGGAGGATGTCGAGCGTATACCCCAAGGCTACGTCAAGTCAGATGACCAGAAAAGTTTAAACTAGGAGCTGTGGAAAGTTATGATGGCACCACCAGCCCAGATGAATTCTTGCAAATCTATTCTACTGTGACTGACGCTGCAGGGGGTAACGACGCTGTCAAGGCTAATTACCTTCCCACAGTGTTAACGGGCAGCGCTAGATCTTGGCTCATGAATCTTCCTCCCGAAACCTATGACTCTTGGAGAGAGGTTGCAGCGGCTTTTTCGACCAACTTTCAAGGAACATACACTCGGTCCGGATCTAGAGCCCAGTTGTTTTGATGTAAATAGAAAGACAACGAGAGCTTGCATGACTATATCAAGAGATTCACTACGACACGGAATTCTATCCCCATGATAGATGATTCCACGGTTATCATGGCTTTCGTAGAAGGGGTGAAAGATGTTTATACTACTGAAAAATTGGGAGTTGAAGTCCCACATACCGTCGAAGAACTGTTTCAGATTCTAGATTCCTGCGTCAAGGCCTCCGATGCACGTCAAAGAGTCCAAGGAAGGGAACATCATAGAAAATCTGATAAAAAGTGCAAGCTAGAAGGAAAGGAAGTCAATGTCGTTGAATCCGGTAAGAAAACTACTGGTCAAAAATTTTAGAAGCAAAAGAAGGAAACACCTAGTGACTGTAATCAGAGGGAAAGACCTGCCGATGCTGAGAAGTGGTGTCAGACGCATCATTCCACCAAGCACAACTTGGAGGATTGTAACACGTACCAAGAATTCATGAAACTTAAGAATAGCAAGAATCTAGAAGAAAAAGTGCTCGAGGAAGAGATCGCAGCGATTCTGATACTAACAGCATTGACATGATCTTCGGAGGATCGGCCAGAACTACCTCAAAAGGCCAGTATATGGATGTACAAAGGCAAAAAATCTCTGGCAGAACCGTGTATACAGAAGTTAAAATGGTAAGCAGAAATTAAGTTTGGAATAATAGATCTTCCAGAAACCCTATCCGAGCTGGATAACCTACCATTGATAGTCAAAATCCTCATACATAAGTCAAAAATGGAGAGAACAATGGTAGACAATGGGGCAGCAATCAATCTATTGTTCTACGAACTGTTCAAGCAAATGGGTTTCACTCATAAAGATCTAAAGTCATCCAACACTCCATTCCATGGGATCATACCTAGTAAATTTGCTTATGCCCTCGGGCAGATAGACTTGGATGTCACCATGGGACCACTAGAGAATGAGAGGAAAGAAAAGCTAACTTTTGAACTGATTTCGACTCTCCATATAATTGCATTATGAGAAGACCATTTTTGAGGAGGTTTATGGTTGTCATCCACTTCAAGTTTACACAATCAAGATTCCAGGACCACAAGGTGCGATCAGCATCATGGTCAATCAATCTCAGGCATTCAGATGTGACATGAAGGCGCTCGAGATGGCAGAAAAAGCGGAAGAAGAATTCCTGAAGAATAATATGCCATCCAAGCGAATCAAGCCAACACTTGATATAGAAGAATCCAAGAAGAAGATGAAAAAGAAGACAGGCGAAACTAAAGAAGTCATCCTCAATCCAAACATGCCATCGCAAGTAACCAAGATTGGAACTGAGTTATCTCGTAAACAGGAAACGCGCTCATCACCTTCCTTTAGGCTAATACAGATGTGTTCGCTTGGGAACCATCTGATATGTCTGGCATCCCCAGGGAGGTAATTGAGCACAATCTTGGAATTAAACGAGGAGCAAGGCCTGTCAAGCAGAAGGAGCGGAAGTATACCCTAGAAAGAAGAGCAGCAACCAAAGAAGAAGTAGAACTGCTAGTCAAAGCCAAATTCATTAGAGAAGTAGCTTATCCTGAATGGCTTGCCAACTCGGTTTTAGTCAAAAAAAACCTAATGGGACCTGGCATATGTGTATTGATTATACCAGTTTGAATAAATTTTGTGATAAGGCCGAGTATCCCTTTCCCCGCATCGACCAGATTATTGATTCTACTTTCAGATGTGAATTGTTGTCATTTCACGATGCATATTCTGGATACCATCAGATCCATATGAACCCAGAAGATGAGGAAGCCACCGCCTTCGTCATGCCTTTTGGTACGTTCTGTTATATAGTTATGCCTTTTGGATTGAAAAATGCTGGTAGCACATATCAGAATTGTGTACACATAGTCTTTAGCAACCAGGTTGGTCGAAACCTGGAAGCATATATTGATGATATTGCAGTCAAGACGAAAAAGAATGAAGACTTGATAATAGATCTCAAAGAAACATTTCATAACCTGCGCAAGTATCAGATGAAGTTCAACCCTAGCAAATGTGTTTTTGGAGTGTCCTCCAGAAAACTGCTAGGATATATTGTGTCAGAGCGAGGTGTTGATGCCAATCCAGCCAAAATAAAGGCAATCGAAGATCTACAATCCCCTAGATGTTATAAAGAAGTCCATATATTGGTAGGGAAGATAGCATCTCTTGGCAGATTCATCTCCAAGGCAGGAGAGCATGCAATGCCATTTTACAAATTACTAAAAAAGCTAGAAGGTTTCAAATGGAATGAACAAGGAGAGCAAGCTTTTCAAGATTTCAAGACGTATCTAAAAAAAATCCCCACCCTGACCCCCCCCCCCCCCCCAAAACTCAATGAAGAACTTCTGCTATATGTCGCCGCAACAGAGGGAGTGGTGAGCACAGTATTGGTGGTCGAACGAGACCAACATCGTGAAATAGGGAAGAACAGAATTACTATTCAATCCCCAATATATTTCATAAGCGAATACATGTTGTAAAATTGAAATATCCTCAGGCTCAGAAGCTCATGTATGCACTATTGTCAACTTCACGGAAATTAAAGCACTACTTCTTGGGACACAAAATCAAGGTAGTATCAGATCGACCAATAGGAACTTTATTGTTCAATCAGAATGCAGTAGAGCGAATCTCGCAACGGGTAGTCGAGCTCGGACAATATGATTTAGAATTCGTGCCTCGAACAGCAATAAAAAGTCAAGCCTTGGCAGACTTTATCGCAGAATGGACGGATCTAGATTCAGTTAAGAATTCAGTCACTCGAGAACATTGAATTTTATAATTGATGGTTCATTTACTCTCAAAGGAGTTGGAGTAGGAATAGTACTTATCAAAGACTGCCAGCGCCATAGCCGTCGTCTCCACCAGTGGTTGACCCTCCACCTCCCCCGCCGGTAGGTGACGATGAAGGTGCCAACGGGCGCCATGGACGAAGACAGGAGTCACATTCGCCGAGGTCAAACCCCAAAAACTCGGCGAGCGGTTTCCCTGATTGTGGCAAGGCGGCTCGTATCTCTGTGCATGATAGGTTGAGTCCTCGGCCAACGACAGAGGGGCATGTAGCAGGAGAGGCAGCAGCATTTGATGAGGACGTCTCTGTACCTGAACCAGAGAAGGCAAAAACGGCTCGCCCGCCGTGTGTAGATCAAATTTCAGATTCGGTGGAGTTAATTGAAGATCTTGCTGCTATTGTCATTAATCCCTCTTTCGGGGTTCACGCCAGCGCTTCGTTTCACTCGTCAGGTGATGGTGTTTGGCTGTTTGATGTGACAGAGCAGGAGAAAGTTCCAGAAGCTGGTGAACGTTGCCTGGAGCTGGACGTGCATGCTCCTGTATCACAAGGTTTGACCGTACTGGAGGCGCTTCCTTTGTGGCAGATCAGGTCGAGTCCCAGGCTCTTGACCATATTTCTCTGGATGCGCCTGTGCTTGCATTTCTGAGTATATCGCTAGAAGCAGCTACAACGCGGTATGTCTAAGAACACACGGCAGAACCGGTGCTTGATAACCTAAGTGTGATAGCGGCAGCCGTGTCCCCCCCATCTGGTCATCACGCTGATGTCGTGGGAGTGGTAGATATGGCTGACCCTCCGCTTGGGGGAATGGGCATCAATGTTGCGCCCGATAGTGCCATGACGTCGGAGGAGCCATCTGAGGCAGGAAGGCAAATGTTGCCGGCTGACAATCCTCCGTCCCCAAAAACTATTTTCATCTCTAAATCGTCCAGCCCAATCGGCGTTGCCTCCCAGGCACCACTGGCCCCTGAGAGACAGAAGAAGACTCTGCCTTCGGGCTTCAAATCAAGGCGAAATCGTCGTGTCGCCAAGCTTGCTCCAGAGGATGTGAATGGAGCTTTGGTGGCTGTCTGTCGACAACTGGGCTTCACAAATGCAGAGAACAAAGTGACAGCTGCGTCCTTGGAAGATTACAACTGAGTGTTTGATCAACCTTTGAGCCAAGAACATCTACGTGCATTGGCTGCGCTCTTTGGCTGGAGCGCGCCTCCGGAGGCCGAGGTGCGGGCTGTAAGAGGAGATACCATCTTCTGAGATGTTTGTCGTGGTCGTTCTTTTTGTCTGTAATCAATGGCTTCTATCAACTGTTTGATATGGAATACGCGGGGTTTAAATGATAAAGCACGTAGAGATATAGTGCATAAGGTGGTTCAGGTTTGTCGGCCGGTGATTGTTTGTTTGCAAGAGACTAAGTTGGCACATATCTCTGTTCTTGATGCTAGTGCTATTTTGGGTCAAGGCTTCTCCTCTTACATGTACTTACCGGCGCAAGGGATGAAGGCGGAATTCTGGTGGCTTGGCAGGATAATTTGATTGCTGCTGAGCACCATCGAGTTCATCGCCACTCGGTTTCAGTAAAGTTTCGGGAAGAGGGAGCAGAGGCGTGGTGGTTGTCGGGTATTTATGGGCCATGCCAGGACGCAGATAAGCCAGCTTTTTTAGAGGAGCTGAGGGAGGTTCGCAGCTACTGCACAGGTCCTTGGATGTTGGCTGGAGACTTCAACATGATATTCAGTTCGGAAGACAAAAACACCGATAATGTAAACAGAGCAATGATGGGGCGTTTCCGTCGCTTTGTCAATGAGATGGAGCTCAAGGAAATACCTATGCTAGGTCGTCGATATACTTGGTCTAATGAGAGAGAATCGCCAACCCTTGTCAAGTTGGATAGAATTCTCTGCACAGTTGATTGGGAGGACATTTACCCGGAATGTGTTTTGCAAAGCCATGCCACCGAGATGTCAGATCATTGCTCTTTGATTCTAGGACTCAGAGATGGAGTACAAAGGAAAAGGCGCTTCCATTAGGGCTGAAAACGGGACGGGAAAATCCCGTCCGTCCGGCAACCGTATCCCGATTTTTTTCGTTCGTTTTCGTATTACTCGGACTTGTACGGAAACGGGACGGAAACGGGGTGCATAAACGGGATACGGGAACGGAAACGGTTTGGCGTTTTTCCGTCCGTTTTAACGGAATCCCGTTTTTTATCGGGATGATCCCGCATTTCTATTCGGGATAGTATTCGGAAATGAGCCCAATCCAACAACTAAGTCCAGCGGTCCAGCCCACAATTCGATAATAACCCTAGCATATATAAGCCTGCACTATCTCTCTCTAACTCTCACTCTCTGACTCTGCTTCGCCAGCTCCAGCCGCCACCGCTGGCCGGCGGCCGCCGTGCCGCCTAATCCATCCGTCGCCACCGCCAGTCCGCCCGCCGGCCTGCCATCTATTCCGCCGCGTCGTCCCGGCACCGGTGCCCCCCCGGCCTCTGTCCTCCGCCCTCCGGCTTGCGGCCCCCATCCACTTCCCTCCCGGGCGACGCACGCCAGGCGGCCAGGGTCAGGTCGCTCGGCGGCTTGACTTCTCCACGCCGTGAGGATGGCGCCAACCTCCCTCGAACGGGAGGCGAGTTCAGGTGTGGGCCGGGCTGCTTGGTTGCTCTTTGGGAACAATGCACCGTCGACCAACAGAGCGAGAATCTCAGATCGTTCTGTTTCTCAAGGTAAATCTCATCTCTCTACTAGTACCATATATATTCATTGCTCTAGCTTAGTGCCATGGGTTGAACTTGAATCATATTGTCCTCCGATTGTTGATTAGGGTGTAAGAGAAAAGCCAGTCAAGCTGCCACTGCTAGAGCTGAGACAATTTTGATCCCGGATGGTGATGACCCAGGTCGTACTGATGCTGCTCGTGCTGAAAATGCAAGTTTACAAGGCCAACAGCAAGATGATGCCGACGGTGATGGTAATGCTGATGATGTTATTGTCATTGAGGAGGAATGTCCAACTGGAAAGAGGAAAAAGAGATGCACCTCTGACGTCTGGCAATATTTCACCAAGAAGGAGGAGATAGTAGAGGTTGATGGGAAGCAATATGTTCAGCTATGGGCGCACTGTAACTTCCCTAAATGCAGGACCAAGTATAGAGCAGAGAGCACCCAGGGAACAACAGGATTTAGGAACCATTTGAAGTCAGCCCATAGAATACTGAAAGGGCAGCAGGAACTGAAAACTGAAAGGGTTCATGGCAAAGATATATCAATGGTGCAGCCCTACATGTATGATCCAGAAGTAAGTTTGAAGAAGTTTTATTTGGCAATTGTCATGCATGAGTATCCTTTTAACATTGTAGAGCATGACTACTTTGTTGACTTCATCAAGTCTTTGCGTCCACATTTTCAAATCAAGTCACGAATCACTGTTAAGAAAGATATTATGGACATCTTTATGGCAGAAAAGGATAAACTGTATTTGTATTTGAAATCTGTTAAGTCTCGATTTAGTGCTACAATGGATATGTGGACCTCTTGTCAAAATAAATCATTTATGTGTGTCACTATCCATTGGGTAGATAAGGAGTGGCGTATTCAGAAAAGAATCATTAGCTTCTTTCATGTTGGTGGACGACATACTGGACAGAAGTTGTCACAAACCTTCTCAGAAGTCATGGTTAAGTGGTATATTGAAAAGAAGTTGTTTTCCTTAACTTTGGACAACGCTAGTGCAAATGAAGTGGCTGTCAAAGATGTTGTTGCTGATCTAAAAGAAAGTAATGGTAATCTGGTTTGTGATGGCATCTTCTTCCATGTGAGGTGTGCTTGTCACATACTCAATTTGGTTGCCAGGGATGGCTTGAGTGTAATTTCACACACAGTGGCCAAGATTAAAGCAGTTGTGCTAGCTGTAAAAAGCTCTCCTTTGCAGTGGGAAGAACTAATGAAACGTGCTAGTGAGTGTGGGCTAGATACAACAAAAGGTCTCTCACTTGATGTTTCGACCAGGTGGAATTCAACCTTTCTGATGTTGAGAGATGCGTTGTATTACATGCCAGCTTTTTTGAGGCTCAAGTCCTCGGATCGCCGTAGGTATGACCACATCTGTCCAAGTTCTCCTGAGTGGAGTATGGCATTAACTCTTTTCCAATGTCTGAAAAAATTTTATGACCTCACCGAGCTGCTCTCTGGTACTTCTTATCCCACTGCAAATTTGTTTTATAGAGGCTTCTGTGAGATAAAAGAGCTTATTGATAAATGGTGTGTTAGTGAAGATTTAACAATTAGAGATATGGCTGTTGCAATGAGTGCCAAATTTGAGAAATATTGGACAAAGTCTAGTACTGCTCTAGCTGTTGCATGCTTCCTGGACCCTCGGTACAAGAAAAGGCTGATAGAATTCTACATGAAAAAATTTTATGGTGATCTGTACCAAGTGCAGCTAGAAGAGTTTCTAAGTGTCATGAAGAAATTGTATCAGTTTTATGCTAGTTTATCACCTACAACTCCAAAGAACAGGAGTGATGCAGCAGGACCTAATAGCACAGATGACTTTTTGGTGGAGAATCGAAATGAGGAACTTGAAAGCTTCTTGTATGATGCAGATGCCCATGATCTAGATGACTTAAATGAACTGGAGAAGTACATGGCAGAGCCTCTACTAAAGCATAGCGGTCAGTTTGATATTTTATCTTGGTGGAGGGGCAAGACAAAAGAGTATCCTATTCTCACACAAATTGCTCGAGATGTCATGGCAATACAAGTGTCAACAGTTGCTTCTGAGTCTGCCTTTAGTGCTGGTGGTCGTGTCATTGATCCTTTTCGCAGCAGTCTTAGTCCTGAGACAGTTGAAGCTTTGATTTGCACCAAGGATTGGATAAGTGCTGAAAGAAAAGGTAATTTTTAAATTTTGTTCTGCTGAATTACTTTTCTATGCTCGTGTGTCTCACTTTGTCGTTATCTTTTCAAGATGCTAAGAAACTTCCATCGTTGATGACTGATCTTGAGTTCCTGGAGGCCGTGGCTTCTGTAATGAAGGAGGATGTGGTATGTTACACTTGTTTTTTTCCTGAATTGTTACATATGCACTACTAGAAAATTGTTACATAGCACCTTTGTTTGCTGCTGAATCATCACGTTTTGGGTGCATCCTAAATTGTAGAACGAAAAAGATGAAGCAATGAGTGACCAATTGGAGGAGGATAGTGACCCTGATGCCATGGATGACTATGGGGAGTTGTAGACAGGCACTGGACATGACTGGGATGTAATGACGTTGGGAGACCTTATTATTTTGTTTTATGAGCTTATGTTAACTTAAAACACTTATGTGTGTCACAGTGTCAGTTGTATGTTACCTACTTACCTTTGTTGAGACTTATGTGTACTGAAAGACTTGTTGATTGGCACCGACTTAATTACCGGGTACCGACCCATACCGGTATATTTTAATGTGGTTGTTGTCCGTGCTATGAGTGGTTGTCTGCTTGACTGTTGATGTATATGTTAATGTGTTATTATGTCGAATCATTGTTTCTGACTTAATTACCGGGTACCGACCGATACCGGTATATTTTCGTTCCGATAAGTTCGTTTTCGGACATCCGTATCTATCCCGACCGTTTTCGTTATCGGCTTTTCCGTTTCCGTTTCCGTCCGATGATCAATATGTGGAAACGGAAACGGTAACGGGTTTTTCCGACCGTTTCCGACCGTTTTCAGCCCTAGCTTCCATTTTGAAAGCTTTTGGATGAAGTTACCGTATTTCTTAGAAACAGTAGCATCATCATGGGGAGAGGTGGTACAACCATGTTGTCCGCTGCAGCGCATATCCATCAAGCTTAAGCGTCTCACGCGTGTTCTACAATCTTGGAGTGCAAAACGGGTAGGTCATGTTAAAACCCAACTAGCCCAGGCTCGGGAAGTGTTGCATCGGTTGGAAATAGCTCAAGACAGAAGGCCCTTGATACCAGGTGAAGAGTGGATGGGGAAGGAACTGAAAAAGCTTTGTCTACGACTTGCTTCGCTTGAAAGAACAATAGCTAGATTGCAATCAAGAGTCATACAGCTGAAAGATGGGGATGCAAATACCTCATTCTTTCACAAGCAGGCATCTTACAGGAAGCGAAAAAACTTCATTCCAAAGCTTGTTGATGGTGATCAAATGGCAACGTCACAAGAGGAGAAACACAAGATCTTGTTCGATTTTATGACGTCTGCTAGGCTCGGCTCCAAGCAGAGAGCTCACCTTGGACTTGGATTTTTGTCATCGGGAAGGAGTAGACCTTTCTGATCTTGATGCACCATTTACGGATGAAGAGGTTTGGGCAACAGTCAAATCACTGCAGGCAGATAGAGCTCCGGGCCCAGATGGTTACACAGGCCGTTTTTACAAGGCATGTTGGCCAATAATCAAGATAGACATCACAGCGGCCATAATCACTCTACAACAAGGTGATGCCAGGGGTCTTGGATTACTCAATGCTGCATATATTACCCTAATTCCAAAAAAGGTGGATGCTGCATGGCAAAGGATTTTCGACCAATAAGTCTAGTGCATAGTTTCGCTAAGTTGATTACTAAAATTCTTGCCAACCGATTAGCACCTCGTTTGGGCTCCATGATTGCTACAAATCAAAGCGTGTTTATCCGAGGGCGGTGCATACATGACAATTTCATGCTGGTGCAGCAGACGGTGAAAACTTTGCATCGGCAAAAGGTTCCTAGTCTGTTTCTCAAGCTGGACATCACAAAAGCATTTGACTCAGTCTCATGGGGTTTCTTATTGGAAGTGCTGAGACACATGGGTTTCGGAGTGGCATGGTGCGACTTGGTTGTCAACTTGCTCTCTACTTCTTCAACCCGCATCTTGCTAAATGGTGAACCTGGGGACTTCATTCAACACCAACGAGGTCTTCGGCAAGGCGACCCTCTCTCCCCTATGTTATTCATCCTTGTCATGCATGTGTTAAATAGTTTGTTTGTTAAGGCAGATTCTGAAGGGATGTTACAGCCATTGTCTAATAGGGTGTCTGGATAAAGACTCTTGCTTTATGCAGATGATGTAGCACTTTTCATCAAGCCGGTGAGGGAGGAGCTCCTGGTTACAAGAGACATTCTTCATATTTTTGGGAAGGCCTCAGGCTTGGAAACTAATTTAGAAAAGAGCAATATTATGCCCATCAGATGTGATGATATTCCTTCGTAGATAATCAATGATATGGTTCCAAGTGCGTTAACGGATTTCCCGTGCTCTTATCTAGGGTTGCCTCGATCTCACAAGAAGCTCAAGAAATCGGACCTTATGCCATGGATTGAGAAGATTGAGAATAAGCTTCCGGGTTGGAAAGCAGGCTCATGAATAAAGCAGGACGTGCAACTCTGGTGCATTGTGTACTCTCCGCGATCCCCGTGTATCTGTTGATTGCTATGAATGTCCCCAAATGGTTCATTAAAGCTGTGGACAAAATCCAAAAGGGATTCTTGTGGAAACGAAGGGATAATGCTAATGGAGGCTGCTGTCTAGTTGCTTGGTCCAAGGTTAACCGACCTTTGGATCTTGGAGGGCTAGCTATTCCTAACCTAGAAGTTTTATTTTGGGCCTTACAGATGGCAGTGGTTTAAAAAGACTCGAGATGATCGACCGTGGACTGATCTGGAGCTTCTTGCACACTCGAATGCGCTAGCTCTTTTTGCAGTTGCAGTAATCACAGAAGTCGGCAATGGAAACAACACTCTATTTTGGTCGGATCGTTGGTTGCTTGGCTGCTCAATTGAAAATCTAGCGCCGACGATCGTTGCTGTTATAGCACCAAGAGTTCACAAAAGAAGAACAGTGGCTGAAGCTCTTGATAATGGGGGTTGGGTGCAGGACATTCGTAATAGGGGTGGACTGTCATGGCATTGGATCAGTGAGTTCTTAAGGTTGTGGGAATGCCTATTGACCGTCACACTCAACAATGAAGAAGACCAACATATCTGGAAGTTCGAAGGGTCAGGTTGCTATTCCGCTAAATCAGCATATAGAGCTTATTTCAATGGTTCGATATTCTTCGAGCCTTGGCGTCATATATGGAAAACTTGGGCTCCACAGAAATGTAAATTTTTCTTGTGGCTAGCAGTCAAGAATAGGTGTTGGACAGCAGATCGTTTGGCGCGAAGGGGCCTTGAGCATCCGGAGAACTGCCCTCTTTGTGACCAGGAAGACGAGAACGTCCAGCACTTGCTTTCTACTTGTGTAGTGGCAAGACAGGTCTGGTTTCATATTTTTGAACCCCTGAATCTTGTTGCTGCGGTGCCTAAACTTAATGAGAAAAGCTTTGCTGAATGGTGGAGACATGCAATGAAAAAGGTTAACAAGGACAAGCAGAAAGGGGTGAATTCCTTGATCACCTTGACAGCCTGGAGCATCTGGAAACACAGAAATGCTTGTGTGTTCGATAGTGCACTCCTTCAATTTCTGCTGTCTTGCGTGAAATCAAGGATGAATATAGTCTGTGGTGTATGGCCGGTGCTAATAATCTAGAGGGATTAGGTCTAGAAGGACAGTTGCTGAGTTAAAAAGCTTCCCTTCGGTTTCTTGGTCATGTCTTTTTGTATCAATTGGGTAAACGTCTTTCTGTTCTATTACGTGAACCGAGTCTCATATTTGGTCCCCGTATGAGATAAGGAAGATGTAAGGGGACTTTTATTTTCTCTCTAATACAAAGAAGCGCAGCTCTCCTATGTTTTCGAAAAAAAAAACCAGAAGGGAGTATGCTGAAATATGCTATACAGTTGTTATTTCAAGCTACCAACAACGTCGCAGAATATGAAGGATTAATTAATGGGTTGAAAATCGCAAAATCTTTGGGTATAAAGCAACTGCTGGTAAGAGGCAACTCACAACTGGTAGCCAGACAAATTCAGAAAGAATATCAATGTTCAGATAAAAAAAATGGCAGCAAATACAGGTTTTGAAATCCAGTACATCCCTCGGTTGGATAACAGAGACACAGATCACCTGACCTAGATCGCATCATCCAGATCCCCAGCTCTACGAGACGTATTCCTTGATAAGTTACAACAGCCATCTATATTGACAACACCAGGGTCAGAGCAGGTTGTGTCAGAAGAAACAGGTATCATGATCCTAGGTCAAGAACAATCATGTTGGATGACACCAATCAAAGCCTTTCTTCAGAATCAACCTGTACCAGATGACGACGAAGAAACTATCCGGCTAAGTCAACAAAGCCGATCTTATCACATGATTGGAATTTTATTATACCGACGATCTGCCAACAGAATTCTGTTTAAATGCGTACCAAGAGAGGAAGGAATCAAACTTTTACATGTATTCATGGAGGAATTTGTGGTGCGCACGCTGCACATAGATCTTTGGTGAGCAAAACTTTTCGATATGGATTTTATTGGCCAACAGCAAAATTAGATGCTCTTCAGATAGTCAAGACTTGTGAAAAATGTCAGATGTTTCAAAAACAAACAACACGGCCGGCTAACACATTAAATACTATTCCATTATCATGGCCCTTCGCAGTATGGGGCATTGATACTTTGGGTCCGTTCCCAAAGGGCAAACATGGATGCCATTTCCTCATCGTGGCTATTGACACGTTCACTAAATGGATCGAGGCAAACCAGTTGTCAAAACAACTCAAGAGTCGATCATTAAGTTCTTCAGAAGCATTGTCACTAGATTCGGCATCCCAAACAAGCTGGTGTCAGACAATGGTCCTTAGTTCAAAGGTCAAAAGTTTGAGAAATTCTTTACAAATCTCGGTATTACGCATGCGACGTCATCAGTAGTACACCCCCAAACCAACGATCAAGTTGAAAGGGCAAATGGAATTATCCTTCAGGGTATCAAGAAGAGGGTTTTTGAGAAAGTCGACTTTTATGAAAAGAAGTGGGTAGATCATCTACCTTGGGTACTCTGGGCCAGTAGAACACCATGAAGCAGAGCCACAGGGGAAACACCATACTTCCTAGTGTTCGGAGCTGATGCAGTCATTCCCCCAGAAATACATTTGCAATCGGATCGATTTCTGGAATGGACACAAGAAACAGATGAAGAATCCAGAGGTTTGGACATCAATCTGATTGAAGAGAACAGAAATCAAGTTCTCGCCAGGACGCAATGATACCGAGAAGGATTGAAGCGGCATTACAATAAAAAAGTCAGTAAAAGAGAACTTGATATGGGGGATCTCGATCTGAAAAAAGATACTACCACGAAGAATAAACATAAGTTGTCCCAGCAGTTGGGATGGAGCATATGTGTTAGCAAACATAGATGGGGAGATGCTGCCTAATACACGGAACATGGATCAGCTGCACAAGTTCTACGCATAACACAATTTTATAGAATTTTACATAAGTTATTTTTTCACAACCATGTACACAGGGGGCTAGGTCTATTGTCAAAAGTTATCCTATGCTCATAGTTTCATCTTTGAGGAGTACCACCCTTGGATAATTTCATGGATAGTCAAATCTTGGATAGTTAAATCCACCAACATTTTTTCTTCTATCATCTGATAAAGAAGTTATGTCGTTTGTCTAAGGCATGTAATAGTAATGCTCCTATAACTAGTTGGTTATCAGAAGACACGGTAATACTACACACTATCCTAATTACGGCTACACGTGCACCTTCTTTAAACTTTAAAGCTGGAAGTAATAAGTCATACACAGGCACGGCGTACGTCAGGAGAATATAAACATCAGGCATGGTAATGCTCCTAGTAAGTCCTGAGTTGCATTTACTTCTCCAAGGTCATTTTCAGAACAAGCGGGTGCCTACCATTGTTAGAAGTCCACAACTAGTTCGGGTAAAGAGCAAGTCTCGACCAACTTGCCCTAGTAATACATCACCAGGACAAAGCTGGGGGCTACTACTATCACAAGTCCAAAAAAGGCAGTTCCAGATAGCAATCAGAACAAATATATGAAGTAATCAAAGTCAGAATCTAGAGGAAGAACAATAACTTACTCATCTCAGAGATCAAGATCTCCAAGATGAGTCGGGGCAAGCAAGTTTATACAACATTACAAGTTTAGAAGTAGACATCAGTGCATAAACAAAAGTCATCAACAGACTCTATCACAACCCTAATCTTCATCTGAAGAAAGATCTAAACCTTGAGCTACAATGAAGTCTTGGGCAGGCCTGGTTGCTTCCGCTACCAACTTATCCACTTCTTCATCAGCACAAGCAAAACCACCATCCAGCTTAGTCAAGTCCAGATCTGGATAATAGCTTTTCAAGGCTGCCAAAGCATAAATAGCTCCCCCTGCTGCACCTCCAATAGGCTGTTGCGCCAGACGTCGTCGCTCCTGTTCAATGGTGTTGCACTCCTGCTTAAGACCCTCCACCAGCTGATCGTGATGACTACATTTTTCCCTCAGAACAGCTTCACGGCTCGCAGCAGTGGATGCTTCCTTGCGCAAGATCCACATCTGAACTTCCTTTGTATTAACCATGCGGGTCATCTCAGAAAGCTATGCTTTGGAAGTCTTCAGCTACTCTCGCAGGGAAGCCATTTCTTCTGACAGAGCAGTCACTTGAGCGGAATGGTCTTCTAATGTCTTCACTTTCAGCTCAAGATCTTTCAGTCGAATTCCCTTTGTCAGAAAAGGTGGCACTCGCCACATCGGTCCACTTGACCACCCGATCTAAATCCTTCGCCATAATCATGCAATCCTCCTCCACAGCATTGCAAATATTAGCAAAGCTGACATCAGAAGGAACCACAAAAGGTTGATCAAATATACAAGTGGGAATAGAGGGCAGGCTGACAGATGAACCCGGCGGCGTAAAAGCCTCAGAAGCAGAGGTCATCAAAACTGAAGGCGCTTTGTCAGAGGTCCTACAGCAAACCATCCTTTACGATCAAAAACGATACTGAAAATGAGCAAAGTAATGCAAGTATGCAAACATAGTAAAAGCTTACAGGGGCAGCTTGGTCACACTCATTTTTTGCTTCTTGGAGCTTAAACCAGCAGGAAGTGTAGGGATCTTGATACCCTATTTGCGCCGTCCAACAGAAGAAGACGGCAGATCAGCACCAGTGACAGCAGGAGCCACGACTAAACCGCCAACTCCAATATCAGAAGTTGTTCCTGGTTCGTGAGGAATATCAGAAGGCCCTACCCTTGCAACCTCATCTGGAGACACTTCCATCATAACGGTTCTGGGTGCAGTCTTAGCACTTCCCTCATTAGAAGTATCTTCCAGTTCCACTAAATTCTCATCAGGAGTACTATATAGATCCTGCAGGAAAAGTCATATTAGATCGTTCCCTCGAACTCAAGTAACAATATTAACCAACAATACCTGAGCAATTGGATTAGCAGCACTGAATGGCCTCAGACACCCTTCTGGAAGAGGGTCAACTACTAACACATTCATCATTTCCTTTAAGTGTTTCTTCATGTCAGATACTGCAACTCAACAAATAGAAGATGACTCAGGATAATGACCAACAACAGCAAGCAAAGAGAGATATAAACACGAAGTAATCACCTTTAGGACCCAGACAATGGGGGTCATCTTCTCCAGTATGCTCAGAAGCTAGATAGGTTCGCAATTGCTAAGGGATCAGACAGCGAGATAAAAACTCTTGCACAACATGCAGACCATTCAATCCACAACCACTAAGCATCTGGTGGCGCTTCAAATACTCACTCATACTAGGATTAACGGGAGGAGGGCTCGTCAGATCAGGATTAACATAGGCCAAAGTCAGACTTTGCTCCAATTTCTGCTCACGATCCAGATCCAGATAAAACCAGCGAGCATCATAATACCTCTAGTTGTCTTGAACCTTTACTAGAATATATTCTGTGCCGCTTCGTCTAGTGAAACCAACAGAAAAAACTAGACCCTACTTTGAATAGTATACTGAAAAATATAGGTATTGTCAAAGAAGCAAGCTTGGTGACACCCCCAGCTATATCTCACAAAGCATTACAAAGATGCTAATGCTAGCAATGGCTTTAGGCTTCAAATGTAGATTGTAATATCTAAGCATCTACTCCAGAAAGGGGTGCAGCTCTATCCCCAACCGCAAAGGAAATGTGCAGTGCACAACACAATCCAACCAGTAGGCGGAGGAGGGAAGGAGATACCTTCACAAGCTTGCCAACGGAAGTCCTTAGCCGGCAGCAGTAGGAGCGCTTCTCCAGGGCATCCAGAGCCTTCTCCGTCGTCTCGAGTGTTTTCGCCAGTCGGAGCGTTGCGGGATCTCAGCGGCATCCTTCAGCTTCATTTCCACAATCTTGGGTGGAGGAGACATTGAACCGTCGTCGGAAGATGAAGGAGCACGAGAGCCAGAGGAAGCAGATGATTTGGCGGCAGCCATACGACAAGAGTTAGGGTTGAGGAAGGGCAAGAGACACAAGTGCACTTGATAGAATGGATGCGGCGCGCTGAAGACGAAAGGGGAGAAGTTGGAGCTATGGGTTCCCACAGTTATATAAGCGAATGACCTTATCCCCGGCTTTTCGACTTCCCGCAAGGAGCCGGAAGACACGCGTCACTCACGAGGGCCGCGTGTAAAAAATATCACGAGAAATTGCCTTCCAAGTCAAAAGATATCCATGCAAGTCAACACAGCGTTATATCAGAACTAGTAAGCCCTACGAGATCCAAAATAACAAACTTTCCCTTGTTAGAAGTTCATTCACATCAGAAGATCTTTAGAATCATCAGAAGGGCGCACGTTCACTTTACTTCCTTGAAAGACAATTTCGGGGGCTAGTGACGACGTCCTGTACACCGCGTTATACGCATCTGATAATAGATATAGAAGATAATATCCCCAGATTCTGTATGTCTTGTAATAGGACTCATATCTTTGTTAGTATGAAAATCCATACCAGATCTAAGTAGGTATCTAGAAGGGCCTGATAAGGATATAAATATGTAAGTCCCCTCCAGACGAGGGTCATCGAAAAAGAGGACAAGAGCCGAGTTCATGCTAGCTAGTTGAGGCAGACACGAACTCGACGAATAACAGAAAACATTGTCAGAACTGGACGTAGGGCTGTTACTGCTTACCGGGGGGCTGAACCAGTATAAATCCTCGAGTCATCTCCTTGATTAATTTTCCCTAGAAACCTAATCCCTCCGAAGCTCAAATATCTGCCGATCAAATCATCGACGGGTGGTGTTTTCTGTCTTATTGCTGTTGGCAAACATGTTAATATTGTGAAATGTTCTGATCTGCCGCAACAACACCATATACTTAGTTAATGCTACTGTAATTCCTTATTTCCATTCTAATGATCTCTTTAATAATCTGTAACTTTTTTTAATAATTCCAGCTCCAACTCCAAGTGCCACGCATTTTGCTGAATTGACTCAATGCTGGTAGTTATTGAGGCTGAAGCAGTCATTGCATCTTGATCTGCTATGGATATATCGAATCTATTGCTTTTTTGTTGAGTAAAAAAAACGTCAACAGATCTATGGAAATTTCTACACCAAGACTTACATTTCTTTTGAGTGGAATATGTAGCCCATAGTAACTCTAATGTAAATCATGTACTTGCTCCTCCACAGGTCCCCAGCGACCTGGACTCTCTAATAAAAGTTTCATCACTTTTTCTTTGATTTTGTATGTACTCAGAATGTTACCATGCACCCACGGCATTTGCCGTGGGTCTCATCTAGTAAAAAAAATTATATATATATATATCATCTACTTCATGATGTTTAGGATTTCCTCTTAAAGTGCTGCTATAACAATTCATCCCCGGCCCATAAATCCTTCAGGAGTTGTTTGGTTTGCTGGGTTCCAACAGCAAGGAGAACCAGTCCCAGCTGGGATCAAGTGAATCCACCGGTGTCACTTGATCTCCGTCGGGTTTCATTGTCCTTCTTCTTAATTCCTTGGCAGTGTATTGGTTGTTCGGTTAGGCAAAGTTTCATTCCCGTTGTGACACCCCAGGTGTCACTTAAAAAGTCATCGACAAACGAGAACCCTAACTTACACTTTTGAGCAAAACTAGCATGAGAGCAATGTTGCTTAAAAACACTTCCTTTAACCTACACAAAAATTTCGGTAAATTAATTTTGAAACACTTTCACCAAATAAGGGCCCTCAGTCCACGGTACCTAATCATTTCCTACCAGGTAAGAACTCACGCTTCAATTCGAAACCCTAATCGGTAATTCACTCGCTTAAAAGCAGGATCAACCTTGGAAATAAAAAGAAATAATGTTTGAAATACTCCAAAGGAACACTACGCAAACTTTGATCAACCACAGAACACTATACCTAGGTTCGGAGAAATTTCAACTAGCAGTGTCGAAATCTCACTGACATAAAGAAAATCCAAACCCTAACTCGTGGTTATCCAAATTTCCATAGAACCCTAACCATATTTTTACATAACAATTAAGTACACTTCAAAATAGAATTTTGGGAAATTATTCAAGATTTTTGGAAAAGATTTAGACCTCTTAAAAATTCACCCAAGCAGTAATCATCTTGGAAATTCAAGAATTTTTAGAGACCAAATCATGACTTGAACCTTAAACGAAAAGTGTTCCAAATAAAACCCTGAGCCTACACAAAAATTCTCAAAAATGGTTGAGCTTGGAAAGTGTGTCTTTTAATTGAAATACGTTCCACTTTAAAATGAAAACGTAAATAAAAAAAAATTAATTAGCTGTTGTCGGGCGGGCTACAGTGCCGCAGCCCGCCCGACCGCCGCCCGACACGGCTTTCCTCCGGCCGCTCTCTGCACGTCGCTGCATTTCAATCGCCCGCGCTCCTCGCTCTCTCCCGTTCCTTCCTCCTCCCTCCCCCGCAGCACTCCCTCACTCACTCTCTCTCTATCTCTCTCTCTCTCTCTCTGCCGCTCCCCTGTTTTTCCCCCGGCACGCGCCGCCCGGCATGGCCGACCATGCCGGCCATAACCCTAATGCCCCTCTAAACCCTACGCCACTCCCCTTTAAAACGGTGCAACCCCCCCCCCCCCCACTCTTTCTTTTCCTTCACCCCGCGCGAGACTTCCCCTCCTCTCTGCTCAGAATGCCGCCACCATTGCCGCCGCCCTCCACCTCCACGTCGACAGCTCACACCGGCCGTCTCCAAACCTCACCACCGTGACCGAGGGACTCCCCTCCGTCCCCTAAAGCTCTCCGAACACCAAGCCCACCGGCGGTGCACTGGTCTCGCCGGAACACCGCCGCCTTTCCCTCGGCCGAAGAGCAACGCCGGCGGCCACGCTCTCGTGAAATTCCTCGTGACGGTACAAAGATTCTCCAATTCCTCTTGCCGGCTGTTAGCTCTCATCCTTGCGCAGCCTTTTGACTTGAATCCGGCCACAGGTGACCGTCGTCGAAGAAGAACGCCGTGTGCCGTCCCGTCGGCCGCCATTGTCGCCACCTCGACCTCCACGTCGCCAACCCGGTTCCACTCTTCACCGTAGCCTCCATCCTCCATAAATCAGTGCAGTGAGTCGAGGTGAAGCTCCACGACACCTTGGTTCTTGCCCTAGCCCTCTTCTCCGGCGAGGAGCTCACCAGAGCACCGCCTCTGCCGTGTGCTCTGTTTTGCAGTCTACTGTTCCATTGATTTTCCTAATTCCTTTAATTAGCCAGAGATTTTTAGGTGTGTAACAAATCAGGGAAAAAAATCTAAAAATACCAAACCTAATTTTATTTGAATCCTTGAACACTGAACTAATTTTCTGTTAAAGCACTTTTTAGAAATTGTACAAAAATTTGCAGAATTAATTAGAACACTCTATTCTGTTTTTGAATTTTAAATTGAGTTCTAGAACAATGCTAGGGCCAACCTTTGATTCACCAGTACACCATGGTACTACACACCCTCTGGAATTTTATGAAGATTTTAGGGACACGAAATGGCATCTAACCCTATTAAATAACTTCAATCTGACTAGTTTAAATACCATTTTCTAGAGTACATTGTAAAAGTCATTTATAAGCTTAGACCCAAAATAAAAGTTTTAGATCTGGTGCTTAGGAATGCTCACATAAAACTTCATAATTTTATTCTAAGGTTTACTAGTGCTTTCTGATTTGATAAGATTTAAAACAGGAACTTTGATGAATTTTTATAAAATATATAAAATTCATCTAGGCCCCACCCAAAGCCCAAAATGCTTATTTCAGGGAGTGCTACCAAATAAAAATAATCTTGAGGAAGAATTAAAATTTTTATTTTAACCCTAGTTGAATAGCCAAAGGAATTAAATAATGTTTAACCGATAAAAGTGTCAAATTAACTTAACTAAAGTTGAAGTTGTTAAACATGCCAACTAAAGTCACCTCATGAGGGTTGAATAGATTTCTTTAAAACATCATTCACAGATTAAGAATTGAATTTAATTGACGGCGTCGAGTAATTAGGGTTAACCCTAATTTTAGGCGTCGCCAATCTAAACCCTAGACTTACTATTGATAATAACAATAAGTTTCTTTTTCATTGAACGCTCATGAGGTAGATTCTGACGCTCACGAGGTAGCTGCAGATCCGAGGTCCTCGATCCCTACCGAAGAAGTCAACGTCAGCTCAGAGGGACCACGCAAGCCCCGGTGCACAACCGTTGTTCAAAGTTTTCCTTTTATAACTAAGTGTGTCTTGTTTGTGCATTAAGTGCTAAGAGTTGATTGAAACCATAGTTGCATTGTTACCCATAGGAAACCCTAACGGTAGCTGGTATAGACACCCGTAGTATGCTATGCTTAGCAGATAACTACCGGTAGAAGTCCAATAGAGTGGACGCTGCTCGCGAGTAGTAGGATATTGAATGAAACTATTTCATGAGATGTGCCACACGATTGTCAATGAGTAAGAAAGATAAAAGATTGAGGGTCAGAGTGGGTACCAGTAGGTCGGCGACTGGTCCGGGACCAGGGTGACCGTAGTCTGGTCTGATCCGTGTGGCACAGCTGGGCAAGTATTGAATGTACTAATCGTATGCTGGGTGTTATAGGCCCCGGTAAACCTACGTAGCTTAGTGATTGCAACGTCGAACCTGCCCTACGGTGTCTGACTAGGAGGAGATCTGGGGTGGGCAGCGTGGGAACTCCACAGAAACCGTCTGGGACGTGTTGTCTGGTGGGACGCGGCGCTGCTAAGACAGGTGTAGGAGGGAATTGACGTTGCAGGAGCTGGTGTGAACGGTTGCCACGTGCGAGTCTGGGACACGCACGTGTCGTACGATTAGGTTAACCCTGCAGAGGTATAAAAATCGGTTCGAATCGCTGTCGCTCTCAGCTATGAGCTTACTTCAACTTTCTGTCACATTTTAGTAAATAGGTTGAGACACAATGAGGATGAATTATGATTTTACTAATGCTATTGTTACTTCTGTTATGTTTGCTTAGCTCAGTGCTAATTAAATTTATTTTTCTAATCACTTAACCTGTGCTAAAAATTGACAAGAGTAGTACAGGCTTGCGAGTCCTTTTGCAATAAACCTACCCCCGTCAGCCTTCATGTCTAGGAGTCGGCTGTAGCCAGCCATTTTGTCGGGTAAGTCTTGCTGAGCTTCTTAGAAGCTCAAGCGTTAGCGTTTTGTGGTTTTCAGGCGCCGTCATGCAGGAACCAGCAGGTAGCTTCCATTTGGAGGAGCCGCTCCCCGAGTTCGGGAACCTCCAGTGGGAGTTGTGCGAGTCGCCGCAGTGAATTGTTGAAGTGGCTAGTAGCATGACGCCCTTGGGCACGGCGCGTGCTTTTGCTTAAGTCCGAGTGTCGGAGTTTGTAATCGTTCTAGTCTTCCGCTGTTTTTGTTTCAAAACTTTTCGCGTACTCTGAATAAATGTAAGACCTAACTTTAAATTTATGAACCAATGATGTATTAAGTTTTCTTTCCTTGTAAATTATTGCTGTTTATTCCTGCCTGTGTTGTATCGTGTGTACACTCGCTTCGCCGAGCGTTGCCCAACAGGATCCTGGCTCAACGACTGACCGGATCCGTCCTGAGACGAGGTTTTCTGGGCGGGTCGTGTCAGCTTTGGTGTCAGAGCCGTGTTGGGAAAACGGTACAACGTTTAAGGCATATTTTCGAAAATTACGTGCGAGTGAGGTACGCGCCCTATTAGTTAATAGGTTATCAGGTGGCAAGCTAACCTAGTGTAGGAGCTAACAAAACCCAGTGTAGATTTACTTTTCTGTAACGACGCACCTATGTTCAGGTAAGCAAGGTAAGGTACGCCGCTCGACTGCGATGAAAGGTCGAGAAATCCCTGTTGCATCCGCAACAGTAGCGTTCTATACGATGATGGTATGGAAGGAGGTATTATGTTCGCTGTAACATAGTACGCCCCCTTGCCGTTTAGGGAGAGAAGCGGCCCTCTACCATACGAGGTGTGGGTTACGGACCTGTTGCGAATGTAGACCTTCGCAACAATGGAGTCTTGTGTCTTTGGCACACAAGAGATGAGTTTGTTCCTCACGACTTCGGTTTTGCGGAACACTCTCATACCTCCGCTGCCTGAGGTAAAGTGCAGTCTGTCGCCGCGCAGGGAAGGTCGGACACGTGATCCCCGTACGTGACCTACTCGGGGCGACCCATATGGCAATGATATGGGTTGTTGTTTTTACTTTTGAGATATATTTATATTGAACTGCCTATGATGTCATTTTCTATAGGTACGCTAACCTCGATATCGTAAGAAACGTGTAGTGACGGCTAACTTGAGTGCGATTCTACCACCGCCTATGCGTATTCTTTTTTATCTTTGTGAGGACGTATAGGCCGATGTAGGATTGCATTGCATACTAAAATTGAAAACCAAATAAAATCACTTAACAAAAAGGAAAACAATTGCTGGTTTAACAGAAAAGGGCTAACTATAACAATTCACTTGTTGAATTTACGTGATAACTGGAACATAAATTAACTCAACAATTTAACAAGATGGGTAACTAAATAAAGGGTGTCAGGACATTATTTATGTATAGTCATGTTAGGGTCAAACCCAAAGCCTTCAAAATCAAAAGAAAAACCAACCTTAAATGTTTTCAAACCATTTCACTTTAAGGGAAAAGGTTCACCTCATCCTAGAAAATCTTCCATATCTTAGTGCTCTTTTCTAGACTGGCCTCGGTTCACTCGTCATGAGGATATGAACGAGTGCAATATGGAGGAGTCAGGAAATCCTCTACCACTTGATTATTTTGCACCTATCAATCCTTATTGCCAAGTGAATCACTTTGATCAAACCGTGAAACCGTGGCTGGAAGCAAAGCCTTGTCACCTCCCACGAAGGTTGTCAATCTTGGCTTTCTCGTTCAAACAACATGAGTTGCATCCTAGTAAAAGCTAAATTCTTCAATAACCCCTCTTAAGGCATGAGAAAATATTCGGTTTTCAGGATTCCTTGTGGGCGTGAAACTCTTGTATTTCAGAGCCATTCTTGTACACTTTATCAATCATCTTTGTCTCCTTCATGAGAGCGATAGTTTTTGAAGTCAATCCTCTGATATCATCTGGCTATTCGACAAATCTGCGTTTTCGCACATCTCAATTTTTCCCAAACTGAGGAACGATGAAATTCTTCAAACTTATACTAAAACCATCCGGGAGCAAAAGTTTTGTCAATAATGGCTATAGCACTTTCCGGAATAGAAGAGCTCACATAGACCTCCCATAGAGAATACATGGCACCAAATTCAACAAGCGAGTCCTAATAGAACTCTGTGTCAAAAATTAAGCCTTTTTACAATACTGTCCTCGATGAGAAGATTGTCTCCTTGACAGGTCAACTTAGATGGTAAGGCACTTTGGACTATCTGTGTAACCATAAATGAGGAAATGGACCTAACTATGGAACAAACATGGCCATTTGGTTAGCATCAGAAACCTTTAAAAGGAATATTTAATAAAGTTAACAAACTGTCATTATCTAGCTCCAGACTCACCTTTCCACCCCCGCCAACTTGGGTGAATCCGAAGCTTACTACGCACCCATAAAATTGTAAAGAAATGCAGGGAAATATTCAATAAGGAATAGAAAAGTTATGTGTAACCGTTACTTGATCATAATAATTTGGTGGTAACCAAGTTAGCATTCATAGGTAAACCCCCTAAACTGTCGAAGTGAAGCTTTTCCTTTTGTTTGTTCCGAAGCCACATCATAGCTAAAATCAATTACTTCGGAGTATCCTTCCAATCACTTGAAACCTTATCTCCTTTGAACAAGCGAGAGTCCCTATAAACTCTTAGCCATCATCCGCAAAACCATCCTTCTACATTTTCATAGACTCTGATGATTCGTTCTCCCCTACCTCATCCTTACCGAGAGGTTGGCTCTCAGAAGATCACAATTTTGCTTCTGAATTGTGCCGGTTCGCCCAGGCGCTTCTCAAAGTCAAAATGGTGATATGACGGGAGCCTCGTCCTTAATCATGATGGAAAATCATAATCCTAACATTCTTCTGAACGGATGGCGTATTATCCGGAGTATGTAACCGGGATGAGTAATGTTATGATTGGAAATTCCTTGTCTTGACCAATAACCAGATCATTACAGAAATACTCTAGCCCATTCCTGGCCATGTTGTGCTTGACTTCTCTCATTTGTACCACTAACCGTATCCTTGGTCCTCGCCTACGACTGACCCTTTTAGGAAGCCAATATCTGGACCACCCTAGTTTGGAGTCAAAGACAAGATGGCATGCTCTAACACCAGACCCTGCCATATTGCGACCACACTTGAACAACCCCCCCCACCTACCACATCCTCACCATATTTTGTCGTGAATTTTTAAACGACCAGCACTAAGGCCATTGACTTCAACGCGCACAAGTGGGACAATTACCATAGAGGAGCCAGACACTAAGTCTACTGGGCGCAAAGTCATATTTTGTCATCACACTTCTATGTCATGGTACCAAGCCATTTGACCCGTTCTAATCACAGCATGATTTCCACGTTTTAAAGGGGAGTGGTGTAGGGTTTAGAGGGGCATTAGGGTTATGGCCGGCATGGTCGGCCATGCCGAGCGGCGCTCGGGCGGCGCGTGCCGGGGGAAAAACAGGGGAGCGGCAGAGAGAGAGAGAGAGATAGAGAGAGAGAGAGTGAGTGAGGGAGTGCTGCGTGGGAGGGAGGAGGAAGGAACGGGAGAGAGCGAGGAGCGCGGGCGATTGAATTGCAGCGACGTGCGGAGAGCGGCCGGAGGAAAGCCGTGTCGGGCGGCGGTCGGGCGGGCTGCGGCACCGTAGCCCGCCCGACAACAGCTAATTAATTTTTTTTGTTATTTACGTTTTCATTTTAAAGTGGAACGTATTCAATTAAAAGACACACTTTCCAAGCTCAATCATTTTTGAGAATTTTTTTGTAGGCTCAGGGTTTTATTTGGAACACTTTTCATTTAAGGTTCAAGTCATGATTTGGTCTCTAAAAATTCTTGAATTTCTAGATGATTACTGCTTGGGTGAATTTTTAAGAGGTCTAAATCTTTTCCAAAAATCTTGAATAATTTCCCAAAATTCTATTTTGAAGTGTACTTAATTGTTATGTAAAAATATGGTTAGGGTTCTATGGAAATTTGGATAACCACGAGTTAGGGTTTGGATTTTCTTTATGTCAGTGAGATTTCGACACTGGTAGTTGGAATTTCTCAGAACCTAGGTATAGTGTTCTGTGGTTGATCAAAGTTTGCGTAGTGTTCCTTTGGAGTATTTCAAACATTATTTCTTTTTATTTCCAAGGTTGATCCTGCTTTTAAGCGAGTGAATTACCAATTAGGGTTTCGAATTGAAGCGTGAGTTCTTACCTGGTAGGAAATGATTATGTACTGTGGACTGAGGGCCCTTATTTGGTGAAAGTGTTTCAAAATTAATTTACCAAAATTTTTGTGTAGGTTAAAGGAAGTGTTTTTAAGCAACATTGCTCTCGTGCTAGTTTTGCTCAAAAGTGTAAGTTAGGGTTCTCGTTTGTCGATGACTTTTTAAGTGACACCTGGGGTGTCACAGCCCTCCCCCCTTAAAGAAATCTCGTCCCGAGATTTATTAGCAGGAAGGGGGAGGAGAAAACCAGAGATCAAGGTATGATTCTAAAATTAGAGCACAAGGAATACTTTTAGATATGTGAAAAGTTTACGGATAGGAAGGAATATGGTAGCCTCGATCTCGGTTTTACGGTAGCTAGTATAGACACCCGTAGTATGCTATGCTTAGCAGATAACTACCGGTAGAAGTCGAGCAGAGTGGACGCTGCTCGCGAGTAGTAGGATATTGAATGAAACTATTTCATGAGATGTGCCACACGATTGTCAATGAGTAAGAAAGATAAAAGATTGAGGGTCAGAGTGGGTACCAGTAGGTCGGCGACTGGTCCGGGACCAGGGTGACCGTAGTCTGGTCTGATCCGTGTGGCACAGCTGGGCAAGTATTGAATGTACTAAACGTATGCTGGGTGTTATGGGCCCCGGTAAACCTACGTAGCCTAGTGATTGCAACGTCGAACCTGGCCTATGGTGTCTGACTAGGAGGAGATCTGGGGTGGGCAGCGTGAGAACTCCACAGAAACCGTCTGGGACGTGTTGTCTGGTGGGACGCGGCGCTGCTAAGGCAGACGTAGGAGGGAATTGACGTTGCAGGAGCTAGTGTGAACGGTTGCCACGTGCCAGTCTGGGACACGCATGTGTCGTACGATTAGGTTAACTCTGCAGAGGTATAAAAATCGGTTCGAATCGCTGTCGCTCTCAGCTATGAGCTTACTTGAACTCTCTGTAACATTTTAGTAAATAGGTTGAGACACAATGAGGATGAATTATGATTTTACTAATGCTATTGTTACTTCTGTTATGTTTGCTTAGCTTAGTGCTAATTAAATTTATTTTTCTAATCACTTAACCTGTGCTAAAAATTGACAAGAGTAGTACAGGCTTGCGAGTCCTTTTGCAATAAACCTACCCCCGTCAGCCTTCATGTCTAGGAGTCGGCTGTAGCCAGCCATTTTGTCGGGTAAGTCTTGCTGAGCTTCTTAGAAGCTCAAGCGTTAGCGTTTTGTGGTTTTCAGGCGCCGTCATGCAGGAACCAGCAGGTAGCTTCCATTGGGAGGAGCCGCTCCCCGAGTTCGGGAACCTCCAGTGAGAGTTGTGCGAGTCGCCGCAGTGAATTGTTGAAGTGGCTAGTAGCATGACGCCCTTGGGCACGGCGCGTGCTTTTGCTTAAGTCCGAGTGTCGGAGTTTGTAATCGTTCTAGTCTTCCGCTGTTTTTGTTTCAAAACTTTTCGCGTACTCTGAATCAATGTAAGACCTAACTTTAAATTTATGAACCAATGATGTATTAAGTTCTCTTTGCTCGTAAATTATTGCTGTTTATTCCTGCCTGTGTTGTATCGTGTGTACGCTCGCTTCGCCGAGCGTTGCCCAACAGGATCCTGGCTCAACGACTGACCGGATCCGTCCCGAGACGAGGTTTTCTGAGCGGGTCGTGTCACCCGTCACGTCAACACAAAAGGCAAGAAGCATAAATAAAATCAAGATTAGCAAAGCACCAATAGCTCGTTGGCGGCAGAAGTATAAAACCAAGAAAACGTAATTCTTTCTCTGACAATTGAACCATTAGCTGGACATCTTTAAATACAGTAAGCATAAATAAAATCAATATTAGCAAAGCACCAACAGCTCACTGGCGATAGAAGTACGGAACAAAGAAAACACAATTCTTTCTCTGACAACTGAACCATCAAGTAGACATCTTTAAATACAGTTTGACAAGCATAACTAGCTGGAGTTCAAAGTATAAATTTTTAACATATATCATAACCATAAGAACGAGCAAATATAAACCATCACAGGGTTTACAATTCCAAGTGTTATGACTCTAAACATGATGGCACTAAAGATATAAACCGAGCATACATGTCAGAGTCTAGAATATATGTTGTTCTAAGCATTGGTATACTTCTCACGCATCCCTTTCATCACTACCCTACAAATAAAAGTATTACAACAAAAAATGTCATGAATGAATGTTTTTGTAGAAGATAGAGTTAAAACTCATAACAGGGAATTCTGCATCTAATGCCAGAGATTCCGGTGGCCCAAATTTACAAAACTACTTAATTAACAATGCAAGTTTTTTTTTTTGGTATCTTAACAGTACACATGCATAAACATTGGAATGACTAAACATGACTACTTAATAAGCTACCTGAAATGAAACTCTAGCTTAGTAATAAACTCAGAAATGACTAGTGTTCATTTTACATCTTAACAAATAGGAAACTCATGCAGCAAGAACAAGAGAGCCATGGTCAATGATTAGATCGGTAAGCTAGGAATTCCTATCTAGATGTAGTACTTGATTCCAGAACCATTAATCATGAGCTCACAAAAATTGATTCTAGATGTAGTAACTAATTGAACGGCTATAGATAATTTCTTCAAAAAAGAAACAACTATAAATAACACAATAGCACCTACTTGCTAGTACTACTAGCCAATTTCTATGCAATTTTTACTGTTTTTTTTTAAAGGAACAGGAGGGGAAGGTCCCCTACTGGATTAATATATTAAAGTAAAGAAAGCTCTGACCTATAAAGTAAAGAAAGGTGCTATTGTGTTAAGAACACAAGAAAAGGAAGGTATAACTAACATTACTATGACATTCATCCATATTATGTAGAGATACAATACTCTGTAGAAGTAA
Organism: Oropetium thomaeum; assembly: GCA_001182835.1. Lineage (NCBI taxonomy): Eukaryota > Viridiplantae > Streptophyta > Magnoliopsida > Poales > Poaceae > Oropetium > Oropetium thomaeum. The sequence goes on along the minus strand of LFJQ01000067.1, from coordinate 1,098,526 downwards.
CAATGAAGATATGACTATAAAACTGCAGGAACATATAGAAGGGACATATAAAGCTACAATGATCGAATAGAACTAATTAATTAGCAATGGAAGGCAAAAAAATAACAGACATACCTGTTAGGCTATTTCAGACTTAAGCCACATCATTCCAGCTTCTAGATTCTCATTGCAGGAACAAAGGAAGATTTTTCTATTTTTTGGGTTCTTGAAGACACCATAGGCTTTAACCTTTTCTTCCTTTGTCATCTCCATTGTATTCAGAACTAATATACACTTCTTGATAGAGAAATCAGCTCCTCGAGCAGTTTCCTTCTCTTTTGATAGACATGATGCTTCTTCTTCAGCTTGTTTAGTCTTCATGTCGAGGTATTTCTCCATCATACATTCTATGTTGGCACCCTTTTTGAACCGTTTTGGTTCTTTTTCCTCTTTCTCCTTTGGTGCAGCAGCGGCAACAACCACCCTTCTTTGTCGTGTAGTCCTTTCAACACTTGTAGGTTCAGCTCCATCTCTTGACTGCTCCCTTGGTCTAAAAGCAGCATCCATCGTTCCTTGTTGTTCAAGTTGACCTCCTTCATCACTGAATAGAATATCAGCCCTTACTTCAGCGCTTACATCCTCATCTTGATCTTGGACACCACAAGCCATAATATCATCTAAGTTCTCAATCTCATTTGTAGTGCTTATTTGTCTAACTGGTGCATCTGATAATGGATCGATAGAGGTGCAATTAAGGTTCCCTCAGCAAGATGACCTACACAAGAATAGAACTAAGCTACAAGAAGCTCATAGAGCATCAACTTTGACAATAAGAATAGGACCAATTATAGAAATTACAATCATATAGCTCTCCTAATGCGTCAAAAAGTGGAAAAGTAGCCTTGTTGTTGTCAAATTTCTTGATTCTAGGAGATAAGTAATAAATCAACAAAAAAAAATGCTTTTCTCATAGAGCTCGATCTACTTCCATCATTTCACACAACAATTTCTCACAAGATAGAATAAGTGATCTTACCACAAGAAGTTTTTCCCATAGAGCTCAATCTGCTTCAATCATTTTCTTGCTTTCATTAGCCGCATCCACTTTCTTTCCTCGCTCCCTTCAACATTTTGTAGTCTCATTTCAATTATTTTTCCTTGTACTGTATTTGCTCTCTTGAAAATGATGCATACTTGTTCTTATCCAAGAATTCTTTTACTATTTTATTCCAGCCCTCCATGTTCCAACCATTGTCACCTCTGAAGTAAGAGTTCTTATGTTCATGTAGAATTTCAACTAATGATTTCTCAAGAGCTGCATTCCAACATGCCCTTGATTTGCTGCATGAAACAATAATCAGCAAGCATTAGTGATAGAAATTTCAGAGTTATGTAGTGAAAATGTTAAGACAACATGAAAAACACACACACACACACACTAAAGATCATACCTTGAGAGCACTCCGCCTTCTTCACATGAGCTACTTTAGGAGACCTTTTCTTTGTGATAACACTTGATGTAGTGACGAGCCTACTCAACTTAGGTGAACCCCTTATCATCATGTCTGCACAATCATTGTAAATGTTGTTGGTAGTTGTCCCACATTTGTTGTGCAATAAAATCTCTTAACTCATTGCCTTCAACACACCCTTGATCATTTGTTTGTTCACCACTTGGTAGAGAAACATAATTTGTAGGATGTATATTATTCGGCTAGTTATGTAGCCATTCTTCATCTCCATCAAGGGATTTGATCAGATTATGCAATACAGCAGCACCTATGGATACTTTTACTTGATTTTCCAATGTATGAAACGTCTCGACCTTGAGAATGGGGAAACATTTTTTGAGCACTCCCAAAGCCCTTTCAATATAGTTCATTAATACTGCATGACGATGGTTAAATAACTCTTTTGGATTTTGTGGTCTTCGACGTCCAACCCCAAATTCCTTCAAATGATACTTCACTCCTCGGTATGGTGCAAGGAAGGACGGGGTATTTGCATAACCTCCATCAACCAAATAAAATTTTCCTGGAGGTACGCAAAAACCACTATTGATGGCTGACCTAAGGACTCTGGCATCTGTGGCTGATCCCTCCCATCCAACAGATATAAAAGTAATCTTCATGTCAAAGTCACATGCCACCATCACATTTTGGCTAAGTATTCCTTTTCTGTTTCTGAACGGAGCTGCTCTAGTGGATGATATTGATATGGGAATATGGGTCCCAGCAATTGCACAAGGCAGTTTTTGAAATAGGGATCGAATCTAGTATCTGTTTGGATTCATGGGTGGACTACATTAGGATCAGGGGGTTTGAGTAGGCGACAAGATAGTGTTGGAACAACTTTCTTGAAGAAATGGTTTATGTGATTGTGACGTGTATCATTGCTGTGGCTAAAAAATACTTGCATGTCCTGATATGAACATTTATGACTCAGCATATATAAGAAGAAACCCAGCTTCTCCTCGACCTTAATCCTAGTGTCACGTACTAGCCTTGTCCTTCTGAGGTAGTTGGCTAATGATTTGAAAATCCGTGGTTCCATCCTAAATGAAACCTGACAGTTCTTGATGTGTCCTTCTAAAAGCCGACGAACTTTACCTTGCCCGTTTCCTCTGATGTATGACGTGGTATCTTTTCTCCTCCTCGACTAGAGCCCCTAAGATAAAGAGCAGAAAAAATAAAATAGCATCATATCATCATCCTCTTCATCCCTCCTCTTTCTAATACGATCTCTAATTGAGATACTCATCGTAAGAATAACAGTAAAGTCATGCGAAAAAAAAACATTAACAATAGTCAAGGAAAATACTTCAAAGCCGCAGCATTATAATTAGTTTAAAATCATCAAACCTAGTAGTTGTAAGATAGTGGGGACTACTTACCTTACCGGTGCTACAGGATCCCAAGACGGTGGGGGCTCATCCTCTCCAACACGAATCGGTGCTGGGACAATTTGAAAAGGTCCACAACATTACTAAAGTAATATATAAAAATAATAAACTATCAATTATTGCTGGTTGACTAAAGAGTACTGCTACAGTCTATTAGCTAAAAAATAGATCCTTTATTTGCATTTGGGTTTGGGAGCTCAAGTTGTTCAAAAAATTGTATTGAAAGCTTAAAAAGGATACTAATAAATATTGGCCGAAGAGGCCAAGAAAAACTAGCACGTTGACTTATACATCATAGCAATCTTCAAAGCCAAACTTTCAATTCAACGTCTCTCTAGTCCACAAAATTCCAGTAAACAAAACTTATATAAAAGCATATAATACTAATTTAACCATTCCTACAAATTGACCGACAAATCAAGAAATTTATTGAAAATCACTATGATGTCAATTGGCAGAGCTAAGGATCACACAACATGCTTCAGTACTGACCACAGATAACACAACATCCTAAGATCTTACATCACTTTGCAATATTGAGTGCAACATCCTGGAACTTTTGTAGAATAAATATTCAACTTCAAGTAGGATCAGTAAATCAAGATCCAGACCAGAAACAAAGGTTCATGATGAATAGAGATTGAAATACTGATATTTTTATTAGACAAATATACCATGTTACTGTACCCAAACATGAAGAAATAATGGTAAAAAAATACAACCCCATTACCACCTAATTCTTCACGAATGAAACTGAAATAGTACAAGAAAAGCAGCATATACAAATGAAACAACTACATATAGTAGTACTAGAAAGGTGCATGATAATACATATCTCTCGTGGTTTTGGAAGAGGAATCCAAGGAGGAAGAGATGAATAGATGATGAAGAAAGACTCGTAGGGAGGAACTAAAGTTGACGCAGCACAAGAATAGATCGGGATGGAGATCGAGAGGGGAAGGAGGAGATGGATTTTACCGGAGAGAAGCAAACGCGAGAGGGGAGACGCCAGATGATAATCCTCGTAACCTTCGTGGTACTCGGGCCGTCGCCTCGCGCCGCCACGCCGTTGCTGTCGCATGAGTCGCGCGCACAGCCACCACCGTCACCGTCGCGTGAGTCGCGCGCAGCAGTCGCCGTCGCCGTCACCGTCGCGTGAGTCGTGCGCGCAGCAGCTGCCGTCGCCTCGCGTGCGTTCATTCCACACCTCGATAAGTAGGGTTTGTAGCCAAGTGGTGGGAGAGGGGGAATGACTGAGATGGGCTTGTTCTGGATCAACGCTGGGCTGAAACAAATGTGCGTCACTTGTTGGGCTGGTATTCGATCTATGTTGGGCCGTTACACGAGGAACGGGCCGCATTCCCCACCGATCCCAAGCAAACCGAACGAGGCCTCAATGTGCCACTGGGAGTGGCATGGATCCATGGTCTTGACGGGATGAATTTTGTGGTCCTATATAACTAAGGAATGCTGAGCTAGTCAGATTGGTTGATTCAAATTCATTTTTTTGTTGATTAGAGGTGACGATGGGGGAGGAGGAAATCAGTTAATAGAGAGATTATTTTTGGAAGATAGTATGTCCGAGTTATAGAGGGTTCTAAAATATGTGCAAATTTGATGCAGTGTTCCATAAACTCTTCAAGAAGTTGGAAGCCCTTCAATAACAGGGCAAAGAGTAACGAACTTGGACTTTCTCTTGACCTAATAACAGGGCATTAAGCTTAACAAAAGACAAGGCACTCAATCACATACTTGCGCTCCCCTCAAGAGTAATAAGTACTCCTCTCCTTATTTGTACTCTTTCTAGATATCTTTAGATAGTGGTGGAGCTATAGGGGGGAGGGGGCAAAAATTTAAAACTTCCTTGACTATAACTGACGTTTGTGCACAAGGGATTTATAGTTCCTGCCTATTCCAAGGATCAACCGTTGAGGTATTAGGAAGTGGCATTTGCATTTAAAATGTGAATACAATAGGCGCTAAGGAGGTGAATTTGGGCTGGGATATGATCATAAGGGCACTGACGCCTGCTAGAATTTGCTGCATAGGGGATCGAGTCCGAGACTAGCAAGCAAGAGCCAAGAGGGCACTGACTACACATTCGAACACTTCAAGATGATAAGACGAATGGCGTGGAGATCGTAGATGGATTATGCATACTTTCCTCTTATTGTTGTTTGTTGGGCTTTCCCTTCCTCCCTCCTATGAAAACAACAAGCAGCTTCTAGTCTACTGCTCGGTGAGGAAGAAACCAAAAAGGCAAACGTTGTCGGAGGAGGATAAATTAATTATGAAAAAAGTGGGCTCCACTAGCTAGCATGATCCTCTTTTGTGGACAAAATTGGAATCGTACAAAATGTCACGGGACGGAGATTGATAGGAATTGTCACGGGACGGAGATTGATAAGAATTAGTTAACACTGAACGACGAAGACTATATTTGAAAGAGGTAGCCGGGCGTGGCCCTGGACCTCGTCGACGCGGAGGAGCCGTCGCAGCAGCTCCCAAACACCCCGCACCACGAGGCAGGAATACGATCGCTAAACTCTGATTATAATCAATGCCCCCGTTGGCCTTGATCTCCCCTACTTATATACTCGTAGGTGCCAAGGTCCAAACAAAGTCGGACTCAATATCATAACAAACTGAAGTAGATTCTAATTGGACTCCAAAACTGATACGATGCAGTAGCCCAGGTATACTACGCCGTCTTCTCGGCTGGTCTCTTGCCGCGCCTGCTGTAGCTTAATCACCACATGACGCAAAACCACTCTTTATTGAACGAAGGGAGTATTAGAAAAATTTCATAGGCAGGGGCCGCAAGGTCTAGGTTGGCTGATGTGTAGCTCTACCGGTGTCTTCAGAACCACGATCAAAGAGTCTCTAAAGATGGTCAGATGCCCCTTAAATAGCCCTCAAGTAACCTGTTGTTGGCTAGTTTGTAAATCCCTCGGTAGTGCCTTCCTTTTTCAGTCATGAGACCTTTAGATCATATAGTAAACACGTCATTGGGACTTTTTCAATGCTACACTAAGCCAATTGTGACACCAATTATTAGTCATGAGTGTTAGACAAATTCTAAAAGAAAACACAAACTTTATGTTACTGATCGTTGTTGATGCTTCTAAAAGAAGTCACAAAACTTATGTTATTAATCATTGTGTTGATGCGAAAGTTACATCAGGGTACATGAGAGATTTTTTTAACAACTCCACACTGACATGTTAAAATATGAGGAAATTGTCAAGGCCTCATGTTGTTGGAATGTGTAACGTCCCACTTCAAAATATAACATTAGATCCGCTCTCTCAATTAGTATGGGTTCCATCTTACAGTATGTTTTTGTTCTGACTTCAATGTAAGTAAGACTCTTTTATATTTTTTCCCTTAGCTTTTGATCAGACCACCTCACTTGTGTGGTCACTTTTTTGAGCTGGACTTTGACACATAATCATAATACAATATCAAAGCTCGTTGAGAGGATCATGAAAAAAAAATTCTTCAGTAGTAAAGTCAAGTTGATGAGCTGGTCTTGAACTGTGATGGACATGACGTGCAGTAGTCGCTGCTGAATCCATGCGTAAAGAATAGAGGTGCACCTTCGTCTGCAGGGGATTAGCTAAATTAATAAAACAGAGTATTAACTTCGTTTTTAAATTGTTGATCTTTTTTAATATAAATTTATATTAAAAATATTAATAATTAAAAAATAGAGGTGGTACATGTTTGATATTTGGTTCTTTCAAAGCTCCAAATATGATGCGTGGAAACAAGTTGACTTTTTGTGAGCCTAGTAATATTCGTGTAAAAATGATACTCACTCCGTTCTTTTTTACTTATCGCTGTTGACTTTGACATAAAATTTTGATCATTCGTCTTATTCCATAAAATTAGTTTAAATATATAAAATTAAAATTAGGATTAACAACATTTAATAATAAATCAAATTTTAATAAAATATTTTATATTTCTTATATTTTTTAATAAGACGAATGATCAAAGTTATTGATCAAAGTCAATAACGGTAAAAAAATGAAGGAAATAAATTAAAAGTTATTGAATTACCAATTTCAAATATATGTCGCCTTTTATATCCACGACACTTTCATTTTTTGGCTTGCATTTTCTGTAATAATAACAATTGAATTTTGTGGACCGACTGATCGAGTCGCTGACTGAGGATTGGGTGGCGATTCAAAAATCACACGGCCCACGGTCTGCGCTGCGAAATAGGGACCGTAGGGGGGGGGGGGGGGGGGGTGGGTCCAGACGTCAGAGTCCTGAACCGCCTCGCCTTGCCTCGCCGATGGAGTCCAAGCCGAACACGGCGACGAAAAAAAAAAAAAAAAACAAGGAAATAGCCTCGTCTCCCTTCCGCTGGCTCTCCCCATCCTCAAATTCCCCTTTCCCTTCCTCTCTCGGTAGAGCACCGTCGCGAGAACAAGCAGCAACCAAGGTACGAATTCCTCCTCCGAGCTCGCGATTTCCTCAGATTCATCCGCTCCCCTTCCCCGATCGCGAGCTCCTCCGTCGCGAAACCATTGATTTTAAGCCCCAGATATCGCGGGTCGTGGACCTAGGTCAGCCGCCGTCAGGGTTCAGGGAGATCCGCCGCGGATTCGTAGATGCTGGCTTGGGGCTGCGCGCGCGAAGATTCGTTTCGCGAAATAGCTTGGTTCGGCTGCCTTTTAGCTAGATGCGGGATTAGGGTTTGAGCGGGTCGTGCGCAGGGTACCGCTTGATTTTTTTATTGCTGTTATATGATCCTTTGAAGTGCTTACGTTCTCGTTGCAGGTGGCGAGGCCATGCGCGTTTGATGGATGATGACTGTTCCGATGGAAACTAGCGCTACTGCCACAACCCCGTCTCGGCGGGACCTCGCAGAGCGCCTCTTCAAGAAGGTCGAGCCCCTGGGCTTTTATTTTGTTTTCTTCTTAATATATATAATTCCACAGCTGATGCCACTTGTCATGGTACATCGGCCACTGCGCTTTCGTTTTAACGGCATCTGCGCATCTGTTAGCCTTGAGTTGTCTTGTTCTGCGATGCTTCTGTAGTAACCGTTCTAGTTTGCATCTTCACATATGCTGATCAGTTTGAGTAATAAACTGATTGTTTGTGCGTTGGACCACTAGATTTTATATTTGTAGTACTAGAATAGAAAGAAAACTATGCTGAATTTTGTTAATTATATGTTTCCCCTTGTCGTAATGTTGATGTTCACGTGTTAACTGGCAGAATGGTGAACTGGAAAACCATCTCCGGAAGTCTGTGCAGTCCAAAGTTCCATCAGATCCAAACATATGGCTTCAGATGCGGGACAACTTTGAGAAGATAATTCTCACAGATCATGATTTCTCTGAACAGCACGAGATAGAGTATCTTCTGTGGCAGTTGCACTACAAAAGGATTGAGGAGTTCAGGAGAAACATTAATGCAGCAAGCACAGCTGCATCTCAGAGTGGTAAGAACAATGCCAATGCAGAGCGGATCAGGAGAATTAAGTCAGCTTTCAGGAGCTTCCTGTCGGAAGCTTCTGGTTTCTATCATGACTTGATGTTGAAGATCAAATCAAACTATGGTCTTCCACTTGGTTACTTTTCCGAGGGCCCTGAGAGTGCAGGAAACCCCTTTAAAGATGATAAGAAAATAGCTGAAGTTAAGAAAGGTTTGATTTCATGCCATCGTTGTCTGATATATTTGGGAGATCTTGCTCGTTACAAGAGTTTGCATGGTGATGATGATTCTGCCAGTCGTGAATATGCTGCGGCATCTAGCTACTACAAGGAGGCGGCTTCAATATATCCCTGTAGTGGCAATCCACATCATCAGGTATCATCACATTGTTCTATGTGGTCGAATGGTGGATTATTCTCTATTTATTTATCTCATGATGACTGTCTGGCTTGATTTTCTTAGCTTGCGATACTGGCCTCTTACTCGGGCAATGAGGTGGTAGCTGTTTATCGGTACTTTCGAAGCTTAGCTGCAGACACTCCTTTTGCTACTGCTCGTGACAACTTGATCATCCTTTTTGAGAAGGTAGCACTGTATTTTATGCTCATATTGCTATTTATCATGCTTTCCATTTTTGGTTGAGATTAATTTATTCTTTTTTCTGTCAACCCTTGAAGCTGTTTTGTTCTTTATTACAAGTTTACATGGCTTGTCTGCTAGTTTATCTTGGAAAACCTCATGCCCTACAACTACCAAGAGATGTTTTTACATGGCCTTCTGTGAACAACATTGTGTACTGGTTCCTATTCTAGTATACATATGTAAAACTTGTTACATGGTTATGTTGAAATCTGCACCTACATATGAATAAATTTGGTCAGCCAAAATCTTGAAATTTTGATCAAACAAACACAAATTGGAAATAATGCAGAAACAATATAATCTTCTATTTTCTGAAATTCTTCATGCTTCCTAATGTTTTCTCTAACAGAGGAAATATGTAACTAACAGCTAATGGTAGGATGTTTTGCGTGTTGAATGTTGCATTTCATGTCTTGGTGCCATTCACCAGTCATGAGTTGTACTCGTCTCATGACTTGAGTCAATGTTGTGTTCTTATTGTATATATGTATAGGCTCATATTGTGTATTGCATTCCCTTTTCTTATTTAGTCTACTGTCCTGTTGGGGCCATGCATGTTTATTGTTTCCATTTGCTTCAAAATATGGGAATATGGGAAACATACAACATATTTTCTTGGCATTAGTACAAAATCTTGGACCCAAGATTTTGTACTAATGCCAAGAAAATATGTTTATATGTGCTTCTTGTTTTGCACCTTTTTCTCCTTAATAATGTAAACGTGGCAGCTGATGACAGTTTCTGGAAAAAAAAAAGAAGTGTTTTCAATGGTTCACAGTGGCATCTGGTATTCACAAGATTAGAATGTTCTCAGGAGCTTGATATCATATCTTATATTGTTTAATTTCTTCTGCAGAATCGTCAGAGCTATGCACAGCTGTCAGGCCACAATAAAGTTCCCCCACCCAAGGCACTACCCTCACGATCATCCGGAAGAGGCCGAGGACGGGGAGAAGTAAGGTTTCAGCCAAAAGATACCAGTACAGAAATAGCTGCAAGGGAACGCGAGTGTAGTGTTCCAGATACATTGAAGGCCTTTCACATACGATTTGTTAGGCTCAACGGGATCCTATTCACAAGGACCAGGTATTTTGCAGTCCCTAGCATGATTGAATCTCTAAATTTTCAACCTGGCTTTTGGTGGCTAACTTCTGAAAATTTAATTTCAGTCTGGAAACATTTGGGGAGCTGTTTGCTTTACTCAGCAATGATTTGCAGATACTTCTTTCTTCTGGCCTTGAGGAAGAACTTAATTTCGGTTCTGATGCTGCAGAAAATGCATTAGCTTTGGTTAGACTTATTGCCATCCTCATATTCACTGTACACAATGTGAAGAAAGAACCTGAAACACAGTCGTATGCCGAAATTGTACAACGCAGAGTACTTCTTCAAAATGCCTTTACCGCAGCCTTTGATTTTGTTGGACGAATTCTCAAAAGGTGTTCAGAGCTTCGTGACATTACATCAAGTGTGTATCTGCCAGCCATTCTGGTCTATATCGAATGGCTGGCGTCTCATCCAGAGTTGTCTGTTGATTCAGAGATGGAGGAAAAGCATGCAGATGCTCGGTCTTTCTTCTGGAACCAATGTATCTCATTTATGAACAAGCTGATCCTTACAAACCTTGCATCTATTGATGGTGATGATGACGAAGCTTGTTTTTCTAATATGAGCATGTATGAGGAGGGTGAAACTGGCAACAGGCTTGCATTGTGGGAGGATCTTGAATTAAGAGGGTTTTTGCCATTAATTCCTGCACATATCATTTTGGATTTCTCAAGCAAGCACACATCTGGAAATATTGGAGGTACAAAGGAAAAGAAGGAACGTGTTCAGCGGATTTTTGCTGCGGGGAAGTTACTGCTGAACTCTGTTCAGATTGATCAATTGAGGATATATTTTGATCCATCTTCTAAGAAGTTTGTCATGGCAAAGAAGCCTCCATTTTTGGAAGCTAACAACCCTACACATGGTACTTCAGATACACTGAAAGTAAATGCCACTGAAATGGAACCTGAAGCTGCAGGAAGATTTAATTCAGGTTGTACTAGCCTGGGTGTGCTAAGGTCAGAAGTGCAGTTGAGCCCTGAAGGAGATGATGATGAAGAAATTGTTTTCAAGCCTACAGTTTCTGAGATGTTTCCAAAACCTCCTTCAGAGCTATCTGTTAATGGATATATGCAGCCTGTACAGACTGCTGCTGGTTGGCCATCCAACGATAGTTCAGTTTCTCTTCAGGGCACTCAATCAGTTTCAGCTGCTGGTTGGTCAACCAATGGCGGGTCAGTTCCTGTGCAGAGCAATTCATCAGTATTAGCTCCTGGTGGTTACAACATTAACCAGTCCCTTCCCATGTCTTCTATTGGTTGGGCTGTCAGTGGTGAGCAAACGGCACTTCCAAGCATTTCTCCGAGATATGACTTCATGCAGCCTGTTGAGGTGCCTGCTTCCAGCTGGGCAAGCAATGGTGCAGCACATGTTGATCCTCAGAACACAATATCAGCGTTCCCAGATGTTGTCTCTGACCCACGACTGTCAGCATCAATGATTCTGCATTTAAGTAGCCCTGATTATTCAAAATTGGTCAATGAACAAGAGATGCACTTAATGAATGGATTGAAGAATATTAACATAGCAGGAAATGGATATCTGGAGCAGAGACTGCAGGGTGGATTAAGTGGGTTGCAGTCTATGGGGTACTCACACCAGATATCGGTTGATTCTGGTGGCAACATTACAGATTTGATGCATAATCAGATGAAATTTACTGGAGATACTATCCCCTCTATGCTTGATTCAGTTGTACCTTCAGTAGCCCCTTCAGATGGCGTGTCACTGAAATTCACTGAAGCACAGCTAGCTGCATCAAAGAAGAACCCGGTTAGTCGTCCATCAAAGCCTGTTGGACCACCTCCTGGATTTAACCATGTTACTCCAAAGCGTCCAGATGAATCTAATTCAACTGGAAATCTGCAGAATCCACAAGTTGATGATTACCGTTGGCTGGATGGCTATCAGCCATCTGATCAAGTTCAGAACTTACGAGCTGTTTATCCTGATGTGAGGGGTACTAGTACTACATTCGCCACTCCATTCCCTTTCCCTGGAAAACAGGTCTCTGGGATGCCCGCCCCTAGGACGGATGAGAAGACATGGCAAGATTTCCACCTTTTTGAGCCTGCAAAACAGAATATATTTCAAAATTATCAGCAAAGAAATCAGCAGAGTGGTCAGATGGCTGAGCAAGAACCAGCAAATCCTATCTGGCCCAGCCGTTTCCTTGTGTGACTCGGTGACTTGTACCAGGATGAGTGCGGGTAAAAACAATCTTCCTTCAGTCTAGAGATTACTCACAACACATGAGTCTTGGGTTCAGCTCTTTGTCTTAGCATGTTACAGTCTCATTTCATTTCATTTACTCTTTTATTGGAGCAAAATTTGGATTGCATATCTCAGGAAGTTACACTTCTAATAAATATGTTTTCTTTCAACCTTTTAGGAGTTGCCGAGGATCGGTTGGAGTAAGTGGCACAGATTGACCCCTATTGAGTTAGGCCCATACCTGCAGCTCTAATATTGTTAAATTTCTTTTGGAGAATGGTGGTCTTTGAAGCCTAATGCATGCTGCTGTTGGGTTTGGTAAGTCTAACACTCAGGTTCTCCGTAGACATGTTTCAATGTGCTTTTGCATATATTCTCTGCTTTCATGATCTTTTTTTTATTTGCTTGTTTGAGATGTACTAAATGCCTAAATGGGATATGGCTTACAACATGGAACTGCATTGAAAGTTCGTTCTAAGATGCGACTGTGTAATGTCCCTAGGGTTTCAAATTATAATTTCTATATTTTCTTTTGTCTGTTGTAACCCATCATATTATGTTTTTTTTTTTTTGGCAGAGTTCATGTGGCGTCTTATAACTGGGCTTGCCCTAAGAGCATCTCCAACCACTCCCTAAATTAAGTCCCTAAACTAAAATTTAGGAAGTAATTTAAAAAATAGTTCTCCAACCGTTCTCTATACTAGGCTCCTAAACATAGCAAGTTTCTAAACAAGCCCTCTCGCTTCCTACATTTGAAGACCAAATTGGAGCTCCCAAAAAGTCAAAACAACTTCATATATGGGCTCAGGCGAAGAAAATTGCATACGTGGCAAATATTTTAAACAGATTTGAGAACCTATGTTGGGAGTTGTTGGAGTACATGAGTTTTTTTACTCCAATACTTATTTACAAACTTACTAAATCAGTCTTTTGGGAGTAAAATTTTAAAGATTGGTTGGAGATGCTCTAATGCCATACATTATATACATAGCTTGGCTGTTATTTGTAATACAATAAGATTTCATCTTCCTATAATTTATCATCTGCGAAGCACAATACATGTAGACGCAAGTCGGGTGCCTTGTACAAGGGAATATAGGAATGAATAAATAGATGCACATTTATTATGAGAAGAATGTGAACATCATTCAACTGGGGTACAAATTGAAATAGTCTCATGGGCGATCGATTACTTTCCATCCCTGTTGTGGGGGCAGATCAGCCTCCCTCTATTCTTGCTGCTGCCTTAGGTGGTCTTTAGAAGAATGTTTCTTAGTTCTAAAACTGACTTGTGTCTTTTTGCTGAAACTTTTGCTACTGGATGAAGTAGAATATATTTCCTTTTTTTTAATTATTTTTTGAGGGAAAGTAGAATAGACCGTAGTACTGCAGATAATAGATGTTAGCATGGAAGAGTGGTGTTTTCATTGCTCAAATGTTTTCAAATTTATTCTGGTTCGACATTTTTTTAATTAAGTTTTATGCATATATTTCTTGAATTACCTTATCAGCGAGGAAGGTTAACTTTTTTCTGGTACTTTTCCTGATAAATCCTCCCACAGAACAATGTCTGCCTTTTTATTTTTTGAAACTTTTTTTATTATCATGTTTTCTAATTGTTTACTGTTTTTTTGGATGGTTTGTGAAGGGTGCACCGCGTCTTCCGGACCAGTGAGGGTGGAGGATGATGATCTGTTTTTCAGTCTGATGTGGATGAATTGCATGGTAATGTCCTTAGATGCTCAGACTTGAAGGTTTGGTCAACCGAGTTCAGTGGTTGTAGGCACTGGAGCCTTATGCATCATCTCTCATCAGACAAAACTACATACCAAAAGAATGGCACCAGTCAATGGTTCCTTCTGCGACTCTGGCTATTCAACTGTGGGTATCTATTCTTGGTTCTACTATGCCTGTCTATGGTAATATGAAAAAAAAGTGTGCAAACAGCTAGCATGTCGTCGAGTCATTTCCCATACTACGCAAGCTTGCTCTGTTTGTGCCGTATGGTAAACAATGTGTTGGTCAGTATTTTCTTGTGGTTGCAAGTTTACTTTTGTGTTACCTATTTATATGCATGGAACAGTTTGTCATGAATATGTGTGGCACTCGATACTGTATGGATCAACCAGTACAACCGTCTGATTTGAGTCTGAATACATAATGGTTTTATTGGGCTTGTAAAGCTGTGTTATTGTGGTCACTGTTTTTTTTTTTATCTCCTGGGCATTGTTCTTAGAATGATTAGCTGAACTGCCATACCTGGTTAAGTTGACCATTTTTCTGTCATGTTAGGAAGATGTAGCATGCTTGAACAATCGTCTTTGATTTGGCTTCAAGTTTCCCACATTCTATGGTACTCCATTTGGAAATTGACGTAGTTTAGGACATTTGTTTTATATTGGCTGCAGTTCGTTTTTTGCTGTAGGAACGACAGCATTTAAAGAATGGAGTAACTATATACTGCTACCTCTGTTTATTTATAGTAAAAAGCATCGATAATAATAATAAGAAAGAGGTAGTATAATCTTCAGGGGTAGTGGTAATGGACTTGGATCGTCGAGTGCCTTGGGGCATCGGCCCTCAAAACGCCAGTACGCCACAGCTATCCTTCCTAACAAACGGATCACATGCCTATTCTGCTCACGTCAAGGCAAAAGTTTCGTTAAAACATCAAACCCCGATTCTGCTCTTTGGCACCAAAATATTGGCTGCATATGCATGATCGGGAAGTGCCATTGCCATTCCTTTTGCAGTCATGGCAACTAAAACTTGTTTGCCTCCAATTGTTTCACGCTAAAAGTTAGAATAGGGAGGCCATCAAGCGTTTTGTTTAGAGCATCTCGGGCGGTAGCCTTCAAATAAGGATACATACTTCATATTTAGGGCGTCTACTTGTCTTGTCAGGTGCCTAAAATTTTAAATATATATGAGTGTGTTTAATAGGAATTATTGAGCTGATTATACAAATAGATTATAGTCTATAAGTGATTATAACTATCAAATATTTAAAAACTATATAATTTAAATGTAACTTATGAATGATTGTGATCATAATCGCTCATGAATTTCAGATGTTTGGACATACAAGAACATTTGTAAAATATAATCCGTTTGCATATTCAGTTTCATAGTTCCTGCCAAACACATCCATATTTTCGGAACAGTTAGTATCAACATATGTGTTGGGGGGCCAAGGCCCACCCACGGTCCCTTTTCGAAAGATGGCGTAAAGCCCACGAAGGCCTGCGATAAGCCCGCGAGCAATAATCCCGTGAAGTCTCGTGATTAAGAGACCCTTCGGGCCTGGAGGATCCTACTGATCCGAAGGATCCTTCGGTCGCGAGATCCTTCTGTACTATAGTAGTAGTCCACGCTGTAAGTATGTGGTCCGTGATGTATAAAGCTCGGAGGTACAGCTGTGCCTGTACTAAGAGATAATAAAATTACGGGATGCCCTACGTAAAAGTAGAAAGAGGAGGGTATTACCGTAATAGGATTGATAAAGGTGTAATGGCTGGGGCTATAAATAGCCCCCCCCAGGGCACTGTAACGAATTCAATTCGGATTATTACAAAAAAACTTCAGCTACTCAATTTCCCTTGCCCTTACGCTCCGAAGAAAATCTAAATCCAACAATGCTGGGAAAGACGGCGCCAGGACCAGAACCGCCGCCCCCACCGCAGCGTCGCCAGCGGCCACTCCGGCAAGCGGCGATCCGTCGTCCCCCGGGCGCCAGTAGAGATGGATCGAGAGTTTAGAGGAAGGGGCAGCGCCGCTAGCTGTTTTCGGAGAGCGTTCCTCATGAAGTGTTGTTGATCAGGCATGTACTGAAGTAGGGCTATATGTGTGTGTGTGTGTTTTTCAAGTGATTTTCTCATCTATATTGTTAGTCAGGGATGATGTTGTTCTTGCTTTCGTGTTTTCTCAGTTTTATACAATAGGTCGGTAAAGGGTGCTCCGCTGTGCTCACTATATCCATATTATTTGCACATGTATTGCAGAAACCATAATCTCTTTTTATATTATATTGGAAATGAGGAATTTGTACCTCATTTCGAACGGGTGAAAGTGGTTGTTGGATAACCCATACAACACCGATAGGCTCCTATTTTTATATTTTTTTAAAATTTACCATTAATTTTATAGTTCATCATTGAAAATACTACTAAAAAAATTGCGTGGAATCGCCGTGCGTGGATTGCTGCGTAGATTGCCTTTCTAGTATGAGCTTGTTGAATTACCATTATACTACTAAAATATTTTTAGATGGAGCCACAAAGAGCAATTAAAAATCATGCCCACGCCACCATATCATCAAGAAACATTATAAAACTACGATACGATATTCATTGTCGAGTACATATTCCAATGAGTTCAAACTTTCAAAGTTTTGTGGTCAAATTAAATAATGTCATTTGTTTTTTCTTCTTAAAAATTAACATCATGCATCTAGGTAAACTATTATAGGGCATCATGTAATAGTCATTTAAGATTTTTATTCAGAAGCATAACTACAGAGCTACACCTTTTACTACACATAACTCAAGCGACCTATAGCACTATTCTTAGCATAACAAATATTTATTGACGTGGTGCCTTCGGCAGCGATGTCGGCAGCCATGGAGAAGAAGCTATCCGTCCAGGCGGGGGTGAAGGAGGCTCTTCCTCGACGTCCCACGGTACAAGCCGGCGGCGCTGCGTTGAGCCGTGATTCCCTCCCCGACTCTGATGGTTGGAGGAAGGTTGAGTCACGGAGCTCGCGTCGACGCCACCGAAGGCTCGCTCAACTTCATTCTCGCCGGCCTGTCCCTGCTGACCTGACGGGAAGATGCTTCAACTGCCTTTCCTCGGGTCACTTCGCCGCCCAGTGCCGCCGGAGTACTCGTTGTTTCCGCTGCCATTCCTTGGGCCACCGTTCTTATGTTTGCCCTGTTTCCGCCGGAAAAGGTGGTGCAGCGAATGCCTCGGCACGTACCAGTGTGTGGCCGCGAATCTCTCCGAAGAGGGTTTTGCCCGGGAACTCAAGAACAGGGGAGGCGTCCAACCTCTCTAGTGCGCACGTCTCCTCGGCGCGTGTCTCAGTGTGGCGGCGTATAACGCCGGCACAGGAAGCTACCATTGACTCGGGTGTGCAAGCTCCCACCGTACCTGCCTCCTACATCGGTGAGTCTGCACACTGTTCGGCGGATGTTCAGGATGCGGCTCGGCGCCCTCGTCGCAGACGCCGTCGCAATCGACGGAGGCCGGTTCGTGACGACTCTATTCCTCCATCTAATGCGGGTCCTCCACAGGAAGTGCAATCTCAGGACATGCTATCGTCTTCCCGCCAAGTTTCTCGAGTCCCTCCGTGCATCATCGACTGGACTGAGCGCGTTGGTAGGGCAGAGCAGGATCTTGGTCGGGCTGTGATCATAACTGTTGTCAGTGAAGCTCCCATGCCTTCAGTTTCAGATGTTTCTTTGGTTTTGGCTCAGAAATTGGATGTCCAGGCTTCAACGTTGGTACTACGTCGGGCATCCCCAGCTGCCTACCTACTCGTCCTTCCAGATGATACTTCAATTGAGCTGACTTCTAATGGTGAGACAACCTATTCGATCTGCTGCTTTCAGTCTGCTATGTCAGCGTTGGTCTCGCCTGGCTGGTGCAGTGGGTCGTGCTCTCCCGTTCCTGATTGACTTCAAGCTTCGCGGTATTCCAGCTCATGTGTGGGAAACATCAACCGTGGAACACTTCCTTAGTCCTTATGCTTGGGTCCAGCAGCTGCAGCCAGAGACGCTGGAGTTACAAGATCTATCATCTTTCTGTTGCTCGGCATGGTGCATGGATCCTTCCTCCCTTCCCTCGATGAAGGAACTCTGGGTTGTTGAGCCCCCGACGGCTGTACAGGAGGTGCCCCCAGTCAAAAGGGTACTGTCTTATCCTGTTGAGGTGCAATTTTCGATTACTCTCCGGCCAGAAGATGTAACTGTCCCTTCCCCGCCATCCTCTGGGGGAGAGGACGGTGACAGCGATACTCCGGCAAGACGGCGACGTCGGTACCGATCTCCGCCAGATGCTGGACCGTTAGCTGATGATGATGCTACCAGCACACGACGTCCTATCCGAGATCGGCTGGGCCCTGTAAATTCACACCGCAACAGCACGATGGTGGCTTCCGAGGTGAACGCTTCGGGTGACGAGACCCTGGAGGTGATTCTCAAGGAGGCGCACATAAATCATTTGTCGGCCGCCGGTGAAACTCTCGAGACCCAGCTAGCTGTTCCATCGTCCGATGCAAGTTTTAATGACGAAGCAAATCATCGTGTGGAGCTCTCTATGATATCTCCAACCCTGGCCAAATTTACAGATCAAGACTTTGCAGATCCGACCCTCCAGGAATCAAGCTATCACTCTAATCAGGCTGATGGTGCCTCTGTTCCAGATGGGCTAGGAGAGCCCCAGAGTGATGGGCCTGATATTTCGACTCAAAAGAGAGACACTGGGCCTATTCTCTCATCCCTGCAAGGTGTTCAAGAGTCTGATGCTGCTCAGCGTATGTCTCCTTTACAAGCTCCTGTTCAGCCTCTAGCGGGTACACCCAATCCTGCTATTGAGGCTCATTCAGTAGAGCTTCTTCAGGAACATACCAGCCCCACGGACACTGAGGCTCAACAACATGCAATGGCTGATGGTGCAGTAGCTCTCCAAGAATCTCCAACTGCGGCCACTGCTGCACATGCTCAAGCTATAAGGAAGGATTTCATCAACAAGCTCTCCCGTCACATTGTTGCTGTTCTTTCCAGCCCGGTTCCTAACATAAACCGCAGAAAGATCAAAACTCCCAGGGAAACACCGCAAACACCACGATGAAGTCGGTGTCTTGCAGGGGCTCAAGTCGAATACCAGCATGAGGATCTGGTAGCAAGAAGGTCCAAAAAGAAGATGCTGCGCACTCTTGATATCATTGGGGAAACTGATGGTATTAATCAACAAGCACAAGATGATTGTGCCAAACTTTTCGGGAAGCCTCTTTCTGATAAGCATATTGAAGCTTTGGCTGCATTGTTCAACTGGTCACTCCCTGTGGAGTTTGATCCAGACAATGGCAGTGATTGCTGATGGTAGCGGCGTTGGTTTCTTTGTGTGTGGTCGACTTTTTCTTGTTAACAATGAATCCAGTTAAAATTTTAAATTGGAATGTGCGTGGTCTCAACTCTTCTGGACGGCAGGACTCGGTGCGAACTCTCACTGATTCTTCTCGGTCGGATATTGTATGCATTCAAGAAACAAAAATTGCAGCCATGAGTCAACAAGTACTTCTCTCTGCTCTTGGGTCTGAGTTCACGAATCATATTGAACTCCCTGCAGTTGGTTCGAGCGGAGGTATTCTAGTTGCATGGCGGCACCATGTGGGCAGTACAGGCGTCATCCGCGTTGACGCAAATTGTGTTTCAATTCAGTTCGGTCCGAGTAATGGGCCATCTTGGTGGCTCACATGTGTTTATGGACCTCAGAGTTCTGAGGGAAAAGTCCAATTTCTTCAAGAACTGCGGGACATCCGGGCTGCCTGTCCTGGACCATGGGTACTAGTTGGAGACTTTAATCTTATTTATAAGGTGGAGGATAAAAACAATGATAACTGTAACAGAGCCATGATGGGGCGCTTTAGGCGGCTTATTGATGATCTCTCTCTCAAAGAAATCCCCCTCCATGGTAGAAAATTTACTTGGTCAAACCAACAAAATTCTCCTACCTTGGTCAAATTGGACAGAGTTCTGTGCACGGTCGATTGGGAGGAGATGTTCCCAAATTGTTTGCTGCAAAGTTTAGCTTCACAAGACTCAGATCACTGCCCTCTATTGCTTGGCCTTCGTGACAACAAAACTGGTCGGCGACGTTTCCATTTTGAATCTTTTTGGCCTAAGCTAGATGGTTTTCAGGAAATGGTGGTGACAGCTTGGGAATCTGTCCCGGCTGGGAATTGCCCTTTTTCCACTCTCGATCTGAAGTTCAAGGCAGCCACAAGATGTTTACAAAGCTGGAGTGAGAAGAAAGTAGGTCACGTCACCTCACAGCTCTCACTTGCTCGTGAAATTCTCCATCAATTGGAAATTGCGCAAGACATGAGGGTTCTTTCCACACAGGAGATATGGCTGAAAAATAATCTCAAAAAGCATTGTCTTGCGTTAGCCTCTCTCTCACGGACAATTGCTCGCCTTCGTTCTCGGATTGGCTGGCTGAAAGATGGAGATGCCAATACAAAGCTCTTCCACCTCCATGCCTGTCACAGAAAACGTAAGAATTTTATTGGTAGATTAGTGTCAGATGATCAGATGTATACGGAGCACGGTGACAAGGCAAGGATTATTGATGGCTTTTATGGCAATCTGCTTGGAACAAATGTGCACATAAATCATACGGTTAACTTGGATTCACTAGAGATTCCTGCATATGATCTGTCTGATTTGGAGGTGCCTCTCACAGAGGAGGAGATATGGTCCATAATAAGGAAACTCCCCTCAGATAAGGCACCAGGACCTGACGGTTTTACTGGTCGTTTCTATAAAACTTGCTGGCCCTTAATTAAGCATGATATTATGGCAGCAGTATCAGCAATCTGGAGCAGAAAATTCTGCGGTTTTGGTCCTCTTAATACAGCCTATATTACCCTTCTCCCTAAAAAAGAGGAGGCTGAGCAACCCAAGGATTTTCGGCCTATAAGCTTGGTTCATAGCTTTGCCAAGCTGATCACAAAAACATTGGCAAACAGACTGGCTCCTAAGTTGCAGCAAATGGTCTCTCCCAAGCAAAGCGCTTTCATAAAAGGCCGTTTCATACAGGACAACTTTATGTTGGTTCAACAAACATTGAAGTTTTTACACCAGCAAAGACAGCCCCGTATCCTTTTGAAGCTGGATATCTCCAAAGCTTTTGATTCAGTCTCCTGGCCTTTCCTTCTTGAAGTTCTACAAAAGCTGGGTTTTGGACCTATTTGGCGGGATATTATTTGTGGATTGCTTTCTTCTTCGTCAACACAGGTCCTTCTAAATGGGCTCCCGGGTGATCGAATATTGCACCGGCGAGGGTTGCGTCAAGACGACCCTCTATCCCCAATGCTCTTTATTTTGGTAATGGACGTGTTGGGATATATGGTGTCCAAGGCCGCTGATGATGGACTACTACAGCCCCTCTCACGAAGGGCTTTGCACCATCGTATCTCCCTATATGCAGATGATGTGGTTCTCTTTATACGTCCAGAGGCAGAGGACATTTCCATCACTATGGATATTCTTGAACTTTTTGGAGAGGCATCTGGGCTCAAAACAAATCTACAAAAGAGTAATGTGCTACCAATAAGCTGTGGGGATTTGGAGATTAACACAGTTCAGCAATTGTTACCATGTGAGATAATGAATTTTCCTTGTCGTTATCTGGGACTGCCCCTATCTGTCAAAAAGCTCACAAAGGCGCAGATTCAACCCATAATTGATCGCATAGCTGATCAGCTACCAGGGTGGAAAGCAAATTTAATGACAAAAGCTGGAAGAAAAGTTCAGATTCAGTTTGTACTCATTGGGATGCTTATCTACCTCCTGATGGCAGTTGATCTCCCGGCGTGGGCAATAAAGGCATTAAATAAAATTCTCCGAGGATTTCTTTGGAAAGGTCGTGAAGAGGCAAGGGGAGGTCACTGTTTAGTCGCTTGGGATAAAGTGTGCCGACCCTTGGATCTCGGAGGACTTGGTATTTCTAACCTCAAATTTCTTGGGTGGGCTTTGAAGATGAGATGGCTTTGGCTTCAGAAAACGGAACCTCAACGCCCATGGTCGGTTTTCACCATCACTGTCCCGGAACAGGTTCGAGCCTTCTTCTCAATTGCAATCACATCAGTTGTGGGGAACGGCATTAATACGCTATTCTGGACTGACAAATGGTTACAAGGAAAATGCATAGCAGACCTAGCCCCGCATCTCTTCTCAGTCATACCAAAGAGAAGGGTGCAGCGGCGCTCAGTCTATGATGCTCTCTCTAATCGAACCTGGGTATTGGACATCAAAGGAGTGCTTTCAGTTGAAGTAATATTGGAGTACCTACAGCTTTGGGACATTCTTCATGATCTTGAACTGCAGCCGGATATTGAGGACTCACACCTTTGGCGCTTGACTTCTAATGGACAGTATTCAGCTAAAAGCACTTATGAGTCATTCTTCTTCGGTTCCATACAGTTTGGCCCCTGTGAGCGAATTTGGGAATCATGGGCTCCAACTAAGTGCAAATTCTTTCTTTGGTTGGTCACTCATGATCGATGCTGGACTGCAGATCGCTTAGCTAAGCGTGGTCTTCCTCACCCTACGGTCTGCCGGCTTTGTGCGCAAGAGGAGGAAAATATCAATCATCTTTTGATTTCTTGTGTTTTCGCCCGACAGTTCTGGTTTCAGTTGCTGCAACAGGTTGGTTTGGAAATCTTAGCACCACAGATTGCAGAAATGTCCTTTGATTTGTGGTGGGAACAGGTAGATAGATCAGCTGTTGGCCTAATGAAAAAAGGAGTCAATTCTTTGTTGGTCTTAGGTGCTTGGATGCTCTGGAAGCACCGAAATCGGTGTGTGTTCGATGGCATATCACCCAATCTAGCAGAGCTTCTTAACTTGACAGCTGAGGAGCGCTGTTTGTGGGAAATGGCAGGCGCTCGAGGTTTATCCCTCTTGACTGCCCCGCGGTCAACAGATTAGTGTACCTGCGTAGGTGTTCTTAGGTCGGGTTGCCTTATTTAACACGGGCGCGAATGTAATCCTCTTTTTAGTTGTTTAGTTTTTAGTTTTAGTTGTAATTTTGGGTGGGTGTGTGCTGTAAGGGGTTCTTTCCCCATCTTTTCTTCTTAATATAATGAAGCGCAGCTCTCCTGCGTTTTCGAGAAAAAAAAAATATTTATTGACAACTCTCTATTCTTAGCTCAAGCAAGAAGCCTAGAAGAATTCAGATAAATCTGCACAAAAAAAACTGCTCGCATTGAACATGATATTCTTAGCTTGTTTGTGCGGTGACAGCTGAACTTCAGATTTTGAGTGGTAGGAAAATCTTTTTCACCTCACGGAAATTTTTAGCTGGGATCAAAATTAGAATATAACAGCCCGTAATTTAGCATACCTTTTCTCTTTTTATCAGGACACACTCAACACGCTACGTACGATATTTTCCATAGCATTAAATAGGATGTTATATAAGCAAAATGACAAAGGTGAGAGTTAAGGAGGAATGAGAAAAAATCACAGAAAAAGGTGTCTCAGATGGGAAACATTCCTTCACGCCCTCCACGACAAAAGAAGCAACCGTAAATGCGTTTGGGGAGAGAGAGAGCAGTGTTTTTCTCCCATCGGGAGAGAGCAGTGTTTTTCTCCCATCGGGAGCTCCACCTCTCATGTCCGTCGCCACTGCTCAATCACGCCATGGCACTGCCACACCGGTCGCTTCGCCTCTCCAATCTTCTTGCTGCATCGAGCGGCGGTGACCTTGCCTTGGCGCTTGCTTTGCCGAGCAGACAGCGCGCGCCCTTGCCGTTGAGACGCCTCGATAGCACGAACACAAGCACGGCCGCGTCAGACTTTGCAAGCCGCCACGCCGGACGAGCTCTGTGTCCGCACATCCGCAACGCTGACCTTCGCGAGCCGCCATGGCTGCACGCTCCACGCCCGCCACGCACGCGAACACGGCCACATCGGCCTCCATGAAGAGCCATGTCGTCGAGCTCCAAACTAGCATGTCTGCCATGCAAAGCTGTTTACTCCGGCGATAACACGCACGCGAGCACGGCCACGACGGCCTCTTCGAGCAGCCACATCCGGCCGACCTCCGCGCATGCACGTCCGCCACGCACGCGAGCACGGCTACGACGCCGGCTTCCGTGAGCAGCCATGACGGTGAGCTCTATGCCAGTGCGTCCGCTACGAACGCTGCCGCACCGGTGACAGCACACATGCGAGCACAGCCACGCCGGTGCGTCGGCCGAGCTCTGCCGTTCTGTTCGCCGCCTCCCAGCAGACCAGCACTACGCGTGGCGGCCGAGCGCCCATGCCCGCCGCTCCGTGGACGCATCCGTCCATGGCCGCGTGCATGCACTCCACGCCACCTCGGCACTGCGTCGCGGCGTCCGCGGGAGCTTGCCATGTCCCACGGACCTCGGCCGCGCTCGTCCTCGCCGCTGAGGCGCCTCGTCCGCCCGCCCTTTCCACTATCGCAGCGAACGTCAGCCCGCCTCAGCCACGCGCGTCCTCGACGCCACGTTCGCCTCGCCCGCGCGCGTCTGTAGCCGCTCGCTCCGGTTGGGCCCCCTCGCTGCCTGACCTCGCTGATGCGGCGCCGCGCCCGCCCGCTTTTGCCTCCGCACGCCGTTGCTCGTGCCCATGGCCACGTGTGTGGGGACCACCACTGAGAAACGAGTTCTGACAGGCTAGCGTTGAGAGCTGCAGTTTCTTTGAATGGTTTCTTAGCTGACGTGGACCGACTCTATAGAACTAGTTGGTGTTTTTTGGGTTGGGACTGCCCTCATCGACCATAAAACAGCAATGCACGTAGAAAACATGACATGCCCTGATAAGCAGTTATGTCTAGGCATCAGCATTTTCATCATCCTGTTGAAATACCACGTTCAAATCGACCTGATAGAATCGAATCTCTAGACTCTTCCCTTCCAACTCTGTACCCCGATCTTACCGACACACACATACACACACAAAAAAAATTGAATCCATATATATTTGATCCTTGCATACGGCCCATGTAAACTAATGAATGGTGGTGATGTACTAATGTGTTACTCTTGCAGTTGAAGTTGTAGACTTGCCAAATTTGTATTACTTTATCATTTTCTGCTGTTATGTTGTTAGAAATTTAACATGGTTCACAGGTATGGATACTTGATGGGTTTTTTTCACTTGTCGGTTTTGGGTTTGGGTGAAAGTTTCCACTAGCGACTCTTGTTGGGTGATCCAGCGGGGTGGTTTTTCCCTCACGAGTACGGGTCTGAAGACCCAAAACCCTGTGGATGTTCACCCGTTGCCTTCCATACTCCCGACCCCTCTTCCACCTTAGGGCTCGTTGGGTTACAATGGGATTAGAAGGAAATAAAAGGTAATGAGGGGGTGTTGAATCCCCAAGTAACTTGCAATGGATGAATTACACTTCAATCCCTCCCTAATCCAAGTGAGAAGGGGAATAACCGAACGAGCCCTTAGGCCTCGTTTGGCTGCAAATGGATCGCACGGGTATTGAGGTGGTTTCAGCCCCAAACCACGCCATGGGTGGAAAACGGCCGACGCCGGGGTGAACTTCTCCGCTTGGCCCAAAACTGTATTTGGCTGCGCATGGACTACTTCGGACCTCCTTCGACCCACTCCGATCCACGGAGGTATTCAGCTACTCCTCTCTAGGCGGAGATTTCTTTCTTCGCTTCATTCTCACGCTGTCTATCAGAACGACGACCTAGCGTGCAAGAAGACGGCGCCACCTTCCTCCGACGCACGCTGCACGGCTCCGGACGAACGCCGACGATAGGTGCTCCTCCTCCTACTCCTCCTTCCCCACAATGTACAGACGCCCTCACCTCGTTCTCGTCCTCTCCATTGACTTGACGACCCCAGCGCAAAGAAGACAGCTAGCAGCTCCCTCCTCTGACGGACGGCCGCAACGGTTTCAGACGAGCGCCGGCGACAGGTGCTCCTCTTTCTCCTCCTCCTTCTTCCCAACTTCATCTAGGGTTACATGAGCTGAATCATGTTTCTGTGCATCGCAGATCCGGGAAGAACGACGAGCTTACAACTGCTCCTTGTCCAAGATTGGCGCTCCACACCATCGTCTTGGCTTTAGCGTCAACTTCCACATCCAGCAGGTACTTTTCCTCTCTCCCTCTTGCATCAACTAGTTTTTCATTATTTTTGAGTGACTGGTATATGTATTGAGAGGATGGAAGTGTGGAATTTCATATTGATGCTACATTTAGGTTCTCTTGAATTTTACTAACTCTTGATTGGAATGTGTACCACATTATATCTGCATAAAACCAACGACCTAATGCTAGGCTTACGAAGCTGTAGTTTAAGGGAATGAATATATGATCACGACATTGTTCTTAGGCCATGCCTTTTTGTTCTGTCCTTACTTTTCAGCATTACACTCTCTAAATGCAAAATTGGTGCAGACTGATGCCTATTTCAGTTAAATATGATATGACTTTTTCAGTTAAATAAGATCTAACGACGGTGAAGACTCTGTTCCAGATTAGCGTACGTCTCCATCGCTGCGATTCCAGCACGGTCTCCCCATCTGACATGTATTTTCTCTTTCCTCCTCTTGCATCTCGCCCTCCTCTCCCTTTGTTATCATACGCTGTGTGCCTGTATACAAGCGTGGTGCACGTAGGAGTCTTTTGATTGTGATCTTGTAGCTAGTAATCAATGTATTCTCAACATGCAATGGTTTAAACAATTTCCAGATCTGCAACTTAACTTCTAATATCGCAGCAAGTTGTGAACTGCACCAATCAATATGTTGTTAAGATACTGCAGCGCATGATCTCTAGTAACCAATAGTGTTGGACTTCTCACGCGTTGTTTAGATTCTTTGTAGAAGAAAAAATGTTTGATTTTAGACATGGCAAAATCTATTGTATATTTATTAATAAGTTTCTCTTAATTCTTTGACTCAATAGGTCTGCCATATGAAAATAAATGAATTATCAATTAACTAGCTTGTTGATTAGTTTATTGCTGCTAATAAAATTTGATTTAACAATGCAGTTTCCTTTTTTTTTTGTTACCTGCAGCCATTTTAAATTCAGTTTCATTTAGTTAGAAGATAATGGATCTGGTAACTACGAAACGAAATGAAGAGGAGGATGACGAAATGATGATGTTCTTTTTGCCTGCCCTGTATCTTATAACTAGTGATGGAGGGAGGGAGAAAAGGGCTAGGAATACTTCAAACACAATCCGGTGAGGGGAAGCTTAGAGAGATTCTATGAGGACATGAAAAGAACTCACTTGTTGCGTTTCGCATGGAGCCTAACATATTTAGAGCAATAGCAACATACCTCCGTAGAAAGCATCTTCTACGCAATTCGAAAGGGTGTTAGCCTCGAGGAGAAACTTGGATTTTTCCTTTTCATGAAGTCCCATAATGCCAGCTATGAAGATCTACAACATGAGTTCAAACATAGTGGGGAAACACTTCACCGACATGTTACATCGATTTTTAAGGTTATCCCATCTCTAGCCTATAGTTTTGTACGGTCTAGCGTTGGAACTAAAACTCATTGGAAGATCAACACAGATCAATGGTTCTTCCCATACTTTCAGAATTGCTTGGGTGCCATTGATGGAACACATGTTCCTATCACCATTTCTGCAGATAAGCAAGCCCCATATCGAAATAGAAAGGGTACATTAAGGCAAAATGTAATGTTGGCATGCGATTTTGATTCGAATTTCTCCTTTCTATCATCTGGCTGGGAGGATCTGCGACAGATGCTAGGGTTCTTAGATCAGCCTGGCTTGGAGGATTCCATGTGCCTGAGGGCAAGTTTTATCTCGTTGATGGTGGATATGCTAACACTCCGTCATTCATTGCACCATACCGTGGTGTTCGATACCACTTGTAACAATTTGGGCACGGTCACCAAAGACCAAGGAATTATAAGGAATTGTTCAATCATCGTCATGCCATATTACGGAATTACATTGAGAGAGCTATTGGCATTTTGAAGAAACGATTCCCTATCTTAAAAGTTGGAACACATCATCCAATTAAAAACCAAGTGCAGGTACCAGTTGCAGCAGTAGTGTTACTCAATTTTATAAGGATACTTCAGGGTGAGGAATGGTTGGAAAGACAAATAAGCAATAACATATCTGAAGATGATTTTGTTGATCTCCCTGGAGGTGACAACCACTACAATAATGATGTGGCATCCCTTAGCACTCAAATAGAAGATGGGAACACGATTAGGGATATGATAGCGCATGATATGTGGAATGACTATATCCATAACACGCCCCAATAAATGTGAGTGCTAACTGGTTTTGAATTAATTTATTTTTTTACTTATATTTTTTGTTTTCCATGATTTAAATTTGATATCATATTTCTCATATTTACAGCAACAATGTTTGGGAGAGGATCCCCAAGGATTAGTTTGTTCCATGCTGCAGCTATGAGAAAGGGGTCTCCAAAGTTTTCAGGCACACATAAGAGAAAGGCAACACCAAAAGGTATGTACTACTAATCATCATTAATGTCCTGCTGACCCTCATTTAGTTGTATGTCTGTTGTAACATGCTAATTGCTACATATTACAGTTGGTGCTAGTAGAGCAAGTTGGAATGCAGGGCTTGAAAGGGGTCTGATTGACATTCTTCTCGACCACAACAATGAGTGCTACAAAGGTCAGAATGGATGGTCAACAGAAGCATGGAACACAATTGTCGAACTTTTCTATCAGAAATTTCCTTATGTCAAACTGAATAAGGATCAGATCCAGACCAAGGAAAAAGAGTTGAAAAGGGATTATAAAATTTTGAAAGAAGCAAGAAAGCAAAGTGGTGTGCATTGGGATGAAAAGTTTTACAGGATTGAGGCCGATGAAGCAGCTTGGAATAATATCATTACTGTAAGATTTCTTATCTGTTGCATATGTTAATTCTTATTTGAATTCTTAAGTGAAATGTCAGTTTTACCTCTTTTGCTAATTATATTTTATTCTTATATTGAATAGTCTGATAAGAGGGCCGAGAAGTTCAAGAATAAATGTTTCCCTTTGTTTGAATCTTTAGGAGAGCTATATGACGGTATGTCATCAATGCAAAACCTTTTTATCAATGACATAAATGTTGCAGCAGGAGTCAAACTTTTGTCTTTCTACCTCACTTAGTTCCATCTTTCTGGTGGTTGCAATGTCTGAAAATTATTTTAACTCTAAAACTATTGCTGCAGCAGGATGCATGAGCTTAGAATATTCTAACAAAAATTAAACTTTTATCTTTATGGTGTAGGACAAATTGCTGAGGGAACATTGAACTTTATCTCTATTGCTTCTATCACATTGCCTTCTCAAGCTTCTATGACACAACCTTCCCAAGTTCCTATCACATTGCCTACTCAAGCTTCTATTACATAACCTTCCCAAGCTCCTATCATACAACCTTCTCAAGTTCCTATCTCACAGCCTTTCCAAGTTTCTATCACACAGCCTTCTCAACTACATGATATACATAATGATGAAGAAGTTATGATACTAGAACAGCAAGCTTCAAGGCCTACTACAACAAGTATAAGAATGGATATAAGGGTTGTATGTTCTAGAAACAAGGACATTACTGCAAGTGATAAATTAGAAAAGGCAGGACAAAGAGGTAAGCAAGATAGAAAGGTGGTTGAGATGATGCGGAGGTTTCTGGAAATAAGAGAAAAGCAAGCTAAAGTTGAGGCAGCCCAACAGGATAGGATAAGAACTGCAAATGATGAATTTTCCATCCCAATGTGCATTAGTGTTGTTGACAGCATGGATGAACTTTCTGATAATGAAAAAGTTGAAGCTTATGATGTGTTCAAAGATGCTTAGAATAGATCAATTTTTATGACCGCAAAAGCCTCTACGCGTCTCAAGTGGTTAAGAAAAAAAATTAGAAGTACTTGAAGGTATCGGTTCCTTTACCATTCTCCTAAATTATAATTAGTCCTTGTTGTCTGCAGCTATGAAGTAATGCTTGTTACTTTATTTAGTTTCAGGTATCACAAGTGTGCCTACAAAATAGTGGAACACCACCATTATATGACATTCTTTAAAGATCTTTGTGCTTTGGAATATTGTAGCAGACTTTCTTGCCCGTAGTGGAACTGTAATACTGCCACGGTTGTTAGTAGTGATCCAAGAGTTAAGTGTATTGAGGCATACTAATTTTCTTTCAAGTATTTGCCACTTGAGTATCAAAGAGTATGGTCAGATGAACCTATGCTCAGTACCTACAACTGTAATAATATTGTACTCGTTTTTGATATTTCTGCCCTTTATTGGACAGATGAACCTATGCTCAGTACCTATATGCTGTGGGTTTGATTTTATATCCAGGCTTTTTAATTTTGTGTTTTGAGTCTTGTTTTAATTTGTTTAGATTGTGACTTTTTTCTTCTAAATGGTGAACTTGTTACTATTGCTTGTGTATTTCATTGTCTGTTATTTCTCTATATTATTTTACATCTCTCTATTTGCTTAAATGATCCATGCATGTAAATAGATGTTGAAAATTGTTTTTCTGAATTGTTCCGAGGAGCTTCAAAAGTCTATATGCTCAAAAGTGCATATTATTACAGCTGTAGCAAACGTGTAATTAGTCCTGCAGCTCCAAGGTCTTTCATCCAACCACCGCCTGTTATCCAGACACTGAGCCACCGCAGTTCACAAATACAAAAAAAATTCACTTTAGATTAGGTGGCCGGCGTGTATCAACCAGATCTCGTGTGGCTGATGCTACCCATGGTTCCAAGCCACCAACAGCCAAACGAAGCCGTAGGTGGGTCGTACCCAAAGGCACTGGAGTCGTCCCTTCCCCAACCGTGAGGCTGAGTGGAGGAAGGCACGAGAGCATGGACCAGCAGTGCGACGCAGAGGCATAGGATGTTGGTTGCGAGGTCGAAAGAGGCGGCAAGACGGCAGGGTCTGATAGTGTCATGTAGAGGTGCAGGACCATGCGATTCATTGAGGACGGCCGCAGGGTCCGACGGAACGATCTGGATCTCCAGACTCCAGCTACATCACTCCAATAGTCCTATTCGAAAGATACGGCTATCTACATGCTCCAAGCATTGAGGGGATTCGATTTTGGTAGTTAATCGAGGCAATATGCTATGCTTGTTTCTTATTTGAACATCCTACAATCCAACTGGAGCTAAGTAACAAATTGTTCCAATCCATCAAATTTTTTCTGAGACAAGGGGACCCCCTGGCCCCAACATAGCTCCGCCAGATTGGCCACCATGGACACAGAGTGGCGGAAATAGAGAAACTAGTCAGCACATCGAACGCGGCCGAGCTGCCGCACCACGTTCATCGCGCCCTGCCCCAGCCACCCATCCCCATCGAGCATAGTCTGCCTTGGCCTGTTGCAATTCCTTGCCCTGATCCCCATCATCTAGTAATATATATCACGAAGGTGAGTCTGTAGCACCAATGTAGACCCTTGTTTCAATAAAATCTGATGAAACACGTCTAATATAGTTGCCCCACTAAGGTAAGCATCCGTCCTTATCATTTGACAATGCTACAGGCAAGTGCAATGCACACATACAAGGTATGTTCTATTCCTTTTTATAGTTAATGATAGGCAATAACAGCAGAGTTATGGAATTTTCTAGCCCATGTAGATATTGTAAGGTTGATAAAACCCACATGTCAGGCTGCTTCAATTTTTTTTATGCATAACATCGTTCAAAATGGCACTGTGCTGATATTTGCGTGACATTTGTCCAATTATGCAATCATTGCATACTACCTTGAATTTTATTTAGTATCTTATATAACACCAATGTGAAGAAGGAGCATCGGCTGCTACGCTTTGCACAAAATAACACAATCACTCGAAAGTGCTTCGATCATAGGTCTCAACTAACAATGTCCTATAAATTGAAGTTCTTCTTGAAACAAATAGACTATGGTTATTGAGTGTTTTGTTATGCACTTATCATAATGATGTTGATTTCTTTTATTCAATGTTCAACTACATGCTTATGATTATTAGTA
Organism: Oropetium thomaeum; assembly: GCA_001182835.1. Classification (NCBI taxonomy): domain Eukaryota; kingdom Viridiplantae; phylum Streptophyta; class Magnoliopsida; order Poales; family Poaceae; genus Oropetium; species Oropetium thomaeum. The sequence continues at coordinate 1,066,460 of LFJQ01000067.1, read as the reverse complement.
TGTAATCTAGCAAGTACACCTGCAATGCTTCTATATACCACTTTATTATTCTATGAGCAAATGTTAGAATTTTTGGTCCCTCAAAAAAGAGTTATAGCAGATATTATATGAGTCCCTACATAAGACACTAAAATGTTAGATTGATTTTACACTACTTAACTACTAATAACTAAGTCTTCGGTTCATCAATCTAATGTTCAGTATGAAGTCGTATATAATATATTGTTCAATTGAACACTAACTTGACCCACAATGTTAGAGCTTTGATCTACACCAACATTCCACTATTGGAAAGATGTTAAATTTAAAATATTATTTGTACTTATGCATTTTTATACGCATTTCAGATTCTTATATTTTATTGCAGTTAATAGAAACCATCAGATTATAGGGGCATTAGTTTTGATAGTCATACTTTTTCTATTTTTCTTAGTTATCTATAATTATGCAATGGATGTTTCATAAAATTTAATGTCAAGAGCATTTGTAATTTTCAACATTAGTATTTAATTTTTTTATGTGCATTAATAACTGGCACACAACATGTAAGGCTTCTGAAAAATAACATATTTTGTTAATTTATTAAATAGATATATGACGTCATAAATTGAGTTGGCAGGCTTGCTACGCTATAATTCTATCTAGTGTTGTTCTTAATAATTATTGGCTCAACTATCTAAATTGTAAACAAGACAGGAAATACACTCTTTATTGAATTTGTATATAGATTTTTGAAGTTTGGTACGATACCTTTAATTGAATATCAATTTTAATATCTTCTGAAATGATTGTATTTTGTATTTATATAAAAAGGAAAAAGGTTAAACCATTGAAGCATTCAATCCAAAAGTATCTATGTTCATGTGAATACGTGATTGTGTCTGACCCAGACATCTGTATATGCCAAATCCTCCCTATGCAAATGTATAAATCTCATGGACGGAATGCTATAGCCAAGAAAGGCTCATGAGGCACTAAGGCATCCTCGATGCGGAAGATTCCCAACAGTCAAGGATGACCATACTGTGCGGAGCATGCCATGGCAGCCTGGCAGCGTCGAGGCTGAGCGCATGGAAAATGTCGTTGGACACTCGGGCAGACAGTGATATAATACCGCGTTGCAGCGAGACTGAAAGGAGCCACGGGGAGAGAGGTCAGCATGGACTCAACTGTGGTGAGGGAGAGCAAGGGTGTTGCATGGGGACAGAGATCCTCTACCATTCAAGGAGAGGTTGACCAGCGGTCCAGACACCTCGTTGGTCTATGTATAGAGACTCAACCGCCCCACATAAGGTATACGAGTCAGTTTCATAGTACATTGGGTAATTCGGTGGAGTTACTAATGGAAAGAACGCTTCTGGAGGATGCTGTTTGAGGAATTAGAAACATTCATCATTGTATCAACAGTGTTAGATAAATGTCCAATAAGATGTCAAGAAACCGCACGGTTTAGATACCAGAAGATTTTGCTATGACAAATTTATCTTGAGAAATGGCCCGCATCGACGCTGAGGGAGTCCCGCCGGAGTGGCTCCTCCCGCTGCTCGAGGCTGAGTTCTTTGAGACCTGCCCGGAGCACCACCAGCAGGAGGACGCGGGTGCGAACCGTGCCACCACACGCAACGGTGGTGTGTCGAATATCTTCTGCACCGTGTGCACCGGCCGGCCGCTCTGCCACGCCTGCATCGGCGGCAACGACGATCACGCTGGGCACCAGCTGATCCAGGTCTCGGCTCTCGTCCCATGCATGAACAAAAGTGGCTAATAATAATAAGCCTAGTAGAGTTCGTGCTGATTATTATATATACAGATATACTATAGTAGTATATATATTAACCAAAACAAGCAAATAATAATCTGACAGATCCGGAGGTCTTCGAAGCAAAACGTGGTGAAGGTGAAGGACATGGAGGCGCTGCTGGGCATCGACGGAGTGCAGCCGTACCTCATCAACAGCGAGTCGGTGTTGTTCCTTAACCCCCGGCCACAGATGGGGAAGGGGAAGGCCGGCGAGCACCGCTGCGACGACTGCAGCAGGGCACTGCTCGATCGGGCCTACCGCTTCTGCTCGCTCAAATGCAAGGTAGTTTTATATACATCGATCCATCTCTAGTTTCGGGATCAACTACTACGTGTCATGGGATCGACACAGGTATATATGGAATTTGTAATTTTCTGACGATTATATATATGATGCATTTTTGTTTTTGTTTTTTTTTTTTGGTTGTAGCTGGAATGCAAGGACTGGGATTTTGAGGTCACGTTCGCAGTCAAGCCGAAAATCGTGAGGGGGATCATTATCAAAAGATGACAGGGAAAAATATAATGAAGCTTCATTCCGTCCCACCAAGCGGCTGCGGAACACCGCCTCACGGTCTGAGATGTTCGCGACGACGACGGGGAACTGTGCTTGTTGGGGGGCCAAGGCCCACCCACGGTCCCTTTTCGAAAGATGGCGTAAAGCCCACGAAGGTCTGCGATAAGCCCGCGAGCAATAATCCCGTGAAGTCTCGTGATTAAGAGACCCTTCGGGCCTGGAGGATCCTACTGATCCGAAGGATCCTTCGGTCGCGAGATCCTTCTGTACTATAGTAGTAGTCCACGCTGTAAGGATGTGGCCCGTGATGTATAAAGCTCGGAGGTACAGCTGTGCCTGTACTAAGAGATAATAAAATTACGGGATGCCCTACGTAAAAGTAGAAAGAGGAGGGTACTACCGTAATAGGATTGATAAAGGTGTAATGGCTGGGGCTATAAATAGCCCCCCCAGGGCACTGTAACGAATTCAATTCGGATTATTACAAAAAAACTTCAGCTACTCAATTTCCCTTGCCCTTACGCTCCGAAGAAAATCTAAATCCAACAGCTGGCGCCGTCCGTGTTGTTCGGACAAAAAGTCTGTTAGGATGGCCGGAGCCAAAGGGAAGGCGAAGAAACCATCTCGCGACGGTGAAAGTTCTCACCTGGAGGACGAAACCGAAGCTTCTATTCAAGCACCGGCGGCCACTATGGCTGCAGAGGCAACAGCGAGGACTTCCGCTCCGGCGCCCTTACCGGAAAGGTTGATCACCGAAGGCCCTTCCGAAGCCGACGGTCAAGAGCTTCCATCTTCACGACTCGAGGCCATGGCGCGCCTTCAGCAAGAGAAAGATGCAGCCGTGGCGGAGGAGCGAAGAGCTGCAGAGCTCATGGTGGAGCTCGAAAGAGCTAAGGCCGCGGCAGAGGAGGAGCAGCTTCGGAGGCAGGCTCTGGAGAGCATGTCCAAGGAGGAGTCCGGGTATAAGCTCCGGGCCGAAGCCGCTCGCCGACAGCAGGAATCGCTTCGGAAGCAGATAGAGGCTCTGAAGAGGGTGGGCATTCCGGAAGCCGAAGCTCCAGGCCACGCATCCTTTGACGAAGCTTCCCCGTCATCCCTGTCACCGGCAGCACCTTATGACAAGACCTCGCCGTTGGCTCCAGAGCTTCAGCAGGCACCATGGCCGTCGCGCTTTGCCGCGGTCAAGCTTCCGACGTATGTAGGCGTCTCCGATCCCAGGGAGTTCTTCATGAGCTACGAGGCAGCTATGGAGTCCATTGGTGGCGGTGAAGCCGTCAAAGCAAAGGCCTTCGTGCTGGCTGTCGAAGGAATTGCCCGAACGTGGTACACCAGATTGCACCCGCTGAGTATCTTCTCTTGGGGGCAACTGAGGCATGAGGTATCTGTGCACTTCCGAGGAAATCACGCGCGTCCTGTCAGCTCAGGAGATCTTCACGCTTGCATTCAGCGTGATGGCGAAAGCTTAGCAGCATATGTTCGGCGGTTCATTCACCTCAAGTGCCAGGCTGAAGACATCAACAACGCAACTATTATTGACTCCGTCACGAAGGGGCTTCGGCTTGGTCCAGCCAGGTCTGAGCTGCGCAAGGTACAACCAAGGACTCTGGATCATATGCTGAGCATCCTGGAAGCTCAGGTCCGAGTCGAAGATGACATCAGGCGGGAGAAAGAGCACCATGAGCCGCTAAGGGGGGCTCACCCCGAAAGGCGCCGACCTTCCTTACACCGCCACCACAGCAAGCCGTATGAGTTACCTCGTCGTGAAGTGCTTTCTATTCAGAAAGATCATGAACCATCCCGAGCCCGATCCCCGCCGCGCAATCATCAACCGGAGTCGCGGCGGCAGGACAGGCATCGGGTGAGTAAAGACCAGGGGGGGCGTTTCTCCGGCCCTCAGCATCGCCCGCCAAGAGACCCCAGTAAACTCTATTGTCTCTACCATGGCGTCGGACAGGGGCACACTTCGAACTACTGCCCTGACCTCCTAGCTCTCCGAGAAGCCAAGCTTCGTGCGGAAGCTCTGGAAGCAGCCAAGCAAGTTTCGCACACTTTCAGGCGACACGAAGGAGCTTCGTCGTCATATCAGCCAACTCAGCAGCTTACATTGCCTTCACCACCACCATGTCCTGCTCTTGCGTGGGCTCCTACGCACAACATGCATCAAGAGTACCTGCCGCCGCCGCTGCCTCTACCGCAACAGACGTCCGAGCAGGCCCCTTCTTCTGCCCAGCAGACCCAAGCACGCAAGGTTATCTTTGCTATTACTGGGGGCTCCGGTCAGGACTTTCCTTCTAAACGTCAATGCCGAGAGTATATCAGGCGGGTCAATCATGTGGCAGCTCACCCACCTCTTGTTCAGTGCCGCTGGTCTCATGTGCCCATAAGCTTCACTCAGGAAGACCTCAAGCCGATGGATTATCCTCACAAAGATGCATTCGTTGCAGCTGTGGACATCAACGGGGATGAGGTTCGTAGGGTCCTTATCGATGGAGGCAGTGCTGCTGACGTCATCTTCCTTAGCGCTCTCCGGCAGATGGGTATTTCACGGGAAGACCTTCGAGCCTCCCCAGTACCTTTGCAGGGGTTCGGAGGTCAGCCGGTGTATGCAATCGGCAGTATTAAGCTCAAAGTGTCATTCTCTGGCACAGGAGGCCATCGTACCGAAGAGATAGTCTTTGATGTCATGGACTTCCCGTACCCTTACAATGCCATCTTCGGCCGGGGGGCAATCAATGCGTTCAGTGCTGCAGTACACCATGGCTACTTATGCATGAAAATGCCAGCACCGAACGGAGTTATCGCGGTATATGGTGATCAGGCAGAAGCACGTCGTCTTGAACTAGGCATTGCTCCGGGTCAGAAGCAGGTTCATGCGCTCGCCTCGGGGCCGAAGAGTCAGGCATTTGATGAAACTCATGTCACAGCACTGCCTAAGCCTCCAGTTCAGGCGAAGGCCGAAGTCGCCTCCAAGGAAGTTCACCTCAGCCAGACTGCTCCAGATCAGCTCATCCGCATAGGCACCGAGTTGTCTCCGGAGCAAGAAGAAGAACTCTTGACCTTCTTGCGATCCAATGCCGACATCTTTGCTTGGTCACCCAAAGATCTTCTGGGCATTCGTCGGGACATAATGGAACATCGGGTAGACATTAGCCCGCACTACCCCCCGGTAAAGCAGAAGATAAGGCAATGGACAGCCGAGAAAGCTGCCGCACTCAAGCACGAAGTACAGAAGTTACTTGACACAGGAGTCATTCGACCCATAGACCGTACAACTTGGCTTGCCAACCCTGTTCTCGTCAAGAAGCAGAATGGCCAGTGGAGAATGTGCATTGACTTCACCTCCCTCAACAAGGCTTGTCCGAAGGATGATTTCCCACTAGCTCGCATAGACCAGTTGGTGGACGACACAGCGGGCTGTGAGCTACTGAGCTTTCTGGATGGCTATTCTGGTTTTCATCAAGTGTGGCTGGCTCCATCAGATCAACCTTTCACAGCATTCCAAACTCCAGAAGGAACCTTCTGCTACAACAGGATGCCTTTCGGTCTTAAGAACGCCGGGGCTACTTTCTCTCGGGTGGTCAGAGAGATGCTCAAGCAACAGCTCGGGCGCAACGTAGCTGCTTACATCGATGACATCGTGGTCAAAAGCACAGTGCAAGCTACTCACATCTCGGATCTCACCGAGACATTTGAGAGCCTCCGAAGGGTCGGAATGAAGTTGAATCCTTCTAAGTGTGTCTTTGGAGTACGCTCCGGCAAGCTTCTGGGCTACATGATCTCGAAGAATGGCATTGACCCGAACCCCACAAAGATACAGGCAATACTCGATATGAAGCCTCCTAAGACTATAAGAGACTTGCAGAAATTCACCGGGCGGCTCGCAGCTCTAAATCGATTCATCGCCAAGTCAGCTGAGAGGAGCCTGCCCTTCTACGAGATCCTTAGAGGGTCCCGGCCTTTCATATGGACTCCTCAACACCAGGAAGCATTTGAGGAGCTCAAAGCCTACCTCATCCGGATAACCACTCTGCATCCCCCACCTCCGAAGGCCCCTCTGATACTCTACATTGCTGTTGCCCAATGTGCAGTTAGTGCCGTTCTGGTGCATGAGCTCAAGCTGGATGAGAAACTCGTCCAACAACCAATCTATTATGTCTCGGAGGTGCTATCTGGAGCTAAGTGCAACTACCTTCTGGGAGAAAAACTGGCTTTTGCAGTTCTAATGGCGGCCAGGAAGCTCCGGTGCTATTTCGATGAGCACCCCATACTAGTCCCTTCGGCTTACCCCATTCGTGACATTCTCGAGAACAAGAATGCTCCAAGTCGAGTCATCAAATGGGCAGCGGAGCTAGCACAATACAACATATCTTTCGTTGCTCGGAAAGCCATCAAGTCCGGGGTCATAGCTGAGTTTCTGGCAGAATGGGCTGCTTCTGAGCATGCTGATATCCCTCCAGTAGACCCCTCCTGGCTTGTCTTCACCGACGGGGCTTGGGGAGCTTCTGGTGCCGGCTGCGCCGCAATTATCACGTCGCCTAGCGGGCAGAAGCTTCGGTACTCAGCATCTCTTCAGTTTCAAACAACCAACAATGGGGCTGAGTACGAAGGCATCCTGCTAGGCCTCCGAAGGGCCCGTGATCTGGGTGCGAAGCGGCTAGTTGTACTGAGTGACTCTCAACTAGCTTCTGGGCAGATAACAAAAGACTTCCAAACTAAAGAGCCGGAGCTTGCCCGTTACATCCAACTCATTCGGGACATGGAGAAGCAATTTCTTGGTTTTGAGGTTCGGGCCATTCGGCGCAGTGAGAATGAAGAGGCGGACATGTTGGCTAAGGCCGCAGCTTACCAGAAGGACAAACCAGCTGATGTCTTTCATGAAGTCATCAAATCCCCTTCTACCGCACACATCAAGCTTGTGGCTGCTGTGAGCCCCTCTGTGGCAGAAGATTGGCGCGCTCCTATCAGAGCTTATATCGAAGGGCGCCTTTCTCCTGATGATCATATAGAGGAGCAACGTCTCCGCCACCGCGCAAGGGGCTATGTCTTGGTCGAAGGAATCTTGTACAAAGCCGGTGTATGCGCGCCATTGCTTCGGTGCCTGTCCCGCGACGAGGGCCGTAGCCTTCTCTCCGACATACATCAGGGGCTATGCTCGTCACATCTCGCACCTCGTGCTCTGGTCTCCAAGGCTTTCCACGAAGGTTTTTACTGGCCTACAGCTCTCGTTGACGCGGAGTCTTTGGTCCGCACATGTCCCGGATGCCAATGGATGGGTCGGCAGTCGCATCGACCAGCTACCCCCTTACAACCAATTCCTCCAGTCTGGCCACTGGCTAGATGGGGCATCGATATCGTTGGACCACTTCCTACCGCTCCTGGTGGCTTTCGCTTCACGGTGATCGCCATTGATTACTTCACAAAATGGGTCGAGGCCGAACCACTGGTCAAAATCACAGCGCTTGCCATAAGAAAATTCTTTTGGAAGAATGCCATATGCCGGTTCGGCGTACCCTTCGAACTCACGGTGGACAATGGCAAGCAATTCGAAGCTGAGCTATTTCGAGAATACTGCACTAGCATCGGTGTTAAGAAGTGCAACATTTCCGTCGACAATCCCAGAGCCAATGGGGCTTGTGAGCGCGCAAATGGCAACATTTTCCATGCTGTCTCCCGAGCACTGGTGGGCTTGCCGAAAGGGAAGTGGGTGGAAGTCTTGCCCCGTGTCCTATGGTCTCTCCGTACCACGAAGACAAGAGCAACAGGGTTTACCCCATTCAAGCTTATGTATGGTAGTGAAGCTATGACTCCTGAAGAGATCAAACATGGTTCCCTTCGAACCAATCTTCCATCCCTCAATGCCGAAGACCTCACCAAAGACACCATCGAAGAGGTGCGTCTGAAGGCCGTCTCGAACCTCAGTCGCTACATTAAGTCGATGGAGAGCACCTATAACAAGAAGGTTCATCCTCGGTCCTTCGAGCCGGGTGATCTCGTTCTCAAACTCAACCCCAACCCTACCTCCGTAGGGAAGCTTCAGAGCAAATGGACTGGTCCATTCATTGTCCACCGGTCAGTCAGACCTGGAGCTTATCACCTGCTGCAGTTGGATGGATCGCCTATCACCCATACTTGGAATGCGGACGTGCTCAAGCGCTTCTATGCTTAAGATATCATCTGTGACCATGCCAACTCATACCTCATACGCATCCTCGTGAGTCATTTTGTTTTCTTCACTTTGGGCCGAGCTGCAACTTCGGAGAAGTCTTGTGGGTTTCTTCCTTTTGTGCCGAGCTGCGTCTCGTGCGAAGTCCCGCAAGTCATTTTATTTCCTCTTCACCTTTGAGCCGAGCTGCGCCTCGAGCTAGGTCTTTCAAACCTTTTAGTTGCTGACTTTCTAAGCTGAGCTGTGTCTCACGACACTGTAAACTGAATTTGAGCTGCGTCTCACCACAATGTAAACCGAGTAACATCCGAAAGACGCCCCCGCAAACGTCCTATGCATACTTTGTGCCTTCGAGGCTGTGCCTCAGATGATTCCTCGTGCCTTCGATGCATCGAGATGCCGGCTCATGTCCGAAGAGGCTGTGCCTCAGATGATTCCTCGTGCCTTCGATGCATCGAGATGCCGGCTCATGTCCGAATAGGCTGTGCCTCAGATGATTCCTCGTGCCTTCGATGCATCGAGATGCCGGCTCATGTCCGGAGAAGAGGCTGTGCCTCAGATGATTCCTCGTGCCTTCGATGCATCGAGATGCCGGCTCATGTCCGGAGAAGAGGCTACGCCTCAGAGGATTCCTCGCGTCTTCGATGCATCAAAACACCTCTATCTTTCGCGTAACGCTCCTTCACCGCTTCGTGCGCATAAAAGATATTTCGCGACCAAAAGTAACGTAACGCTCCTTCACCCCTTCGTGCGCATAAAAGCCGTTTCGTGACCGAAAGTAACGCAACGCTTCGAGCAACTGAAGGCCTCTCGTCAACTATGCAGCGGTTCTCGCAAAACAACCAAACACGTTGGCCCGTACTCTCGAAGATGAAAGTTATGCGAACCGAAGCACATCTTTCGTCCCGGCTCACGAACAAGGGAAGAATATATATTAAACACATTTCTTCGGTTACAACGACTTCAAAGTACATCTCTTCGGCACATTGATGTCATATACATCTCTTCGATGAGTGCAATGTCATATACATTCCTTCGTTACAATCAATGTTTCTTCGTTACAACAATCACTCATACGCACAACACAAGAAGCCCTCCCTCGTTACTCACACCACTACAACAACCAAGTCACAGCGCTCGCCGACCGAAGCGAAAGGGCCAGCTGCTCCAAGTCTGGAACTGGTTCTTCGGGTGACGAAGCCCCACTCGATATCTCAATAATCTCAACTCCCGTTTCCACCTTTGGCGCACCCAGCAGGAGGGCCGGGCTCTGACGGTCCCGAAGAGCCCTTCGTTGGTCCCGCTTCACGCGGCGCCTTAGCCTCTCTTCCGAGCTCACTTTATTACACGACTCCTTTATAGCGGCGCTATAATTTTTCATGAACTCTTGGAACTCTTCTAGGGTTCCGGAGGGGTTCTTCCGGAACCATTTGCGCCACTGGTGTTTACTCGCGAAGTCGATACGGCTAACGATGGTGCTTCCCGAAGGGATGTACGACACAGGCACCACGTCAAGAATTAATCCGTCCTGAGCAAAAGGAACTTAAGTCACTTTCCGAGACAAAAGTTATATTACAAAGCTTTTGCGGTGCTAGTTCCGAAACTTTCAAAAACCTAGGTACAATCTACACTCACACCTGGAGCTGTCCTTCGGCCGCCCCCCCCCCCCCCCGACAAGCCGCCCTCCGCCGCCGCGCCTTCGTGTTCGCCTTCGCGTTCGCCTTCGCGTGCCCGAGCGGTGCTTGCTTCGCCGACTTCTTGCATCGAAGGGCCCGGTCTTCCCGCAGCAGCCGGCCTTCCGCCTCCCGCCGCGCGGAGCGCAGACTCGCGGCTTAGCTCGGCGCCGCCTCGAAGCCAGAACCCCTGGGCGAAGGCCTTCGACACGTCGCGAAGAGACTCCCGGAGGTCTGCATACGCTTCGAAGCCTCCGGCACAAGCCTCCTGCACCCCGGTGATAGCTCTCTTGATCGGGGTGAAGTCCACAATGCCGCCCGCACGAACGGCGGCGAAGGCGCCGGTCTAGGAAACTTGGGCGCAGTGATTTCCGAAGGTCCGGAGGGCCTTATGGGCGGCTTCAATCCCGCGTCGGATCCGTAATATGCCCGCCAAAGGATCCTCCGACACGTCCGGCTTCCTCGCTGCGATGTTTACGCCCAACGTGCTGAGGAGACCGTCCACTTCTTCCATCAACTGCCCCACCCCTTCGGCGAGCTGCTCCATGGTCGTAAGCTGACCTTCGGCAGCGGTGAGAGCTTCGTGGAAGTCGTCCCGCTCCTTCTGCACAGCCCCAAGTGCTTGTTCTAGTTCCACAAGGCGGAGCTCGGCTTTACGCCGTAACTCCGAAGAATTCTTCGCTTCGGTCTCCGCGGCCCGGAGTCGGCTCTGCAGATCTTCCCGGTTCTTTCGAGCCTGCGACGCTACATGTCGCACCAGCATCGCACTCTGGCAAGTACGCAAAGGCAACTGTTAACATCCGAACAAGTTAGTAATACGAAGCTCCTTTGTATATAAGAAATACCTGTATAGCCATCCCGGAGAGGGACTCCGATGCTTCATCTGGACTCAGCTCCTCGAGCAGCTCGTCAACTGCGGCCATATCAAGCAGCTATACAAGCCCTTCCCGCGGCCATGGACGGGCGGCCTTCCGGAGCTACCGCGGTCGGCGGCGCCCTCATCGTCATCAGACCCCACCTCCTTCGCAGGGGAGGTCTCAGGCTCTGTAGAAGACGCAACGTTAAACCTAAGTGCATCACTATTCTGTACATAACCATTCCAAAGCACATACCTTCTCCGAAGCAGAATTCTACGTCTCCAACGAAGTAGTCATCGAGGGCTTCGGGTACGGCTCCCCCTCCCGAAGCCCCTGCCGCGGCAGTCGAGCAGCCCGGGCTCCCTTCTTCGGCAGAGTCCTCCTCGGCCTCCGGCTCCGGGGGCGGCGAGCCCGAAGCACTCGGCGAACTTCGGCCTTGCAGCGCCGTGATGGCCCTCGCAGCGGCCCTCTTCGCGGCCCGAGCGCCCTCAAGGGGCGAGGCCGCCTCGTCACCGGCCTTCCGCTTCTTCGAACTCGAAGCCTCCCCGGCCGCTGCCTTCCCCTTCCCCTTCTCTTCCTTATTGCCCAGCTTCCGCTCCGAAAGCTGCGCTTCCGGGTCCTTCAGCAGCAGGACCCGATTAAGTCACGGCCCGCACCGAGCACGTTCTCGGTGGCACGCTTCCATCTCCCGAAATTTTCCGAGGTAGTGCTCGGCCCGCGCTTCGATCTCCTCCAAACTGAGATCTGCATATCAGTCATATAAGTCCGCCGCATGAAACTCTAAGTGCCGAAAGGCCGAAGAGAGTAAAGCTCACAAAGGAGTTACCGGGAAACTTCTCCGGCTGTAGCACCAGCCTTTTCCGGCCACCGGGCAGCCCAACAAGGAACTCCCGGGACCAGTCCTTGAGCAGCGGACTGATTCCGGCAGTCACAAACTCTTCGCACAAGTCCCGCATGGTCAGCTTGCGGGACACCTCCTCCAGCACCTTCATCCGGTGCTTCGACTTGTCACTTAGCTCGATGTCCGGGCGCGGCCAGTGCAGAATCTCCGAGCAAGTGGACCGAAGGGGGCTTCCCTCTTCCACTTCGTAGTAGAACCACCCGGAGGTCCAGCCCCGACCCCAATGTTCGCGATAAGCCTTAGCCGGCAGCCGGTTCTCGTCGATTGGCACGAAGCTCACGGTGGCGTAGGGCATCATGTAACCCTCCCCCAGCGGGCTATCGTGCTTCCGGTAGGCCGTCCGGTGCATCGCAGCGAAGACGTCGGCGTCCGGCATAACTCCCTCCATACGGAAGGCCCACTCCATGATGCTCAGCCTCACGATGGCATTCACCGTGATTTGCTGAATCTCCAGCTCGTAGCGCTCCAACACCTTGCCGACGAAACTTGAGCACGGCATCCGGAGCCCTCCGTCGAAGAAGCGAAGGAACAGCACGGCGCGGTCGGCACGCACCTCCGGCTGAGTCGCCCCCTTCAGAGGCAGCGAGGCCAAATGCCTCTCCAGCCACCCCTGCGCCGCCATCTCGTCCAGTTGGCTCTCCGTCACCGTGCTCAATCCGAGCACGGGGCTCGTGCGTAGGGAGTCGGAGACACGGCACCGACCCTTCGAGCTCGATGCGCCTCCAGCTTTCGGCATGACTACTGGGTTAGATTGTGGGGCTTCGGAGAAAGGTTTCGAGCACACAGCTAAGGCTTCGGCGAAGCGGCCGCGAAAAGGGAAGGAGGTTTCTAGTCAAGCTCGGGCTTCGGCAAAGCAAACTCGCAAGCAGGCCGTCGGAACTTCAACTGAGCGCGCAAGGATGCGAATGGATCGCGCCCCCCGCCCCGCTCTTGCTTTTATAGGCGCGACCGTCGTCACCTCGCCGCACGCACCGAAACGCGGTTCATCGAAAAACGTGCCCGGCTCCGTTACGGCCTCTTGCTCGCAAAATGCCTTCTTTTTCGGGAAACGTGCCCCATTCCGTTTCCACTGCGCTGTCGCCGCTTCGTGCTCGCAAAATGCATTTCATCGGACACCGTGCCCGTTGTCGCCAACCACGCGGCTGCCACTTCGTCTTCGGACACTTCACGGCTAACATTTATTTCATCGGCATGAAATCTCTTTCGCAGGCCTTCTGAAGCACCGAAAAGGGGGGAGGACCGATGGGCTTGGCCTTCGGATCATGGTTTCGGTCCTTCTGAAGGCGGATCTCACCCATAAGGGGCTGCTGTTGGGGGGCCAAGGCCCACCCACGGTCCCTTTTCGAAAGATGGCGTAAAGCCCACGAAGGCCTGCGATAAGCCCGCGAGCAATAATCCCGTGAAGTCTCGTGATTAAGAGACCCTTCGGGCCTGGAGGATCCTACTGATCCGAAGGATCCTTCGGTCGCGAGATCCTTCTGCACTATAGTAGTAGTCCACGCTGTAAGGATGTGGCCCGTGATGTATAAAGCTCGGAGGTACAGCTGTGCCTGTACTAAGAGATAATAAAATTACGGGATGCCCTACGTAAAAGTAGAAAGAGGAGGGTATTACCGTAATAGGATTGATAAAGGTGTAATGGCTGGGGCTATAAATAGCCCCCCAAGGGCACTGTAACGAATTCAATTCGGATTATTAAAAAAAACTTCAGCTACTCAATTTCCCTTGCCCTTACGCTCCGAAGAAAATCTAAATCCAACAATATGCGACATTTTGTTTGTGAAAATGAAACAATCTGTAATGGAAGTTGAAACATTTATTGTTTTAGCTAGAACAATGGTTTATTAAAGGTGGAACATTTTATTATTTTGCATCACTTTTTAAATAAAAAGATTTAAAAATTTATTTCGTCTAAAACACTAAATGTTCTAGGATCAATTGCAAATTATTCTAGCAATACAAGTAAAACGTTCGGCACGTTGATATTGATTGTTCTGAAAATATGACCGAGAGATATACAAAATTTCAGAGGCCTGACAAGGAGCAAAACTCTAATATCTAGAGACCTTATTTCTTTAACATCTTATATTTTGATTAATTCTCCGGTAGTACTACCCAAAACAAAGCCCCTACTTCTCTAGTGTCATATGGGACCCATATGGCACTAACTCTAGGAAGTAGGGCTACCTGCTGCCCACTTTCGTCGCCTCTACGTAGATGTCGCCCACCTTCTTCATCGAGCTCATCGTTGACGTGCAACAAGTAGTGCGGCAGCATTGCAAGATCAACGGGAGAGGACCCTTCACCGATGTGCCCGATGCGCTACCCTTCATGGTCGGCGAGCTTCAGGTGATGCTACAATTCATCCTTCTAATCCCTAGTCTCGCTTTGTGCTGTGACTCAACCTCCATGGCTACCACTGTTGTCGCTGCGTGGATCCAGGAGATAGGCGGCACCGAGAGACGTAGCGGGATCCAGAGGGGGCGGCAAGGTTGATGGTCAGGGAGGAAACGGCGTGGTGACGAGCTTCGGAGGTTGGCTCTGCTGTGGTTGCGCTTCATTCCTATGCGGGCGTGAGAAGAAAGAGGGATGGAGAGAATCGTGGCCCCCATACCAATTGTGAAGTAGGGCCTGAAGAGGAAGCCCTCAGGAATAGAGGCTTGAGGAGTGTTTCTACAGCACCGAGATCCTCTTACTGTTGAAGTATAAGCGAGTTGCCCTTCTTTTCTCATCATCTTAGACTGTTGAGTAAACTGGTTAGATACATGAAACTCAATATGATATTAGAGCTAGAGGTTTCAAGTTCGAATCCTGGTAGGGCACTTTTCCTCAATTCAAGTCCTTTGCTCTAAAATTACACGTTTGTGCCCTGCGGGAGGCTGCATGTGAAGGGAGTGTTGAAGTATATGTATCTCTATACCGTATTGAGTTTCATGCACCTAACCAGTTCACCAAAAAGCCTAAATTGATGAAAAAAGGAGGGCAATCCAATTATACTTCAACACTCCCCCTCACGTGCAGCCTTCCGCAGGGTGTAAACGTGGAATTTTAGAGTGAAGTGCTTAAATTGCAAAAAATTTCCTCTGCCAGAATTCGAACTCGAAACCTCTGGCTTGGCTCTGATACCATATTGAGTTTCATACACCTAACTAGTTCAACCAAAAGACTAAGCTAATAAAAAAGGAGAACAATCCACTTATACTTCAACACTAACGTTTGTCAGGGTCACTAACGTGTGCACCTGATATCTCTGCTAACCCATATGCAGTGACCCAACTGCAATCTAATGAACGTTAGAGGAACTCATTTCGTTTTCGCATGCATTCTCAAAAATAAGAGATGGATATATAGCACCCCGCTAGAGATGAGTTTTTCAGCTTGGCATGTAAATTTAGGATTGAGGCTTTGTTTGAGGTATGCTGGAGATGCTCTTAGGATACGAAAATAAGAACGGAAAAATAGAGGTGGAAAGTTGAGCAGTGCACCGGTGTCATCAGATGGTGTTTGGAGGGTCCATGCCTCGAGACACGTCGACAAATGATCTACTCCCTCTGTTCTTTTTTCCTTATTACTATTTACTTTTATCGCTAACTTTGATCATTCTTCTTATTCAAAAAAGTATAAGAAATATCGTATATTTCATTATGATTGATTTATCATTAAAGGTTTTTGAAACATGATTTTTAAATTTACATGTTTGAACAAATTTTTTGAATAAGACGAATGTTAAAAGTTGATGTTCAAAGTCAACGGCGACAAGTAAAAGGAACGAAAGGAGTACATCGTAGTGTCGGGTAGCGAAAGCCTTGTAAAACAGGTGCCTTGATTACTAAGACAAGTCGCGTGCTACTAAAACCCTTTTATTCGACAAAGAACAATAGATTATTGGTTATCTGGGACTAGGGGGTGAAAATCCCTATACGTTAGAAGCTTGAAAACACTGCCAAAAAAAATATTCTTCAACATACTCTTTTTGGTGGAATATTAATATGGTCCAGTTGAAACTCAGTTTCATCCTTCAGTATTCAAAAGGTTCAATTTAATCCTTAGATTTTGGTTAGACACTCGATTTTCTCTCACAGTAACTATGTTTTCAAATCTGTCTCAACCATTGTGTTTCATATAAACACATAAAAACTGGATATTGCACGGATTCATTTCTTGTTTTAAAATTTAAATTTTTATTTATCATCAGTTTATAACATCACGTGGTATTGCGGGAATTAAGGATAATTTTAGCAAACATTTTTTGTTGGTGCACTTTGGTGCTGATAGAAAGCTTACGTAAATTATACGACGACTATTAGCAAATACTAAGGCACGACATGGGCCCATGCATAAAATGTTAAATATAATTATAGTTTTTATGTAAACAGATAAATGATGGTAACCTAATGGCAAGTAGTTTTGTTGAATTCTCGGAGGTATTCATTTGTAGTTTTATCGAAATAGACAGGTGATAGTAGCCTTGTAGGAAATGGTTTGCTTCAATTCTTACAGGTTGTGAGTTTAAATTCTCCATTTTAACGTAAGTTTTCATCAAGAGTTGTTCTTCAGCCTAATCATGGTTGTAGTGTGCTGACGGTGCCTAATATGAAAGTTGTATTATACTAATAACATAGCACAATCTAGTGCTAGATAATTATAAATAATTATAATGTCGTTAGTGGACAATGTTTGTTATATAGATGTGGCATAATATAACACACATTTCATGTATTCAACATTATTATATACATTTAAAACATCATATTGACACGATAGAACGTTGAAAACATCATATCGTAGTGTTAAATTTGAAAACATCATAAAATTTATAAGGTGGGCACTAAGTTTTTTCCTTAAATCTAAGGAACTTTTGGTAGCGCTCTTGTCAGAGCTCTATCACTAGTGTATGTGGGGGAGCTGATGGCGAGGGCGTTGCCGCATTATCGGAGATGGTTATCGCGGGCGGTTTAGCGAGTTTGAGTTGTCAGGAAAACGGAGGCTCTGATAAGCTCCTTTTTCTCGATGGCGATAGCTAGAGTTTTAGAGGAGCGTCAAGGCTGTTGAAAGCCGCCAAAGGCATGAACGGAAGAAGGGTGGTCAGAAGGGTTGGCAGTGGGGCAGTGGTAGCACATTATATTTTAGTATAAGAAGTAGCTATTATTTTATTCTAAGTGAATTCCCCGCGCGTTGCCGTCAGAATTCTGGAATGATTAAAGGGTGAATATCAAATGAGCTATACTGAAGAGATAACACATGTGATCATACAAGTCCACGCAAAGTGACTCTGATCGAACGGACTAATAGATGTGGAATAATATATTTGCTAACTAAATATTGTTACATATAAAGTCACCGAAGCTTAAATAGCAATCTTACTAAGAGAACAAAATGAGTGAAGTTAATCAATAAAATGCATATATATTACATTATTAGCATATAATTCATAAGGTATGATAAAAAATAAAATCTGTAAGGTGGATAACCAACATATGGAGAAAGAAAATTAATAAATAAAAAGGATCTGTAACTACCCATACATGTACTACAATGAAACATGTATAGAAAAAAGAATATTCCCTCCGTTCTTTTTTTTTGTCGTCGTTGACTTTGACTAATAATTTTGATCATTCATCTTATTAAAAAGAATGAGAAATATCAAATATTTTGTTACGATTTGATTTATTACTAAACGTTTTTGAATCATTATTTTTAATTTTACACATTTGAACTATTTTTTGAATAAGACGAGTGAATCAAAGTTTTTGATTAAAATTAACAGCGACAAAAAAAAAGAACGGAGGGAATAGAAGTTGATCTGAATCCTGAACCCTGTCATGCGCACAATACATTTTCCTTGGGCCCAACAGTCTTCGTTGCTCTAAATGAAACTTGGTAAACTATTTTTAAATCCAAGCATAATTTCATTTCGTGCCGTGAAAAGATGAAATAAAAACAGGTGAACTATTAAATCTAGACAGGACTGCAAGAGTGAAATTGTAGTACTGGACGATTCCTTTTACAGAAATGACTTGCCTTTTTTTTGTCCAGCAGTAAAACAGAATAGACATTAGACAATAAAAGATGATCTTATTCTTAAACACCGGCATGCATAAAATGATCATCCTTGCTCCATAGTGAATCAGTGATGATTGGATCAACTTGTTTTTTAGAAGAAAAAAAATGATTGGATCGACTTGTACAATGGAAAAAAATGGTGCACGTTTGTGTGTTGTGGAAGAGAGAGCAGGGGAGCAAAGTCATCATCTCGGATACCTGTGGCGACGGTCCGTGGTAGTGAGCAGGATTTTAAGGGGCAGCATTTGTTTATTTCATTTCGCATCCCTATGGTGATGAATTGATGTATTAACGTTGCAAAATATTATGGTAATGGAGTTATAAATGGGTTACTGGTGCATAATGGTCTTAATAATGCTGCTGGGCAGTTTTAAGGATGAATGCTGAAATGAGAGGTTGAGAGGATTATGAGCCGAGGAAACGGAAAAAAAAAATAGAGGAAGCAGAAGAGACCCTCTGATCTGGAGGCGAGTGGATTAAAGAGCAACATCAAGTGCTCTTGATTATTGCTGTCTAGCGACGGCAGTTTGCACCGAGGATGGAGTGCGTTTCTGTTTTAACTTTTTGCCTAGAGGTGGTCTTTATTCGCTCAGGTGGAGGAACGAACAGGATCAAGCGCCTATCATGAGATCAATGGTTGGAAAGTTTACGAATGAATCTAATCTCAAACATCCAAAATTCATCCAATGGGTAGAATTATTTAAGATGATGTGGTCAACATGGAGTGAGAGAAATAGGAAGTAATGATACTTGTTGGTTGTGTCTATTATAGATATATAAATTACTATCTTTATATTTTATTGTTAACATCTATTTGCCTTATTATAAGTATTATTTTAAGAAAGGAAAATATGATATATATCATTGTTTATGCAAACCTTAATTTTTTAACTTATCGTTACTCGGGACGTGATGACCAACCATGGATAAAGTATTTTATATTTTTTTTCATGTAAACATGATACTTAACACTTTTACAAATTACAGATGGCACAATATTTGTTTACATGTAACAAAACATGAAAATTTTTATCAATACGAGTGGCATACACAATGTTATACCGAGCACTAATTCGATTGCAGTCCTAGCCAATGAGAGCATCTCGACCATAGCACAAAATATTAAAAATTATAAAAATAATGATATACATCATATTTTATTTTTTATGAGATATATCATATTATACGAGTTTATAATGGCACACAACAATTACCTCTAATATTTATTATACTTCTTGAAAGATGAATAGTCAAAAGCTTGTTAAATATACAAAGTGAACTTAGCTTAAATGTTTTCTTTTTTTTGATGGAACCAACTGACACGACTTTAAATCCTAGATTTGACACAGGTATTGTATTTACGACTAATTATTCTTTTGGTAGGAGGTGACGCCATGTTGACGACGAGATGCCTGTGGTGATTTAGTAAATCTCAAGAATAGTGGGTTCAGTCTTTTGTTGATGCACATAGCGATAGAGTGTGTATGCGGATGATCAATACATAGTAGTTGATATCCCTCGCGTTATTGCGGGACTTATAAATATCTTTTTAACACCAATAAACATAGAGCAGGGGATTATTTAATATGAATATAAATAAGTCTAGACATAGGTGGCTTTATGCAGGAATATAGACAATGCATCAAACATGTGAAGTGCATCAAACAATGATGAGGTCTCAAACATGCTCTATGCATAAATGAAGAGAGAAGTTTCTGTCCAAGATGCAATAACATATAGATTATGTGAAGATCAGATGGCTCGCTATATTCAGCAAAACTTTAGAGATTAGACAGGAAGGATTTATAACATAAACCAATGATGTACAGTAGCAAACATGGATTGGAGCAAACTTTTCTGTTCTTGCAAAACTAACAGTTCATGAAAGAAGCAGTTGGTGGTGTTCGGTTCGTCGTCCATCCACCCGCCTTCTCCCGTGTCCACGCGCCGACAGGTGGGCCAGCCTCCACCTCCCAACTCTGTCTCCCGTCGGTTACCAACAAGATGCCAGCTGTGGCTTGGCTTTTCCGGCGCGCGCGAGCTCGGCCACCGTCGAGAGCTCCGTCGTGAGTCGGATCGACGCGGGACAAGCTCGGGCGCCATAGAGAGCTCCGCTGCGTGAGCCTCCCATCAGTGCCGGCGCATGCACTCACGGCTCTCCTCCATCCTATGCAAGGAGTGACAGAGCCTGTCAACTGTGTACTGTATGATGAAAGCTCGATTCGACCATGCCTCGCTTGTTCCTCAGTGTTCACAATGCCTATTGCCGCACAAAAACTCGAATCTGTCGGATTGAAAGTTTGGCGGTCAAGGTGCAGCGGTGTTGTCAAGGTTTGTAGCCAACCTTTTCGATAAATTGCTTCAGTGCCTCCACCACCGGGTGGGGAGCGTAAGCTGCGCCGTCGCCTCCGGTTCGTGTAGAGAAGGAGGAGGGTGCTGACGTGAGCTCCGCTGCGGCCGGGCTGCAAGCTCGTGGGCGAGCTCCATTGCCCAGATTTCGGTGCCATGCGCGTGAGGGAGAGGAAGAAGAGAGGCTGCAGTTGACTTTTGTTTTTCAAATTAGAGTTTGGCAGCTTTGTTGTGGTTCTAAACTGATGATTTTCTTTGTTCAAATGTGCTGTGAATTGGTTATGCGTGTGTTGATGCTCTCGGTAGTTCAGGCCGGGCCAAACGGGCGGCCACGAAGCTTGATTTTTTTGGCCTGGCCGAGCACTTTTATACCGGGCCGTGCCGGCTCGTAGCCCGTCAAGGGCCATGCTCGAGCCTCGGTGTTAAGCTCATGGGCTGACACCGCATGGTCCGTATAAGCGCAAGCCCGTGTAGTGGGTGAGGGCCGCGCCGGTCTTTTTTATTTTATTTTAATATTTATATATGGAAAATATGCCTTTAGAAGAAAATAAATAAATTTATTAAATATAATTGGGCTCCGAGTCAAGCATGGCCCTGTTCGTTAAAACCAGGCCCTGCTGCTCCCAGGCCTGGGCATTTCGCAACCGGGCCAACACAGTACGGGCCTCCCGGTTGCAAAAAGGCTGGGCCTGGTTTAAAACGGTTCGGCACGGCCCGTTAGCCAGCTATACTTATCATGTCAGATAAACTGTATATAAGATTTTGTTTGAAATTTTATTTTTTTATTATGAAATACAATCGTCCGTTAAAAAATTTCAATTACTTCTCTAAAATGGCTAATTTCATGTGAATCAATGAGCAATGACTAATTTTATGTGAATCAATGAGCAATGGCTAATAGATCAACTTCTTCTCTGAATGAAGTTTTTTCTATCCGTAGCAACACACGGGCATCAAACTAATAATAAAATAAAAGATGGGTGTTGCAAAGTAAATCTCGATTCCTGATTTCTCGGAAAGAAAACTAAAGAAGAGGCTGATCTCTAGGAATACAGGGACTCCAATATCCTCCAACAACGTCTGCCATGAACGGAAAGGACATACACCGTATCATGGGATAATCTGTATATGTGTTCTTTGAGAGAGAGAAATTAGAAGTAACAGCAACATTGATGAAATAAAGAAGGGATTGGACAAAATAGAATTGATAGCATCATTATCTATAAACATTTCATTGATTCCTAATTTTTTGAGGAATTGTAAATGCGGGTGTTAGAACTCGACGAGTGGGTGTGCTTGAGGAGGGGAGGCGGCTCGAGGTGGTTGATTGTTCAACTCGACGACACAAGTCCGTGTGTCGTGCAAGTAAGTAGGGGAAGTACATACGTATAAACAATTTGATTGTTAAACACAAAATTAATTTAATGACTGTGATTTTCTGATGCCATAGATAATATTTAATATAGAAGTATTAATATAGCTCGTCCATGTAGTATTAATAATAATAAACATTAAAAGTATAATACATAAAAAGTGGAAAAACGAAATTTTGGCTAGGTGCGTTAAGGCTATCGACTCGACTCCGTCGGGTCGTGGTCAAGACACGAACTTCTGACTGCAAGAATTCACGCACGGGTAGCCCCTCTCGTGCTTCTGGTCCCTTCGCCGGCCGCTCCGTCCCTAAACCCTAGCTCCGCCACATGCACCGCGGCACTGACCGCTCCGGCGGCCCCTCGGTCGGCGACCGCTCTGGTGGCCGGTTCCAGCGCGCCCCTTCGCGTTGGTCCTCCGGCGGTGGCGGCGGTGGAGGGGGTACTCCGCCGCATCGCCATTCCTCTCGCGGCGGCGGAGATGGCGGGGGCGGAGGCGGGAGGTTCCACCCTTACCGCGGGTCGTCTGAGTACTCTGGTGGCGGAGGCGGTGGCGGGGCCGGGGGTGGAGGGTACAGAGGCGGTGGTGACGACTTCGGCGAACCGAGGAACCGCTATGGCGGCGGCGGCCGAGGTGGAGGGCGTGGGGATTTCGCAGGTTTGTACCGAAATCTTCGGAGGGGCCTTTTCGACTCCTTGGTAGTTGGCTTTGTGCTCTCTTTTGATGGGTAGGTTGCTTAACGTGTTTAGGGTTTTGGTGCTTGAGGAGAAGCCATGGTTTGGCCTTACGTGCGTGGTCCACCAAATTGAGTCATCTTGTAGAAGATCTCGGTAAACTGAGTCAATGTAGATAGGTTGCTAATCAGTTCAAAATTCGCTCAACCTTAGTAGCTCAGTATTTCCCACTGCAATGCTCTACCAACGTCACCAAACCACACAACTTTTAGGGTGTTTAGATG
Source organism: Oropetium thomaeum (assembly GCA_001182835.1). NCBI lineage: Eukaryota > Viridiplantae > Streptophyta > Magnoliopsida > Poales > Poaceae > Oropetium > Oropetium thomaeum. Next base: position 1,043,808 of record LFJQ01000067.1, on the reverse strand, counting down.
TATAACGTACCCCTTGTCCAGCTTCCAACTGAAACATGTAGGAATAGCATAGCTTTATTTTATTGTATAAATCAAGTTCTTCAGCAGTGTAATAATGATGGGAGTTTAATTTCAAGTCTATTGGCGAGTTCAATACTGTAAATTTGTGTACCTTAACCACATTGGATTAGATGGATCTGTTTATTCCAACAGTTGAATTTTTTTGATTGGATAGATCTGTTTATTCCAACAGTTGGTATTCTTAGCATGTAGGAAGGATCTAGAAATATTCCTGAACTCCAGTTTGGTACATCAGTTGCAGAAAGATAAGAAGATCTGTTTATTGTAGTTGTAGGTTCTCAAACATTCTATCAGTTTTTTTAAAATATATATTGATGTGCAATTATGTGTTGGTGGGGAAATTTGTAGTTTGCCTTCCAATTCAATGGTATTAAAACTGACTACTTCATTAGAAGAATGGCATAAATTATATTTTGTTTGGAAAAATCAAGTGTCATAACAGAATAGCATGTTGAAATCTGAAGTGTTGTGTGCGGTCGAGCTTGATTGAAGGAATATCCTTAAGACTTGCACCCGTTCATTTGCAGAATATTGATATTTTTCTTGAACCTTTCCTGCAGATAATGATAGCAAAAGTAGTTATGTCAAACTTTTTGTTGGGTCTGTTCCAAGGACAGCAGTTGAAGATGATGTGAGTGTTTCTTTCCACTCTAGTATCTTTTTCTTTTTTCCATAGTAATTATTTTACCTTTTGCTAGTGTATTTCTAGATATTTTGTTGTTGAGCTGATGATGTAGTTTGCTGGATATAAAATATGAAAGGCTACTAAGTTGGTATGCGTGTTTGATATTGTTTCTATCCTACATTCTATCGCTGTGTATGAAATCAGAGGCTTATAATGTAAAAGCTTCTAATATAAATACAGGATTCCTATGTTCATTCTAAACGGCAACTCTTATTCATGCACATGGTATTCTCTTTGGACCTTACAAGCCAATGAAAGATGCCTCTAGTTAGCTACTGTCCTGTTTACACCCCTCATGTCAGCTGGACCATGAATATTGCATTATTCAAATCTTGTTTGTCTGCTAAGGTGTTTTTTTTTTTTCTTCAGTTTGAGATATTTGTTGTATATTTAGGTCCGGCCTTTATTTGAGGAACATGGAGATGTTCTTGAAGTTGCTTTAATCAAGGATAGAAAGACCGGTGAACAACAAGGTGTGTTAAAACTATGTTTTTCTTATATTATCACGATCCCGGTATCTCATTTATTTTCAGGTTTTTGAGAGATAATAGGAGCAACAAGGTTGCATCTTCTCTCGTTAATTTGGCGGTTGTTGAAAATTTCATTTCCTCTGCTTCCATTCTGTTTGTCTCCTGGGGATTCAGTAGAAGACAAATGGAAGCGACTAACTGTCTGCTGATTAGTGCATCCTAACTAGCCTCTGCCTACTGTTAGACAATTAGACAGTGCAGCAAATATGGTATCAAAATTTTGCTTAGACCATATTGATGCTCTGGATGTCCTTAAGTTCCACTAGCAAAGCTATTTGTCTTCAATGTGGTGCAAGAACAGATAATCTTAAATGAGTGAAGACAACTTCCTTGCTTTGCCTGTTCAAAGAATTTGTGTTCATGTAATAATGAATTGCATGATGTGGAATCCCTCAACTTGTTGCCTGTTCAAAGAATCTGTGTTCATGTAATCATGAATTGCATGATGTGGAATCTCTCAACGTGAGTGATTGATGAAATCTTTCCCTCGGTCCTGAGAACATGAATCCACCCTTATACATATTAGTGATTGAATGATGCAGTATATCTCTCGTTGTGCTGTCCTGATTGATCATGGCGTCCTGTGTTCCTGAAATGGTTGCCTTGTATTGTGGTCGTCACCAATCTTTAGTCTTCTGTTTTGAGAGTACCAGTGTTGCCATAAGTGGCTCTGACAGCGAGATTCTTCAAATTGAGACACTGAATCGTGAGTTTCTGTTTTATTGTGGTATATGGTTGTATGCCATTTACAAATGTTTGTGTGTAAATTGTGGATGTGCTTAGTGTGGATGTATTTTCCCTGACTGGATGATAGCACTGGAGACAACTGTGATGATGATAGTTTCTTGTATGAAATAAATCTGCACAATTTTCGTAATAATATTCCCATCTATGGGACGCTTGGTCTGAAACTCCATGGCATAACTTTTGTTCTGTAACATTGGCGTCAGTGGTACATGAATGTGTATGTGTGCATCGAGTGTTGCGTCTGATATAAGCATGGATACGTACCAAATCACTCGATATGGTGATCTTCTCTTCATACTGATATGTTCGATTTACAGAAAGGTTATTTGTGTAACTCCTGCATTTGAATTGCCAGCGAAACCAATTCTGAATTGGATGGTTTACCATACAGCTAATTGTGATGCACCCTAACAGTCACACCTGAACAATCCTATTGGCCTTTTTTTTTTCTTTTTGAATGTCAGAAATGTTTTATGTTCTAATATTTTTATTGGGGAAAAATGGTTGGATACTGATTCCAGGTACATTTATGAGATAAATTGTCATCTGGGTATTCAATGCCTTTTCTATGGTTGATGGTATGGGTGCTTTTTCATTATATTGTGTGTGATTGGATTGGCGCCTCTAGATTGAATCACTGCAGCATGGTGGATATGTTGGATGGATCCATTATGTTCCTCATTATTGTTAGTGTACTGCGATTTTCTGCATGTTGCAATGGAGTAATAGACCTAAGTCCTGGCAGAATGTACTGTTATTTAATGGCCTATCTTACCATGAGGTCTATACAGATGCCTGCTGGTTGAGTTTGTGTGAACTGACATTAATCTCATTGTGATCGATCTGTCAACTGAATTAGATTTTTCTTCGAAACCCATTTGAGCCATCGTTGAATCCTCTTATAATGTTATTTTTTCGAGATTAATGTGATTCTCCAGAGTATTTCAGTATGGATCCTGTTATTGCTTTTATCATACGCTTTACAGTCTTCTACTTGTCTCCCGAATGCTCAGTTTGTGGTTTGCACTTAATGGTTCTGTGGTTTCAGTGACTTATTTACATTTTCTTAAATGAATGTATTTGTCAGCTGTTTTTGTTTTCTGGATTCATCACTATAATTCCTGCTTCTATGAACATTGTCCGCTTATGGCACCCAGCCTTTTGTCATACGTTAGTTTTAGCAACTGTTGTCCAATGTGTTCTATTATGCTGATGTATATCCATTCCCTTGTGTTGCATACATCATGAATATATCTTCTGTTGTTCGACCTTAGTTCAAAGTAGCAGACACTTTGGCAATTATACTTTGCTGCTGTTGCTATAATGCTACCTGATCTACACAGTATTCTGGTGCACTGTATGCCATGCAAACGGTCTGTCACTCTGATGTTTTATGCAGCAAGTGGTATACTATGTGCAGACTGAGGACTGGTTATAATACAGCTGAGAAATGTCATGCCTTCTCATAGAGAAGCACACCTTTTTTTATATGCAATATGCTTTGGTGTTACTTATATCTTTTAATGTGCAACTCAGCTGAATCATGGTAGAATTGATGTACCTCTGGTTCCATATATTAGCTGTATGTGAATGTCTAACATCAATGAGTGTCTATCAGGCTTGCAGAGCGTAGCCCATATTGATGTTATGTGAGTCCTGTTCAAGGATTTTATGCTCATCTGGACCAGTGAGGGATGCAAGTGGGTACCCATTGGGTAGTGTGGGTCAACCCTTCTAGTTCATTTGAGTGATTAGTTTGTGAAGGGGGTAGATATATCTAGTTCATTTTAAAGAGTTTTGGGTCGACCCATTGACCCACAAAATGGAAAATCTGCATCACGTGCTCCTAAAAATTAAATAGTTACTCTTGTTTTTCCTTATGTTGAAAGGGAAAAATAGTTAAAATCGATGCTTACCAGTCTTCCAATAATTTAGTATATTTAAATTTCTCCTTCTCTGACCTGCTTCTTGCCTACCCTATTACTTATACACATTAGATCGAAGTTACATATGCAGAAAATAGCAACTAATGATTTTTCAATTGCAGGTTGTTGCTTTGTTAAATATGCTACTTCTGAAGAAGCTGAGAGGGCCATCAGGGCTCTCCACAACCAATACACTTTACCTGGAGTATGTATCTCATTGTTGGGTAGTTTCTTAGATCCACCATTCATTGCATAGTTTTTACTGCATCTGTAATGTCAGGCAATGGGCCCTGTTCAAGTTCGATATGCTGATGGTGAAAGAGAGCGACATGGTAAATGTCTGATATCTTTTGACCCTTAGATAATCGACTACCAATGACTTGTCATTTTAGGGCAGGCTTAGTGACCACTCATGATTTTCCTGTTTGATGGACTATAGCTGTTTACAAATATCTGCTTGCTGTATGTTGCTAATTCATCTTTTGGAGCTACTCTTAAATAAAACTCATTATAACACTCTCAAAAGGTGCAGCTTCAAGTGTACTTTTTTGGCTGCTCAATGATCGATAACAATATTATACTTGCCACTTGTCACGAAAAGAAGAAGTTTTCTTTCTGTTGGATGCTCAGATGATTTATGTTATTTTTCTGATCTTGATTTTGAAAGCTTTACATTACAAGGCTCTATTATCTTTCACCAAAAGAAATGAAGTATTATTTTAAGTAACTGACAAGACGAGACTGAACTGAGAAAGCCAGATATGCTTTTGTTGTTAGCTTCTGTTGGCTTTCTTAAGATCTTTATTTTATGCTCATTGGGTGACTTCTTTTTGTTTTCTGATTAATCATTTAGGGGCCATCGAGCACAAATTGTTTGTTGCATCCCTCAACAGACAAGCAACTCCAAAGGAGATTGAAGAGGCAAGCATTGTAGTTTCGTTTTTCCTTTTCTGGATGATTACCAATTCACCTGTTGAAAAATAGATGTAGAACTATTGCTTGCCTATAATGTGATCGTTTAGAACAGCCTAAACTCATCATCAATGGCAAATGCATTCTGAATTATACTGATATGTTCCTCAGATTTTTGCCCCATATGGCCATGTTGAAGATGTTTACATTATGAGAGATGGCATGCGGCAGAGTCGAGGTTTGTGCATCATTTTTAATTGTACATTTCCTCTTTCGTTACCAACATCTTGATTTGACTTATGTATTATAAAGGTTGTGGCTTTGTCAAATTCTCATCAAGGGAGTCAGCAGTGGCAGCAATGAATGCCCTTACTGGGACATACATAATGAGGGTAAATTGTTTTACCTACCTGTTATTATATTTTCATTTTTGAAGATTTATACTGTTATATATTTTGATTCCTGAGCATTTGTGATGTGTCTGTTGCTTTAGGGGTGCGAGCAACCATTAGTTATTAGATTTGCTGATCCTAAGAGACCTAGACCTGGAGAATCAAGGTAATTAACAACTCCATAACTATATTTCATTGTTGCATGGCATATTTTGTTGTTTCACCTGAGACAAGTGTAATTATTGTCACGTAAATATTGTCTGATTTGCTTTTTTTTCTTTTTGAAATATGTCTGATTTGCTTTTTGGTTAGGGGTGGCCCTGCATTTGGCGGTCCTGGTTTCAGTCCTCGATCGGATGCAGCACTTGTTATCAGGTTTCGCTACCTCTTAATTTTATGCTAGAGAACAGTTTATTTTAAAATTCTTAATTAAATCAATCTCGTGTGGTCTTTTTTTTTTTAACAAAGGTTGGAGTTACAGGATAACTATGCACAAAGATAAAGGCTAATAGCTTTGGTAAAATTGCAAGGGTCAAAATGACATGGCTGTAAAAAGCTAGATAAAATAATGCATGAAGTACTATGGAAATGGTGTTTTGTTTGCAAGTGATTAAACATATAGGGACATATAAGTATCTACTATTATGCTGTCATCGGAAATACAGAGTTTATTTGGATCTCTTGCCTCAAAATTTTAAAGCTTGGATTCATTTCTGCTTATTGCTATTCTTTTCTCTCAGGCCGACTGCCAATCTTGATGAGCCAAGGGGTCGACATATGCCACCTGACTCGTGGCGTCCATCAAGTCCAAGGTCAATGGCACCTAATCAATATAATTATTTTGGCTCTGACAATTCTGTGGCTCTGACTGGCAGCACTGTAACATCATCGGCTGATAATGTATGGTTTAAGTCCCTTTGCTATAATTTGAGATTTGCCAAGTTCTGTTTACTTACATTTGGTTCACAAAATGACAGGCTACTTTCCGGCCTCCAATATTCACTGGAAATGGCTCTTTGTCAAGTCAGACAGCTATACCATCTTCGTCACATATGGTACCACTAGCATATTATGACTTCATGTTTTTGCATTTCATGGAAAGTATTTCATATGTTTGTGATGGGCTCTTTGTTTTTTTAGGGCATGAACCCTTCAATGATACAAGGGCATCATCTGGGAGGCCAGCAGACCCCATCCTTGCAGAAGCCGCCTGGTTCACAACAAAATTTCCCTGTACAAATGCACAATGCTCAACAGGGCCAACCGATGCAGGCGAATATCCCACATATTGGACAGCTTCAGGTCCCACAATCCACAGGACCTGTTTCTTTTGGCCAGAATATGGCACCTTTGCAAATACCTGGTCAGCCACCTGTGTCACAGCAATTGATGCAACAGAATTCTTCTCTGGGTGCTTTGCAGGCACCTTCATCAGTACAGTCCAATCCCATGCAACCCGGTCCTGGTCAGCAGCAACTTCCTACAAATGTTGCCCCACAAATGCTCCAGCAGCAGATGTCATCGCAGGCACCGCAGTTACTGCTTCAACAACAGGCAGCTTTGCAGTCCAGTTATCAGTCTTCGCAGCAGGCGATTTTCCAGCTTCAGCAACAGCTACAACTAATGCAACAGCAATCTAACCTAAATCAGCAACATCCTGGACAGGTTCGTAACCAACAGGTAATTCTTATATTTACTCAGGTTAGGTGACAGCTTTAACATTTGAAATCATGCATTTTTTTGCTTACTTTCTCTGCCATAATTATCTATTTGTTCTTTTGCCTTGTATCTATTATGTATGGTATGGTTGATAAAGATTTTGGTAACGTTTTCTGCATTTCAGTCTGGACAGCAACTGCAATCCAATACCCCTGGTGCTCCAGGTGCTGGTATCCAGACAAATATTAATGCAATTCCGCAGCAGGTCAATTCACCTGCTGTATCTTTAACCTGCAACTGGACAGAACATACCTCCCCTGAAGGTTTCAAATACTACTACAATAGCATTACTCGTGAGAGTAAGGTGGGGAATAGTTTTTATTATCTTGAATTAGTCTGTTTTGAGGTTTCATTCTTATTGGGCATTATGTCGCTGCAGTGGGAGAAGCCTGAAGAGTATGTGCTGTATGAGCAGCAACAGCAGCAGCAGCAGCAGAAGCTGCTTTTGCTTCAACAGCAACAGCAAAAGATTGCTGTTCAGCAACTTCAGTCACCGCCTCAGGGTCAATCATTACCATCCATGCAATCGATCCAACAACTTCCTCAGGCACACCAAGGACAACCACAAATGCAGATGAAGCAGCAGGTGCATTTGCTGTTCCTGCCCTCATACTTTTGGTTTCTTCTTCAATTTGTTCTGATTACCTTGATCGACACTCCACAGTTCTATATCAATATTTTTGCATATATGGTTTTCCAAGATCATTTTTCTACCAAACGAATCAGAAATTAACCAATTGAATAATTCATTGTTGGTTTATTGTAATTATTACTGGGAGCTCTGTCCCAAAATAACTTTCTTTTTTTGGGGCTATGTAAGTCAAAACAACCTATAGTTTGATGAAACTTATAAAGAAATTTATCAATATATGTGACACCGAATTAGTATTATTAGATCTATCAAAGTTAATATTTTAAGAGGGTACATATTTTGGTAATGGGATTTTGTCCATAGGACACTCAATAAACACATCTTGGTATTTAGGACAGTAGAAAACTCGATTGTCTCCTGGACACTACGAAATTGTGATATTTGTCTACAACACATTCAAACATGAAAAAAGACGATTTTTGAACTTTTTATCTCATTGCACAAAATGTTTCATAACTTGAAATTTGACAAAAAGATATAATACCGTGTTCCCTACTTCTGTTTTTTTATTTGATTTGATTTTATTGTTTCCATATGTTTTATAGGTTACAGCCAAACTACGTAAACAGTCAGATAAAAATCCATGAAAATTCTCATGCATAGTGAACACAACATTTTATCTTTATGTCAAATTTCAAGTTGTAATCATTTTGAACATTGAGATAAAAAAATTAAAATACTGTATTTTCCTGCTTCAAGTGTGTTGTAGACAAATATCACAATTTCGTAGTGTCTAGGAGACAAAATCGAGTGTGTTAGTGTCCCACAGACCAAGCCGCGTTTATATTGTGTCTGTAATTGTAATCTAATAAAATTATTCGTGGTATCAATTTAAATCAGTTTGATTTTAGCCATCTTTAGAAATAACATTATTTTGGGGAGAGTTTTTTTTTTTCTTGTTTTGCTGCATCAACCTATGGATTCCAGTTGCTTGCTTTTAGATCAGTAGTAAACTTTTTTTTTTATTTGAGAAAAGTCTATTTTACTCACCAGAACAATCCACTGTGTCCATTTTACTCCCTAAACAAATTCTTGGCCCAATTTACTCCCCAAACAATTTAGATCGGTGCAATCTACTACCTGCAATTTTTCAAATTTTGTTTCTCCTTGTACGAGTTGAATTTAAGCCTAAATTTTGCACAACGATAGATCATATCAATCCGTTTGTAGAAAAAATATATTTTCTTTATTTATGCATATTTGTATGAATTCTTAAATATCAATCATTAAAATATTATTCGATGCTATTAAACTATACAAAATATGCTGAAAATATATAATTTTTTCTAACATGGAGTTTTGTGTCAACTATGCTCACGCAAAATTTGAGTTCCAAAGGAAACTTGTACGAGGAGAAAATTAAAATATGAAAAATTGCATTAGAGAGTAGATTGCACCAACTTGAATTGTTTGGGGAGTAAATCAAGCCAAGATTTTGTTTAGGGATTAAAATGGACAATTTGAATTGTTTAGTAAAAAACAGACTTTTCCCTTTTTATTATTATTTTCTATCAGCATGTAAGGTGTAATACATGAATAGAAAATCTATCAGATATAATTTAATATCACAAACTTCAATATTCATCTTTGCCCTATCCCCTTCATTTTGTGAAAACTGAATTTGTGAAGCTCAAACTTCGATGCAGGAATTGAATTATGCTCAATTACAGACAGCTGGTTCCATCGATCCCACTATGATTCAACAGGTAACCTAATCTTATTGCACTATATTAATGTTTTCTGAATACTATAAGCATTTACTCATATTTTGGGCAAGCCTAACTTGTTTGGTGCGGTTTAGGGCATTCATGCTGCACAGGAACGCTCCTGGAAAAGTTGAAGGTGACAATGACAGGTAAGTGTAAATACATATGCTCTATTGGTTTAAACGGAATTTCACTTAAAAAGTGGAGGGATATTGTCCCTTGTATTTTAAGCTTATGCTTTATTTGATTTTTCTTTTATTTACAGGTAATTGTGTTAAAGAGTTGTTATTCAACCTCAGGAGCTGAGTCCAGCCCTTGTACTTTATCTGTAATGGTGGCTTATGCTTTAGTTCCAGTGCTGCTAGGCATCTGCCCCGATCTGTGTAACTCCCGAATTTAGCTTAGACCTGATTTCTAGATCATAGGTCCTGTGTAAATTGTTGTAACCTTAGCCTTTTATCTCTCCTGATGATGCTGATTTCGAATCTTTTCCAGCGGGTTTGGTATCTCCACGTTCCATGCAGGAGCTGGCAGAGGTCTTATTTAAATTGTATGTTCTGGGAGTTTGATTTTCGATATGTGCACAACAGTTTTGATTTGTGTTAATACACGTGATGTCTTAGATCGTCTTTGATAATCTAAGCGCCGACCGATATCACTCCCAAAATCCTCCAGTCTCACAGGACATGCAAAAGCGTTTGATAGTTTGATCTGAACCGCACCCTTGTATTGTATCCTAGTTATTCATTAGGGGCCGTCTGGTTCCGTCGAATCGCATGGAAAATCATTTCCATGAAACGGCCCGATTGGCTGCATTCATAACTGAATCGTAAACTTCTGAGCGTTTCCACCTGTTGAAATTGTGGCCTGCTGCAGTTTCAACCCCGAACAGTTTGAAATCACTGAAAATGAGTTGAGCCATCCTCGTTGCCATCGGATTCCAACCACTTCTTTGTGCCGCCGCTGCCTCCACTGCTCATATGTAGTGTGTTGATGTTTGTTTTTTTCCTCAAATAATATTATTTTAACTATGGAAAAAAGTCTAATTTACTTCCCTCAAGTATGACCGAAGTCTGGATAGCCCCCTAAACTATTTTTTAGTTTATTTTACCCTCAAATTTATGTCATTTGGTTTAATTTATCTCCTACTAAAATTTGTCTTTTTTATGTTTTCATGCACAAGTGAAATTACAAGTTCGTGACACCCGCACTCCATTTTTCCTCCTCGTTCTCCAGCGCGAGGAAGGGGGGGGGGGGGGGTGTTGGGCACGGCGCGCTTGGAGGAGGAGGCAGGGGCGCGCGCCTACGGGGAGGGAGGCGCCCATAGAGGCGGAGGTAGGGGCGGCATGCAGGGAGGAGACAAGGGCAGCGTGCGGAGGAGAAGAGGAAGAGGAAGAGGAGGAAGAGGAAAAGAGGGGAGGAGGAGGAAGAATGCACGTACATCCACCGGCACAACTGTGAGGTTAGGCTTAAGTATAATAATTTATCTTTAGTTTAAGTGGATATATTATTTATTTAGTATTGTATTTAGGTCTGTGATGATTGTTTAGTAGAGATTTATTTTATAATATTGTATCGAGTTGAAATTAGGTCATTCATTAATTAAACATTGTATGTTTTATGTACTCTTCAGTATCAAAAAAGAATGTAAATATAAGGTTCGGATTAAACATTAGGAATATAAATCATGAATTATTTTTAAATTATTATGTTTGAAAATATAAAAATCATATGAGTAGATTCATCTTAAAAAATACTTTCATAAATGTATACATATGTCACTTTTTAATAAATATTTTTATCAAAAATTGAAGTGAAAGTCATGTTTTAAAGACTGTATCATTGTCCTAAAGCATAGAAAAAATATATCACAAAATACCTTAGAGTATCTATGATATATTTAGAGCATAGAAAAAATAAGTTGTTTCTACAAATATTATTAATTTAGGAAGTAAATAATTATTAGCTAAAAATGTTTTTTTTTTCCTCAGGATGCCTAGTGTCATCAGATTCAGAGTATTCTACGGGGAAGGAGAAATTAGATGGTGCGAATATGGTTTAGATTTGAATAACTTTTCATACGTCGACAGTTGGCTTAATGAACCCTGTGAGGTGTCGAGAGTGGAAGTGTGGAGGTGCTTGTGAGATTTGTTGAATATTCCATTACATGATCGCTTAGTGGTAAAAGTGTTGATTCCTAGGATGTACAACGAGGTATATAAATGGGAACCTTTTCAGGTTAAGAACACTACAAGTTGGCGGAAGTTCATATGTATGAGAATTGAGAAAATGTTTGACCATGTGTTGCTTGTTGAACATGAATCGAGCCACATGTCGGAAGGCCATGAGGAGATAGCTGAAAGTTACTACAGCAATCGCTCATACCACAGAGTGTACTGCAGTTGACTATAATACTAGTACAAAGCAGCTGGATTAGACGCACGATGAGGTGGGAGAAGGAAGGATGGACATGATGCTTGTAGATTGTGGAGAAGTGAATTAGGTGATTGTAGATGAGATGTAGAGGGATAATGAGGAGTATGAAACCTTTATGGAGACAAGGGCCAGGTGAAGGGTGGGTGATGAAGAGCCAGAGGACTGGGTTCGTATGGACAATATAGTGATGATGGCCACAACTCAGTCTGGGAATACGATGCTGTAGAAGTGAGGCGGGCTAGATGTTTTGTGATAAAGGGCATTTGGAAATTGCCGTGAAGCGGTGGGCATATTCTAAGAAGAAACAGTTCAGAGCGGTAATTTCAAACCCAAGAACATATGATGTGAAGTATATTACTCTAGATTGCACGTGGCATGTTCGTAGGTACCTACCAAGACATCATTTGTTGTCACTATTGTGGTACCTTACTCGTGCATGTTGCGAAATACTATTCTGAAATATAGAAATACGACAACAAAATTTGTTGCTGATGCATTGTATTCAGAGATAGTGTAGAAGACTGTAATGTATCCTTTCGCTATCATGCATAGTATATACAATAGATGTCACTATGGCATATTGTACGACATGGCATGATGGGCAAAACAGAAAGCATTAGAGAGGAGGTTTGGCACATATGAGGATAAATATCATAACCTTCCTACGTTGCTTGAAGTTATTCAAGGTCGAAATGCATGGACTATGATTGCATGGCATGACTTTGTCAATGCAGATGGTAAGAAAGTCCTCCACCGTGCTTTCTGGTCGTTTGGGTGAATGATTGCAACGTTTAGACACTGTTGACCCGTGCTACGTGTGGATGGTACATTCTTGACCAGCAAGTATAAGAGATAGATCCTTACTGCTGCTTGGTTTGATGGAGAGAACCAGGTTGTGCCAATTGGATTTGCATTTGTGGAGCATGAGAAAACGAAAAAAATGGTTTTGGTTCCTGCGGTGGCTTAAGAGAGGTGTTGTTGAAAATAAGCCAGATGCTTGCAGCATACATGATCGAAATACCGGTCTACTATCAGCAATTCATATGTTTTAGACGAATGGTGCGGATGAAGCATTTTGGCCATACTTTCATAGTCGTTGGTGCATGAGACATTTGGCTGCAAACTTTCAATGACAATTCATGAGTCAACGTCTTATGAATATGTTGAAGAAGCTATGAAAGCAGAACCAACGTTCAAATTTAATAAGTTATTGGTCGAGCTTGATAAATTAACCAACAATCAAATAAAAGAGCTGAGGGACCTCAACTCCTTCATTTGATTGCTAGTTATGATGCGGAGGCACCTCCTTTAGATGCTCTTCCTAATGAACCACACAATGTAACAAGAAGGCGGAAGGGGGAAGAAGAGTGAGGTGTTTCTCCGAGTGGATAAAGGAAGAGTCAATGGAGGAATGGGCGTTTATAGAAGATCGAGATGGATCCCGTTATGGTATAATGACAACTAATCTCGTAGAGGTTTATAATTGGGTTATGAAAGGTACACGATACCTTTCACTTGTAGCTATCGTTGAGGGTATAACACGTGACACACAAATATACCTACAAGGGCGATGTACTAAAGAAATGTTGAACTTGTCAAACAATCAAGTACTCTACTCCTCTAAAATCCCAAAGTACATAAAAGAGAAGAGTGAGAAAAGGCATCTAGTTCGGAGGACAGGTAACAGAAAATTAGTTTTTGGGGTGCTGCTGCGTGGGAAGTGCAGGCTTGGCATTGATCGTGCTGAAGTAATGATGAAATGCATATTGTGGCCTCATTTGAACAAATGTGAGTGCATATGTGATCAGCCGAAGTTGCTGCATTTACCTTGCTCTCGTGTCTTCACTACCTGTGCTCCAGAAAACATGGATATCCATCATTTTATGTCACCCTACTACCTGAAACAAGCAGTGGAGGCTACATGGCAGGGTGAGTTACTCGGTTGGGGAGCCGTCTCCAATTTGGATCCCGTATCCAAGCAAACGAGTTACTATGAAGGGTCATCGTAAAGTGCGTCGATAAGGAATGATATGGATGCCAGTCAAGCTCGCGGGAGTTAGAAAGAGTGCATAGTTTGCAGCGGCAACCACTTACGAAAGGATTGTGTTGACACCGGATTTTGACCAGACCTACGAACTAGTCAAGCCTGGCCCATAAGTCAGTTGCAACGGCTCGGAAGTAGATCGGCTCAAGGAAGCAGTGGCGGATAACCTGCCCAACGAGTCAGCCATTTCAGCCCGGGAGTGGATTGGCTCAAAGAGGCGGTGGCGGGTCAACCGCACGACAAGGCTGATGGAGGAGTGGAACAGAGGGTCGGACTGGTGCGAAGGGAAATGGATCCGCGGGAGCCCGGACAACAAGTTATCTTCATCTTTTTTACTAAATATCTTTTAGGGTTTCTGTACCCCCGGACAATTATGATTCAGGCCCTCGCGATCCTCAATATTGAAGGGGAGGCCGGACTTGTAAAGGAAATAAGAACAATACAAAAACTCACTTTCGACGCATCGCCACTCCTCTTGGTGGGGGTCTCGTCCTCGCGTGTGCTGTATCAGCATTTCGATCTCCACGAGAGGTACGAATTGATGAGGACATGATTAGCTCGGATATAACCATGGCAATGTTACATATCGTTATATTAAAGGTCCATGTGTTTTATGTTCATTCAATATTACATATATTTGAATGAAGACTACACTATGATTTGTATATTTGTTGGTATACAGAAATACTCATTTGGATGAACAAATGGAAAGTGTGTATGGAGCAGTCATCACGTCGTCGTGGGTCGGATTTTCATCCTTGGGATCTGGTCCAAGAAGGAGAATGGCCAACCAACCAGAGGACTACTAAAGAATGCCTACAGACGTTCTCCCCCTTGGTCACCTCCTTTTGGGGCCAGCATGGGTGTCATATGCAAAGTGGAGTCCCAGCTATACCTAGACGATGGGCCGGCTAGGCACGGTTCTAAACCAGGCTGTTCTTTTTCACAACCGGGCAGGCACATGCATGAATAAATTAAAAATACCAAAAATATGAATAAATAGGTTCATGTATATTATGAGTGCTAGCACCTTATTGGAGGCGATGTAGATCTCGACCTTCGCTCACTACCTCAAGGATATCCTGAGCAACAAGAGATTGCTGCCCACCATAGAAGTTGTCAAACTAACGGAAGAGTGTAGCGCAACTATACTTAACCGGCTTCCTGAGAAGAAGAAAGATCCTGGATGTCCCACAATATCATGCTCTATTGGGACATACCACTTTGACCAAGCCCTCTGTGATCTTGGAGTCAGCGTCAGTGTTATGCCCAAGATCATATTTGATCAGCTAAACTTCACGGAGTTAACACCTACTCTGATGCGGCTTCAGCTTGCCGATGCCACGGTCCGCCATTCCTGTGAAGATCAGGAATTGCTTTGTCCCCGTGGACTTTGTCGTGCTCTACATAGAGGTTGATAAGAAGACGCCACTTATCCTTGGGCATCCATTCTTGAGCACCTTTGATGCCCGCATCAATGTTGGAGCCGGAGAAATTCAGCTCCACATCAATGGGAAGGAGGAGAAGTTCAACTTCCAACCAAAAGTGGAGCAATGCTCCATGATCAAGATCAAGTACGGGCCGAACCCGCAAAACATCAAGGAGATCGAAGTAACTCCACCCAAGAAGGACCCACTGATCCAATTCTTGAAGAGCTTCATCGAGAAGGAGAATCCTTCTAGGCCGAAGAAACTTGCGACATACCGGCCAAGTTGGTGGGCAAAACCTCAACCCGCCAAGACCATGGTGTCCTCCACCACACCTAAACCAAAGAAGACCAAGAAGGTGTGGAACAAGAAGGAAGTACAACCGTCCGTGGCTTCATCTCCGATGCCGGACGTTGCTTCATCGAGCTAAACGAACGGAGAAGTCCTGCCCGCCGGACTCAAAATGGCGAGACCTTGTCGATAGGACAAACAGTACGTATCCATATTTCCCTTTCATACAAATTTGAATTTTTAAATTTCATCATCATATTTACTTTTAAAGCATGTTGAAAATTTATTTTTCAATAAAAAATAAATAATAATTTTTTATTGCAAGAATTTGAGCTATTTCAAAGAAAAACATTTTCTGAGCAATTTCTAGTGGGACCAGTACCCTAGCTCTGATCAATAGAGCCTTGGGGGCTGTGGGCCAAAAATGGGACCAAGTGGGCCCACCGACAGTTCTGGCGACCCCCTATGTCAGCGACATGCTGTGGGTCCCACTAGTGCCCATCTTTTTCCAACGGGTCTCTTGTGACCGTTGCTCCATGTTTCTGCCCGTTGAAATGGTTGGCTATAAAAGGAGAGGCCGGGGGAGAGCTCCAGCACTCATTCTTTCATTTGCTCACTCCGCCCACTTGCTCTCTTGGTCTTGCTGTGATTTGCTCTCATTGCTAGCTCAAAAACTTGCCCAAAAATATTTGCTAGACATGCATCTTGTGCTCAAGTGACTCTCGAGCGGGTGTCACATTTTTTTTACACACTAACCCCACTCGTTCGAGTAGTCGCTCGCTTGTGTTTGCTTTCTCGTGCAGCCATGAAGAAAGGAATGAATTTCCTCTGGAGGGTGAGAGGACCGGTTCAAGGCGCAGCACTGACACTCCTCCCGCCACCGAAGGTTCATCAAGCTCACCTTATGAAGAATTTGGAGCTGCACCAATGGAGGAAGACAACACGCCGATGCTCACATATGACAACCTTCTCGACTTGAAGGATGACCACGAGCGAAGACTCTACAATCTCCTCGTCAACCGAACATTTGTTCCTACGCGAACATTTGATCCGGAGCTGCTCGTCAAGATAGGTATGGATTCTGAATTTGACACTATCTTTCATGTCATGGGGTGGGAGAACTTCGCTAATATTAGTGAGTACGGGTCACACCTTCTCACTATTCAATTTTTGTGCACTGCTAAAATCTTGACAAAGGGGCTTTCTTTCCGGTTCTTTAATAAAGAGTATAATCTTTCATGGCAGAATTCCGCTTGATGCTAGGCTTTGACCAACATTGCTCTGTAAAATTGGAAAAACCTACCCCCGGTTTTTGCAAACAAGATTTTTGGCAAAGCATCACTGCACAAACCTCCCTAGGAAAACCCAGAAATAGTGCTATTTAAAATCCTACCCTTAACCTTAGGCATAAGTGGTTTGTCCTTACTTGCTTCCCTCTGGAAGACATTAGGACAATCTGTACTGAAGAATTAAGAATCATTTATGCTATGGTTAGGAGGTTTAAAATTTCCCCTGTAAAGGCCATGATAAACCAATGGTTAGATCACATCACGAACAAAGGAGCCATAGAGTGCACTTCTCTTGTTACTTGCATAGCCTCTAGATGCGGTGCTTTAACCAATGCCCTAACCACATACATACCCAGGCCACGCTCTCTAGTAGATGAAAGCTATCTTGTACAAGGGCACACACTCAAATACAAACCTGATGGCTCCCCTTGTATTTTTCTACCCCGGCTATACAAATGAAATCCGGTTACCTAACCCGGAGTTTCACTTGTATACTTGCCGGGAGATAACCATACCTCTTAGAAAGGAGGAGCCTCCTAGGAGATCTTTCTTCGGCACTTGCAGTCAGGCGCACAAGACGTAGCAACAGCCCGGAGCCTACGTACAAGAGGAAGGTTTAGCCGGACACGCACCAGGCTGGGACCAACCTCGTCATCCATATGAGACTGGTGGGTTATCTTGGCAAAGTGCTAGCTCAGGACAGTGGGTACCAACATCCACTGCGATGTGGGAGGGCTATAGCTCCCGCCATTCCACGGACTCAAGCGGAGGTGCACACCATTGGTCCGTTCGCCGATCCTTCTCTTCTCGGGGTTATCGTGACCTTGAGAGGGGGATGGTAAGCTTGACCCAACAAATGGATGCTCTCAATGTGCGGACCGACGAGGTGCAAAATACAGTCAACACCTTCATCGACGAGACCCATCTTTGACACGAAATGCCAGCGCTCAACTACGTGACATCAACAACAACATGATGGCATTCTTCCAATGGCAGGGGCACCAACCTACACCTGCCCCGTGAGCAACGGACAAGCTTGGGGAAGGACCCCCATTGAGGTAACATGTATCATCTAGCATCCCTTTCATTTATTTCCTTTTCCAATCATGCATGAAAAAGATAAAAATACCAGAAAGATTTCCCTTTCACAATCAACTTTGCTTTTCACACATGCATGAATAAATTAAAAAACCAAAAATATGAATAAATAGGTTCATGCATATTATGAGTGCTAGCACCTTATTCTAGAAATGATGAATAGTTGCTCCTTTATCTTTCTCTTATTCCTTTCATACAACCTAGTACTCTCTCAAGTTTTGAGTTTGTTGGCTTTAATCTTGCTCACTAAAAATACTTGAAACCTATGGGTTACATAACTACAAAATCCTAGTCTAGGTTGTTGTAGGATTTGATATGGTGAATAAGGCTGCTATAATCTTGTTACAAACAAAGCATGAACCGAAGTTTTTAACTTTTCAAAATAAAATTTGTGAGCTCCTATGTGAAACGAAAATTTTCTACTAGAGCCATTGATGTTCTTACATGAAAAACCTTACACTCATTTGTACTTATTTTCATGTTGAGCTCTATCAAATTGTTGTGACCCTTGGTTAGAAGTTAATTATGCTTTTATGGTCAAGGCTCACCCACACTTCATCACATTGCTAAAACTCCTACACTGGGAGATAGCAGTTCCACTACCATCCATCCACCCACCAAATAAATACTCCATATATCATATTCATACCCTTCCATGCTATCCGTAGAAAGAGAAATGGCTGCATAGAAAAAAAAAATGAGGAAAGAAAACCTCCACATGCTCCAATCAATGGAAAAATCCAATGAGCATGTCAATATATATATATATATATATATATATAGAAAAGTCTTGCAGCCATGATCTCCAAATTATTCAAAGGAAGAAGGTTTTGAATTAGGAGTCCATCCCACATCCATTTCATCACACTTACACGCCTTGACCATATTTGTATAATTATGCTTATTGACTTGGATCCGGTTTTTGACTTAGCAATATATGCGTTATAAGTATGCTCTTTATCATTCCTACCTAGCTCCACCAAAAAACTATTATGAGAGAAATAGGAATAAAGGTACACCTTGCCTTTTGAGAGAGGAAATACACACATAGAGTGATCCGAGAGAATCACTAAAGGAGCTCATGTTTTCATTTACAAAATATTTTGAAAACCTCTGGATACCATTGCTAAGTAAGGAACAGGAAAGTTTGCCAAATTAATCATTCAGTCCTTCAACCGCTCAAGACAAGGAGAAGTAGAATAGCCCCATGAGGATTAAGGTAAATTTGGGTGAACGTTTCGCCAACTTATTCAATTCAAGATAGAGTATCTTAGTTGTGCGATAGGCATAATTGAAGGGTAGAGTCATAGCAACTCCTGATCCAATAAACTCAAGTCTTAAGGCCTGCTCTGGATAAGCAAGAGGTAAGCTTGGGGGAGTTTGTTGACGGTTGTTAAGTACCAAATATACCGTTAACATTTCTCCAAAAATGAATAAGGACATGCATTTCATATATGCACGTGAGTTAAAATTAATAAAGTTCTAAATGTACTTGGAAACTTTGTGCATGCAGATATTTATCACAGAAATTGAGGCATAATCCGCTCTGTGGCAAGAAAACACACTTCAAGCCAATCATAGCCTGCAACGGAGGCACCCCGTGGATCGTTGAGGTGGAGAAAACAAAACGACAACCAACCACAAGGCGTCACGGGGCAGCACACGAATTCATGGACCCACCAGACGCGCCAAAGTTACTAGAAAATCAAAGCCAACGGCGTACCAACGCTAAGGGCCCACCAGCCAGTCACCCTGCCAAAGTGGGACCCGAGTGGGCCTCATAGTGGGTCGAGCGACCTAGGGGGTCGGCCGACCTGTGGGTTAGCTCACTCAGCCCCTGCTTTGGCCAGGTGGCAGTTACCACCTCTCCAAAGTCAGTTCTGGAGTCGGTGTGAATATACTAGCCAACTGCCATGTATATCCAAAGTCTTCCAGCTAACCTCCTTGCCATGTGAATATACTAGCCATAGTCTTAAGTATAGATGTATATGTAGTTATATATATATGCATATGTTTAGTATAGTTGATCATTGCTTTAGTATTGGTTCCACTGTACTCATTAGAGTATGCTCTAGTCGAAGGGCCGAGGTCCGCTGGGTGGCTAGAGTAATATCTAGGGGAGTGATGCTTAGATTACAAAATATCCTTGGATGTCGTGCGACGCACGGAGCTAGGGGTAGGCGGCTTGAAGTGTGTAATCCCCCACGTCCGGTCGTAGGGTTAGAGGTGTATAATTGCCGGAGTCTTTTCCCTGGACTGGGAGTAAACCGGTGCCCCGATATGTCCCTGCTTTGATCCCTTGCTAGTATAGAATATATATGTATACTAGTATATATAAATATATAGGAATACAATAAGTGTTTAGATTAGTCTTTGATTAATTCTACTCCGCTATTATAATTACTTTTAGGTCCTTTTTTTCGTGTCACATACCATATTTATCTTGTATTTACCCCTGCATGAGTAATATGATATTTTAGTATGAATGGATTAGTACCATACTTCATATGCATCATTCTTGTTAAGCATCCTCCCCGTGGAAAATAAATACGATACCTTGGAATACTCCAAGGTGAAATGCTACAGCGGTAAATGCGTTTGCGGACTTTTCTGTAAACGTTAGAATACCATTGTAAATATTTCTGGCGCCGTTGCTATGGATTGTCTTGGACAAAACATCTAGGCCCAAAGCACGGCACAACCCGGTTTTGACGGACCGGGCCGGCTCGGATCTCAAATAAATTTTATGTACCTATTTTTCTATTTTAATTGGTAATTTTTAATATAAATATAAATTACAATAAATAAAATAAAAACGGGTCGTGTCGTGCTATGCGAGCTGGCGCGGCCCTCATGGGTTAAGCGGGCCGCCAACCGGGCCAACGCTTATACGGGACGTGCCGTGCCGGCCCACGGACTTAACGTCGAGGCCCGAGCACGGTGCTTAATGTTCCATGGGCCGGCACGACCCAATTCAAACGTGTCGTGCTGTGCTCGGGCCGAGCCAAAAAATTGGTACTCCGTGACGGCGCTTTTAGCCCAGCCCTTTTGGCCAGCTATAGGCCCAACGGACATCGACTTCGAATTCAACTCGGAGTCCAGGACGAGTCTTCACTAAAACGGACATCAAGGTAGCATACAGAATCCGTTTTGAACAATCTACATATGCATGGAAAGCTGAGAAGATAATCTTTCCAATGCCACTAGTCCCATACCTTAATTCATCTGAAGTCGACGGGAATCTTCAAAACAAGTGGCCCAATCCATGTCAACTTCGAATCCAACTCGAAGTTCAGGAGTAGCCTGCACTAAAACGAACGCCCAAGTTGCATACGGACTCCGTTTTAGGTGATCTACCACTTCATGAAAATTGGACGAGATTAACTTTCCAACAGAACGAGTCCCATGTCCAAATTCCTCTAGAGTCCACTGAATCATCGAAACATTGGACGGTCCAGAATCTATTAGGGTGCTGCGACACTGATTTTAGGTTGGCTGGCCATTAGGGTTGCATCCAGGGGACTTTAACGTCCCCAATTCCTTTATATCCAGCCACCACTCCCACCATTAGGGTTTGCATTTTACTTATATTATTATATCAAAAACAGTTTTGTCGTCATCGGTTTGTAGAAACCAATTCGTGTCATCCATGTTTGTGCGGGTGATAACCCAGAGGAGACGTGGTGCTGTGATTACGGCGTTCGTAACCCTGTAGGAAGATCGGAACCGTGTCCCCATGAAGTGGTAATCAGAGCTTCAGGTGTTCCTCAGGTTCGCCATTGTTTACCCTAATTTCCTTGTTTTCATTTCATCCTATAGTCCATAAAAAGCTAAAAATAGAATTATAGTTTTAGGTTACATCCTATCCAAAACCGTGTTTAGCCTCTGCATATTTAAATTTCAAAGTCCGTAGTGTTGAGTTTGTGTCCTTAATCGAGTCTTGTTGTTGGTTTAGATCACGTCTCGTCACAATTTGTTTTGCTTCCGCCATCTTGTGTCAAACCCTAGCCGTCAATTTTTTTCCCCATCCAGATCCCACCCCTTTGTTTGTTGTGTCTCATCTGTTATTCACTAGATTTATATGGGTTGAACATCCATCACTAATTTCTACCCTATCCAGAGCTTCCGCCGCAAAATCCCACCTTCCTTTTTTCGCTACCCTTGTTTGTTTCAAATCCTAAAAAGACAAAACGCTTGACACAAAGTTCAGCCATTATATTGTTTTGATCAGAAAATTTGTGTGGTTAGCTTTCATGCTTTAGGCCAGCAACTAGGACCAGCTTTTGGACACTTTTTCAGCACTTACTATCTGTTATTGATTTGTGTTTCAGTCACCTTCGCAAATTTGTCGTCCAAGCTCCAAATACAACTTCTGAACAGCCACCGCTTCTTGTCCCTCATAATCGCTGAATCACTTCTTATACGTATCTTTGCTTTGCTAATATCAACCATGTAAGAACTTGGTTAGACGTTATCTTTTGCTTGATTGAGAGTTTCACTAACCATCCATAGTAGTTAATGGTGATAATAGTTTTGTGTTACCTTTTTCAACTAACCATAACATTATGTTATGAGAAAACTGAATGGCTTCAACCATCACAAGATGATCATGAAATTGCATTAATGTGTGCAATAAAGAGTTCGGACAACATATATTCTCTACCACAACAAGTGATCAGTTTTGAAATGGAGAAGGCGGAGCAAAATAAATTCAACAGTTTGTTTTAGACTTTTCTATGTGTGCGTTGCCGCGCAATCATTGATAGCAGGAGCAGTTGCAATATTGCAAGCATCGAGTTGGTTGAGAAGCTTGGCTTAACCCCGCACCCACGTCCGTACTAGATCAAGTGGGTAAATTCTTGTGAGAACATAAAGATAGATAAAATTACACGTATTGATGTTTTCCTTGGTGCCTATAAGGATAGTGCTGAATTTGAAATAGTACTTATGCAAGCATATCATTTATTGTTAGGCAAACCATGGATAAATAGGCATAATGTGTTGCATAATACAGCTGCTAATAAATACTCTTTCAAATACAATGGTAAAAATATTACTCTCATACTTATGACCACTGTTGAAATTATTGAAGCTGATCTCCAAAGAGCTGAGAGAAGAAAGAATGAACCTTTCAGAAAAGAATGGGATGTTTCACATCTTGTAATGCCTTCATCTAGTGCTGCATTGCTACAAAATAAAAATGTTGCATTGCTATCTGTTGGAACTAATATTTTGTAGGATATACACATAGATGAGGATAATATGGAAGTCGTGGAACATGTCGTTGTTTCAGGTAAGAGCTCTCTTGATGTCATGAAATCTTGCATCAACTAAACTATTGTACAACAACATCTAGTGGAACCATTTGTTGATTTACCTCTGTCACCAGAGGATTTTCCTGGTAGCCCGTTTGATAAACAAGAGTTCTATGATAGTGTTTTTGTCGTTCCTACGACGCACATGGTAAATGGTAATGAGTTTTTTGTTACAAAACCAAATACTTGTAATATCAGACCCACAACGACGTGATGACTGTTCCGTACACATTTTCCATTTGTTCATCAAAGCGAGTATATCTGTATAGCATGCAGCAAATATACAAATCATGGTATAATAGTCTTCGTTCAAATATATGGAATATTGAATCAACATAAAACATATGCACCTTAAATATATCACTATGTACCACTGCCATGGTTATATCATGTCCTCATCACGGATCCTTGCCGCCCTGTGATCAGGACGAAATGTTTTGTGGTCGGTACTTTCTCGATTGAGTTCGATATTTCGGTTGTTTTTCACGCCATCCAGGTTGCTAGTTATCCGGCGCATGTGGATCTTGGTTTCGCCGCTACTATCGTTAGAACTTTAGGATTTTGCGAACTGTCTTGTCCATGAGTCGATCTTCAGCACTCTTGCGTTTGATACGATGTCTTGGTGACCGGATCCTGGTACTTGAGTCAACACAAGAACCCTTCATTTTGTGCACTGGCGAGAGGCACGTATAGGATCCACCGATAGCGCGCGCACTGCAACGGCCATGACCGATCTCCCGTTCCCATGAGGAATAGGGTCGCGTATCACTCCATGTTCGTCTCCGCGTGTGTTTTGTTCGTTTTTGCGTTTCTGACAAGGTGTTTAGCCGGCAGCTATCGTTCTTGCCCCTCGCGCGTTTAGACACAGGGTCTTGAGTCTCGATCAGTCGAAAGGTCTCATCGCATACCTCTTCCCCGACTGATCGAGCGTTTGGTGGCTTGTTTGCAATGAAACGGACCCGATGAAACCAAAAGCAACTCAAGATTTCTTCTCTCTCCAGCTCTTCCTCGTCAACACAATGATGAATCCAAAAGGAACTAAAATCAACCAAGTGTTTTTCAATTAAACTAATTATTTGATTGACTTACATAATCTTTATTCCTTTCATACATGCCATTGCTCATGACTATATATCTTAGACAGCATGTTAATTAGGTTGTTGACTAATGAGATATGACATATGATGATACGATTCATGTTCTTTATATGCTTAGCTCTCTTGAGATGTTATTTTATAATTTACCATGAAGCCTGCTTTATTCCTCAATGCTATAAATTCCTACCAGAGCCATATGATATTCATTCATAATAAACCTTATACTCATATGTGGGTTACTTTCACATTGAGCTTCGCCGAATTTTTGTGACCCTTTGTCAGAACTTATTTATACTTTCACGGTCATGCCCACTTGCACCCCACAAATATGCAAAACTCCTACACTGTAAGATAGCGATTCCATTTCCCCTTCCATCCACCAAAAAAAAAAACTCCACATATTTTCATTCATATCCTTCTACGCTATCATCAAAAAGAGACATGGCTGTATTGAAAAAAAAAATGAAAGGAGAAGGAAATCTCTGCATGCTCCTACAAAATCAAAGAAAAAATCCTATGAGCATGAAAGAATAAAAAATGAATGATAAAGAGATAGCCATGAAGTATAAAATATTTTAGCAGAGTAATATGGATTAGGAATTTCATTCCACTTGCACTTCCACCTTAGTCCATCACACTTGCACTACATGATCATGATTGTGTGATTTAACTTTCTGACTTTGGATCTAGTTTTTGGCTTAGCAATATATGTGTTGCAAATATGTCTTCTATTTCCCTATCAACCTCTAGCAAATGCCCATCATGAGAAAAGTAGGAATAGAGGCAACACTTTACATTGGTGACGAATCATACACATATTGAGCGACCTGAGGGAATCATCTGAGAAATACTTGCTTGCTTGTTTTCAAAAATTCTTTCCAATTCCCAAGTTTGCTTTGCTTAGAAATCGTATGACTTCAATCAATGTCGCTTCATTCTTCAACCGCTCAAGTTGGCATGATAGACACATCCAAGTCTGGGCACAGGTATCATGGTTGGAATAACTTTTATGTTTGCTTCATATCATCTTTTGGTACCCACTTAGATTCTTGGCTTCACTCGAGACGAGTAAAGAGCCAAGTGTGGGGGAGTTTGTTGACGGTCCTTAAGTGCTAAAATCCGACCATCAAATCTCTGCATAAATGATTAAAATGAATACACTAAAATTAGGAATACGTTTATTACTAACCAATTTCAGAAGTTTTGGTGAATATTTGTATGCAGGTGATTTATCTAGAAATATTAAAAGAAAAGGAGAAGAAAACAATTATGCAACAGAGCACAAAGATCAATGGGCCTATCAATGTATCAAATTTATCCAAATACCGACATCCACCACATAAAAGGAACAAGGGCCCACCTATCAGCGGCCCAGAAAAGACGAGGCCGAAAGGGGCTAGCTGAGGATCGGCCCAGATCGGCCAATCTGCTGGTAGGTCGGTTCCCACCGTCTTTCCAAGTCGGTTCTAAACTCGGTGGAGCGAACGAGTGGCGGGAAATGGTCCACAGAAGAGGAGGAGGAGAACCACTCATTTCAACACCTCTCCACCTATAAATAGAGGACCTCTCTTCACTAACTTTATCAACTCAACACTCCACACTTCATTGTGCTGCTGGCATTAGAGCATTAGGCTCTTCTCCTTAGAGTTATAGTAGGAAGAGAGCGAGGCGGAGGTCCTCCGGGGGAAGTGCCGGCCTGTCGGCACTCTCTCTCAGTCTGATCCTCCATTAAGTCAGGTTGAAGTGTTGGTCTATCATCACTCTACTTTGCACTTGTACCTCGACGGATGCTTCTTTTATTCAAGTTAGTATTCGTGCTTACTTTATGAGTATATTGTCTTAGCCTAGTAAGTAGTGTTTATTCTTCACTTGCTTGGTTCGTCGTATACTGCATAGTATATGCTTTAACTTAATTAAGGGCTAGATCCCTATGCAGAGTTAAAGTAGTAATAAGCTGTGTAAACATGGCGTCTAGATAGAATATTACCTACGAATGGTGTGTATCCCAAGGAGCTAGAGGTAGTCTATAGGTGGTGAGCCCTATAAGTCCTTTCTATTCCTCCACGTCCGGATACATAAGTAGCGTTTATAATTGCCGGAGTCTTTTCTCTAGATTGGGAGTAAATCGGACACAAAAGTAAGCGAGGATAGAATAAACCTTGTTGCTTAGATTAGGATTTATTTCATAGGTAGTCTCTCTATCCTTTGCCCATCTTTAGTGTTGTTGGTCCCTGGACTTAGTATGTGGATAACCCACATACATTCCATGTGGAAATTATGATACCTTGGTACGACGATACTCCGTCAGCTTCAGATTTATCTGTGATCGTAAGAAATACCAACAAGTATTTCTGGCGTCGTTGTCGGAGAACAGTTGCTTAGTTATCTACGAACCCAAGTCATTGTATGTTTTTTCTTTTATCCTTTTTATTTCTTAACCCTTCTACCAACCATGAAGCAACCCTCTGCTCCGAGCTGCGAGTTCTGCGAGCCACCACAATCTTCTCGACCCATCGAGACATCTAGCTACGAACACCGCCCGACTTTTATAGCCATGGTTTGGGATCAATCTTTCTCAGGACTGGATAGCGAGAATCCGCATCATCATTTGTGAGAGTTTGAACAACTGTGTTCGTGCCTAGTCATTCTGAATAACACAAGAAACTTTCATGTGGAAATTGTTTCTGTTCTATATTGTTCAGAGAGTGAAGCAATGGTACATGCATACCGTAGGAAGCGTTCGAGGTGACTAGGAAGAGTTGAGGAATAAATTTTGTCTTGCCTTCTTCCTGTTGTCTCGCATCGCTTCTCAACGAAGGGAGATTCTCGACTTGCAACAGTCGGAGAAGCCTAGTCCCGGTTTTCAATGCTCATCCAATCCGGACTAGACTTACTCTTGCTCGAGGTTGTGTTGTTACAACATTTTGTTATCGGGCTAAGTAAGGAATCCGCCCTATATCTCGACAGTGTCGCCGACGGTTCTTTTCTATACAAGACACCGACAGAAGCCAAGATTATCTTAGATCACATCCAAGACAACACTTTCTTTGTTGACGGCCTTAGAAAACCTTCGAAGGGATCAAGTCGAGTGCTGAGGAGCCATCAATCGTTGAATTTGAGCCTATATCCTCTACATTCCTTGATTCAACCCTTGATCCCTCACCCAAACCTAGGACACCTCAGGAAGGAGAAATCCAACCTGCAGAGTCCTCTTCTGTAATCGAGGATGGTCTTTGCAGACTTCCAAAAAATCCTCCTAGGTTCGACGTGCGTGAGGTGGGAGCAGCACTAGCTCGCCTTGCACGGCATTGAAGGGACGCCCTTTCCTGCTCATCCTATTCGTAGTCATACGACGTGCATCCGAGGTTCCAGGCAAGTTCGGTCCCACCTCACACTGCACCGCCATCGTCCCTTTGCGTACCGACTTCTCCCCTCCTGCCCTCCACATCAATGCCTTGTCACTTTCACGTGGGCTATCGGCATTCGGATGACCAATAGGACCCCTATCGGTTTTCCAATTACCGACAGGATGCTATTTAAATAGGTTCATTTGTGGGTAAAAAAAGAAAAACAGGCTTATTTGTGTTTTTTTTCTTTCAAATCTTTATGAATGAGACTTGGATGGATGCGCACAATATGATCTCTTGCTGTGTGGCAAACAATATCATACTTTATAAAATAGCTCAAATATTTCAAGAATGTAACCTTGTTCGTCCAATATCATATTGTGCTTGGTAGTACACTAGGTCCAGTGTTTTTGTTGTACTTGGTAGCACGCTACGAAAGTTGCGATACTAATTTTACTGATCTACTGTAAATGTTTGTTCTGCAATATTTGATTATGCATGTCAAAGTAATTTAACTTGTATGTCATTGGATCTGGTCCTTGCTGTCACTTGTTCTGGGAATTTTCAGAATTTTTTCATGCATCTGAGATCACTGCTTTGCTATTGAGAGTTGAGAATGCTGTGACTCTTTCAGAGCTACAATCTGTATTGGTAACGATGTTTGTTTCTTCAGTTTTAGTTATAGATTGTGAATTTGCAGCTTAGGATTATACATTTCTGATTGTACAGTTCAGTTTTAGTTTCACTGATTATTTTCTGTTGTACAGTTTTGGCAATGATTTAAGTATGTTTCCTTCTCATTTGTGGAATTACTAGACAGATGAAAATAACAGCTTCTTGCTTTATTTAGTTTCAGGTGCCAGAAATGTGCATATAGAATAGTGGAACACCACAATGATATGGCCTTCGTTGGAGTTCATTGTCTTTTGACACATTGTAGCAGACTTATTGCCCTTAGTGGAACTGTAATATGACCTCGATATTAGTAGTGATGTAAGAGTCCTAAAAGTCTATTTGAGCTTTTTACTAATTATCTTTTAAGCATTTGCTCCTTCGAGGAGTTCAATAGTAAGAATGGAAGAATATTGTACTCAAATTTTCAATGTGTCTGCCCTTGGTTTAACAGATGAACTTGTTCGAACTATTGGATCAATTTAGTTGTTGTTGCTATTATCTAAAAAAAATAGTTGATGTTAGATGCTTCTGTAACGTGCAAATATTTTTTTCATGACATTTGTAATAATGAGAAATTGAATTTTTTATAGCAATATTTTTTTTATTCTTGGAGTACGGCTTGAATTTATAAGAATTGTTAGAACACCTTTTGAATGTTTTTGAATATTTTTCTTTCGTCCTGTTTTAAGTAGAAGAACCCTATCCGATAAAAAAAAAACAAAGTAGAAGAACCCAGATTTAAAAAAACAACAAGCCACTGCCGTCCGCCGGTAACATAGGCATGTGGACGTTAGGGGGCAGAGGGAGCCACGCCTTGGTTTTGTTTTCCACCGCTCAGCGCTGAGACGTGGGTGGGTGATAGCCAGGGATCAACCGAATCCACACGTGGTGCAAGCTACACAGGTTTTTGCTCCCTGAACAGCCAAACGAGGCATAAGGATGTAGATTTAGCTGGGTCGACCCAATGCTCCATGACCCAAAACCTGAAAAACGGTGTAATTATCTTAATGGATTGACCCACTAAAGATTCGACTTTTCCTATAAAAAAAAACTAAAGATTCAACTAAAACTGGGTCGACTCAATGGGTCGTTGGGTAACCCAAGTACCCCAACTAAAGTCGTCTCCTTCACGCTGCCTCGCTGCTAAGATCCGACGACGGGCTTGCCTTGGAGTAGCTGAGGAACGAGCCCAGCAGCTGCCTGGATCGGCCCTTGGGGCAACACGAACATCTGTGCTCCCGTCCCAGTTCGTTGGCCGCCGCAGCTTTGGCGCTGTCACTACCGGGTACGTACTTGTCGATTCTCCTCCAGCGCAAGCAGCGCCGCGCCGAGCCGCGCTCATCATTCATCACTCTGGCACTCTCCGCCCTGAACACAGCGCAACCTCGAGCTCCAGGAAGCGCACCAGCGGCCATGGGCGCCTCTTCCAGTTGCTTCCGCCTGGCGTGTGGCTCCTCGTCGGCATTCTATGCATCAGAGTGCCGTCGGATGACCTCCGGCAGCGAGCTCACCCTCGGCTTGAACTCTTCACTTCTTCAGTCAGTATCCGTCTGAATTGCTGCAGAAAAGGTTCGATTTCAAGGCGGAGGCGTTGCATTGTAACATGTGCAGATTTTTAGAAAAAAATCACGACTCACGAGTCATTATTAAAGTTTAGGTCTAGGTCGCATACACAATCGATCTTGCAAGAATCTAGGAAAATGGATTTAGGCCTTCTGAGCTGAACCTTATAACAACTTTGAGAATATTTTGGGTGGTGCACATCTTCCACACATTTGTTGCTTCATGTCCGTAGTTTATCCCCATGTCCACGTCCACACCCACGTGTCTATCAACCAGTATATTTGGCCTTTTCTGAGGTATTTTGTGTGAAAAAAGAGTAATGAATAACAAGGAACATTTAGAAGAACGTTGCGTGTCAGCCTGACCCCTAAAAGTATATTTAAGGGCAATATCAGCTATCCTAGCGTGTTAACCCCCGCAAAGAAACAAAAAAGTTTAAATCAGCAAGATGAAAAATTTTTGGTCAAGTGACTATGTAACATTTTTTCTAGTATAAATTTATACAAAGAAGGATCAATAATTACAAAACGAAGGTAGTAAAAAAATAACATCTCAATAATAGAGGTGAGGCTAAAATCAAAATCAATGATTAGAGGGTATGCTGATAACAGGGTGTCTAGAGTCTAGGCAAGAGACGAAGACAATATAAAATTTGAGCTATACTGAACTTTAAGGGGTATCCATTGTTGAGTGAAAATAATTCATGTTTATAGAAATGTTAACTATTTCAGGGACTGGAGTCACCTGTGTTAGTCAGGCATCATTTTATCGATTTATAGGTGGTGACTGCCTACAAATCATAATGTAAACACTCTTGAAATGATGATTGCAACATCCAAAAAGTCAATCTCGAAAAATGGATCGATGTTATTACTGTCGGAGAATGCAAGAGCAACAAAATATTTCATTTAAGTGATGGCTGTCCCAACTCCAATTTAGTTCGACAACATTCACAATCGAGCAACGCAACTCCCTAAAACTCCGGTGAGAGCTATGTGATCTTTGTTGAAAAAAATCTTTTAAAATTTTAGTCAACTAATATATGGTAAATTTGGTGTTATAGACAGTAAATACAATATGACTGGTTGAGTTTTTTAGAGAAATTTTTAAAAAAGAAATTAATTCAATTAAAAAAAATGCAAGATTCGAAAAAGTTTTCCTAAGAAGGCTTTGACTACTGTTCTGATACTTAAAAAATCAGAAGAGCAACACAAGGGTGCCACGTCACCTTCTTACATTGGCCAACCGGGCTCACAAGGCAGCCGCCCGATAGGAAAGCTTTACCGGCGCCGCAGGCTCACACACTCTCCAGTCCGGGTTGAGTCCTTGACCCTCCATCTCCATCTCCAGATCCCACGAAAGATATTTCCTTTTTCTTCTCTCCTTCCTCTCAAGCTGCCCCGCTCCTTCCTTTGCTTTTTGCTGTGCCTTGTTCCGATCTGTGCATCCTAATCGCCCGATTGACCTTTGAATCGGGACAGACAGATTTCTTGCTCAGCTCAGATGTGTTTATCCTCTTCTTCATGCCTATTCCACAGATTTTGGTGTCCAATCGTCCTTAGATTTTTCTACTTTCGTCCGCTTTAGCTGTTGGTTTGTTCCTTGTTATCTTGTCTTTTCTCCGCGTATATTGCTCAGTTCTTGCTGCTCCCCTCGAGCTACCGTAGAATTCGATTCCATTTCCTCTTCTTGGATGGTTAGAATTAGTTGGTCTCTGTTATGTTGGTTAAGCGAAGGGATACTAGCTAAGAACCCCGAATCTTCTTGCGCGGTATGAGATCTTTGTGAGTTGTGCGGTCAAAGCATTCCGATGTCTCCTCAGGCGTTTCTCCCTGCTCTGCTAACTGTACTGGTCCTGCACTGCTCGCCCCTGGCTGTTGCTTCCATATCTAAGCCAACCCTTTCACTGGCAGCTTGTGGAAGCGACCAGGTTGCCGTCTTGGACGCCTCTAATGGCCTACTCAACCTGTCGGTCAATGGGGTTCTGGTGCAGGACCGTGCTCTTGGATGTGAGAAGCTCCGGTCCTACTTTGAGAGCGGTTGTCTCCGCTGTAACCAGCTATCGGATCCATGGAGGGGTGCGGTGAAGCAGTACTGTGGCAAAGGGAGCGAATCAAGCCGTGGTAAGTTTCTTCTTGTATGCTGTTCTCTGCTCAGTCAGATGAGAATCAGACAGCTAGGTTTGTTCAGCTTGCAACTGTAACCCAACTGTTGTACAATAATGATGCAAATTCGAGTTTATGCTTGCTTTAGACATTTATTTTAGGACTGACGAGAAAGAAATGGTTTTGATGTGCATTTGTAGAACGTAGGCCATATGTTTGCAGGGTGTTTCTTCAGCTATGTATCTAACAATGGAGAAAGGATT
Organism: Oropetium thomaeum; assembly: GCA_001182835.1. Lineage (NCBI taxonomy): Eukaryota > Viridiplantae > Streptophyta > Magnoliopsida > Poales > Poaceae > Oropetium > Oropetium thomaeum. The sequence goes on along the minus strand of LFJQ01000067.1, from coordinate 1,011,530 downwards.
TGCTTAGGACTCTATGGCCAGGGTTCGTCTCTTTTATTTGAAAAGTACATCACATGATGGTATTTAGGTTGTTGAGAGAAAGGGCATGAGATATTTATTTTAAGTTTCATATGATATTCTTTTGATTACATTCTGAAATTCTCACTTGATGTATGACAATGTGTGTAAGGTCTATACAACAAGGTGTGTGACCTTTCTGAACAATATGAATGTTCTTGTTTTTTGGCGTCTTTTAAATGTATCCTAATAGAGTCCTCTCTTTTGTTGAATGTTTACAAGTATGCAACTTGCAGATAAAAAGGAGTTGTTTGTTAGTCAGTTTCTCATGATTTTATTGTCATCCATTTTTAGCAACATCAGCTCCAAATGTACCAAGGAAGCTTTTGAAGCCTCAAGCAGAACATAGTGATGAAATTGATTATGGCTCATGTGGAAATATGAGCTTCCACGGAAACGATCAAGAGACCTTTGATTCTTCAGGAAATGGGGATCATCTCCTGGCAGTTCCAGGTGTCATTCTCCTATGCTGTGGCCTCATGTTTCCTTGCTTTCATGCCGAAAAGAAAGAAGCCAACAGGCATGATACTGTAACAATCCAGCGCAACCCAAGTGAGTCTGTCTTATCTGCTTTTATTATTTTTTGTTATTATCTCAAGTCCCATGGTCTACATGTCTGTCCTCTGGAAATGTACTTGAAATTAAACTCACCGGGGAAATTTTTTGGGCAAATGGCATATTTGATGGAAAGATTCAAAAAAAAAAAAAGCACTAAGTCCATCGGATTAGGATCAAACAATCCAAGATGAAGCGGGCCGCCTCCCCAATCTCCAATTACAATCTTGGAAGAAAACCCCCTAGAAAAAACTTATTCTTCTGGGGAAACTCCCTAGAAACGTCGTTGAGGAATCGCAGCCACTGCAATCGCTTGCCAAAGAAAGGAGGGAGCAGTTTTCATCTTCGTTGAGATACCCTACACATGTCTTCCCCCTCTCAAGTACATCACCCCTTTCTTTAATCTAGGCTCCAGTCTATGTGTGCAACTCAGGTGGCGAGACAACAAGGCCTAGGATGCTGTTTTATCCAAACCTTACCCCATCCGCCAGTGCTCTTCCATGTTATAGTCCCCATTCATACTGTGACCTCAGATTGGTATGGAGACCCATGTCGTACATGCGGAAATTAAGTGGAGCGAGGCAGCCTTGATGGAGGAATGCATTATGAAAAGATTCTGATCGATTCGCTCCATAAAAAAGCATGGAATGGATTGAAATCAAGAGATGGTGCAGGAAGAACATGATTTGACATCCAGGGAGTTTCTCACCCAAGGTCTAATCTTTCTAAGGGTTTTGTATAAAGTTCCATAAGTTGAAATAAGGCTTCCTCATGCTTGATCGTCGATCGTTTGATTCTAATCCGATGGACTCATTTTACTGTTTGCACCTTTGCATTCCCCAATTACACCAAACAACTTTCTCTAGAGCAGCCGTGATTAAATTTGGGTTAGCTCATCTGAATTTTCTTAAAAATGTATATCAAGCTCCACATGAGAATTTTCTTATACTTGACTTGTAAAGAAAATTTGCAATGCTCTTTCCCTAATAAAATTGACCTCTTGTCTTCTCTTGTCATTTCACATATATCTTGAATGACAGTAAACCTGATCCTACTATAACTTGTTGAGAGGTGATTCACCTGTGAACATTTCCATATATTTATTTGTTTCTTATGAAGAATTTCCAAATTAGAAGTACATGATACTACTACCAGGATTTTATTCTAGTTCTTGAGTGGAAAACCTGGCTTATGATAACTTGAATCACACAGCTTATGTAGTTATTGATATCAGGTTAATCAGCTCTGTGTGCAGTGGGGTTTGCTTGATTTTTAGTTTTAGTGGCATGCTTAGCTTATTCTGAATGGAGATCACAGTAATTCATAATTATCATATTCCTTGCTAGTTTTCTAACTTAAGATGTCCTTTATGAGCTCAACTGCTAGTCCACTTTCGTACTAGTCCATGTGTAATTATCTTTCAAATAGTAGCTGTCCTGGACGAGGATGACTTTTACACCTAGTTAGTTCTCAAATGCTAATATTAGCCCAGAACATAATAGAACAAGGTTATTCCGGTGAATGCCTCACTATTGATAACTTGTCTCATCTGTTTGCTATCTTGAAAGTTCCATATTGTAAACTGTCTTCATTAATATGTGTATATTTTTGTGCTCTTGATGCTCTGTTATTTACAGTAGAAGTTTAATAGACTGTAATATTTCACTTTGATAATGTTGTAATATTACCCCTAATTACTAGTGTCTTTCCAGTTGAATCAGTTCACTCCTTTGAAGTAAACACATCATCAGAGAAGATACCTCCGACTCCACATCGGATACCACCAAGTCCATCTAGATTTGCACCGTCTCCACAAATAGCTAGAGTTGGATCTGTGAACCTAACCGTCCAGCAGATTCTCAGGGCAACTCAGAACTTCTCACCTTCATTTAAGTTAGGCGAAGGAGGATTTGGGATGGTGTACAGGGCTGTTTTACCAGATGGCCAAGTTGTTGCAGTCAAGAGAGCTAAAAAGGTAGTTCAGTGTGGTGTCTCTTGTCAGCTGTTTATGTTTCTTTCACTTATTTATTTCAATTTAGACTTTTGTATATGATTGTTGTTTGTGCTAAGCTTGAGTGCTCAGTTTTATGTTAATTTGTTTGACAACTATGAATTAAGTTTTTTTATTCTTTTTTTCTTCGTTATATAACAAGCTCTATCTCTTTTGACAGGATCAATTTGCTGGACCGAGAGATGAGTTCAGCAATGAAGTGGAATTGCTTGCTAAGATAGACCACCGAAATTTGGTGAGGTTACTGGGATTTACTGATAAAGGAAATGAGCGTATTATCATCACTGAGTATGTTCCAAATGGCACTCTAAGAGAACACTTAGATGGTAAATTGCACTTTCTGCTTTATTTTGGCACTTTTAAATATCCATAATTTAGGAGCTTCAATGCATATATGTATTCTTCAATTCTGCAGGTCAACATGGAAGAGTCCTGGATTTTAATCAGCGTCTGGAAATTGCCATTGATGTTGCTCATGCACTCACTTATCTCCATCTTTATGCAGGTTGACTATATACTTCCTACATATTAAAGTGAATATTTTCTGTCGTTTTATATCTCTAATGTATCAGTATACCACAGCCACAGTATTTCTCCCTTTTTGAGAAATTTTAAATATTTAATTGTTAAGGAGAAATGTTTGTGTTATGAATAGCACTTCAATGTTGCAGCCAGAAAGCTTCATTTAAGTTGAAGATAACGTGTTTTTGTAGCACTTTTGCATTGTTTATGCCTGATTTCAACCATTTTCTATTTCAATTAAGTTGTATTGAATGATGTTTTGAAAGGATTTTGAACTCCTATATTGTGAACAGAGAAGACAATTATTCATCGTGATGTGAAGTCATCAAATATTCTGCTGACGGATAGCTACCGGGCCAAGGTTTCTGATTTTGGATTTGCAAGAAGTGGACCCAGTGACACCGAAAAGACTCACATATCAACCAAAGTGAAAGGAACAGCTGGCTACTTGGACCCTGAGTACCTGAGGACATACCAGCTGACTCCTAAGAGTGATGTCTTCTCCTTTGGCATATTGCTTGTAGAAATTATTTCTGCTCGACGACCCGTAGAGCTGAAGCGTACCCCTGAAGAGAGGATCACTATCAGATGGGTATGTATAGTACTTCTGCATTTGTCTAAGATTAGTTGGATATTGTTTTGAGACAATTTTATATTTTGAAACCAAACAATTTAACTTGTTACCTTTAAAATAAAAAATGTGACATCATGCATCAGTTTTCACTCTACTTGCCCATCTTGAGAAATCTGAGCAAAATCTTTCTATTTGCGCAGACTTTCAAGAAATTTAATGATGGGAACATTCGAGAGATACTGGACCCTTTGTTGGAGGATCCTGTTGATAATGAGGTGCTTGAAAAGCTCCTTAGCTTGGCTTTCCAGTGTGCTGCACCAACTCGGGAGGACCGTCCGACCATGAAGGAAGTTGGGGAGCAGCTGTGGGAAATACGGAAAGAGTATGGAAAGAGTATCCGAAAGATGTGAAAAATAATGGGGTATCAGCTCCTTCAAACTTTCTTTCAACCACATCGCAAGCTTGCAAATTTTTGGTGCCATTGTATAAGTATCTCTTGATACGGTTCTGACTTGATAGTGGTCTAAACTGTGTACAGAGTGAGGTAGCATCAGCATCAATTTGTAACTTCCTTTTCTGTCGATTTGCAATGTACTTCTCTATGGAGTTATTATTCTTTTGGTGAATGATGAAGGTTGTTCTTCACATTTGATTGACAGCTTATTTGAATTCAAAATGTCTTGTGAAAACAGTTAGGCCATTGAACGGAGGATAGAAATATGTCTTCTGAAAACCAGTTAGACTATTGAACACAGACTAGAAGCATGTCTTCTGAAAACCAGTTAGGCTATTGAACAGAGGCTAGAGTACCGAAGGAGAAAGAAACCTCTTAGAGTCGCTACAATCTTGACAATCTAGATATCTGTATTTCCAAATTACATTTAAATGGAGTCTGAATCCTACTTTTGCATCATAACGTTAAATGTTGTAAATTGCATTCATAAATTTTGATATTGGCAAAATATTCAAACAAGCAAAATGTTCTTGGAATTCTGCAATACACGTGTTGCTATTTTGGATCTGGAATCTTTGCGGTTTCAAATATTGTTCACTTGAAATTGCGGTCAGACTCCACAATCATCTGCATAAGAGTTCTCAAACTGAACATACAACTGAATCAACTCTTCAAGCAAACACTGGCTGATGTTCGTATTGATGTCAGACGTTCACCTGACCTTTCCACTTATTGACCACTTTTTGTGTTTGACCTAGACGAGCGTGGACACACAAAAGATGAGTTCATTCCGAAAGCATCATCCATGCAGCTTTTGATTCACTGCTATGGCCATTGATCTTCCACAATGGGCCATCAAGGCGATTGAAAAAATAACCTTTGAAGAGGATGTAAAGATGCAAAAGGTGGGCACTGGCTTGTTGCTTGGCGCATTGTTTGCAGACCAATTGAGCTTGGTGAAGTTGGTATTTGAAATCTCCCCAAACTGAGCTGACATTAAGGGTACGATGGCTTTGGCTACATAAGACAGAACTACACATGATCCATGGTCAAGTTTCTCAAAGCAGGTCCATGCCGTTTTCTCAGTCTTATGTCATCAGATGTGGGCAACGGAAAGCATACTCGTGTTTGGACTGATCATTGGCTCCATTGAAAGAGTATTGAAGAGCTTGCACGTCGTCTTTTTGCTGCAATATCAAATCAAGGAAGAGAACTAAGACCTGTACAGTTAAAGAGGCTCTCGCCAATCGTTCTTGGATTTTGTATATATGGGGAGCCCTCTCACTAAGAGTATTGTTTGAGTATCTACAATTGTGGATATCCTCGAATGGTGGCTTTACAACTTGAGGTGCAAGATACTCACAGATGGCGGCCCTCTTTTAATGGGCACTACTCATCTAAAAGTGTGTGGGGGGCGTTTTTGTGTGATACTGCACAACTCTCCTACGTTTTCGAGAGAAAAAAGAGAGCTTTTGATCGAGAAATAATGTTACTTACCCCATAGCTCCTTCATGGATTATTCTTCGTATTTATTTCTCTTAACATGTGAACCATTCTGCATCTGCAAATTATATGTTTTTATTTGTTTGCAAATACACAAGATGAAACTGAAATAGTAAGAATAAGTAGTATAATACATAGGGATGTGGATTAACCTGATATGAGATCTTCCTCCTGCTAGATTCTTGGCCTACCAGTTGACTACTAGGAGGCCTGTAGTACACGAAGATATAAGTGCATGCATTAAATTTACAAGATAGAAGCACCTTATTACCGGTGAAGCTAGATCTTGTGGAAAGGAGGGGGGATTCAGATCCTAACATTGCAATGGAATATCACAGTGTAACATTTCTCTATTCTAGATCATTCATTTTTAGATCTATTGTGACACCCCAGGTGTCACCAGGACCTAAATCGGCAACTTAAAACCCTAATCGACAACATTTCACACCTAAAAGCAAAATCAACAATGGGAGTAAGTGCAATGTGGTTTAAAATACCCCAGAGGAATTCTACAAAAACTTTGATAATCCGCAGAACACAATTACTAGGTTCAGAAGGTTTCCACCCACAGTGTCGAAAACTTAATCCTTCGGGCAGGAATTAAACCCTAATGAGTGACCCACCAAATTTCCCACAACACCCTAGCTATATTTTTGCATAACAATTAAGTTCACTTCAAAATAGAATTTTAGAAATTTATCCAAGATTTTTAGAGAAGGTTCAAACCCTTTTAAAATTCACACAAACTAAAGTGGACCCATAAATTCAAGAAAATTTTTGGAGCTGATTCAGAACTCGAACCCTTAATAAAAAGTGTTCCAAATAATTCCCTGAGCATACACAAAAATTTTCATAATTTTCTGAGCTGGGGAGGTGGGGTTTTCAATTTAAACCAGTAGCAGCTTGTAGCAATTCATTTGAAATCGACAACAGCCGGACGAGGAACAGTGTGCCGCCCCCGACGCCCAATCCGCCGAGCGGCAGCGCGCTTCCTCCGCCGGCCGGCTCGCCTTTTCGCGCCCCGCCTTCAAGGCGCCGTGCAAGGATCTCGCCGAAGATCTTCTCCTCCCTCCTTCCTCTCTCTCTCTCCCCGTCTCGTCGCCGCTGCTGCACGCCAACTTGCCGAGCGGCAGTGCCTCTGCGGCAAGCCACCGCCCCCGACGCCCAATCCCGCCACCCTCCCTGTCCACTCGCCAAACCCTCTCCGCAACGCCTTAAAGGAGTGCTCTAAACCCTCATACCACTTTCCCCGCGCCCAATTTCGCTCCTAGACGCGCTTTGCCGTTTTCCTTCACTCGGGTGCCACCGTCGCCATTGCCGCCGCAGGAGAGCTCACGGTGAGACCACACCTCCGACCCTTCTCCACTGATCCAACCTTGCCTAAACGACTCCCCTCGCCCCGGTGCAGCTTTCAGTTGATCGAATTGCGCTCCCGTCGCTCCCTCCGCCTGGAACACTGCAGTCGTCCTCACCGGCAACAGGAGCACCGCCCCGACCCTCAACCATCAAATTCATCTTCACGGTACCCTCATTATGCAATTCCTTCATCCGGCTCATCCATCTCGTCCCTGTGATCGGTTTTGACAAGTGCTCGGCCGCAGAAACTCACCGGCGACGACAGAACGCTTGCGCCGCCGCCAGTTCCCCCTTCTGCCGCCAATTGAGCTCACCGTCGACCTTGGTCTTCCGGCCATCCCCGCGACCCCTAACCCCGTCAAACAGGTTCACTGCACCACGGTGAGTCTCCTGGACCAACTGATCTTCTCCCTCCGCCGTCCCTCCGGTGATTCTTTCGTCGAGCTTCGGGCAGAGCCGCCACCCCTCGCCGCCGACCATGCTCCGGCCTCTTTCAGTGTTCCTTCCATTGCTCAACTCACTTGTCAAGTCATTGTGCAGCTCACGGCGCTCTCCTCTCTCCGGAATTTAGCTCATCTCGTCGGGAACCCTTCCTCACCGCCGCCACCGCCGACCCCCACGGTGAGCACCCCTCTCCGGTGATGGAACCTCACCATTGTCGTGCTGCCGAGCTTCGTCATAGCTTGTAGATGGTGTAGGGCCAAGGATTGAGCGCAGCCGATCAACCATTTTGACCGAATCAGTCGCCGGAGCTCATCGGAGCTCAGCTCCCCTGTTCTGCCCTAAGCACTGTTTCAATTCTATTTTCCTCCAATATTGTCCTGTCTTGTAAAATGCCAAACAAATCACAGAAACCTCCAAAAATTTTAAACTAAAATTTGTTAGAATCCTCATGAGATGCACTAATTTTCTGTTAAAACACTTTTTCCTAAATGACCTGATATTTTTAGGGATATTTAAAACAATCTTTTCTGTTTCTGAATTTTAATTCAAATTTTAGAGCAATTCTAGGGCTCAAATTTGATCTACAAGTGTCGCATTACAGTAGGCATCCTCTGGAATTTTACCAGGATTTTAGGACCACAGAACTATATGTAACCTATTTAAGATACTCCATTCTGCCTAACTAATTTACATTTTTCCAAAATACATTATAAAAGTACTCCAAAATGTTGAACCCAAAAACAGAACTTTAGTTTTGATGCTCATGAGTGATTACATAAAATTTAATAATTTTATTCCAAGGTTTAATAATTATTTCTGATTTTACCATTTTAAATAACAGAAACTTTGTTGAATTTTGATAAAATCTAGAAAATTAATCTAAGCCTCAACCAAATTTCAAAATTCATAATTCAGAGAGCACTATCCAGTAAAAATAAAATTTTAGTGCAACTAAAATTTTCATTTTCAACCCTAAGATTAAGAACCGTAGTTTAATTAAATAACTATTCTCCGAAGAAAGATGTCGGTAAATCTCAACCAAAAATTTGAGTTTAGACTAATTCAGAGAATATGACCCATTTACACATCACATGATGAGAAATTGAATAAGTGACTGGGAACCTCATTCATTAAGTCAAATATTTAAACCAACGGCGTCAAGGAATTAGGATTAACCCTAATTCTAAACGTCGCAGATTGAAACCCTAAAATACTCCTTAGCAAAAGCATTATATTATCATTCCTTTGAACGTCACATAATCATAATGCATCATGTAGATTCCGAAGCACGCGAGGTGACGGCAGAGCCCGACTCCTCCACTCCAGCCGAAGAGATCAACCGAGAAGCCGAAGAACCAGGCAAGCCCCGGTGCACCACCTCTGTTTAAAATTTTCTTTTTACAACTCAGTGGGTCATGTCATGTTTGTGCATTAAGTTGTTAGGAGTTGATTGCAACCTTAGATGCATTGTTCCCATAGGAAACCCTACCGGTAGTTGGTTTAGATGACCAAATAGTTGCTATGCTTAGCAAGTTATTACCGGTAGAAGTCGAGCAGAGTGGACGCTGCTCGCGAAAGGTAGGATCTTGGATGAAACTACCACTTGATACATTATGACACAGATGATGAGTTAACTAAGGAAAGATAAAAGTTTGAGGGTCAGGCAGGATACCAATTAGGTCGGCGACTGGACCGGGTCCAGGGTGACCGTAGACCTGTCTGATCCGTGTGGTCCGAGACTGATCGAGTGTTGAACGTACTGGTCGTATGCTGGGTGTAATGGGCCCCAGTATACCTACGTAGCCTAGTGATTGCAACGTCGAACCTGCCCTACGGTGTCTGACTAGGAGGAGATCTGGGGTGGGCAGTGTGGGAACTCCACAGAAGCCGTCTGGGACGTGTTATCTGGTGGGATGCGGCACTGCTAAGGCAGACGTAGGAGGGAATTGACGTTGCAGGAGCTGGTGTGAACGGTTGCCACGTGCGAGTCTGGGACACGCACGTGTCGTACGATTAGGTTTCCCCCTGCAGGGTATAAAAATCGTTTCGAACCGCTGTCGCTCCCAGTTGGTGAGCATGCTCGTGAAACGCACCACATTTCTGCAATAAGATGAGATGCAATGAGATCGACATTATGATGATTACTATTTACTTGTCACTTTTATTATGTTTGATTAGACTAGTGCTAATTAAAGTTATATCCTAACTACTTAACCTGTGCTAAAATTGACCAAGAGTAGTACAGGTCGCGGGTTCGTTTGGCAAATAAACCCACCCCCATCGGCCTTCATGTCTAGAAGTCGGCTGTAGTCAGCCTTTTGACGGGTCAGTCTTGTTGAGCTTCTTAGAAGCTCACGCGTTAGCGTTATGTGGTTTTCAGGCGCCGACATGCAGAACCAGGGTGATAGCTTCCACTGGGAGGAGTCTCACTCCGAGGTAGGGAACCTCCAGTGGGAACTGTGCGAGTCGCCGCAGTAATCTTGAAGTGGCCAGCAGCATGACGCCCGCGGGCAGGGCGCATGCTTTTGCTTAGTATTTGAGTGTCGGAGTCTGTATTAATCGAGTCTTCCGCTGCTACGATTTTTAAACTTTATTGTGCGCTCTGAATTTCTTGTAAGACTTAAGCTACAATCCAGGAACTAATGTTGTATTAATTTCTTCCTCCTTAAATTATTGCTGTTTATCCCTGCCTGTGTTGTATCGTGTGTACGCTCGCTTCGCCGAGCGTTGCCCAACAGGATCCTGGCTTAACAACAGACCGGATCCGTCCCGAGACGTGGTTTTCTGGGCGGGTCCGCGTCATCTATGGTCCTGATTTTTCTTCAAATCACCGAATAACATTTTTCACATCAGTTGAGCTGAAATTGAATAACTAATGCTATTTAAATAATTGCAATGTCATGTTGTGACATTCCATAACAGTGTTAGAGGATTTTGGACTGCTTTTATCTTGTTTTTTTAGCCTTTTGGGTGCATGAGTGTAAGCTAAGGCGGTGCATATGTGGTGAAAGTAGGGTCAATATAGCACTAAAATTTCCTTCAGCTTTGGGTACCCACAATGACACATGTAGCTTTGGGTATATCACTGACAAACTTACAGTTAATATACTCCTTTTTCCTTGGTGAATAGATTTTCAGTCCTCTATCTTTTAATATACTTGTAGAATTCATTTTCAGATTCTGACACAGCTCGGAACGATCTCTAGAGGTAGTAGCATCTATTCTTGCATCAGCATGCACTTCGTATTTGAGTGTTGCCTGGCCATCAGCTGCCACTTGAAATAGAGCACCTGGATGGCTGCCTGCGTCAGGCAACTTTCGTTGAGACTCCATCCAAAAAAACCCTACATGGAACATCCATGGTCAAGTCATGGAGAAAGATATCAAGTCTGGACCAAGTCTCAGATCATGCTCAAAACACAATCTCCTAACTTAATTAGATAAAAGTATCTATCATCACAATACATAATAGTTTAATGTGCGCAACCACCTTCATCTGGCTCTCAAAGTCCTGCAGCCCAAAATCTCCCATGCATTGACAGCTTCCTTCCCTTTTCTTTTGTTGTGACGATGCAAAATGTGGGTTCTCAACTACAATTGCAGCTCCAGTAGATGATGAATGTTGCCAAGCTTAAAAGGATCATTAAATTTATAAATTGGCAAGGCAGGCTCACTACACCACAACACACATTTACCAACTGTAAACAGTTGGCAAAGGTTAGTTAAATTGTTGGCAAAGGTGTACAAATTTAACGTCTGTTAAACTGTCGGCTTTGCCCACGATCTGCTACACGTCAACTGTCGGCGTTACTTTGAGTGTACTATACACGAAAGAGTGTCGTGTATGGGTCCACGAGCCCCATGCGATGGCTTGCTTGTCAAAGGTGTACTCCTCCGTTCTTAAACAGTGGTGACCGTTTAGTTTCACCGTTAACTTTAATCATTTATTTTATTTAAAAATATTGTATATTGTTATGATTTAATTTAGGAAAAATTGGCTGTGGCACATTCAAAAAACGCACAACTTGCTGTACCACACCGCAACTTTGGTTGAAGCACACTGCGCTCTCCATTTTTTCATTTAGGTCGGAGAAAATTTTGAACATAGACCTTTCTACCCCTTTGGACCAAGTTCGAGCCGGACCGGTCTACAATGGAATTAATGGACACCATATTTGTACAAGTTTTATGTTAGAAGGAAGCTTGCTAACAAGCTCACAGGCAAGATTTTACCAGTTTGAACCTGATCCGCAGGGGCAGAAAGGTTCATGTTCACAATTTTCTCTGATTGAAATAAAAAATTGGAGATCGCGATGTGCTACAACGTAATTTTGGAATTTTATAGTTTTTTTTTGCCTATAACCGAAGTTGCGGTGTATTACAGCAAGTCACATGTTTTTTGAGTGTGCCACAGCTAATTTTACCTTTGGTTTATTATCACTGACTTTATTTTACACAAACTTTATTTTTTTAAAAAATATAAATAATCAAGTTTTTGATCAAAGTCAATGTAGCTATTTAAAAATGAAGGGAATAAATATATATCCTCACAATAACTAAAAAAAAGTGGCCAGTCCGTGACGGCTCAACCATCCTCCCCCTTCTCACCCCGTGAACACTAATTGCAAAATGAATTCTTAACTTTGATTACATGCATTTATTAATTAACGAAAAAAGTCCAATTTACTCCTCTGAACTATAACCCAAGTTTAGATAACCCCTAAACTTTCTTTTTACTTTACTCCTAAAGTTATGTCATTTGGTTTAATTTACCTCCTAAGATAATTTGCCTTTTTTATTTTTCCATGCATAAGTGAAATTATATGTCCAAATTTTATGTGATGATGGTTTACGTCATAACGCATGTTAAAATAATATTCCACAAAAATTTAACATCATTTTGATAGAGAAGGATAATTAATTGTAAAATAATCATTATGACACAAAATTATATAAAAAGTAATGTAAAAAAAATTAAAATATTTTTAAGTATACATTATGATGTCCCCTACCACCATATATAATTTCAAATTTAAATTCAAATTATGCATGAAGAAATAAAAAATAGAAATTTTACTTAGGGGTAAATTAAACCAAATGACACAAGCTTGGAGGTAAAGTAAATTAAAAATAGTTTAGGGGTTATCCAGACTTCAGCATACTTGGGAGGAGTAAATTAAACTTTTTCCTTAATTAATTATATAGACCTTGACATCTAATATTAATGTTTATATGCTTTGGTTCAATAACTTTTCTGTATAATATTGATTTAATTTCAGACCTAAGATCTATTGAGGTATGTGAGCCTACTGAACGGAATGTAAAGTCAACGATGAAAAGCTAATAAAATTAGAACTCCTAACAGAGATCATATCGAAATCATGTAACATAAATAGCATAAAAGGCATGAAAAATCTAAGCCAATGGAACATAACAAGAGTTATGTTTGGAATGGTAACTAAAAGGAAAATAAAAGTTTAATGATACTTAAGAATTGTGCTCTTTCTGAAGAACTTAAAAAATTTGAACCAATACAAATAAGATAGGCCTTAATAAGGCCTCTTTATTTCCCAAATTCAGATTTTACAATCCAAAATTTTAATTTCTTAGTCTCACAATCTAAAATAAGATAACTTTTGATTTCGATATAAGCATTACATATACATTATTATAATCTACTGCACATAACTAAAACTTAGTCGTAAATTCTAGAGAAATAAATTACTTTGAGAACTTATTTGGTAGAGATTATGAAAGTACTTACAGAATTGATTATAATTAATTATTTAAAAATAGTTTATCTACTTTTACCAATTTATGTGTATAATTTATTTTCTTATCTTATTAAAATAATGTTTGATAAAATAACTTATGAAACAGATTATGTGACTATATGTATTCATAAGCCGTGAAAAAACTATTGTTTTCAGCTTGTTCACGAGTGCACATGACTATATAATTATTTATAAGGTATAGATGTTTCATAGATATAATTATTTATGAGCTATAATTAATTTGTATAATCAGTTGTATGATCTACTAAATATACTCTTAAATCTAATTTGGATGTAAGTGTATTCTCTTCGATTTACATAGTTTGAAAGGGATTAAAGAAAAAACTAGTTCAAATACATTTCAATCCACACTAATCCTCTTCAATACATTTATCCAAACTAGGCCTTAGATTGAAATTTATCCACGGTAATCACGAAACAGAATGCATAAGTGTCTAAAATATCTGTGTACTGTGGACTGGGGATTTTGGTTTGTAGTAAACTCGTTCCACTGCACCAGACTAGGGCACGCACGCCATCCTTCTCGCACACGCTACCTTTCCCGCCCCCTCGTCTTCTCTTCCCGCTCGTTCCTCTTGCGGCGGCACTCCGCACTCACGGCGGCGATGGGCAAGCAGCATCAGGAGAGGTTGCTCCTCCAGGCCGCCTTCAATGGCAACCTCAGCGTCCTAAAAAGTAACCTGACCATTCGAACCACCTCCGGTTCCATTTCCTTTTGCTTTTCGTACTAGGGTTCTCGTTGTTAGCTGTTTGCGTTTGGCTCGGTTCTGCTAATCGAACCCCTCATGCTTGTCGTGGAATTTTGTGCCATTTCAAGAGATGGCCCGGGTGCTAGCAGACGCGTCTGGGCGGGGCGAGGCGGCGGTGCTGGCCACGATGTACGACGGCGATGGCTCCACGGCACTTCATTTGGCGGCGATGGAGGGGCGGATGGACGTGCCCAGGTACCTTCTCGATGAACTCCGCCTCCATGTCGACCAGAGGTATGATTGATTCCATCACCATCCCCGGGCCCTCCTCTTCGATCGATTGCTTCGTTTTGATTGATGTAATGGAACCAATCACTGGAATCAAAGTTTATTCGGCTTCTCTCCCCTTTATTATATAAAATGGTTTATTCGTCTTCCCTCCCTTTTATCAAAAAAAAAAAAGAAAAAGGAAAGTCTATTCTACTTCTACTGATTGCATAACGTTGATTTAGAGTTGGGGTAACGATCCAAAATGACCCTCACTTGACTACTGTATTGGAACCAGTTTCATGCATTTATTCGTTTGACTACTATTTCCACTGCAAGTAAACATTCTATGACGGTTGAGTTGTGATAATTTGTGAAAATGTTTGGAAAAACATTTGTTCTACTCTTACCTTTTGCCAGCAATTCTAGCAAATAAAAAGAAAACGTTGCAACCACCAAAGGGGGCGACATCTTAATTTGGGGATAGAACCACCTTGGCTGGCGTTGATACTAGTCAAGATATTGAGTATTGACCTGTTCGACGCCATGCTGCTTGTTCTAATTTGCTTCTCTGCCCAATTTCTATTCCTAACTACGTTGTTTTTTACATAATGATCACTTGTCTTTGGACAAGAGCTTCTTGCTTTGTATCAAACCCCTTAGCTAACCTTTCCAAGATCAAGTACGGTAATGTCTTAGTTAAGTTCTAATGAAGCATACTGTGTGCCATCAACATCGTTCATGGGCGACATCTTTACACTTGCCTTGCTATGTATTACACTTTTCTTGTTGGAATAACTTTTTACCTATCATTGCTAATGTTCCAAAATCACATTTAGCTGTTGTGACATATGTCAATTAAACACCAGTGACTGAGAAGGTTACTGTGACACCCCAGGTGTCACTTAAAAAGTCACCGACAAATCGTAAACACTAAAAAGAAATTTTTGCACTTTTGAGCCAAATTAGCACGTGAACTAATGAGCAATGTTGCTTAAAACGCTTCCATTAACCTACTCAAAAATTTCGGTAAATTAATTTTTGAACACTTTCACCAAACAGGGGCCCTCAGTCCACGGTACATAGTTATTTCATACCGGGTAAGAATTCACACTCCAATTCGAAACCCTAATCGGTAAATTATACACTTAAAAGCAAAATCGACACTGGAAGTGAAAAGGATTGTTGTTTGAAATGCTCTAAAGGAACACTACAAGAATTTTGACAAACAACAGAACACTGTAGCTAGGTTCGGAAAATTTCAACTAACAGTGTCGAAATCCTGTTAATAGGGACCACATCCAAACCCTAATCCGAGACTATCCAAATTTCCACAAAACCCTAGTCATATTTTTCCATAACAATTACGTATACTTCAAAATAGAATTTTGGGAATTTATTCAAAATTTTTGGATAAGATTTAGACCTCTTAAAAATTCACACAAGCTATAATAATCTTAGAAATTCAAGAATTTTTAGAGGCCAATCATGACTTGAACCCTAAACGCAAAGTACTCCAAATAAATTTCTGAGCCTACACAAAAATTTTCAAAAATTTTTAAACTCGGGAAGCATGTATTTCATTTGAATTAGGACTTCCAACTTGAACTAGTAAAAGAATTAAAAAAAAATGTTTGAAGCCAGCAGTGGCGGCACAGTGCCACCGCCCGCCCGACCGAGCGGCAGGGGGGCAGGACACCCCCGCCCCCGCCGACACGGTCATAATTGGCACGTCGTCTTCAACTTGCCCCGGCACTCCTCCTCCTCCTCTCTCTCTCTCTACTCCCCACCCCGCCACCCCACGTCGCGCGCCGCCACCCGAGCGCCGCCTGGGCATGGCCGGCCATGCCGCCATGCTGCCCCCCTGCTCCCTATTTCCCCTACTCCATGGCTCCTTTAAATTGCGCATTTCCTTCCTTTTTTTTCCCCCTTTCCTCTTTCTTCACCGCGCGCGCGAAGCTCCTTCCCTTCTCCCTGCTCCACGGCCGCCGCCCACCATTGCCGGCTCACCCGCACGGTGAACTCCACTTCCTGAACCTCCTCCACCCCGTGTTCCTCGACTAATCCCTTCCTTCCCTCCCCGTGCAGCTCACAACGCCCACAGCCGCTCCGGATTCGAGCTCTCCTTGTCGGAATTTCTCGCCGCCGCCGCCATCACCACCTCCCACGGTGAGCCCCCCTTTCCCGTGCAAAAATCTAGTCATCGTTGTGTTGCCGAGGATCACCGTGTCTTGTAGATCGAGGAAAGCCAAGGTTCCTCCGCCGGCGACCACCCCATCGTCAGGAAGTGGCTGCCGGAGCTCGCCGGAGGAACCTCCCCTGTTATTTTCCCTATTATTTGCTCTGCCTTGTAAATTTTCTAAAAATTCACAGAAAAATCCAAAAATATCAAACCAAAAATTTGATAGAAACCTCATGAAAGGGACTAATTTTCTGTTAAATGACTTTTTTCAGAAATAATTAAAATACTCTTTTCTGTTTTTGAAATTTAATTCAAGTTCTAGAGCGGTGTTAGGGCTAAGATTTGATCTATAAGTACATCATGGTAATACACACATTCTGGAATTTTATTAGGATTTTAGGACCAAAAGTTGCATATAACCTTTTTAAAATACTTCAATCTGTCTAGATAAAGTACCATTTTGTAAAGTACATTGTACAAGTCATCCAAAAGGTTAGACCCAAAGACAAAGTTTTAGATTTGGTGCTCATGAGTGACTACATAAAATTTCATAGTTTTATTCTAAGGTTTACTACTGATTTCTGATTTTATAAGATTTAATAACAGGAACTTTGATGAATTTTTATAAAATCTAGAAAATTCATCTAGGCCTCAACCAATGTTTAAAATGCATATTTTAGATAGTGCTATCAAATAAAAATAATCTTGAAGTATGAACAAAAGTTTAGGTTAATGGTTGTAATTTATTAAATAATTATTACCTAAAGAAAATGTCGAATCATCATTAACCAAGTTGAAATTCTTAATTTGAGATCAGGCCAACTAAAAGTCATCTCCTGGAAAGAAAGTGAGAAGTTTCGTTTTAAACCACAAATCATAAAAAATCAACACTTAATGAAAACGACGAAGTCGAAAATTAGGGCTAACCCTAATTTCTCAACATCGCCGTTTGAAACCCTTACTTACTTTCGCTAAAAACCTTAAGACTCTTTCATTGAACTTGTCACAATCATACTGCATCATGTAGATTCTGAAGCGCATGAAGTAGCTGCAGATCCAGTTGCCTCGACCTCCGCCGAAGAAGTCTTCAACGTCGGAGAACCAGGCAAGCCCCGGTGCACAACCGATGTTTAAAATTTTCCTTTTATAACTCCGTGCACAACCGTCTCGGACGTGTTGTCTAGTGGGATGCGGCGCTGCTAAGGCAGGCGTAGGAGGGAATTGACGTTGCAGGAGCTGGTGTGAACGGTTGCCACGTGCGAGTCTATACGATTAGGTTTCTCCCTGCAGGGTATAAAAATCGTTTCGAACCGCTGTCGCTCCCAGTTAGTGAACATGCTCGTGAAACGCACCACATTTTAATAAAGAAGTTGAGATATGATGAGAATGATGCTATGATAATTATCATTGCTATTGTTACTTCTGTTATGTTTGATTAGTTTAGTGCTAACTAAATTTATATTCTAATCACTTAATCTGTGCTAAAATTTGATCAAGAGTAGTACAGGCTTACGAGTCCTTTTTGCAAGTAAACCCACCCTAGTCAGCCAACATGTCTAGGAGTCGGCTGTAGTCAGCCATGTTGACGGGTAAGCCTTGTTGAGCTTCTTAGAAGGTCACGTGCTAGCGATATATGGTTTTCAGACGCCGACATGCAGGACCAGGATGGTAGCATCCATTAGGAGGAGTCTCACCCCGAGGTTGGGAACCCCCAGTGGGAGCTGTGCGAGTCGCCGCAGAGAACATTGAAGTGGCTAGAAGCATGACGCCCGTGGACACGGTGCATGCTTTTGCTTAAGTTTGAGTGTTGGAGTCTGTAACCGATGAAGTCTTCCGCTGTTATGTTTTGAAAACTCTATTGCGTACTCTGAATCAATGTAACACCTAACTTCAAATTTACTAATTAATGTTGTATTAAAATCTTCTCTCCTTGTAAATTACTGCTGTTTATTCCTGCCTGTGTTGTATCGTGTGTACGCTCGCTTCACCGATCGTTGCCGAAAAGGATCCTGGCTCGAGGACGCCGGATTCCGTCCCGAAACGGGGCAGGTCCATGTCAGCTTTGGTATCAGAGCTGTGTTGGGAAACGGTACAACGTTTAAGACATATTTTCAAAAACTCCGTGCGAGCGAGGTACGAGCCCTATTAGTTAATAGGTTATCAGGTGGCAAGCTAATCTAGTGCAGGAGCTAACTAAACCCAGTTAGATTTATATTTCTGTAACGACGCACCTACGTTCAAGTAAGCAAGGTAAGGTACGCCGCTCGACTGCGGTAAAAGTCGAGAAATCCCTGTTGCAACAGCAGCAGTAGCGTTCCGTACCGTGATGGTACGGAAGGAGTTATTATGTTCGTTGTAACATAGTACACCCCCTTGCTGTTTAGGAAGAAAAGCGGACCTCTACAGTACGAGGTGTGGGTTACGGGTCTGTTGCGAATGTAGACCTTCGCAACAGTGGTGTCTTGTGTCTTTGGCACACAAGAGATGAGTTTGTTCCTGACGACTTAGGTTTTGCAGAACACTCTCATACCTCCGCTGCCTGACGTAAAGTGCAGCCTGTCGCCGCGCAGGGAAGGTCGGACACGTGATCCCCGTACGTGACCTACTCGGGACGACCCATATGGCAATGATATGGGTTGTTGTCTTTACTTTTGAGATATATTCATATTACTGCCTGTGATGTTATTTTCTGCAGGTACACTAACCGCGGTACCGTAAGAAACGTGTAGTAACGTCTAACTTGAGTGCGGATCTACCACCGCCTAAGCGTATTTTCTTTTTACTTGGTGAGGACGTATAGGCCGATGTAGGATTGCATTGCATACTATAATTGGAAAAACCAAATAAAATCACCTAATAAAAAGGAAATCAATTGCTGGTTAACAGAAAAAGGCTAACTACAACGATTCACTTGTTGAATTTAAGTGATAACTGGAACATAAGTTAACTCAACAGTTAATAAGAGGGGTAACTAAATAAAAGGTGTCAAGAAGTCATTTCAAAATTGTGGATATTATTTATGTATAATCATGTTAGGGTCAAACCCAAAGCCTTCAGAATCAAAAGAAAAACCAACATTAAATGTTTTCAAACCATTTCACTTTAAGGGGGAAGGTTCACCTCGTCCGGGAAATCCTTTCATATCTTAGTGCTCTTTTCTAGACTGGCCTCCGTTTACTCGTCATGAGGATGTGAATGAGTGCAATATGGAGGAGTCGGGAAATCCCCTACCACTTGAATATTTTGCACCTATCAATCTTTATTGCCAAGTGAACCACTTTGACCAAACCGTGAAACCGTGTCTGGAAGCAAAACCTTGTCACCTCCCACGAAGGTTATTGGCTTTCTCATTCAAACAACATGAGGTTGCATCCTAGTAAAAACTAAATTCTTCAATAACACCTCCTAAGGCTTGAGAAAATGTTCGGTTTTCGGGATTCCTTGTAGGCGTGAAACTCTTGTATTTCAGAGCCATTCTTGTACACTTTATCAATTATCTTTGTCTCCTTCATGAGATCGATAGATTTATGGTCGATCCTTCGATATCATCTTACTTTTCGACAAATCTGAGTCTTCACACATCTCAATTTACCAAAACCTAGGAACGATAAAATCCTTCAGACTTATACTGAAATCATCCATGAGCAAAAGTTTCGTCAATAATGGCTGTAGCACTTTCAAGGATAGCAGAGCCTCTCCTAGACCCCCGTCATAGAGCATACGTAGCACCAAATTCAACAAGCAAGTCCTAATAGAACTCTGTGTCAAAAATTGAGCCTTCTTGCAATACTGTCCTCGATGAGAAGATTGTCTCCTTGACAGGTCAACTTAGATGGTAAGGCACCTTGGACTATCTGTGTGACTGTCGATGAGAAAAGAGGTCAATAGTGGAGCAGGAAGTAGACCTAGCTATGGAACAAACATGGCCATTTGGTTAGCATCAAAAACCTTTAGAGGGAATAATTGACAAAGTTAACAAACTGTCATTACCTAGCTCCAGATTCACCTTTCCACATCCGCCAACTTGGGTGAATCCGAAGCTTTACCTACGCACCAATAAAATGTAAAGAAATGCAGGAAAATATTCACTAAGGAATAGGTTAGTTATGTGTAACCATTACTTGATCAGGGTAAATTTTGGGGTATCTAAGTTGGCATTCACATGTAAACCCCCCTACACTGCTGAGTGAAGCTTTTCCTTTTGTTTGTTCCAAAGCAACCTCATAGCTAAAATCAGTTACTTCGGAATATCCTTCCAATCACTTGAAATCTTATCTCCTTTGAACAAGCGAGAGTCCCTATAAACTTGTAGCCATCATCCGCAAAACCATCCTTTTACATTTTCATAGACTCTGATGATTCTATCCCCTAACTCATCCTTACCGAGAAGTTTTGTTCTCAGAAGATCACAATTTTGCTTTTGAATTGTGCCGGTTCGCCCAGACGCTTCTCAAAGCCAAAGGAGTGATATGATGAGGGCATCTTTCTTTAATCGTGATGGAAATCCTACTCCTAACATTCTTATGAACGGATGGCGTATTATCCGGAGTACGTAACCGGGATGAGTAATGTTATGAATGGAAATTTCATATCTTGACCAATAACCAGATCCTTACCGAAATACTATAGTCCATTCCTAGCCATATTGTGCTTGACTTCTCTCCTTTGTACAACCAACCATGTCCTTGATCCCGCCTACAATTGACCCTTTAGGGAGGCCAAAGGAGGCAATATCTAGGCCACCATAGTTGGGAGCCAAAAGACAAGATGGCGCGCTCTATCACCAGACCCTGCCATGTTGCGGCCACACTAGAACACCCCGCCTACCACAACCTAACCATATTTTGTCGTGAAATTTTAAACGACCAGCACTAAGACCATTGACTTCAACGCGCACAAATGGGACAATCACCATAAAACCACATAGGAGCCAGACACTGAATCTGCTGGGCGCAAGGTCATATTTGTGCCATCTCACTTCCATATCATGGTACCAAGCCATTTTGACCCGTTTTAATCACACAGCATAATTCCAACCGAGATCGAGGTTACCATATTCCTTCCTATCTATATTGAACTTTTCACATAACTAAATATATTCCTTGTAATCTAGTTTTAAAACCATACCTTAATCTCTAGATTTCTCCTCCCCTTCCTACTCATAAATCTCGGGACGTGATTTCTTTAAGGGGGGAGGGCTGTGACACCCCAGGTGTCACTTAAAGAGTCACCGACAAATCGTAAACCCTAAAAAGAAATTTTTGCACTTTTGAGCAAAATTAGCACGTGAACTAATGAGCAATGTTGCTTAAAATGCTTCCATTAACCTACTCAAAAATTTTGGTAAATTAATTTTTGAACACTTTCACCAAACAGGGCCCTCAGTCCACGGTACATAGTTATTTCCTACCGGGTAAGAATTTACACTCCAATTCGGAACCCTAATCGGTAAATTACAGACTTAAAAGCAATCGACACTGCAAGTGAAATGGAATGTTGTTTGAAATGCTCTAAAGGAACACTACGAGAATTTTGACAAACAACAGAACACTGTAGCTAGGTTCGGAAAATTTCAACTAACAGTGTCGAAATACTGTTAGTAGGGACCACATCCAAACCCTAATCCGAGACTATCCAAATTTCCACAAAACCCTAGCCATATTTTTCCATAACAATTACGTGTACTTCAAAATAGAATTTTGGGAATTTATTCAAAATTTTTGGATAAGATTTAGACCTCTTAAAAATTCACACAAGCTATAATCATCTTGGAAATTCAGGAATTTTTAGATGCCAAATCATGACTGGAACCCTAAATGAAAAGTTCTCTAAATAAATTTCTGAGCCTACACAAAAATTTTCAAAAATTTTTGAACTCGAGAAGCGTGTATTTCATTTGAATTAGAGCTTCCAAGTTGAACTAGTAAAAGAATTAAAAAAAAATTTTGAAGCCAGCAGTGGCGGCACAGTACCGCCGCCCGCCCGACCTAGCGGCGGGCGGCAGGACACCCCGCCCCGCCCGACACGGCCATAATTGGCACGTCGTCTTCAACTTGCCCCGGCACTCCTCCTCTCTCTCTCTCTCTCTCTCTACTCCCCACCCCGCCACCCCACGTCGCACGCCGCCGCCCGATCACCGCCCAGGCATGGCCGGCCATGCCGCCATGCCGCCCCCCCTGCTCCCTATTTCCCCTATTCCGAGGCTCCTTTAAATTGCGAATTTCCTTCCTTCCCCCCCCCTCTTTCTTCACCGCGCGCGCGAAGCTCCTTCCCTTCTCCCTGCTCCATGGTGCCGGCTCACCCGCACGGTGAACTCCACTTCCCGAACCTCCTCTACCCCATGTTCCTCGACTAATCCCTTCCTTCCCTCCCCGTGCAGCTCACAACGCCCACAGCCCCTCCGGATTCGAGCTCCCTTCGCCGGAATTTTTCGCCGCCGCCGCCATCACCACCTCGCACGGTGAGCCACCCTTTCCCGTGCAAAAACCTAGTCATCGTCGTGTTGCCGAGGATCACCGTGTCTTGTAGATCGAGGAAAGCCAAGGTTCCTCCGCCGGCGACCACCCCATCGCCGGGAAGTGGCTGCCGGAGCTCGCTGGAGGAACCTCCCCTGTTTTCCCTTTTCTTTTTATTTTCCCTATTATTTGCTCTGCTATGTAAATTCTCTAGAAATTCACAGAAAAATCCAAAAATATCAAGCCAAACATTTGTTAGAAACCTCATGAAAGGGACTAATTTTCTGTTAAATCACTTTTTCAAAAACGACCAGGGATTTTCAGAAATAATTAAAACAATCTTTTCTGTTTTTGAAATTTAATTCAAATTCTAGAGCGGTGTTCGGGCTAAGATTTGATCTATATGTACACCATGGCAATACACACATTCTGGAATTTCGTGACGATTTTAGGACCACAAAGTTGCATAAAACGCTTTTAAAATACTCCAATCTGCCTAGATAAAGTACCATTTTGTAAAGTGCATTGTACAAGTCAACCAAAAGGTTAGACCTGAAGGCAAAGTTTTAGCTTTGGTGCTCATGAGTGACTACATAAAATTTCATAGTTTTATTCTATGGTTTACTATTGATTTCTGATTTTATAAAATTTAATAACAGGAATTTGATGAATTTTTATAAAATCTAGACAATTCATCTAGGCCTCAACCAAAGTTTAAAATGCATATTTTAGAGAGTGCTATCAACTAAAAATAATCTTGAAGTATGAATAAAAGTTTCATTTTTAACCCTAGGTTAATGGTCGTAATTTATTAAATAATTATTACCTAAAGAAAATGTCGAATTAACATTAACCAAGTTGAAATTCTTAATTTTGAGATCAGGCCAACTAAAAGTCATCTCCTGGAAAGAAAGTGAGAAGTTTTGTTTTAAACCACAAATCATAAAAAATCAACACTTAATGAAAACGACGAAGTCGAAAATTAGGGCTAACCCTAATTCCTCAACATCGCCGTTTGAAACCCTTACTTACTTTCGCTAAAAACCTTAAGACTCTTTCATTGAACTTGTCACAATCATACTGCATCATGTAGATTCTGAAGCGCATGAAGTAGCTGCAGATCAAGTTGCCTCGACCTCCGCCGAAGAAGTCTTCAACGTCGGAGAACCAGGCAAGCCCCGGTGCACAATCGATGTTTAAGATTTTCCTTTTATAACTCCGTGTGTCTTGTTTGTGCATTAAGTGTTAGGAGTTGATTGAAACCATAGTTGCATTTATTTCCATAGGAGACCCAAACGGTACTTGGTATAGATACCCCCTTAGTATGCTATGCTTAGCAGGTATTGCCGGTAGAAGTCGAGCAGAGAGGACGCTGCTCGCGAAAGGTAGGTTGTTGGATGAAACTATCACTTGAAACATTATGACACATGGTGATGAGTTAATTAAGGAAAGATAAAAGTTTGAGGGTCAGACAGGATACAAAGTAGGTCGGCGACTAGACTGGGTCCAGGGTGACCGTAGACTTGTCTCATCCGTGTGGTCTGAGTCTGATCGAGCCTTGAAGGTACTGGTCGTACTGGGTGTTATGGGCCCCAGTAAACCTATGTAGCCTAGTGATTGCAACGTGGAACCTACCCTTCGGTGTCTGACTAGGAGGAGATCTGGGGTGGGCAGCGTGGGAACTCCATAGAAACCGTCTGGGACCTGTTGTCTGGTGGGATGCGGCGCTGCTAAGGCAGGCGTAGGAGGGAATTGACGTTGCAGGAGCTGGTGTGAACGGTTGCCACGTGCGAGTCTGGGACACGCACGTGTCGTATGATTAGGTTTCCCCCTGCAGGGTATAAAAATCGTTTCGAACCGCTGTCGCTCCCAGTTAGTGAGCTTGCTCGTGAAACGCACCACATTTTAATAAAGAAGTTGAGATATGATGAGAATGATGCTATGATAATTATCATTGCTATTGTTACTTCTGTTATGTTTGATTAGTTCAGTGCTAACTAAATTTATATTCTAATCACTTAATTTGTGCTAAAATTTGACCAAGAGTAGTACAGGCTTGCGAGTCCTTTTTGTAAGTAAATCCACCCTAGTCAGCCAACATGTCTAGGAGTCGGCTGTAGTCAGCCATGTTGACGGGTAAGCCTTGTTGAGCTTCTTAGAAGCTCACGCATTAGCGATATGCGGTTTTCAGGCGCCGACATGCAGGACCAGAACGGTAGCATCCATTGGGAGGAGTCTCACCCCGAGGTTGGGAACCTCTAGTGGGAGCTGTGCGAGTCGCCGCAGTGAACATTGAAGTGGCTAGAAGCATGACGCCTGTGGGCACGGTGCATGCTTTTGCTTAAGTCTGAGTGTCGGAGTCTGTAACCAATGAAGTCTTCCGCTGTTATGTTTTGAAAACTCTTTTGCGTACTCTGAATCAATGTAAGACCTAACTTCAAATTTACTAATTAATATTGTATTAAAATCTTCTCTCCTTGTAAATTACTGCTATTTATTCTTGCCTGTGTTGTATCGTGTGTACGCTCGCTTCGCCGAGCGTTGCCCAAAAGGATCCTGGCTCGAGGATGTCGGATTCCGTCCCGAAACAGGGCGGGTCCGTGTCAGCTATGCAAAATTTCTCAATCAAGTTTCAGCCATATGCATAGTTTTGAAATAATATAGTTGCTGAACATGCAGCAATACGTCTATTATGCCAAATGAAGAAATGCAGGTTATTATAGTTTCTTTTTTTCTCTGCACCTGGGTAGCCTTGCCCACCCTGCATTGCTTTCGGATCAGGCAAAGACTTAACACATTGAGCAAAACAACCATTGTTCAACCAAAGCAAACTAAGCATGCCCTAGGAAATGGCTTCAATCCTATGCTCCATTAATCCAGCCATCTAACTAATGCTAAGCCACTGCTGTGGTCTCAAGGGCCAAGCCACTGCCATGGACATGAACATGCCCTTATCGATCTCCTCGACAATTTCAGTTGCGATGGCAGTAAACTCTTCACATGGACTTCGCCCTGATGAGCGGCGTAGATAATGCGTGGCACACGATGCATAAAAAATTGTCTCCTTGAGGTAACGCTCCAGGAGCAGGGGTGTTCGAGGGCAAACTCCATATCCTCAAGGGTACTAAAAAGTTATTTTTTTTGCTTCTTTGTTCGATTTGAATGTTGCAAGACATGAAGTTGGGGTTGGACAAGGGTAGAGGCACGTTGGTCATGTTGGTGGCTTTGCAAGAGGATGCCATGGGCGTGCTGCACGTTGCTGCCATGGAGGGAATTTGGAGGTGTGTAGGTGCCTCGATAAGGACCATTCCTTAGACGTTATTGTTCTTGATGTCCTGGATTTGGTTTCTAGCTGTCGACTGCATTTGCCTTTCCAAATTTTGGTAATCGACATCACCTGTTATGCCATTTAGGCATTTCCACATAATTGTTCAATCAATTATGCAACAACTCCAGAGATTCTTGATGACTTTATTGACAGAGTAACAATTTGATTCTTGTACTCCATCCCAATTTAGATGCAGTTTTAGCTCTGGGCATGGCGATTAAGGAAAGAAGAATAAGGTAGGTTTAAGAAAAACTAGAATGAGAGAGATAGAAATAGAGAAGTATTGGGAAGAGAAAAAGGTGTATCAAGAAGTGAGAATGACAAGTAATTTGGGACAAGTGTTGTGACAAGCAAATTAGAACAAAGAAAATACCAAAAAACATCTCCATAATTGAAACTATGAAATCTATCATTGTAACACTTAATCCTCAGATTTGCATCAATTATTCTTTAAATCAAGATTCGGTTGTGTTAGAATATACCCTCTGTTTTGGGGTTCGTGGATATGACCTTGTTTTATCAAAACGAATAATTTGTTGAACTTTTGGACCATTTAACGGTGTTAAATGGAGTATAAAAAGACATCTTTGCCATTGAATTGTATTAGAAGCATATTTAATTTTATGCATATGTGAGTTTAAAATGTAATAGACTAGTCCATGGGAGAAGAGTGTGTTGCATGACATTTTGGGCGGATCAGGAGTGAGTAGAGAGCTGTTTGCCAGCTAGAAGATGAGTGCACGCAGGAGCCATCATGGAGTTAGCCACGCAGCAGAAGCGTGATGGCCTGTGTTAGAGTTAAGTAATCCTTGTGAGCTGCTTTGCTAGTCAAATCAAGTCAAGTCTTAGGAGTAGACCTCAAGTCAAGTCAAGTCTTTAGAAGTAGACCTTAAGTCAAGTCAAGTCAAGTGACACACCATGTGTATATATATCATGTCAATGTAATCAGTTTACTCAAGTTGAACAAAGAGAAAAAAACGGCGTAGTTGTGTCCTGCCGTAACTCTAGTGTGTTCCTCTTCCTCTATCTTCCTCCACACGTGCTAGTGTTTCCAACACTTACATTTCAGTATCATATGCATTTATAATTAATTATTATTATTTGATAGGAAATTTTGCGACAATACATTGAGAATGTTTCGATAATGATTTAAATACAATTTTAAATTTTGTTGAATTAGACAGTAATTTATGTTTAGTTTTTTCTTTTGCAGGGTCCTAACACACATATTCACTACGGCCTTGTGCACAGTGAAGGGGGAGGAAGGAGAGAGAACCAGTACTTTTTTTTTGTGTGTGAGGGACAAAGGGGGGGGGGGTTCGCTACAGTGGAGCAACTCATCATAATGGAACACATTACAACCTGTGCACCTCATTGATATTGCTGCACCTAGTTAGAGCTTATCCGTGCAAGATCAGACCCCTTGTACCGCGGCGCCTAGGTTTAGAGATGGGGATGGGTTTACACAAGTGATAGAGAGAGACATGGTAACACCATCCGAAAGCAAGGTCAAAGGGCCAGTTGTCGGATCATTTTGAAAAAAAAAAATAAAAATCTGAGCATTGCTAATAGGAGATTTTTTATATTTCCATGGTATTCCTTCCTTCGTGTCATCTACGTTTTGTAGATTTGAAACAAACGGCCGGTCATATGCACAAACCCTTAAGAGGAGGATCATTTTTTTATTTAGGCTGGAAAATAGGGTTAGTGGCGGATTTGTCCCAGTTGGTTTTCTTGTTTCCTCTAAATAACAACTGTTTGCTTTTTAATCTTTTATTCCAGTCCTGCCCATTGCTTGATATGCAATCCCTTTTTTATGCCCTCAGCGATAGCAATTAGGCAGTTCCAATTAAACATTTCATCAGTTTAAGATATCATAAATTTAGGACTAATAATAACACCAAAGATCTATCCATTTATGTTACAAATAGATTTTTGTCTTTGTTTAGCGAGTTTAATTTAAAAAAATGACCAGATTTAAGCATTTCATTTGACTGCTTAGAGACACTAGATTCCTACTTGAATTCGAATAATCAAACTAGGAATTGCATCAACAAAATACTTAGTACAATATTGGGCCATTGAACATTTTATTTACCATCATTTCTTTCTATTCTTATTTCAGGTGAAAGCCCACTTTTCCATGCTGCATTCTATCGAAGAACTGATAGTACAAGATATCTTCTTGACCATGGGGCTGATCCAACAATAGCTTGTCACATTGGGTCACCTCTTCATGCTTTGCCTTAGAAGATTCACTGGCTGTGCAAATATAACGCTTCACATACATCCAGTTGCTTTGAAGTTTGAAACTATCAAATTTTTATGAGCCAACGTCCATTCACCAACCAAATGATTTCAGCAGAAAATAAGGTGGGCCAAACAACGGCCGCGCAACTTATCCTCTGGCTGAGCAGCCGTTGCAATTCGTGTTAGTTCCGTTCTATGACGGACCAAAATGCCTCCATGTCACATACGGTCGTTTTGTCCCTTTGCGTTGTTAGTCTCCGTCAGTTGTCCTGCTAGTGCGACGTATGCGTACATTGTTGGGGTGTATGATTCATTTTTATCCATTCATATGTGTAGGTACCACTACTTCCCTTGTATGCCCGAATTTTTTGGGTTCGTGCCCCTCAATAGGTGAGCCTTTCGGTCCTTACCCCTCAATTTGGGTGGCTTGTATTGGAGCACCTAAATGTCAGATAATACTTGTGTAAATGTCATGCCACTTATAGAAGGTTGTAGAAGCTTGTAGAAAATGGATAGGAGCTAATAGTAACTAGTAGTAGTTTCCACAAGCAGTCGAACCAAAAGTGGACAGCATGTCTGCCTTAGCGCTTGCTAAAAATCCAGTCTTCCATGAGTGCAGCAAATACATTGATTTGTGCTATCACTTCATAAGAGGCTGCTTGGAAGAAGGAAGCATCAGCGCCACTTTCATGCCCACTTCGGAGCAGCTCGCTGACATCCTCACAAAAGCTCTTGGAAGAGTCAAGTTCTCAGAATTAAGAATTAGGATCGGAATGGTCCAAGTAAGCTAGTAATACAAGGATTATGGGATAATTGTGAGATAATCCTTGTATAAATGTCCTGCCGCTTATAGAAGCTTGTAGAAAGTGGGCAGGAGCTAATAGTAACTGGTAGTAGTTTCTAGAAAGTTTCCTTTATTTTAGCGGCAAGTAATAGTTAGATATTTGCTTGCTGTGCAGCAGCAGCAATATGTAGGGTATTTTAGAGTCTTCTCTTGTCTCTATATACATGTGTACATGCACCCTAGAGAAGTGAATGAAAGGAAGTTTTCATCAGCCACAAACACTCCACTCTTCCTCTCAAGTTCAGCTAACATCTGAACAACCTTTGATCCATTTTGGGCCGACACTAAATCCGTTTTTCCCTTCATTTTGTACCCTTTCTCTATTTTCATTTCCTTTTTCTTTAGTTCTTGATATTTAAGGTAGGCTCCAATACAAGTCACTTTGATTGAGGGGTAAGGACCGAAAGGCTCACGTTTGAGGGGCTCCAACTATAAAATACGCCAGGGTATGCATAATTCGTCTACCTCTTAGACATACGATGGCATGAGTCAACAGTAATAATTCCACTAAGAGAGAGAGAGTGTGTGTGGGGTGGGGGGGGATCCCTGCTGTATTTAACATAAAAAACAGTAATAATTCCAGGAATAATACGTACCTACTTGTGTAAGTTCTGGTTATCAGGAGCCCATTATGCATCAAAATGGAATTCATTGTGGGAATAAATTTGTTTGTTGTTGGTACTAATCTGTGCAAATAGGGAAGGCTGCACGACATACACTCTCTCTCTATATATATACTTATACAAGCTTGAAGTCATGACTTGTGTAATTGACAAATGACGTAACAAAATCCTATGTGTTATGGACAACTAAATTGCACGCAAACGCACCGTTCCTTAATGTTTTGATACCTTTGGGATGACATATTTGGATGACGTTACAAGGTAGATAGTAGTGTATGAAGGTTCAACAGCGTTCATTAACATGCAAGTTAACTGTTCGTGAAGCGAATCTCAAAGTACAGACCATCGACGGTAGTTAATCGTCACTCATGATTTCAATCCTACAATAGGATTGTGCAGGAGTTGCAAAAAAAATCGTTCAAAATCTTTAGCTCACCCTTAAAATAACCCTATCACGAGCCATGTACTAGACGAAGATTTAGCCTGCTAAAAGCTCCGCTAATAGTTGGTTATGCATGAACGCGTGTTTTGTGGACTCGTATGTGGGAAAACAGTACCAGCAGTGCAAGGAGTCAATGAACATGCAAGCTTCTAGTGACTAGAATCAAAGGGAAGTGGTTTCATGAATAAACTAGAAGCATGATTAGTTTGAGTTTGTTAGCAAGATTGTGTTAGTTGGTTTGTTAGCCAACACCTAAGTATAAAGGCTGCCCTAGTAATTTGTCATGGCATAAAAGAAGTAAAAGACTCTTCCGGTTGGCGTGCTGTTATTTGGTCAACGTGGTTGAGGTTGTTTCTTGGTCCGGCAAGAACAATTCCTCGTCTTCCACCTCTGCTACCTTCTTTGTTCCAATCCATGCTCCTCCGTCTCCCTTTTCTTCCAGTTGTGCAATCCTTGGTGGTCACACTAAACAATTTTGGTATTAGATTCAAATTCCAAGACGACAGCAATGTTGGGCCCCTTTGTATATTGCTAGTCAAAGCTAGAAAGTTTAACGGGAATCTTAAAATCATGAAATTCCAATTGAGGCGGTATAAAGATTTGAACTTTGTGTTCAACAGTTCCTGCTTGAATATTAGTTCATGTAATTGTGGATATACTAAAAAAGATACTAGATGGTGAGTTAGATTTGACATTGGTCAAGAGAATACCGGATCTGTTTCACCTCAGTGCTGTAAATTATTCATGTGAAAATTTATCTTGTTTCAAGTAACACTCCTTGCAATCGCTGCTGCTTTGAATATCATATTTCACTTGTGTAACTTTCTTGGCATGCTTACATTTCCATCCAGGGGATTGTGAAACAGTTCAACTACTTCTCCTAAGAGGAACTAATGTTGACGTAGACTCTCCTCCTGGGTCCCCGTTGCATTTGGCTGCTGCTTATGCCAAAGATAGCACAGTGAGGATTTTGTTGGAGCACCATGCAAATGTAACATATTTGTTCCCAGCTAAAGTCTCTTTCAGTTGCCGTACAAAATCAATTTTAACAGAAATGATTCTCTCTTCAGGTGTGATTATTGAGTGAGTGTACTCCAGATACCTTTAATAATAAGCATAAGCAATACATATGCTTTTTTTGCTGGTAAAATTAAAAAAACTATTGAATAAGACTTGCTTATCTTTTGTAAATACTCTTATTTATAGAGTTGAGATATTTGGTGTATAATTTCATTGATAGGTTACTTGCATCTCCTGTCCACAACCCAGACAAAAATTTTTTTTTAATATCTTTCTCCATCAATGCCTCTTTTCATATTTAGATTGCAGATTTGCAAATATTGTTAGGAGATACTAAATATTCGAATTTTACTTTTTTATAACTCTACATCACAATAGAAAACAGTGATCAAAAGTTGTTACTTGGAGAGACAGTGTCGCTATCTCAAAGAACACATCATTGTGGCTGTTTGGAGCATCAGTTAATAAGATTATTTTCTTTCCTTTTTTTGTTATTAATTATATGAAATAAAAGGATTAAGTTCTTCTGTCTGCAGCCTAATAAGGTTGCTAACGTTGACAATACTCCATTGGGTATGGCCATATGGGCCAAATTACTGGAATGTGTGAAGCTTCTCATCAAGGTTAGATACGATGTTTTTGACTTGCAGAACTTTTATAAATGTGTTAGCCAATTTTGATTGAGCATGTACATTTTTGGATGACATCTGAAAATGAATCCAAATACTTATGCCCAGGCTGGTGCTGATGTGAATTTATTTATTCTTCTGGTGCAACTTATGTGACAATGGCAGCGGTTTATGGCTTAACTGACATAATGAAATGCTTGCTTGAAGCTGGTGCAGACCCAAATATTCAGGATGGAGTGAGTCCCATTTTTTTCCATTTGATTGCATTGTGCTGATATGTTCAGGTCTACTATTAATAGCAAATCATCTAAAAATTAAAATAGGATTTTGGTCTATGCTTTTAGTATATGATCCATTGTTTTTGTTGCTACAGTTTTAGGGTCAATGTGCTCCATCTTTCAAATTGCCCTTGACTAAAGCCAGGGCTCCTAGGCCATTAGGGTTCCACACTTCCACTTTGTTGACTCATATGAGCTCCTTTCCTTTTACTGCTAACTGGTCCGTCAGCTGCACCCAGTCAATAAAGCTCAAGGACTGGTTAATGTAATAAGAGAAAAACTTTAGTTACTTCTTGAATAATACGCTCTATATTATTATATATTTTCTTGCCGGATAAGCTGATGGTCACATCGAACATCCAGATTCCTTTAGTGTTCAACGCCTCAAATCTCTTCTCAACTGAGATGAACTCATGATACCTCCAACTGCAATTATACGAACAACCAATCTTTTTGAAAAACATTTCTGAGTTTGTAATTAAATGTTGAAATCAGTCTTCATTACAGAACTTGTCTATCCATTTCACTGAAAGGAGGATTTGTCAGACTACACTTATCATTTCTTTCTATATTGAGTGCAATATCTATTTTGTATTCAGTTGCAATAGGAGTCATATATACTTTTTCAAAAAGAAAAATCTTGAATTGGTTGCCTGTATTTAATATTTGCTGTTTCATCATTTAATCATGCTATTCCATTCAACTTTTAAGCCCATGATTCATTTTATTTGGCAGTTCGGTAGAACTCCAGTGGAAATCGCTGCTTTCGAAGGTAGAAGAGAGGATGTAGAAGTACTATTCCCCTTTACTTCCCGTAGCCCCACAATTTGGGATTGGAATGTTGATGGAATTATATCCCATGTGGTTTCTCATGGTTTTAACCAAACGGTATGTGTATCTCTCTATGCCTGTTATAAACTTAGTGTTGTATTGTGGTGGTTCTTATGTCATTTGGAGCTAAAATTTGCTAGTGAGGATTGTAGCTAATACTGAATTTCCCTATACTAAAGGTAGAAAGTAAAAAAGTCTAATTCATGACAGATGTTCATATTTTGTAGCTTTTCGAAAAATTTACTAAGATACTTGAAAATATAATAAGAATTATTTTGATAGAAAAAAAAATGTTGTGTTCAGGATAAGAGGAAGTGTGAATTGAAACGGACTGAATTGAATGCACGAGCTAGGGAGGCTTTTAAGAATAAAGATTATTTGTCAGCCCTAACATTGTATAACACTGTAAGTTACAAGATACATGATGCGTGTTTAGTTGTAAAAATTCAAAAGTTAATTTGATAATTTATGTGGTATTTTTTAAAAGTTACTTCACACATATATGGATGCTGATGATCTAAATGATTTCAAGATGAATGGAAATTTGAACTCGAAATTAGAAATAGATTTGAGGAAAACATCCACTTTACTCCTCTCATGTATAACCAAAGTCTAGATAACACCCTAACTATTTTTAGGTTTACTTTATCTAGACAACTATGTCATTTGGTTCAATTTACCTCATAATATAATTTGACCTCTATGCACAAGCAGAATTTTAAAAAAAATTTATAGGGTGGTAGTGGGCATCACGATGTATGATAAAAAAGATATAATGTGAATTTTCCATAATAATTGTTTACATAACTTTATATCCCAAGGATTAGTTTACTATTTTATATATATATATATATATATATCCTTCCATATCAAAATAACGACAAAAAATTGTGATGTACAGTATTTTTCTAACATGTGTTATGATGTATGTTATCATCTTGTAACATTTTAATTTTAAACTCCACTTGTGCATGGGCAAACAAAACAAGATAAATTGTATATTGGGGTAAAATGAGCTAAATGACATAAATGTATGGGTGAACTGAACCAAAAAATAGTCAGGGGTTTATCTAGACTTAGGTTATACTTGAAGACAATAAATTGGACCTTTTTTCTACATTTAAAATCATATGCAATGTTTTATTTTCCAGCTCACTTCCCCTACATCTCTGATTTTTAACCCTAGCCACAACTAAAGTACAATCATTCTACTCTAGGCATTGGGACTTGTCTCCAATTATAATGATGATGTTGCAAATCTGCTTGCCAATAAAAATCTCTGTTGGTTGCACTTGGAGGACGGAGAAAATGCTCTGATTGATGCTAATGCATCTATAGTGCTGAGACCTGGTTGGCCAAAAGCCTGCTACCGGAAAGGCTTTGCTTTAATGTTACTAAGGTAAGGAAAACAAATGACGAGCAAACCTCTTCATGGCTGTTGGATTTTACAGTGTAGTTAGTCACTACTTAGTAGTTGCTTATTAGGAATATGGTCAAGCATGTCAATTTTTTTCAGAGGACTTGAAGCTAGACCCAACAAATGTAAAGATGCAGAACGCATTAAGGTAACACAGCCTGCTTCTTCGTTTCAAGATATTCACCAGTCCTTGCTCCTTGGTCGACGAGTGCTCTTAATTTCTTTTGTATGTGTATGTAGGCAGCAGCACGGTTTCCTCCCTTCAGAAACAACAATTAAAAATGGAAAGTGCTCTGGCATTAATTGTGTTAAGGTCATTGTTGGCTCTGAGTATTATGGCTTTAGGGATATTGATCACAAGTCATAGAAATAGGAGCCTGGTCAATTCCTTTTGTTTATAGGGTACATGCAAAATATAGAAGAAAGGACAGTAGTTTCAAATTGGCTAAACATCCTACTGTAATTTCACCTATCTTTTCTTCATCAGCTTTCCTGTTCCCTTGTTACAAGGGGTCAGAGGTTGTACAGCTTTGCTTAGTTTAGCCTAGTTCGTTGTTTTGTTTTCTTTTCTGCTTCCTGTACAGTTGTTTCCCTCTTTTATTAATATATATTTCTACCACAGTTGGAGCTTCCCTACTGTATTTCCCCTCAAAAAGTTCTGTTTAGTAGGGTCGAGAGTGATGGTGACATGGCATGTTTGGGGTGATAAAGAGATGGAGATGCTGTTGTCCGTTCCTCAACTCGGTACCACGGTAGTTGGAGTCGCCCATAGTCGTTCCTTTTATGAGATAAAATCAATGTAAAGTAAAATCTTCAGTGAGGAATATCAATTAATTATTCTAATCTTGAGGGAAATCCTAACTGATAGAGTTCAGCCGCCACCGAGTTAAATTTTTACTCTAATTCCTTAGTAGCCTTTAACTCGTTATATGTATAATTTTGTTGATTTGCACTAGAAGCATATTTAAACTTATGCATATGTGAGTTTAAAATGTAATGGGCAGTCCATGAGAGAAGAGTTCGTGCTGCATGACATTGTGGGCAAATCAGGAGTAAGTAGTGAGTTGTTTGCCGGCCAGAAGACCAGTGCACGTAGGAACCTTCGTGGAGTTAGCCATACACGGAATTGCAGGAGAGATGGCTGGCTTGTGTTAGAGTTAATTAATCCTTGTAACCTGATTTGCTAGTCAAATCTTAAGTCAAGTATTAGGAGTAGACGTCAAATCAAGTCTTTGGGAGTAGTCCTTAAGTCAAGTCTTTAGGAGTAGACCTTTAGTAAAGTCCTTTGCTTAGGGTAGAAGCAAGTTACACACTATGTGTATATATGTCGAGTCTATGTAATCAATTTAGAACAAAGAGAAAAACCGGCATAGTTGTGTCCTGTCCTAGCTCTTGTGTGTCTTCTATCTTTTCCCACACGTGTTAGTGTTTCCAACACCCCTCACTATTTAACTGATAAGACCTGAAAGTCTTGTTACACATTGGCTGATGATCCTGTTAGTGGCAAGGTAGAGTTCCTTGTTTAACTATGAATTAAAAGAAAATATTTTGGGAAGAAATTGCATTTGATAGCATTTTGATAGTTTGTGGTTTATTAATCGAATTAATGGATATCTAAGGTTGTCACTATGTTGATGTGCGATCAATCTCATCAACGTAATGAAATGATGAACTTTGCATTATTTTTTGAGATAAATTCTTGTCATTTTTTTTCAGGCGAGCTTTAGAGATGAACGAGGAGGCCCGTCATTCTGAACAGGCACAGTGAGATTGACGTCTTCACCAGATTTGCCGTATTTTGCTGTTGGATTCCTGATTATCTGTCCAAAATTTGCCCCTGGTCTTGTCTTTGATATCATTCATAGCACTTACCCAATCCCAGTATCTGTTGCAAGCAACGTGGCATAGTAGCAGACTCTTGTTTTGTATAGTCAGCACTGGATGCAGTATATCCTTTTCCATCGTCCAGGCTTCAGCATGTGACCTGTGAACGATCTGTATGTTCAAAAACGAAAAGCCAAAATGCAATCTCGTTGCTAGCCAGCCAACTGTCATGCTTTGGGAGCATTAGAATTTAATTTAATGCAAAATAATCTCCTTGCTGAACCTGAACGACCGTCATATGTATACTGTCATGATAATGCAATTCGTTCGTAGTTACAGCTTACCAAGCGAATGGGAGGACTCCGATCATCCGATGCCTATCCAGCACATGCTAACCAGATTTCTGCATGCCTGCAGCAGGGCATATTTTGGTTTAGTTTGCGTGACTTGACGACTCTGAATAGCGCGGCTGCAATATGTTCACATTGAAAATTGGATCGATGTTTGCCTTTTTGTAAAACCCGACCAATTTACCGTGTTTGAATTTTTTAAAAAGAGTAAAGTGCATAGACATTCCTTAAACTTATCATGGTGTGTCACCTATCTCCCTCTATTATATCTCCCTCTACTCTAAAACACGGATTTACCTTTCTAAACTTTTTCTTTGGTCCATCATAGGTCCTGATGGGTTATTAACCCGCTACCTATCCAACATGACAAAAACTTTTTCTAAATAACTATCTCCATTTTTCTGTAGATTAATGCTGCGCCATGAAAAGATGTCTATTTGCAAAAGGCTCACAAATATTTTTTTGTGTGAATTTTTTGTATTATCTAGATTGATAATAAAGGAAGCCCAATTTTTTATTAGAAATCATTTATTAGATCCATAATTAATGGAAAACACTGGTATTGCTTAAAATAAAATGTTCTAATGAAAAAATTATACTGCCTTTATTATCAATCTAGATAATACAAAATACTCATGAAAAAAAATTGTAAGTCTTCTGCAAAAGATCTCATTTGATGGCGCACCATTAATCTACTGAAAAGCAGAGGGGGTTTCTTTAAAAAAATTCTTGTCCAGTCAGCTTGCCTATACACGTCAGCATGCCACGTTGGATAGCTTATCGGGTTAATAACCCATTATAAGCCATGTTGAACCAAAAGTAAAATCTAGGGAGCCAAATCTGTATTTTAAGAGTAGAGGGGGCTAGGTGACACACCATGATAAATTTAAGTACTGCTGCACTTTACTCTAAAAATATTGAAAAGTTACAGACCATTAAAACCTTACATTAAAAGCCAATGGTCTACTGCAAAACCCTAGGTGTGCTCGTAAACCGTTAAACCTGAGTTGTTTACCACCTAAAACTGCTCAATTTTCATTTAATTTTGCCTAAATTATTATTTTTCGTCATTTGAAAGATTGTTAAATTGGTTTTCACGAAAATGGAAAAAACGAACCTTGATGTCAAGATATTTATAATATATACAGGCTTGATGCATTGATTTTTAGTATTATCTTTATCCTTCATTTTATTTAAGAAGTCACGTCAAATATGAAGAATTATAAGTCGTGTTGCAAACATCTTTACTGATTGATAAATTAAACTATAATAAAATATATAATATTTATTTTTAAAATAAGATGGTTGATGAAAGGTAACGTTAAAAATCAACTATGTAAATGAGTACTATTAAATAAAAAATAGAATATAGATGTAAATTAAAAAGAATGAAATCAGTTAATATGAAAATTAAGGTTGAGGATTCATATACTTGTTACAATTTTTTTGACATACTACAAACGCGCTGCGTGTGGAGACTGCTAGACCGAGACCTATATATATGCACCGTGTGTAGTAGACCTATTCCACTGCACCACTAGGGCGCCCACGACATATCGTTAGTGGATTTTTACAGCGGTACTTGTGATGCGGGGGCTATCCCCTTTGTTGGTGTGGCGCGTTGGGATCTGAGCGAGTGGGGAAATTATTTTCCAAAATTACTGGGAACAGAATGCAGGGCGAGAAGTTCTTGGGCGCATGACCTTGTTGGATGCAGGACTCGGGGCCAGAAGTGGGATGGGCAACATGAGCCCAGACACAACTCGATCGGTAGTGGTGTGCTCCTGAAAAACAGAGACAATATTGCACTGTTCCAGTCTGCTGCAGTTAGCTAGGATCAGCTGCCTCGTCGATGTCGTCGTTACCCTTACCGGCCTGTTCACCGCAGGCGTCGTCCTCCCAAGGTCACGCTGCATCTGGTCGAGCGAGTCCCGTGGCGCTGGTACGAGCACGGAAGTTTAGGCATCGGCAATGGCAGAACACATAAAGAAGAAGCGGGTTAAGATTATGTCCTGAAGAACTTTTTTAGAGTTCAAAAAGGGTCAAAATACCCCTCCAGTCCATCAATAGATCAGGACCAAGAATTCAGGCTACAGAACAAAACACACTCCAAATCCACACAGTTCTCTACCTCTACAGATACGATTCAAGCTTATTACAACTTAACTCGGCAAAACAGAGAACTATCCCATCTGAGAAGACAAAGCCCAGAAACCACTAGCTTTGACATCCCCAACACTTCATTAGTCAGAAGTAGAGTTTCTTCACTGTACGGAACACCATTCCAGGTTTGTGCGTAATCCTCAAGTTCTCGTCGTAGATCAGCTCCTTAGTCTCAGCGGTCTTGAGAGCAGCGCTTGTAAATTCATCAAGGCACCATCCAGTTCCTGAGTATATTTGAGAGGACAACAGCTTCCAGTTTTGTAACATCCCTATCATCTTCGTCCATACAATCTTCACATTTCACAATTACAAATTCTGAAAGCAAATAAGATTCTTATTTTCCACATGACCACAAGGCAGCAGAGATCATTTTAAACACTAAGAACTTTTTCCTATCAAGCTATCTAGTTGCAATGAAGTCGAAAGTAGGGCAAATTCTAGTCTTCACAACTTCTGAGAGCTCTTCCCAGACTTGTGAAGCCACACAACAATCAAAGAATAAGTGAGTAGCACCTTCTTCCTCTAAACAGAAAAACAGGTAGAGTCATCTATATGTTCCGTTTACTAACATTTGTTTCTAGTGAGGAGTTTATGTCCTGAAGAACTCGCCGGCAGCCGGAGCCAAATCTTGTCGTAGCTGCGCCGCCCAGCTCCAACCATCAAACCTCGTCGCCATGATAAGTAGTTGTGAAGCCCAGTAAGAAAGCCAAGTTCGGCTGACGTGCGAAACAGCCTCCTGTTGCGCCACCGCTGCCGACGGGTATGCGCCTCCGTCGGGCGCCGAGGCAGCCGGTTGGGGGCAGCCTCCACGCGCCGCTGCTGCCACACGCTGCAGCTGCATGCTTTGTGCATAGCAATTCTCAACTAGCCATGTAATCACTGCAGTTCTATTCTACTGCGCTAGCTTATCTGGTAAGTCTCCGTTCCTCTTTTCTGCCCATGGCTTATCTCTTGGATCTTCCGCCACTAGAGCGTCAACTTCAACCGGGCCTTGCCTTCCAAGATGAGGTGTGAAACAAATTCAACCTGCCTATCAATTTCAATAAGGGCAAAGAACATACAAAATTCCTTTTTCTGGTCTCCGTGGGACAATGCAAATTTTGGTTATCAAAGGAGTTGGTTGGTTTTCTTCTGGAAGCAGTAGTTGGAGGTTTCCCTTTCGCTTTCAACGTTCTCCATCTGCAAACAACAGTGTCACAAACAGCAGTTTCAAGTTGTGGCCATGAGCCTACGCAATGAATTGTAAACATTTGGTGCTCTGTCATGTCCCTGTAGTTTAACCGCTTCAAGTGTCGTTGTGTAGTTTAGAGAACTGTAGATTTTACAATGTTGTTTTGAGTTAGCTGCCCAGGGAAAACATATTTTGATTCAACTATTCTGCTAATATTCCTTGATGCT
Organism: Oropetium thomaeum; assembly: GCA_001182835.1. Taxonomy (NCBI): domain Eukaryota; kingdom Viridiplantae; phylum Streptophyta; class Magnoliopsida; order Poales; family Poaceae; genus Oropetium; species Oropetium thomaeum. The sequence goes on along the minus strand of LFJQ01000067.1, from coordinate 971,269 downwards.
TTTATTTTGTGCCATGCTAATACGTTGCATCTGGAAAGTGAGTTGTTAACTGTTGTGACAAAGCTGTACTGTATCTTTTTTTTCTTGACTTCGTTGCTTCATTTTTTGTTTTCAGAATGGCAGATTCATATGTTTCTTTCACGCAATTATACTGGTGTGACCAGTGTGGGAATTACTTATTTACCTTGGCTGCAAACTTCTTACAAACAACATTAATCGTAGGATTAGCGAGAGAATGCAGCAGTTTGGGATAAAATTTTGAAAGCAGTTGCCTACTTGAGTCGACGTGGTGGGAATCGAACTTTGTTTATTTGGTTTCAGTGAGGATCATTTATGTCTGCTCGTGAAGCACTAGTCGCCGAATAATAAAAAAAGAATCTGTGAGGCCTATGATCCTGGGTGGCTGGTACATTTTTCTTCAATCTCTTGTGCTCCTGAACAAAACAAATATGGGTGGCGGGTACATGTTCAATGACAAACAAGGGAGGCGGGCACAAGACGACTCTGTCTGACACACCCTTCCCTCTCGAAATTTGCATAACCGTCAATGCAAATCTTTACTTCTTCTTAGCGCTCAGGGGCCACTGAAAGACAACTTAGCGCTCCGACACGCCACATTTCCCCGCCGCTCCCTCGCCTCCCTTCCCATGAATCCCGTCCCCTCGTCTCTCCGAGCCATGGAATTGGCAATGGGCAAGCAGGATCAGAAAAGGTTGCTCCTCAAGGCCGCCTTCGATGGCAACCTTCGTCTCGTCAAAAGTAAAAAACCACCTGCACAACCTTCGTTTCTGGCACGTTTTCTCTTCGTGCTATGGTTTCTCGTTCTTCCGTGCTTGCGATTGGTTTGGTTTACTGATCGATTCTTCCTTGCCTCACGTGGAATTGTTTGCCAATCCAAGAGATGGCGGGGATTGTAACGATCGGGTGACCGAGAAGGGGAGGGGGGGTTGAATCGGGCACCAACTAATTCAAACTCTTCTACTTTTCTACCACATAGTGCAAACAATCAACTCCTAGCATGCTAGTAGATATGGCAAGCAAAGCAACAAGCTAAAAGAGCTAACACAACTACTAAAGAGAGATGAAGCTAGAAGTGATGATAGAGATACTAAGACTACTAGTTACAACACAAGCAATACACGGCAGCCCTATGCATGTCTAGTGGCTAAGAACCCTATCATACTCGTGATGCAAGAACAACAAGCAAGGCAAACATACTAGCACAATAGCCACCAAGAGAGAAGGAAAACAACAAGCAACCTATGCAATACTACTAGCTCAAGGAAAATCAACAAGAACAACAAGCTAGAGAAAGAGTGATAGAGAAAGGTTGATGCGTCGATGTTTTCCCGAGGTATTGGATGGCGCCTCCCCTAGTCCTCGTTGGACCACTCCCACCGGAGTCTCGGTCCCTCCCGCCGTTCCCGGAACGGTATCACCCAAGGGGCTCTCCACTCCTCGAGTGAAGACACGGACTTCCTCCGCCATCCCGGGCAGCACCTTGTTACCCGGTGATAAGTCTCCTAGCTCGAATGCTCTCTCTTGATGCCCCTTTGAACGTAGGGCTCCAAACCGTGTACAAACTTGTGAAGTCTTCCATAAACTCCACGGAAGCTCAAGCACCAACTCCTAATCAGTCTAGGCCCAACCATAAGACCAAGAGTAACAAGCCAAGATGCCCCCTCTACAGCCCACTAGGCTAGAGGTGGATGAACACTCCTTGTTACTCTCCCATAAGCACTCAAAGATCTTCTCTTCTTTGCCCAAGTGCTTCTCTTCTTGACTTCTTGGCCCTCATAGGGTTCCTTTGCTATTCCACTAGCCAAAAGTCTCTCAAACAACCGAGAGGGATAACCATTTATGGGGTCAACCACGCCCACTAGCCATTATACTCAAGTCCCTCTGCGCAGACAATCGTCGTACCATCATGGTACGACGATTATAGCTCCTGAACTCAACTCTGAAACAGTTCTTCTGGAGAATGGTATGACGATACCGTCATACAGAACAACGACTATATCTCTTCAGTCATCTCCAGCTCAGCTCCAACAGCTCAAATAGTACGACGACTCTTCTCCTACTGGCTTGGCCCAACTTCCAGACCTTTTGGAAAATGGTACGATGACCCTATCGTATGGTATGACGATCCTTTTCTCCTGGCCAGCCCCGATTTCTAGATCTTCTAGAAAATGATATGAAGATACTATCGTACGGTACAACGATTCTACTGAAACTGGAATTTGATGTCTTTGCTGCATCCTTACTTCCGAGCTTCACAAATCGTCTTCATCGGCTTCCTAGCTACTCTCCAAGTGCTGTGGGTCCTTAACACACGTTGTCCACCACCTCTACACTAGTGAGACATAGCTAGACTTTCGAACCCCTCTTAATAGTACCGGTTTTTCCTATGGACTCAAAACCTAGTGAAACAAGCTCTTCTAGCTTGATCTCCATGCTCCTAGGTAGTGATCCATTCTTCAACCACGTACTCATCATAGGCTTAACATGGGTTGTCATCAACGTTTGTCGAGGCAGTTCACTCTTGAGATTGTAGATGGTAGTAGGAGTTGCACTCAACAATTGAGACTATGTTCATTCAATTACCAAAACATTCATTCCTTTGGGGCCCAATGGTCATGAAGCTAGCAATCTCCCAATTTTTGGTGATTGAGGACAACACATGATCGAAATAATCGGAACCATAGAGATGATATATGATATGAATGAAAGCGCAAGGGTACTTGACAAAGTGAGGAATAGGAAGGCAAACTGAGTCAAGAAACCTTCATCTCATGTCATCATATTGTAGAATTTGTTGATGAAGCATATGATGTTAGGAGCTTTGCATGTCATGTCAAAGCATACAGTATCTAAGAAATCTCCATACCTACAATGTTAGTCTTCCAATAATATGTGATATACGATGAAAGAAAGAAAGAGAGCACACTATCATTGAGCATCAAGGATATGGAACGGGACGAGATGATTTTGTATCTTGTCTCTTCCCTTGACGGCGCACACATAAAATGATCTTGATTCATTTCTTGGCGCCTTTGTTCATCTTGTGCATTGACCTTCTTCAAGATGTTGATGCCTTTGTTCAAGATGTTGGCCGCTTCTCTTTGTTCATGGCTGCATTCTTCTTCTTTCACTTCCTTCGGCTTTCCTCTTATTGTTCTTCCCTTCCTCCTCTTCGATTTCTTCTCTTCAATCATGGAATTTCTCTCCCCCTTTGTCGTCTATGACAATAAGAAAGCCAACACAAAAGGGGTGACCGCAAGGGGAGGAATCAAAGGTAAAATACAAAATCGGGAAGACTAACCGAGTTGGAAAGATAGTACCAATTTGTTATTTTTCTCCCCCTTTGTCATCTTCTTCTTGCATCATGGCATTTCTCTCCTCCATGATATTGAGCATCTTCTTGAACTTCATGGAACGATTGTCATTGATGCCACCTCATGAAGAGAGATATTGTCGGATAAGTTCTTTTCATGTCCTCTTCTCCCTCTTTTCATCACTCAAGCTTGGCTTAGACCTCCCCCTACATACATGCCAATTTCCAATAATCTTTCAAACAGAGGGTTAAGTATGATGGGAATGTATGAACCACTCGTGTATGACCTGCATAAGTAGCTTAACCTTAGAGCTCGAGTGACATGTTCAATGGGCATGAAGCTCACAATGCATTTCTTTCACTTGTCCTAGAGAGTCATGTACTTGCATTGTAAATAAGCAAACCCCCCTAGGCATGTGCCTTGCACTAAGTGTTATGCAAGATGCTATGCAAGAGAATGAAAACATGCATATGATGAAGAAAACTAAGAACCAAGTACCGACGCCATATTGAATCCCTCGCCAAGCTTATACACAAAGACCTTCCTTCTAGCATTGGGTTCCTTTGAGCTACCATCCCAAGCTACCCTTGTCCTTTGCTATCTTGTAAGGGTTAGTAGCCGGCCCTACAAAAGAAGAGAAACACACAAAGCAATCAAAGAAAACAAGATATTTTACCTTTGTACATGGAAAGAGCTCATGTGTTACTCAAGTGAAGTCCGAGAGGTCGAGGATGTTGAGCTCTCCCCGAAGTGTTCTTCTCATCAAGAGGCTTGGTGAAGATATCCACAAGTTGATCATGTGACCTAACTCCGATAAGCTCAATGTTCTTCTTGACCACATTATCACGGATGAAGTGATACTTAACCTCAATATGTTTGGCATTACTATGCTCGCCTTGATGCAGTGTCATGTTGATTGCGCTCTCACTATCACAACACAAGGGCACTTGTCCAAACTTCAGCCCATAGTCTTGGAACATTTGCTTCATGTAGAGAATTTGCGCACAACATGCTCTCGCGGCCATGTATTCCACCTCCGCGGTTGTGATTGCTACGACATTTTGTTACTTTGAGCTCCAAGAGACCAAAGATCTTGCAAGAAATTGACAACTCCCGGATGTACTCTTCCTACTCGCTTTGCATCCTGCAAAATCCGAGTCCGAGTAGCCAACAAGCTCAAAGTTTCCACCTCTTGGATACCACAGCCCCATTGTTGGTGTATCCTTGATGGAGCTTTTGGTGGTGCATGAGGAGGAGGAGAGGTGTCTTGGGCATCAATTTGGGCTTGCTCTATGGTGATGATAGTATATTAACTGCGTAGATGAGAGCTTGACTCAACTTCTTGTTTGTGTGGAATGGTGTTGACGGTCGTTAAGTACCAAATATACCGTCAACATTCCTCTAAAAATGAAGTAAGGACATGCAGTTCATATATGCATGTTAGTTTAAAATTAATAAAATTCCACATGTACTTGAAAAATTTGTGTATGGAGATATTTATCATAGGAATTGAGGCATAATCCGCTCTGTGGCAAGAAAACACACTTCTGGCCAATCACAGCCTACCACGGAGGCACCCCCTGGATCGCTGAGGTAGAGAAAACACAATTCCGACCAATCACAGGGCGCTACGGGGGCAACACGCGGATTCATGGACCTACCAGACGTGCCAAAAGTACCAGAAAACCAAAGCCAATCACGTATCCACGCTCAGAACCCACCAGGCAGCCACCCTTCTAAAGTGGGACCGCAATGGGCCCCATATTGGGTCGGGCGACCCCTTGGGTCGGCCGACCTGTGGGTAGGCCCACTCGACCCCAGCTTTGGCCAGGTGGCAGTTACCGCCTCTCGAAGGTCGGTTCTGGCGTCGATGGCGGGTAATTCACACGGGAAGGGGTCTAGAAGGGGGGAGGAAGCTCGCTTGCTCAAGTTTTCTCCACCTATAAATAGGATCCCTCTCCCTCACTTACAAAAAACAGAAGAAGAGTTTCCCACCTGCAAACACAATCTCATTTTAGTGTTAGTGGAGTTAGAATTTAGTCCAAGAGCTCTTCTAGCTCTCTAGTAGTTTTTCCATAGGAATAGGTATGTGTCCAGTATTCTCTTCCTTATTTCCTTTTGTAAGACTTTATGATATTTCAATGCAATATATTTCTATGCATTATTATTCATATGGTTTGAGTGGTTATTATTATCTTTATGCTTGCCATGTTAATATACTTAGGATTTATGCTAGTGTGTTTAGGTAGTATATTAGTTATAGTCTTAAGTATAGATGTATATGTAGTTATGTGTATATATATATATATATATATATATATATATATATATATATATATGTTTAGTATAGTTGATCATTGCTTTGATATTGGTTCCACTGTGCTCATTAGAGTATGCTCTAGTCGAATGAGTAAGGTCTGCCGGGTGGCTAGAGTAATATTTAGGCATGTAACTGTGGTGCTTAGATTACTAAATATCTTTGGATGTCGTGCGACCCACGGAGCTAGGGGTAGGCGGCTTGAAGTGCCAGCCTTGTCCGTCCTTTGTAATCCTCCACGTCCGGTCGTAGGGTTAGAGGTGTATAATTGCCGGAGTCTTTTTTCTGTATTTGGAGTAAACCGGTATGCCGATATGTCCCTTCTTTGCTCCTTTGCTAGCATAGAACATATATGTATACCAGTATATACAAATATATAAGAATACAATGAGTGCTTAGATTAGTCTTAGATTAGTTCTACTCCACTGTTATAATTACTTTTAGATCCTCTTCTTAGTGTCACACTACCTATATTTATCTCGTGTTTACCTCTACATGAGTTTATGATATCTTAGTATGAGTGAATTAGTACCATACTTCATATACATTATTCTTGTTAAGCATCCTCCCTGTGGAAATAAATATGATACCCTAGAATACTCCAAGGTGAAATGCTACAACGGTATTCCGTGCGCTTGCGGTCTTTTCTGTAAACGTTAGAATACCAATGTAAATATTTCTAGCACCGTTACTATGGATTGTGTTTGGACAAAACTTAGTAATGACGTAAGGAATACCAACAATGGATGGCATTGGTGTGGGTACACTTGGTGCGTGAAAGCTTTGTTGTGGTGTGGACACAGTAGGTGTGGCTCGAGTTTGAGGTGTGTTTGTCACTGGTGAGACTTGAGTTAGTGGTGTACTTGGTGAAGCTTGCATAGTGGGACTTAGGAGTTGGTATAGGTTGCCTTGTTGGACTTGTTGGAGGAGTGGCTTGATTTGTGGGGCTTGTGTTCCTTGATCACTAGTGGGCAGATGGACTTCTTGTGAGGCACTAGTGGAGGGTGAGTGATCTTGTTGAGTGGAAGTGTTTGGAGGTGGTGTGGGAGGCATAGGAGGATATCATTTTCTTGAGGCATCACATCTCCAATTGGCATTCTTCTCATCACTTCCAAAATGGGTTCTTCTTTATCTTGAATGTTGTGAAGTTCTTGACCTTCTTGTGATCCATTGGATTCGTCAAATTGCACATCACAACTTTCTTCCACCATGTCGGTTATAGTGTTGAAGCTCTGATATGCTTTAGAATTCCAAGCATATCCAACAAGAAACATAATATTAGTCCGCTTCTCAAATTTCCCAGGTCTCTTCCTCTTCTTGAAGATATAACACTTGCAACCAAAGACCCGGAAGTAGGATAGATTTGACTTCCTTCCAACAAGCAACTCATAGGGAGTTTTCTTCAATAGGCGGTGGAGATATACCCTATTTGATGTGTAGCATGTGGTGTTGATTGCCTCAGCCCAAAACCACTCGGAGTACCATATTCATCAAGCATGGACCTTGCCAAGGTGATGAGAGTTCGATTCTTTCTCTCTATAACACCATTTTGTTGCGGTGTGTAGGTGGATGAGAATTCGTGTTTGATCCCATCCTCATAACAATATGCCTCAATGATAGAGTTCTTGAACTCTGTCCCATTATCGCTTTGGATCTTCTTGATCTAGGCATCAAACTCATTTTGAGCTCAATTGGAAAACTTTCGGAAGGTATCCATAGTTTGTAACTTGCTCTCCAAAAAGAAGGTCCAAGTATACCGAGAGAAGTCATCAACTATTACAAGGCAATAGAGATCTCCACCTAGACTCTTGTATGAAGTTGGACCAAACAAGTCCATGTGAAGAAGCTCAAGTGGTCTAGTGGTAGACATGAAGGTTTTACACAGATGTAGGGTAGCAACTTGTTTTCCAGCTCGGCAAGCACTACAAAGCTTGGTCTTCTCAAAAGTGATGTCCTTGAGTCCCACAACATGACCTTTCTTGGGGTGTTTACTCAAGTGACTCATACCAATGTGTGCAAGCCTTCTTTGGTTCAACCTCATTTGATGAGAAATCCACTATGTAGAGGTTGCCGTGGCTTAAACCCTTGAAGTTGAGATTGAGTGACTTGTTGACCAGTTTGGCACCCTTGTTATCAAAGAAGCAAGTGAATCCCAAAACACAGAGTTGTCCCACCGATAGCAAGTTGAAGCTCAAGGATTCCACCAATAGCACATTTGAGATTAAGAGATCATTGATGATAGGCACTTTGTCAAGACCCCGAATTCTTCCCTTTGAGTTGTCACCGATTGTGACCTTGTTCTTTTCATGATCTTCATTGATATCCATGAACATAGCTCCATTTCCGCTCATGTGTTGAGAGCACCCACTATCAAGAACCCAATGCTTGCCTCCACTCTTATAGTTCACATTATGAATCGCCATGAGATAAGCGGGATAAGTGTCCATAGACAAGTAGGACCGTGCATCCTTGAACTTCTCAATGTCACTAGGAAAGAGATAGCATCCATCCTTAATATGATGGTACTTGGAGAGCTCATTGTGCAACTTCCATGTTGCTCTTGTTGGATGCTACAAGAATCTTTGTAAAGCCTTCGTGACAAAGTATGCAGTGTCATCATCAGTGTCTCCATTCCTCAGTTCCTCATCAAGAGCAGCGATGTAGAGGATAGCATCATCCATGGGTATTATCCGTGCTCTATACACCACCTCAAATCTGATGTAGCGGCGTAGGTAGTAGGGCACAAGAAGGATCAGCTTCTTGATTGCTTCTTGATCTTCACTTCATCTTCAAAGGAGTTGATCTTGAGCACAAGCAATCTCAGCCGAAAACAAGCATCCGTGAGGCTCTCATTGTGTGTCTTGTGAAAGTAATCAAACTAATTGAGCAAGACACGGTAAGCATCACTGACTTGTGAGAGGTTAAGGTTGGAGCTTGATTCACTCCAATCATCATCTTCATCTTCACGAGTGAGAGTTGGAGTGTAGGAATCTTGAGACTCAATCTTGAGCTGAGAAAAGTCTCCCAGCAAGGATGTGGCTTCAATCATCTTGTACTCTTCCTTTATGTCCAAGCCCTCTGTGATATTCCCTTTGTGAAGCAACACCATTGCAACTCCATTGCTGAGGGATATGGAATTGAGCTCAACATCATTGGTGGAGAGTGATTGTGAGATGAAATCTACTCCGGCCTTGATGGAGAACATTTTATTGATAACATCCGCATTGGTCAACTTGAGTGTGCCATGATATGAATTGATTTTCTATGCAAGAGCATATAGGCGCATCAGTGCATCACTAAGTTTCTCCTCATTTTTCTTGACAAAAGAGATATACTTATCAAGCAAGTCTAGACAGTACTAATCCATCAAAGAAGAAGCATTTGCATTCACATTAACTACGGATGAACAGCATGTGGTGTCAAGATAGAAGAATCACTAGCACAACCGCCCGAATCCTTCGATTTTGTGTTACGAAAATAGCTCCATACACGACTCGTGCAAGAACCATCGGACCCCGATGAGTAGCTTCTTCCGGTCACCTCTCAAGCCGGTTAAGCCTTATTTTTAAGCACTTAGCTCTAATAGCACTTGTAAGGATCGGGTGCCGAAAAGGGGGTTGAATCGGGCACCAACTATTTCAAACTCTTCTACTTTCTACAACATAGTGCAAACAATCAACTCCTAGCATGCTAGTAGATATGACAAGCAAAGCAACAAGCTAAAAGAGCAAACACAATTACTAAGTAGAGATGAGGCTAGAAGTGATGATAGAGACACTAAGACTACTAGCTATAATACAAGCAATACACGGCAGCCCTATGCAAGTCTTGTGGCTAAGAATCCTATCATACTAGTGATGCAAGAACAACAAGAAAGATAAACATACTAGCACGATAGCCACAAAGAGTAGAAAAACAACAAGCAACCTATGCATTTTTACTAGCTTAAGGGAAATCAACAAGAACAACAAGCTAGAGAATGAGTGATAGAGAAAGATTGACGCATCGATGTTTTCCCAAGGTATTAGAGGATGGCGCCTTCCCTAATCCTCGTTGGACCACTCCCATCGGAGTCTTGGTTCCTCCCGCCGTTCTCGGAACGGTATTACCCAAAGTGCGCTTCACTCCTCGAGTGAAGACACAGACTTCCTCCGCCGCCCCAAGCAGCACCTTGTTACCCGGTGATAAGCCTCCTAGCTCGGACGCTCTCTCTTGATGCCCCTTCTACGAAGGGCTCCAAACCGTGTACAAATTTGGGAAGTCTTCCACAAACTCCACTGAATCTCGATCAACAATTCCTGACGGGTCTAGGCCCTACCATAAGATCGAGAGTAACAAGCCAAGATGCCCCTCTTCAGCCCACTAGCCTAGAGGTGGATGAACACTCCTTGTTACTCTCCCACAAGCACTCAAAGATCTTCTTTTCTTTACCCAAGTGCTTCTCTTCTTGACTTCTTGGTCCTCATAGGGTTCCTCTGCTATTCCACTGGCCAAAAGTCTCTCAGACAACAGAGAGGGACGGCTATTTAGAGGTCCAACCACACCTACTAGCCGTTACACTCAAGTCCCTCTGCGCAGACAATCGTCGTAGCATGAAAGTACGATGACTATAAGTCCTGAACTCAACTCTGAAATAGGTCTTTTGGAGAATGGTACGACAATACCATCGTAAGGAACGACTACTATATTTCTCCAGTCATCTCCATCTCATGTCCGACAACTCTAATGATACGACGACCTCGTCGTTAGGTACGACAACTCTTCTCCTCCTGGCTTGGCCCTACTTCTAGACCTTCAGTAAATTGGTACGACGACCCCGTCTTATGGTACCACGACCATTTTCTCCTAGCCAGCCTCGATTTCTAGATCCTCAGGAAAATGGTACGATGATACCATCATACAGTACGACGATTCTGCTGAAACTCGAGTTTGATGTCTTCACTGCATCCTAGCTTCCAAGCTTCACAAATCATCTTCCTCTTCTTCTTAGGTGCTCTCCAAGTGTTGTGGGACCTTCACACTATATCTGTAACTCGGGCCGGGCCGGCCCGGCACGGCACAGGCCCGGCCGTGCTCGGGCCTTACAGCAGAGGCACGGCACGGGCCCATATTTCATATCGGGCCGTGCCGTGCTGTACCACGGGCCGCTTCTCCGGCCCACGGCACGGCACGGCAGTGTATTAAGCGTGCCGGGCCGGCCCGAATTTTAAACCGGGCCCGTGCCGTACTAGCCCGAAAGCACGATTTTAGCCCGTCGAAAATTCACTAAAACACAAAAAACATCATTTTCAAAAGCATTCCACAGGATTTGAACAGATTTGACATCCAAATCTAATAATTCCATAACAGAATACAGATAGATTGATTAATGAAAAAACAAACATAATATTTGATGAAGTCTACAGGCAAGTTATAAATTCAATAACCAGAATTCTATAGCAATTACAAAAATAAACATATATTTGCTTTAAGTCCAGAACTCCAGATTCCATAACAGCAGATGCAGATCCATACATAACAATATAACATAAAGTTCAAATGTTCATTACAGACTTTGTGAGGTTATGAGCCATCTTCAACGTTAACGCTGCCTCGTTAAAAACCTTGCTAGGTAAAAACTCATGAAACTACAACCTACATGAGAAAACCCTAGAAGGAAAAGAGTACAGCTACGGCACACTCTCACTCAGTCTCATCAACATCGTTATGGTCCAAGTACATGTCAGCGAAGGCGAGCTCCAGGTCTTCATTCTCCACCGTGTGCTGCCCTCGAGCGGCTGCAAGTTCCCAATCCTTTACGCATGAAATCATCTCCACCATCTCGCTCTTCAAGCATCGTCGACGCTCCTCAATGACCCTGCCAACAAGAGAGAAAGTTGATTCTGAACTAATAGTGGAAACAGGAACCATCATAACATCTCTAGCTAAGATGGATAGCACCGGTAATGAACGCTTATGATCTTGCCACCAGCTTAGAATATTGAAGTCATCATCGTATTGAGTAATTGGATCACTGTCTAAATACGATGACAACTCAGAAGCTTGAGGAGGTGCAGCTAATGAAGGAGCAGCAGGTGTAGCAGATGTTGACGAAGTTCCAGCTAATCCAGGAGCACCAAAAATCTTCCCCCATGCAGTTCTCCTCCTGCCAGCGACACTTACAGGTGGTGTTTGTCGCTGTAGTCTAACTGTACCAAATTTTTCTTCATACTTGGAAAAAACACTTGTTAGTTCAGAACGAACATTGTCATAATAAGCAGCATAATCCACATCAGTAAGGTTAGAAAGCAAGTTCAATATGTTCATGAAACCCCTCATCTTAGCTCTGGGGTCTAAAACAAAAGCAAATGAATAGAGCAAAGGGATTGTCTTCCAGTACTTTAGAAATTTGGATTTCATTCTAGCCACTGCACCACACAACAGTCCATCATTTTGAAAAGTGTGCAAGTGCCCAGCGATATCAAGAATATGATGTAACATGAGAGGAGCAGTGGGGTAATAAACACCAGACAAAGCAACTGTAGATTCATAAAACAACTCTAAAAAGTTCAAAACCTTGTGAGCAACCTGCCAATCATCATCAGTAAGTAGTGACTTCCCATGAATTTTTTGGTATTCAGTTTCAATAAAAGGTGAGAATGTGCCCTGATATGGAACAAGATGTTTCAACATGAGATAAGTAGAGTTCCATCTCACATCCATATCTAACTGAAACTTTCTAGGTCTTACACCCAAAGCAAGACAATAGGTTTTGTACGATGCAATTCGTTGATTAGAAGAATTCAAAAAAGAAAACGCAGTTCTAAAGTCCTCAACAAATTGCTTCAATTCTGTCAAACCAGCTTTAACAATAAGATTCAAAATATGACATGCACATCTTTGATGCAAAACAGAGAACCAACATATCCAGAGCACACAGTAGTGATATAAGTCATGGCAGTAGCATTGGTAGAAGCATTATCAAGTGTGAATGAGAAAACCTTATTAGTTAAGGCCCACTCATCAAGAACATTGTTAACACGAGAAGCAATATTTGGTCCATTATGAGAAACATCAATCAATCTCAAGCCAAGCAACCTTTTTTCAAGTTCCCAATCAGGACTAACAAAATGAGCAACAACACTAAGGTAATCTTCCTTAGCATTGCCATTCCAGATATATCAGAAGTAATTGAAACAGCTGAACAAGATTGTAGTGAATCCTTAAGAGCAACACGCATTTGATTGAAAAGCTTAACAAAATCCCTACTAGTAGTTTGTCTACTAACTTGAGCATATCTAGGATTATGAGCAGTTTTAATATACTCCTCAAAAGCATCAGTGGCACCAAAACCCAAAGGAAGGTCTAAACGAGCAATCAATCGACAAAGTTGAGTGCGGGCAACATCAGCATTGTACTCCCAATGACAAACAGAACCATCAACATTTAAATTAAGCAAAGTTTGATTACATCTAGCACGACTATGTTTAGCAGCGCAAGATTTTTGATGACGTAGCAAATGACCAGTACCACTACTTGATGGAGCAGACAACACCTTCTTACAGAAATTGCACTTAGCACCATACCTGACCACCTTACCATTGATGACGCGAGAGAGTTTCTGAAAATCATCCCAGGCTTCAGAAGTGCATTTCTTCGGACGCTTGGCGCAGGTGCTTGCAGAAGCAGAACTGCTTGACAGACCTTGAGCATCAAGGTGATCTGCATCCGCAGCCACAGCCGCAATTGCATCGCCGTCAACGCCAACCCCGAACAAATCCTGAGGCCCAAGCCCATGTTGCCGGCTCCGGCCTCGGCGACATCTCCCTGCATGGCCATGTTGTAGTCGACGGATGTCGGATCCATCGGAGACAGAGGGCAGCTCAGGAGAGGTTAGGGTTAGGGAGGACCGGAGGAGTGTCGAACTGCCGAGGAGCCGAAGGGGTGCTGTCGGTGGGGTGGGCGGCTGCCCGGTGGGCGGTGGTCGGGCCTGTGGCTGTGGCCGACTTGCTTTTGGGAGGGGCGACCGGCGAGCCGGCGTCCGGCGAGCACGCGCACGCGGCAGGCGAGCAAGCGATGCCGCGACGGCGCCGATGGGAGCGGAGGAGGCGGAGGCGCGGAGGAGGCGCTGACTCAACCGAGGTCCGGGAGGCGAGTCGGCGGGCGGCAGACGGCTAGGGTTAGGGTTAGGCCGTTAGGGAGGACCGGAGGAGCCGAACTGGGGAGAGAGTCGACTGGCGTCTGGCGAGTGCGGGGTGGGCGCCTGGGCGGGGGACCGAGACCGACTCACCGCTTTTGGGAGGAGCGAAGCGGGCTATCGGGCCGTGCCTAAACCGTGTCGGGCCACATTTAGGCCCATCGGACACATCGGGCCTTATACAAACGGGCTGTGCCGTGCCAGCCCAACGGGCTACAGTGTCGGCCCAAGCACGCACGATCACCGGGCCGTGCCGGCACGGGCCCACTTATGCTTGGGCCGTGCCGAATCCGTACCGGGCCAAAATGATCGGGCTTCGTGCCGACCCATTTAGCCCGACCCAGATGGTCGGATATACTTCACACACGTTGTTCACCACCTCTACGCTAGTGAGGCATAGCTAGACACCCCCTTGATAGTACCGGTTTTTCCTATGGCCTCAAAACCTAGCTACACAAGCTCTCCTAGCTTGATCTCCATGCTCCAAGGTCTTGATCTATTCTTCAACCATATACTCCTCTTGATTCCGTCTAGACCTATTTCTCTACTAACCCACACGATCCCATATGTGACACCCCAGGTGTCACTTAAAATTCATCGACTAAACCTCACACTCAGAAGGCAAATCATTGCATAGACCAATGGAATTATTGATTTAAAAATTACCCTTAACCTCTACACAAATTTTGTCAATTTTTGAGCATTTTTGAAAAAAATCAAGAGTTTTGATCTCAGTACCAAAATCTTTAGCAAGCGGGCGCAAATTCCATCTGACCTTTCTAAATCCATCAAATTCTCAATATAACCCCATCAATATTTTTACATGGAAATTAAGTTCACTTCAAAACAAAATTTTAGAGATTTTACCAGAATTTTTGGAAAGGGTTTAACCCCTTAAAAATTCAAACAAAGTTGTTTTGAATTGAAAATCCATAAATTTTTAGAAGCCAAATTAGGACATTTTCCAAAAATAAACGTTGTTTCAATTAATGTCTTGAGTGCCCACAAAAAGTTTCAAAATTTGCTAAACTCAGCAGGTGTAGTTTCTGTTTGAATTTAGAAAGGAGATTTGAAATATTGCAAAATTAAAAAAAAAAAGAAAACCGGCGCTGCGCGCTTGCCGCACCGCCGCGGCGGCAACCGACATGCCGCAACGGCGCAGACCGCGGCAGACACCGGCAGCCTCCTTTTTCTCCCACCATGTCCCATCTCCGGCCCGGAATCCAGCCTTTTCCCTCTCTCTCTCTCTCGCTCTCTCCCGCTCTATCTTTTCTCCCCCTACGCACACAATGCCGCCCGCGCGCGCCAATTGCCGTTGCCACTCCTCTGCACTCGCCCGCCGCTACGCCGCTCAGGACCTTAAAAGGAACTTTGCACAGGCGTGCTCGAGCAGCAGCCGAGCGAGAAGAACCGCGCCGTCATCGCTCCCTTACTTCTTTTTTTCTCCGCGCGCGAGCATGCCCGGCCGCCATTGCCGCCGCTGCCTTCCTCACGTGGACAGCGCCGCTGTGTGCTCCCCCCCCCCAATGCTCCACCACTGTGCCGTCTAGACTTTCCTCACCCCCCTTCAGCTCTTAGTGCAACAACACCTCCCCCAGTCCACTCCATCGCTGGGAGCGCCCCGCCGCCAAGGTTTTCATTGATTCCTCCCTCATTGCTTGATTTCGATTCGATTCTTCCACCTGCGGGCTCTCTCATCCTTACGCATCTTTGTGACAAGGTTCTACCTACAGAAGGTCGCCAGTGAGGACGAACTCACCGCGCTATCTCCACCGCCAGTGTCGCCGTCGAGAGTTGCTTGTCGTCGACCAATCTCCGACCATCGCCGCGATCTTCATCACCGACCAATCGATTCCACGTGTCACGGTGATGCTCCCAGACATCTCAATCGAACCCAAAACCCCCTCCTCCGCCGCGCGCATCGCCGGTGATGAACTCCCGCCGCCCCTGTTCTGGGGTTTTAAATGATTTTGTTATTTTCTGGCCGAATTTGTAAAACGCATAATAAATCGATGCAAGCTCTAAAAATGGTGAATCAAAATTCTCTCGAATCCTTGTAAAATACTCTAAACATCTGATGAAACACTTTTTCATGAAAGCCCATGGAGCTGCAGAACTCTTCTAGAGCTCTGCTGACCACGACACACTTCTGCCAGAAGTGTGTCGGGGCCAGCAGAATCCCCAGAAGTGTGTCATGGCAAGCAGAACTCAAATGTTCTGTTTTTGATTTAATACTAGAGTTCCAGAACTTTTCTGGAGCTGGAACTTCTGTCAGAAGTGTGTCATGGCAAGCAGAATCCCCTGTATTTTTTTATTAGAATTTAACCTTAACAAGATTCTATGCATACCTGTAATTGATCTCTAAACTGCCATTTTAATTTAATATTTTCTAAACTACATCATGCATGTCAATTGAAAATCAAAATCCCTGTTCAAAACTTCAGTATAAAGGCTTGCTAGTGGATCTATCCATTTTCATGATTTTATCATGCAGTTTAGTAACTTTTCTTGAATTTCTAAGTTTAAGTAACAGAAACTTGTATGAAGTTTTATAAAATCCAAAAAATTCAGTTCCACCCCAACCCAACTCCAAAAAACATATTTCAAAGAGTACTATCCACTAAAAAATAATCTCCTAGTAGGACCTACAACTTTATTTTAGCCCACGTAATTTAATTAGGCCAATAATTGATTTCACTAAAAGTCGAAGTTAAAAATCGTAAGTGTAATTTGAACTCACCACGACATGAGTAGACTCCCTAGAAGTAATGATGAAAACACCATATTACCTTATCTAATAATAACACACTTTGTTATTTGCATCATGTAGACGTCAAGGTGAACGAAGTAGTTGCAGATCCGGGGCTCGCTTTCCCTGAAGAAGCTATCACCAACAAGGTAGGAGATCAAGGCAAGCCCTGGTGCACAACCTTTTTATAAGTTTTTCCTTTATCACTATGTGTCGTGAATGTGCATCAGGTTGTCAAGAGTTGATTGAACCCCAATGGCATATGTCTCCTTAGGGAACCCTACCGGTATATTCGTATAGGTAGCCCGTGGTAGCACGCTATGCTTAGCTATACTTGCCGGTAGAAGTCGAGCAGAGTGCATGCTGCTCGTGAGTGCTAGGAGTTAATTGAAATTGCCTACTGAGACACACAGATCATGACTATGTTTAAATTAATGAAAGATAAAACTGGAGGGTCAGACAAGGGACAAGTAGGTCAGCGACTAGACCGGGTCCAGGGCGACCGTAGTCCTGTCTGATCCATATGGTCCAAGCCTGATCGAGCATTGAATGTACTGATCATATGCTGGGATAATGGAGCCTAGTAAACCTACGTAACTTAGTGATTGCAAAGTCGAACCTACCCTATGGTGTTTGATCGGAGGCGGTCTAGGGACGGGAGTTGTGAGAACTCCACAGAAATCGTCCGGGACGTGTGTTCTGGTGGGATGCGGCACTGCGAAGGTAGCGTAGGAGGGAATTGACTTTGTGGAATCTGGTGTGAACGGTTGCCGTGTGCAATCTGGGACGCGCACGTGTTGTATGATTAGGTTATCCCCGCAGGTGTAAATTGATTCGAATCGCTATCGCTCTTGTTTATGAGTTTGCTTGTGAAACGCATCATATTTAATTAAGATGTTGAGTTATGACAATGAATGGATTATGTTGATGATTATTGTATCTTTTGCTTTCTCTCTATGTTTGTTCGGACTAGTGCAAACTAAAGTTAAGTTTTCCTAATCACTTAACTTGAGCTAAAACTTGACCAGAGTAGGGGCTAGTGTGCGAGTCCTTTTTGCAAGATAACCTACCCTGAGTCAGCCAGCATGTCTAGGTGTCGACTGTAGACAGCCAATTTGACGGGTCAGTCTTGCTGAGCTTTGCAGAAGCTCATGCTTTGCGAATATGTGATTTTTAGACGCCGACGATTGTACCTACGAGGGTAGCTATCAGTGGGAAGAGCCGCTCTCGGAGTTCAGGAACATCCAATGGAGCACTGTGATTCGCCGCATTGACTTTAGGTGGCTAGTAGCATAGTACCCATCGGCAAGTCACATGCTTTTGCTTAGTCTATGAGAGTCGGAGTCTGTATCGTCTCTTATACTTCCGCTAAAACTCTTTTGTTCGTACTCTATGGTTTGTAAGACTTAATCTTAATTATGGAACTGCATTGTATTAATTCTCTCATCCTGTAAATGATTCTGTTTATTCTGCCTGTATTGTACCGTGTGTATGCTCGATTCGCTGAGCATCGCCCAAAAGGGTCCTGACGAGACGGATCGTCCCCGGTTTCTGGAGCGGGTCTGCACACTATACGTGTCGTCCTACTTTTCTCTAAACAATCCATATTTGCATCGTTGACATCCATCATCGCCAACCCATCGATACTCAGTGTTTTAATTCTTCAGTTCACATATTTTACACATATATCTCGATCAAATGTCGGCCATATCCATCCCACCAAGCACGTAGGTGTAAAAAGGAAAGAATACATAGATTAAATCTTTTTTTATCAGATTTTTCCTTCCAAAATACATCTTCCTTTTATTTCTCTAATCACGCCACCAGGCCGCCACCGCCGCATCGTGCCTTCCCGTCCAGACCCGCACAACCGATTGGCATGCCCGTTCCTGGTGATCCGTACAGCTAAATTCCACGAACGTTTACCAAAAGATGCCCTTGATGTCCTCCACAACATATCCAATATTCGCTGCAATCGGAGCCTCAATGCCTCCAGGATCTGAATCTTGGTGGCAGCAGTTCAGGGCTCCAGGCAGATTCTGTGCGCATGTCGGTAACTTCACCTTTGTTTTCTGGTAATTCTGAAGTCCTCTTAATGTGATCCTTGATCCACAGTGTGTTCCAGGAAGTTTCATTTGGCTCCACCCAAGGGCACGCTCAGACCATCAAGGATGACACCAGGAACGCCTTTTCCTTTCCAGCAGCCGCTGCAGGACGTTTAGCAGATTGAACTGCTCGATCTCCTTTTCAGGTGAAGTTCTGACAATATTATCATGTCCTAATTGTATCCAATATTTCAATGCACCTTTTGGTACAATTTCATGTTCATACCTGCTCCCCATTGGTGCGAACGCGCACATCTTTATCGCAATATCTCAGCAGGACAGAAACCATGCCTTGTATGTTTGTCATTGTTTTTCCTTTACATCCAAGAACATCCGAACGGACCACCCATGTCTCTAACCATGCGTTTGCAAACTTGATTGCAGTTCTCACCTTGTTTCAACAAATAATAAAGGATGTCCACGTTGCAATCCCTAGATCGTCGCTATCGTCGTCATCCACTCTCGACCATTTGGTGAGCCCTTCTTGTCCATCGTCACATATCACTCTCAATTATCCTTATCATTGTATGATATATCTTAGATTTGTTTGGGTGGTTGTTTGTCGCTAACATACGCAAACAAGCACTCAAGTTTTAGAACGACGGACTTTAAGACCAAGAGTTATGATCAACTAGTAACAACATTTATCGAGGCAAATGTCCTTGATCATCTTGCACCTATTCTTTCTCATTCTATAAATTGATTGCATGCTTGAGTCAATATGCGGGAACACCTATGATGGGGTTTACCAGAATTAATTGATTATTTCTTGTCACCTGATACTGGGGTGTTAATTGCTTGGTAGATCTTGCTTGGTTGCTGTGTTAATTGGGAAGGACTTATCAAATATGATAACTATTAACGGTGCATATATAAATGATTGGATGGTAATTAAGGATGTGGTAATTACGATGATGGCAAAGTTGGTATAAAGGACCTGAGGAAACTGGAACGGTGGTGGGTGCCGATGGCACAGGTTGGGCTGGTGGATTGTTTGCTGGGGGCCTATCAGTAGAATTAGAGAGCAGCCACCCAGGATAACAGTGCCACCTCAAGAATAAAAATGGGATAGATTTGGATGATTAATTAGGTGCTCTTTCGGTCTCGAAAGGTCATCCTAGGACAGGTGCCGAAGGTGTTCTCCTCCGGTGAAACCTTAGCAGGCGTGCGCGTATTAGAAGACCCTTCGAAAAGGTCTCATAGTAAAACCCTGTCGCACACCAAAGGAAGTGTGAATGTGCGTCATGAACACGACATACAAGGGTATTCACGACTTGTGGGTAAAGTGGTGCCACCTCTGCAGAGTGTACAACTGTGATGACAGTCGTGCTCATGGTTATGAGCGGCCTGGATCCTCATCTAAATAGTTAGATGGTTTGGAAGATTGGGATGGATAAGGATAATTTGCACCCATAATTGGGTTGAGATTTGGTTGATTACTTCACCTAGTAATTAAAATGCTAATTTATAAACTCCGCCACTAATTGCTGCACACTGCTTGCTAGTCTGCCTTGTACCAGCCAATCATGTCATATTTTCCCACAATTGCGGAATATGGCAAGTACTCACCCTTATTTTCTCCCCCCCCCCCACCCCCCTCACCATCATTGAATATCTACAGGAGGAGAATGGGTTTTCGTCCCAAATGGAGCAACTAATCACTAGGCGTGCTGTCCACCGGTTGATCGTCTGGTGCAATGGACACTTTCGCTTCGTTTAGTTCATTTAGACCATCAGCTTCTCTTTTATTGTAATAGACTATTTGCTGTGTTACTCTGTGAACGTTGTAATAATTTGGATATGGTTGTATTCTGAGATTCATGATGACATCACGGTTTATGTGTAACTTGTCCTGGGCACACAAATGGAAGTCTAGCTTTATTCTTAAAAACTAGGCATGACATAAGCACTCAAAGATATTCTCTTCTTTACCCAAGTGCTTCTATTTCTTGGCCCTCCTAGGGTTCCTCTGCTATTCCACTGGCCACAAGTCTCTCAAACAACTGAGAGGGGCGACTATTTATAGGGCCAACCACGCCCACTAGCCGTTACACTCAAGTCCCTCTGCGCAGACTGATGGTACGACGATACCATCATATGGTACAATGACTATATCTCTCTAGTCATCTCCAGCTTAGCTCCAACAGCTCCAATGGTACGACGACCCCGTTGTATAGTACGACGACTCTTCTCCTCCTGGCTTGGCCCAACTTCTAGACCTTCTATAAAATGGTACGACGATTCTACTGAAACTGGAATTTGATGTCTTCACTACATCCTTGCTTCCAAGCTTCACAAATCGTCTTCCTCTTCTTCCTAGCTGCTCTCTAAGTGCTGTGGGACCTTCACACACATTGTCCACCACCTCTATACTAGTGAGACATAGCTAGACGTCCCAACCCCCTTTAATAGTACCGGTTTTTCCTATGGACTCAAAACCTAGCTACACAAGCTCTCCTAACTTGATCTCCATGCTCCAAGGTCGTGATCCATTCTTCAACCACGTACTCATCATAGGCTCAACATGGGTCATCATCAACATTTGCGAGGCACTTCACTCTTGAGACTGTAGATGGTAGTAGGAGGTGCACTCAACTGGTGAGATCATGTTCATTCAATCACCAAAACATTCATACCTTTAGGGCACAATGGTCATGAAGCTAATAGGGATACTTGACACCATCGGGTCGGGCGTGGTGGCGGTGCTGGCCGTGACGGATGACGGCAATGGCTCCACGGCACTGCACCTGGCGGCGATGGAGGGGCGGATGGACGTGCTCGGGTACCTCGTAGAGGAACTCCGCCTCCACATCGACTGATGAGGACATCACACCCATGGTTACACACAATCCTTCTCCCGCTACGACAAATGAAGGACCAATCACTTGAGCTCGGGCACGACAATTGAATCTAGAGGTGAGCTCGTTCTTAAGTACGAGTTTATATTTTACTATGGAGAATAGATTGCTACCTAATGATTATATTATGATTAGGAATCATGGAGAGGTCAAGGAAGGCCGTGGAGACCAGCTACAAGTCGGACAAGGACGTCCAAGCCAAGTAGGAGATCCAACTCACGTCTACTTCAAATACAACTCGGAGTCCAGGAGCAGTCCGCACTAAAACGGGTGCCCAAGTTGCATACGGACTCCGTTTTAGGTGATCTACCACTTCATGGAAAGATGACGAGATTATCTTTCCAAAGGGACAAGTCCCACGCCCAATTTCCTCCAGAGTCCATGGAAATCATCAAAATATTGGACAGTCCAGAATCTGTCAGGGTGCTACGACACTGACTTTGGGCCGGTTGGCCTTGTACTGAGTTAGAGTCCTTTAGTGTTGTGTCCAGGGGACTTGCACGTCCTCAATTCCTTTATATCCAGCTGTCACACCACCATCAGGGTTCGGGTTTTGCTTAGATTATTCCTATTAAAAATAGTGTCGCCGTTTCATCGGTTTGTGAAACCTCAACTTTTGTGAGTTTAATTTTCATCTGCAATTTAGTTGCTTTCTACTTCGTTCTTGCTTGTGTTCTTCAATTCGCAGGCAAAGACTAGCCTTCTCGGCGAGGTCATCTGTGTTCACGCGGGTGATAACCAGAGGAGAAGTGGTGCTGCGATTGCGTGGTTCGGAACGTGCCATTCGGAAGCCGGATCGATTTGGGTCGCGACTCCGCCCAAATCGTTGATTATCAGAACCCGTAGGAAGATCGGGACCCCGTTCCCATCAAGTGGTAATCAGAGCTTCAGGTATTCCTCAGGTTCGCCTTTGTTTACCCTAGTTCCTTATTTTCGTTTCATCCTATAGTCCATAAAAAAACCAAAAATAGAATCGTAGTTTTAGGTTACATCCTGTCCAAAACCGTGTTTAGCCATTGCATATTTCAATTTCAGAGTCCGTAGTGTTGAGTTTGTGTCCTTAGTTTATGTGTTGTTGCTGGTTTAGATCGTGTCTTATTACGGTTTGTTTTGCTTCCGCCGCTTTGTGTGAAACCCTAACCGTCATTTTTTTCCCTACCCTTATCCCGCCCTGAACTTAGTTTGTTCCATCGCATTTGTTGTTTCGATTTGATCAGCCACCATTAGTTTCCAACTTGTCCACAGGTTCCGCCATCAAATTCCTTGTTTTTCCGCTACCCGATTTATTGTTCGCCGTAATACGCATACTGATTCGGACATCCTTCCATAAAACGGCCATAACTTTTGCATATGAACTCGAAATTAGGCAAACTTTATATGCAAATCGATCGGCAGAAAATTTGGCATCTGATTTCACCTGGCTTTGCTTGGTTTGCGGCTTTTAGAATCCCCAAATTCGCCCCCGAAGGTAGAGATATCCGAGGCCGAACGTTCTGCCCAAATTTTAGGCAGCTACGGAAATTTCCACAGACCACATCTTTGATCCAGTTGCCCTGAAAATTTTTCTAGTACCTATCTCTGTGCTCTGCTTGCTGAAAAAAAAATATCAAAAATATAAAAGAAAAAGAATTTTTTCCAAAAATATCAAGTACTACTCAAAAAATATCAAGTACTAGTAGGAAGAGTGCTATTGGTGACAACATAAGTTTTAGCGACAGGGCATAGAATTGGACGGCTTACCACGTTTGACAATTGCTTGGGCTGAATTGAGTTTCCTTTTTCTATTGATCTTTGTGGCTGTTTTTCCTATACCTCATCTTTGGCCACGTGTCATAACTGTTATATGACACATTTGACCAACAACTAGGACCAATACTTTGGACACTTATTCAATATTACTATCTGTTTTTGATCTGTGTTCCACTCACATATATTTTGGCCTTTCAAGCTCCACATAACCCTTCTGAACAGGCACAAATTCTTCACCCTATAATCGCAGAATCACTTCTCCCATGTATCTTTGCTTTTTGTTCACTTAGATGTTTGCAAGAACTTGGTCTGAAACTTCCTGTTGCAGACTGAGAGTACCACAATCCTAATCGCTTCTCCCATGTATCTTTGCTTTTTGTTCTCTTTCATCATGTCAGGTAGCGACAAGTCGACAGTTCTAGCGGACTTCAACGAGTGTATCAGCCAGGGCCAGTTGAAAGGAGTAATTGACAAGGCACTAGAGACCATAGACGAGAAGATCTTTGTAGCTGTGACGAAAAACTTCTTCAACCTGAATATAGGCCCAACTCTTGAGGGCTTCACCACTCAGTTGGCTGCTATCTCATCGCGCCTTGATGCGTTCGAAAGGCGTCCACCAGCGGGCAGCAACGATGACCAAGATGACGACGACGATAATGCCGCTTCGGTCTATGATGTCGACGGCAACGTGGACGTGCGTGCAACTCAGGATGCACGACTTCAACATCGACTACGCCGTAACCGACACGGTATGGGAGGTAACAACAACAACAATCACCATTTTTGCCCTCATGATGATCCTTTTGCTAAAGTGAAATTTTCCATACCGTCATTTTCTGGTTTGTTTGATGCTGAGAAATATCTTGATTGAGAGATGACCGTAGACTAGAAATTTAGTTCTCACCTAGTTTCTAAACAACATAGAGTTCGACAAGCTACTAGTGAGTTTAAGGACTTTGCTATTATTTGGTAGACTGGTATAGCTGCTGTAGGACGTTTACCTACCACTTGGGATGCTTTGAAAACAGCCATGCATGGTCGTTTTATACCACCTTCTTTTTAGCAAGATATGCCTTTTAAACTACAGCGCTTAGAGTAAGGTAGTGATTCCATACAAGATTATTATGTTGAGCTGCAAAAGGGCATGGCGTTGTGGGGTAGTTGAGGATAAAATGAGGATAAAGTTTATCACTTTTATGGGGGTTTAAGGCGTGACATTCAGGACATCGTTGATTATAAAACCTTTAACAATGTCAACTAGTTGTCCACCTAGCTATGCTTGCAGAGAAAGAATTGTAGGGACGACAGGACGCAGCAAGGACAAGCACCAGCCGCTCCTTCCCACCTAGTACGACTACATCTACGGGAGCAATGCAGTCTCCGTCAAGCTTTCCTCCACCTCCTTCACCAGCAAGCAAGCGACCTTCCATTGCGGCACTGCCTCCCTCGACACATCCTGCGGAGTCTTCTAAATCTTTTGTGTAGGGACCAGCGAAGACTTCGCCTTCCACTACATCCATGCGGCGCACCTCTGGCATCCAGTGCCATCGCTGTCTTGAACTTGGGCACGTGCAGCGTGACTGCCCAAGCAAGCGTGCCTACATCGCCACTGATGACGGAGGTTATGAGAGTACATTCGACATTAAAGATGCGGAGGACGACGCTCCGCAATCTCCGGACAATGTTGTTCTCCGCAACCACGACGCCACCGTGTACCATTCCATCGTTGTTCAGCTCATCCTCAATGTGGAGGTAAGCGAACCGGATCAGATCCAACGCCATAACTTGTTTCAGATTGAGTTCGTGATTAAGAATCGGCGAGCACGTGTGATCATTGATGGGGGCAGCTGTAACAACTTGGTGAGTTCTGATTTGGTCAATAAGCTCGGCTTGACCACGCGACCACATCCACATCCATACCATATTCAGTGGTTGAATGACTTCGAAAAAGCTAAGGTAACACTATCGTGTCACGTTCTTTTTTCCCTTGGTACTTATAGTGATTCTGTGGATTGTGATGTCGTTCCTATGCAAGCATGCTCTCTTTTGTTGGTTCGTCCTTGGGAACATGATAATGATGCTTTGCATCATGGTCGTAGTAATAAGTACACCTTCATGCATAAAGGGAAGAAAATTACTTTGTTACCCATGACACCTGCTCAATTTATTGAATCTGATAGGGAAAGAGCTGCTAATGCTAAACAACCACCTCATGCTAAACCTGAAATTCAGCAAGATATCACTTTGAAATCCCATGTCATGCTTGCTACAAAATCTGACCTTGCTGAAATTTCTGATGGTCCTTCTCCATGCTATGTTCTAGTGTGCAAGGATGCCTTATTTTTAATGGATAATTTGGCTTGTATATTTCCACCTGCGGTTGCTAACCTTTTGCAGGAGTTTTGCAATGTTTTCCCTGATGAGATCCCTCGAGGACTGCCACCCATTCGAGGGATCGAGTACAAGATTGACCTGATTCCTGGTGCAAGTTTACCGAACCGTGTGGCGTACCGAACCAACCCAGAGGAAACTAAGGAAATTCAGCGTCAAGTCCAGTACCTTTTGGACCGTGGGTACGTACGTGAGAGCCTTAGTCCTTGTGTTGTTCATGTTCTTTTCGTTCCGAAAAAAGATGGTTCGTGGCGCATGTGTAGAGATTGTAGAGCCATAAACAACATTACTATACGATATCGTCATCCTAGTCCTAGGCTAAACGACATGCTTGACGAGTTGTATGGTGCTACTATCTTCACTAAAATTGACTTGCATAGTGGTTACCATCAAATTAGAATAAAACTTGGTGATGAATAGAAAACTAATTTTAAAACTAAGTTCGGATTGTATCAGTGGTTAGTCATGTCTTTCGGTTTAACTAATGCACCTAGCACTTTCATGAGATTAATGAATGAAGTTTTACGTCCATTCATAGGTAAATTTGTGGTGGTTTACTTTGATGATATCTTGGTTTATAGCAAGTCTATAGCTAAACATAGGGATCATCTACGTGCTGTTTTTTCTGCTTTACGTGATGCACGTTTGTTTGGTAACCTCAACAAGTGCACCTTTTGCACCGATCGAGTCTCTTTTCTTGGCTATGTTGTGACTCCACAGGACATCAAGGTTGATAAGGCTAAGGTGGAGGCAATTCAGAGTTGGCCTACGTCCATGACGGTTACGCAGGTGCGGAGTTTTCTTGGCCTAGCGGGATTTTATCGCCATTTTGTCAAGGAATTCAGCACCATTGCGACGCCGCTGATCGAGTTGACGAAGAAGGGCATTGCTTTCCAATGGGGACCATCACAGGAGGAGTCCTTCACGCTTTTGAAGGACAAGCTTACACACGCACCATTGCTCCAACTTTCTGATTTTGGTAAGACTTTTGAGCTTGAATGTAATGCTAGTGGAATTGGAATTGGTGGAGTCTTGATACAAGAAGATGATGAGCTGGAGTTGAGGACAACTCCGCTTCAAGAGGGGGAGGATGATGAAGAAATCGCACCGATGAT
The DNA here is from genome assembly GCA_001182835.1 of Oropetium thomaeum. NCBI lineage: Eukaryota > Viridiplantae > Streptophyta > Magnoliopsida > Poales > Poaceae > Oropetium > Oropetium thomaeum. The sequence continues at coordinate 944,474 of LFJQ01000067.1, read as the reverse complement.
TACACACAATCCTTCTCCCGCTACGACAAATGAAGGACCACTCACTAGAGCTCGAGCACAACAATTGAATCTAGAAGTGAGCTCGTTCTTAAGTACGAGTTTATAAGTTACTATAGAGAATAGATTGCTACTTAATGATTATATTATGATTAGGAATCATGGAGAGGTCAAGGAAGGCCCTGGGACAAGGACGTCCAAGCCAAGTAGGAGATCCAACTCACGTCGACTTCGAATCCAACTTGAAGTCTAGGAGCAGTCCGCACTAAAATGGGTGCCCAGGTTGCATACGGACTCCGTTTTAGGCGATCTACCACTTCATGGAAAAAGAACGAGATTATCTTTCCAATGGGACAAGTCCCACGTCCAAATTCATTTAGAGTCCATAGGAATCATCGAAACATTAAACAGTCCAGAATCTGTCAGGGTGCTACGACACCGACTTTGGGCCGGTTGGCCTTGTACTGAGTTAGAGTCCGTTAGGGTTGTGTCCAGGGGACTTGCACATTCTCAATTCCTTTATATCCAGCCGTTACCCCACCATTAGGGTTCGGGTTTTGCTTAGATTATTCCTGTTAAAAACAGTGTCGCCGTTTTATCGGTTTATGAGACCCCAACTTTTGTGAGTTTAATCTTTATCTGTAATTGTTGCTTTCTACTTCGTTCTTGCTTGTGTTCTTCGATTCACAGGCAAAGACTAGCCTTCTCGGCGAGGTCATCTGTGTTCACGCAGGCGATAACCAGAGGAGACGTGGTGCTACGATTATGTCGCGACTCCGCCCAAATTGTTGATTATCAGAACCTGTAGGAAGATCGTGACCCCATTCCAATCATGGACCCCCGCAACGACAGAGGTCTGAATGATTCTGCTTCCATACCCCACATTCAATAGACCATTCCGATTGGATTTTTTTTTGCAATGGAGCCAGTCTTACTTCAATCAAAGCTTATTTGGTTTCCACTGATTGCAAAAATGTTGATTTAGAGTTGGAGGATTATTTTTTCTCTAATGACCCGTCAAATTATGTTGTGGGGAGTGTTTTTACCAATTTGTTGGATATGCTATATCAATCCTATAAAAAGGGGCAGCAGTCACTACCGAAAACATGACCTTTGCCGGGTGTTTCTACATTTGCCGAGCTCATTCCATTGGGCACTCGGAAAATAGCGTATTTGTCAAGTGTACGCAAGGAAATACTAGGCAAACCAACGACACTCGGCAAAAACACTCTTTGCCGAGTGTCTCAGCAGTTACACTCAGCAAAGACAACTCTTTGCCGAGTGTCAACGAAATACCGTTGACATACACAAAACATTCGGCAAAAACCTGACACTGTTAATGGCAGTTGTCACCCGTTATATATTTGCCGAGAGCCTAAAGGTGACACTCGGCAAAGAACCTCTTTGCCGAATGCCTATGAGCCGGCACTCGGCAAAGAGGTCTTTTGTCGAGTGTTTTTGCTTAGCACTCAGCAAATATTTTTTGTTTTTTTTTTGTTTTTCGCGCTTCAATTTTTTTTGGAGTGTAAATACAGTGCATTATAATCACTCTTCAAATTTGGCACATTTTATACTCTGTTTGCTGTATTTAACTAGTTAATTTTATTTAATTCAATTGTTTTGAATATGTCAAATTTGAAATGTAATTGATTTTAATAGTGGAATAAAAATAATAGAAAAATGATATTTATACTTTTAATATTTGAGTAAAGTTAAAAACTGAGCGAGCAAAGAAAATTTGGAACATTAGGTATAAGAAACATGACCGCGAACTTGTTAGCATATTGTTTTAACATTAAAAAAAAAACAAACAAAGTCTGAAATCATGATATACAACTTGTGCTATCAACATGATATATTAGTTGGAGAAAAAAACATGATATACTAGTTTGAATTTATACTTGTGATTCAAGATACGGGGTGTATTGAGTGATTCAGTTCCAGTTAGTAGTGGGATTGATTAATTCAAATTCCGAACAATAAATATATCCATCATAACGTAGGGACAATTTAAGATAATGACTACTGAACTGATCGTTGACTTGATGTTATGGTTGTGGTTTCTGCTAGTTTGCTATTCTATCAAATAGCTATATGTTTAACCATGTGTTCTATTTTTTAGATTATGAATATACTTTTACCAGCTACATGCGATACTTGTGACATTTGTGCATGCTCTCTAGTCTGTTTAACTATAACCCCCTGGTTACCATTTGCATAATAGTAGATCAAGTATAGTAACTATAGCCCTTCCGTTACTTGTTCATTTTTCTTGTTGAAATAATCTAGTTCTTGTGGTTCAAGTGTTCCAAAGCATACTTTTGGCGCTATTACACCAATGGCCAAGACAGGATTGCAAGATTTCTCAATCAAAGATTCATCCGTACTCGAATACTTTAGGAATAATATTATATTAATTACAGGAGAATTGTAGCAATGCATATGTTTTGCCAGATGAATTAGATATTGGTTGTAGTTTCTTTTTCTGTGCCTAACAAAGTTTCAGCCATACAAGGAAAAGGTTAGATGCCTTGATACACACTGAACACTTATAATCTTTTATTTATTCAATTTATATTGAAAGTGCATATAGTTGAGCTTTTAATCCTTAACCAACACATAATGGATCTTTAAATCCTTAACCAACACATAGTTGAGCTTTTAATCCGTTGATAGTTCACATACTTAACTTTTCACTACAACACACCAGCCTTTACGAGGCATATCATAATGCCTTCAAAAGTGATAAAAACGCCTCCAAAACCCTTTAAAGTCATTTTAAAAAGTGTCGGTGATAGTTGCTTCGCTAAATGTCTTTAAAAGCACTTTAGTGAAATGCCTTAAAAACTCCATGAATCAAAGGCATTTCATCATTGCCTTCTATTCTTTTTTCAGGCATCTTAAAAATGCCTTCCAAGATATTTAGAGGTGTCACGCAAACACCCTCAAATATAAGAGAAGGCACCTTTTAAAAATGCCTTCAAAAGTCATCCATATAGACCTACCTACCAATAACAAAAACAACCCAGATTCATGTTTCAATTACTTCATCTAAACATAAGCTTTAAACATACACAATTCCAATAGGTTGCTTGCTTGAAATCAAATAAACAGTGTATGTTGACTATTACAAATACTAACAATGCTTTCGGTTACAAGTCAAACAAATACAAATAACTTAATATAACTATTGAGTGCTGACCGGGTAACGTTATTACAACCAAGTAGTGAGAAGAAATAAATACGACTAACTAAACAGCAAGAACCAACATCTGCAGCTAGTACTACATTACAGCATCCTACATTGTAGTAACTTAGCGATGAGGACCTTCACTCATCTTCCTGCAAAATAAGTTTCAGACAACAATTACAGTGGGGTTGCGATCCAGAGAACATTATTATGGTTCAATGAATTAAGAGGCCACATATATCAACCGCAACATACAATTTTGACATACGTTTTTATATATAGTCCAGCAAACATGAAGCACACAACATTTTAAAACAGTAGGAAACTTACTATGGAAGATGTGAAGAATGAAGAAGTGCCTTTGGTGCAGAGTTGTTACTCGTCTTTCCTTGTATCCTCCATACCTACACTTATAGCATCCCACTAGTTATATATAACTGAAATGGTCACTGGTACAAGAATGCTAGTTATGTATGCAGTAACAACACTGCAAAAACCAGTAAACTATCTGTTAAATATAGTTTCTACTGCAGAGGTTAGAGGCAGGACTAATCTAAGAAGCGGTATTATAAGACTGTGAGGGCACAGTCAGGCGACGATGATGCAACATAAATGGCAGTAACAATGCATGGTGCGATTATTTTTTTCACGCAGCAAAATTCTGAAACCAAGATTGAAAACCAAATTTTTCTCGGGAAGATAGTGATCATCCATTGCAATTTCGAGAAAACTGTACTCTAGAAAACTGTAATGGATACAATATATGATGAGAAGCCAACTCAAAAATTCAATACAACAAGAACATTTGTACACACTAGCCTTTACAAGACATTTGTAAATGCGTTTACAAGATTTTGGAGAACTACAACGAGAACACCAAACTGCATTACTCTAGTTCTACTAAGTTCTTGCTCCGACAAAATCATATATGCTAGTGCCTAATGCCATTACCAATTCAAATAAACCATAAAGGCCACCAGATATTTATATGTACCTCAAAAAATTGATTCCTCTACTTGTTTAGAAAGTAAATCATAATATGCAATTTTGAAACATGATTTCTTTCATGTTTAGCAAAACAGGAAGCACGACATCTTTAGCAAATATGCATAATGAGAATCTTACTTTCAGATTTACTAGCAACGAGAGCTGGATATATGATAGTTTCTTGTCTCTTCTTCTGCAAATTGGGACGATGAATTGCCTTTCGTCTTGTTACTTTTTCTACCAAACTTCTCTTCCATTGATTTTTCTTTACAGATCTTCCTTGTACGCTTGTCTCCCGCTAGATATTGTGAAGTACCACTTGAATTGTGAAGCTTGGTTAGCTCTGATTTTGACTGAGTACCATTGTCTTTTTTGCTCCGTGAGATGTGACTAATCGCATCAGTTACCTGCATTTGGCATGTTTTAGATTTCAAGTATAAAACTTAGTATTATTATTGTTCAGGATATAGACATACCTTAGAGTGCAATGAGGTCACATCAGAACATATGATCTGCATTTTATATACAACAATAAGAATTTAATGAGTATAGCACATAGGATCTAAAAACAAATGAATAGAGAAATTTTAAAAGTCATACATTTTTCCTTGGCCATGGGATGCAACGTGCAGTGGCACTTCCTAGCTTCAATATATTCCCTTGTGCACGGGGAAATAATGTCATTTGGTTAAACACAACATTGACCAATACCTCTACACAATCTGCTAGTGGCTTCCCATCGCTGGCTTTGGCATTCATGTTAGTTGTTTGAATGGTGCCCAATGCAACTGTCATGTTACTATTCGGAGATACCAGACCAACTTCCATGCCACACGTTATACCCTTCCCCAAATCCTAGAAATACATTACAATCCTAATTATTCTTTTATATATCATCAAATACAACATAAGACAATAATACAAGAAAACTGTAGGATCATAAGACAATAATACAATCCTGAAAATAGATTTCTGTATTGCACTAAAAACTAATTCGTTCCTAAACAGATTTCTGTATTGTCACTAAAAATTTCTAGAAATTAAAAAGACTCAGTAGGCATCCGTAACAACAAGCCTCATTCAAATCTGATGACTAGAAAAAAAATTGCAAGCGATCAATGATCAATCATAAACTGAACGAGCCGAAGGAAGATGGATCATAGTGAAAACACAAAAACTTCAATTACCTCAGTTGTCTTATGAAGCGGTGGTTGAAATCTTCTGTACTTCTTTTCCTTCTCAAGGCTTAGTGAAGGTGTCTTATCTTTTGACTTTTGATGCCCCGATGTTGTAACCTTCATGCTGCTTAGCAGATTTGGTGACACAGTAGCCATTTGTTCCTTAGGGTTGAAGAAAACACTAATTAGCAACAACAAAAAAATTTCTGAACTTATCGTACTTTGACTTCTTGATTTACTTTAAATTGTAATTGCTGATGTGTAACTGAATCTTCTTGGTTTCCCACATCCTGGAGAGCTTCTAAAAATGGACCAACCCTAGGACTGCTATCAACAGACAGGGCCCTTTGAGGAGCAGAAATTTGACTTTTCAACTCATCACATTGTTGTTGTAGCTTAGCTTGATTTGTCATGAGAGTATCCACCACACTCCAAAGTTTCTTATTCTCTTGTCTTACTTCCTGTACCTCAGCTAGAGCTTCAAATACACGCTTGGATCCCACACCATCGACTAAAAGTCCTAAGCCATGCCTTGTTCTGTTCTCTCTGAAAATATTTTTGAATAGAGATCATTGTCGTCATGAGCATCCTGTGTGACCAGAGAAGGATTCTCTTCAAAGGCTTTGTCGATTTCACCCTGAATATAAAATTTATCAGATTTGGTTCGAAGAAATAAGCAAATGCAGCACCATATAGATGAGGCAACTACTTACTATTTTTTCACCTCTGAAATCATCAACTGGTTGTCCATTTCTCCTCGTATGTGAAACGACAAACAGCTCAGAACGCCCTACTTCCCTTCCTTTTTCTAGTTCCTACAAGTAAATTCAGAGTTCAGAAAAACACTAGCCAAAAAAAAGAAGGAAAACTTAGATGGCATGCATGGAGATGCTATCAACAAATACCAATTGATCGAGAACAACCGCATAACTTCTTGACCCAGTGGTGTGGCTTGTGTTAAGCTGTTGTCTTCTACTCTCTCTATTCTTCTCGGATTTCCTCTATGCACCCAAGTTGAGAATAAAAATTATCAGCATAGACAAGAAATGTGGAAAGTAGTAAAAAAATTCAATTCTGCAGAAATCAGCCTACCTATGCTTCTGTTGATTTCCAGTGATTTACAAGCCAGGCCCACTGAGGACCAGGAATTCTAGCACCACAACCATTTAAGATATTTTCTCTCTTTGATAATTCAGCATTGAAGTACTTCCTCTTTAGGACAGACTTAAAGTCTTTCCATTTCTTGCTAGCAGATCTCAACACCCATGGCTTGTAACAATCATTGATATTGATGAAACCCTACATTTACATTTGGTTTAATTTTAATTAACACTATAGTTTGATTCATTTAAAAGCAATATATATCATGCGATATACCTGAATTGTTAACCATAGCTTTTCTTTAACAGGCTTATCCACTTTACTCCAGTTTTTTGCAGCCATAGAGACCTCCTTACCTCTAACAAGGTAGCCAATGAAATTTGCTAATTTGCAAGTTTTAAGTCCACATGGCTGACCAAATTTGTTGAATTTCAATTGAATCTTGCTGTTATCATCATGTTCTTTCCATAGTTGCTCCATCTTGGTCGGACCTCTAACTTTCCTTGCTCTTCCTTCTGATCTATGGTAGAAAAGTAAAATCAAATCTTGATATATTTTTTTATATAGGAAAAACAGTGAACTAATTTTCATGTGCTTTAAGTACTCACCTTTGCCCATCTGTTGTAAATAATCTTCAATTTCATCATAATCTTCATACTCATATTCACTTTGTTCGCTGTCAGTTGTGTCCCCACCGTCAGTATCTTCAGTTTCATAGTCACCATCTTCATCACTATTGTTTATTTCATCTTCCCATTGGGTACACATCTGTTCATAGAATTGAAGCTAAAATGATCACAGAAAAAAGCTATCTATGTTGGTAGTTAACACATGATTTTTCAGAATTGTACTTATTTACCTTTTGTTGCTTTGGTGGTGGGAGATTAAGCTCCATAAAGCTTCTCTTCTTACTTGATTCAAACTCCTCATTAGGATGTTTACCTCTGCTTTCTCTTAGTCTTTCTTGGTTCATTACTGCAATATATACAACAAAATTTAGCATGTGCCATAAGGTAAAAGTATGAATGCACAAAATAAGGATTAATTGAAGTATATAAAAAAGCAATATGTGCAGCAAAACTCTATTTTACCTTGGACTAGCCAATGGCAGGTCAATAGTCATTCCATCAATATCAGTCCTAACCCAACTTTCAATCTCTTCATCAATACTAGGATTGGCTACTAGATTTTCAATTGGAACGCTCTGACCTAGGGGATAATATGTACAGTCCTGGTCCTCAATTTCGCCAATCCTTGCTTCCACATCGAAAAGGTCCCTTACACTAGCATCAACCACAAAATGCCAATCCTTATCAACAGGATCTTGCACATAATAGACTTGTGTAGCCTGTGTCGCTAAGATAAATGGCTCATCAAAGACTTCGCTGCCACTGTTTAATAGATGCTTGAAATTGACTTGTGTTCTCCCATATTTGTCCTTTCGAACTCCTCTACCCAGATGTACACTATCAACCCAATCACATTTAAACAAAACCACATGTGCCAAGTTTGAGTAATTTAATTCAACAATTTCAGTGATACGACCATAATAAGAAACATCTCCAACAAGTGGATTACTATCTTTTGAACTTGTGAAACTAGATGTCTTTGCAACTAGAGCAACAGCATCACATTGAGTGACTTTCCCTTCAGCATAACTCATTGTGTGGATGTGTACCCATTTATAAAATAGCTGTTATACTTTTTTACCATCATATATGGTTTTTCTGCTAGAAGTTTCACTTCTGTAGGGACCTCATTACCCCTAGCAATCAACCATTGAACCTAAAGATGTAATATTGTGTTAGTGCGTTTTAAGAAATCAAAGATTATCTGAACACTAAACTTGAAACAGATCACAAGCACTTACATGATGTGAAAACCAATTATGGAAGCGACTGTCACTATGCCACCTCATGTCTTGTGCTGTCTTTGAAGACATGAACAGTCTTTGAAGCCTCTTCTTCAATGGAAAATGTCGAACCACCTTTGCGGGCACTTTGTGGGCAGGTCTTCCATCGCCTCCATTGTTTACATTCTTCCACCTACTTGAATTACACACAGGACAAGATGTGGCATTGGCATACTCTTTCCTATATGATATGCAGTCATTCTTGCATGCATCAATGCACTCATAACCAACACCAATAGCCTTCACGAATTTCTTGGCGGCATGGAAGTTTTTTGGTAGTGCTTCTCCTTCTGGAAGTGCATCCTTAATCAAAGACAAAAGTTCATCAAACAACCATTACTAACTCCCCATATATTTTTTATGTTTAGAAGCCTAACAAGAAATTGTAGCTTTGAGAATTTTGAACAGCCCCGATACAACTCGTGGCTACCATCCTTTACTAATTTGTAGTACGCTTCAGCATCACAATCAAACTCATCATCAGCCCCTAAGCCTCCAGTGTCATACATACCAAACCCTTCCATTAGCATCTGGTCTATGTCATCTCCTACAATAGCTTCTTGTTCACTGTCCAAGCTTGAGGCGACACCCAAACAGGAGATTGCATGCCTTCCCCATGATGAATCCATAATGTATATCCTTTCATGAACCCATTACTAATTAAGTGACGACGGATATCATCTTCCTCTAACCAATAATTATTCCAACATCTCCTACAAGGACACAAAATTCTATTCTGGTTCACTGAAGTAACAAGGGCAGACTCTATGAATTTAGTCAGGCCTTCGTTGTACTCAAGTGACATCCTAAGTAAAATAATATAAATCATATACGGATTGATACTTCATTCAGAACTGAAATAATAAACAACCTAGTTAAAATTACCTAGGGGCTCTCATCCATTTCTTGTCCATGATTGACAATCTAATTGTTTATCACTCAAATTACCTAGGGGCTCTCATCCATTTCTTGCCCATGATTGATAATATAATTGTCATCCAGAACCAATTTATTTAAGTACACATGAACAACTCAAACCGTAGCAACCAAAGACTACCTCAATCATATAATTTCAAATTGAACCAACCAATTTAAACGTAATGTATGTAGTCAATTTACCACACACGATAAAATTAAAAGATTAGAGAGGGGATCAGAATGGAACGGTAGGGTTTATATAGGGTAGGGTTTGAACAGGGGCAGTACCTAAGGGATAGATGAGTGAAGGATGTCGAGGTAGAGGGGGATTTGGCACATCAAAAATACCTTGCTGCATGTGGGGGAAGGCGTCGAGGCTGCGGCGCTGCCGTGCCGCGGGCGGGGTGAGTCGTCGCGGGCTTCACGGTGCCTGTGCGTCCAAGGCGCTGTGGAGACGGGTGCTAGGGGCGCGGTGGAGGCAGGGTGCCAGGGCACGGTGGAGCAGCTGCTGAGTTGTAGGGCGCGGTGGAGCTCCCCCGACGAGGCAGCGACGGCGCGACGCAGAAGCCGGCAGTGCTCTCTGTTTTTTTTCCTTTCTCCGTGTTCAGCTGGATGGGGATGGGGATGGGGCACGATGTGGATGAGGATGTCTCACGTAGGACAGGGGGTGGAGTGCTATTCATTCTTTGATTTTGTGGAGGAGTTTTATGTAAAATACACAATCCATGGAGGCATTTTTAAAATAATGCCTTTAATTTTAGCAGGCTATTTTATAAATGCCTTAGAATATGTAGACATTCGAGGCAATCTGTCTAAAATGCCTTGTAATACTACTGCATAGAAGGCATTATTAAATTTTGCCTCAATAGATGTTTTTTAAGGCATTTTTAAAAATGCCTCTAGCTAAATGCCTTTAAATCTATAACATCCTGTAGTGTTTTGATTCGTCGTACGGTTTCTCCAGCATTATCTACTAAGATGTCATTTATGCAATGGCAACTTATAGCACTAAAGACAAGAATTATTCAACTCTTTCATAAAATGCTTACCATTCCAGATTAAATTTTTATGGCAAGTGAAACCCCACTGTTCTTGTCAGCATTTTTTGGAAGGACTTCTGCTACAAAGTTCCTTCTTGATAATAGTGCTGATCCAACGTTAGTTAGCATATCTGGATCACCTCTCCATGGTGCTGCAGGGAAAGGTCTGTCTATTTATCTCAGTTCATTTTTTTCATAGTTCAAACTTTGAAGTACCGCCATACTCCCGAATGCTGATGGAGAATTTGCTCACCTTGTTATATTGAGTTACTGGAGCGTTTTTTTTCTAGGTCAATGTGAAATAGTAGTGCTGCTTCTTTCACGTGAATCAGTGTGGATTTAGTTGCCACAAATGGGACCCCATGCATTCAGCTGCCACATTTGGTCAAGATGGCACAATGAAGATTTTATTGGAACGCCATGCAGATGTAAGACACTAGTTTATTGCTTCCTCCCTATATGTTATCAAAACCCAGTTTTGCCTACCTTTTTGATGAGTGTAAATTCGAGAACATGGAACAAGATTTAGGCCATAATTGGTTCTTCCAAGTTGAACATGCTTTTTATTGGTAAGAATGAAATATTGCAGCTCTGTTTTCTCGATTTCAATACTTACACATCTCTGTCTTTTTACATTGAAAAACAAACATATGAAACAAATGATTCGATATTACTTTGAAGTTGTCTTTTGTTTTCCACAGCCTAATAAGGTTTTCAATGGTGATGAAACAACATTGTATCATGCCATACAAGCTAACGGTATGTTTGGCGGAGATTATTGGGCTGATTTATTATGCAAATGGATTATAGTTTATAAGTGATTATAATTATCAAATATTTTAAAACTATATAATTTGAAAATAACTTATGGATGATTGTGATCATAATCACTTACGAGTTTTAGATGTTTGGATATACAAGAATACTTATGAAATATAATCCGTTTGCATAATCAGTTTCATAATCTCCGCAAATACACCCTAAATCTTTAGAGTGCGTGAAACTACTGATTGAGGTTTGGAACTTCTTTGTCGTTATAGAGCTTCCCTAACTGTAGTCAGAGCTTTGATTTTGATATGGTTGTTTAATTGGTTCAGGCTGGAGCTGATTTGAGTTTTATTGACTTCAATGGTTTTACGAATGTGATGGTAGCCGCAAACTGTGGCACACCTGAAATTTTGAAATGCTTACTTGTCGCTGGTGCTAGCCCCAATATTCCAGATGAAGTGTGTTATACTCTTTTATTCCGATCCCTCATTTGCTGGTTTCTCTCTTTTCATATCATACTCCAAAATTCGTGTTTGGCTGTTAATTGATGAGCTATTAAACCAATATCATCCTTGAGGTAATATTTAGTAAATTTTTTCAAGCCTTTGGACTGTGTTATTTTATTATTCAGACTGTTTTGTTGGATTTTTATATATATTCAAGAAAATAATAGGTAAACCTTTGATGTAGATAACATTAGGTTTGCCAAGCAATACACTCAAACGCCACAATGACTATGGCCCCTACAATAATGAGATCTGCTCCGCTAGTGTAGCGTGTTCTCCTTTTTTCTTTTTCTTTTTTTCTTTGAGGTGTGTTCTCTGGTTGGTAATGGATTATCTATTTTTTCTTTTAAATTATTTGGAATGGCACAATCTGTTGCATTTTGCACCAATACTATATTATATACGGTTAAAATGTTTCTACTAATTAAATATGTTCCATATTTCAAGGTGGATTTTTACAAATTATTCCCATATAATAACTTACCATCATTAAGGCATCCCATATAATAAATTACAAACAATACTTTTGCAATGAAACTTCTATTGTCTATTTCATGTAGTATTTATAAAGATTTACTAACTTAAATAGCTTATGCATGTTGCTCACGTGCATTACTCCATGAGATTTAAGTGAGATTACTCTGATTTGCGATAGTCTATATGAGTCACATGCTAAATTTTGCTAGTGCCTTGCCTGTTGTGAAATATTACCACACCTCGATGTATGATCTTTGTTGACTTCAATATTTGACAATAGTTACCTTTGGCTATTATAAAATGCAAATTATCAAGCTCATTAGGTATTTTTCTACTTATCTACATAAACCCTCTAAATAACCTCTAGGGTGGTATTTGAGGTTGTTTTGCACATGTGGGTTAACATGTGGATAGTAATATGAATTGAATATACCGGAATTGATCTAATCTCATAACGAAATTACAATAACAACAAACGAGAAGCAAATGAGAAAAATAGGAAATAAAAAGAGAAAATAAGGCAAGAAGAATAATGAACCAAAATGGTTAAGGGGAAAAAAGGGTGAAACTAAGAATCCTCTATCTACAATATGATTAACTCCTTACTCCTCCTAGTCAAAGTTATCTCCCAATTCATCAACTCCTCCTACAACAATTTTTTTTTCCTCTGTCGTTTTTCACGTTATCTAGGTGAAGCGCCCCTGGTATTCCAGATGCAAAGTATACATTATTATACTACCCTAGATCAATCGCTGGTACAAGTCTTTCATCTGGTGGTGATACAAACCTCGATGAGGTAATGGGCAAACTCATAGAATGCTATAATTAACAGAACTATAATATGACATAAATATTATTATTTCTAGTAGCGAACACTTAGTGGAAGCAGCTAGGCGGTAACTCTACTCCACGGGCATCTTGCGTACGTACAAGATCATGGCTTATTCATCTTCCTCTCCATCGAGTGTGAAGTCAGGATCCTCCTCTGTAATCAGCAAGCACGGATGAGTACAAAAGTATTCAGCAAGTTTCAACACTTGCCCTATGGTGGGGGTATGATGTATGCAATTGGCAATAGCAAGTGTCAAGCCATAAGGTTTATCTTTGCATAAAGCTAAATTTACACATTTAGGGTTCATTTTATAAAGCAACATTTACAGAAACATCATATTAGAGATTAAGTATAGTCAAGTTTTAACATTGTCAGACCCCTGTCTTCAACAACCTTCGACGAGAGGTCGGTCCTAAATCTGTAAAACTACTCACATATCGACAACAACTACAGTAACAACAACAACCAATTCTTTTTATTCCCAAACATATTAGGGTAGGCTAGAGGTGAAACGTGAAAGATAAACTCAGGCCTTTTAGTGTAAAACAAGCCTTTTAGTCCCAAACTCACGCATCAACAAGGAGTAATAAGTATCCTGAACTAGTTGTTATGACCTGACCATAGCCTCATCCTTGACCATGGACACGGTTATTCTTTCTGTCCGAACCGCCATGGGTTCCTCCCTGTATGACATAGTCCATTTGATTGGGACAATGGTACGCACCTATGTTTGGTGCCCCCTCTCTCACTTCCTTGTTAGATCCTGGTTCCGTGCATGATCTTTCTCGGACTTCTGAAAAATGATAGAATTGGCTTTTCGGGTGGGCGGGTCCTCCTGTTGATATGGTGTTGGCGTGGCGCGTAGGCGTGCAGAGCGGGGAGTAGAAGTTATGCTTGTGAGTTAGAGCGTAAGAGATAATGCGGTTGACATGGCGGCGAGCTATTGCTGTTGTCAGGTATCCCAGCCATGACGATCCAAGATAACCTCTCCGCAAGGGGAGACTTTATTCTTTGATGCTTACAACCCTGGACGTGGCAGTCCTTATAGCCGGACGGCTCACTCAAACTTAACTGAAATAACTAGTTTTTTTTTAAAATAATATTAATTTAATTATTAATTTCAAAAATGGGTGTCGATTTAGAAATATTGCAAAAATAGAAGGCTGTCGGTCCCTGAAAGACCGATAACAGGCCTGTCGGTCGCCGGAAAACCGATATGACCTATCGGTTTTCCGACGCCCGACTGTCTGTTACGTTCGGTGCCACCTGGGCTATCGGGCCCGAAAGGCCTGTCGGTAACTGGATTACCGACAGGCCACAGCAGGCCTGGCCCAGTCGGGCCCGGCCGCACCCGACTCTGTCCCTAGTCGGTAATCGGGAGACCGACTAGGTTAAGTAGTCGGTTTTCGGGGGACCGATAGGTCCCCCTATTTCCCCCGGCCGCTCTCCATTTGCGTCGCGCGGCGCAGAGAGAAGCTAGAGAGAGAACCGAGAGAGAGAGAGAGAGCGCGCGAGCGGGAGAGAGAGAGCGCGCGAGCGGGAGAGAGGCGCGGACGGCTCGCGCTCGCGGGAGGAGGAGGAGGAGCGGCGGCGGCGGCGGAAGAAGAAGAAGAAGAAGAAGAAGAAGAAGAAGAAGAAGAAGAAGAAGAAGAAGGTATAATATTTTTTTTTAGATTTAGTAGAATAATAGTTTATGTATATTATAAATTTAGTTTTATAATGATTATTTAGATCGCGGGAGAAGAATAAAAGGGAGAAGAAAAAGAGGAAGAGGAAGAACGAGAAGAATAAGAAGTAAGTATAATATTTTTTTAATTTAGTAGAATAATAGTTTATGTACATTATAAGTTTAGTTTGATAATGAGTATTTAGATAGTAATTTTATTTATATGAGTATCTTCTAAGTTCATAAAATTTATATTATATACGTATAATATATATAGAGTATATGGAAAAAAATTTTGATGTTGCTATAATTATAATAAAATGAAATAGTAAATAAAGGGTAGTTAAAAATATTTTTGTTGTCAGGATGTCCAGTGTCGTCAGATTCAGAATATTTTATGGGGAAGGAGAAATTAGACACTGAGAATATGGTATAGATTTGAATGAATTTTCATATGTGGATGGTTGGTTTAATGGACCCTGTGAGGTGCCTAGAGTGGAAGTGTGGAAATGGTTGCAAGAACTGTTGAATATCCCATTACATGATCGGTTAGTGGTGAAAGTTTTAATTCCTAAGATATACGAAGGGGTATATAAATGGGAGCTTTTTGAGATAAAAAACACAACAAGTTGGCGGAAGTTCGTGTATATGGGTATCCAGAAAAAGTTTGATCACGTGCTGCTTGTTCAACATGAATCAAGGAGCACATCGGAAGGGCATGAGGAAGTAGGTGAAAGTTATGTCCATGTTTCAAATAATTTAGCAATTGGTGAGAGCACGGAGCAAAATATTGAAGTTGAGAATAATAGTACCAGAGAACAGATTAATCAGACGCAAGATGAGGTGGGAGGAGGCCGGATGGAAATGATGGTTGTAGATTATGGAGAAGAGAATGAGGTTATTGTAGATGAGATGCAAATGGATGATGATGAGTATGAAGATTTTATTGAGACACGGGGCGGGTGGAAGGAGGGTGATGAAGAGCCAGAGGACTGGATTGATATGGACAACATGGCATGTGATGATGGTCACAAGTCAGCCTGGGAATATGATGCTGTAGAAGTGAGGCAGGGGCAGATGTTTCGTGATAAGGGGGACTTGCAAATGGCGGTGAAGCGGTAGGCGTATTCGGAGAAGAAGCAGTTCAGGGTGATAATTTCAAACACAACAACATATGATGTAAAGTGCATTGCTCCAGACTGCACGTGGCGTGTTCATGGGTACCTACCAAAGAATGAGACATCATTTGTTGTCTCTATTGTGGTGCCTCACTCGTGTATGTTGAGAAATACTCTTCTGAAACATAGGAATATGACAGCAAAATTTGTTGCTGATGTACTGTATTCAGAGATAGTGCAAAAGATTGCAATATCTCCCTTTGCTATCATGCATAGTATACAGAATAGATATGGGTATGACATATCGTATGATATGGCATGGAGGGCGAAACAGAAAGCATTGGAAAGAAGGTTTGGCACTTACGAGGATTCATATCATAATCTTCCAGCATTACTTGAAGTTGTTCAAGCTCGGAACGCGGGGACTGTAATTGCGTGGCACGACTTTGTCAATGCAGATGGTAACAAGGTACTTCAACGTGCTTTCTGGTCATTTGGATGCATGATTGCAGCGTTTAGATACTGTCGACCCGTGCTATGTGTGGATGGTACATTCTTGACCGGTAAGTATAAAGGGTAAATCCTTACTGCTATTGGGGTTGATGGAGAGAATCAGATTGTGCCAATTGCATTTGCATTTGTGGAGCACGAGCGGACCGAAACTTGGTTGTGGTTCCTTCGGTGGCTTAAGAGAGCTGTTGTTAGAAATAGGCCAGATGTTTGCATCATACATGATCGAAATGCTGGTCTATTATCAGCAATTGATATGTTGCAAACGAATAGTACGGACGAAGCATTTTGGCCAGATTTACATAGTCGTTGGTGCATGAGACATTTGGCTGCAAACTTTCACCGACAATTTAAGAGCAAACGTCTGATGAATATGTTCAAGCAGCTATGCAAGCAGAACCAACGTTCAAAATTTACTAAACTATTACAGGAGCTTGACAGATTAACTAGCAATCAAATGAAGGAATTAAGAGATACGGCTCTGCCAGGTTATGATGCAGAGGCACTTCCTTTGGATCCTCTTCCTAATGAAGCACACAGCGTGACACGAAGGCGGAAGGGGGGAAGAAGAGTGAGTTGTTTCTCGGACTGGATTGAGGAGGAGTCAATGGAGAAATGGTCATTGATAGAAGATAGAGATGGATCCCGTTATGGTATAATGACAACTAATCTCGCAGAGGTTTATAATTGGGTAATGAAAGGTACACGAAGCCTTCCACTTGTAGCTATCGTTGAGGGTATCACACGTGGTACACAAACATATCTGCAAGAGCGTTATGCTCAAGCAATGTTGAACATGTGCAACCATCAAGTACTGTACTCCTCTAAAATCACGGAGTATATGCAAGAAAAAAGTGAGAAAGGTGAAAGACATTTGGTTCGGAGGACAGGTAACAGAGAACTAGTTTTTGAGGTGCTGTTGCGCGGAAAGAGCGGACTTGGCATTGCTCGTGCTGAAGTAACAATGGAATGCATATTGTGGCCTGATTTGAACAAATGTGAGTGCACATGTAACAAGCCAAAGTTGCTGCATTTACCCTGCTCTCATGTCTTCACTGCTTGTGCTAAGGGAAATATTGACACCCATAATTTTGTGTCACCATACTACTTCAAAGAAGCAGTGGAGGCTACATGGCGTGGTGAGTTACTTGGGTGGAGAGTTGTCTCTGACTTCACACGGCCACCACAGGGAGAACCAGCTTGGATCCCGGATCCAAGCAAACGAGTTATAATAAAGGGTCGTCGCAAAATGCGCCGGATCAGGAATGACATGGATGCTAGTCAGGCACGTGGGGGTCGCAAAGAATGCATAGTTTGTGGAGGTAACCACCTACGGAAGGATTGCAACTTGTACATAGTGGAAAGGAGACCTGACGGCGCGGATGTGCGACGTGTTCCAATGCGGAGGGGCGCCCGCATGGAAAGAGGAGGACCATCTACTTAATTCTGTCATGGGTACTATATATTTTGTCGTATTGTAATATGTACTATTTTAATTTGTTACATGTGTGTTATGTAATATTTTAAGATGTACTATTTTTATTTGTAACTTGTGTAGTAAGTGTTATGTAATATCATAAGATGTACTATTTTCATTTGTAACTTGTGTACTAAGTGTTATATTACATTATGAGATGTATTTTTTTTATCATACTGTAAGATGTCATATTTTATGTTGTTATTAAATATTGTCAATTTTTT
The DNA here is from genome assembly GCA_001182835.1 of Oropetium thomaeum. Classification (NCBI taxonomy): domain Eukaryota; kingdom Viridiplantae; phylum Streptophyta; class Magnoliopsida; order Poales; family Poaceae; genus Oropetium; species Oropetium thomaeum. The sequence continues at coordinate 926,573 of LFJQ01000067.1, read as the reverse complement.
CTTAAAGCCATGGAGTTGATTGATCCGGTAATTGATTCCAAGCATCGCTCTAACTCTGAGACCGGTGATCTTTACGATCCCCTTCGACTACGGAGCTTCGTCGACTTTTGGAGAGTGGACGACCGATGGGTTCCGAGGTAACCTACTAATTCACAAAGTATTGTTGTTACATATTACACTTCATTTTGAAATAATGTTGTCTTGTTTGTAGGTTACAGGCATGTGGATTACTACCACTCGCCCGGATGTTGGACCCCAGCGGTAGGAGGTCTTCTCGGTTTCCCGCTGACCGTGCGCTACTCACTGCTTTGGTGGACCGTTGGCGACCAGAGACCCACACGTTTCACCTACCGGTAGGTGAGATGGCTCCGACTCTACAAGACGTGTCCATGCTATTAGGTCTCCCTCTGGCAGGGGATGTGGTTTTCCCTCCTCCGGTGCAAGCAACATGGAAGCATGATATCTTGCATCGATTTCACGATGTCCTACCTGGACAGGATCAGCTGCAGTTTAATGATAACCACGGACCTACGAAGATATGGCTGCAGCAGTTTCGAGCAGAGGCGCTGACTGCAGATGCGGAGGATTGGAGAGTGCAGCGCCATTTAGAGGCCTACCTTCTGTGGTTGTTTGGTTGGGTCTTGTTCACGAGCACGCACCAGGACACCGTTGATAAGCGTCTGATAGGCCTCGCCCAGATTATCGCTGACATAGACGTGGCACAGATGCCCCAATATAGTTGGGGCTCTGCCGTGCTAGCTGCGACCTACAGAGCGTTATGTGATGGTTGCAGACGTAGGACTAGTGCCGGATCACTTACTGGATGCCCTTTGTTTCTCATGTTGTGGTGTTACGAGCGCTTTGACATCGGACGACCTACTCTTTCCGCGTACGATCCATACGATGATGACCTGTACACGGATGACGACGATGAGGTGGACAGGCCTACAATGGGATCCTTATGGTGTACGCGAAAGGTAACCAAATTATATTTCAATTACAGTTAATTTGTCGTATATTAGAGTTTGTAACTAATTTATTTATCATAATGCAGATGACTTGGGCAACAGGCACCGTCCGTAGGGGGTATCCAAACTACGTCCTTGCGTTTGATCAGCTTAGAGCTGATCGTGTCCGATGGACGCCATTCAGTCCAATGGAGGTCCAGAGGCGTGCGCCTCACGGGTTGTCGTCCCTGTGCACTCGTGATCACCGCATATGGTTCACAAAGAAACACCTTGTGTATGACATCGTTGTCGAGTCATACGCCGTGAACCGAGTTATGCGTCAGTTCAGACTACTCCAGCCGTTTCCCATTCCCCGACCACCCGTCTTTTGTGACCATATGTAAGTATGATTTACTTTGCAAACCGTTTCATTGTCGATAAGGAGTTACTTTTTCAACCTGTAGGGAGTATACAGTAAGACATTATAAATATCATTGCAGGATGACTAGGAAAGGCCAGGGCCTCGCGTACGAAGATTCATGGGCCGCTAAGATGTTGCCTTCGATTGAGCAGTGGGCTGGTGCTGCTCAGGACGTTTGGGTCCCCGCTGGCCCTTTCATGGAGGAAGCGTATGTTCGGTACTTACAGTGGTACAGCACCAGAACACGCATTCGTTGTACCCGGTGCCCGCGGAGATTGTGGACCATGATGCTGACATCACAGACACGTTCGCTCCGCAGCCGGGTTCGGCATACCACATGCTGGTACGTACTTTCCATTGAGCTATATTTTCTGTGTCATGTGTCATACTCATACTCATATGTAACATGCATGTAGTCTGAAACATGTGCGGAGGTCGCATCAGAACTTGAGGGGTACGCCCGGCGGTGCGAAGCGAACCCTCCTAGGTTCGATGCGCGGGAGATGGCAGCAGCACTAGCTCGCCTTGCACGACGCTGCAGGGACGCCCTTCGGTGCTCATCATGTTCGCAGTCCTACGACGTGCGTCCGTGGTCCCAGCCAGGTTCGATCCAACCTCGCACTCGCCTATATTTCTGCAATTTGTTACAAGTGAAACATAGTTTCGAAATCATAAATTGAAATATATTATCTTATAAAAAATTACTGGTTCCGTCGAACCTGCCTCTGCAGCACCGTCATTCCGTTCTCAGGAACCCTCCTCTTGTCGGCATCACTGGGACGCCGCCCCGTCTCGTTTTCATGAGGCCGGGCCATCTCAGTTTCAGGAACCCGGGCCGTCTCATTTTCAGGAGTCCGTGCCATCTCATTTTCACGAGCCCGGGCCATCTCATTTTCAGGAGCCCGGCCCGTCCCATTTCCACGTCGATCCATCATCCATCCCTTTTGGGACCGGTTTTATTCTGACACCTGGTTACCAGGCACCAGCAGGTTCATCTTTTCTTTCCCGCACTCCATTCATATTATATTTTGAAATACCCCTTCATTAAGTGAAACTAATAATGCTCTTATTGTAGGTGACCACACAAGGAACATCACGGGCTCCCTTTCCGACGAAATGACGTCGTGGACCAACGTGGACGTGGAGGGTTATTCACAGATGCCCGGAGCTCCTATACCAAGTCAGCCAACGCAGCAGGAAGAGTCCACCCCTTTGGAGGGTACTAGGACTCGCCACGCACCGGACCACCTCACTTACCCGTCAGGGCAGATTAGGCACCGGAAGACGCGGCGTCGTGATGCTTGAATGTTAACATATCTGTTGTACTATATTTATGCGTCACTATAATTATGTTCTACAGTGCTTATGTTGTATTATGATTATGTGCATTATCAGATATCTATTACGTATTTCAATACTTCTATCTCCGCCATGTGCTGTCATATAACGTCTGTCTCCGATATGCGCTCCCACAAAGCGTCAGGGAATCCAATAAAGTCTGTCTCTGAAACGCTATTTAATGCCACTGAAACGTGTCGGCCATGAACACTCCGATACCCTATTCGGTCCTCTGATCTCCGACATGTGCTCCCACATAGCGCTAAGGAATCCAATAAAGTCTGTCTCTGAAACACTATTTAATGCCGTTGAAACGTGTCGGCCATGACCACTCCGATACCCTATTCGGTCCTCTGATATCCGACATGTGCTCCCACGTAGCGCTAGGGAATCCAAAGTGTTGCACGCCGTCTCTATATATTATGTCGTGCCCTCTTCTTCATGCATATACAAAGTTCAAACTACCCAACTTCATCAATGGCTAGTAGAGGTCGTGGTTGTGGAGGTCGGGGGGCCGTTCCAACCCCTCCTCCAATCGGCGGACCAACATGGTTTAGTGAACCAAAACCAGAGTTCCCTCTAGAATTCAAGTCTGAATTCAGTCCAGGCAGTCCTCTGCGACCATATGATGCTACGAAGGAGAAATGGCCCAAGTGTAAACATGGTGCTGATGCTGTCGTGCAAACGATGGATTACGGCGAGGATAGTGGTCGTCGTTTTTTTCGCTGTCCATACGGAGCGGTAACTATGAATTTCTAATTTACTTTCACATTTAACTCTCTTTATTATGCAATAACACTCTTTTTCATGAACATATTATTTTTTTCACAGTCGTATGATGATGACGACAATTGCGGATGGACTGCATGGGTTGATCCAGAGGCAATCTATCCGTATCGGCACTTCAGCACCTACCTGGAAGACAAAATCTTCGACCTCACCCAGCTGCTAAATGCTCCGACTCCTGAACCATCCAATGAAGATCTTGTCATTTCCATCGCTGAAGATGATGACATGATATGGTGCGAGGTCCCGTATTGTAAATGCCCACATCACAAGCCTGGACCTACTAAACCTCCTTCGCAACAGCGCTCTTCCTCGTCTTCTCATTTCCACTAGCTCTAAGTCTGCTACTAATAATCGTCAATACCCTGCACTTACCGTAGTGTTCAAGGGAATGTATTGTATTTGTATCTCACTCTTTATCGAACAAGTAATGTATCTTTGCAGTTTTAATACTCCTCATATATATTTTTTAATTTAATAATATTTTTTCCTCACTATAACGTGTAATAAAATATTTTTTCCCAGAAAATGAACCTGTCGGTTCTCTAATAACCGATAGGCCTGTCGGTAATCAGAGGACCGACAGGCCCCTTTCGGTATTCGCCTCGCCCGACAGGCCGCAACAGGCCACAAACCCTAGGGTTCGGGGACCTGTCGGTCCTCAGTCTACCGATAGGTCCCTGTCGGGTCCATTTTCGCCCGATTCCTCAGATCCTACGCGCCACGTCGACGCCTCGTCATCGCCACATAGGCTATCGGTTTTTCGGGGACCGACAGGCCTCTTGTCGGTTGTCCGGCGACCGACAGCCTTCTATTTTTGCAATATTTCTAAATCGACCCCTATTTTTAAAATTATTAATTAAATTAATATTATTTGAGAAAAAAAAAACAAATAACTAGCTCAATCGTAGCAGACTGGATTTCTAATTAACTCCCATGATTATTTGCTACTGATTTCTGTTTCCTAGCCACTTAGTCGATTTGGCCTCTGATACGTGCAGCCTAAAGAGGAGTTCACATCATTTCCCCTCTCCCCCACAAACAACTCATCTGTGAGCTGCATTGCAGGATAGCGATGCTCGAAATCTTCCATTTGGTCCCACGTTGCTTCCATTGATGCATGGTCTATCCAGCGCACCAACATTTTCCAGATGATACCTCTATCAAGCGAGCGTGAACCACCTTGGAAGGCGTGGGAAGCACTCGACCATTTTGGAAGTCCTGCAACAGCGGAACATCCGCTGGTGGTTCGCCATCAAATTTCTTGAGCAAGGCGACATGAAAAACATCAAGAATCTTGGCTTTAGCAGGTAATTGTAGCTTGTGCCCTGACTGTTCCAATACGTTCTAGGATTTTGTATGGCCCATAGAACCTTGGCCTTAGCTTACCTGCGGTCGTTGGAGTGATTCCGATAGCGTGTTAGTCGTCTCCTTTATATTACGGTAACGATAGCCAGATAAGAAAAAATAGACCCAATTTTGATGTGCAGTGAGCTGAAAGTCGGGTTGCCTAATTGTACAATAACCATAGACCGTTTGATCTAGGCTTCTCCGTGACTGTCATACCCTAGATGAAGGTAGAAACCCATAGGTTCATTTCAACTAATTGTATTTTTTATGTCCATCCTGTTTACTTTAGAATCTTTATATTTAGTTGCAAACAATGTGGTAGTTATTAATTTTGAAATAAAGCTTTTCTTTTACTATTACAGTTTGGTACAACTCCAATTGAAGTTGCTGCTCTTCTAGGAGAAAGGGAAAGTGTTGAAATGCTATTTCCTGTAACGTCACCTATATCTTTTTTTTTATCAAACACGCAGGAGAGCTGCGTATCTTTGTATGAAAGGGAGAGAAAAAGGTCCGTACAATCCGCCTCAAGCTTGGACCAAAGCAAGAGGCGGTTAAGACTTACAAGAGGACTAAACTAAATCCACAGAGAAAAATGACCAATAACCTCAGCTTAGGACGGACCTAAAGGCCAGCCGAGACCTAACTCCTGCAGCCCCCGAGCCCCAGCAAAGGACCAGAGTTGTCCCTCTAGCTTCAAGGCATTCATAGTTGTTTGAACCGAAGGAGGCAATCCTTCAAAAACACCCGCATTTCTATGCTTCCACAAGGACCAGGCTCCAAGAATGATTAGAGAGTTAAAGCTTTTTTGATTTGCCTTAGTCACTCGCTTAAGTGCTCGAGTTCACCATTGTACAAAAATCTCATCATTGTTGTCCGGGGCTAACCACTGCAAATTGAAACCAGCTAGTAGAAGATACCAAAAATCTCTAGCAAACACACACCCAACCAAAATGTGTTGCACTGTCTCATCAGGTTGATCACACAGTACACATTGAGATGGATGAGGCAGTCCGCGCTTTGCAAGCTGATCAGCCGTCCAGCACTTATTTTTTATGGCCAGCCACAGAAAAAACTTACATTTAGGAGGAGCCCAGGATTTCCATAGTTGGTGCCAAGGTTCGAAGGTAATCGATCCATGAAAGAAAAGCCTGTATGCTGACTTGGATGAGAAGAGGCTAGAATTTCCATGTCTCCAACAGTGCTGATCCTCTTGTTCAGTGAGTGAATAATTACTGAGCACATCCCAAAGATGTAAGTATTCAGTGATCCCATGAGCTGATACACCTCCTCTGATATCCCTGACCCAAGTAAGATTATCAAGGGCCTGTTCAACTGTCCTTGAATTAATAAGTCGTTTAGGAACTGCAGCCACCACTTGTGGTGCCAGATCCAGCAGAGTGCGCCCAAGTAACCATCTATCCGACCAAAATAAAGTATTCCTGCCATTACCAACATAAGACACCACCGAGATGGCAAACATAGCTCGAGCATTATGAGAGACCGGGGTAGACATCCCCTGCCATGACCGATTAGCAGCTGTTTTTTGAAGCCAAAGCCATTTCATTTGCAGTGCCCAACCCATAATTTCCAGATTCACGATGCCAAGTCCCCCCAGATCAAGAGGCCGCTGGACCTTCTCCCAAGCCACCAAACAACATCCTCCATTTGCTTCTTTCCTGCCCTTCCACAAAAATCCTCTTCTTATTTTATTTATTGCCCTGATCATCCCCTTAGGAATGCTGATTGCAAGTAGTAGATGGATTGGCATCGCCGAGAGCACAAAACGGACCAGAGCAGCTCTTCCAGCAAGGTTAAGTAATGATGCTTTCCAACCCGGCATTTTGTCCGTGATTTTTTGTATCCAAGGAAGAAGATCTGACTGTCGAAGTTTCTTGTGAGAAATTGGCAGACCTAAATAGGTGCAAGGAAACTCTTGTGTCGGGCATGGTAGAGAGTTTTGCACCACCTGCAGGGATTCTTGTTCACACCTGATGGGAATGACACAAATTTTATGAAGATTTGCTTTCAGCCCCGACGCTTCTCCAAAGGTATCCAGGATGAGTTTTGTCAGATGCAGCTCACTTTCCACTGGGCGAATAAATAAGGCGACGTCATCAGCATATAAAGAGATGCGATGATTGGTCGCTCTACGAGATAGAGGTTGCAGCAGCCCATCCTCCCTTGCCTTTAGGAACAGACTGTTGAGAACATCCATCACAAAGATAAAAAGCATAGGCGATAAGGGATCTCCCTGCCGAAGACCACGCAGATGATGGATGATGTCCCCCAGCTCACCATTGACTAGAATCTGAGTAGAGGCTGTAGTCAATAGGTCTGACGCAAGATTGCACCATCTCTGATCAAAACCCAAATGTTTCAGCACCTCTAACTGGAAAGACCAAGATACCGAGTCAAAAACCTTTGAAATGTCTAATTTCAGAAAAAGGCTCGGAATTTTCTGACAATGCAAAAACTTGATGGACTGCTGCACCAACATATAATTATCATGAATACACCTCCGTCTTACGAAAGCGCTTTGATTGGTTGCAACCATGCTGTCGAGCCTAGGAGCTAGATGGTTGGCCAAGACTTTTGTAATTAGCTTTGCAAAGCTGTGAACCAAACTGATCGGTCTAAATTCTGATGGTAAAATGGCCTCCAGTTTTTTTGGGATGAGCGTAATATACGCTGAATTCAGTAAACCAAGCTTGGTAGCATTTCCTTGCTGCACGACAAGTATGGCTGCCATAACATCCGCTTTTATAATCGACCAGCAAGATTTGTAAAAACGACCAGTGTACCCATCAGGACCAGGGGCACGATCTGCTGGTAAGGATTTGATAGTGTCCCACACCTCATTTTCAGTGATTGGAACATCGAGGTCCGAGAGGTTAAAGTCCCCCCGATGAAAATACTGAAGCTCCAGGGTATGTGACCGAGGGAGTGCTGTTCCCAAAAGTTGTTCATAGAACTCAAAAAAGCCTTGTTGTTTTTCTTCTTGAGAAGTCACAATCTGATCACCGACGTGAAGCTTCGATATGCTGTTCCGCTTCTTTCTGCAGCGAGCTTGCGCATGGAAGAAAGAAGTATTGGCGTCACCATCACGGAGATATTTAATCCGGGAGCGCAGTCTTGCAATGGTTCTCTCGAGGGAAGAGAGAACAAGACAGTGGCGCTTAAGCTCATTTCGCAGCCATTTTTCATCTTGAGAAAGTGATCTATTGTCCTGTACAATTTCCAAATTGTGTAAAATCTCCCGAGCCAGAGCCAATTTGGTTTTGACATGCCCCACTTGACGTTGTCCCCAGGATTGCAAATCCTTAGTTAGTCGCTTCAACTTAAGGGCCACTCGCTGCACTGCACAGGAAGCTCTAATTGGTTTATTCCATGATTCGGCGACACACTCTTGAAACCTCTGAAGTTTAGTCCAAAAGCTCTCAAAGTGGAATCAGCATTTTCCCCTGGCCCCGTCTTTCAGCCCAAGGAGCAAGGGACAGTGATCAGATACTTGTGTTGCTTGACTTTGCAGCAAACAGTCCGGAAATAAATCATCCCAGTCCGAGGAACAAAGCACCCGATCAAGCTTAAGTAACGTCGGGGATTCCCTCTCATTTGACCAAGTGTAATGTCTGCCCACCAGTGGAACCTCTTTAAGTTCTAAGTCATTAACAAATCTCCTGAACCTCCCATTGCAGCTCTGTTGATGTTTGCATTATTCTTGTCTTCACTGCTGTGGATAAGATTAAAGTCTCCAGCAGGCATATATCTCTGATTTTGATGTAAGCACTATTTTGGGTCAAGGCTTCTCCTCTTACGTTTACCTACCGGCGCAAGGGACGAGAGGCGGAATTCTGGTGGCTTGGCAGGATAATTTGATTTCCTCCGAGCACCATCGAGTTCTTCGTCACTCGGTCTCAGTAAAGTTTCAGGTTGAGGGAGAAGAGGCATGGTGGTTCTCAGGTATTTATGGGCCACACCAGGATGCAGATAAGCCTGACTTTTAAGAAGAGCTGAGGGTGGTTCGCAGTTACTGCACAGGTCCTTGGATGTTAGCTGGAGATTTCAACATGATATACAGCTCGCAAGACAAAAACAACGATAATGTAAACAGAGCAATGATGGGGCGTTTCCATCGCTTTGTTAATGAGATGGAGCTCAAGGAAATACCACTCCTAGGTCGCCGGTATACTTGGTCTAACGAGAGAGAATCGCCAACCCTTGTTAAGTTGGACAGAGTTCTTTGCACAGCTGATTGGGAGGACATTTACCCAGAATGTGTATTGCAAAGCCACGCCACCGAGATGTCGGATCATTGCCCTTTGATACTGGGACTCAGGGATGGAGTCCAAGGGAAAAGGCGCTTCCATTTTGAAAGCTTTTGGACAAAGTTACCAGGTTTCTTAGAAACAGTAGCATCCTCGTGGGGAGAGCAGGTACAACCATGTTGTGCGCTGCAGTGCATATCACTCAAGCTTAAGCGGCTTACGCGTGCTCTACAATCTCGGAGTGCTAAACGAGTAGGACATGTTAGGACCCAACTAGCCCAGGCTCGTGAAGTATTGCATCGATTGGAGATAGCTCAGGACAGAAGGCCCTTGCTGCCAGATGAAGAATGGTTGAGGAAGGAACTGAAAAAGCTTTGTCTACAACTTGCTTCGCTTGAAAGAACAATAGTGAGGTTGCGATCAAGGGTTAGACAGCTGAAAGATGGGGATGCAAATACCTCGTTCTTTCACAAACAAGCATCTTACCGGAAGCGAAAGAACCTCATTCCGAAGCTTGTTGATGGTGATCTAATGGCAACGTCATGGGAGGAGAAACACAAGGTCTTGTTCGATTTTTATGACACTCTACTAGGCTCGGCTCCCATTAGAGAGCTCGCCTTGGACTTGGATTTCTGTCATCGGGAAGGAGTTGACCTTTCTGATCTTGATGCTCCGATTACGGAGGAAGAAGCTTGGGCAACAATAAAATCATTGCCGGCGGATAGAGCCCTAGGCCCGGATGGGTACACAGGCCGTTTTTACATGGCATGTTGGCCGATAATCAAGATGGACATCATGGAGGCCAGTATCACTCTACAACAAGGTGATGCCAGGGGGCTTGGTTTACTCAATGCCGCATATATTACTCTAATTCCGAAAAAGGTGGATGCTGTTATGGCAAAGGATTTTCGACCAATAAGCCTAGTGCACAGTTTCGCTAAGTTGATTACTAAAATTCTTGCCAACCGCTTAGCGCCTCACTTGGGATCCATGATTGCTTCAAATCAGAGTGCATTTATCCGAGGCCGCTGCATACATGATAATTTTATGCTGGTGCAGCAGATGGTGAAAACTTTGCATCGACAAAAGGTCCCTAGTCTGTTTCTCAAGCTGGACATCACAAAAGCGTTTGACTCGGTCTCTGGGGCTTTTTTGTTGGAAGTGCTAAGACACATGGGTTTCAGAGTGGCATGGTGCAATTTGGTTGCCAACTTGCTCTCTACTTCTTCAACCCGCATCTTGCTAAATGGTGAACCTGGGGATTTCATTCAACATCATCGAGGTCTTTGGCAAGGCGACTCCCTTTCCCCTATGTTATTCATTCTTGTCATGGATGTGTTAAATAGTTTGTTTGCTAAAGCAGAATCTGAAGGGTTGTTGCAGCCTTTGTCTACCCGAGTGACTGGACAAAGACTCTCGCTTTATGCAGATGATGTAGCTCTTTTCATCAAGCCGGTGGAAGAGGAGCTGCTGGTTACCAGAGACATTCTCCACATTTTTGGGAAGGCCTCAGGATTGGAAACAAATTTAGAAAAGAGTAATATTGTGCCCATCAGATGCGATGATATTCCTTCCGAGCTAATCAGTGATACGCTACCATGTGCATTAGTAGAATTCCCATGTTCTTCTCTGGGGTTGCCACTATCTCACAAGAAGCCCAGGAAGTCAGACCTTATGCCATGGATTGAGAAGATTGCGGACAAGCTCCCGGGATGGAAAGCAGGGCTTATGAATAAAGCAGGACGTGCAACTCTGGTGCGTTTTGTGCTGTCCGCGATCCCTGTGTATCTGTTGATTGCTATGAATGTCCCCAAATGGTTCATTAAAGCTGTGGAAAAAATCCAAAAGGGATTCTTGTGGCAAGGAAGGGAGAAAGCTAATGGGGGGTGCTGCCTAGTTGCTTGGTCCAAGGTTAACTGACCTTTGGATCTTGGAGGACTAGCTATTCCTAACCTCGAGGTCTTATCTTGGGCTTTACAAATGAGATGGTAGTGGTTTAAAAAGACTCGTGCGGATCAAACATGGACTGACCTGGAGCTCCCTGCACACCCTAATGCGCTAGCTCTTTTTGCAGTTGCAGTAACCATAGAAGTCGGCAATGGAAACAACACCTTATTTTGGTCCAATCTTGGTTGCTTGGCTGCTCAATTGAAAGTCTGGCGCCGACGGTTGTTGCTGTTATAGCACCCAGAATTCACAAAAGAAGAACAGTGGCTGAAGCTCTTGATAATGCGGTTTGGGTGCAGGACATTCGCAATGGGGGTGGACTCTCATGGCAGGGGATTAGAGAGTTCTTGAGGTTGTGGGACTGCTTAATGAACGTCGCTCTCAATGATGAAGAAGACCAACACATCTGGAAGTTTGAAGCGTCATGTTGCTACTCCTCTAAATCAGCATATAGAGCATATTTCAATGGGTCGGTAATCTTTGAACCTTGGCATCGACTATGGAAAACTTGGGCTCCGCAAAAATGTAAGTTTTTCTTGTGGTTAGCAGTCAAGAATAGGTGTTGGACAGCGGATCGCTTGGCGCGTAGAGGCCTTGAGCATCCAGAGAAGTGCCCTCTTTGTGATCAGGAAGAGGAGAACGTCCAGCACTTGCTCTGTACTTGTGTAGTGGCAAGACAGGTTTGGTTTCATGTTTTTGAACCCCTGAATCTTGTTGCTGCGGTGCCTAAACATAATGAGAAAAGCATTGCTGAATGGTGGAGACTTGCAATGAAAAAGGTTACGAAGGATAAGAGAAAAGGGGTGAATTCTTTGATCATCTTGACAACCTGGAGCATTTAGAAGCACAGAAATGCTTGTGTGTTTGATGGCACCTCCCTTTCGGTTTCTGCTATCTTGCGTGAAATCAAGGACGAATATAGTCTGTGGTGTATGACTGGCGCAAGAAAACTAGAGGCTTTAGGTCTGGAAGGAGGGTTGCTGAGTTAGAGCCTTCCCTTCGGTTTCTTGGTCACGTTTTTTGTATCAGTAGTTTAGTGGTTTTTTAATTCCTTGTGTAAACCGAGTCTCATATTTAGTCCCCATACGAGATAAGGAAGATGTAAGGGGACTTTTATTTTCTCTCTAATACAAAGAAGCGCAGCTCTCCTGCGTTTTAAAAAAAAAAAGCACACCAAGGACCTGGGCACAATGTTCGGACTTCTCTCAATTCCTCAAGGAAAGCTGCTTTATCTTCCTCTCTATGGGGACCATATACTCCTGTGAACCACCAGGCTTCTCCATCATCAGCTTTAACCTGTACCGAAACCGAATGCTGGTGCACTCTGTGTGCTAAGCATGAGAAGAATCCATTTTTCCAGGCTATCAGAACCCCGCCTCTTGTTTTGCTGAGCAGACAAATAAACATAGGAATTGAAATTACGACCCAGCAGTGAAGAGATATCCCAATCGGAGATAGAGGCAAGTTTAGTCTCCTGGAAACAAACAATTGCTGGGTTACAATAATCCACTACTTTCCCAACTGAATCCCGCCTGGACTTATCATTCAGTCCACGTACATTCCATACAAGTATTTTGGGGGAAGCCATTGCAAAAAGAAGAAAAACGCGACCAACACAAAGAGCCTAAACAAAGCTCTGCTCCGCCAGCGCTCGAACCTCACAATCCGGGGGCGCCTCCCAGCCAAACAGGGCTGCCAGTGCTGAGATATGCTCTCTGCTCCAGGTTTTAGAGAACACCTCGGCGTAGCTGTCCAGGAAATCATCAGGTAGCTTCTCCTTTTCTGGGAACAAATTCAATTGTCTGCACACTGAAGCAGCAGATCTCCGATCATTTTCAGGGGGGAGCTTGGCCACCCGACGGCTGCGTCGTGGTTTGAAGTCAGAAGGCAAAATTTTCTTCCGCCTTTTTTGCTGTACTGGCGCTGGTGCCAGATTGCTCAAAGGTTTGGCGATTTTTTTGGCGAAGATTGCAAACGGAGACCAGGAGGACTTGTTGTTAACCAACGGAGTCGCTGGAGGCACTCTCCGAGCCAGCGGAGTAGCTGGAGGCACGCTCTGCTCCGTGGGCGAAGGAGAAACGGGGGACGTTCTGCCCAGCGGGGGGTCAGAGCCTGCCACCGCCGTGGACTCCATCCCCAGCGGGAAGTCAACGCCGTCGACCGTCGTGGATTGCCCCTTGAGTGCAGAATCAGAAACAGGGGACGTCCTTCCCAGCGGGAGGTCAGAACCTTCCACCGCAGTGGACGCCATTCCCAGTGGGCGGTCTGAGCCGTTGACCGCCGTGGACACGACTCCCAGCAAGAGACCAGAGCGTTCCTCTGCCGAGCAAGTGTAGAGACAATGTTGGGCTTGCGTCTGGGTTGTATACCCTGGTGGGCTTGCCACTTCAGCCTGTTTCAGGATTTCACCCGATTCCACTTCTCGTGAGATGACCGACGGGCTTGAAACCGGGTCCGCGCCGCTCTCCTTGATACTTGAAGCAGACTCCTCGATTACTGTTGCTATAACTACTGTTGTTACGTCTTCGACGGCTGGTAACTCGAAGGCCGTCTCCTGGGAAGAGGATCCATCCGTCCCAACCGGACACACCACGTGGCATGCCCCGGAGACAGACGGACCCAGCCCAATTCAGGCTTCCTCGCCGGACGGTGTTGGAGCGGCGGCGGGTTCATCTTCTTTGTCTCCGGTGGGTTCGTCTTCTCGGCCTCCTGCGGGAGAAGGCAAGTTGTCACGCCTTTGCCGGCGTCGCCGTCGGCCTCCGCTGCCTCCGTCAGAAGGGCTAGAATCTCCGGCATCCGAATCCGAAAGGAGGACCTCCGAGACTGTAAAGGAGACTGGGTAAACCAAGGTCGGCTTTCCTGGCGGAGAGAGGATTTCCCCGACGGGCGGCTCGACGATATGGAGATCACGGTTCTGAGGAATCTCCTTTGGCTTAAAGCACCAAGCAGACATGCGGAAGACTGAAAAATCTTCCCTGTGTCTAGTTGACGGATGTAGGAGATGCGGCCAACCGTATGGATTCAGCAAGCTTTCCGCCGTAGCCATCTCCCAAGCATGGGCTGGAATACCACGGAACTCGATGCTCACCAAGGAAGGTAGGGCAGCTCCTTCAGTGAACATATGCCTCGACCAACGCCTGCAATGCAGCTGCAACTCACCCAGGCCTGGAGTTGGCCCTGCCTGGATCAATCTTGTCACCATGGCTTCTAACGAACATGATATAGACAGCAGCAACGCTAGAACGCCGTAGGAGCAGAGAGGCTCGATCGAGGTTGAACGTACTGGCTGCAGCTTCTTTGATTACTTCAAGGTCGTCGGTGGCCGGGCCAGTGCCAGAACCGATCACCGTAACAGCAACTGCCGTTCGGAGGTCAGCCTCAGCACGAGCCAGTCCTTCAGACCAGTCAAGGACGCACGGCGGAACTAGGGCCGGAGGAACACCATCGTCCGGTGCCGGTGGCACCGAAGAGGCATCCGTGCTGTTGCCCTGTGAACCCCGCACCTGCTGAGCTTGCATGCTATCATCAGTTTGACGGCGTCTGCGGCGGGGTCTACGACGACGGCGCCCGCGACGATCTGAGGTCAGAGGCACCGCGTCGCCCTCGTCCGTGCGACACACGTCGGAGGCCACGCTCACTGCCAAGGATGCCGCAGCTGCCTCGGGACCGGACTGCTCAAAAGCGTTGCCCGGCATCGTCGTCGGCGTAATCCTTCTCCACACTGAGACGCGCTTGGACATTCCCCCACCGCGTTGAGGACAGGCGGCACTTGAAGCACCGAGTTCGGGACTTGCACTGGGCAGCGTGGTGGGTGCTGGAAAAGCAATTGAAACAACGCCCTCGAAGATCAACCGGCATTGGACGTAGAGACCGGCGCGAGATAGACTCGCGTTGCCGGCGGGCTGATCGATATTCAATCCTTACCCAACCATCAGCATCCGGACCTCTGTCTGCAGGGGAGGGGACGCGGACGACAGATCATAGCACGATACGCGGTGGGGGTTTATCGACCGCCGGCGAGGGAGGGGGGGGGGCACGGGGAGACACCAGAGAACACCGAGGCGACAACATCCCTGAAGGAACGTGCCCCACCGGGTACCGAGTTGCCGGAGGGAGAAGACGGACTAGCAACGCTCCAACGAATCGACTTCGGGTTGCCCGATGGGCGGAACGGTTTTGCAAAAGGCGACAAGGGGGAGGTGGAACCAGACGCCGGAAAGGAGGGGATAGCCGCACTGGCGGGGAGACGTCACCTATATCAAAGGTTCCAAATTGGAGTATTGATGGAATCTTTTGTCATGTGAAGAGTATATGATCAAAACCACTTGTAAGTGATTTATATCAGCAACATTATTGATTATTTTATTCATCCATCACTATATATGAAGATCTTTTTTTTTAGTTTTCTATAGAAAATGTATACTTTACCATGACAAGAACAATAGTACAAATTTATGTCATTATATATATATTTTTTTTCTTTGAAAAAAGTTCATTTTACTACCCTGTGTAATTGGAAAAGTTTACTTAACCATATGCTATTTCTTAGTCCACTTAACCTCTATGAAAAACTAGAGCAGATTAAACTTCTTCAGCCTCCCAATCCTGTTTTTGCTGACGTGGATTTGTTTTTCCCTATTTAGGATCATTTGGATGACATGTCACTCTAATGACATGTACCTGGAGGCCTAGTCCACATAGCCCTCTCCCCTATTTGATTGGGTCTAGGCCAGGAGTGCACGAACATCTTCAGCTCTAGTTTCACAACGCAATGTTATAGTGAGGCCCTTGCATTCCCATGGTGACCAACGCCACGATCTCCCTCGACGAGTCTAGATTGCACAGGCAGCTTCCATCGAACAGACTCTTGCTAGTGGTCACCTCGAGCGAGGAAAAACAAGGGAAGGGGCTATTTGGACTCGGCCTCATCTTCCATGTCATCATGGTGACATGACATACTACAAAACCAAAACCAAGGAAAAACCAGTCCTCGTCAGTAAAATCAAGTTAGGTGTGATGCAAAAGGTGTAATCTGTCCTACTTTTGTAAATCGTAGAGGTTAAGTAGATTAAAAAATAGAACAGAAGGTTATGCCAATATTACTTAGTAGTAAATTGAACGTTTTTCCTTTTTTGTCCTCAAGCACTGCTCTCAAATTTGATCCATGTGAATATCTAAACTGTCTTACATCCTCATGAGCTAGAATCATGTACCGCGACTTACAAAACAACAATCGGTCTCAAAATAAGAAATCTACTAAATATTTATGACCTTTTATTTGACATGGCTGGCCGTGGTTTCTGTGATAGCTAGTCAACTAGAAACTTGTCATTGATTTGATGGTTGATCTCGATATTTAAGTGGAAGGTCAAGTCATCGTGAATATAGTTTAGAAAGCATATCTTGAAAGACGGGGATTTTTCCTGGTGCGTTTTTATGTGAAATGAACTTATTCTTATGAAATTCAGTACAATTCTAGATGCCTAAATGAGGGGGAGAGAAGCATGGTTACTGCCATTGTTTCTCTTGCCTGCCGGCGCCTTGATGTCTCCAAGTTGCCTAGATGTTATCATACCACCCACTGTTGCCTCGTCACCGTGATGTCGTTGCATTGACCTTGGTGCCGCCGTGCTCAAGATGGCTCTATGTAATAAAAAAAGTTAAACAAGCACCAATCAGATCAGATAGGAATCTGCCAGATCAGGCCATGAATCAAAGGATGGATTGGATGCTTACCATCCATTCGCGTTCTGTTCTTGGGCTTCTATTATGGCTGCGGCCTATGTCATCTATCTGCTGCTCCACCTGTAGGGGCTTGGGAGAGAGAGAGAATCTATGTGTTTGTTGTCATCTGTCATATCTTCCTTAAGTAAAACTGATATAAGATATGCAAATCTGTGTTTGTTGTCACCTATAGAAATTTTTTTATAAATTATGTAGGTATGTAAATCTTATATGAGATTTCATCCCGAAAAGAACTGACACGTGGGCTGACTATCACTACCAGAAAATGTGTTTTCTCCTAGCAAAGTGGGCTGCTCCATGTGTTAATTTGAAACATTCGGGCTTTATTGAATGTGAGGGACAAAACACATGGAAAAATATAAAGGCCCACGGAACAAGTAGTGGGCTCCCATGTGATACAGTAGCTCACTCGGGAACATGTAATTTCCATCGGATTCTAATACTCTGTCAAGTCCCACCGTTGTCTACAGTGAAGCTAACTCACGAGAGGCATGATAAAAAAAAAAGAAACTCACGAGAGGCAGCTGCCCACAGGCACACATGCCGTAGCGCCGCCGCCCCTGGCTGCCCGTACGCCGGTAAGTTCCCAGCCGCCGACAGGTTCTAGGCTGCCGCCCCAAAAGACATGAAGCCCTTGCTTGCTCTCTGCCCGGCCGTCCCTAGCGCCATCGCATCCTCGTCTCTTAGCCTGGTCGTCCTTTGCACACCGTCGCATCCTCATCGGTGGGTCGCCATCGTCCCTCACTCATAGCGTGTAGATCCCAGCACCACACCGAGCGCACAGGTACTTCGATTGCTATCTCCTCCATCTGCACATCAATCTCCTTCCCCATCTCCACGACTCCGTAATTGCAATGTGTCTTTGTTTGGGAATTGAAGGGAGGACGAGTGGATCCACCAGGCACACATCTCCGGTTTGCACCACTCGGCAATCAGTCAGGTCTCATATCCATCCCTCTAGCTTCCTTCCAATTTCATCACCACTCGGCAATCAGTCAGGTCTCATATCCATCCCTCTAGCTTCCTTCCAATTTCATCTAGAATACATGTACGATTAATCTTCCTTGATCTGAAATTATATAGTGATTGCATATATTCAGATCGTCGATTGAGTGTATTTTAGATGTCATCACATCACAACTAAATATTACTAATTGGATTACAGGCTGCAGCTTAATTCATTTGTAATTTAATAGCTTTAATAACCAAATATTTTTAGGCTTGCACCTAGATTTCATATATGAACACTTTGTGGAACAATAAGCATTTGTTTACTGAGATTTTTAGTTCTTTTTTTAAGTCAATTCAATAACTTTGTTAGGATGTTGAGGGATCGTAGTTGGATGTACACTGGACATAGGAAGAGGGGAGAGTTTACTGATGGATGGATGCAAAAGACCACTGAGTTTGTTGACTGGGCATTTAATAGGGACCTTGGGGATGATGGTGTGTTGTGCCCTTGCAACTATTGTGAAAACACACGTCCTCAAATGCGGACTACAATGATTGCAAACCTATGTAAGCATGTTTTTAGGCCAGAATATACTGTATGGACATATCATGGAGAATCCAAGCAACCTAGTGATGAAGTGTTAAGGCAGCGGTCCGAGGAGATAACTGAACATGAACATGAAGATGATCAGATAGGGAACATGGTAGATGATGTGCGGGATGCTTATACATCTGCTGAGGTTGAGGACCCAGAACCAACAGCAAATGCATTCTTTCAAATGTTGTCGGCATCAAGTCAACCGTTTCATGCACACACACAAGTCTCTCAGCTAGATGCCATCACACGACTATTAGCCGTCAAGCCGTAGTATGGTGTAACCATTGCTGGATTTGATGCTTTCCTTAATTTGTTTTGCACTCTCCTTCCACAAGGTCACAAGCTGCCACTAAACCTATATGAGGCAAAGAAATTTCTTAGTGCGCTTAGAATGCCTTATGAGAAGATAGATGTGTGCCTAAACAATTGTATGCTCTTTAGAAAGAAAAATGTGAGTAAGAGCCATTGCGACAAGTGTGGGGAATGTAGATATGTGGAAGTCCAAACTAGTGATGGTCAAACTAAGCAACTTCATGTTGCAAGAAAGATCCTCCGCTATTTACCATTCACCGGCAATACATGTCTGAGAGGCAAGCAAAACATATGACCTAGCACAAGTAAGGGCATCGGTATCATCCAAACAAGATAGTTCATCCTTCTGATGGTGAAGCATTGAAGCATTTCGATAATGAGTTTGCTGACTTTGCTGCAGATGCACGCAATGTGAGAGTTGCCATAGCCACGGACGGATTCAATCCATTCAGCACTGCTGCCTCCCCATATAGTTTTTGGCCTGTGTTTATCATACCCCTAAATCTTCCTCCTGGAATGTGTATGCAGCAACACAACATGTTCCTCACTTTGATAATCCCTGGAGGTGGATATCCTAGAACTAAAATGAGTTTATTTCTGAAGCCTGTGGTTGATGAGCTGATGTTTGCATGGGAGAATGGTGTAGTCAATTATGATAGGGCAACAAAGAAAAACTTCACGATGCATGTCTCTTTCCTTTATTCAATTCAAGACTTTCAAGCCTATGGTATATTTTGTGGATGGTCTGTCCATGGAAAGATGCCATGTCCGATATGCAAAGCAGCACTAACAGGTTTATGGCTCAAGTATGGTGGAAAATACTCTTTCTTTGATTGCCATCGTCAGCATCTTGCAATGGACCACAGTTTTCGTAGCGACAAAAACTCATTTAGGCAGATGTTGAGGTTAGATGTTCACCACCACAACAATTAACGGCTGAAGAGATCCATGAGCTAGTAGATAAACTCATTCATGATGGTAATGGGTTTGAAAAATATGGGGAGGAGCATAATTGGACCCACATCCCAAGCCTTTGGAGGCTACCAAACTTCCACAAACTCCTGCTTCCTCATAACATAGATGTAAATGAGAAGAATGTTATGGAGGTCATATTTAACACTTGCTTTGATATCCCAGAAAAGACAAAAGACAATATCGAAGCTCGACTTGATCAAGCAGCACTTTGCAATAGACCATCTCTTAACATGGCCCAAAAGGATGGCCATGTCCGGTGGGTGAAGCAACATGCTGATTTTTGTTTGACTAGACCTCAAAGAAAAGAGATTCTAGAATGGTTTCAGACCCTCAAATTCCCTGATCGGTATGCAGCAAACTTAAGACAAGGGTCAACTTGAAGACCTTGCGCATTATTGGATTAAACAGCCATGATTATCACATAATGATGGAATGCCTCTTGCCAGCCATGTTTTGTGGATACCTTCCTGATCATGTTTGGCAAGTACTCACTGAATTGAGCTTCTTTTATAGAAAATTATGTACAAAAGAGATAGCCTTAATGAGATAGCAGCCATGGAGCATAACGTTCCCGTACTTATTTGCAAATTAGAGAAGATCTTTCCTCCTGGGTTCTTCAATCCAATGCAACATTTAATCCTTCACTTTCCCTATGAAGTAAGGATGGGGGTTCCAGTGCAAAACCATTGGTCATATCCTATTGAAAGGTGTCAGAAAAAGCTTAAGAGCAAAGTCAAGAACCGATCATCTGTTGAAGGGTGCATGGCTGAAGCATGTGTACTTGAAGAAATCTCGAATTTCACTTCCATATTCTTTGCTGACCATGTGAGCACAGTTCATAATCCTGTGCTTTGTTACAATGTTAATGTCCTGTCAACTAATTGTCATCTTAGCTTATTCTCAATGAAGGGTGACACATCCAGTTGGGGGCCCCCTCGACATTTAACAGATGATGAATGGACAACAACGATGCTCTATGTCCTAACAAACCTAAGTGAAGTTGATGCTTACATAGAGTATGCTATCTAGACATCTCCTTTTTCTACACCTTATATAATTAAAATAGCAGAGCTCTGATTCATGACATATTGTTCTACTATGTTTTTAGGAAATTTATTGAAGCAGAGTGGACTAGACATATTCCTCTAAGTAGGAAACAAAGAGAAAAAATAATAAGGAATAGTGTAAGGAGAGGAAGGCCAAATTTCATATCTTGGTTTTACAACCTAGTAATTTTCTAATCTTACACCTTGTGAAAAACAATAGTTCTGGTCCTTTCTACTTCTAATGCTTGAAACATATTATTCTGTTTCATAGAGTCTAAGGGATATGTCTATGAGCAATGATCTAAAGCAAGTTGCAAATGGATGTCATACTCGAGTCAAGTCATACAATACCTATGATATTAATGGTTATCGTTTCCGAACAGACAAATATGAAAAGGAAAGGCCAAATGCAGCCATAACAAATAGTGGAGTGGTAACCATAGGACACGGAGAAAATAATGAGCTGATAGAATATTATGGCATAATAAAAGAAATAATTGAGCTCACTTTTGATGGCAATCAACCACTCCAATTGGTCCTATTTAATTGCCATTGGTTCCACCCAAGTGAAGGTAGGTACACTCCTCAGTATGGTCTAGTGGAGGTTGCACATGATTCGGTTCTCCCTGGTTATGAGTCATCTGTTGTGGCTCAGCAAGCTACACGAGTTTACTACATCCCATACCCATGTAAATCTATGCAAGATCTTGTAGATAGGTGGGTGGTATACAAGGTTCAACCTCCTGGTAGACTGCCGGTCCCTGCAGATCAGGATTATGACTTTGTGCCGAATGCTGAACTTACGCAGTTTTTTCAAGAAGATATACTTGAGGGAACTTTTGAAGTCGACCTTGGGGGAGGATTTTAGTAACATCCTTCATAACCATGAGAGAGATGCTGAGGAGGTTATTGATGAAAATGACCTAAATTTGCTAGACAAATCAGAACTATCTATGCAAGCTGAAAATGCTTTAGCAGTTGAAGAAATTGAGAATGATGACTTGGTTGAAGAAATTGAGAGTGGTACTTTTGATGTGCAATTGATTTTCTTACTACTTAAGTAATTGCTCTCTCAAGTCATACTGAATATTGAATTTTACTATTCATTTCCACTGTACTGATGAAATATTTTCTTATTTCAGATTCATGAGGCACATCAGCTCTTCTACCTATGGGGCAGGGTCTAGCCATAGGTCCTTTTGTCCTTCGTGTGCATTAAGCAGGTCAAGATCTGGTTTAGGTGAGCAAGTAACAGCAACGTCAGAAGATCAACTCAATGATCAAGTTAACCATGAAGCTGAAGAATAACTATCAAATCCGTTGACATCAGATGAGAAATTGTTTGAGAGGGGCCTTCACTTCTGCAACCTATTCCAAGAGAAGAAGAAAAAGTGGTCCTCACTCCTCTTGGAGATATGTAAGATGTCAATATGTTAATTATTGTAATGTAGTTCTAATAATATTGTTTGTTTGATTATCAGCCAATGGAGGGAGGAACCATTTAGGAGCAATTCCAGGGCCCCAAATGGCATAATAGGTTTAATGATTCAGCACAAGTACCCTGGGATAGTTAGGTATAAAGGAAAAAATATACCTGTAGATAACTGGCAACACTACAATGTTGTACCGACAGCAACAAGTTTGGGAGGGCAACCACTAAGTCCATTACAGCAAGTGGAGGAAGGTTTTTGGGTATGCAATATCTATTGAAATTTTCTTGACTTTTTTTCTTGTGTCATGCATGCCTCTCTAGCTTAATAACAATCTGAATTCTGCAGCAATACTTCAAATATGCAGATGGAAAGGAGGCTGAGGCTAAAAGGGTGGTTCACAATGTGACACATTCTTATCCCTCAAGCAATTTATGAAGCAAGAATCTAGTCTATAACTAGCTATCATAGGAAAATTCTGAAAGTATCCATATCTAGAAATGAGGCGTGCAGGTAATACCACACAATAGAACAATATATGCGTAAGTTGTATACATAATTCTTACACTTCTAGTTTTCCTTCAAACAAAATACAGAATTTATGAAAACCTATTACATCATGCAGAGGAAGCCTTGGTGGTTCCAAAAGGCTCAGGCATGGCATAAGCTAGCTGAGAAATGGTGCACTAAAGAGTGGATAAAACGCTCTTGTGATGGCAGAGTAAGCAAAGAGAAGATGGGTGGTGCATCTCATCGTCAAGGAAGTGCTTCCCTAGCTCGTTACCAACAAAAATTAGTAAGTGTTACTTCAATAATTGCAATTGATAATTTGGCTTCTTTAGATATTCCTAACTTTTACACATTGTTGGATCTGTTTAGGAGTTGGAACAAAAGAGACTGGTGTCTGAAATTGAGGCCTATGCTATAGGTAGAAAGGGTGATCAAGATGGGACATACTGCAACCAGCGTGCTACAGATAGAATTGTAAGTTTTATGACCCGTTACTCTATTGATTATACACCATTTTCTGTGCATGTTTTGATGGAGATAAGCTACAGGTAGCATACTCGGAAGCCATCAAAGAGATACATGGTGAAGATTTTGACTGGCAAAATACACCCATTGATGGTGTGGCGGTGTATAGGGCAGGTCAAGGCAAGCCGCATGGTCGCTACCTTATTGGAAATGGCATAATCAACACAACACAGGTCTTATCAAGTGTTCGAGCATCTAGAGAAGAGTCATCAGGTGATCCACGTCCAAGGCAATGGCTTCGTCTGGATTATGGAAGTGTAAACCAGCTACAAAGGGAGCTGCAGCAAGAGCGTGAAGCAAGGAAGCGAGACCTGCAACTTGAGCGTGAGGCAAGGGAGCGAGAGCTGCAACTTGAGCGTGAGGCAAGGGAAACTGAACTGCAACTGCAACAAGAGGCATGGCAGCGGGAGCGTGAAATTTTGGAACAAGAGCTACGACTGAGCGTGAGGCAAGACAGAAGGAGCACGAAGCATGGCTGCAAGACCACAAGGAGCTTGTACAAGAACGTGGATACTTCCAGAATGTCCTCTTGGTTAGATCCTACTTTGTTTATTTATTTATTTATTTGTTTGTTATATAGGTTGATAATACATATTAATGGTACTTTTCATTTACATGCAGACAATTCAAAAGCGTTTTCAGCTAGAGCTGCCCGAACGTCCACTGTTATATAAAGCACCACAATCAGAGTAGGCATTGTCAACTGTGAATAAATTTGTAGGATTTTGGAGCTAAATTAAATTTCTCTTATTCTGAAACTGTGTTGAGCATGAATTCTAATAAGCTTAAACTTTGGAACTGGATCAATTTAGCTCAATTGTGGATATCTGTTTAGCTTGAACTTGGTTACTTGTGGTTTGTTTATAAAAAAAATCATCTGGAATATTTCATACATGATCAGTATGTATTCTATGGTGTTGTGTGGTCAGCAAGGTTTCTGGAAACAACTGCATGCAATTGCTAAAAAGAGTCACCTGTTTGCCGTGTGTATGTTTTATGTTTACTGAGTAACTGTGCTTGGTTTGCTCGGGAAATGAAACTGACTAACTATGCATGTATGTTTACCGAGTGTTTGTGTGCATGGGACTCACAGGATAGAAAACTGACGCCGTGTTATGGTTTGCCGTTAAAACTCAGTGTCCCATGTGTTTATTATGTCCCTAGTGACTGAGAAAAACACACAGAAACAAAAGTGTCCCGAGTGCTGGTTGACAATCGCTAGGAGAAGTCCTCTGTTTTCCGAGCAAATGTCTCCGACGAAGCGAGCCCGTGTGCTGCCGCTCGGTAATAACTTCTTCCGTAGGTTTTGATGCTTTTTCCTAGTGTTCTATTGACTCGGAAGACTCTCCCGATTTGGTAGCGTATTGTAGTGTGGCTAGTAGCAACACGGGAATAGTCTCATATTCTGAGTTTGACTGGAGCATGACCATTTTAAATACTCATTCTAGAATACAGTAATAATTGGGTTATCCTTTTTATGCAAAGCGAGGACAAAAGCATGAGCCATTAGTATGATTAATTTACAAATTGTTTTTGAGGTTTATATAAATTGGAACTACTGAATATAATTGCAGTTGCCTTGTTAATCGACCAACTGTTAGGAAGCTGACTAGAGCTGGTTTTGATGGCGGCTAACATTGCATCTAACCTTTGGTATGTTGGCAATGCAACTTGGTGCAGATGCAACTCTACTGGCAAACAGGAGTATGTTGGCTGCGCTTAGGACAACGGTCTCTTTCTGATGCTAATATGTGCAGAATGATGCAGCCTGACAGGCCAAAAGCTTGATACCGGCAAGGTGCAACTTTCATGCTACTGCAAGGTAGAAATAAATCTGTTTCTATTCAATCTTTAGCCGTTTGGATAGTTAAGTTAATTAATTCTGCCACGATTTTATTGGATTATGAAAAGACCTGCGAGATGTTTTTAGATGGCTTGAAGCTGGCACCTACTAATGTGGAGATTCAGAATGCTTTAAGGTAAATTTTCATGGTGCGAATAGTTTCACACAGCCTTCCTGCTTGTGGATCTTTTTTAAGAATTAGGTTCCATTAAATTTGGGGCTGTCCCAATGAAAGTAGTTTGGTATTAGACGCTGCTAAGATCTAATTCGTGATGTTTGGATTAGGAGAACTGGGATCGTGATTCTATATGCTTTACTTTTGGACCCCATTATTATCATGTACAATTCATTGGGCTCCCGCAGAAATGTTTTATGGTTGTATAATATGCATTTTCTTGGGTGAAGCAAAGTACAAACAGATTAATTTACACGCGGGAGCACTGACCCTGTGAATGAAGTGAACACAGATGCCTTGCCATTAACGGCACGTTGCCTACCACTTAAAGAATAAATAAACATAAATTGTGTAACACTGTGCTAATTCAGAGGCCTGAACTTGGGTAGACTGGTTCTAACCTGCTCGGCTACCCTCAGTTTGCATTGTGTAACATGAATTGAACACCCATCACGGTATTCATTGTATAAGAGCATGATGTTTGTCTATATTCCTGAATTAATTGTTTGATATGTGTCTGGAAATGATTGGTATTATAATTTTAAGGGTTAATTCCAAAATCCACTCATAAGCTCCCTCTAGATTGATATTCCCCCATAAGATAATTTCTGGTAAAAACCCACCTATCCACAAGTTTTAGACAAAATCTTCTCCCCACCCACTCATCCACATGTATTTTTAATAATTTATTATTATGTTTTAAATTTTGATGGACAATTCAAAATATTCATTCAAAAAATATTCAAAATATTGATTGGATTTTAAATAGAGAAGCAAGCAATTCAAAAATATTCAAATTCAAATGTGAATTCTAATAAGTATTCTCCTATTCAAATTTGAAACATTTGACTTTCATGGAACCTTTCCAATATGAAATTTTCAATATTTTGAATGTCCTACAAAAATCATGTTCCCGTATATTTGAAATCAAATAATATTTTGAATATTTTTAGAATTATTTATGAAAATTTATAACCTACTAGTAAATTATTAGAATATACATGTGGGGTGTGTGGGCGGGTGGAGATTTTCACTAAAACTTGTGGGTGGTGGGCTTTTGCCACAAATCATCTTATGGGGAGAATATCAAACTAGAAGAAGTTTATGGGTAAGTTTTTGTAATTAAGTTTTATTATAAAACAGGGAGTGTCTCGAGGTGGTGAAGAATGTGTATTGGACGAGTAGAGGTGACTGCTGATATGAAGTCAGTCATCGAGGAGCTGAACCTGCTTTCATGTCTAGTAGACGGTGGCGTTGAACTCTACCTTCGGAAACTGACCTACCAATACTCTCTCTGTTTTTCAAATATTATCTCTGCATGTTCAAATTTAAATTGACCAGTAATAATATTTAAACTGGAGGAAGTTGACAACAAAGCAGTTTGCACTATGAATTTCTAGCATTTTGTTTTACATTGCTCTGTTAATTTTGTTTTACATTGGTAAGTGACGTTGTCCTCTTTGATACATGTCGTCCGATCAAAGAATTTCTATGGTTGATGTTACACCCTTAACTGAAGGATAGCAAAGCGAAGCTTTGGCTGAACTCCCAAGTCCTTGGCATGGGTTGGATTGTTATACAGGGCGATGTTTCTCCTAGTAATAAGAAAAGTGGCCACTAGTTAGGAAACTATGACACCTCTTCTGACAACAGAACTATGGCCTCTTCATCCTGTGCACATTGACAATTCCTTTACACCGACCAGCCACTGCCTTCCAGTTGTATCCTAATTTCGGAAATTGTTGCCGCCACATCCATTATCCACCCCTTCCTCTTCTTGCTTAGATCTATCTCCTTGCACCCTTCTAGCTACCTTGGTGGGATCTGCCACCTACAACAGTTACAATCGCTAGTAACTCCGACATCGATGTAATATCCACTTCAATCTCATGTCCCCGACTTGTTGTACCAACCACCTACTACCACCACCGTGCTGAGGTGCTCTTTTTGTCGTCCACCCCCCGCTGGTCTGTGACCATCGCCAGTCCAGTAGTTCACCACCCTGCTTGTGTAGAGCACATGGAAGCGATGAACCCAAACCTCAAAATGCTGACCCTTGTTGTTCTGTGATGAGCTCTTCTCAACAAGGAATATTGTGATGACTTCATAGATTAGGGGTACAATAAAATATGGAAATTTTGATGAATGACATCTATCGCTCTTTGAATATATATGTTTTCCATATAAGGAAACATCTGAAGATACCTAACTTGAAACAACAGTGAGATACTGATCCAATTTTTAGTACTAAGTCAACATAAAATTTTTGGAACCCATCGTTCTATGACGAGGAGCGCTGCAGTAACTTCATAGTTAGTTAGGGGCACAAACACAATCAGATAAGGAAATAAAATTTGGTGAATGACATTTATCGTTCTTTGAATCTGTTTTCCTTAAAAAGAAACATGTACAGATTATGGTCCAACTTTCAGAAATAACTCCATATGTTTAGAGAGCTGATTCGGTAATTTCCGAAGCTTTAGGGTCCACGTCATCCTCTTTATGATATTTCAGCACAGCACCCAAGATTGGGCTCAGGATAGTCCTCTTCTTCTTTGGCCTGTCTTTCCGTAGAAGCTGCAGCAAAGGATTGAAGATTAGTTTTTTTTTTTCTTTCGGACTCAGAGACGTCCCCACTAGACTTCTATCAATGTAAATGGTGGCTGAGCAAGCTAAGCAATACTGTCTTCTTGACGAAATAAAGATGGAAATTGTGTCATACGAGTTAGCACTCCACACGGATGATGTTTAAGAACAAAGTAAGCTTGCATCAAGAAATGGCTAGAGAATAGATTGCGAAAACCTTACCACCTTGAGCTTCGCTTTTATCTGATTGCTATAGGTCCCTTTATTTTGTATCATATACTCTGTCAGCTGTTGGCTCTCCATGACTTCCATCCTGGCCATCTGTCAAATATCCATAATGGTTATATCAGATTACGTGAAATCGCAAAACATACTAGCTCTGATGAGGGAGTAGTATTTTAGCTAATTGATTTCTTGATTCTTTAGAAAGAGTAGATTACTTAATATTGTCCAAGATAACCTAATGAATTGTGTTATTTGTTGCAACAGTAGTTTCCTTAATAAAATTGCTATACAACATAAAAACACTCAATCGCAGAATAACTGATAAGCAAAAAGAAACAAAGCCCACTCTGCCCATAACCTATGGATGATGACCCAAACTAACAAAATCTCACTCTTTTTAGCAAGGGGCCAGTTCAACACCACTCATATATGGTAGCCGCCCAGCAGCCCGTGGTATTGTTCATCACCTTCCTCCATCATTCTACTGTCTTCCATGTCCTATCCCGCCTTCTTAATCTCCACCATGCTAATTCGACGGCCCGTGACAGCCCCCACTCCCATCTTCCCCGTTCGGCGCTGACAGCACCCTCTCCACGTCCACCTCAGCCAACAACTGCCATCACACTAATGCCTGCAGCATGTGACACACCCACCCCTGCTCAGCCTGCCAGTATCTCGTTGCCGCCCTGCCCACAACACGCGTCCCATAGCTAGACCGTCTATTATTCTAAGTCCCAAAGGAGGAGATCTTGGGGCACAAACCAAGATGAAAGAGAATAGTCCATTTAGAAAGTTGACATTATCTATGCTTTTGCACCTGCATAGCACCATTTTCGCTGTCGTGAGTCCGTTGGTGAAAAAAAATAGTTTCATACCACTTTCCTCTATGGTTGTTTTCAAACAAAAAGTTATTTGGTATAGTACTTACCATTTCTGATAACCTAATCATTTCTCCCATCCAAATAGACCCTAAAGAAGCAGAATTTTAAATGAAATAAATAAAAATTATCAACACTTCGGTTACCATAGAGCTAGATTCTTCTGCTTCTCTGCTTATAGTCGTGTGGGCCGTGTTTGTGGAACCTTTCCTTTTAGGCAAAGCTCCCATATCCTTGTCTCCTCGGGCCATATCCAGCTAAAACTACTACCAGGTAGATAGCCAAAAAGACTGTAATATTGGTTTGAGGGCCTGTTGTTTTGCAAGACTCTAAGGATGACCAGGTCTATTTATAGGTGATAAACTTATTTGATCTTTGGCTTGCATTAACAAGTGAATAGCTCCTGTAAGCTGGCTACTGTTATTAGAAGTAAATTATAGAAACCTTTTTTGAGTTTCTTGAAGGATTGGGTTATTTTTAATACAAGGAGGAGTTCATTGATTTCTTCATACCTTTCTTGAATACTGCTTGCTGGCTAGTACTGTTTTTTAGCATGCTGCTTCCTTTCATTTACTCTGTAAAATAATAAAAAAGGCAGTATATAATTTTCTTACCACCTGGGTTACCGTTTCAAGCACTGTTGAATTCCTCTTTTTAGTGTCCCCAAAATTCTGTAGTTACTGCTTTTTTTTTGGAAGAGATCCTTATATTGCTTCCTATCTACTACAAAATCGATTCTCCGTAGCCTTTGACCGTTGGAGCGTTGGGCATTCTAGAGGGTCCCAAAAACATGGGTGATAGCAACATCATCACCATTGGTTCCCCAAGTATGAACGTTTTGGTGATTGAGAACCATGATCGACTCTCTTTGTATCCAACATGGTACCATCTTCTTTTCTATCCTATGTGCGGCCTTCCTCAATAGTTGATGACAACATCGTGGTGCACCCTTGATCGAGTATGTTGCTGGAGACAGATTAAGGCAAAGGAAGAGCTAGGATCAAAAGGGTGACGCTAGATTAGGTTAGCTTTCGAGTCCAAATAAGAAACCTAATACTATTTCGAGGGGTGGAGGTGTTTCTCTTTATATTTTACTATTATAGTGGTGGTGTATCTTTAGATGAAGATGCCGCAATAACAAGAGACTTCGAGGAGTGCAAATGGAAGAAGATGTGGAGGCAAGTATATAACAAAGACACACGTCAAGTCGTTCAAAGAAAAATCAAATTCCTACTTCCTTAGAATCGTACAACTTGGTGGGATCACCATAAAATATTTTGGAAGGGATAGTTTCAGGACAGAAACAAGATGGAGTAACCGTACAACCTGGCTATAGTTCTTAGAAAAGGGAATATATTTCAATATTCCAGCCTCAGCATCAACCAATGCATATAGCTGTTCAAAGTAACCTTAAAAGACCACACATGCATGGAAAAAACAAACATAAGGTATGACAACTAACAAAAACCAATTCTATTACTAAACAACCAGCCAATTTTTTTTTGCAAAAATCTCCATTGTTGTAGATTCAAACACACGACAACCCCAATAAATTTGTTGTTGTTTTTCCTCTTTCTGCAACAGAGTCCAGAACCGGATCCAGTGCTTAGCTTGGCTAGCTGACAATCAAAGAAAAGATGTTGTATCGTTTCGTTAATATTACAAAAACTGCATTTCGCACTCCCTTTCCATTGTCTTCTTGCTAGATTATCCTTGGTCAGAACTTTACTTTAATCAAATACCAAGTGAAGATTTTTATTTTTAAGGGCAATTTCAGTTCCAAATAATATGCTGATGATGAGCAATGCTGGTTGCAACAAGCGTGAGATATATGGAACGCACTGTGAACTTCCCATTTTGTTGTAAAGACCAAACAAATGTATCTCTGATCCGTCAAGTGAGTATTTATAACTCTTACAACCACGTGTTGCCAAGCAATTAAATAATTACCCACAAAAGATCTTCTGAAAGCAACATTTAAAGGACTAGTACTCATAACCTTTGCAACTGTTGCACTTTTCTTTCTAACAATATTGTATAGCTCCAGGTATTGATCACTAAAAGGATTATTACCAATCCCAGCATCCTCCGAAAATCTAACTTGAGTACCATCCCCTAGATTAAACTTACCCATTCTCAAAAAGTCCTCTTTAACCTTCATAAAGCCGGACAAAAAATGAGAATCGCCAGACATATGTTCAATCCAAGTAATTGTTTTTAAACCACAAATATTTATTTCTTAGGAGTTGTTGCCACATGCCACTACCACAGAAAAGGCCATCGGTGACGGGCTTTTAAGTCTGTTACTGACGTCAAACTTACTCGTTAGTAAATTCACGTCACTAAAGATCAGCCATTAGTGATGGGTTTCAGAACCGTCACTAGCACAGTGACGGGTGATAAATGCCCGTCACTATTGCCTCAGTGACGGATATTGGATAACACGTCACTAACGCCCCAGTAACAGATATTTGAAAGCACGTCGCTAATATTGCACATCGCTAATGTAGCAGTGATGGTATTTAAAAGCAAATCACTAATGCCTCTGTATAAGAATAAAATCCCCGTCACTAATGATATATAAATATTAAAGAAAAGAAAAATCACAATATTGTATCCATAATATTTGCAATCAACAATATTTATTTATTGTTTTACATCCATGCTACTTCTCTGATGAATCAGGTCTGTTAAACATAACAAGAATACATCCAAATCAATCTTAAATCAATTAATCATTGACCACTGCCATTATCAATCTTCAACTTTAGCATAAGAATATAGACTGAAACACAATCACCACCAAGTTAAACTTAAAGAATATATACATACATTCATATTATGTTGGTGGTCAACTTTTATGTCATAATCTAGATCACTATATTTATGTTTACATGGTAAAGATGATTGTGGACAAGGACCCTCAACCAAGGAACAAGAATTTTTAGGCTTGCCAAAAATCATGTCAATATAAATGTTGAGTGTGGACAAGGACCCTCAACCCGATGCCAAGAATCTTGCCCTCACAATTGATGATGAATCCAAGTGAAGGGCAAGGAGAAGATTAAGAAGGATGAGTAAGATGATGAGGAGCTCGAGATAGATGAAGAACTAGCACTCCTCATTAAAAAGGTGTTCTTGAAGGGCCAGGCATTGGACTTGAGAGCCAATGGTTGCTTCAATTGTGGCAAGAAGGGCAACTTTGCCAAAGATTGCCCAAAGCCTAGGGAAAGACCGCCACCACATGGTTGGTCAGCGCAGGATGGACAACACTCGAGACAATAATGAATTTCTTTTTCTTCTTAAATTTAACCAGGCTTGTTTAAATTTCTTCTCAAGAAGAACTGAATCTCAGACCTTAAATGCTACTAAGGTCATTATTACAACTGATGGACCCATACATTTCACAAAGCTAGGGCGGTATAACATAAAAGGAACAATCAACATTACTGGAAGGCAGAAGAGGTACTAGTGACATTATTTGGGTACTGATGGTGAACTTAGAGAACTGAGGTAACAATGAGATTTATGGTCCATTAATGATCGATCTTCCGATCTTCTGTTTATACTGCAATTGGAACAGCAACGGCTGTTGCCGCATCAGCTGTAGGGCCCACGTCATCAGCAGTACGAAGAGGAGCATCTTCTTCTGTATGAAATTTCATCACAGCACCCACAATTGGCAATAGTGCAGTTTTGGCTTTTTCCTTGTTCTTCTTCCCCAGAAGCTGCAGGGGTCATAAGATCATGGTGAGATACACGGTGACATTACATATCAAAATTGCATTAATTATAATATTATTTTTTTGATCGAAATAATTATAAGATTATGACCTTATTCATCACTGATTTCATGTTACGCAGCTTGTGGCCCCTCCGGTCATTGTTTCCTTCCATCCACGTCATCTGTCAATAACAAATAGTAGTAGTAGTGCATTATTACCTGTATGACTAGAATGAACATCTCTCATACCAAGGAAACATTAAGTTATGTGAAAGTAATAACAAAGTAAAACCAGCTGAAGTGCTGCTATTATTTACCGTAGAGCTGGAGTCTTCTGCTCCTTTGCTTATGCTCTTACCGGCAGTGTTGGCTACAACCTTCTTTTTTTGCAAAGGCACCAGGTTCTTTCCCTTTCCCTTTGCCTTTCCCTTTCCAGTACCCTCTTGAGGCATATTAAGTAGTATACTACTCAGTCACCAAGGCTCTCGTTTTGTGTGTTGTGAAGAACGCCGTGGATGAGGAGGTCTATTTATAGGCAGGGTACGTAAGCTTCAACACAACCTGATTAGCCATCCCAATTTTGATAGAACGTATGATTAGGAAAAAAAAAAGTGTTTGCTGAATTTTCTAGGCGTCTATCTAGTAGCTTGCTGTACAATGTGAGTGGCTGGAGCTACCCTCATGGCAATGTGCAATCAACACGCTGAAAAGTTTTAGGATTTCCAGGAGTGTGGATGATGATACTCTCTAATGTTAGGGACACTAGTTACATGGATTTAACTTAGGAGAAAAGTGACGTCCATAATGTTGGCCATTTCAGGTTCTCTGATCTGTTGCTTGGTGGTCACTATTTCCTCTACCGTTTCTGGGCAGTAACCAACAGAAACGGAAGGAAATCCGGATTTGCTCATTGCAGTTTCAGCTCCTCCCTCTCTTATCTTCACAACACAATTCTTGTGAAATGGAGTATCTCTCTCCTTTGGTTCCTTCCTTTTCCTTTCCTTCTTACTGTTTCAACACTTTTCACCATGGTTCATGGAAGTATTGCAAGAGTTTCTGAACCGTTGCATTACTCAAGGGCAAACGTATCAACTGTACCCGGGATCTGGGCTTTCTTCTGCAGGTATTCAGGAAGAAACTGCCCCTTTCTCAACAGAAATAAGGAGTTTCGACTTCAGTTACTACTGGGTGCTTCCGTTTTCCTTCTCATTTATTGTTTCAACACTTTTGCCATAGTTTACGGAAGAGTGTCTAAATGCTGCCGAAGTTTCAGTTTTATCATGGGAAAAGTATCAACTGAACCAAAGATTCAGGAAGAAACCTCCCCTTTCTTACTTTGTCCAAAAAATAATAACTTGTAGTACTTGCTTAATTTTTGTTGGCAAAATGATGTCATTTTATTTTCTACAAGTTGCCTCTGGTGGTTGACACTGCATATAGCAATATAGCATCAATTAAGTTGGGATAATTCGTGTTCACATTATATGCTACTATCATATTGGCACAATATATGTATGAAATTAAAGCTTTAAAAAAATTTTTCTTACGGCACTTTAAAGTAACATAAGGTAAGCTAAGTTTGTTCCGGTGATTGAACCAAGAAATAGCCAAAGAAAAGTGGTGTTTCTGTTTTTGGAAACGACTGGAAATTCTTTTACTTGGAAAGGGGTATATAAGTCCTTTATTGAAATTGTATGAAACATAGATTTTACGGTAGACCAAATCTTATTGTCTTGCATAAGAAAACACAATCTAGGCCATCGATTTTTCTAGAAGGGCTTGTTATGTTATTCTTGGCAACTAAAATTTTGACATGACAGTTATGCTTGTTGAGTTATTTTTGACAACTAAATTCAGGCATGATAATTATGGTTGAGTTATTTTTGGCATCTGAATCCATCATGACCATTATGCTTGAGTCATTTTGCCTGCTAAATATCTCTTTTCTAATTAATAATTATAATAATAAGAAACTAACTATTACACCTTGGACCTGGATGTAATACTTCATCATATGCCTCAAGACAGTCCAGAATTATTTGGGTGTACCAAAAAATTTAAGATATACATATATAAAAATACTAAACTAAATAGACATAATCCAAACATGGGGACAAGAAACAAACCTTAATTTGTGTTGCCTCGGCTACCAATCCGTCTTCGCAGTGAGCATCCAATCATGTTCAGCATAATAACATAAACATTCCAACATTTGAAAATAGACCACATCAGAAGACTCATAGTTAAATGGAATCTTTTAGATGAATAGCATATTATCTCCTTCACCACGAACATAACTTCATCACTAAAAAGCATAAGGAATCCTTTACAAGTAGCATCTGTTTCTCCAGGAAGATAACCTCATCACCAAGAACTTAAATCCATTAGAGCTCAAAACTAAATATTGGCATCCAGAATCAATCTCTGAAGAGCTACAAATAGGTGTTGGACACAAAAGAGATTCCATACCTAGGATTCAGTCACGAAAACCATGACTAGGTCCTTGGTGGTGCACATAGCTAAGTGGCCCCATCCACCTGGGCCTGGACTCTTTGGATAGCCACTTGGAATTCAACGCACTCCATGAAGAGTTCTATGTGATCTCGTCGATGGCTTGAGCTTTGCTTGGCACTGATCCTGGTACTGGCTCATCATCTGTAGCCCCTCCACAAAGTTGAACTGTATGCTTTCAAACTAGCACTCTCTAAAGGAAAAATTGAGTTTATCGTCTATTTATAGGAATGCAATAGGGGAAGTTCACATGCAAGAACCTATTCGTAGCGTACTGTTTTCTATGTTATGAGTGACAATGGTGTTCTCTAGTGTGAATTGGTGGTTTTTGCGATACTTATGGCAACAATGATCGTTGATGCAAACACAACGTCACTTTGCTTTCAAGCTTGTAGGAAATGGCGTGACCGGTGCAAGTTCAATACAAATCATTCCATACGATGGATATAATGTAGATCGATCGATGAGCTGCTAAAAATGGTAAGGGTACAACTGAATCCTATCACAACTAGGTGAAATATCGATTGAGTGGACATCAGTTCAGTGCTGGATGCTTCCACAATCTATACAAGAGTTGGCGCCATTGCGTAATGATTTTGCTAGACACTATACAAACCTCTTCATCACATTTGAGCCAAATTCAGTGAATCCAAGGCTTCGCGCTGGAAAGCAAAGAAATGGCACAATGTATTCAAATAATGTCAACGAGCTCAAAGAAATATATTTTTACTATGTTTGCAAATGGCAGAAGAACAAACTTTGCCTCTGTCTGTGTATCACAAAATTCGAAATGTCATATAGTGAGCGTCAAGGTTTATGTGATTTACACAATCCAAACCTACATACAAAACAACATACATGTATATCTCACATTCCATCTTTATTAAAAAGGGAGAAAATGAATTAACCTGATTATATATGGATTGACAAGTTGATTCCACATATCAATCGTCTCCTGCCCACTCAAAGGAAATTAAATGATCCCTCCGCCGCTTCGAGCCTGCGTAGAATTTCTCGCTCATGATGGCAGCTGCAAACTACTCCCATCCCTCCATTTTTTAAAATGTTGTCGTCGTTAACACATCAACTTTAACCATTTGTTTTATTCAAAAAATCATTCAAATATATAAAATTATAAGTTATAGTTCAAATATGTTTAGTGATACATCCAACCATAACATATTATTATTCTTTTTTAATAAATTTAATGGTTAAAGTTAATGAACGATGATGACAACTAAAAGACGGATGGGTATTTGTCATTGACTCGTAACCACCGCAGGTACATATCCACCGTATATGATCTGTATACTGTTTTTCTTTTTGGGACGTCGGAGGCCCTGCATCCAATATGTGTACGGTGTCTCCACTTACGATCGTCCCTCATAATCTCCCAAGTTCATTTCCTTCTTTGCCCATCTTCTATTTCTTGCGTTGCAACTTGTCCACTACTATCATGATGTTGGGAATTAGTCCACTTCACTCCCTAACTTAAACTGGTTGGTCTTGTTAACTCCATCACCTATGAAACCAGATATCCTACCCTCTAATCAATCAAAAACTAGCTAAATAACACATGCCACCTACCTTAGAGGTTTTGAATGTGGTTTTAACTATACGTGGCATTACACGTGGACAGTGACATGATAAATGATAGTTTTAACAATGGTTTAAGCTTATAATTGGACTATTATTTTTTGGACCCTATAAGAACAAATTAATGATTTTGCTACAAAGAGATTAGAAAAGAATAATTATTGAATCATTTGACGGTTAAAGTTTTATTCTGAATAAGATAGCTTAAATATAATTATATTCATGAGGCTAAGTGTAAGAGAGAGAAAGTGGAGAAAGATAAGATGATAAAATGATAGTGTCATGTAATCACCCAATTGTCCCGCCACATAGGCAAAACCACATCAAAAACTACTTTAGGCCTTATTTGGCTGCACTCCAATCCACGTGGATTGAGAGAGATTGGAGTATTTTGTAGAGGAAAATGAATTAATTTCTCCTTCCATTCAATCCGCGTCGATTGGAGTGCAATCAAATAAGGTCTTAGGCGGTGATTAATATTTGGTTCATCTATGGCTATGGTTTGTCAGACGTGCGTGCCACGTTTCTCTTTCTAATAACATTTAAACTTGTCACGTTACGAGTAAATTACAAAGGTCAAGACAGCAAAATTTGTTAACTCAGAATTTCACGTTTTTCCTTAATTGCCAAACATACTCTCCCTCATTAAATTTTTGATATTAGGATAATCATT
This sequence comes from Oropetium thomaeum, assembly GCA_001182835.1. Lineage (NCBI taxonomy): Eukaryota > Viridiplantae > Streptophyta > Magnoliopsida > Poales > Poaceae > Oropetium > Oropetium thomaeum. Next base: position 889,216 of record LFJQ01000067.1, on the reverse strand, counting down.
ATAGTTTAAACATAAAAAATTGTTACCCTAATGACAACAATAAAATCAACGGATATACTGGGTTTCATGGTCATCGCCCATAACCACAGCTGCCATATCATTTGTTTTGTTCACAAAGATCCTAAAAACATAAAACAAATAGATGCATCTATAGTAATCTGTCGACATTTCAAAAGAAAAGATATCAAACTAAATAGTATATGTGATATCACTCTTAACATAATCAAAAAATATAGATCATTTATCTCCAGCAAACTACAGTGGCACTATATATAGTGCCAAATTAATAACAAAATCAGCTTGGCACCAAGGCAACTAGTAATTTTGGGGGAAAAAGGAAATTCTCCAGCCATGCTGCAAAACAAGCGCACATCATATCCCGGTTCACGGAGGTGTAGCCCAGCCAATCACGAAGGTAACCAAATGAAATTTTTGGAGTGGCATGAATCCACCATACGGTTGGTAAACTGGTCTTCACGTCTATTATTTGAATTTTGGAGTGGCACGAACGACCTGACACGTGAGATCCATTTTTCTTCTCAAAGCTGCCTATATGCGCTCTGAACTATCGAATTCTGTTAGGCAATTTTGATCTCGATTTGATCTCTATATATATAACTAACATGGGCTTTCAGCTTCTTGGAGTTCCACGGGATTCCAGCTCTACACACACGAAAATACATTTTTCTTGTAGTCTCCATTTACACGAAGACTCGTAAGATGATAGATACAAAAAATAACTTGGTTTTTCATGATATTTCTCGAGGATGGATGCCAATAATTGATACTACCTCCAGATTTTAATGTCATTTACTTGAACATAAAAATCTAGAGGGAGTGTCTTATACCATCTGTTTTTTACAAAAGAATTACAAGGGTATATAACTCTACGTCTGCATTTGTTAATAACATCCTAATATTTTAAAATCTCAGTGGTTAACACATACACTTATTTGCAATCTAAAAAATGTTCCGTTCCCATCAATATTAACGAAAATAATGTTTCTATTTTTTGGAAAAGATTACTAGACTTTTCTACAGTCTTATATAACGAATATGCATGCTGCTACCTCATCATTAACTGCTTTTTTTTTTTTTGAAGAGACTTCACTGAGTATATTAGGTTTCAGGAGCTCATCCCAGGGACAATATTCAAGACAAGATAGCAAAAACAATTGTTTGGGAAGCTATTTTTAGAAAGTACTAAGCTTGACAAGCATGATCTTCCATGCACATGTAGCCTCACCCAGATGTGTAAACAAGAGAACCATCCAAAGTAGCACTAAATCTGGATAAATTATTTTCCCCTTAAAGGAAACGCCTCGAGTTGTGCGTGGCCATTGCTCTATGGTACCCTGATGCTGTCCAAAAAGTGTGTGGCTTCCCTTCGGCTCTTGCAACATCCTTCCCCTACTCCATTCCCCTAGCATTCTTCCTCATGCTTTGCTTTGCCATTTGCTGCATTTCATCTTCCAGATGCTTACCATCCTGCTTCATACTTGCTTTTAGAACTAAGGACAAATACCACAAATTCACCCCACCATTCCATGTATCATTCTTTATAGTGTATTCTGTATGGAATTCCTCCGGTAGGATAAGATTTCCATTTGGATGGGATAGAGGGAAGAGCTAAGTCTTGTTGCCTAATGTCTCTTTCCCATATCTTTTTCTTCACTTTTCCTGTTACAAACTTATAAGAAAAGAAGAGTGGAAGATACAACATTTTTCTTGTTTGTGAATAGCCAAGGTACCAAAAGAGGATTCAAGTGTGGTTCTATAAATCAGCAAGTCGTCCTCCAAGGGGAGAAATCCTGACGAGAAGTCGTCCTCTGAAGTATGGGGACAACACCCAAAAAGAAGAAACTAAGCAAATCAGGATCGCGAACTAGCCTAAACAGCTCGAGGAACAGCAGGTTCAGCAGCGAAATAGCGGACCAGGATGACACTGTCTTCATTGGTCTAGCTACCGAATTAAAGGAGGAGGGGACAAAGTTATTCCAGAAGCGGGACTATGAGGGGGCAGCGTTCAAGTTTGACAAGGCAATAAAGCTCTTGACAAAGGGACATCATGATATTGCCTTCCTCCACTGTAACATTGCAGCATGTTACATGCACATGGATCCTGAGGAGTATCATCGAGCTATCGATGAGTGCAATTCTGCACTGGAAGCAGCACCAACATATTCCAAGGCATTATTGAAAAGGGCACGGTGCTTTGAAGCATTGGATAGGCTAGACGAAGCTTGTAGGGATGTGGAAAAGGTCCTGAGCTTAGAACCAAACAATGTGACTGCACTGGAACTATATGAGAGTATAAAGGAGGTGATGGAGGAGGAAGTTTTGTTGGACAAAAAAGACGCATCGCCAGAAGATCCTGCAATAAATTTTATTAAAGAAAGGATACAGAGAAGAGTGTCCCGAAAATTTAGAAATTCCATAGTTGAAGAAGAGGTTTGGGAGATGATTCATGACGAAGAGACTCAGGACGAAGAGACTCGTGAGAATGATGAGAAAGAGAATAGCAGTAATGAAAACGATATGGAGAATAATTGTAAGGAGGGAGATTATACCAGGGTGATGTCGGTAAAGCATCAACAAGACAATCTTGAAGCGCACACTGAAGAAGTCAAAAAAAAGAAACCTCAGTACAAGCGAGATGTGACTGATGCTGGGCCACAACCGCAACAAGCTTTATGGGATGCGGAACAAACTATACTGAAACAGAGGCATAGTCAAGACAAGCATGAGAAACATCTTAAGGAAATCCTGGTAAAATGTATTCAACTTGATCAGGAATGGCATAGCAGACAGAATCAAGTAAGAAATCCAGAGAATTGTCAAAAGCATTTTGAGGTCAGTAGTCATAGTAAGCAAGAGAAACTAAAAGCAGAAAAGTATGAATGGTGCCCCAATGCTAGCCAGGAGAAATATTCTTTGGAGAGGGATATTGGTCGTTGTGAGGACATGCTAGAAAAGCAGATTACCATCAAAACAGTAAATCCTGGTACAAACAAGTATAAAAAGCATCCCAGAGAGAATCATGAAGGTATAAGACAAGGGGCAAAAAGAGGTTTTAAGTTTGTTCTTGAAGATGACATAAGGGTTGTCTTAATTCCAGAAAATTGTAGCCTATTGCAACTAATGGACATAGCTCGGTACAAGTACAATCCTCGTCTGAAGTCATTCCTTCTAAAATTCATGGACAAAGAAGGTGATTTAGTCACTATTACATCATCTGAAGAATTAAGGTGGGTCGAGGAACTATATCCCCAACTGCCAGTTCGGTTGTATATAAAAGAGGTTAGTCCTGATCGTGAGATCACCAGGGATCTGGTCATGCCAACATCCTCTTTTCTTCTGCAAGAAAGAAATCAATATAGCCTATCTGAGTGTGGAACCTCAAGGAAGGAAGATGAAAGGAACTATTCTGTTGATGACTGGATGATGCAGTTTGCTCGCCTATTTAAGAACCATGCTGGGTTTGACTCTGATGCATGTGTGGAATTGCGTGACCTTGGTATGCGCCTTTATTATGAGGCAATGGAAGACACCATAACAAGTGAAGAGGCACAAGAAATATTTCAAGTGGCAGAAGCAAAATTTCAGGAAATGGCAGCTTTGGCATTGTTCAATTGGGGCAATGTCCACATGTCGCGTGCACGCAAGAGATTACTTTTATCCGAAGACGCTTCTAAAGAATCAATACTTTCCCAAGTCAAGGCTGCATATGAATGGGCATGTACTGAATATGTAAAGGCTGGGAAGAAGTTTGAAGATTCTATTGACGTAAAGCCAGACTTTTATGAAGGCCTTATTGCACTCGGACAGCAACAGTTTGAGCAAGCAAAGCTTTCTTGGCGTTACGCTGATACATGTAAAGTAGACATGGGAACTGAAGTATTAGAGCTATTCAATCACGCTGAGGACAACATGGAAAAGGGAATGGAGATGTGGGAAGGAATAGAATATTTACGAGTAAAAGGACTCTCTAAATCAAGGAAAGGAAAAATAATATTGGATAAAATGGGTCTGAATGAGTCTGGAAAAGTTTTATCACCCGATGAAGCCTTTGAGCAAGCCTCAAATATGAGGTCACAGCTCAATATTTCATGGGGTACCATTCTTTACGAACGGTCAGTTGTAGAATTCAAGTTAGGACTTCCTAGCTGGGTGGAAAGCCTACAGGAAGCCATTGAAAAATTTAAGACTGGAGGAGCTTCTGTAGCAGATGTTAGTGTGATGGTAAAGAATCATTGTGTCAATCAGAACACTCAAGAAGGTACGATGTATGTGCCTTTCCCAAATGCAACTATTTTTCCACTGAATTACATCATTCATTTTCAGACGTGTATGCTAGTTATCCTAACAATATGAAATACCTACATCATCACTACCGCTTTCATCTTCTGATATTCTATGTTAAAAACAAGCACAAAAGTATGTGCTCCCATATGTTTGTGTAATTTTCATTTTAAACCACTACACTTCACTAAATACTGTAACGGTTGATGTGTTAAGATCAGATGACTAACTGTTATCTAAATAATGCACTAGCATGGTATGTTATGTTACTGTATATGTAATGGTATCATTTGTCCTTGACACATTGTACCTTGTTACGACAAAAAAAAAAAAGGGAAAATCCTTTGCTGGTCGGTGCACTAGCCTATGACAACACTGGGCTGCACTTATATATGGAACTAACTTCAGAATAACACATGAACTATCTTAAAATCATCTAAACCCATCTAATTGTGCTACAAATTTGAAATATGGTCTTACCAAAGTTCACAGTGGCATTTATATAATAATATATTTTCTATATTATGCAGGATTAAGCTTCAAGATTGATGAGATAGTTCAAGCGTGGAATGAAATGTACGATGCTAAAAAGTTGAAAAATGGTAGCTCTTCTTTCCGGCTCGAACCTTTATTTCGAAGGCGGCCTTCGAAGTTGCACAATATATTAGAACATATACATTCTACGTGATCTTGTATCGAACACTAGACTTGGATACTGTACTCATGGATAAGAATGTGGATACTTGTTTGCTTGTGCAGCAGGTAATTTGTTCCTTATCAACAAGTGTCTTTTTTATTCTTGAATAATAGTAACATATTCTTTTAGGCTTTAGATGGAAAATTTGCATGTGCGCCATCCTAAAACTAAAATGTCTGTGCTCTCGAGAAGAGGCTCAGTGCTTCCCGTGGCTCCTTTCAGTCTAGTTGATTGCCATGATTCGGTATCGTGTTGACGTAGAGACCAATTACGACAGGACACAAAGGCAAATGATTAGAAAAAAAATTCATTATTTCTCACCTTCATCAGATAGAGCTATCTTTGCTCTTGTCCCAAATTTCCATCCATTCACCCCCAATGTCAGCGCAATCCCACTGTCCCACCGTCTCCTTCCATCTGCATTTGATACAATAAAAATCATCTATTTTGTGTTCCATACAGGTACTTTCAGCTTCAAACTTAAGATACACGTACAATATTATGAGCTGGACTAAGAAACTTGAGTTACATCTCATATCGTGTGAATATGTAGGAATCATAATAAAGAAAGGGTCCTACATAAATTTCAACAAATGGGATATAAAAATTTGCTCTAGAAGAAAGTCTCGCTACAGTTTTTCATTAGCACGTAGCACTCACCTTTCACTGCAGGTGATTTTGTTGGTAACAGAAGCAAAATTGATGGAGACTTCCTCAAGAAAGTTGAAACTATAGTAGACCTAGCAAAGCGATGGCTGCCTGTTTACGCTGTTGGCGGTGGGTCTGGTCCTTCCATGTGCCGCCTCCATCTCCAATGCCATTGAGATCTGGCAATAAGCTCACCGATTTGCATCAGTTATCACCTTTTGTGCTGTGGCGGTAGCAAGTTTTTGCTAATAGTGGAGACCATGCTTTAAAGTGTGTTAGACCTGTGTCCTGTCCTCTGGCCAGTTCTACAACAGTATGACTTCCTTGCCAATCATGAATATATCACTCCTGCTAAAAAATTTGGTTCCACAAACATTTGAACAGATACAACAACCACCAACCATTTTAGTCCTATATCTGAATAGATGACCTGGCTTATTTGGTGTCAGTTGCTGAAGATTGCAGCTTAGTGTGGACCAAGCTGTAGAATATGTTGGTTGTATCAAACCTCAGCTTTGTTTGAATCTTTGTGGAAGAACAGGTTTGCCAGCCACTACATGCAGAGGGATCCCACAAAATCTTTTAGTGAGTCTAGAAGCCAATGCATCTCTTGTTCTGACTTTTTCATTGAATGGACCGGCTTCTCATCAAGTATCCTCATTTGGAATGACTTTAGTCTCTTCTTTTGGGCTTTACTATTTTTGGTTCAGTTGTGGTCGAGCCATTTGAGTTTCACTTGGTAGTGTTAATTTGTCCAACCCCTTCCCATTCGGTTGTCTAAAGTCCATGTGTGTGTATGGCCATGTTCAGTTGGGGTGTATGGCACTACGTAAGAAACGCCCAATAGTGACGGCACATAAGTGACACCACAATGTCAACCGTTACCTGTATTACAAAGGTAACGGTTTATAATTGGTAACCGTTACCCACTACTGAACCAGCCTCCCACATAGAACAGCAAGGTGACGGCCAAAATTACCAAACGTCACTTTTTTGAGTTGACGAATACAAGTGACGGTTAACATATAGACCGTCACCTGTATTATCACTTACAGGTGACGGTTTACTATTTTAACCGTCACTTATGTGTTTTGATGAATATAGGTGACGGGTTGTATTATGGACCGTCACCTGTATTATTAATATTGGTGACGTTTTATTAGTTAACCGTCACTTAGTTTTGTTGATAATACAAGTGACGGTTGACATTTATGGTCCGTCACCTTTATTATTACTCAGCAGTGACGTTCTTTTAAGTTAACCGTCATTTATTTTTGTTGATGAATATAAATGACGGCTGAATATTGTCAGCCATCACCTCTTTCTTTTCTTTACATCTCTTTCCTCATTTTTGGTATTTATGGTCGCGACGGACACTCCAAGGACGATTTTGTCGATTTCTTTCCTGTGGTAAGGTTAGTTTGTGCTAAATCTTGTGGATTTTGACCACTAATCATCACTCATGAGTAAACCATTTGCTTAGAAATGTCTGTTTGTGATGCTGTTGATGTATGCTGAATAAATTTTTATATGAGCAGAGATGGACCGAAGCTGGATGTATCCTGACAAAATTTCAGATGAGTACCTAAAAGGAGTGAAGTCTTTTGTCAGATTTGCTAGAAGGTATAGAGAAGAAAGTGGCCAGAATGCTATTTGTTGTCCATGTCGTGATTGCAAAAATCAGAAGAAGTTTACGCAGTCGGACATGATTGAGATACACCTGTTTATGCGTGGATTTATGAAAAACTATGCTTGTTGGAACAAGCATGGGGAAGAAGGTCTTAATGAAGTGGAAGCGGAGAGGGATCAAATTCCAGTTTCAACCAGTGATATGGGTCAAGCACATTCAGAATGTGATGATGGTGAAGAAATATTGTTTGATGACATTGGGTGTGACCCCTCGGATGTAGACGCCTTAGCTTTCACTGAGGAGAACATTGAGGATCATGTGGAGAATGTTAATGAGATGCTGCGGAATGCCGAGCGACATGATGAGTACAACGATGGAGAGTTGGCAAAGTTTCGCAAGCTGATAATGGAGTCCAAGAGACCTTTTTTCCCTGGTTGTGAACCTAGGTACACTCGACTCTTTGCTACACTAAAGCTTCTGCAATTGAAGGCAAGCCATGGGTGGACCGATAGGAGCTTCCATGCTTTGTTAGATCTCCTGAGGGATATGTTGCCACAGGGGAACTTGGTGCTAGAGACTGTCTACGAGGCAAAGCAGATTATTTGTCCTCTTGGGTTGGAAGTTGAAAAAATACATGCGTGCAAGAATGATTGTATACTCTATCGTGGTGAATATGAGGACTTGGATAAGTGTTGCATCTGTGGACTCGAACGATACAAGAGGAAGAAAGATGATGGTCTAGAGGACAACACTATTAAGAGAGGCCCTCCTAAGAAGGCGTTCTGGTACCTTCCTATAATTCCCTGTTTGAAGCGTTGGTTTGCAAATAAGAAGGAGTCTCGGTTGCTTCGATGGCATAAAGAGGGCCACAAGAATGATGGGATGCTTCGACACCCTGCTGATTCCTCACAATGGCAAAACATTAACTCGAGACATAAGCATTTGCCGATGATCCGAGGAACATTAGGATTGCATTAAGCACTGATGGGATGAACCCGTTCGCTAACAACAGCCCTCATAGCACATGGCCTGTTGTCTTAACAATATACAACCTTCCACCATGGTTGTGCAACAAACGGAAGTACATCATGTTGGCAGCCTTGATACCGGGCCCTCATGAGCCTGGAAACGATATTGACACATATTTGAGGCCTTTGATTGATGATTTGCTGACCTTGTGGTGCAAAGGGGTTGAGGTTTGGGATGAGGACAAGCGTGAGTACTTTATTTTACGTGTCATTCTATTTGTCACGATTAGTGATTTGCCGGCACAACGCAACTTGTCAGGTCAGAGTAAAAGGCTAGGTTCTGGCTGCCCCCATTGCCTGGACAAAACGGAGTGTACATACTTGAACAACTCAAGAAAAATAGTTTATATGAGGCATCGACGTTTTCTTCCCATGAGACACGCCTTTCGGAAGATGAAGGCTCAATTTGATGGGAACATTGAGAAGGAGCCGCCTCCAAGGCATATCAAAGGGGAAGATGTCTATAGTCAGGTTAAGGATCTCAAAGTTATCCTTGGGAAGAGAAAAAGGTCGTCAAATAATGATAATAAAGGGCCTTGGAATAAACAGTCGATTCTATGGGAGTTACCATGTTGGAAAGAATTAGATACTCGCCACTCCATCGATGTGATGCACCTCGAGAAGAATGTATGTGACAGCCTTGTTGGTACACTTCTGAATGTACCAGGTAAATCTAAGGACCATGAAAATGCACGAGCTGACCTCAAAGATATGGGAATAAGGCCAGAGCTCTATAGAGATGATACAAATGGTGCTCTACCGACAGCTTGCATCACCCTCTCTAAGAATGAGAAAAAGGAGTTTTGTGAGTTCTTGCAGAGTGTTAAGGTGCCATCAGGGTACTCATCCAATATCGGAAGGCTTATTTCATCGACGGAGCTAAAGCTGGCACCTGGAACGAAATCTCATGATTGCCATGTGCTGTTAACACAGATGATTGCGGTTGCAATAAGGAATATTCTACCGATCAACGTGAGGGAGGCTATCATGAGCCTTTGCTTCTTCTTCAATGCAATATCTCAGAAAGTACTTGATCTCGATTCACTAGATGTGCTTGAGAAAAGACACTTTGAGACTTTATGCCTCTTGGAGATGTATTTCCCACCAACCTTTTTTGATATCTCTCTCCATCTCACTGCTCATCTTGTGAAGGAGATCAAGTTACTGGGCCCTGTGTTCTTACATCAGATGTACGCATACGAGAGATTCAATGGGATCCTAAAGGCCTTTGTCCGGAATCGAGCTTATCCAGAGGGCTCCATTGTAAATGGGTACACTACGGAGGAGGTGCTCGAGTGGGCACTTGATTATGTTGACCCAGACAACCCAATTGGTGTGCCAAGGTCTCGACATGACGGGAGGCTCCATGGTAAAGGGACCTTAGGGAAGAAGGCAATAACTCCTGACAGGGCATCTTTTCAGAAAGCTCATTTCCTCGTGTTGCAACAATCAAGTGAAGTGTCTGCTTATGTTGAAGAGCACAAGGGGACATTGCTTCTTGAAAATCCAGATCGTAACCAATATTGGTTGGCAAACGAGCATTCGAGGACATTTAGCGTTTGGTTTCGTGATCAAGTGTCTAAATCCACAGCCCCAACAAGTGAAGTACTCAAACTACTTGCTGCTGGTCCGATATCAACCATTGTGACATATCAAGGATATGATATAAATGGTTACACATTTCAGACTGTTCGTCGAGATGAGAAAAGTGCATATCAAAACAGTGGGGTGTGTGTTGATGCTTATGATGAGAATGGTGAACACCGGTGCCCATACTACGGTCAAATAGAGGAGATTTGGGAGTTGAACTATATCGGTTTTAAGGAAACCCTCTTTTGTTGCCGTTGGATAGATGGGAACAAGGGTGTCATAAAGGATAAGTATTGATTCACTAGTGTTGACCTGAAATGTGTAGGTTACAAGTCTGAACCTTTCGTGCTCGCCAAACATGTTCGACAAGTGTTTTATGTTACCGACACTACAAACAAGAAACTTCATGTTGTTCTTTCAGGGAAGAGACGAATTGTTGGGGTTGAGAATGCTCTAGACGAGGAAGAGTTTGATCAGTTTGATGAAGTTCCTCCTTTCGCAGCTGATGTGATGCCAAGACTACCGGCATTGAACAACCCAACTCCATACATACGTGCTGACCACAATGAAGAGATCAAAGTGAACAAATCATGTAAACGTCGAGGCAAAAGGAGAAAGAAGAAGCCATGATCACTTTATATTCTGTAACAATTTGAATTATTTGAACATGTACTGAAGTATTATTGTTGTTATTAATTATTATTATTATTATTATTAGATGTATTTTGGTAAATTATTGTTCTATGTGGTTGCCTGATTTATTTGTGATGTGCTTAAAAAATTTGGATGTTCTGTGATCCTGCAATGATTTTAGACTTGCTTTGTACTGCTATCTGTTCTGAAAATAGATACTGAGATGGTTCTGTTATGTTTTGAAAACAGATACTTCAACCAAGTGACGGCTAAAAGTGACAACCGTCACCTTTCTGTGTAGTCCAGGTGACGGTTGTATGTAAAACCGTCACCTCTATTTGTAGTCCAAGTGACGGTTGGATGCTCAACCGTCACCTGTTTTTCCGAGTGACGGTTGGTGTTTGTAACCGTCACCTTTGTACGTAGTCCAAGTGACGGTTGGTTTTGTAGCCGTCACTTTGTGCCCAAGTGACGGTTTAAATTTCGAGTCGTCACCGTTTTGTGTAGTCCAAGTGACGGTTTTGTATCTTTAACCGTCACCTTTTTCACCTTCTCAAAATCTGAAATTGCCCGCCTCCGCCTCAGCACTTGCCTCTCCATCGCGCGCCACCTCTCTGCACCTCCGCTTCGCGCCACCTCCGCACGCTGACTCTCCGCCTCCGATCCCCACTTCTGCACGCCACCTCCGCACGCTGCCTCTCCGCCTCCACTCCCCACCTCTGCACGCCGCTTGCGCCTCCACGATCGCGGCCTCCGCCTCCAGGAGTCCGTCGTCAGTTAGGGTTAGGGCACCGACCGCCCTGCCGCCGCTGCCGACGACCACGTGAGCTCGTGGGCCGGTGACCTCCTCCCTTCCTCCGTTAAACTCGTCCCCTGTGCTCCTATCCTCTGCACCGACGAGCTCCTCCCTCCCCTCTGCGCCGACGAGCTCCTCCCTCCCCTCTGCACCGACGAGCTCCTCCCTCCCCTCTGTGTTTAGAAGGTTACTGCTGCAGGTATGCAAATGCCAAAACTCCAACGACATGAACTGTACTAGCTCCTCCCCGCCACTTGAATGATTGACTCTTTTCTATGTGTGTAGATAGCAAGATGTCAGATGCTCATTCTTCTAGTGATCATGGTTCTGATGAAGCTCCAAGCCCTAATGTTGCTACAGAAGTAGGTGAAGTAACCGTTCGGCCAACGAAAAAGCCAAGGAAGAAAAGGACAGTGACACGATGGCCAATTGACCAGGTGGTTGTTACGGATGTGCAAAATGATGGCCAGCCTGTGGACCTAGTAATTAATTTCAAATTGAGTACGGTCTGCGGCCTCTGTGCTCGTGAGAAGGTTTCAATACTCATACCATCGTTTGACGCTCTAGATGAAAGTCAGCAGAAGGCCTTTTTGCAGTAGTACAGGAATTTGTTCTGTATCCTCAGGACTTGCAAGAGGTAGGGTTCAGTGTTTGTATGAGGAAGATTAGCAAACTTGCAAGACGCTTCCGGAGTGATCTGATCAATGATTACATGAGACAAGGCAAAGATCCTCTTGCAGACTACAAATTTCTATCAAGAGAAGATTGGGACAGATTTGTAGAGATGAAGAGGACTGAGGAGTTTCAAAAGGAGAGTAAGGAAATGAAGGCCATTCGAGCTAAGAATACATTGAACCATCATCTTGGTCCAGCCGGGTATTTGGGAAAACAGGCACAATGGGAGGCCGAGGATCAGAAGTTAGCGGAGGAAGGTCGTGAGAACCCTTGGTTACAATTCCCTGGGCGGTCACGGTCTTATCTGGGAGCAAGGGGCTCTTTGACAGACAGTGGTGAAATCACCTTTTCGAGCTCGGAGACCCAGGAAGTGGCAGAGAGGGTGAAACAGATTGCAAGCGATCCATCAAAAATTGGCAGTAGAGAGAATGACACTCTGACATTGGCATTGGGAATTGCAGAGCATCCAGGACGTGTTCGAGGTGTGTCAGCTTACAAGTGTTGGAAGACAGGTTTTCCTGAGGATCGGGCAATGTGGAAGAAGAGGAAGACATCTTCGAAGCTGGATGAAGAAGCTATTACAAGGCGAGTGACCCAAAATGTTTTGGGGTCTTTGCAAGCTTGGTTTCAATCACAGGGCTTAACCATCCCATTGCCATCCATGTTGCTGCCAGGAGTTGATGTAAACAGCAGCTCAGCGTCCGCTGAGAATCACATGGCCTGGCAGGTAGTACATACACTGGATACAATTGATCAACTGAAAAATCCGGCACATTGCAACCTTATGCTGAATGTAAGTGGTCATGTCATAGAGGTTGCTAAGGGACGAGTACTTCCTAGTATGCAGACTCTTTGCGGATGCCCCGTTCATCAAGGCTATGCTGTTGTGCTTTTAGATTTCGTGGATAATGATGCAACCAACTATAGATTGGAGGTGCCCCCTAATGATGAGACCATCACTCTAGGGGATGCTCAGTATGGAAGGGTTCAGTGGAGGAAGTGCCACATCGTTGTTACCTCCAACGATGCCCCGGCACCGGATTCAACAAGTGCACATGATTCTCCACACCAGATTCAAACAGCAGTACATGTGCCGACTCCAGACCCTCCAGCTCACCTAGATGAGCCAGCCCCAGAACCTCAAAAAGCAGCACCACGAAAAACTCAACAGCCAGCAGCACCAAAATCTCAAAAGGCAGCACCATCAAAAGCTCAAGAATCAGCAGTAGCACCAAAACCTCAACAAGCAGCACCATCAAAACCTCAACATGCATTAAAGAAGAAAACAAAGAAGCAACCCCAAGAGAAGACCACTGCTCGTACACAGGTACGGAAGGAATGGATTCAAGATAACCCCGGTTACATGGCTGGCAAGCCGATGATGAATGTAGATGACCTTCGCAATGCTGGACAAGCATGTATTGAGCTTCATAATTACTACATGCAACGTAAGGATCAGAAGGGTGGCTCAATTGTGCTAAAGTATGGCACTCATCACCTGTTAAGTGAAGGCTACATTTCAGTGACCTTTGCTGACTTGTTCGACTTGTTCAATCTCGGTGCATTGGATGTGTCGTTACTGCGATGCTTCGTCCTGTAAGTTTGTCCATCTATTACTATTACTTTGGTTTTCACTTTACTTGAAGCTAATCCTAATTATGAAACTTAGAGTTTTCTGTTGCCTAATATGAATTCTAATATGTGCAGGCTTATGATAAAAGAGATGAAGAACAAAAAGATCCCATGTGCATTTGTTGATCCAGGCTTTCTAATACAGAACACTATACTCAGCGATTGGCAAGATGTGGTGCTGCATGTGGTTAAGGTGATCCGGACCCATAACACCAAGGAATACATCATGTTCCCCCACAACACAGGTGGCCACTGGGTTCTAATAGTCATGTCACTCAAGCTCCACACTGTGTGGTACCTCGATTCCTCAAGACCGCAAGGAATAGATGGTGCTATGCTTGAACGTGACTTCAATTGCATTACAGCGCTCATAAATGAGTATGAATGATTCTGAACTTCAGTTACATCTTACATATATATAACATGTTTCAGGGGCTCCTAAATTTCTTAATGTTGATTTTTCATCTATCCTTTGCAATTAGGGCTTATGACACATACATGTGTCGGTGCATGGGAGCTAACCCACATGGTGCTTCATATCCTAAGCTATCACACGTCACTAGCTTCCAGGTGTAAATTTGTATTCCACTCATTTAAATTTCAAAATATTAGTCTTTCATGTGACCCATTTTGTATATTTGGTCATTTTAGTGCCATCAACAACCTACGGGCAGCACTTGTGGCTTCTATGTTGCACAACACATACTTATTATTGCAGCAGAATGTATTAATGGCAAGAGTCTTAATGTAAGTATCATGCCATATTTTAGTCAGTATGTAAATCATATAGCTTCCATTAATTTTTCTAGTCATTTCTTCTTCCAAAATGTGCATTGTGCTGATAGTAATTACTTTTTGTTGTAGGACATCACAATTTTGGAGTCAAACCTTGAGCAAAGAGTGTTGCACAACATTAGGGACAAAATAGCCTCTTTCCTAGTCACTGAGTGCATTATAAAGACAGGCGAGTTCTTTTGTCAAGCAAATGATATCTCTTGATATCAATCTGTAATGGATTGAATTGTTTGTATGATGCCAAATGTAGAAACATCTCCTGGATGCAACAGGCTACTTTTTGTCATATATTTTGATATCTGGTCTGGTGATAGTAGCATATTGGGTGTGATGAAATGATGGAATGGTTGTTGGTATGAATTATTTGTGTTGTGGATTATCTCTTGATATCTGTGTCTGTGATGGAATGACGAAATGATTGTTTGTATGATGCCAAATCTAGGAACAACTCCTGGATGCAGCAGGCTGCCTGTTAAATCTGTAGGTGTGGGAAAACATCAGGTGACGGTTAACACAAATAAACCGATACCTATATCTAACCAAGTGACGGTTAACAAATCTAAACCGTTACTGCTTATATGAATACAAGTGACGATACCCACAGAGTGACGGTTACTATTTCACCCGTCACCTGTGTCTCCAGAGAAGTGACGGTTAAAATTTTCAACCGTCACTTCTATATATGAAAAAATGTGACGGTTAGAAACACCAACCGTCATCTGCATATCCAAGTGACGGTTGGTATTTGAACCGTCACTTTTGTCTCCAGATAAGTGACGGTTGAAATTGTCATCCGTCACTTCTTTGTATGAATACAGGTGACGGTTGGAGATGTTAACCGTCATCTCTATGTGCATATAAGTGACGTTTGTTATTTTCACCCGTCATCCGGACGTTACACCAGGTGACGGTCGCTCAACCGTCACCTCTTTGCTTCATATCGGTGACTTCTCCGAGGTGACGGTTGCCGCAACCGACACCTATTTTGTTTGTTAGCCGTCACTGATGTGTTTTTCTTACGTAGTGTGGTCCTGTGAGTTTATTGTACAAAGGTCATTTGCAATCGTATGCCAGGTGAGTCAGGTCGTGTTATATTGTTTTTTGAGGTCGTTTGATTTTGCAATTTTTCCATATTCTTTTCTTAGTGCAATGATACTTTAAATCTCTCCTCCCTATTAGAGAAAAACAATATTATGTTAAGAGTTATGAAAGGAAAGGGCGAAGGTTGCTCCTAAATTGTTTTTGGAAATATTTGCTTCTAATGTGTTCCTATATAAACATCAGATTGTAGTGGCCATCGGATATCACCTCAAATGTTTTTAGAATTCAGTCTTCACCTTAAGAGTAAAACAATATGATTTAAAATATTGCGACTACCTTGTACTGTCTAAAATCCACCAATAAATAATACCTAAAATTCATGGAAGGGAGTACTTTCTTGTCTGCAAGTTGATAATTAGTGTTGAAAAGTATCGGTTATTCCAGGGTTCTGAGAATGCCATTAGTTTTTCCAGCACATGTTTCATTATGTTATCTGCATGGTTGATCGACAGACAGAATGCCGGTTATGGGCGACTTCATGTGACTAGAAGAAACTTACTCTATTTTACAAACTCGTACACCTTATAATACATGCAGAGATGTAAGCTAAAAACTAAATTTATTGTTTGGAAACTTATCCCACACTCAGCGTTAGCTTCATTACTGTAAACAATTTAGCCAACCAAATAGTAACCATGGACCCTCCTACAGTACAATGTGTGCTATTCAAGGTATAGCCACCTCATTAGGCCTGAGGATTTTTTTTTCAGAAATTCTTTTTTTTTTCGAAAACGCAGGAGAGCCGCGCTTCTTTGTATTTGAGAGAAAATAAAGTGCCCTTACATCTTCTTTATCTCATACGGGGACCAAATATGAGACTTGGTTCACGTAACGGAACAGAAAGACGTTTACCCAACTGATACAAAAAGACATGACCAAGAAACCGAAGGGTAGCTTTTGAACTCAGCAACTGTCCTTCTAGACCTAATCCCTCTAGATTATTAGCACGAGCCATACACCACAGACTATATTCATCCTTGATTTCACGCAAGACAGCAGAAACTGAAGGAGTGGCACTATCGAACACACAAGCATTTCTGTGTCTCCAGATGCTCCATGCTGTCAAGATGATCAAGGAATTCACCCCTTTCCGCTTGTTTTTTTTTTTCAGAAATTCTCATGTAGGTATTTTGCAAGATTTACTCTCAACTGCAATGTTTCTGGTTGAGTTCTATGAGAATACACTATATAATCACTGATGTTTTTTGCTTGGCTGCAGATTTTTCAACAATATGGACTACTGCTACAACCATTATTTCTAAAACAGTGATCTCTTTGTAGAGTTAAGAAGATAAGATTTGCACCAGTTTCACCTGTACAAATGCCACAAAGCGTCTAATCTAGAGACATAGAAAATCTCAGATGAAATGTTTTAATTTCTTGTTTAGATGAAAGCTAAATAATTTAAAGTTTCATAACACAACAAATTCTGGTTTATGAATATTCATAGTCATCGAAAATTCAAAAAATGGTGCTTTGCTGGCAAGTGCAGAATTGCTCAGCACCCTATGCCCCAGATGGAATTTCAGTAGTGGTTGCGTGTGTGTTTGCATTTGGGTTCCCTTTCTTCTTTTGTCTTCAATACAATCATTCTGCAGTCTACTGCACTGTTTGAGGGAAAAAAAATGCTAACTGAAATCTCTAAAGGATCCAGTATAATTTTTTAGAGGAATTTTAGATATACAAAAATAAGATACAATAGCTATCAATGCAAATCTCTTATATATACATGCCATCCATTCTCAGTGATTTGCAACAGCAAGGGATTTTGCACTACTGCTGTAGAATGTGAGGAACTTATGATCATGTGGCATGATGATAATTGTACATGTAGCAACTTGAGACAGAATCTAAGCAAGTGGGATGTCATGTTGGATGATGCAGCTGTGTTGACGGTCCTTAAGTGCTAATTCTGACTGTCAAATCTCTACATAAATGATTAAAATGAATACACTAAAATTAGAAATAGGTTTATTATTAACCAGTTCCATATGTTTTGGTGAATATTTACATGCATGTGATTTATCTAGAAATATTGAAAGAAAAGGAGAAGAAAACAATTATTCAACAGAGCACAAAGATTCATGGGCCTATGAACATGCCAAATTTGCCAAATACTGATGCCCACCACCTAAAGGGGACCAGGGCCCACCTATAGGCAGCCTAGAAGAAAATGGGGCCGAGCGGGGCGCAGAACAAATTGGCCGATCTACGAGATCGCTCGATGTGCCAGTGGGCCCGATTGGGCCCCACTTTGACTAGGCGGTTTCCACCGTCTTTCCTACGTAGCTGATGAGTGGTCCGAAGACAATGAGTGACTGTAAAGCGTACGGGAGAAGGGAGGAAACTAACTCCCAGGACACCTCCATTTATAAATAGGACCCCTCTCCTCACTCACTCCATCAATTCAACACTCTACACTTTCATTATATTTTGGGCCTTAGGCTCTAGTCCTTGGAGCTCTAGTAGGAAGAGGGCGAGGCAGAGCTTCTCCAAGAGAAGCATCGGCCTGTCGGTGCTCTCTTGGTCAGATTCCTCAACCAAGTCGAGTCAGAGAGGTGGTTTGTCATCACTTTGCTTTGCAGTTATACCTCGATGGATGCTTCATTTAATCAAGTGAGTATTCGCTGTCTGATCTTTGATTATATTCATTAGTGTAGTAAGTAGAATTATCCTTCGCTTTCGGGTTCATAGTATACTATTTTGTATTGGCTTTAACTTATAAGACGGAAGTCTTGGCCAGGGTTAAATAGTAATTAATTTGTGTAGACATGGTGTCTAGATTAATTATTACTTGCAGGTGGTGCGTATCCCACGGAGCTAGAGGTAGGCTATAGGTGGTGACAGCCCTATTAGTCCTTTGTATTTCTGCACGTCCGGATAAGTAAGTAACGTTTAAAGTTATCGGAGTCTTTTTTCTAGATTGGGAGTAAACCGGACGCCACACTAAGCGAGGATAGGATAATCTTGTTGCTTAGATTAGGATTTATCTCATAGATAGCCTCTTTATCCTTTGCCCAACCTTAGTGTTGTTCCCTGGACTTAGTTTACAGATAACCTACATACGTTTCCTGAGAAAAATTATGACACCTTGGAATATTATAGGGTGAAGTGCAACGACGGTACTCCGTGCACTTGCAGATTATCTGTGATTGTAAGAAATACCAACAGGTGGCACATGATTGTTTAGTGTTTATACTTGCTTAATTGTATTAACCGATTCTTGGAGCGGCCACCCAGGAAAACAATAACACCACAAGGCGAATAAAGGGTGAAGGCTTGGCTGATTAATTAGGTGCCAAGAGGGTTGTCCTTGGATCCGAACAGCACAAGGCCTCTGGGGTGATGAGCTGCCTGGTGAAGGGCTGTCACTTATGTACCGCGGTGAAACCTTAGTAGGAAAGTATATGCTGGGAGTCCCTTTGTAAAAGCCATGACGTGATCTCCTGGCCGCTTAGCAAAGGAAGTATGTGTGACACCCTAGGTATCACCGCTTAATAAGTCGACAAATTTAAACCCTAATCATCAAATTATACACTTGAAAACAAAATCAACACTTGAATAATAAGAAATATTGCTACAAATATTCCAAGGAGCCACTACAAGAATTTTGGCAACAAACAGAACACATTAGATAAAATAAGTAGACTTTGACTCGAAGTGTCGAAATTCTTTTAACCGGAAAAAATCTAAATCCTAATAAGAAAACTATCAAAATTCTTATATAATCCTAGCAATATTTTCACATAACAATTAAATGCACTTCAAAATGGACTTTTGGAGATTTATTCAGAATTTTGGTAAAGGTTTAAACCCTTTTAATATTCCAACAGACTTGAACTAGGTTAAAAATTTACAAATCTTTAGAGGCTGAATCAGGGCATCTTCCTTAAATCAAAGTTGTTCCAAATAATTCCTTTAGTACACACAAAAAGTTTCAAAAATTTCTGAGGTAGGGAGGTTTGGTTTTCATTTCACCCAAGTGAGAATAATTGAAACAATTCAAATCCAAATTGGAAAAAAAATGATGATGAACAGTGCCACCGCCCTCGGCAGCCAACCGCCGAGGCTAGCACGCGCCGGCCGGCCGCCTCAGCTTTCCCACGCGCCTTCACTCCCTACCAGCAAGATCTTGCTCAAAGATCCTTCTCCCTCTCTCCTTCCTCTCTTCTCCCTGGCACTATCTTTCTTCCTCACCGCATGGCACCATCACTGGCGGGCCACTGCCCTCAAGCGCCAGTAGCCGCTCGCCGCCCCTCTGCTCCAATCAACGGTGCGGCACACTTCTCTCTCCTTTTCTCCCCTCTGGCTCACTCCCGCCCGAGTATAAAAGACGTAGCCACCGCTGTTCTTCTGTTTCTTCCTCTCTCTCTGCCTCAGTCCGCCCCCGCCATTGCCGCCAGTGCTGCCTCTCCGTCGCCAGAGCACTCCGGGCGACTCCCGAGCCTCGTCACCGTGCCGAGCAAGCTGCTCTCGACTCACTGCAACTTATTGACCATCAAGGCCCCCGGCAGTGCCGCCGTTTCACTAGAACTCCGCCGTCTTCCTTTCGGCCAAGGGTATCGCCGGCGGTCGCCACTTCTCGGAATTTGCCGCCACGGTACCATTCCTCTCCGATTCCTTTCGCCGGCTAGATCATCTTGCACTTGTGCACCGGTTTGACAAGTTAATGGCCACAGATCGTCGCCGGTGAGGAAGTTTGTGTTGAAGCACTTTTTCAAAAATGTCCCTGGAATTTCCTCACTAATTCTTTGAATCTTTTCTGTTTTGAATTTCATTTGAAGTTCCAGAAGGTTTCTAGGGTTGATTTTTGAACCATGATTGTATCTTGGCATGGTGCATCTCCTGCATTTTTTTTACCAGGATTTTAGGGTAACATTTGTGCATGCATGTCATTGTTAATATTCATAAATGCCTAGTTAATTTGTCTTTTTATAAAATGCATTAGGAAAGTCATCCAAAAGCTAAACCCAAAAGCAAAACTTTAGATTTGGTGCTCATAGGTGTCTACATCAAATTTCATGATTTTATTCTAGGGTTTAGTATTTATTTCTGATTTTATAAGTTTAAATAACAGAAAGTTTGCTGAATTTTATAAAATCTAGAAAATTCATCTTGGCCTCAACCAAATTTCAAAATTCATATTTTAGAGAGTGCTATCGATTAAAAATAACTCATAATATAATTTAAAGTTCCATTTTAACTCTAGTTGGATAACCGTAGCTTTTATTAAATAATTATAGACTCGAAGAAAATTCAGTTTGACCTCAACCAAGTTTTAAAATTCCTAATTCAGAGAAAGATTGCCAACTAAAAATCATCTCCTGGGAAAATGAGAAGTTTCATTTTGAGCCACATTCATAAGGTAAAGACTTAAGTAAAAGACGGCGTCAAGGAATTAGGGTTAACCCTAATCTCTAGATATCGCCAACAGAAACCATAGAGTATTATTTGATAAAAACATAGTGTTACCTTTCAATTGGACTCATTGTGTTCGTATTGCATCATGTAGACATCGACGAGGACGTTGTAGCTGACAACCTCGGGTCCTCGATCTCCGCCGAAGCAGTCGACATCAACCCCGGATAACCAGGCAAGCCCCGGTGCACAACCAAGTTTTTAACTTTTTCTTTTATAACTATGTGTCATGTTTGTGCATTAAGTTTTCAAGCGCCGACGTGCATAACCAGGATGAGAGCATCCAATGGGAGGAGTCTCGTCGCAAGGTTGGGAACTTCCAGTGGGAACTGTGTGAATCGCCGCAGTAATTCTTGAAGTGGCTAGTAGCATGATGCCACTGGGCACGGTTCGTGCTTTTGCTTTAATATGAGTGTCGGAGTCTGTAACCATTTTAGTCTTCCGCTGTATCTGATTTGAAAACTCTCTTTCGTAGTCTGAGATATTGTAAGACTTAAATCTCCATTTATGAAACAACTATGTATTAAATTCTCTTGTCTTGTAAACTATTATTGTTTATCCTGCCTGTGTTGTATCATGTGTATGCTCGTTCGCCGAGCATTACCCAACAGGATCCTAGCAAGATGCGGGATCCGTCCTGGACTGAGGTTCTGAGGCGGGTCCGCGTCAGCTTGGTATCAGAGCCGTGTTGCAAAATGGTACGACATTTAATGGTATATTTTCAAAAATTACGTGCGAGTGAGGTATGAGCCCTATTAGATAATAGGTTATCAGGTGGCAAGCTAACCTAGTACAGGAACTAACTAAATCCAGTTAAATTTACATTTCTATAATGACGCACCTACACTCAGGTAAGCGAGGTAGGGTACACCGCTAGACTGCGGTGAAAAGTCGAGAAATCCCTGTTGCATCAGCAATAGTAGCGTTCCATACCGCGATGGTATGGAAGGAGGTATTATGTTCGTTGTAACATAGTACACCCCCTTGCCGTTTAGGAAGATGGGTGGACCTCTACCGTACGAGGTGTGGGTTACGGACCTGTTGCGAATATAGACCTTTGCAACGGTTGTGTCTTGTGTCATTGGTGTGATGCCCCAGGTGTCACTAGGGCCTAATCGACAAACTTAAAATCTAATCGGCAAATTACACACTTAATAGCAAATAGACACTGGAAGTAAAAGAAATGTTGTTTGAAATGCCCCAAAGGAACACTACGCAAACTTTGACAAAACAACAGAACAGTACTAGTAGGTTCGGAAAGTTTCAACCAACAGTGTCGAAAACCTTCTTCTTCGGGAATGAATTAAACCCTAATGAGTGACCTATCAAAATTTCCATAAATCCCTAGCCATATTTTTTTTTTGCATAAAAATTAAGTTCACTTCAACATAGAATTTTGGGAATTTATTCAAAATTTTTGGATAAGATTTAAACCTCTTTAAAATACACACAAACTAGAATAAACATGGAAATTCAAGAATTTTTAGAGGCCAAATCGGGACTTGAGCCCAAATGAAAAATGTTCCAAATAAATCCCTGAGAACACACAAAAATTCTCAAAAATGTTTGAAATCAGGAAGCATGACTTTCAATTGAATTGGGATTCAAGATATGAACTAATAGCAAAAAAAAAAAAATGAAAGTCAGGCGGGCAACAGTGCTCGCCGCCCCAATGGTCAACGGCCGGGCGACTGCGCCACTCCCCGTCGGCCAGCACCACTTTCGACGCCGGGAATTCAAGGCTTCGAACAAAATCTTGCCCAAGGATCCTCTCCATTACTCCCTCCTCCTCTCTCCCTCTCTCTTTCCTTCTCCCCCGCGACAAGCCACCACCCGCGCCAACCAATGCTGTGCTCTGCCATGGCCGCCTCGGGTGCCCTTGCGTGGACGACACCCCACCGGCCGAGCCAAGGCGTGAAAGGTTGCCATTTAAACCTCTCCTCATCCCCTTCAACCCCCACCACGAGCTCTCTCTCTCCCATTCACTCCTTCGCAGAGAACGCGCCACTCTCCACCCCCGATCGAGCGCACCTCCGCCACGTTCTACCGTCAAATTCTTCACTTTGGGCGCCGCCGCCGCTCCTCGTCGCCGACCATGTTCCGGTCGTCCCCAGAGGGCAAGCTCGGCACCGTTGGCTAGAAGGTGACGAGTTGACCATGAATTTTTCACCTCCTGGCCGAGCCACCCTGCCGCCGGCTTGCCGGAGACCGCCGGAGCACCTCCCCTGTTTTCTGCCATAGCCTTTCGAATTTTCTTTTCCCTCTTAAATTGTCCTGTCTTGTAAAATGCCAAACAAATCACGAAAAAATGCAAAAAATACCAAACTAAAATTTGTTCGAACCCTCATGAAAAGGACTAATTTTATGTTAAAGAACTTTTTCAAAAACGACCAGGGATGTCTTGAAATAATTAGAATACTCTTTTCTGTTTTTTAATTTTAATTTAAGTTATAAGGTAATTCTGGGGCTAATATTTGATCTACAAGTACACCATGACATTAGACACCTTCTGGAATTTTATGGGGAGTTTTCAACCATAAAGTTGCATACAACCCTTTAAAAATAATCCAATCTGCCTAGTTCAATTATCATTTTCTAAAATAC
Organism: Oropetium thomaeum; assembly: GCA_001182835.1. Lineage (NCBI taxonomy): Eukaryota > Viridiplantae > Streptophyta > Magnoliopsida > Poales > Poaceae > Oropetium > Oropetium thomaeum. The sequence continues at coordinate 865,667 of LFJQ01000067.1, read as the reverse complement.
ATTATAAAATTCATCCAAAAGTTAGAACCAAAAGAAAAACTTTAGATTTGGTGCTAATAGTTGTCTACACAAAATTTCATAATTTTATTCTAAGCTTTACTATTTATTTCTGATTTTATAAAATTTAAAAACAGAAAATTTGTTGAATTTTAGTAAAATCTAGAAAATTCATCTAGGCCTCAATCAAATCTCAAAATTCATATTTCAGAAAGTACTATCAACTAAAAATAAACTTGTGGTATAATTAAAAGTTTCATTTAACCCTAGAATTGATAGCCGTAGTTTTATTAAATAATTATCGACCGAAGAAAAAGTCAGTTTAACCTCAACCAAAGCTTGAAATTCTTAATTCTAAGAACATGGCCAACTTAAAATCATCTCCTGGAAAAATGAGAAGTTTCATTTTGAACCTCATTCATAAAGTCAAAACTTAAATAAACTGATGGCGTCGAAGAATTAGGGTTAACCCTAATTTCTAAACGTCGCTGATTGAAACCTTAGAATACTCCTTGATAAAAGCATTATGTTATCATTTCATTGAACTCCTCATAATCATAATGCATCATGTAGATTCCGAAGCGCACGAAGTAGCTGCAGATCCCGGTTCCTCGATCTCTGCAGAAGAAGTAAACGTCAACACCGGAGAACCAGGCAAGCCCCGGTGCACAACCAAGATTTAAATTTTCTTTTATAACTAAGTGTGTCATGTTTGTGCATTAAGTTGCTAGGAGTTGAGTGGAACCTTAGTTGCATTGTTTCCATAGGAAACCCTACCGGTAGCTGGTATAGATGATCCCTTTAGTGTGCTATGCTTAGCAAGTCTTACTGGTACAAGTTGAGCAGAGTTGGTAGGATATGAAATGAAACTATTACTTGAGACATACTACACATGATGATGGATTGATTAAGAAAAGATAAAAATTTGAGGGTTAGACAGGATACCAAGTAGGTCGGTGACTGGATTAGGTCCAGGGTGACCGTAGACTTGTCTGGTCCGTGTGGTCCGAGCCTGATCGAGCCTTCAATGTACTAATCATATGCTGGAAATAATGGGGCCCAGTAAACCTACATAGCCTAGTGATTACAAAATCGAACCTAGTCTACGGTGTCTGATTCGAAGGCGATCTGGGGTGGGCAGCATGGGAACTCCACGGAAACCGTCTGGGACGTGTTGTCTGGTGGGATGCGGCGCTGCTAAGACAAGCGTAGGAGGGAATTGACTTTGCAGGATCTGGTGTGAATGGTTGCCACATGCGGGTTTGGGACGCGCACGTGTCGTATGATTAGGTTTCCCCCTGCAGGGTATAAAAATCGTTTCGAACCGCTGTCGCTCCCAGTTTGTGAGTATGCTTGTGAAACGCACCACATCATAATAAAAAAGTTGAGTATAATGAGGACGAAGTTATGATGATTACTTTATTTATAAGCTACTTTAGCTATGCTTGATTAGTTCAGTGCTAACTAAAGTTACATTCTAAACACTTAACCTGAGCTAAACTTTGACCAAGAGTAGTTCAGGTATTGCGAGTCCATTGCGCAAGTAAACCCACCCTAGTCAGCCAGCATGTCTAGGAGTCAGCTATAGTCAGCCATTTTGACGGGTAAGCCTTGTTGAGCTTCTTAGAAACTCACTCTTTGGCGATATGTGGTTTTCAGGCACCGACATGCAGAACTAGGATGATAGCATCCATTGGGAGGAGTCTCACCCCGAGGTTGGGAACCTCCAGTGGGAGTTGTGTGAATCGCCGCAGTAACATTGAAGTGGCCAGTAGCATGACGCCCCTAGACACGGTGCATGCTTTTGCTCAAGTGTGAGTGTCGGAGTCTGTAAACGATCGAGTCTTCCGCTGTTATGTTTTCAAAACTCTATTTGCATACTCTAAATCATATGTAAGACCTAAATTTAAATCTATAAATTAATGTTATATTAAACTCTCTCTCTCCTTGTAATTATTGCTGTTTATTCCTGCCTGTGTTGCACCGTGTGTACGCTCGCCTTGCCGAGTGTTGGCCAACGGGATCTTGGCTCAAGGACGCAGTATCCCGTCCCGAGACAGGGCGGATCCACGTCAATTGGCACACAAGAGATGAGTTTGTTCCTCACGACTTCGGTCTTCCAGAACACTCTCGTACCTCCGTGGCCTGAGGTAAAGTGCAGTCTGTCGCCGCGCAGTGAAGGTCGGACACGCGATCCCCGTAAGTGACCTACTCGCGGCGACCCATATGGCAATGATATGAGTTGTTGTTTTCACTTTGGATATATAGTGCAACTGCCTGTGTTGCCATCTTCTGCAGGTACACTAACCTCGGTATCGTATGAAACGTGTAGCAACGTCTAACTTGAGCGCGAGTCTGCCACCGCCTAAGCGTATATTCTTTTACTTTTGTGAGGACATATAGGCCGAGGCGGGATTGCATTGCATGAAAAAAATGTTAAAAATCCTTCAAACTTACACTAAACCCCCCAGGCATCAAAATTCCATCAATAATAGCTGTAACACCTTTAGAAAATGAAAAGTTAACCTGGATATCTTCCTCCCTTAGAGATTACGTGGCATCAACCGGGTCTTGGTAGAACCCTGGTAAACCATTGAGCCTTTTACAGTACTTTCCTCGATGGGGAGATTGCCTCCTTGACAGGTCAGGTTAGATGGCAAGCACCTTGGGTAGAATGGTCGTCGCTAGAATAGCAACGTCAGTATCAATCTTCGATCACTCTTTTACGCAGCGATGAGAATATTTTATGTATCGGAAGATTTTGCATGCCTTGAACTATGTGTCAACATGTGGCTTCTGATTGATAAAATATTGTTCATCTGTATGATGCAGATGGCTGATAATATGATCAAACAGGGACCCGCAAAGTTCGGTCTTGAGGACTCCACCCCTACCCGCGTCACCAAGGAATAGGGACGCAGGGGATTTGTTGGGATACTCCACTAGACCTTGCAGTCGCTGGGTTATGCCGAGACTCCCTTGGTTTCAGATCCGAAAGTTTAAGCAGTATAACCTGCCGCGCTGCTCGGCCATGGTTACGCTACGGACGCACCCTCGACTAGCCAATGGAGAGACTTGGACCCTCACCACCTTTGGCTCGAACGAGACTGAGGCAGTCGAGTCAACAGCACACCAGGCTCTACTGAGGCTTTGTGAGAGACACATAGAGGACCTGGCAGACCAGCCAGCGGTGATGTTCCCGATATGGGACCAGGTCGACAGTACCTGGTGCCGCAATGTCAAGAACGCCCAGGTCAGGACCCTCAAGGGGGAGAAAGACCACGTGACTCCATTGTTCACGTTGAGCTTGGCAATGCTCAACTTGCATGAGGACACCGTTCTCGCTGCTCAGATGGACCGCCCGGCTCTGGGATGGGCTCATGAGGAGATAGCCCAACTCCAGGAGAAGATCAAGATCTTGGAGAGCAGGAAAATGGACTGCATGCTCGTTGCGACGCCTGAGCTACCCGCATTTCTGAGTTAGAGGCAGTCTCCGAGATTAAGACTGCTCAGATTCATGCTCGGGAGAATATTTGCAACACATTCACCAGATGGACATACTCAGAGGTAATGCAACGCAGATGGCTGAGGACCACGCCCATGAGAACCATCATCTGCAGCATCAGATAGCTAGACTCTTAGAGGCAGAGCAGCCGCCTCCCGCTAACAATGATGCTCCTGAGCCGGAGGTATCGGATCCTGATGCTTCGAACCCAGAACCCGAGGAGGAGTAGATCAGAGATGGTTTCACAGCATCGAGTTTAGCTAGATGATTCGCTTAAGGAGTGCGTTGTGCCTGTCATGGTGTTAGTGTTGTGTTCTCGTAGGTCTATCATGGTAGCACTGTAACTTTGTGGATGTAAGGATGGGTGGTTGGCAGTCTAGGGAGTTTGAAGAACTAATGCACTGTCATCATTTTGGGAATAAATGAAGCTTGCTTTTATGAGTTATCCGTGCCATGCATTATGACATTATTTTGCATATGTCGAGATACGTTCATGGAAAGAACTGCACTAATAGGGACCCCCTTTCACTTTTTTAGCATGGTGAACACAAGGGTTGGACGGCAGGATGCAGAAAGCTCCAACCCCCACCCCCGCCAGCTGAGCCAACCTTGGCCGCGGCTATGGCGGCCATGCTGCAGAGCAGCCAGCAAACCCAGGAGATGCTGTGGGCCATACTAGAAAATGGTGGCTCGAATTGAGGCGCCAGGAACCACAACCAGGACAGCACTTATGCTGACTTCCTGGCCACGCATCCCCCAGAGTTTAAAGATGCCCCGGAACCGATGGAAGCGGATCACTGGCTCCGCACCATCGAGGCCAAGTTTGGGCTGCTCCGTTGCACGGAGACCCAGAAGACCCTCCTCGCTGCCTAAATGCTTCACGGGCATGCCGGTGCTTGGTGGGCTAACTAACTGGCCACCCTCCCGGCAAATACCCCGGTGCCATGGACGCAGTTCTGGGAAGCGTTCCGCGCTCATCACATCCCCGCGGGACTTATGCAAAGGAAGGCCAAAGAGTTCATGGCCTTAACACAAGGCAACCGCTCGGTGCACGACTACTCCTGTGTGTTCAACCAACTTGCTCTATATGCTCCAGAGCAGGTTGACACGGATGCGAAACGGAAACACCGTTTCATGGAAGGGCTGAACATTCCACTCCAGGGTCACTTGGCCCTGAATCAAGGGGGCTCACTCAACGAGTTCGTGAGCAACGCCCTCATCGCCGAAGAATACGTGGAAAAAGAGCAACGGGAAAAGAAGCGAGTCAGCGGTGGGCCATCGAACGGTCCACCACCGAAGTACCGTTTGGTGTATATAGCGCCAGATGGTAGGAGATACAGAGCGACCCCGCCGCAGGCTCCGTCGTTCCGACCGCCGCAGCAGCCTTACCAACCCCCGCAAAATCAGCCACAGGCTGGCTACCGTGCACCACCACCACCGAAGAGGAACCAGGGTATCCGCCCACCTCAACAGAGCGCCCGTCCTGGGCCAGGAACCCCGTGCTTCACATGCGGGCAACCGAGACATTTCGCTCGCGAGTGTCCCTCGAATCAGCAGACCGGAGGCAACCGGGAGGCCAACCAAGGGCAGGGCCAACAAAGAGGCCAGAAGAACCCCAGAACCGGTCGGGTAAACTACACCACGACCGAAGAGATAGCTGAAGGAGAGCCTGTGCTGGCTGGTACGTTCTCGCTCTCTGCCTATTCAACATTTGTTCTATTTGATTCCGGTGCCACCCACAACTTTATCAGTAAAAACTTTGTTAAGGGTAAAAGCTTAGTCACAGTTCCTCTAGAGCCGCCATTCGTCATAAAATCGCCTGGGGGAAATATCTTGTCAAACTATGGCCTAAGGGAGACACCACTAAATCTAGGAGGTCACACCTATCCTACCTCATTATAATCCTAGACGGCAGGGCATCGACATTATCATTGTTATGAAATGGATGAAACACCAAAATGCCCTCCTTGATATTGCTAACCGTGTAGTCCACCTAACCTCCCCACTTCACGGATCTGTCTCTATAAACCTAGATCACCCTATATCTGCCCCGAAGTCAGGAAAAGCTTGGAGGAGATACCAGTAGTCAGAGAATTCCCAGACGTGTTTCCGGAAGATCTACTTGGCTTACCCCCGGACAGGGACGTGGAATTCCAGATTGACCTACAGCCAGGCACAGCTTCGATCTCCCGCAGACCATACAAGATGGCACCAAAAGAGCTAGCAGAGTTGAAGATACAGTTGAAAGAATTGCTGGGCAAGGTTTTTATATGGCCTAGTTCCTCACCTTGGGGTTGTCCGGCTCTATTTGTAAAGAAGAAGGATCAATCCTTGAGACTGTGCGTGGATTACCGCCCCTTGAATGCGGTCACCATCAAGAACAAGTATCCACTGCCATGCATAGATGCTCTGTTTGATCAGCTGGCTGGAGCAAAGGTCTTTTCTAAAGTCGATCTTAGATCTGGCTATCATCAAATCAAGATACGTCCCATTGACGTTCCGAAGACGGCCTTCTTCACCAGATATGGGTTGTATGTGTACTTGGTGATGTCGTTTGGACTCACTAATGCACCAGCGTACTTTATGTACCTCATGAACTCAGTTTTTATGTCAGAGCTGGATAAGTTTGTAGTTGTGTTCATTGATGACATCCTTGTGTACTCCAAGACTGCCGATGAGCATGCTGAACATCTCCGGATAGTCCTACAGAGACTCAGAGATCATCAGCTCTATGCCAAATTCAGCAAGTGTGAATTCTGGATTGAGCGTGTCCAGTTTCTGGGTCACGTAGTGTTCGCTGAAGGCATTTTTGTGGATCCGGGAAAGGTGCAAGATGTTGTTGATTGGAAAGCATCCACAGCAGTCCACAAAGTGCGAAGTTTCTTGGGATTAGGGGGATATTATCGTCGTTTCATTCCTAGCTTTTCCAAGGTTGCCAAACCTGTCACAGAGCTGCTCAAGAAAGACCGAAAGTTCAAATGGACGGAAAAGTGTGAAGAAGCTTTTCAAACTTTGAAGAAGCACTTGACCACAGCACAGGTACTCGCCCAACCGGATTTGAGCAAGCCCTTTGACGTGTATTGTGATGCGTCAGGCATTGGACTTGGTTGTGTGTTAATGTAAGAAGGTCGAGTAATTGCTTATGCTTCCAGGCAACTCCGTAAGCATGAGCTAAATTACCCCACACACGACTTGGAGTTAGCAGCTGTGGTGTTAGCTCTGAAGGCGTAGAGGCATTATTTACTAGAAAATCTGGTACACACTCTACACCGACCACAAGAGCCTCAAGTACATCTTCACGTAGAATGAGTTGAATATGAGACAACGAAGATGGGTAGAGTTAATCAAGGATTATGAATTGGAGATTCACTACCATCTAGGCAAGGCCAATGTGGTTGCAGATGCACTGAGTAGAAATGCTCACTGTCACTACTTAGATCAAGGGGTTACAACCGAAGAACCAGAGCCAACCTTAAGAATTCTACCCCACGGAGCCCTCTACAATCTAGCCTTAGTGCCAACACTTAGAGACGAGATAGCCAAGGCCCAGAAGCTTGATAAGGGCATGGAAAAGATCAAGCTAGGGCTAAAGGAAAAGAAGCTGCAGTGTTTCCGGGAAGACGAAGACGGAGTTCTGTGGTTCAAGAACTGATTGGTAGTGCCAAAAGATCACGAGCTCCAAAGGAAGATCATGGATGAGGCTCACTTATCCAAATACTCCATTCATCCTGACAGTAACAAGATGTCCCAGGATTTGCGGAAGAAGTTTTGGTGGACAAGGATGAAAAGAGAGATCGCTCGGTACATAGCAGAGTGTGACACCTGCCAGAGAGTGAAGACAGACCATCTGAAAGGTGCAGGATTATCGCAACCCTTAAGTGTTCCATCCTAGAAATGGTTAGATAGAGCATGCATTTCATTATTGGGTTGCCCGTAACCTCTCGACAGCATAACTCCATTTGGGTAGTCATGGATCATATGATAAAATCTGCTCATTTCATACCACTAAGCACCAACTACAGGATGAAAAAGTATGCGGAAGTATACATTGATCGGATAGTGTGTCTTCATGGGGTTTCCAAGACCATAATATCCGACCGGGGTACCCAGTTCATAGGTCGATTTTGGAAGCAACTCCACGAATCGCTAGGGACTAGATTAATCCATAGCTCTGCATACCACCCACAGACAGATGGCCAAACCGAAAGAGTAAACCAAATACTCAAAGACATGCTCCGAGCTTGCATTCTGGAGCACGGAAAAGGCTGGGACACCTATCTGTCATTGGGGGAGCTACCAAGCCAGTATCAAGATGTCACCTTTTGGGGCACTTTATTGCCGTAGTTGCAGAACGCCGCTCAACTGGTCGGAAGCAGGCGAAAGAGTCATACTTGGACCTGATCTAGTGCAGCAGGCAGAGGAAAAGGTACGGGTCATACAAGCAAATCTGAAGACCGCCAAGTCCAGACAAAAGAGTTATGCAGATAGAAGGCGTAGGCCACTAACCTTCGAGATAGGAGACTACATCTACCTACGAGTCTCGCCAACAAAGGGAGTTCAACGATTCAGGGTCAGAGGCAAGTTAGCACCCCGATATGTAGGTTAGTATCCTATCACGGCCAAGTGCGGACCAGTGGCATACCGGGTGGAACTACCAGACGGATTATCGGGGGTATACAACGTTTTTCATGTCTCCCAATTGAAGAAGTGTCTCAAGGCACCCGTAGACCAAGTGATTCTAGAAGTGGAAGAACTGCAACCAGACCTAACCGACCCGGAGCGTCCAATTCAAATACTGGATGAGAAGGAACAGGTTACAAGGAAACGGACGCTCAAGTTTTATAAGGTCCTGTGGAGCAATCCCACGGAAGAAGAAGCCACGTGGGAGTCTGCAGAGTTTCTTCGATCGCACTACCCCAAGCTACTCTCAGCACCCTAGGTACCTATGCCTACCCTAACCCTCTCCTTAAATCTCGGGACGCGATTTCTTTTAGGGTGGAGGGCTGTGACACCCCGGGTATCACCGCTTAATGAGTCGATAAATTTAAACCCTAATCATCAAATTATATACTTGAAGACAAAATCGACACATGAAGTAATAAGAAGGGAAAATTTTCTACAGGACATCGCTCGTATGCATATTTTGCTCCTGGACATCCTTCGTTTCGAAATTAGTTATAGGACACTGTGATTCAATATTCTTTGCCACAGGACACTAAAATGCACGAGAAGGGTTTGTGTAAACATTTTTATCCCGATGCATAAGATACATGATGACTTCAAATTTTGTATAAAGGTTGAGAACTACATTCCTTATCTATGTGATTTTTTACGGAAAAAAATTTGATTGTTTGTATGACATTTCAACTTGAAGAATATTTATTTTTTAATTAATAATGCAAACAATTGACATTTTTTAAGTAAAAAATTGCATCTAGATAAAGAAAGTAGTTTTCAATCTTCTTGTAAAATTTGAAGTCATTATATATTTTGTGCATCGAGATAAAAATATTTACAAGAACACTTCTCGTGCATTTTGGTGTCCTATGGCAAAAAATATTGAATCATAATGCCTACAGCTAATTTCGAAACGAAGGATGTGCAGGAGCAAAATACACATACGAGCGATGTCCTCCAGCAAATTTCCCCTAATAAGAAATGTTGCTAGAAATATTCCAAGGAGCCACTACAAGAATTTTGGCAACAAACAGAAGACTTTAGATAAAATCAGTAGACTATGACTCGCAGTGTCGAAATTCTTTTAACAAGGAAAAATCTAAACCCAATTAGAAAATTATCAAAATTCTTATATAACCCTAGCAATATTTTCACATAACAATTAAGTTCCCTTCAAAATGGAATTTTGGAGATTCATTCAGATTTGTGGTAAAGGTTTAAACCCTTTTAATATTCCAATAGACTTGAACTAGGTTAAAAATTTACAAATCCTTAGAGGCTCAATCAGGGCATCTTCCTTAAATCAAAGTTGTTCCAAATAATTCCTTTAGTACACATAAAAAATTTCAAAAATTTCTGAGCTAGGGAGGTTTCTTTTTCATTTGACCCAAGTGAGAATAATTCAAACAATTCAAATCTAAATTGGAAAAAAAAAATGATGATGAACAGTGCTGCCGCCCTCGGCAGCCAACCGCCGAGGCCAGCGCTCGCCGGTCGGCCGCCTCAACATTCCCGCACGCCTTCACTCCCTACCAGCAAGATCTTGCTCAAAGATCCTTCTCCATCTCTCCTTCCTCTCTTCTCCCTAGCGCTATCCTTCCTCCTCACTCCACGGCACCATCACTGCCGGGCCACTGCCCTCAAGCGCCAGTAGCTGCTCGCCGCCCCTTTGCTCCAATCAACGGCACGACAAACTTCTCTCTCCTTTTCCCCTCTCTGGCTCACTCCCGCCCGAGTACAAAAGACGTAGCCACCGCCGCTCTTCTGTTTCTTCCTCTCTCTGCCTCAGTCCGCCGCCGCCATTGTCGCCAGTGCCCCCTCTCCGTCGCCAGAGCACTCCGGCGACTCCCGAGCCTCGCCACCGTGCCAAGCAAGCTGCTCTCGACTCACTGCAACTCACCAACCATCAAGGCCCCCGGCCGTGCCGCCGTTTCACCGGAACGCCGCCGTCTTCCTTTCGGCCAAGGGTATCGCCGGCGGTCGCCATTTCTCGGAGTTCGCCGCCACGGTACCATTCCTCTCCGATTCCTTTCGCCGGCTACATCATCGCGCACTTGTTAATGGCCACAGATCGTCGCCGGTGAGGAAGTTTCTCCTGCGCCACTGTCGGCCATCACTGAAACCGCCGCAAGCCTCGTCGTCGCCGACCCCTTATCTCTCTGTTCCATGGCCTTCATCCTCTTCAAACCAGTGCTTTCAATCATGGTGATGCTCCACGACACTTCAATCCGCCTCCTAGCCCCCTCCTCCGCCGAGGAACTCACCGGAGCGCCGCCCTCTGTGCTATTCCCTGTTTTGCCCTGCTCCTTATTATTTTTCCATTTCCCACTAATGAGCCTGTGTTTGTAAAATGTGCTATAAATCATGGAAAAATCTAAAAATGCTAAATCCAATTTTATTTGAATCCTTGAACAATGAAATAATTTTCTGTTGAAGCACTTTTTCAAAAATGTCCCTGGATTTCCTTAATAATTCTTTGAATCTTTTCTATTTTCAAATTTCATTTGAAGTTTCAGAAGGTTTCTAGGGTTGACTTTTGAACCATGATTGTATCTTGGCATGGTGCATCTCCTGCATTTTTTTTACCAGGATTTTAGGGCAACATTTATGCATGCATGTCAGTGTTAATATTCATAAATGCCTAGTTAATTTGTCCTTTTATAAAATGCATTAGGAAAGTCATCCAAAAGCTAAACCCAAAAGCAAAACTTTAGATTTGGTGCTCATAGGTGTCTACATCAAATTTCATGATTTTATTCTAGGGTTTAGTATTTATTTCTGATTTTATAATTTTAAATAACAGAAAGTTTGCTGAATTTTTATAAAATCTAGAAAATTCATCTTGGCCTCAACCAAATTTCAAAATTCATATTTCAGAGAAGTGCTATCCATTAAAAATAAACTCATAATATAAATTAAAGTTTCATTTTAACCATAGTTGGATAACCGTTACTTTTATTAAATAATTATAGACTCGAAGAAAATTCAGTTTGACCTCAACCAAGTTTCAAAATTCCTAATTCAGAGAAACATTGCCAACTAAATATCATCTCCTGGGAAAATGAGAAGTTTCATTTTGAACCACATTCATAAGGTAAAGACTTAAGTAAAAGACGACGTTAAGGAATTAGGGTTAACCCTAATCTCTAGATATTGCCAACAGAAACCCTAGAGTATTCTTTGATAAAAACATAGTGTTACCTTTCAATTGGACTCATTGTGTTTGTATTGCATCATGTAGACATCGAAGAGAACGTTGTAGCAGACAACCCCGGGTCCTCGATCTCCGCCGAAGCAGTCGACATCAACCTCGGAGAACCAGGCAAGCCCCGGTGCACAACCAAGTTTTTAACTTTTTCTTTTATAACTATGTGTCATGTTTGTGCATTAAGTTTCTAGGAGTTGAATGCAACCCTAGTTGCATATGTTTCCATAGGGAACCCTACCGGTAGCTGGTATAGATGACCAATTAGTATGCTACGTTTAGCAAGTACTTACCATTAGAAGTCGAGCAGAGTGGACGCTGCTCGCGATTGGTCGGATATTGATTGAGCCTATCACATGAAACACACGACACATGGTGATGAATGAGTAAGGAAAGATAAAACTGGAGGGTCAGACAGGGTACCAAGTAGGTCGGCAACTGGACTGGGTCCATGGTGACCGTAGTCTTATCTGATCTGTGTGGTCCGAGTCTGATCGAGCTTTGAATGTACTAATCGTACGCTGGGTATAATGGGGCCCAGTAAACCTACGTAGCCTAGTCATTGCAAAGTCGAACCTGCCCTACGGTGTCTGATTCGGAGGTGATCTGGGGTAGGCAGCGTGGGAACTCTACAGAAACCGTGTGGGACGTGTGTTCTGGTGGGATGCGGCGCTGCTAAGGCAGGCGTAGGAGGGAATTGACTTAGCAGGATCTGGTGTGAACGGTTGCCACGTGCGGTCTGGGACGCTCACGTGTCGTATGATTAGGTTTCCCCCTGCAGGGTATAAAATCGTTTCGAACCGCTGTCGCTCCCAGTTTGTGAGTTTGCTCGTGAAACGCACCACATTATAAGCAAGAAGTTGAGATACAATGAGGATGAAGTCAAAATGATTATTATTACTGTATTCTACTCCTGTTATGATTGATTAGTTCAGTGCCAACTAAAGTTACCATTCTAATCACTTAACCTGAGCTAAAATTTGATCAAGATTAGTTCAGGTTTGCGAGTCCGTTTTGCAAGGTAAACCCACCCTGGGTCAGCCAGCATGTCTAGGTGTCGGCTGTAGTCAGCCAATTTAACGGGTCAGCCTTGTTGAGCTTCTTAGAAGCTCATGCTTTGCGATACGTGGTTTTCAAGCGCCGACATGCATGACCAGGATGAGAGCATCCAATGGGAGGATTCTCGTCCCTAGGTTGGGAACCTCCAGTGGGACTGTGTGAATCGCCGCAGTAATTCTTGAAGTGGTTAGTAGCATGATGCCACTGGGCACGGTTCATGCTTTTGCTTTAATATGAGTGTCAGAGTCTGTAACCATTTTAGTCTTTCGCTGTATCTGATTTGAAAACTCTCTTTCGTACTCTGAGATATTGTAAGACTTAAGTCTCCATTTATGAAACAACTATGTATTAAATTCTCTTGTGTTGTAAACTATTGCTGTTTATATTGCCTGTGTTGTACCATGTGTATGCTCGCTTCGCCGAGCATTGCCCAACAGGATCCTGGCAAGATGCGAGATCCATCCTGTACTGGGGTTCTGAGGCGGGTCCGCGTCAGTATGCAATGTATCGACGAGTACTGACGTAAATGGAGAGTTTAGTCCTTCTGCCAATAGAGGGAAAATCAAGACTTGTGGGTAAAGTGGTGCGACATCTGCAGAGTGTAAAACTGTCATGACAGTCGTGCTCACGGTGAAGAATGACCTAGATCCTCACAAGATTATTAGGGGGATGGTTGGATGGTTCCCAGGTAGAGGTCATGAATGGTATGCTTGGGAAGTTGATGATGAGATAACGATGGTCCATGAACCTATGTTTTAGGTGGGTCAGCCTCACAACTAGCTAAACTGGATGTAAATATAATTAATGAACTAAAACTTATTGCAAACCGTTATGTTAAAACTTTTCTTGACTTCAGCCCGTATGTCATACTTCCTAAACTTGTCGAGTACATTATGTACTCAAATGGTGTTGCTTCTCTTTTTGCATTGTGTTGATGTTTATAAACTCAACTTGAGGTCAGGTCCTGAAAATGGGAAAGAAGGAATATGATTAAAGAGAACTAGGCATCGGTCTTCCGGTCGTCTTCCCGTGGAGATGAAGGACGCCTACGCGTAATCATGATTCCGCAGCTCTGATGTATTTTCTCTTTTATCAATCCTTTTTATAATAATGTATTTAATTTAATAAAGATATTAATCTTTTACCATAAATATTGTCTTGTATGTGTGTTCTGCACACGCATAGAGATGAAATCGGTTTTGTTCCTTAAAACCGGGCGTGACATCTAACTATGGGATGCTTTTGTGAGGCACACAAGCGCTGAAACAAAACAAGGGCAAGGATAGAGAAAGACCTAAGCGAGCTGGATGGATGGCAGGGGCTACCGCGATGGTACACTAATGAGTGAGGCGAACTGGGTGCCGACCATGAGGCAAACTCGTCCTCGTCGCTGTGTGCCGACCTTGAGATAAACTCGATGTCGCTGCTGGGCGCCGTGCTGCAGGGTCTATATCCCCACCGAAGAGCCAGGCTACGATGGGGCCGTCTCTGGCTTGCTGGCACAAACCAAACTCTCGCTATTTCAGCGGAGCGCGGCCCACAGCAGGTGGCTCTAGTCTAAAGCGGGACTCGGCCGAGCAAAGGCCCGTTAGATAGCGAGGTCCATTAAGACGCAATTTGATAAAGTTTTTCATATATTTTTAAATTTTATTAGATATATACTCGCTCCATTCTTTTTTATGTGTAGCTTTTAACTTTGATTAATAACTTTAACTATTCGTCTTATTCAAAAAATATAAGAAATATCAAATATTTTGTTAGGATTTGATTTATTACTAAATATTTTTGAATCCTAATTTTTAATTTTACACAATTGAACTAATTTTTTGAATAAGGCGAGTGGTCAAAATTTTTGATCAAAGTCAATGAAGACACACAAAAAAGAATGGAGGGAGTATTATTTAGTAAATATTTATTAGTAATAAAGTAATTCCTTTTTACCATTGGAACATTTCATTTACACTACTACAATAATTAATTTGAACTCTCTGCAATTACAACAATATATTTTCTCTACTGATACATTTGATTTTGATGGATAATTATAGGAAACATTTGATTTTTATGACAAGAACAATACATTCTCATTATAGGAAATATGAATTTTCCATACCGGAATAACAGAATTTCATGGTACAATTCAAATAATCCAAAATATTGAATTTCAACAATTTGGAATAAAATATGTGGGATTCCATTTTTCTTTTTTGATGTTAATCCTATGTAACACAATAGTTCAAATGGATTCTATGATTTACTAAATCTAAAAGTCAACAACTACATCTTGTATGTATTTATAAGCATCACGCAGCAAAATAGATATACAATATATAGATAGCTATCATACTATCAAGGAATAAACATCTCCAAATAAATCAATCTTAAAATTCATATCACACTTAAAGAATATTGGCAACAATGTAAAATTGACTACTATATAAGGTTTCTGAAGAAAGTCTTTAGTTTCTTGAAGTTGTGTGAGATTTGTCACTACTACCTAATTCCCAAATTCCCACGCAAGCATATGTACGGGAAAAACAAGCATATGAGGTATATGGAAAAAAATCAGCAAGGATTGCTTTAACAGGGTGTTAAGTCTCAATATATTACATATCAATTTAAGATGGTTATGACAGTAACTGAGTCAAAATAAGATACATATCTTCATAGAGAAATTTAAAAGTGGCAATTGTAATGTATCACACTTTATAGATAATGTACAGTAATAAAATGCAATCATGTTTCCACAGCTTTAACCCTCTATTCCTAGTGAATGAAGAGGAGTAATCACCGCAATGATATAAATCAAAGGGCATTATATGATGTCTTCGTATATCAAAGGCGAGAGTGCAAATGCAATATTGCCTTTATATGCATTCACCTTCAATATAAATTAAATGGCATCACAAAAAAGATATGCTTCAAGATTATTAAGTCCACTTTAACAAATTATCTGGCTATTCTGAATAATTAAACATTCCTTTATATGATAATTGTCACTACTTAAATTGTACGGCACCAGGTTGCGCCACAACATCAGTCTGCCATAGCCGTCTGATTAGCATCATCGGCACACTACATCCATCTGATGAGTCTGAAAATCCTAACTTCACTAAGTTTCTGATTAAATAACAAATCAAGTGGATAATTGAACTCACAACTTTAATGAAATGAGGCTAACCACTTACCACTAAATTGTTAGCACTTCTTTATTAAGATAAAAAGTACAAAGATATTTAAAGGGTGCTGCCCAACAATTAAATTACAAAATCTCCCTTCATAGGAAAAGAAACTTACTCTTGCCTATCCATATCCCGTATTTATAAATAATAACATATAATAGTAACAAGTTAAAGTGATGGACCACGAAACTATATTTACAATTCTTCTCTTGCATTCAAGTGACAGAGAGTAAGAAGGTGCACCACTCATCAGAAGATAATTCTCAGCTCCAAGACAACCATGTTGGGAACGGGTCCGGATCTTCCTATAGGTTCTGATAATCAACGATTTGGCGGAGTCATGACACAAATTGATCCTGCTTCCGAACGCACGTTTCGAACCCGGCAATCGCATCACCACGTCTACTCTGATCATCATCCACCTGAACACGGATGACCTTGCCGAGAAGACTAATCCTTGCCTGTGAATCGAAGAACACAAGCAACCAAGAAAGAACGAAGTACAAAGCAACCAAATTGCAGATGATGATTAAACTCAAAAAGTTGGGGTCTTACGAACCGATGAAACATAGACTCTATTTTTATAGAAATTATCTAAGCAAAACCCGAATCCTAATGGTGGGTGTGGAGGCTGTATATAAAGAGAATGGGGCGTGCGAGTCCCTGGACACTATCCTAATCCGACTCAAACATGATACAAGGCCAACTGGTCCAAAATCGGTATCGCAGCACCCTGACAGATTTTAGATGGCCCACTGTTTCGACGATTCTCATGGACTTCGAATGAATTAAAATAATTTTGATATGGGACTAGCTCCGTTGGAAAGATGGTCTCGTCCTCTTTCCATGAAGTTGTAGATCATAAAACACGGTGTTCCATATGCGACCTGAGCGTCCATTTTAGTGTAAACTACTCCTGGACTCCGAATTGGATTCGAAGTCGACGTGGGCTGAGCCTCCGACTTGCTTTGGATGTCCGTGGCCGACTCCAAGCTAGTCTCCTGTCATTTCTCTACCCTCTACATGATTCCTAAGCAGAATATAATCCATAGATAGTAATCTATCCTCGAGAATGCATAATGGAGTGCTAAGGAACGAGCTCATCTCTATATTAAGTTGTCGAGCGCGAGCTCTAGTAATTGGACCTTCGTGTGTAACATCGGAAGAAGGATTGTGTGTATACATGGGTGTGATGTCCTCTTCATCGTCCCCCTCTTGAAGTGGAGTTGTCCTTGACTCAAGCTCATCCTCTTTTTCAAAATATGGCCTCAAATCTGAAATGCTAAAAAGGGACTAATTCTGAACTCGGGAGGCAACACAAGCTTATACGCATTATCATTAATATTCTCTTAAATCTTAAAAGGACCACTAGCAGTAGGGGGCAAATGCTATGAGCGGGGTCGCGGCTCGCGCCCGGCGCAATCCCTCCTCTTCCTCTGGAACATTTCAAATCCCTAGCCTCTTCCTCTCCGCTGCTCGGCGCTACCCTAAAAAATTCGCACACATCGTTTTCCCATGTTTTTCCCAGAAACGATGGTTTTCGCAGGTGCCGCATAGGAGTCGTGTTTTTTCGTAGATGAACCAAACCTTGTAGGGGCCCAAGGGTGGGTCCCTATGTCCTGCGGACCACTCCAGTTGGACCAAGGCATGCAACCCGTCTGTAGCCTATTTTTTCCCGTTCACGACCCGTTTACACCCGTTTTTTCATGTCTTCGCCTCATTTTTAGTGTGCCCTCGAATTGCACTGACTTGGTCGTTTTCACCAACATCTTAGGGCCCGACACAACCCACTTTGATAGTCTATTAGCCATTTCCACTCGATTTTAGCCTCTCGTGGCCCATTATCAACCCATCGTGAGCCGTTTTCACCTTGCACCTTGGTGTTATAAAGTCAAACATCCATTCTAGGCATCTGAGTCCCGTTTTCTACCCTAACATTGCCTCAGCTCTTTTTGTTTTGCATCATAGGCAAAAAGAAGAAATTTTGACCTTAGACTCATGGTCTTATCAAAACACATGGTTTCACAATCGTTTGCCCAATGCCGCAGCTAGCAAACACTCACTCCCTACTATACTTGAGGGGCACCCCCCTTTGAGGAGTTCTTGTAGTTTTCTGTATGGTTCAATACTATGTTTTCATGTAGCTTAGAAAATCCATGTGATATGTAGTTTTCCCACGTTTTTGCCCAGAAACAATGGTTTTCGCAGGTGTCGCACAGGAGTTATATTTAGATGTACCGAATCTTGTAGGGGCCCAAGGGTGGGTCCCTAGGTCCTACGGACTGCCCTAGTTGGACCGAGGCATGCGACCCGTCCGTGGCCTGTTTTGGCCCGTTCATGACCCGTTCACGCCCGTTTTCGCATGTTTTTGCCTCATTTTTAGTGTGCTCTTACTGAGGCAACCGGAGAAGATGTGGAGAAGGAGATGAAATTCTAAATCGGGCCTTGACTAACCAGAGTGAATGCCTTAACCGGCTTCACTCGCCTTAACCTGAGGCTACAGCCTTAACCGGAGTCACTGCCTTAACCGGCTTCACTGGTCTTAACCGACGGCATACCCTTAACCGGCTTCACTGTCCTAAACCGGAGTGAATGCCTTAACCGGCTTCACTGTCCTTAACCCGACGCACTGTCCTTATGCTGAAAGGCTTAACACAGGTAGAGTACATTCTGAAGATACCAACAACTGAGCTGCAGCCTCCAACCATTAAAAAAAAAGGTCACAAAGCTTACACAGTTACATCCTAAGCAGCTCACAGGTTCAACCCAGCAACATGCTAGCCAAACAATCAGTTTTCCAAACCGACTTAGCAGCTCACAAACAACCCAGCAGCCAGCCAAACAATCCTTCTTCAGGCTGCCTCATCGTCCTCCAGGCGATCATCAGGCTTTTTTTTGGCCCTTGTGCTTTTCCTTTTGATCAATTCAGCAATTTCATTAGGGACAGCTGCAGTGTTATTCTTGTGGCGCAATAAGAACGGCAAAAGCCCTAACTTGACTGCTCTCATGAATTCATCCTTCATCTGCAAGTCATAAAAAAAGAGAGAAATGATGTTAGTTCTTTCAGAACTCCATAGAAAAATTAGAAGGTTAGTTCTTTCAACATACCTCATCGTCCTTGACTACAAACCGTTTGAAATGTTTTTCTGAAGGAGTCTCGAAATTCTCGATGAAAAACATCGATGCAAAGGCACTGTCATTGACCTTTATGTCGGAAGCAGTATATGCCACTTTTTGCCTCCAGGAAAGTTTATTTTCTTTGTATCTGCATTTTTGTATAGCTTTGCTTACTTTGACTCCCAGATCATAACTGAATGGTTTAACTTCTTTCAAGGAATCTTTGCGGCAAAAAACATGGATCTGGTTTGAGTTTGAAATCACACAACATACAACAATCCATTCTCCACAGAAGAGAACAGGGCAGTAAATCTGTAAAAACAAACACTTGTGTAACTTGGTTTTGGGGAATTAACAATTCCAAAAAAAAAAAAACAGTATTGATGCACAACTTACAGTTGTTTGAGGTAACGTGAGGGCCCTGTTTCTTGTTCTCAGAACGGGGAGTGCATTCTCAATCTTTTTCTCAAATCTTGGTCATCCTGCACTTAGGGGGAAACATAAGTACAAGATATTTTGCTGTTCTTAAGTACAATTGTAGTACAAATGTTTCAGATAACACGGGGAAACCTTTTACCTTGTCTAGTGGTGAGACAAAGATTCTTTTAGATTGCTGCTTCGGATGTTTATCTAGGACTTTCATTAATAATATAATAAGATCCCTGGCATCCGCACCTCCCTGGAGGGACTGTTCTAATCGAGAACCAGTCATTGAGATCTCTTCAAACTCCAATGTAACCTGCTCCTTGCTTTTCAAATTGAAAACATGACACATATCAGTATAGCAAGTTCTACTCTAAAAGAATATAATCATAAGGCTTCCAGAAACATACCAACCAATGGCCAACTGATGAACCTGTTCAAGTATTTCATCCTTAAGCCACTGGCGGCTGTTTTTATAAATGCAAGAATAGTCAGCAGTTTTCCGTGGCCTCATGGTAGAAAATGGTTGCACTGCTGAGGAAACTAGCTCCTGCTCCGGTTCCTCCTCCTTCTTGCTTTTCCTCCTAGAAAAAGTTATATCAGCCTTGGCAGTCCTCTTCATGTCAGCCTTGGAATCTTCTCCAGAGGCAGGCCTCTTGTTTTGATTTTCAGTGTTTTCTAGCGCGGGATCAACAGCCGGATTCCCAAAGTCACCCAGTTCCTGCGTGGGATCAACAGCCGAAGTCCCAGCCTGGGAATTTTCTCTAGAGGCAGCCCTCTCTTGTTGATCTTCAGTGTTTTCCAGCGTGGGATCAACAGCCGAAGTCCCAGCCTTGGAATTTTCTCCAAAGGCGGCCCTCTTTTGTTGATTTTCAGTGGGATCAACAGCCAGATTACCAAAGTCACCCACAATGTCTCCATCATCGAAAACCAGATCATCATCCTGATCCTCGTTAAGAACAGCATTGAAAACAGAGTTCTTATATGAGAATTTTTCTTCCACGAGCTCAACATCATCATCATCATCATATTCAGTGTGGATTTTTTCTTCCTTATCTCTTTTGTTAAGCTTGTGGTTGAGAAGGTCTATGGAAGTTTCAATGCGGAATTTTTGCACCATATCCTGCAATTTTAATTCACAATTAATTCTAAGGGATCTTGGATTAGGAATATAAATGTATAATTGTTAAATTACCTTGTTAATTCCACATATCTGCTCTGCCTGTGTATCATCTAATTCTTTGATACACAGTAGAACATGAAAACCGCAATCATAGCTGAAAAAATTAGCCACTAAAGTGAGGAAGCAGCAGCAGAAGAAGAAGCAAAGAATATTTTGGTAAATGAGACATACCTGTTTTTTTGTGGCTGCACGTCTAGTACTTCAGAGATGTAATGAGATCCAGCAGTTGATTCTTTTTCCAACTGCTTCTTCAATGTCGATAGAATATCAGAAATCACTGACTCTCTGGACTTGCAAGGCAATGAATCGAGGATATAAATGGTGGTCTTGTTGCGTGAGATCACGATCAAGAACCAATGTTTCTCATGAACAATAGGTATAAATATCTACAGGGGGAAATGTCCCATTGTAAAACTCAGCAATATTAAAAAACTGCTGAGGAACAAAAAGAAAATAGAAGAAAAATCCAGGACTTAACCAGACCTTGTCAGGTCTGTGGACAATGATCTTTGTCTTGCACTGAAAATATACATAAAGGCTAGGGCAACGTCTAAAGTTGTTGCTGCTTTTGCTGAAAGGAGGGAGTTTGACAATATATATTTAGCACATCAGCCCTAAACTGAAAAATGCTAAGTCCCTAGTCATGACAAATATATTTAGCATGTCCTATCTATGATGGGTAAGAAGCCTACTTTCATAATCAAGCTATACTTGCAAACTTGTCACAAAAATAATCATGGCTGCACATAAAAGGATTGACATAGGCATGGTCAAGTTTGCTAACAGCTCACGAATAATATATATAAGCTAGAAAAGTAAAGGATTGACCATGAATACAAGGGTACAAACTACATTTCATTTATAGAAGAAAAATCCATAACATACCAAATTAGCTTGCTGTCCAAGCTCATCAGCTAATGTACTTGTTCCATGATCCGGGTCTAACAATTTGTACGTTGCCTTTTGAGACAATATAACTTTGTCCATGAGTTTACCCTTCCACTATTGATTCCATAATGCACATTGTAAGAACATTATGGAAGTGTGCATATATCCTTGCAGCTTGAAACATTCTATATTATTAAATTCTGAAACTTGATGGTCCAATATATTCAGTATTATTTTGTCTCGAGTTTTTTCTAGAACATGCTTCTTGTAGAGATGAAGAACTTCCCTGAAGAGTTTAAGAGATGTTAATAAGACTATCCACATAGAAAACCGCAGAGACCACCTCTTCTTTACCTATCTATATCAGCATGAATGTTTATCTCATCATTGGACTCCTTATCCGATCTGATTGTCTTCTTCGAAGGACCCTGATCCTCCACTCTCCTCCTCTTAACCTGAAAGGCGATATGGAATGTGTAACATGTATGTACTGATCCAAAAAGTACATATATGGCAAGACTTATACTTACAGAGATCGTCTTCTTCAAAGGACCCTGATCCTCCTTCACTCTCCTCCTCTTTAACCTGAAAGGCGATATGGAATGTGTAACATGTATGTACTGATCCAAAAAGTACATATATGGAAAGACTTATACTTACAGATTCCTTGTAATTTTCAAATAATTGCAATGTCATTAGCTTGAACTTCTAGAATGTTCTTCCAGCCAAACACCGTGTCTTTCCAATATTTAAGCTAAAAAGGGGCACGGAAGGGAATTTTATTGTTAGATGTCTATGAAATACATGAATGCATATGCATAATTTGTACATACCTTGACACCGTTCTTAACCCTATCAATAATAGTAGTCACCTTTTGCTCCGTATAGTGATTCAACCGCGGGGTCTCCATGGCATTTTCATCGGTTGTTGCAATAATGTCTATGTTTTCCAAGCAAAAAGGCTGCCACCTACTGTTAGCCATACAACATTGCTGTTCTAAGAAAAGAAAAGAAAATATTTCAAAGATACTTACAACAAACGACACCGGGCTGGAAACCTTCCGACCTGAATGGAAGGTTTTTAGACATTTGTTCATATGAGCAATTAATTTGTCACACCAGTTAGTTTTCACTAGCTTCTTTATATCAGAGACAGTTATCATGCTTTCAGCTGTAAAATACAATGAACTGGTTGTAAAGATGGCAAAGTTGAATACAACCCCTATGAAAAACCTCACTTGCAGCATGTGGTTATCTTTGTCCCTAGCATTTTTAGATGTTTGTATAGCATCAGCCATATTAAAATTACTGCTCTTCCCAGAAGCATCAGAAAGAGCATCCTTCACTGAATCATTTGGACATGCAAGAAGATCCTTGGGTACATCTTGCTGACCCATTGGAAGGCCAGTTAAAGTTTGCAAAGCATGTTGTGATATCACCAGAGGACGGTTGGGGTCAAGATTGAGCACAACAGCATCTTTATTATGGACCTTAGCGGGCTTGCACAAAGAAGCCGTCCATAAGGCAAACTATCTATCAGGAAGGTTTTCCAAAGTGATGTCAAGAAATGAACCAAATCCAAGACTCTTTATCGCAGAGACTGCAGTTTTTGATAGCGTGCTTTTTAATTCTGCAAACTGGCTTAGGTTATACCGTGCTTGGTCACCTCCCTTCAATCAAACAAACAACACTTGCGTCAACCCTTTTCATAAATTAAATGGTGATTAACAGGTTGCAGAGATGAATACCTTTAGAGGAATCATTTCCTCGTGTAACCACTTGACAGTGAGCTCATTAGTAACTGTAAAATCATAAATTCATGATTTGAACATTAGCTCTAATCTATCCCTAATAATAAAAAAGCAAAATTTCTGTATTATTTTTCAGTTTTCATCTATGTTGATAACTTGTCTGATGACGTTTTGTTCAGCTTATGTTTTGAAAGAATTAAGTAGGGTGCAGGTGTTCAATTTATTGACGAATTTGATTATTTATTAAGCAATTGAATTCTAAATTGGAAGCCAACAGAAACAAGCAAAACGTAATTCTTCAAAAGAAGTCCACTCCCTCTATTCATCTATCTCCTTTATCTAAGCATTTTACCAGTGCGTCTCATAATTGAATGTTGTGGAACTGGAACACAAGACTAATCTCAAGTCTCAAGTTACTTATGTAACTGTAAAAGTACCAGACCCAAGCCATCGTTAGTTATGCAGGCAGGCAGATTGCTTGGGGGCATACCTGCAGCGTACGTGAGGGCAGTGCACGTGCCGGCAGTCACCCCCGCCGAAGCCCTAGAGTCCTCCTCCGCCGAAGCCATCTCCGCCTCCGTTGCCATCAAAGCCTCCTCTTCCGAAGCAGTCCCCGTGCGCGCCGCCGCCTCCATTGCCGCCGTCGCTTCCTCTTCCGAAGCAGTCCCCATGCGCGCCGCCGTCTAGGGCTTGAAGTTTAAATGGTCCCGTGCTCGTAACTGAATTTTAAGCAGTCCGGTCAAAACAATCTTAACCGGTTTCAGTGTCCTTAACCAGCTTCACTGACGTTAAACCCGACGGTATAAACAAATGCACATAACCGGATTCACTGTCCTGTCCTTAACCAGCTTCACTGGCCTTAACCAGACGGTATAGCCTTAACCGGCTTCATTGACCTTAACCCGCGGCAGTGTCCTTAACCGGATACAATAGCCTTAACCGGCTTCAGCGTCCTTAACCGGCTTCAGTGTCCTTAACCGGAGGCAGCGTCCTTAACCGGAGTCAGCGTCCTTAACCGGACACTGTCCTGTCCTTAACCAGCTTCACTGGCCTTAACCGGACGGTATAGCCTTAACCGGCTTCATTGACCTTAACCCGCGGCAGTGTCCTTAACCGGATACAATAGCCTTAACCGGCTTCAACGTCCTTAACCGGCTTCAGTGTCCTTAACCAGAGGCAGTGTCCTTAACCGGAGTCAGTGTAAGTGCCGTGAGCTTCGGCAACGGCGCTGGTCCAGCGGCTACCATGCAAATCAGCGGTATAATTGTGATGGACTGCCTTCTGGACTGAAATCAGAAGATAAAGAGTTAGCCCTTAGCCCAGCATCAAAGCGTTACCTTCATGTTAGTTATGTGACAATTCATTGTCAAACAAATACCTTAGCACAATAGTGCATTTTATGACAGCTTATTGTCACGCAGTTTAGGAAACAACGGTAAGCTTCATTTTAGTCAGGGCCTCAGAGCCGCAACTTGCGCTGCTTGCCTTTTGTGGTCGACAAGCTAAGAGAAGCGGATGGTCAGACTTCGGGTTTAGGTTTTCCTGAGAACCGAATTCTGTTTTCTAAGACGGTGGTTCTGCAAGTATACCTTACAGTTTGTTTGACACGCGTTGCATATTGTGCAAACATTGCATAGGGGGTTATAACCAAATTCAATCGTTCTTACCCTCAACATCAGATCATAACCTGAGCATCAGACAACGCAGACACACACATTAACAGACAGACTACCCATCAAATTCGGTGGTACTCCATCCAATTCGATTTCAGTTTCCTTCTTCTTCCATGCAGCAAAAGTGAATGTTTTCACACATAAGTAGATGTTGGACCTAGAAATAGATGTTTGACACATAAGTGGATGTTTGTTTCTGAAATAGATGTCATCCTACGAAAAACGGCAGTGAGGTAATTTATCTTTTCCATCATCCTCTGTCCATGGTGACCGTAAGCCCAAAACACATCCAGATGTAATCGTTTATTCAGTACAATTGCATAGTCATATAAGTCAAAGCTAGAGCACCCATAATTTTTCAAATCCTTCAGTGCAGCATTTAGGTCATCAACTTCATCTGTGGGTTCTTGCTCAACTGCTTCACTTGATAACTCCCGCCTAAAATCCGGATTAAGAGTAGCAATAGCATAGCAAGCTTGCTTGGATACACTCGTCGATTCAGCTGTCCATAGACCCTGGGATAACAGTACAAGATGAATCAGCGTGCAAATCCAATAATTTCTATATTAGAGAAAATGTTAGAAAAGACAAGGGCCAACATCTCAACATACTCTAATAAACCATGGAGTATTTATTTCTAGTTCATTCAAATAATGCAATAGGAAAAAGGAAAACAAATCTCGTGCAAGCCAGTGAGACACAGGAGCAGATGACACAGCAAATGGAATAAGAGATGCATAGAGTGCGTTATCTGACGGAGGTTGGTCCTGCACAGGCTTTACATGTGAAGCAACTAGGTTCTACAGATTAGATGTTTACTATAGATTAAATTATAGTTCTCTCTCATATCAGAAGAAAATTTTCATGTAGGTAATTTGATTAGGAATGATATGCCATTTCACTGTACACTTTTCACAGTTGACCTGATGCTAAGTAACATAAGTTTAAACATGTATTGCTAATCCATGCTAATCCAACAAAACTAAGAACGAGCAGGAGTGGGGCAAATACCTTCTTAAAAGATGTTTTACAGTCTTTAATTTTGTACTTGACCTTTTCAGCAGTCAAAGGAACATATGCCTTCTTCTGGCCACTGCAACGCTTATTGATTTCATTTGCAATAGCCCCATGGTAGTCAAGAGTCCAACCAGGATACTTGGGACCCAGCTTCATAGCTACGGAGGTGAAATTAACTTCTTCATAGTCCGTCCAACGATATGAGCGCTCTTTTCCACTGTCAGTGTCACCATCTGATTTACCTTTACCTTTTCCCATATTCTATATATCAAAATCAGAGTCAATATTAGAGGTCAATGGCCAAAATGTTAAGTTGGAAAAAAAAGGAACAAACCTCACGGTTCTTCCTTGAGGGGAGACAAGAAGAACAGGATGAGGATGCGCTCGGCTGAATCTGTTGCTTCAGCTGCAGCCATAAAGAAAGGGGCTTAAAATGCATACAATTTGTGATATTTGCAGTAAGCAAATAAAGTCTCGATCAGACACTTCATAAAAATAACAATCATCACCGAGAGTTCATATGATGACCGTAAGCCCAAAACACATCCAGATGTAATCGCTTATTCAGGAGGCACCCAGCAGCTAGTGCGCAGAAACATACCTTTGGCTTCAACCCGGCGAGCCTGCGGCTCCGACGAAGATCCAACCGCTCTGGCTTCGGATTCCCCGGCTTCCGAGTCTTCATTTTTCTGGGAGCAGGTAGAAGTATATAGGCACAAGGTAGCCCAGGATATTAGCAGCAATGGCTGGGCTAGTATTAGCATCAATGATGATTGGACCTGCGTCGGAAACCGCTATTCAGACGGAGAGGAAGAGGGGAAGGGGAGGCCGGCAATGGGACGTCGGGCATGGAGAACCGCGCCGGAGAGAGGAGAGAGGAGAGACCCGAGACGGGAGAGAGGAGAGACATTACTGAGCGCGCTTGGTTCTTTGGAGCGGTTCTTGTAAGCCCAACGGCGGCGGATGTAAAAAGATACTTGAGTCCCTCCTCAAAGCAGCGGACAAAAGACACTTGAGTCCCTCCTCAACGGTTCAGGCTTTTGTTATCTTTTAACATCTCAGTCACTTGCTGATCTATAACCTTAAATGTGCTACCGCAAAGCTTGATATACCAAAATCTAGATGTTGCACCCAAAAATGCATGTTTTCACACATAAGTACATGTTGGACCCAGAAATAGATGTTTGACACATAAGTGGATGTTTGTTTCTGAAATAGATGTCATCCAACGAAAACGGCAGTTGAGAGTTCAAAATGGATGTTAGATAACCAGAAATGCAAATTACTGCAACAGCTGGGTATCTGATAAACAGAAGTTCACATTCATACTACGAAGACAGTTTAGAACTCAGGTGATACAAAGACAATTCTAGAAAAGCAAATCCTTAAAGATGAAGACACAAGAAGTCCTGGAAACTTGACAGATCAAAACTTGATTCACTTGAAGATCTGTAAATAATGATAATGATAAGTGTTGTAAGTAATAATAAAAGAGTATCACTAGTCATTGAAAAGAAGCAATATGTCCACTACACTTACCAATGCATAATATCAGGCCAGCCCAGAATACTTCAAGACACGCTGAAAATAGCAGAGGTAGGTATCATAGGTGTTCAACAAAATGTCTCATAGGTAGAAAATGGAGAGACTTACATGCACAATAGATTTATCGATGCCGCAAGCTCCTAGTGATACTCCACCAGGCAATCACAAAGATGCACTAGACGATTCTCCATCCATCAAATCCCATTGAGGTGTCTTCGTTTTACGTGCCTACAAAGATGAGAAAATGTTCATATCAAGTGAATGTTTTGCATGCCTACAAAGATGAGAAAATGTTCATATCAAGAGAACACGAATCAAGTGAAAACAGTCCTTTACTACTTACCACAAGGTCCTGGAGGAGTTTTATCCTTTCTTCATAGGTCTTCTTAAGATTAAACAGAAACACAACTCTTTCTTCCTCCAGTATTTTTATAAAATCATATAAGTCATTGTTAGAGCACCCCATGTCATTCAAATACCTCACTGCAGAATCTTTGTCAAAGGTACTTTCCTCTTTCTTAGCACCCACTGAAGCTGAACTTATGAAACTTGGATTCAACCTAGCATAGAGAGTTCCCGAGGATGTAGCCTGTGCACCCTGGCATGCAAAATTTCAGTTCAAGTTACCAAACAAAATAAACAGTGGATAAGTAGTTGTAGGGCAAAGAACGAGCAGGAAAGGGGCAAATACCTCTTTGAGTTTAGTCACAAACGTTCTTTAGAATCTCGATATTTGTTACAAACATTACTAGCTGTCAAAGGAACATAGTTGGCATCTTCTTTCTAATGGTCATTCATTTTCTCCGCAACTTTCTTATAAAATTCGGTTTTCCAACTCTTAAACAGTTCAGCCAACTCAGGATCCTTAGCTAACTCCACCAGATACTCTTCTTCCTGTCGCTTCCATCTACGTATGTCTTTTCCCATATTCTATATATCAAAACCAGAGGCTATTAGAGGCAGTGCAGATGGTCAATGGCCAAAATGTTAAGTTGAAAAAAAAGGAACAAACCCAGCGGTTCTTCCTCAGCTGATAGGGGAAAGTGGAATAACTGGATGAGCTCAAAATCATTGGCTGAATCTGTCGCTTCAGCTGCATGACAAAGCAAGTATGCTAATGACAAAGCAAATTTACATTCCCTTTACTAGTTCATGGCAGATTTAAGCAGAAAATGATGAAACGAAAGGAGTTTTTTTTAGCTAAATCAACTAATCAAGGTGTGGCAATGGCCACACCTTGATTAGGTGTGAAGCTGCATTTCAGTACTAGGATCCTATGTCCCGTATTTAGCCCTCAAGCTAAACCCTAGCACCCCGAGCCAGCGCGGCAGCAGCAGAACTACTGAACACTGATGTCCGGCAAGATTGAAAACATACCTTCGGTTGCTCGATGGCGGAGTTCCGTGTAAGCCTGGCGCTCCGTTGAACACCCACCGGTTGCTTGCTCTTCATTTTTGCCAGCGTGTAGGGCGAGTATGTTAGAGGCAATGCAGATGGTTAATGGCCAAAATGTTAAGTTGAAATAAAAAGGAACAAACCCAGCAGTTCTTCCCCCTGCCCCGTTAGATCCGCCACCGCCAGATCGTGCACAGATCGGTAGGCCAATATCAAGCTAAACCCTAGCACCCCAAGCCAGCGCGGCAGCAGCAGAACCACTGAACACTGATGTCCGGCGAGCAGCAGAAGGTTCAGCGAGATTGAAAACATACCTTCGGTTGCTCGATGGCGGAGTTCCGAGCAAGGCTGGCGCTCCGTCGAACACCCACTGGTTGCTTGCTCTTCATTTTTGCGAGCGAGTAGGGCGAGTATGTATAGGGCGAGTAAAGAGGAGAGAAGAGAGGCCGGCGATGGGACGTCGGGCATCGAGAACCGCACTGGAGAGAGGAGAGCCATTGCTGAGCGCGCTTGGTTCTTTAGAGGCTGACGGCGGCGGATGTAAAAAGACAGTTGAGGCCCTCCTCAACGCAGCGGATAGAGCCCGCTATGGTTTACACTAGTTAGATTGACGCGCTAGTTGTGCACATCTGTATCAAAAGGCATTTCTAAATCCTGTACATCAGGCCTTTCTGGTTATCTAACATCCGTTTCGGACTCTAACTACAGTTTTTCGTTGGATGACATCTATTTCAGCAACAAACATCAGGCAGAGCATATATAGCCTTCGATATATAGAAGCATGTTGTTTGTGTGTAGATAGTGAGTGAGATTTGAGTTTTCATGCTTTTTTTCTGTTTTTATCACCAACGTCTATTTTGTGTACTTTGGGGAAAAAGTAACCGCTGAGGTGCAAGAACGAGGCCAGTCTCGTAGTCTTATCCAAAAAAAGAAAAGAAAGAAAGAACCAAACACCACATTGACAGGAGTCATCGTTTAATTAGCAGAAAAAACAGTAAAGAAATGGAGCAACAGCAGGGAAAAATGGAGCAGCGTCAGGGAAATGGAGCAACAGCATACGAAATTAGAACAGCTTTGACGCAGCGGCAAATGGAGCCTCTCTATTTAAAAAAAAAAACGCGTGGAGCCTCTTCCTTCTGCTCTTTGCCTCAACATCTCTCTTTCTCTGCTCCCGATGCAACCGTCAAATCGCCATTGCTCCTACTCACCGCTGCACTCTTGTACATTTACTACCCCCCTTGTAAATGAAGATCGGCAACAATCTCAGCGGGAGACCCGCCGGAGAAGGGGAGGCCATTCAACAAGCGTGGATCTGCAGAAACCCAAGGTTTGTTCAATCTTTCCCCCGGTTCGGCCTGCCTGCTCCTATTCTTTCCCTCTGCTAGGCTGCTAGCGCAGTATTTTTTCCATTCTTAAGATTTCAGTCACCTCTGTGTTACTTTTACATTTAAGTAATGACTGGATTTAAGCCCCTTTCTTCATGGCTGCAGCTGAAGCAAAAGAACCGCTCTTCCAGCCATTTCTCCAAGTCAAGGAAGAACCGCTCTTCCAGTTGCCCCGCTCAGCCAAGGAGTCTGAGCACATCCTGTTCTTCCAGCCGCCCCGCTCAGCTGAGGAAGAACCGCAAGGTTAGTTCCTTTTTTTCTATTTAACATTTTGGCCATTGACTGTGAGTTGTATGCATTTAAGCCCCTTTCTTCATGGCAGCAGCTGAAGCAACAGATTCAGCCAAGGAGTCTGAGCACATCCAGTTGCTCCGCGTTCCCTGCAAGGTTTACTTATGCTTTAATTTATATAAGAAATTATATGCACATTTTCAAAAACTTATGAAAAAATTGAGTTGCTTTTCATGCTCACAATAGATTGATGGAGCCATCGGCAGTTGATGATTACAGCATCCTTGTGTTGCTTGCAACACATAAGTTTCGGGCAAAAGATGACCCTTCATGGGATCCTACTGATGATAATGTGCAGCGTAGTGTTTTGTCTGCGTTGCAATCAACAAACAACATTGATGCCACAAAACTAAAACAACGGATTGAGGAATTTGAGTTCATGGTCCGAAGTCATTTGGTAAGCAGTGCAATCCATATCATAGTCCGAAATTTATTATAATCATAGGGCCCTTCCCAACTGACCATGTTTTTTGTTTAAGCAGGAAGGTGGTGTACAAATTGTGGCAAATAAGGAGCTTCTGCTTGATATATTCTCCTATCTCACATCTGAAATTGTCCCCAGTACTTATGAGGAGCCAACCCGTCGTGTTCGTTCTCCTCCTGTTCCTCATGGTCAAAAAAGAACTTCCAATTATTTGGATGAAAAGGACGACATCCAACATCGCAGTAAAAGATATTCCTGTTCAGAGAGTGTTGATCACCATGTGGCTAGGATGTTGGACCAAAGAGAAGCTGTTCATGACATTTTGGAGGGTCCTATAAATATGGAAAAATGTGCCGAGAAACTTGAGATATGTGGTTTTTCAGGCCAGCTACTTTGGAATGCTATCGATGTATTGAAGACTGATTTAGAATTGCATCAGGTATTCATGTATTTAGGAGAGCCTGAGGCAAAAGGGTATATATTGCATACCCTACGTAACGGTTAGATGGTAAATGTGACTGTTGTACGCGTGTGCATACTTATGTGACTCGATGGACTTTTATATAGCTAGATGTAATCTGAACTGGTTTATATTTTCTCTGTTAACATGGCGTAGTAGCCAGGACACTCGATTTGCTTGTCGATTATTATTTTTAGCTTCAGGCTTCTGTTATCTTTTAACATCTCAGTCACTTGCTGATCTATAACCTTAAATGTGCTACCACAAAACTTTGATATACCAGAATCTATGTATGCAATTTCAGTTCTTAGGCACAAAGCACAACATAAAAACAATTACAAAGCACTACGCAGCAGGCAAGTAGCAAAGCATTTTTTACAGTCAAGTACATAGCAGATTAACAGTATAGAACATGCATGTACATAGCAGATGACCAAGCAGCATTGAGGAGCACGTCAGTACCCAACGAGCAGAGCCACAACACGAGATAGCCACACCACAAGCAGATGACGGCACTCGATGGCAGGGGAAGAAGCTCACGTGCGGGGCACGGGGAGAAGCTCGCCGCCGCTGTCAGGTGCGCCACCGGCCCTTTCTTTCCCCCTCTCAAATCTAGTTTTCATCTGCCTGCGCATGGCTAGGGTTGAGCTAGTGGCCCCCTCTTTCCCTCTCTCAGCAACACACATGCATTCAGCAGCACACAATAATACAAAAGAGTCCTTACCTCCTGGGAGCGTCAACCCTGGACATCTGTAATACTAAGTGGGCCTATTGTTCATACTTGAAATAATACCAATTACATGCTCAGTTTTAATGACAACAGCTTAGGCCTGACATTGTTCTTATTAGACTTACAGTAAGATGAACACCAGCTAATCATGGATGTTACGCACGGCATCCAAGATATAGAATTTTGCCTGATCTTCTTCTAAACTGATGAATATCTGACGCACTTCTAAGTCAGCCTTCAATTTGTCGAGAGCACGACAAAGTAGCTTGTCTCGAATACCAATTCTCTGAAGTTTAAGAGTACATTCTTGCATACTAATCGGACCGTACAAAATTCCTTGAGCAGCTTCTGGTTTCTCCAAAAATGTAGCCATATCAACACTCTCTGAACAGGAAGATTTAGATCTTTTAGAGTGATGTTCCATGGCACTGCTATACTTTTCATCCAGATGAGTGGAAGTTCTTTTCTGATCGCTAGGAAGATTAGCAGTAGGAATAACCATTTGCCATTCCGGAGAATAGACAATGTCAGGCTGGACATAGGAGAACACCTGAAGCAGAAGCTCCTTAGTTAATGTAATTTGTACATGATTTTCCTGCATAAACAAAAAACATGGTCAGTTGGGAAGGGCCCTAGGATTAAAATAAGTTTCAGACTATGATATGAATTGCACTGCTTACCAAATGTTTTTTGACCACAAGCTCAAATTCATTAATCCGTTCTTTTAGTTTTGTGGCATCCATGTCTGGTATCCTCATTTGCAACACAGGCAGAATCCGAAGCTGCATCTCATCATCAGGATACCATGAAGAGCTACCTGGAGCCGAAAACTTAAAAACAGAAAGAACCCTAAGGATTTCGCGATCCTCATCCATCAATCTATTGTAAGCATAAAAAGCAACTCAAATTCTCCAGAAGTTTTTGAAAATGTGCATATAATTTCTTATATAAATTAAAGCATAACAAAACCTTGCAGGGAAGGCTGAGCTTGCACGCGGCTCCGAGTTGGTCCGTCGATTGTGTTCTGAAACTGAGAATGATGTCAAGAAAGACTATTCGCCCTGATTCAGAAAGAACCAAGAATCCTAGGACCCAAGAACTCGTGGTCAGCAGACAGTGCCGCCGCAGTTGCTCAAGGTGAGACGCCGGGATGGAAGATGGTCCTCCATGCCGGCAGTAGGTGGGGCAGCTGCCCCACCCTGCCGTATGGGGAGCTCCGCCTCTGTCAGCAGATCCGAAGGAAGACGAGGAGGACGTGATATGCTGAGTACCTAGCAATCGACCGGGTAAAGACCGAGTCCGGCGAGATCTGCAACCGGCAATGCCTGGGCTGAGCCTCACCGAAAAGGCACCACAGGGCCAGGCGAGGCGTCGGCTGGATCTCCGCGGAACACCAGGGTCATCCAGAGACGAACCTGGGCACGAACCATAGGACTCGTCTCTCATTTTATCTGGGGAGTATCAATGCGGGCTAGAATCAGCCGGTGACGATGAATGCTTAGTGGTAATGACAGCCTCGGGCGCCACGACTGAGAGAGAAGCAGAGCGCAGGCGGGTAATAAAGACAGCTGCTCCAGAGCGCCAATGACATTAAAGATCCATTTTAGTGAGGTGCTCTATTCTGCTCAAGGTTGCTCCATTTTTCGGACCTGCTCTATTGGAACCTACGATGGCCAATGGAACATCTAATGGTAAAATAGTGCAGGTGAAGTTGAAATGGAGCAGATGACCAGTGAAATGGAGCAGGACAGGTGAAATAGAGCATCTAACGGTGAAATGGAGCAGATCAGGCCAATAGAGCATCTAACGGTGAAATAGAGCAGATGACGGTGAAATGGAGCATCTAACAGTGAAATGGAGTAGATGAGGGTGAAATGGAGCATATAATGGTGAAATGGAGCAGATCAGGCCAATGGAGCATCTAACGGTGAAATGGAGCAGGTCAGGCCAATGGAGCATATCACGGTGAAATGGAGCGGGACCGGTGAAATGGAGCATCTATTAGTGAAATGGAGCTGATGAGGGTGAAATGGAGCATCTAACGGTGAAATGGAGCAGGTGACGGTGAAATGGAGCAGATGACCAGTGAAATGGAGCATCTAACGGTAAAATGGAGCAGATCAGTGAAATGGAGCATCTAACGGTGAAATGGAGCATCTAACGGTGAAATGGAGTAGCTGACCAGTGAAATGGAGCAGGTCAGGCCATGGAGCATATCACGGTGAAATGGAGCAGATGAGGGTGAAATGGAGCATCTAATGGTGAAATGGAGCATCTAACGGTGAAATGGAGCAGGTGAGGATGAAATGGAGCAGATGACTAGTGAAATGGAGCATCTAACGGTGAAATGGAGCATCTGACAGTGAAGTGGAGCATCTAACGGTGAAATGGAGCATCTAACAGTGAAATGGAGCAGATGAGGGTGAAATGGAGCATCTAACGCAGAACTGGTCCGTTTTTGGCTCACGCAGAACTGGTCCTTTTTTGGCTCGCGCAGAACTGGTCCGTTTTTGGCTCGCGTTAGATGCTCCACATCACCCGCATTACCTGTCTTGCTCCATTTCACTGGTCATCTGCTCCATTTTCACCCTCACCTGCTCCATTTCACCGTTAGATGCTCCATTGCGCCGCCGGACCAGGTCCCCTTTGCCGCCGTTCCCCTTTGCTGCCGCCCTGGATCAAGCCCGCCGTCCCTCAGGCTGCCTCCACCCTTAGCCTTCGTCGAAGCCTTGGGCTACACGTCGACGAAGCCCCGCCGCCGCGCCTGCATTTGCCTGTTCCCCTTCGCCGCCAGGTGAGAAAACGGTTTGTCCCTAATAGAGCTGTAAATTTGGTAATGAACGACAGTTTTTTTTCAGCGTGCTTTGATTGGTAATCAGGAAGCATGTCTATTTCAGATTTAAGAACTTGTTGAACTATTGTCAGTCTGTATCTGTTAAATTTGTGTACTTAGTTAAGAACTATTGTCAGTCTGGTTCTATGGTTAAGTTGTTTTGTTGAACTATTGTCAGTCTTTAAAGTCTTGTTTTCCTCCTATTTTGCCTGTTTAACTGACTATGTTCTTTCTTTGTAATTTCAGATTCAGCCACAAACTCAAGTCAGCAGTCAGCAATCACCATCAGGCATCAGCAAGCAGCAGGTAAGTGGCCAAATCACCATGGTAATGATTCATTGCAGAGTGTTGACATGATTACATTTCAAACTATTTGAACCAAATATGCAGAAGGAACCATGGAGCAGAACAATCCAAGTGCTACTATACGTTGCTCAACAGCTTCAGTAGTTGAGCTATGTAAACTTCTACCAGACAAAGCAAAGGACAGGGTCGAACAGATTGGGTTTAAGAATATGCTGAGGCTGTCATCATGACACGACCCGCCCAGAAAACCTCATCTCGGGACGGATCTGGTCAGTCGTTAAGCCAGGATCCTGTTGGGCAACGCTCGGCGAAGCGAGCGTATACACGATACAACACAGGCAGGGCTAAACAGCAATAATTTACAAGAAGAGAGAACTTAATACATCATTGGTTCATAAATTTTTAAGTAGGATAATACATTGTTTCAGAGTACGCGAAAAGTTTTGAAAACGATAACAGCGGAAGACTAGAACGATTACAACTCCGACGCTCGGACTTAAGCAAAAGCACGCGCCGTGCCCACGGGCGTCATGCTACTAGCCACTTCAACATTTCACTGCGGCGACTCGCACAACTCCCACTGGAGGTTCCCAAACTCGAGGAGAGGCTCCTCCCAATGGAAGCTACCTGCTGGGTCCTGCATGACTGCGCCTGAAAACCATAAAACGCTAACGCGTGAGCTTCTAAGAAGCTCAGCAAGACTTACCCGACAAAAGTGGCTGACTACAGCCGACTCCTAGACATGCTGGCTGATGGGGGTAGGTTTATTTGCGAAAGGACTCGCAAGCCTATACTACTCTTGTCAAATTTTAGCACAGGTTAAGTGATTAGAAAATAAATTTAGTTAGCACTGAGCTAAGCAAGCATAAAAGAAAACAATAGTAATAGCAATAATCATGTTTTCTTCTCATTTGTGTCTCAACCTATTTACTAAAATGTGGTGCGTTTCACGAGCATGCTCACTAACTGGGAGCGACAGCGGTTCGAAACGATTTTATACCCTGCAGCGGGAAACCTGACCGTACGACACGTGCGTGTCCCAGACTCGCATGTGGTAACCGTTCACACCAGCTCTTGCAACGTCAATTCCCTCCTACGCCTGCCTTAGCAGCGCCGCGTCCCACCAGACATCCCAGACGGTTTCTGTGGAGTTCCCACGCTGCCTACCCCAGATCTCCTCCTAGTCAGACACCGTAGGGCAAGTTCGACGTTGCAATCACTAGGCTACGTAGGTTTACTGGGGCCCGTAACACCCAGCATACGACCAGTACATTCAACACTCGATCAGTCTCGGACCACACGGATCAGACAAGTCTACGGTCACTCTGGACCCGGTCCAGTCGTCGACCTACTTTGTATCCTGTAACTCTCATGAGATGACTTTTAGTTGGCATGTTCAACAACCTCAACTTTAGTTAAGTTAATTTGACACTTTCCATCGGTTAAACATTATTTAATTCCTTCGGCTATTAAATTAGGGTTAAAATAAAAATTTTAATTCTTCCTCAAGATTATTTTTAGTTGGTATTACTCCCTGGAATAAGTATTTTGGGCTTTGGGTGGGGCCTAGATGAATTTTTTATATTTTATAAAAATTCATCAAAGTTCCTGTTTTTAGATCTTGTAAAATCAGAAAGCACAAGTAAACCTTAGGATAAAATTATGAAACTTTATGTGGGCATTCCTGAGCACCAGATGTAAAACTTTGCTTTTGGGTCCAACCTTATAAATGACTTTTACAATGTACTTTAGAAAATGGTATTTAAACTAGGCAGATTGAAGTATTTTAAATGGGTTCGATGCCATTTCGTGTTCCTAAAATCTTCATAAAATTCCAGAGGGTGTGTAGTACCATGTTGTACTTGTGGATCAAAGGTTAGCCCTAGCATTGCTCTATAATGCAATTTAAAATCCAAAAACAGAAAGGAGTGTTTCTAATTAATTCTGCAAATATTTGGTAGAAAGGAGTGTTTCTAATTAATTCTGCAAATATTTGGTCATTTGTTAAAAAGTTCTTTAACAGAAAATTAGTACTTTTCACGAGGGTTCTAACAAATTTTGGTTTGACATTTTTGGATTTTTCTGTAAATTTCTACATATTTTACAAAATAGAGCAATAATCTGGAAAATAAATAGGAAAAAGAAAAACAGGGGATTGTCTCCGATGAGCTCCGGCGATCAATTCCTGACGATGGGGTGGTCGCCGGCCGTCGAACCTTAGCTTTCTACGATCTACTAGACACGACGAAGCTCGGCAACATGGTAGTTATCAAGCTTGGGCACGGTAGAGGGGGTCTAACCGTGGGGGGTGGCGGTGGCGGCGGCGAAGTCAAAATTCCGACGAGGTGGCTCGATTTTGGAGGAGGGGAAGGTTCTGTGAGCTTCACGGGGTGGAGAGGAAGCGATTTGGTGAAGGAATTGGATTGGGGATTGGGGTCGGGGGTGGATTTCACCGTGGAGGCGGCGGTTGTAGCGGCTATGGCGCCGGCGGCCGGGGTCGGGGACGGGGCTTGCGCGGGGGACAGGAGAAAATGGAGGGGGAGTGGGGAGCTGGGGAGGTGGCGCACCAATTTAAAGGAAAAACCGAGGGGGAGTAGGGGAGGCAGCAGGGGGGGGGGGTCGGCATGCGGCAGTGCGGGTGGCGTCGGGTGGTCGGGCGGCGCGGGCTCGGGCAGAGGAAGAGAGAGAGGGAGAGCTAGAGGGAGAGAGGAGCGTAGGAGTGCAGAGGGTAGGAGGGGGGCTGTGTCGGGCGGCGCAGCCGTGCCCTGCCGCGCCGCGTTGTCGGGCGGGCGGGGCACTGTAGCCCGCCCGGCAACAACGCTGTGATTTTTTTTTAATTTTATTTTAGCTGGAATGCAATTCGATTTAAAAGACACACTTCCCGAGCTCGAAAATTTTTGAGAAGTTTTTTACAAGCTCAGGAATTTATGTGGAACACCTTTCATTTAAGGTTCAAGTCATGATTTGGCCTCTAAAAATTCTTGAATTTCTAGGTTGATTATAGCTTGTGTGAATTTTTAAGAGGTCTAAATCCTTTCCAAAAATCTTGAATAATTTCCCAAAATTGTATTTTGAAGTGTACTTAATTGTTATATAAAAATATGGCTAGGGTTCTGTGGAAATTTTAATGGTCAAGAGTTAGGGTTTGGATTCCTTCCTATTAGCGAGATTTCGACACTGTTAGTTGAGATTTCTCCGGATTTTGCTAAAGTGCTCTGTTGTTTGTCAAACTTTTTATAGTGTTCTTTTAAAGCATTTTAAACAATATTTCTTTTTATTTCCATGATTGAATCTGCTTTAAAGTGAGTGAAATCATGGATTAGAGTTTACAGTTGTCGAGTTTGTCCTGGTGACACCTAGGGTGTCACACATCATATAGGCCACCCAAAGATTTTTGAGACTGTTATGAACAGAGCAAGGGTTACTGAGGATGGTAAGATTGCACTGTACATAATGGAGACAGTGGAGCTAATCCTGGAACCTGATGATGTCTATCTGACTCTTGGAGTTGGCATGATTGGTGGTACAAGTAAGAAGCTTCCAGGAGCAACTGCTCAAAGTACAAATGTCAATGAACAAATGTACAGGCTTTTGAAATATGCTTTTGACAAGTTTGGTGCAAAGAAACATCAAAAAAATGAGGGGGATGCTGGGGCTGTGCCAGGTCAGGACCAGGGCAAGGACGCTGGGAACATTGATGCTGGGGCTGTGCAAAATAAGCCGAAGAAAAACAGAAGAGATTATTTCACAACAGGGTGCATTCGATCTGTGCTTGAGCATAAAACGGATCAAAGAATTAAAGCAGAACTTGATGATGAAATGGCTGCCAGATTATTTTGCCTTGAGGTGTTGGATAAGTTACTGATTCCATCAAGCAACAGTACTATACCCAGCCCAGTTCAAGATGCTGTTACAGATCCTGACAATTTGAAGAAAGTGGATTGGTGCACACTTGTATATGAAAGAGTGAAGACAGGTATTACTGATTGGAGTAACGCTTCCAACCTTAAGTCCAGGAGTGCCACGGGTTGTATTTTTTTTTTGCTCCTGGTAAGTATCTTAGTTTCTCTTCTCGTTTTGTGTAGAGAGCCAAGTATCTAACTGTAGAATCATGCACAGATTCCTTTTATGGACTTCATCAAGAGCACTCAAGATCTTGGTCGTAACCTTCATGAGATCCCAAGATTACATCAATACAACTTTCATGTGTTTAAGCAACTGATAGGTGACACGGTGTCTGACAAGTACGAGGTAAGTAAGATCAATTGCAATATGAGCTTTGTAACATTTGAGTTTAAGCATTGGGATTGATCCCTGTTCCATTTCAGTTTCAGGATTTGGGAGAAACTTGCTATGCAAACAGAGAAGTGATACTCGCCAAAGAGTCAGAGAAAGAGATTGATCCACCTTTTCATCGGATCCAGCTAACTGTAAGTTGGCATGCCCCTTTTCAATTTAAGACCATGTTTTGATTCCCTTTGTGCAATGTTTTGATTCCCTTTATATTTGTATGATAAAGATATCAGAGGGCGCAGAGGACCAGAATGAGATTGGTCATGATGCAGGGCTTACTGATGGCAACCATCATGATCAGCTTTAACATGAACAGTTTACTCATGCTGCTGAAGATAGGTAAAGAAGAGGTGGTCTCTGCGGTTTTCTAACTCTATGGATAGTTTTATTAACATCTCTTGAACTCTCCAGGGATTATCTTCGTCTGTACCGAGAGAATGTTGAAGAAAGAACTAGAGATACAGTAAAACTGGATATATTGGACCATGTTGTGCTAGAATCTGTTTTTGTAGATTGCTTCAAGGAACGCGGATTCATGCACTCAGCCATAATGTACTTACAATGTGAAATATGGAATCAAGAGTGGAAGGACAAATTAATTTTATCTCAACAGGCAGTTGTAAGTACTTTTATTGTTTTGTTTTTTTTCCTTATCCATGATTTACATCTCTTCAATTTTCTTCTAGTATGAATTGTTAAAACCGGAATTTGGAACAAATAAGTTAGATATGGAGCTTTCACCACAGAATCCAAAGCAAGCTAATTTGGTATGTTACTGATTTTCTTCTATTTTCTTTTTGTTACATAGTTCTTTTATATTGCTGAGTTTTACAATGGGATATTTCCCCCTGCAGATATTTATCCCTATTGTTAAAGATAAACACTGGTTCTTGATCGTGTTCTCACGCAATGAGAACACCTTTTATATCCTTGATTCGTTACCCAGCAAGTCCCGAGAGTCATTGATTTCTGGTATTTTACTGGAACTGAAGAAGCAGTTGCAACAATCAACTGCTAGCTCTCAATACACCGTCGATGTACTAGGGGTTCAGCCACAAGATAACACGTATTCTTCATTTACCAAAATATTCTTTGCTGCTTCTGCTGCTGCTGCTTCCTACCTTTTTCAGGTATGACTGCGGTTTCCATGTGCTAATGCATATCAAAGGATATGATGACAGAAATAAGATATGTGGAATTAACAAGGTAATTCAACAATTACAACAGTTATATTCCTACTTGCAAATCCCATAGAATTAATTATAAATTTAAATTGCAGGGTATGGTGAACAAATTTCGCATAGAAAATTCGATAGACCTTCTCTGCCACCATCTTAACAAAAACAAAGGAGATACGTTCCAAACTCAATATAATGATGATGATGTTAAGTGCCTGGAAACAAGGTTCTCATATAACAACGCTGTTTTCAACATCGCTCTTCAAGAGGAAAGGGAAGAGGATGCGTTGTTGAACAGCCCTTTGACTAAATCTGCATTCATGGAGGGAATCGAGGCGCCTGCACGAAGCTCAGGCACAGAAAAGTTCGACAACCCTTTGACTGCATCTGCATCCATGGAGGGAATCGAGGTGCCTGCAGGAAGCTCGGCACAGAAAAGAAGTAAGTTTGAGTTTTAGAACTTTTTATATTGACTTACATGATATTTTCTGGAGACTGACGTCATGTTCCCAATTTGAAGAAGTGGGAAACAGGTAATTTTTGAGAACCAAGATGCTGATCCCGGATCAGTTTCCATGTTGATGGGAAGCACTGATCAGAATGCTTTGAATTTGATGGGAACCGCAGAGAACCAAGAGAGCATGTCACGAGTCCAGTGAGTAATTTTTTACCTAAGAAATTTTCTTTTATTTATTTTTATGCTCCATTGAGTAAATTTTTGTCCAATGAGCATGAACCAGATGAAGAGAAACCTAAGACGAAGAGAAAAAGAGCTTCAGAAGTTGAATCTGGTATTGGAGAGAGTAGAGTTGAATTATCAACTGCAAATGTTGTCCATAGCAAGAGGCTGGCGAAAGCTTTTAACAAGTTGAGTCCAAGCCCTATTCGCAAGCCCGGACTCCAGAGAAAGAAGAAAAAGTAGATTCAATGTAATTACCTGATCTGTAATCACTCTGAAAGCAGTAGAAGAAACCTTGGGTGTTATTACCCAGAAACTTCGGGCTATGAAGATTGTAACATCAAAACGTCTAGCCTTTGAACGCTTCTCTTGCAGTAACTTGTAACAAGCATCTTTTACTGCTTTAGATTACTGCTCTGTCTTAACCACCTTGTTTTTGGGATGTACAGCAAGCAAAACATTCCCACAAAATAGGTAGTTTGGCTCCTTAAAGATGAGTTTCTTGTTAATTTACAGAAGAGTCCAACAAATCGCAGCTATCTAGATAATCATACAGATCAAGTTATCATGGCTTCATCAATGGTACACGCATCGATTTGGACTTTTTCTATATATAGAAACAAGGGTCAACAGGAAACTCTAGTTGATCAGGTTCCCAAGAAATCAAAACAAGTTACCCAATGATAGGTTTTTTTTTTGGAATTGTAGGGGTGTGAGATCTGATTAGGGAATACAAATTTGATTTTATATGCTTACAAGAAACTATTTTACAAGACTTTCCTGATAGTATCTTATGTAAAATCGATCCTCCCTCTTATTATTTTTGGCACTAGATTCCTTCTAGAGGAAAATCTGGAGGGATTTTGTCTGGTGTAAGATTGGATAGATTTGACATTGGAGCTTTCCTTAATGGCAAATACATGTGCCAGTTCGACCTCTGGGTTCAAGAAATATCACAGAGATGGAACTTCATTAACGTCTATGGTGCAACACAAGAATATGATAAAGAGGAGTTTCTAGAAGAACTTGGTTCTTTCTACAGTAAAAATACTATCCCATATTTGATAGGGGGAGGTTTTAATATTATTCGATATGCTTCTGAAAAGAACAAGAATTATATGCACCATAGACATTATGATATCTTCAACTCTATTAGCATACTAATGAGTTCAGGGAGATCTTTATGTCCCGTAGAAAATTCACTTGGACTAATAGTCAAAAGAATCCTACCCTAGAAGTTCTGGATAGAATCCTCTTGTCTCCTGACTGGGAAACTCTTTTCCCTATGGTTACTGTTCATAAACAGGACAGGGAGCTCTCTGATCATAACTCTTTGATCTTGAATACTTCTCAACAATCCTGTACAAAGGTGCTTCAATTTCAGTTTGAGCTTTCCTGGTTGAAGCATCCAGATTTCTTGCCTTTAGTAGCAAAGATATGGAATGAGCCCACCAGAGATACCAATGCTTTAGATAGAGTACTTTTCGAAACCTCAAAGTTTAAAAGATTTTTTAAAGGATGGGGCTTTAATCTGCTAGGGTCCAATAAAAAGAGGAAAAGAGAAATACAAGAAATCCTGAAGAGATGACTGGTCTCTCTGAGCAACAATTGCAGCATAGAGTTGCACTACACACCGAATTGATGCAGTTGCTAGAATCTAAGGAACTATACTGGTACGAAAGGAGCCATGAAATGGCTCCTCAAGGGGGACAATAATTCTGAATTTTATTGTCATGTAGCAAATGAGAGAAAACGAAAAAACACTATTTTTTCTCTAAAAGTGGAGAATAGACAATACAAGGGACTGAAGACCTGCTCCAACATGCTACTCGGTATTACAAAACTCTTTTTGTCCCTGCTGCAGGAAATGCATTCACTCTTGATCCTAATTTATGGCCATCTGATGAGAATGTAAGTTCCTTGGATAACCAGGAACTTACAAAACCTTTTTTTGAGGAGGAGATTAAATTTGCTTTGTTTGACATGGAAAAAAATAAAGCAGCAGGACCTTTCAATCTTGCTGGGACATAGTTAGAAATGATATATTAGATCTTTTCCAGGATTTTTATCTTGGTTCTTTGGATATTAAAAGATTAAACTATGGAGTCATAACTCTGTTACCAAAATCCAAAACTGCTAATAGGATTCAGCAATATAGACCCATTTTTCTTATTAAACTACTTATATAAATGGTTTAACATGGTCTTGACTATCAGGTTAGAACCCATTGCAAACAAAGTAATTCAACCAGTTCAGACTGCTTTTACTAAAAGCAGAAACATTATGACTGGGGTTTTGGCTCTGCATGAAATTCTGCATGAGACAAAAAAAGACAAAAGGAAATAGGAGTTGTCCTAAAACTTGAATTTTGAAAAATCTTATGACAAAGTAAACTGGGCTTTCCTGTTGAAATGCTTGAGATTAAGAGGATTCAACGACACTTGGTGTTTGTGGATCGAATCTGTTCTCGTGGAGGGGACAGTTAGTGTTAAGATCAACGGTCAGGTTGGGCCATATTTTCAAAGCCATAAGGGAGTCAGGCAAGGAGATCCCCTCTCTCCGTTGCTCTTTAACAT
This sequence comes from Oropetium thomaeum, assembly GCA_001182835.1. Taxonomy (NCBI): domain Eukaryota; kingdom Viridiplantae; phylum Streptophyta; class Magnoliopsida; order Poales; family Poaceae; genus Oropetium; species Oropetium thomaeum. Next base: position 821,895 of record LFJQ01000067.1, on the reverse strand, counting down.
TATAGCCAATTGCTTAACTAGAATGATTCATTCTACACAGCACAATAATTTGCTCACCGGTTTAGCTGATACTCTAATCCTAAAAGGTGTTGCCATCTTGCAATACGCAGATGATACCATCCTATGTCTTAAACAATATAGAAGGGGCTAGGAATGTGAAAATGCTATTATACATCTATGAACCAATGTCTGGCCTCAAAATTAATTTTGACAAAAGTGAGTGATTATGATAGGAGGGGATAATGACCTATCAATATTATATGCTGAAAAATCATTAATTGTCAAATAGGCATGTTTCCTTTGAAGTATTAGGGGGTTCCTATTTCCCCAGGAAGATTGCACGTTATTGATTGGAACCGAATGGAAGAAAAAACATATAAAAAAATAGAAGTGTGGCAAGAGAGATTCCTAACCATGGCTGGAAGATCAATTTTGATCAGTGCCAGTTTATCCAATTCCCCTATTTATCATATGTCAATGTTTCTACTTCCCAAAACTGTAATTAAAAGAATGGACAAAGCTAGAAGAACATTCTTTTGGCAAGGAGGAAGTAACAAGAAGAAATATCATGTGGTAAAATGGGATTGCATATGTAAATCAAAGAAAAAAGGAGGGCTGGGTATGAAAAATCGCAGAAAGATGAATATTAGTTAGTTATGTAAGTGGTGGTGGAAGATAGAAATTGAATCTGGTTTATGGCAAGATATCATTCATGCCAAATAAATTCGGGGTAAACCTATTGGGCATGACTTATACTAAAAGTTCCCCACATTTACTTACAATAGAGGAAAATTATTCCTGGAAATGGGAGATCCATTAGACTATGGCATGACAGATGGCTCTGCGAGCAACTTTTGTCACAATTTTACCCTGCTCTTCTTTGTTATTGTTCTAATCCAGAAATCACGGTAGCTGAATGTGCTGCACCAGGCTGGGTGATAGAGTTTAAATATAATTTACCTAGTTGTTTGCATGATACTTGGTATAAGCTAGCAACCAGACTAAACTCAGTCGGTCTATCCTCTGCGCCAGATCAAGTTATCTGGATGTGGACAAACTCTAGAATTCTTTCAGTTAAATCAATATATAATCACCTAACTCAGAATGATACTGGTAACAACTATAAGCATATAAGGAAAGCGAAAATTCCACAGAAAAACAAGACCTTTCTCTGGGTGACGATTACACAAAATTGGAAAGGCAATCCTTCTTGTTACTTTTGTGATTCAGGTGAATCTGCAGACATTTATTTTTCTCTTGCCCTGTAGTGAAAGTGGTTTGGGGTGTTGTAGCCAAAAGCTTTGGCTGTAACACTAGACCCAACTCTTTGTCTCAGTATTGGAGTTGGATTAACCAGGCGCTACCAGGAGGTCGGGAAGTCTTTGTGTTTGGTCTGGCAGCCACAAGCTGGGCAATTTGGAAAGCGCACAATAATGCCGGATTTGAGAATAAACTCATTCAAAGTCCTTGTGAAATCTTATGTCACACTTGCTCACTCATGAAATATTGGGCAGGACTATTCTCTGGTGATATGCAGGACTTTGTTCAAGCTGGAGCAGATGCCATGTTGAAGGCAGCGCTTCAAGTGATGAATGAGCAGGGGCAAAGGATTCTCATTCCCATAACAAAGGGTCAAGATGCTGGGGTAGAACTAGAAGATCAGTAGACGAAACAAAAAGAAGCTTATCTCATGGAATATAGTTTCATATGTTTTTCTCTCAATTTATAGATGTATTAAATTTCCTGTCTTGTCTTTAGACTTTCTTTTGCTATCCGGAGTTAATCTCGAGGTTGTAATCTACCCCTATGTGGTTTTGGCTATCCACTCCACATAGGGATTGAGGGGGGGGGGGGTGTTCCTCGCCTCCCCGGTGCCAAACACTTGGACTTCGTTATGAAATGAAAGTGGAGTAATTCGATTTAAAAAAATAATAACTATAACTTCTGCAATTATTCTCATGGAAAAATTGACACGACCCGCCCAGAAAACCTCGTCTTGGGACGGATCCGGTCAGTCGTTAAGCCAGGATCCTGTTGGGCAACGCTCGACGAAGCGAGCGTACACACGATACAACACAGGCAGGAATAAACAGCAATAATTTACAAGGAAAGAGAACTTTATACATCATTGGTTCATAAATTTAAAGTTAGGTCTTACATTGATTCAGAGTACGCGAAAGTTTTGAAACAAAAAACAGCGAAAGACTAGAATGATTACAAACTCCGACACTCGAACTTAAGCAAAAAGCACGCGCCGTGCCCACGGGCGTCATGCTACTAGCCACTTCAACAATTCACTGCGGCGACTCGCACAACTCCCGCTGGAGGTTCCCGAACTCGGGGAGAGGCTCCTCCCAATGGAAGCTACCTGCTGGGTCCTGCATGACGGCGCCTGAAAACCATAAAACGCTAACACGTGAGCTTCTAAGAAGCTCAGCAAGACTTACCCGTCAACATGGCTGCCTACAGCCGATTCCTAGACATGCTGGCTGACGGGGTAGGTTTACTTTCAAAAGGACTCACAAGCCTATACTACTCTTAATCAAATTTTAGCATCAGATTAAGTGCTTAGAAAAATAAATTTAATTAGCACTGAGCTAAGCAAACATAACAGAAGTAATCAACAACATTAGCAATAATCATAATTCATCCTCATTGTGTCTCAACCTATTTACTAAAATGTGACAGAGAGTTCAAGTAAGCTCATAGCTGAGAGCGACAGCGATTCGAACCGATTTTTATACCTCTGCAGGGTTAACCTAATCGTACGACACGTGCGTGTCCTAGACTCGCACGTGGCAACCGTTCACACCAGCTCCTGCAACGTCAATTCTAGCCTACGCATGCCTTAGCAGCGCCGCATCCCACCAGACAACGCGTCCCAGACGGTTTCTGTGGAGTTCCCACGCTGCCCGCCCCAGATCTCCTCCTAATCAGACACCGTAGGGCAAGTTCGACGTTGCATCACTAGGCTACGTAGGTTTACCGGGGCCCATAACACCCAGCATACGATTAGTACGTTCAATACTTGCCCAGCTGTGCCACACGGATCAGACCAGACTACGGTCACTCTGGTCCCGGACCAGTCATCGACCTACTGGTACCCAGTCTGACCCTCAATCTTTTATCTTTCTTACTCATTGACAATCGTGTGGCACATCTCATGAAATAGTTTCATTCAATATCCTACTACTCGCGAGCAGCGCCCACTTTGCTCGACTTCTACCGGTAATTATCTGCTAAGCATAGCATACTACGGGTGTCTATACCAGCTACCGTTAGGGTTTCCTATGGGAAACAATGCAACTATGGTTTCAATCAACTCCTAGCACTTAATGCACAAACAAGACACACTTAGTTATAAAAGGAAAACTTTAAACAACGGTTGTGCACCGGGGCTTGTCTGGTTCCTCTGAGCTGACGTGGACTTCTTCGGCGGGGGTCGAGGAACTCGGATCTGCAGCTACCTCGTGAGCGTTAGAATATACATGATGCAGTAAGATTATGATAAGTTCAATGAAAACGAACTTATTGTTATTATCAATAGTAATCTAGGGTTTAGATTGGCGACGCCTAGAATTGGGTTAACCCTAATTACTCGACGCCGTCGATTAAATTCAATTCTTAATCTGTGAATGATGTTTAAAGAAATCTATTCAACTCTCATGAGGTGACTTTTAGTTGGCATGTTTAACAACTTCAACTTTAGTTAAGTTAATTCGACACTTTTCATCGGTTAAACATTATTTAATTTCTTCGGCTATTAAACTAGGGTTAAAATGAAAATTTTAATTCTTCCTCAAGATTATTTTTATTTTGTAGCACTCCATGAAATAATCATTTTGTGCTTTGGGTGAGGCCTACATGAATTTTCTATATTTTATAAAAATTCATCAAAGTTCCTGTTTTTAGATCTTATAAAATCAGAAAGCACTAGTAAACTTCAGAATTAAATTATGAAATTTTATGTGGGCAATCCTGAGCACCAGATATAAAACTTTTCTTTTGGGTCTAAGCTTATAAATGACTTTTACAATGTACTTTAGAAAATGGTATTTAACTAGGCAGATTGAAGTATTTTAAAAGGGTTAGATGCCATTTCTTGGTCCTAAAATCTTCATAAAATTCCAGAGGGTGTGTAGTACCATGGTGTACTTGTAGATCAAAGGTTAGCCCTAGCATTGCTCTATAATGCAATTTAAAATCCAAAAACAGAAAGGAGTGTTTCTAATTAATTCTGCAAATTTTTAGTTATTTGTTAAAAGGTGCTTTAACAGAAAATGAGTCCCTTTCACGGGGGTTCTAAAAAATTTTAGTTTGGTATTTTTGGACCCACCTGTGAATTTCTAGGGATTTTAGAAGATAGAGAAATAATCTAGAAAATAAAAAAAAGGAAAACAGGGGAGGTTTCTCCGACGAGCTGCGGCGAGCCATTGCCGGCGGTGGGATGGTCGCTGACGGTCGAACCTCGGCTTTCCATGATTCACTCGACACAACGAAGCTCGGCAACATCCTATTTATCAAGGTTTTGGCCGGTAGAGGGGGTCTCACCGTGGAGGCGTTGGTGGCGGCGGCGGTCGATGAAATTCCGGCGAACGGAGCTCAAATCCGGAGGGGGAAGAGTGTGGGAAGCTTCACGGGAGTGAGAGGGAGCGATTTGTCGAGGGAATTGGATTGGAGGACGGCCGGGAGGTGGAGTGCACCGTGAGGGTGGTTGTGGCGGCTATGGCGTCGGCGGCTGGGGCAGGGGACTGGGGCTTGCGCGGGGGAGAAAGAAGGAGGAGGGGGGGAAAAACTTGAGAGGGGGAGGCACCGGTTTTAAAGGGGAGCCGGGGTAGGGGAGTGGGGAGGAGGCAGGGGAGGGGCATGGCATGGCGGCAGCACGGGCGGCATTGGGCGGTCGGGCGGCGCACGACGTGGGGGGGGGGGGGGAGTAAATGGGAGAGAGGGAGGGAGGAGGAGAGAGTGAGCTAGAGAGAGGAGGGAGAGAGGAAGGAGGCGCCGGCAAGACTATGAAGGCGACGTGCGCCACAAAGGCCGTGTCGGGCGGGCGGTGTCCTGCCGCTCGGCGGGCACTGTAGCCCGCCCGCAACGGTTCTCTTCTTTTTTTTTATTTAACCAAGCTGGATTGCAATTCAATGAAATGGCACAATTCCCGAGCTCAAAAATATTTGAAAATTTTTGTGCATGTTCAGGAATTTATTTGGAACACTTTTCATTTAAGGTTCAAGTCATGATTTGGTCTCTAAAAGTTCTTGAATTTCTAAGTTGATTATAGATTGTGTGAATTTTTAGGAGGTCTAAACCTTTTCTGAAAATCTTGAATAATTTCCCAAAATTCTATTTTGAAGTGCACTTAATTTTTATGTAAAAATATGGCTAGGGTTATGTGGAAATTTTGATGGTCAAGAGTTAGGGTTTGGATTTATTCCTGTTAACGAGATTTCGACACTGCTAATTGAGATTTCTCCGGACTTTGCTAAAGTGCTCTATTGTTTGTCAAACTTTTCATAGTGTTCCTTTAAAGCATTTTAAGCAATATTTCTTTTTATTTTCAAGATTGAATCTGCTTTAAAGTGCGTGAAATTATGGATTAGGGTTTACAGTTGTCGATTTTTGCCCTGGTGACACCTGGGGTGTCACAAAAATACATTAAAATATCCGTTGGAAAGGTTTTGAAGTGTTATACAACTTTCCTTATTACGGGATTTGCAAATTCTACACCTAAACCCCTGGAAATAGATTCGATCAACTACTGCCCGCACCCCTGTCACAGCTTTGCTGCACCACAGAGAAGGTTTCTACCAAATTGTTTCGAAGGAACAGGCTTATCAAAAGCCACAACACAGGGGAAACGAAGTTGACCAAACACAGGGGAAAAGTGATATTTTTTGTCTTACAGATAGCATTCGCAGGACATCAATCCCTTTAATAATAATTTTCACCGGTTAAGAAGATAACAGGAGAGGTACACAAGTTGCATAGCAATTCGACACATAATTAGCAATAAAATTCCTACCCGTTGTATAAGCATAAGCAGCAGCCCATTTTGATCTCAAATAGAACATCCTATCAAGCAAAGGAACCCAAATAAAGAAACACAGGATCGATGGATGCCAGCATGTGACACCTCGAAATTTAAACCCGATCAGTCCGCTTAATAAGCAAGTCTATGGCGTTAAATCAAAGAATTAAAAAGTTCTTCGTCGTTTAAGGTAGTAGAGAGAATTAAATAAATGGCTATTAACTCGCCAAATAAAATAAGCTATAAGCCCTTTTGTCATTTTAAACTGATGCAAATTTATTAATTGAAGTTAAGTGAGGAAAGAGCACGGGAGTATTTCACGTAAATAAGGCGGAAGGGGATTAGCGTGCGATTAGGGCCGAACCTCCGTAACTAAGTTTATCAAACCCTAATCGGCGAGAAGCTTAGTAGATGGATAATGGGCCTAGGGTTATCGGATTTAATTGTTGATCAAACCTTGGTTTAAGTTCCGAAATGGCCCAAATTAAAAACCTAATTGCGTCGAAAATTTAAACAATAGACAAGAGGCAACAATTATAAAGGAATTCGAATTTGCAGTGAAGATTCAAATTCAAATAGTAATTCAAAAAGATTTCATGTTAATTCCTTTTACCTTTCTAGTCATCCAACCAGATTAGTGAAACTTCAAAGAAATTTGGAACTCAAATTTCAAACTCTACCCTAAACATTCTCTCCTTCTTCCCTTCCTTCTGTTCTGCCTCTCCTTTCTTTTCTCTGTTGTCGGAACGGGTACAGTACCCAGCGCTGCCAGGGCAGTGCCGCCCCTGCCGTCTTCTCCCCGCCGAGCGTCGCCCTACGCCCCTACCCGTGCAGAGCCGAGCTAGCCCGACGTGCGCCATTACTCCCCTCCGCGAGCGCCGCTGCTCCGTCAGTCCGGCGAACCACCCGCGTACGGGATTTGTCGACCGCCATCACCGTCGCCGCGGCTGCCGATTAAATTCCACCCGAGAACGCCGCTGCACAGCCGTCCGGCCAACTACTCATGTACTGTAGGCCGTCTTGGTGGGTTACAAATCGCTACTCATCGGTTTTATTCTTCCTCCCCGCTCCTCCTCGCTCTTCTTCCTCACTGCCACCGCCATTGCCGCCACCCGAGCTCCCACGTCGACCGGCCGTCCCTCTACAATCCGAACCAAACCAAACCTCTCCAACGCGCGTGAAGTCACCCACTACGCCCTCCCACATCCAATTAACCTTTCCCAAACCAAAACCCTAGCAAACTCCGGCAATTCACTCTCGGAGCACCGCCGTACCGCCATTATCGCCGCTCTGTCAAATTCTTCATCGCCGGTGAGAGCTTCTCCAATTCCTTCCATCGGCGAGACCCTCGTGTCGCCCTTGTTCCGTTTCAATTGACCGCACCGGCTTTGGTGAAGCAGCGGTGAAGAAATCGCCGTGCCACCGCCGGAGCACCCGCCGAGCCGCCACCTCACCGTTGACGACCATCTTCCGGCCAATTTCACTCTTCCTCGCCGTGCCCAGCGACATCCTCGACCTCTACTGCAACTCACTGTGCTCAACCCCGACACCCACCGACCGCCGAGCCGCCGGAACACCGCCGCCGCCATTGCCGTAATCGGTCCACCATCGCCGGCGTACCTCCGGTGAGCCCCGTCGCCCCTCCGTCATCAAATGAGCTCTCTGACTCATGCTGAGCGCGATGCGCACCACAGAAGCCGCCGTCGACTCCCCCTCCGGCGAGAACCGCCGGTGACGCGCCGTCGGGATAACCCTAGCGCCGCACTCCCCTGTCTCGTGCCACTGACCAGCGGGCCCGCGTTCATTTCAAATTATTCAAATGCCAGGGAATTCCACAGGATTGCAAAATTCACATAAAATAGAATACTACTCCAAAAATAGCAAACCAAACCTTTTTAGAAACTTCATGACTAGGACTAAATTTCTGTTAAGACACTTTTTATGAAATGGCCACACATTTTCAGGAATAATTAAAATACTCCTTGCTGTTTTTGAATTTTAATTCAAATTGTAGAGCAGTGATAAGGCTGAAATTTTATCCACAAGTACCACATGGCAGAGTACACCTACTGGAATTTTATGGGGATTTTATGACCACCAAATTGTATATGATACTTTCACAATACCCCAATCTGCCTATAAAATTCCATTTTCTAAAATACATTGTAGAAGTCAGTAAAAAGATTAGAGCCCAAAAACAAAGTTGTAGATTTGGTTCTCCTGAGTAACACCATAAAATATCATAATTTTTTTTCCAAAATTTACATATGGTTTCTGATTTTATAAAACCCAATAACAGAAACTTTGTTGAATTTTTATAAAATCTAGGAAATTCACCTAGGCCTCAACTAAAGCTTAAAATTCCTATTTCAGAGAGTACCATAAATTAAAAATAATCTTGGGATCTAATTAAAAGTTTCATTTTTAACTTAGATAAATAGTCGTAGTATTAAACAATTAATACCCGAAGCAAAGTGTCGGCCTCACCCTAATTTCTAACGATGAAATCCTAGTTGATCTTTAATAGAAACATTGTGACTCTTTGCATTAAACCATTCATTGCATTTTCATCATATAGAAACCAACCAGGAACTTCCGCCGGTGAACGAGAATCCAGAAGAGGCACCCGCAGGAACTAACTTCACATTTGAGTGCTCTGACTATTTTGCAAACCAAGGCAAGCCCCGGTGCACACCTATGTTTTACAAATTTTCTGTTTTCCACTATGTGTGTAGGAATTGTTTGTGCATTAAGTTTCGAGGAAATTGCCGTGAAAACCTAGATGCATGACTTAGTAGGTTTCCTATGAATTACTTTGGTAGAGCCATCGATAAAATGCGATGCTTAAAGGATAGGAATCCGATAGCATTCGAGTAGTATGGAGACTACTCGTGTGTATTCAAAGAAGGAAAAGTCGAGAATTATGTCTGATCTTAAGTGTGGTTAAAATTTGAGAACCTTATCGGATGCGGTTGCATTGGTCAAGTTTGAAGTGTGTACCGAGTGCATACTGGTATATGGGACCGGAAAACCGATGTAGCTCACCGTGCTTTGTTGGACAATTGGCCATCCCTTTTTCTGGGTGAACGGACCAGCAAGGTGGATGATTTCACTTTTGTTTTCTTGGGCTTGTGCTAGTGGGAAAGGCTTGGGGCCGTACAGGGATGCAGGACATCGTCTGGAGGACCATGTCCTTTGAGGGATGGATGTTGGGCCAACACTATCACGATGTTGCGAAAGGTAGCCACGTGTGACTCAGTTGAGTGTGCACGTGTCGTGTCATTCGGGTTCCTCCTGCAGGATGTAAATCAATTATAATTGCCACTCCTCGTGGATAAGAGTAGCACTTGCTCCTTTCCACCGCAACGATATGAAAAGTGTGGATTATGATGAAAGAGGCTAATTTCACTCTGCCTTGTTGCAATGAATTCTTGATTGTTAGAATAGCGGCACATTTAGTAAATTCACAGTGACTACTGTTAATTTGGCTAAAATTGGAATAGAATATTAGCGCTGTTTTCGCAATACCCGATCAACCTCCACCAATACCCCTGCATTCTAGGAGTCGGTCATTAGATGGCCATGTTGACGGGTAGGTCTTGCTGAGTATTAGTTGCTCAGGGTTTGTGGATTAATATTTTTGCAGGTGATTCTTCTAACTCTGCTTCGTTTGGTTGTGGTGGTTGGGAAGGGGAGGCACCCTCGGAGTGGACCTTCGAGTGGGTTCCCGCTTCTCCGACCTATGAAGATTAAGCACCCGTGGGCTGGCGTGCTTAATTGTATCGTCGAGTTGTAATTATTAGCTTCCGCTGACTTTCGCTTGTTTTTCGAACTACGTTTCCGCACTTAATTTATCTGAACCCTGTTGTAATATTAAGGACTTCATGTATCCTTTAAATCATGTTTTGCGTGTCCTTGTTAATTATTGTACTGTATGGTCGCTTGCTTCGTCAAGTGGTACCCCGAATGATCCTGGATGAGCAACCGTACGATTTAATCGGACGGGGTTGCGACACAGCATCCATACCTCACTCCCCTCCTCTGTGTAGAAACAATCAGCACCTTTATTTTAATTTAATCATGATTAGACATAGCAGATTGCAAATATTAACTAAATCTACACTAGACCTAACCAAGCCTATCATTTCAAAACAGAATCACAGATTCTACCATACACTCAAGCAACATGAACATATGCAAGATGATGATAATAGATGAGAGTACTTACGCTTCCATCCTGATGACAGCCGGATAGCGAAGTTGTCCGCGCCGAACAGCAGAAGCACGAACAGTGGGCGTCAGGTGGCGGCGCGGAAGACAAGCAATGGTGACGCAGTCGGCGAAGAACGTGCCGAAGCAATGAAGATGAAACGATCAAGCAGTCATGTAGAACGCTTCCCAAAAACCTTATTTGCCCTCTCCTGATAGGAACAGGGTCCCGATCTTCCTACAGGTTGTGATAATCAACAATTTGGGCGGAGTCGCGACACAAATCGATCCGGCTTCCGAACGGCACGTTCTGAACCCCGCAATCATAGCACCACGTCTCCTCTGGTTATCACCCGCGTGAACACGGATGACCTCGCCGAGAAGGCTAGTCTTTGCCTGCGAATCGAAGAATACAAGCAAGAACGAAGTAGAAAGCAGCCAAATTGCAGATGAAGATTAAACTCACAAAGTTGAGGTCTCACAAACCGATGAAATGATGACATTGTTTTTAACAGGAATAATCTAAGCAAACCGAACCCTAATGGTGGGGTGACGGCTGGACATAAAGGAACTAGGGACGTGCAAGTCCCCTGGACACAACCCTAACGGACTCTAACTCGGTACAAGGCCCCGTGGACTCTGGAGGAATTTGGATGTGGGACTCGTCCCATTGGAAAGATAATATCATTCTCTTTACATGAAGTGGTAGATCGCCTAAAACGGAGTTCGGATGCGACCTGGGCACCCGTTTTAGTGTGGACTGCTCCTGGACTCTGAGTTGGATTCGAAGTCGACGTGAGTTAGATCTCCTACTTGGCTTGGACGTCCTTGTCCGACATGTAGCTGGTCTCCAGGGCTTTCCTTGACCTCTCCATGATTCCTAATCATAATATAATCATTAGGTAGCAATTTATTCTCCATAGTAACATATAAACTCGTAAGAACGAGCTCACCTCTATATTCAATTGTCGTGTCCGAGCTCTAGTGATTGGTCCTTCATTTGTCATAGCGGGAGAAAGATTATGTGTAACTATGGGTGCGATGTCCTCATCATCCTCCCCCTCTTGAAGCAGAGTTGTCCTCAACTCTAGCTCATCATCTTCTCCCAAGTACAAACGCAAATCTGAAATGTTAAAAGAGGAACTAACCCCGAACTCGGGAGGCAATTCTAGTTTGTATGCATTATCATTAATCCTCTCTAAAATCTTAAAAGGACCAGCAACTCGTGACATCAATTTAGACTTTCTCAAATCAGGGAACCTATCTTTCCTCAAGTGCAACCATACAAAATCGCCGGGTTCAAATTTAATTGTTTTCTACCTTTGCTACCGGCGGTCCTATATTTTTCATTTATTTTTTTAATGTTGTCTTTTGTTTGAGCGTGTAACTTTACAAGAAAATCAGCACGATCTTTTGCATCATTATTAACTCGCTCAGTAGTAGGCAAAGGCAAAATATCAAAAAAATATCAATTGGAGCACGAAGGTTGAAGCCATACACTACATGAAAAGGACTTATCTTGATCGTGAAGTGTGCCACTCGAACTCTACATGTGGCAAACACTCTTCCCACATCTTCAAATTTTCCTTCAAGATTGCTCGCAACATGGTGGACAACGTTCGGTTCACCACCTCCGTCTGGCCATCCGTTTGTGGGTGACAAGTTGTAGAAAACAAAAGCTTCGTACCAACCTTGTTCCACAAAGTGCGCCAAAAATGGCTCAAGAACTTTGCATCATGATCCGAAACAATAGTAGAAGACATACCATGCAAACGAACTATCTCTTTGAAAAAGAGGTCAGCAATGTAAGTAGCATCATTGGTTTTATGACATGGTATAAAGTGTGCCATCTTAGAAAACCGATCCACGACAAAAAAAAAATACTATCCCTCCCCCTCTTAGTCCTAGGCAGTCCTAAACAAATTCCATAGAAATATCCGCCTAAGGAATAGAAGGAACAGGAAGAGGCATGTACAAACCATGTGGATCCACACGAGACTTAGCTTTTTGACATGTCGTGTAGCGAGGCACAAAGCGCTCGACATCTCTTCTCATCTTTGTCCAAAAGAAGTGTGTGGACAAAACATCATTCGTCTTCTTCACACCAAAGTGTCCCATCAAACCACCTCCATGCGCCTCCTACAACAATAAAAGATGAATGGATCCAACTGGAATGCATAGGCGGTTAGCACTAAACAAGAACCCATCACCAAGCACAAATTTGTTCCATGAATGCCCCTCATGACAATGCAGCAACACATCTTTAAAAGCATCTAAAGAATATTGTTCCTTAATGGATTGAAGGCCAAAAATGCGACAATCAAGTTTGGACAGCAAGGTATAGCGCCTAGACAAAGTAGCAGCAATAACATTATCCTTCCCTTTCTTGTGTTTGATGACATAAGAAAAAGATTTAATAAATTGAACCCACTTAGCATGTCTACGATTCAAATTTGTTTGACTACGAAGATGCTTAAGTGATTCATGATCAGAATGAATGACAAATTCTTTAGGCCATAAATAATGTTGCCATGATTCTAAAGAACGAACAAGAGCGTACAATTCTTTATCATACGTGGAATAATTAAGAGCAGGAACATTTAATTTCTCACTAAAGTAAGCAACAGGTTTACCTTCTTGCATCAAGACACCACCAATTCCAATTCCACTAGCATCACATTCAAGCTCAAAAGTCTTACCAAAATCCGGGACTAGGAGCAACGGTGCGTGTGTAGGCTTGTCCTTCGAAAGCGTGAAGGACTCCTCCTGTGTGGTCCCCATTGGAAAGCAATGCCCTTCTTCGTCAACTCGATTAGCGGCGTCGCAATGGTGCTGAATTCCTTGACAAAACAGCGATAAAATCCCCTAGACAGAAACTCCGCACCTACATAACCATCGTGGGCGTAGGCCAGCTCTGAATTGCCTCCACCTTAGCCTTATCCACCTCGATGCCCTGTGGAGTCACAACATAGCCAAGAAAAGAGACTTGATCAGTGCAAAAGGTGCACTTGTCGAGGTTACCAAACAAATGTGCATCACGTAAAGCAAAAAAAAAACAGCACGTACATGATCCCTATGTTCAGCTATAGACTTGCTATAAATCAAGATATTATCAAACTAAATCACCACAAATTTACCTATGAATGGACGTAAAACTTCGTTCATTAATCTCATGAAAGTGCTAAGTACATTAGTTAAACCGAAAGGCATGACTAACCACTCATACAACCCGAACTTAGTTTTAAAAGTAGTTTTCCATTCATCACCAAGTTTTATTTTTAATTTAATGGTAACCACTACGCAAGTCAATTTAATGAAGACAGTAGCACCACGCAACTCATCAAGCATGTCGTCTAGCCTAGGAATAGGATGCCGATATCATATAGTAATGTTATTTATGGCTCTACAATCTACACACATGCGCCACGAACCATCTTTTTTTGGAACCAAAAGAACAGGAACAGCACAAGGACTAAGGCTCTCACGTACGTACCCGCGGTCCAAAAGGTCCTGGACTTGGCGCTGAATTTCCTTAGTCTTCTCAGGGTTGGTTCAGTAAGCCGCACGGTTCGGTAAACTTGCACCAGGAATCAGGTCAATCTGGGCTTGATCCCTCGAATGGGTGGTAGTCCTGGAGGGATCTCGTCAGGGAAAGGATTACGAAACTCCTGCAAAAGGTTAGCAACCGCAGGTGGTATTGTACAAGGCAAATTATCCAATAAAAATAAGGCATCCTTACACGCTAAAACATAGCACGGAGAAGTACTTTTAGAAATTTTAGTAAGGTCAGATTTTATATCAAGCATGAAAGGGATTTCAAAGTGATATCTTGCTGAATTTCAGGTTTAGCATGAGTTGGTTGTTAGCAATAGTGCCATGGGTAACAAAGTAATTTTCTTCCCTTTATGCATGAAGGTGTACTCATTACTACGACCATAGTGCAAAGCATCATTATCATGTTCCCAAGGACGACCCAACAAAAGAGAGCATGCTTGCATTGGAACGATATCACAATCCACTGAATCACCATAAGTACCAAGGAAAAAAGGAACGCGACACGATTGTGTTACCTTAGCTTTTCCGGAGTCATTCAACCACTGAATATGGTATCGATGTGGATGTGGTCGCGTGGTCAAGTCGAGCTTCTTGACCAAATCAGAACTCACCAAGTTGTTTCAACTGCCCCCATCAATGATCACATGTGCTCGCCGATTCTTGATCACGAAGTCAATCTGAAACAAGTTATGGCGCTGAACAACGATGGAATGGTACACGGAGGCATCATGGTTGCCGAGAACTACACTGTCCAGAGATTGCGGAGCGTCATCCTCCGCATCTTCAATGTCGGATGTACTCTCGTAACCTCCATCATCAGTGGCGATGTAGGCATGCTTGCTTGGGCAGTCACGTTGCACGTGCCCAAGTCCAAGACAGCGATGGCACTGGATGCCAGAGGTACACCCCGTGGATGTAGTGGAAGGCGAAGTCTTCGCTGGTCCCTGCACAGAAGATTTAGAAGACTCCGCAGGATGTGTCGAGGGAGGTGGTGCCACAGTGGAAGGTTGCTTGCTTGCTGGTGAAGGGGTTGACCAAAACTAGAAGAAAAATGAGGTGCTCCGGTTCCTGACGTTCTCGCAGGTTCCTGGAGTCCCTGCAATTCATTTTTGGCAAGCATAGCAAAGTGGAACGACTGGTTGACAGTGTTAAATGTCTTATAATCAACAATGTCCTGAATTTCACGCCTCGACCCCCCATAGAAATGATAGATCTTAACCCCCCATAGAAATGATAGATCTTATCCTCATTATCCTCAACTACACTACAACACATCATGCCCTTCTGCAACTCAGCATAATAATCCTGGACCGAATTGCTACCTTGCTCTAAGCGCTGTAGTTTAAGACGCATGTCTCGCTGAAAAGAAGGAGGCACAAAGCAATCGCACATAGCAGTTTTCAACTCATCCCAAGGAGTAGGCAACTGTCGTATAGCAGCTAAACCAGTGTAACAAATAATAGCAAAGTCCTAAATTCACTAGAAGCTTGCCTAACTCTATGTTGTTCAGGGACTTGGTGAGCCTCAAATTTTTGTTGAACCGTCATCTCCCAATCTAAATATATCTCAGCATTATATGAATCAGAAAAGGAGGGTATGGAAAATTTCACCTTAGCAAAGGGATCGTCCTGAGGTCGATGTTGGTTGTTACCTCCCATACCTTGGCGGTTTTTGCGCAGGTGATGTCGAAGGCATGCGTCCCGGTTGACGCGGACCCGCCCTAGTAAACTCAGTTCAAGACGGATCCCGCATCTCGCCAGGATCCTGTTGGATAATGTTCGGTGAAGCGAGCATACACATGGTACAACACAAACAGGATAAACAACAATCTTTTACAAGATAAGAGAATTTAATATATCATTGTTTCATAAGTTAAAAATTTAAGTCTTACAACAATATCAGAGTACAAAATAGAGTTTTGAAAACACGATTACAGCGGAAGACTTGATGAGATACAGACTCCGACTCTCAGACTAAGCAAAAGCATGAACCTTGCCTAGTGGCACTATGCTACCAGCCACTTCAAGATTTTACTGTGGCGAACCACAATGCTCCCACTAGAGGTTCGTGAACTCTGGAAGCGGCTCTTCCCACTGGCTATCATCGTGAGCGTACACATCGGCGTCTGAAAACTACGTATTCGAAAAGCGTGAGCTTCTAAGAAGCTCAACAAGACTGACACGTCAAATTGGCTAGCTACAGCCGACACCTAGACATGTTGGCTGTCTCAGGGTAGGTTTACCTTTGGAAAAGGGACTTGCATTCCTAAACTATTCTTGTCAAGTTTTAGCTTAGGTTAAGTGATTAGAATAGTAACTTTAGATTGCATTGATCTAATCAATCATAAATAGAACAACAGCTCAAATAATCATCATAACTTAATCATCAACCTCATAGCTCATCATCTTAATTAGGATGTGGTGCGTTTCACAAGCAAACTCACAAACTGGGAGCGACAGCGGTTCGAAATGATTTTACACCTGTAGGTTTAAACCTAATTATACGACACATGCGAGTCCCAGACCACACGTGGCAACCGTTTATACTAGGTCCTGCAAAGTCAATTCCCTCCTACGCCTGCCTTAGCAGCGCCGCATCCCACCAGAACACACGTCCCGGACGGTTTCTATGGAGTTCCACGACTGCCCACCCCAGATCGCCTCCGAATCAGAGACCGTAGGGCAGGTTCGACTTTGCAATCACTAGGCTACGTAGGTCTACTGGGCCCCATATACCCAGCATATGATTAGTACATTCAATGCTTGATCAGGCTCGGACCACATGGATCAGACAAGACTACGGTCACCCTGGTCCCGGACCAGCCGCCGACCTACTTGTACCCTGTCTGACCCTCAAATTTTTATCTTTCCTTAATCATCCATAGTCATGTGTCATAATTGGTCATGTGCGAGTTTCAATCAACACTCTAGCATTCGCGAGCAGCGTCCACTCTGCTCGACTTCTACTGTAAGTACCGCTAAGCATAGCATACTACAAAGGATACCTATACAAAGTACCGATAGGGTTTCCTATGGGAGAAAGATGCAACTAGGGTTTCAATCAACTCCTAGAAAACCTAATGCACATTCATGACACACATTGTTAACAGAAAAAACTTAAAAAACTGGTTGTGCATCGGGGCTTGCCTGGTTCTCCGGGGTTGGCGTTGACTGCTTCTTCGAGGATTGATGACTCCGGGTCGACAGCTACTTCATTCGCTTCAGAGTCTACATGATGCAACATGAATAGGATGAGCTATGATTTAAATAGTGTAATATCGTGTTTTCTTTACTACAGTGTTTTCATTACCACTTAGAGGCTTAGGGTTAACCCTAATTCCTCGACTTTAGCATTTTATTAAAGCTTTTATTCTTCATTGAGTTGGACCAAAGTGAAACTTCAGAGTTGACTAGGGGACTAATTTTATTTGACAGTGTTCTCTGAACTATGAATTTTAAAATTTGATTGAGGTTAAAATGATTTTTCTAGATTTTATTAAAATTCAGCAAAATTTCTATTAATTAGAATTATAAAATCAGAATTAAATACTAAATATTAGTGTAAAATCATGAAATTTGATGTAGACACCAGTAAGCACTTAATCTGAAGTTTTGGTTAAGGGTTTGGACTTTTGGATGACTTTCATAGTGTATTTTAGGAAATGACAAATTAAATTGGCAGTTTAGAGTATTTTTAATGACATGCATAGAATTTGTTGGGATTAAATCCTGAGAAAATTACAGGGGCTGATACCACGATGAGGCAGTTTTGGTTCAAATTGCAGCCCTAGCACTGTCCTGGAACTCTAGTTAAAATTCAAAAACAGAAAAGGTTCACCTAATTATTTAGGAAGTTCCATGATCGTTATTGAAAAAGTGTTCTAGCAGAAAATTAGTGCTTTTTACAAGGATTCCAATAAATGTTGGTTTGGCATTTTTAGAGTTTTCATCTATTTCCTAGACATTTTACAAGATTGACTAAATAATAGGAAAATAGAAATTTAATTGGAAAAGGGCAGAAAAAAGGGGAGCAGTAGCAAGGCGACGGGGAGAAAACTGCGGCGAGCCAGCGGCGGGGTGGCTCGGCCAAGGGCGATGGAATCTTGCTCAGCTCGTCACACTCTACACGAGAGTACCGGACTTGGCCGCCGACGATGACAGGAGTACGTCCCAGCGGCGAGGAACTGCGGCGGCGCCCTAATTCCGGCGACGAGCTCATCAGAGGAGCGTAGTAGAGTGGAAAAGGAGGGGTCTAGGAGCTTCACCGTAGCGTGGGGAATCGGTTTGTTGGGTTTGAAGGCTACGGGGACGGTCGGAAGATGGTCGGCGACGAGCGGGTCTTCGGGCAGCGACAATGGCGACCGACGGTGGCGCGATGAGTTCGTCGTCACCGGTGACCTTCTGCGGCCACACCCTTGTCAAAACAAAGCACAAGTAAGAGAGGGAGGGGCCGAAGGAAGGAATTGAACTACGGCGGTACCGTGAGGACAAAATTGAAGATTGATGGCCGGCGGTGGTGCTCTCGGCCGGAGGAGGAGGAACGGGGCGTTCCGAGCAGAGGAGGGAACCGGAGGGGGCCTTGGTGGTTGGGAAGAGGAAGGAGGGCGAGGCGAGTTTAGTCGGCACGGTTGCGGAGCGCGAGAAGCCCCGAGCAGTGCTGTCGACGTGAGGATGAGCGTTGGCGGCAATGGTGGCTCGGCGACTCGGCTTAGAGGAAGAAGAAGATGAGAAGGGTTGGGTGCGTTGCTTTCTTTTGCTTGGTTTTTGAACAACCGCACGCGTGAGGCTTTCCTTTATGGACCCGAGTGGCATGAGGGGTGGCGCACGGCGCAGAGTGGCGGATTGGCGCGCTTCGGCGGTGGCTTGCGCAGGCGGTGGCGTGCGCCAGGGAGAAGGCAGAGGCGCGCGGAATAGTGAGAGGAAGGAAGAGAGGAGGAGAGAGGAGGGAAGGATCTTGGCGGATCCTTGCCGGCGTAATGGCGCGGGAAAAGCTGTGCCCGGCCGGCCGCAAAAATTTCTGTTAATCCCAAAATGCTAATTACTTTTGTAATGACAATTGGAATGATATTAACTCCTATTTATTTATTATCTATGTTACGCCAGATATCCTATGGATATGAGTTATTTCATGTTCCAAACCAAAATTCTCCGCCGTGCCGCCGCGGTGCGCCGGATTGCCCACTGTGGCGGCGGGAGAATCTCTCGCCTATTTTTTTTAATTATTCAAAAATCTCGATTTGAATTCAAAGTAAAATCATAATTTCTGTGCTCAGAAAATTTTGGAAATTTTTGTGGGTGCTCAGAGATTTATTTGGAACAACTTTTATTTAAGGATGAAGTCCTGATTTGGACTCTAAATTTCATGAATTTCCAAATAACTTCAAGTTGTTTTGAATTTTTAAGGGGTCTAAATCTTTCCCAAAAGTTCTGATTAACTCACCAAAATTCCATTTTGAGGTGAACTTAATTGTCATGTAAAAAATATTGCTAGAGTTACATAGGATTTTTGATGGATTTCGAATTGGGGGTTTGAATTCTTTCCTATTAAAGAAGGATTTTGCTACTGTTAGTTAAAATTTTCCGACTTCAATAAAAGTGTTCTGTTATTGTCAAAATTTTTGTAGTGGTTCTTTGGAGTGTTTCAAGCAACATTTCTTATTACTTCAAGTGTCGATATTGCTTTAAAGTGCATAATTTGACTATTAGGGTTTATGATTTTGTCGATGGATTCTGTGGTGATACCTGGGGTGTCACACGGGTCGTTCTCAGCGTAGACGGTGTCCTCGTCATCGTCGTTATTCCCTGGAGATGGACGCCTTTCCATATTGTCAAGCCGCGTTGAAATTGCGGCCAGCTGAGTCGTGATGCCTTGGAGAGTTGTTCCTATGTGCAGGTCATTGAGGGTGTTCGTCACGGTCTCAGTGATCTTGTCATCAATGCCTTCAAGCCCCTTGGTAATTGCTCCCTGCAATTGATCCTGGCTGACGCACTTCTTGAATTCAGTCGGAGTCCTAGATTCCTCGGTACCTGACATGATGAAAAAAATAAGAAACAGAAAGAAAAGCGGTAAAGGTTATCCCTATCAACTACTGTGAGAACGGTGGCACTCCTGGACAGCAAAAGGAAGCTTCAAACCAAGTTCTTGCAAGGATCTAAATGAACACAAAGCAAAAATACCTTGGAGAAGTGATCCGGCGATACAGGATTAAGAATCCGTGCCTGTTCAGAAGGTTTAAGTGGAGCTTGGAAGGCTAATATATATGTAAGTGGAACACAAATCAAAACTGGATAGTAATATTGAATAAATGTCCAAAGTATTGGTCCTAGTTGCTGGCCTAAAGCGTCCTGTGACAGTTATGATACGTGATCAAAGAACATGTGTAGGGAAACAGCAATAAAGATCAATAGCCAAGTAAAATTGAATTCAGGACAAGCATAAAACAGCACTCGGTGTTCCAACAAAAGTTTATCAATTTGTTTTTTTCCTTTTTTTTTTAACACTAGAAATAACCACAATACTTCTATCTCTTTTTTTTGTAGTATTTCTTTTTCTCAACTCTAAGCATGTGAAAGCTAACCACATAAATTTTCTGATCAAAACGATATAATGGCAGAACTGAACTCTACGTCAGGCTTTTTTTTTTCTGGCGTTGAAACAAACTAGGGTAGCGAAAAAAAAGGTGGAATTTTGCGGCGGAAGCTCTGGATAAGGTGAAAATTAGTGATAGATGATCAACCCGTGTGAATCTAGTGAATAACAGATCAGACACACAAACGAAAGGGTGGGATCTGGGTGGGGAAAAAAAATTGACGGCTAGAGTTTGACACAAGGCGGCGGAAGCAAAACAAACTGTAACGAGACGTGATCTAAACCAGCAACAAGACTCGATTAAGGACACAAACTCAATACTACGGACTCTGAAATTGAAATATGCAAAGGCTAAACACGGTTTTGGACAAGATGTAACTTAAAACTATGGGCAGAGTCGCGATACAAATCTATCCGGCTTCCGAACGGCACGTTCCGAACCCCGCAATCGCAGCACCACGTCTCCTCTGGTTATCACCCGCATGAACATGGATGACCTCGTCGAGAAGGCTAGTGTTTGCCTGCGAACCGAAGAACACAAACAAGAATGAAGTAGAAAGCAACCAAATTGCAGATGAAGATTAAACTCATAAAGTTGGGGTCTCACAAACCGATGAAACGGCGACACTGTTTTTAACAGGAATAATCCAAGCAAAACCCGAACTCTAATGGTGGGGTGATGGCTGGATATAAAGGAATCGGGGACGTGCAAATCCCCTAGACACAACCCTAACGGACTCTAACTCGGTACAAGGCCAACCGGTCCAAAGTCGGTGTCGCAGCACCCTGTTAGATTCTGGACTGTCTAATGTTTTAATGATTTCTGTGGATTCTGGAGAAATTTGGACGTGGGACTTGTTCCATTGGAAAGATAATCTCGTCTTCTTTCCATGAAGTGGTAGATCGCCTAAAACGGAGTCCGTATGCGACCTGGGCACTCATTTTAGTGCGGACTGCTCCTGTACTCCGAGTTGGATTCAAAGTCGACGTGAGTTGTATCTCCTACTTGGCTTGGACGTCCTTGTCCGACTTGTAGCTGGTCTCCCGGGGCTTCCTTGACCTCTCCCTGATTTCTAATCATAATATAATCATTAGGTAGCAATCTATTCTCTATAGTAACATATAAACTCGTACTTAAGAACGATCTCACCTCTAGATTCAATTGTCGTGCCTGAGCTTTAGTGATTGATCCTTTATTTGTCGTAGGGGGAGAAGGATTGTGTGTAACCATGGGTGCGATGTCCTCATCATCTCCCGGTGGAGGAGCTTAGAGGACGAGGGTTCCAGAGACCTGCTCTCCCTTTCGACGGTGCACGCCGATGATCGGGATGGAGTAGACGGCAGTGGCAGCGCAGCAGTAGCAGAGGCGAAAACCTAGATGCGTTGGGATGCATTGGTTTGGTTGCGAGGTGCCCTTTCGCTGCGGCGTTCGCCTAATTTAATAGGGGGGAGCCGCTAGGGTTGTGGCGTCCCTCACCCCAGTCGGTTACCAGATCATGGTCATGTTGGACATTCTCTTGTCCAGGTCGGTTTCCATATTGTATCCGTATTGGACACGAAACTGCAAAAAACGAAAAACAGCAAATGGACGGCCGCGCACCCACAAGGCCTCGGGCCGAATTTTAGCAGACCATTCACGCGCACGTCGTGAGACTGCGCCCAGCGCCCACGCCCCAACGCGGCCAGGGCGAGTAGAGCGAGTGCACGCGTGTTCTTCCTTCTTCCTCCCATCACAGTCCTTAAGTGGGTGTGGAACAACCAACTAATTAAGTTCACCTCACTCTACTTCCACTAGCAAGGTGGGACTAAAGATTTGCACTATCCTCATGTATGAATGGGCCTTTGAGGTTTTTTAAGAATTATTTTGAATATTACATGGTCAAGCCCAATAATTCTAACAATTATAATTCTAACACTCTTTACTATTGGTGAACGCCACCAAATCTCGGGGGTCACCGAGCACAAAGGGCGGCAATGGCACGGTGAAGAAGGCTGTAGACGATGACAGCGCCTCCTAGTTGCTTTGCTTCACTCCAAGACGACGGCACCACGCAGCTGTTGCTCGGCACGGCGTGGCTTGGCGTGGATGGCAGCCCGGCAGTTTTGTTGATGTGGAGGCGACGTGAAGCTGATGGAAGGAGGGAAGGGGATTTGGAGGCTACGGCTGCCTGAAGAGGGCTTTGGAGGCGGCGGTCGAATGAAGGATTAGGAGGCGGCAGTCCGATGAGGGATTTGGAGATTGAAGAGGCAGCGAAGTCAGCAACCGAGCAAGGGAGGTAGACACCCTATCCCATTTGATCTATTTTTGTTCCAATCATGTCCCTCAGAAATGGACAGCTCGATCAAATTTGGTACCTCTGCTACCTAGTACCTAGTGGGAGGACTGGAAGAAAGCTCATACAAGGTGCGTCTCCCCTTGGCTTTCTCCCTACTAAACACCCTGGCCTTCCTTTCCCTACTCCACAACGGATCATGAGGAAAGAAGGCAAAGGATCATGCCCAGGTGACGCAACCTTTATTCTGTGTCTGGAAGAACGAGGTGCAAGCAGGGGGAGGATCGCCGGTGATCAAATCCCTAGGAGCAATACTCTTAGAACTTTTATCAGTAATAGTAATCCAATTATCAAATGTTGTTGATTGTTTTGTCTCTTTCTAGCTCGATACTCCACACTCCACATCACGTTATTTCCTTCATAAATATATCGTCATGTACGGCTGCAAGGGATCTGCTGCACGCCACAAATACATTATTCTGCAGGACGCCTAAATCTTGCACCCTTAAACGTTGGCTTGACCATGTCGAGCACCTTGACAATAAGCACGAACAGCAGCCTGTATGCTACAATCATTCCACACAGCACAGCAAGGTCCACCCATTTGGAGTGTCCCATATCCACCTCAAAAAACTTCGTGATAACCTGCTCTCCGGTGATCGTTTTGTCACGCAGTTCCGGGTTGTTCTGGAGGACCAACCCCAAGAACTCGTTCTTGTAAAACCCTTGGAGTGCGCACCTGTGGAAAGAGACGTAGAACATTGGGTACTTCCATACCATATTTGGGAGATTGCTTGGTAACTGAAAAAACCCACAGTTGAGCATCATGATCCCTTGTACTCCGGCGCCCGC
Organism: Oropetium thomaeum; assembly: GCA_001182835.1. Taxonomy (NCBI): domain Eukaryota; kingdom Viridiplantae; phylum Streptophyta; class Magnoliopsida; order Poales; family Poaceae; genus Oropetium; species Oropetium thomaeum. Next base: position 798,393 of record LFJQ01000067.1, on the reverse strand, counting down.
GATGATCCCCATCAGAAAATCCGGCACGACGGCGGCTACGATCATCATCAGGCCTTCGACCAGCATCGTGCACGAACAGAGCACCAGCGTGAAGTAGGCGAAATGCTCTGGTCCTCTCTGTAGTCCGGTCAGGTAGTAGGCTATTGCGCCGGGTAGGACGGCAATGAAGGCAAGGTATGGTGTGGCCGACAGAGAGTTGGAGATCACGAATGCAGACACACCATAATACCCGTTTAGCCTCTCTCTCCTGAAAATCTGGGCACCATGTATATACAGAAGAAGATCGTCAGGAAGCGAAATAATTATTAGCTTCACGTTTTCCATATGCAGATTAGTATAGAATGTTTTAGACCGAGACAGAGGACAAAATGCGACCACCTTCATCTCTTCCACAAATGAAGGGAAACCTCCGATTGACATGAAGGTTAGAAGGCCACCAATGTACATCAGCATCGATGATCTAGCCTGAAACAAAATTATCGAGCAATACATTTGCAAATAATGGCAGATCAGAGCACGAACATCTCCAATTAGCTGGTTAAAGAAAAGATTGAGAAGAGAAAGTAATCATCAACTCACACGAATGTCATCATATTCGTAGCTGAAATTATAGAATATTGTACCAAGGCATAAACTGATAGCAATGTAGATTGCAAGCCGCAGCCAGTAATACCCGACGTCCCTGTACATATTCACAAACGATCTTCTAGTGAGAACGGCGACCTTTGTCATGAAAGTAGCCTGGTCTCGTGATACCATCTCCACGCCCTGTGTTTGATTGGATCAGTGGGACACAAACATTGTCATATACTCTCTCTGTTCGGTATTAATTGACTTTGGTTAGTTTAATATTAAACGAACCAACGTCATTAAAATTAATGGAGGGAGTATCTGGACATAAATCGACTTATAAGAGAAGGTTGGATTGTTCGGACACAGACCGTTTCGTTTATGTTGTGCATTTCCCTTTTCACTACTTCAGACGTCGTGGAGGATACGTAGGCGCTCACTAAAATTTCGATCGCTTCATCTGCTGTAGATGACTTGGGTGCAGATGTTGCCGCACCTCCTTCCTGTTATATAAGAAAGCTTGCATGAGCGGTTTATTCATATATTATACATATAAAAAAGATGTACTAAAAGTGATCTTTTAATATATATTTTTGGCTTGAGAAGAGTGTATGCATGACAGTTTGTACCATTTCAAAGTCTTTGTTAATGGTCCTCAAAAAGTGATCCGAAGGATTCCTCATTGGTGGACACGGGTAGCCGTTTGATGCGAAGAACTGCCATGAAGTATTGTAAACATGAAATTACCAAACGAAGTGATCTCTTCGCTCATGTCACCATATAATTAAATAAAAAATAGAATAAATATGTAGAGTGTTGTTATGATATTTAGAAGGTACCTCTCAGTACCTCTCTTTTTAAATTAATTCTAACCTTTCATATTAAAAAATTGGTACCAAGTCCACTCATTTTGATACCGGTCTATCATTTTAAGTATTTTTAATGATATCTTCATATTATTAATCGTTAGATCTGCTCAAATGAACGATTGCTGTTAATTCAAAGCACCATGACAAACCTCAAATATGTAAGCACTGCTTACCTCAGCAGCAGTGTCGGCCGGGCCAAAGAAGATGGTCTTGCCCGAGGCGAGCAGGCAGAGCCCATGGAAGAGCTCAAACACCTCGCTGGACGGCTGGTGCACGGCGGTCACGACGGTCATGGCCTCCGCGGCGGCGAGCCGGGCGATGCGGCTCATCACGTGGAACGAGGCGGCGCTGTCGAGCCCGCTGGTGGGCTCGTACAGGAAGAGCAGTCTCGGGCGCGTGAGGATCTCGAGGCAGATGCTCAGCCGCTTCCGCTGCCCGCCACTGATGCCCTTCGTCGTGCGCCCGCCGACGCGCGTGTCCAGCGCGCTCGTGAGGCCCATCTCGCGGATTGTCTCGTCGGCGCGGGCGAGCTTCGCCGGCCGCAGCATGGTGTCCGGCAGCTGGATCTGTGCCGAGTAGTAGATGGCCTCCCGCACGGTGAGCGTACTCATCAGCACGTTCTCCTGGGTCACGTAAGCCTGTGGATAATCCATCGATTATATGCTGTTGTCACTACACCCGTTATGAATGGAAATGAAATGTCTATATATCCACCATTGCGCACAGATCCAACAAGGGAATGCAGTGATTTGGAGGGAATAATCTATTCCAAACTATTCCTCAACAGTCTGTCTGAGTAAACTCGATTTATCATCTTACAGAGGTTCCGAAGGCCAGCTTCTGTTTCCGGCCGTTGATTAGAATATCCCCCTTGGTCCTCAAATTTGAATCCAGTCTCCCTGCAGTAATAGTACCTCAGTATTGCTCTCAAACAACCTTTACCATATGACATTAGGCATGATAGAACAAATCAAACAGATAGAGGGAAAACAACAACACTTACCCTACTTTGTATTTCAAATCTTATCGTCGTTGACCTTTTAAGTTCATAGACCATTTGTCTTAATAAAAATATATAGTAGATATCATTGGATATATATATATATATATATTTTTTTTTGAGACGTATCATTGGATATATTTGAAAGACACCATATAATACATTTGAATTTGTTTATTTAATAAAATGAATAATCAAAATTGGTGTTAAAATTTAACAAATGACAACAATGACAAAAATAGAGGGACTATATCCCAGCATTAATGTTCTTATGCATCATCAGTTTTTTTGAACGTCCACTTTTCGATGACTTGTCCTAAGATTTTGTATTTTATAGCTCCCTGAGATCGGACTCGAGGGGTGGTAACACACGAGTTGTTTAATTCAGTGAGGCTGCCTGGAGAAAAATTCGGTGCAAGAGCGACGCACAGCCTCACGTCTACGACCCTGCCTTTGATTGCTGCAAAGAGCTCTTTGATGTCAAAATCTTTGCCGAGCACCCTATGCCGAGGGTGGCACTTGGCAAAGCCTTTACCGAGGGTGGTCGGTAAAGTCTTTGTCGAGTGTCCTTGGCACTAGACAAAGATGTCTGAGTTCGGTAGTGCTCGTTGCTTCCACGTGCACTTTCGCCTCCCACTGTAGTAGCTCGGCTAGCATAAGCACAACTCCAAATGGCATCGTATACGCATGTTGTCACGCCCCAAACCCGCTCGCACTTAGTGTAGGTTGTACCTCACAGCGATACCTTTTATGTTTTCATCTTCTCTTTATGTAAAAAGGTTAACCTTGTTATTACTGTATTTCAGACTTAGGTAATTAAGTTGATCATATTCTACGTAAATACTCATAAGATGGGATTATTCCCGTGCTCATAATAGCCACATTATTAGCCAGCCCATCTTTGGGCTAGGATTTCACACACGCCAGCGGCCAAAGGACAGCAGAAGCCAAGCATCCGCCATCGCCGCCCGCTACAATTAGTATCGTCTTGGACCCCGGGCAGGGTTACGAGAGAAGGAAGCCCCAATATTGCTCCTTGGCTAAATGGAGGAGGAGCTGCTTCGCCCCGATATGCATCGGAAAAACCGCTGCCCTCGGAGTAGAATGCATCGCCGTCGGGGAGCACGAGCGCGTTAGCGGCGTCCCGGTCTGTATGCGTTTTTCTTTCCTCTCCGGCTTCGCTTGGCGATTCCTCCGATTTATTGAGCAGCCGAGCCGAAGCAGGGACGATGGGCAGCCGATGCTATGACGAGCTGTTCGCAGCCACCGTTTGATCTACAGGTGGTAAATCTAAGAGAGTTCGTAGAGGTAGTGCTGTGCGGCCTCCTGCAAAGCATTTTTTTCCGGCAGCTTGGGTCATCATGTTAAACCTTAAAGCATTATTATATCCAGTTTTTATGTTTGCGAGTATTATTATATCCAGTTAAGCAGAACTGCTAGACTATTTGTTCATTATTTTTTGTGAACCATGCACCCGAATATATCTGGCCATGGTAAAATGACACAAAATAATTCTTCCAGAAATCTTGACCTGTTTAAAATATTTTTATACTTATCCGCAAACATTCAAAATGAACAAGGTTGAAATATTCATGCGCTGTCTCCTGCCGATTGATTACTACCAGTCATTATCAACTCAAGAAGAGGAAATATTACCATGGGTCAAGAATAATAACGCAAAAAACTTAATTAGTTCCTCTAAAACAATGATTGCTTTTTTCGCACTGCAAGTTGCGAGTCTAAATCCAATACGTTCCACGGACCACATTTTTCACAACATTCCACAACAGTATCAACTAACTACTTCTAAACTTGGCCTGACTGGCCGTGTTAATAAGTTAATCAGCACTGACAAGACTGAACAAGCTATTAACTACAAAAAAAATATCTTATTCTAGTACATTTATAATATAAAGCCTTATGTTTCAAATTTAAAGGTGTAATAATATACACAAGTATTCATTCTGTACAATGCAAATTGGACCACACCAACTAAATGTTGACAAAAACAATTCATGGTCCATATACACTACGTAAGAAACGCCCAATAGTGACGGCACATAAGTGACACCACAATGTCAACCGTTACCTGTATTACAAAGGTAACGGTTTATAATTGCTAACCGTTACCCACTACTGAACCAGCCTCCCACATAGAACAGCAAGGTGACGGCCAAAATTACCAAACGTCACTTTTTTGAGTTGACGAATACAAGTGACGGTTAACATATAGACCGTCACCTGTATTATCACTTACAGGTGACGGTTTACTATTTTAACCGTCACTTATGTGTTTTGATGAATAGAGGTGACGGTTCGTATTATGGCCCGTCACCTGTATTATTAATATTGGTGACGCTTTATTAGTTAACCGTCACTTAGTTTTGTTGATAATACAAGTGACGGTTGACATTTATGGTCCGTCCCCTTTATTATTACTCAGCAGTGACGATCTTTTAAGTTAACCGTCATTTATTTTTGTTGATGAATATAAATGACGGCTGAATATTGTCAGCCATCACCTCTTTCTTTTCTTTACATCTCTTTCCTCATTTTTGGTATTTATGGTCGCGACGGACACTCCAAGGACGATTTTGTCGATTTCTTTCCTGTGGTAAGGTTAGTTTGTGCTAAATCTTGTGGATTTTGACCACTAATCATCACTCATGAGTAAACCATTTGCTTAGAAATGTCTGTTTGTGATGCTTTGATGTATGCTGAATAAATTTTTATATGAGCAGAGATGGACCGAAGCTGGATGTATCCTGACAAAATTTCAGATGAGTACCTAAAAGGAGTGAAGTCTTTTGTCAGATTTGCTAGAAGGTATAGAGAAGAAAGTGGCCAGAATGCTATTTGTTGTCCATGTCGTGATTGCAAAAATCAGAAGAAGTTTACGCAGTCGGACATGATTGAGATACACCTGTTTATGCGTGGATTTATGAAAAACTATGCTTGTTGGAACAAGCATGGGGAAGAAGGTCTTAATGAAGTGGAAGCGGAGAGGGATCAAATTCCAGTTTCAACCAGTGATATGGGTCAAGCACATTCAGAATGTGATGATGGTGAAGAAATATTGTTTGATGACATTGGGTGTGACCCCTCGGATGTAGATGCCTTAGCTTTCACTAAGGAGAACATTGAGGATCATGTGGAGAATGTTAATGAGATGCTGCGGAATGCCGAGCGACATGATGAGTACAACGATGGAGAGTTGGCAAAGTTTCGCAAGCTGATAATGGAGTCCAAGAGACCTTTTTTCCCTGGTTGTGAACCTAGGTACACTCGACTCTTTGCTACACTAAAGCTTCTGCAATTGAAGGCAAGCCATGGGTGGACCGATAGGAGCTTCCATGCTTTGTTAGATCTCCTGAGGGATATGTTGCCACAGGGGAACTTGGTGCCAGAGACTGTCTACGAGGCAAAGCAGATTATTTGTCCTCTTGGGTTGGAAGTTGAAAAAATACATGCGTGCAAGAATGATTGTATACTCTATCGTGGTGAATATGAGGACTTGGATAAGTGTTGCATCTGTGGACTCGAACGATACAAGAGGAAGAAAGATGATGGTCTAGAGGACAACACTATTAAGAGAGGCCCTCCTAAGAAGGCGTTCTGGTACCTTCCTATAATTCCCCGTTTGAAGCGTTGGTTTGCAAATAAGAAGGAGTCTCGGTTGCTTCGATGGCATAAAGAGGGCCACAAGAATGATGGGATGCTTCGACACCCTGCTGATTCCTCACAATGGCAAAACATTAACTCGAGACATAAAGCATTTGCCGATGATCCGAGGAACATTAGGATTGCATTAAGCACTGATGGGATGAACCCGTTCGCTAACAACAGCCCTCATAGCACATGGCCTGTTGTCTTAACAATATACAACCTTCCACCATGGTTGTGCAACAAACGGAAGTACATCATGTTGGCAGCCTTGATACCGGGCCCTCATGAGCCTGGAAACGATATTGACACATATTTGAGGCCTTTGATTGATGATTTGCTGACCTTGTGGTGCAAAGGGGTTGAGGTTTGGGATGAGGACAAGCGTGAGTACTTTATTTTACGTGTCATTCTATTTGTCACGATTAGTGATTTGCCGGCACAACGCAACTTGTCAGGTCAGAGTAAAAGGCTAGGTTCTGGCTGCCCCCATTGCCTGGACAAAACGGAGTGTACATACTTGAACAACTCAAGAAAAATAGTTTATATGAGGCATCGACGTTTTCTTCCCATGAGACACGCCTTTCGGAAGATGAAGGCTCAATTTGATGGGAACATTGAGAAGGAGCCGCCTCCAAGGCATATCAAAGGGGAAGATGTCTATAGTCAGGTTAAGGATCTCAAAGTTATCCTTGGGAAGAGAAAAAGGTCGTCAAATAATGATAATAAAGGGCCTTGGAATAAACAGTCGATTCTATGGGAGTTACCATATTGGAAAGAATTAGATACTCGCCACTCCATCGATGTGATGCACCTCGAGAAGAATGTATGTGACAGCCTTGTTGGTACACTTCTGAATGTACCAGGTAAATCTAAGGACCATGAAAATGCACGAGCTGACCTCAAAGATATGGGAATAAGGCCAGAGCTCTATAGAGATGATACAAATGGTGCTCTACCGACAGCTTGCATCACCCTCTCTAAGAATGAGAAAAAGGAGTTTTGTGAGTTCTTGCAGAGTGTTAAGGTGCCATCAGGGTACTCATCCAACATCGGAAGGCTTATTTCACCGACGGAGCTAAAGCTGGCACCTGGAACGAAATCTCATGATTGCCATGTGCTGTTAACACAGATGATTGCGGTTGCAATAAGGAATATTCTACCGATCAACGTGAGGGAGGCTATCATGAGCCTTTGCTTCTTCTTCAATGCAATATCTCAGAAAGTACTTGATCTCGATTCACTAGAGGTGCTTGAGAAAAGACACTTTGAGACTTTATGCCTCTTGGAGATGTATTTCCCACCAACCTTTTTTGATATGTCTCTCCATCTCACTGCTCATCTTGTGAAGGAGATCAAGTTACTGGGCCCTGTGTTCTTACATCAGATGTACGCATACGAGAGATTCAATGGGATCCTAAAGGCCTTTGTCCGGAATCGAGCTTATCCAGAGGGCTCCATTGTAAATGGGTACACTACGGAGGAAGTGCTCGAGTGGGCACTTGATTACGTTGACCCAGACAACCCAATTGGTGTGCCAAGGTCTCGACATGACGGGAGGCTCCATGGTAAAGGGACCTTAGGGAAGAAGGCAATAACTCCTGACCGGGCATCTTTTCAGAAAGCTCATTTCCTCGTGTTGCAACAATCAAGTGAAGTGTCTGCTTATGTTGAAGAGCACAAGGGGACATTGCTTCTTGAAAATCCAGATCGTAACCAATATTGGTTGGCAAACGAGCATTCGAGGACATTTAGCGTTTGGTTTCGTGATCAAGTGTCTAAATCCACAGCCCCAACAAGTGAAGTACTCAAACTACTTGCTGCTGGTCCGATATCAACCATTGTGACATATCAAGGATATGATATAAATGGTTACACATTTCAGACTGTTCGTCGAGATGAGAAAAGTGCATATCAAAACAGTGGGGTGTGTGTTGATGCTTATGATGAGAATGGTGAACACCGGTGCCCATACTACGGTCAAATAGAGGAGATTTGGGAGTTGAACTATATCGGTTTTAAGGAAACCCTCTTTTGTTGCCGTTGGATAGATGGGAACAAGGGTGTCATAAAGGATAAGTATGGATTCACTAGTGTTGACCTGAAATGTGTAGGTTACAAGTCTGAACCTTTCGTGCTCGCCAAACATGTTCGACAAGTGTTTTATGTTACCGACACTACAAACAAGAAACTTCATGTTGTTCTTTCAGGAAAGAGACGAATTGTTGGGGTTGAGAATGCTCTAGACGAGGAAGAGTTTGATCAGTTTGATGAAGTTCCTCCTTTCGCAGCTGATGTGATGCCAAGACTACCGGCATTGAACAACCCAACTCCATACATACGTGCTGACCACAATGAAGAGATCAAAGTGAACAAATCATGTAAACGTCGAGGCAAAAGGAGAAAGAAGAAGCCATGATCACTTTATATTCTGTAACAATTTGAATTATTTGAACATGTACTGAAGTATTATTGTTGTTATTAATTATTATTATTATTATTATTAGATGTATTTTGGTAAATTATTGTTCTATGTGGTTGCCTGATTTATTTGTGATGTGCTTAAAAAATTTGGATGTTCTGTGATCCTGCAATGATTTTAGACTTGCTTTCTACTGCTATCTGTTCTGAAAATAGATACTGAGATGGTTCTGTTATGTTTTGGAAACAGATACTTCAACCAAGTGACGGCTGAAAGTGACAACCGTCACCTTTCTGTGTAGTCCAGGTGACGGTTGTATGTTAAACCGTCACCTCTATTTGTAGTCCAAGTGACGGCTGGATGCTCAACCGTCACCTGTTTGTCCGAGTGACGGTTGGTGTTTGAAACCGTCACCTTTGTACGTAGTCCAAGTGACGGTTGGTTTTGTAGCCGTCACTTTTGTGCCCAAGTGACGGTTTATATTTCGAGCCGTCACCGTTTTGTGTAGTCCAAGTGACGGTTTTGTATCTTTAACCGTCACCTTTGTCTCCTTCTCAAAATCTGAAATTGCCCGCCTCCGCCTCAGCACTTGCCTCTCCATCGCGCGCCACCTCTCTGCACCTCCGCTTCGCGCCACCTCCGCACGCTGCCTCTCCGCCTCCGATCCCCACTTCTGCACGCCACCTCCGCACGCTGCCTCTCCGCCTCCACTCCCCACCTCTGCACGCCGCTTGCGCCTCCACGATCGCGGCCTCCGCCTCCAGGAGTCCGTCGTCAGTTAGGGTTAGGGCACCGACCACCCTGCCGCCGCCGCCGACGACCACGTGAGCTCGTGGGCCGGTGACCTCCTCCCTTCCTCCGTCGAACTCGTCCCCTGTGCTCCTATCCTCTGCACCGACGAGCTCCTCCCTCCCCTCTGCGCCGACGAGCTCCTTCCTCCCCTCTGCACCGACGAGCTCCTCCCTCCCCTCTGTGTTTAGAAGGTTACTGCTGCAGGTATGTAAATGCAAAAACTCCAACGACATGAACTGTACTAGCTCCTCCCCGCCACTTGAATGATTGACTCTTTTCTATGTGTGTAGATAGCAAGATGTCAGATGCTCATTCTTCTAGTGATCATGGTTCTGATGAAGCTCGAAGCCCTTATGTTGCTACAGAAGTAGGTGAAGTAACTGTTCGGCCAACGAAAAAGCCAAGGAAGAAAAGGACAGTGACACGATGGCCAATTGACCAGGTGGTTGTTACGGATGTGCAAAATGATGGCCAGCCTGTGGACCTAGCAATTAATTCCAAATTGAGTACGGTCTGCGGCCTCTGTGCTCGTGAGAAGGTTTCAATACTCATACCATCGTTTGACGCTCTAGATGAAAGTCAGCAGAAGGCCCTTTTTGTAGTAGTGCAGGAATTTGTTCTGTACCCTCAGGACTTGCAAGAAGTAGGGTTCAGTTTTTGTATGAGGAAGATTAGCAAACTTGCAAGACGCTTCCGGAGTGATCTGATCAATGATTACATGAGACAAGGCAAAGATCCTCTTGCAGACTACAAATTTCTATCAAGAGAAGATTGGGACAGATTTGTAGAGATGAAGAGGACTGAGGACTTTCAAAAGGAGAGTAAGGAAATGAAGGCCATTCGAGCTAAGAATACATTGAACCATCATCTTGGTCCGGCCGGGTATTTGGGAAAACAGGCACAATGGGAGGCCGAGGATCAGAAGTTAGCGGAGGAAGGTCGTGAGAACCCTTGGTTACAATTCCCTGGGCGGTCACGGTCTTATCTGCGAGCAAGGGGCTCTTTGACAGACAGTGGTGAAATCACCTTTTCGAGCTCGGAGACCCAGGAAGTGGCAGAGAGGGTGAAACAGATTGCAAGCGATCCATCAAAAATTGGCAGTAGAGAGAATGACACTCTGACATTGGCATTGGGAACTGCAGAGCATCCAGGACGTGTTCGAGGTGTGTCAGCTTACAAGTGTTGGAAGACAGGTTTTCCTGAGGATCGGGCAATGTGGAAGAAGAGGAAGACATCTTCGAAGCTGGATGAAGAAGCTATTACAAGGCGAGTGACCCAAAATGTTTTGGGGTCTTTGCAAGCTTGGTTTCAATCACAGGGCTTAACCATCCCATTGCCACCCATGTTGCTGCCAGGAGTTGATGTAAACAGCAGCTCAGCGTCCGCTGATAATCACATGGCCTCGCAGGTAGTACATACACTGGATACAATTGATCAACTGAAAAATCCGGCACATTGCAACCTTATGCTGAATGTAAGTGGTCATGTCATAGAGGTTGCTAAGGGACGAGTACTTCCTAGTGTGCAGACTCTTTGCGGATGCCCCGTTCGTCAAGGCTATGCTGTTGTGCTTTTAGATTTCGTGGATAATGATGCAACCAACTATAGATTGGAGGTGCCCCCTAATGATGAGACCATCACTCTAGGGGATGCTCAGTATGGAAGGGTTCAGTGGAGGAAGTGCCACATCGTTGTTACCTCCAACGATGCCTCGGCACCGGATTCAACAAGTGCACATGATTCTCCACACCAGATTCAAACAGCAGTTCATGTGCCGACTCCAGACCCTCCAGCTCACCTAGATGAGCCAGCCCCAAAACCTCAAAAAGCAGCACCACGAAAAACTCAACAGCCAGCAGCACCAAATCTCAAAAGGCAGCACCATCAAAAGCTCAAGAATCAGCAGTAGCACCAAAACCTCAACAAGCAGCACCATCAAAACCTCAACATGCATTAAAGAAGAAAACAAAGAAGCAACCCCAAGAGAAGACCACTGCTCGTGCACAGGTACGGAAGGAATGGATTCAAGATAACCCCGGTTACATGGCTGGCAAGCCGATGATGAATGTAGATGACCTTCGCAATGCTGGACAAGCATGTATTGAGCTTCATAATTACTACATGCAACGTAAGGATCAGAAGGGTGGCTCAATTGTGCTAAAGTATGGCACTCATCACCTGTTGAGTGAAGGCTACATTTCAGTGACCTTTGCTGACTTGTTCGACTTGTTCAATCTCGGTGCATTGGATGTGTCGTTACTACGATGCTTCGTCCTGTAAGTTTGTCCATCTATTACTATTAGTTTATTTATTCCATGGTTGAAAAGTAAGGATCAGAAGGGTGGCTCAATTATGCTCAAGTATGGATGGATCATCTTTGACACCTGCATGCTGAACCTTTTTTTTAAAATTGTTCAACCAATTGTATAGTTTTACATTACATATTGATTTAGTTTGTTCATCATGAGTACTTTCATCAACATTTGGATATGGTATTTTGAAGATAGGATCAACATGCATGCTAATACTTTGGTTTTCACTTTACTTGAAGCTAATCCTAATTATGAAACTTAGAGTTTTCTGTTGCCTAATATGAATTCTAATATGTGCAGGCTTATGATAAAGAGATGAAGAACAAAAAGATCCCATGTGCATTTGTTGATCCAGGCTTTCTAATACAGAACACTATACTCAGCGATTGGCAAGATGTGGTGCTGCATGTGGTTAAGGTGATCCGGACCCATAAGACCAAGGAATACATCATGTTCCCCCACAACACAGGTGGCCACTGGGTTCTAATAGTCATGTCACTCAAGCTCCACACTGTGTGGTACCTCGATTCCTCAAGACCGCTAGGAATAGATGGTGCTACGCTTGAACGTGACTACAGTTGCATTACAGGGCTCATAAATGAGTATGAATGATTCTGAACTTCAGTTACATCTTACATATATATAACATGTTTCAGGGGCTCCTAAATTTCTTAAATGTTGATTTTTCATCTATCCTTTGCAATTAGGGCTTATGACACATACATGTGTCGGTGCATGGGAGCTAACCCACATGGTGCTTCATATCCTAAGCTATCGCACGTCACTAGCTTCCAGGTGTAAATTAGTATTCCACTCATTTAAATTTCAAAATATTAGTCTTTCATGTGACCCATTTTGTATATTTGGTCATTTCAGTGCCATCAACAACCTACGGGCAGCACTTGTGGCTTCTATGTTGCACAACACATACTTATTATTGCAGCAGAATGTATGAATGGCAAGAGTCTTAATGTAAGTATCATGCCATATTTTAGTCAGTATGTAAATCATATAGCTTCCATTAATTTTTCTAGTCATTTCTTTTTCCAAAATGTGCATTGTGCTGATAGTAATTACTTTTTGTTGTAGGACATCACAATTTTGGAGTCAAACCTTGAGCAAAGAGTGTTGCACAACATTAGGGACAAAATAGCCTCTTTCCTAGTCACTGAGTGCATTATAAAGACAGGCGAGTTCTTTTGTCAAGCCAATGATATCTCTTGATATCAATCTGTAATGTAATGAATTGTTTGTATGATGCCAAATGTAGAAACATCTCCTGGATGCAACAGGCTACTTTTTGTCATATATTTTTGATATCTGGTCTGGTGATAGTAGCATATTGGGTGTGATGAAATGATGGAATGGTTGTTGGTATGAATATCTGTGTTGTGGATTATCTCTTGATATCTGTGTCTGTGATGGAATGACAAAATGATTGTTTGTATGATGCCAAATCTAGGAACATCTCCTGGATGCAATAGGCTGCCTGTTAAATCTGTAGGTGTGGGAAAACAACAGGTGACGGTTAACAGGAATAAACCGATACCTATATCTAACAAAGTGACGCTTAACAAATCTAAACCGTTACTGCTTATATGAATACAAGTGACGCTACCCACAACAGTGACGGTTACTATTTCACCCGTCACCTGTGTCTACAGATAAGTGACGGTTAAAATACTCAACCGTCACTTCTATATATGAAAAAATGTGACGGTTAGAAAGACGAACCGTCATCTGCATATCCAAGTGACGGTTGGTACGTGAACCGTCACTTATGTCTCCAGACAAGTGACGGTTGAAATTGTCATCCGTCACATCTTTGTATGAATACAGGTGACGGTTGGCAGTGTTAACCGTCATCTCTATGTGCATGTAAGTGACGTTTGTTATTTTTCACCCGTCATCCGGACGTTACACCAGGTGACGGTCGCTCAACCGTCACCTTTTTGCTTCATATCGGTGACTTCTCCGAGGTGACGGTTGCCGCAACCGACACCTATTTTGTTTGTTAGCCGTCACTGATGTGTTTTTCTTACGTAGTGATACGCAAGACTATTTATGCCTTCTTTATTTAATTTTCTGATAGGCCTGGTGTCACGTATGTATCATTTGTGCCTCACGATTAAGACATGCAATTTGTTTCTAAACTATGGGTCGACACAACGTTCATTATTACAAGATTTGTTTTTTTTTTCAGTCTTGTCAATGGTACTGATGATGGATGTGAACTTAAGTTGTATATCTATCATGCAAACAATACCATATATAAACTAAAAGAAATCATGGATTTACCTGATGATTTTTTTGTCAATGAAATTTACTTTTGTTTGTGGAAAAACTTATTTTCTACTGACACTACTACAAAAATCATCAAATATACCCCCTCATCAATACCGCTTCATTTAAAACCGGCACAAATAACTTTTCTATACCGGTTTCTAAGATCCTGACCGTGGTTTCTAAAGAACCGGTATTGAAAACCACTTATCAATACCGGTTCTAGGACCGAACCGGTACTGAAAGTGACATAAAGTATCTATACCGGTTCTTAAATAAACCGGTATTGATAGTGATTTCACTTAAAAAAATCTGAGGCCGCGCGCGCCGCATTATTTCCCCCAAATCTCGAATCCGTCTGCCTCTGCCTCTCCCGCCGCGCCACTGCCTCTGCCTCGTTGGCCGCCCCTCCACCTCTACTGTTCTTTGCCTTTGCGTCCGCCTCCTCCCCCTCTGCCTCATGTGCCACCTTCGCCGCGTGCCCCCTCGACGCTCGACGCCTCCCCTGAGATCCGGCGCTCATAGGACAGGGCCTTTGCGTGCACGACCTCCTCCTCCACTCTCCAGCTCTTCTCCGACGAGATCTAGCTGTCGCCTCCCTCCTCTTCGGCATGTGCGAGCTCACGCTGCCCCTACCTTTCTCTGCATCGTTGGTTTCACTACCCAAGTTCGAACGGGTGGATGTGACCAGGTGACGCTGCCAACAAGCTGTGTGAGGCTGTCCAATCTTGCTGCTATTGCACGCCTGCATTACAGCACATGTCCGGTCCTAGCAGGCAACCGGCGAGCGGCAATCCATTAGTCTTAGGTACGAGTGCTTATTCTTTCAATCTTTTTTGTCCTTCAGTGTATAAAATGTGTAATTGGATATTGTGATTGGATTTAACATAAACTTACTAAAGATGGATCCTAGGTACGTACTGCAATTTTGGATGTGAAATTAACTATAAATTTTGCATGTGTTTGACACTGTTGTCTACTGGTGGGTGCTCATCGAAAGTTATAGAGCGCATCGAAACCTTTCCAGAGAGTACTAACTCGTATTTTTTCATTAAGAATCGAAGGAGATATAGTAGTCTGAATCTTACAGTCGAAACTGTCGGGTTACAGTTTCAACAGTTACAGCAGTCTCTGAAATTTAGGTTCTTTGGGTGCCTTAATGACCTAAATAATTTTTTCGGCTATGGACAAAGTTGTAGAGTATTTCAATACCTTTCTTTTGACACTAAGATTACCCTCATAGCTTTTGTGTTTTGGAAGATACAACAATCTGAAAGTTGCTTCCAGAATAGGTTGCAGTTTTAGTTTTAGTCATCACTCAGTTTCAGTTTGCTCTGTTAGCACTCCGTTTTGGGGTCCTTTGAGGCCTAATTAGAGTAGATCGTTATGAAAAATTTTGCAATAAATATGTGGTAATCTTCTATCAGGATTGAAAATATAGATTTGTGAATTTAGTGGTTGCTTATATGAGGACTGAAATTTCTGTGCAAATTTTTTCCAATTGGCAACAATGTCATCCAGTGGTGCAAACAAACAAAAACTTTTGTCCTATTAAATGTTTTTGTTAATAGTTTCCTGATGTCCTATTATCAAAGGAATAATACCAAGGGAAGTGTGAGGAGAATGAACAACATGAGACTAATCTGTCAAAGATACAATACCTCAGCAGATGAATTTATTTTTTCCTGTAATTTTCCCCTCTAGCTAATGTACTGTTATTCTACAAATGGTAGGTTGGAAATGCTAGTAAACTAGATCCTGTGGCAACTGGATTGTTATTGTTTGTGTTGGAAAGTCACCCAAATGTATGCCTCTACTATCAACGAATTAGCTCTTGAATTGAAGACCTTACAATATGAAAAAACTAAGCATATTTGTTGTTGGTGCATATGTAATGTCATGTTGCCAACCAATGTGAGTCGATTTGTTAATTTCTAGACATTATGTGTGGCTTTACCTTTTGACAAATCATGCATGACTCATTCCTTATTTCTTGTCATTTAGTTTTTGTAATCCATAGTTCAATAATTTGTGACTTGGACAATGACACAGTCTTGAAAGTGTAACTTTTACTCTAATTTTTTATGAAAATATTTATTGAAAATAGCTTATGAATATGAAAATACTTTTTAAAGATAAATTTATTCATGCGATTTTCATCTTTTCAAACCTAATAACTTTGACTAAAACCTTGTCCAAAATGAATTCCTTTACCAATCTGGAGGGAGTATATATAATCAGTAAGGGTTTCCCCTCGTGTTCATTCAAAAGAGAAAAAAATAAATTAAAATGGAACTATATCAAAACTTGTTAAATGTAAATTATTCTGTTGGAAACTAGTCGCCTTGATCAGCTTTGTGTATGTGTTTCAATTAGATAGATGTGCTAAAGCTATAAAGCCTTCACGAAATATAAAGTGGTTTGGTTGAACTTAGAGGTTTATCAAATATAAAGTGATAGCTTAGCACCTATAAGCTACAGGTACCACATATATACTCTATCTAGAATATCGTACTGACACTGTGATTGGTTTCAATCTCGTATTTGAAATCTTCTGTGTATAACAGTGCATTCAATTTTAATCCCTTTTATTACATAAGATCTTATAGTTTTAACACACGTTTATTTGGAACAATCAAAAGAGAAGTTCCTAAAATCCAAAAAAATAACCAATTTTTTTGTGATGGCAAGTGAAATCATATTCTATAACTTTTTTATTCTATTTAGTTAGATAGTGAAATCTTCCATAAACATTGTTTTAATTATTTTAAGTAGTTAAGCTTTGAAACAAATTGTGAAATGGTCCAAACTTTTCTTTCAGTGGAAACACATAATGAACAGAATTTTAGAGTGACCAGGAACCTAAGGCAAATACCACGATATACTCCATCTAGGATTTGTGTTTATTTTTGTTTTCTCAAAATTATACTATATAATAAGGTTAAATATGTAAATAAATTGTGAAGCTTTTGATATTACTATTTCTCCTCCCAGTGTTTTAACAAATTAAATCCCTTTTTTATTCCCTAGAACATGTAATTATATACATATTCTATAAGACCACTAATGTGGTGCAAGGCCAGACATATTCTGAATCAGACAGTTCACGATGTATACAATCCAGATTAACGTCTTCAAATCACTACTATATATTAAGGGCCTTTCTAATTCAGTTTAGATCTTAGAATCCAGATTATGGATTGTTAGTTCTAAAATTATAAAAAATCTGAAGGTAATAAATCTCAGGATTGTTTATTTTTCTGACTTATATGATCTATCTTCAGTCATGTATATAGTGGAACTTAATGTTACATGTGAAAAATATACCTGCCACAATCTGACAGAGGTGTATCCACCCAACTTGTGAGATCATGGAATCTTTAAGCTCTGGATCATGTAATTCAGTTTCCATGATCTAAGTTGTATGTTTCACCATCTAATGAATTGTAGAATCTGAAGATTTCTGTGGTCCAAACGAAATAAAGGGACCAAGCAACACTTTTTTGCATGAGGGAGCGGGGCATTAATAGAGACAATGCACCCACGGGCATACTCCTTTCGTTCATAAATATTGGATGCATATATATTTTTTCAGAAACTTTGACTATTCGTCAAATTCAAAAAAAATTGATCAATATCATGTGTTTTATTATGATTTTATTTATAACTAAAGTTATTTGAACTTGAACTTAAAAATTTAGAATTTAAATAATTTTTTTAAATAAAATGAATGATTAAAATTTATAAAAAATTTGATGGCGTCAGTCACTTATGAACGAAAGAAGTAAAAGTATGTGAGTATTATATTACCGGCCAATGTATCGAGCAGCGTGGTCTTGCCACACCCGGAGGGTCCCATGATGGCGAGCACCTCGCCGGGGCGCGCACTGCCGCTAACGCCGTGGAGGATGGTGGCAGCAGCTTGCGACACGCCTCCGTCGGCCGCCATGACCCACACGTCCTCCCATGTGATAGAAACGCCGCCAAGACGACGACGGTCTTCGCTGTGGCCATCACATTGATCAACGCCATCGAACTAAGAATTTCTTCTACCACCACCAGACTGAGACTCTTCCGCAGCCTCGACGGCTTCTGGCGCTGGCGCTGGCGTCCTGATGCGCCCTCGTAGGGCTTCCAGCAGCATGCCACGGAAGTGGGACAGCCACTGGCTGCCGCCAGCGGCAGAGGCTCCTGATGGGCGCCACAGTCGCTGCGACGGGCTCGGCGTTGCTGCCCACCGTGGAAGGGGTGACGAGACTGCTGCCATGGCGATGCCGCGCGCTGCAGATTAACAACAATGGACACACTAGGAAACGCCACTATAACCTATTTTTATATATGCTTGTACTATACTAGTGTTTCCATGATAAGGTATGGGCTTTAGGTCCACGTGCCAAGGCACACTCTAGCTGCTACACCTTTAATTCCACTACTACAAAAATCATTATCTGAACCCATTCATAACCTCTATCACAACTCGTTTTGAACCCGTTCTACACAATTAATAAAGATTATCAAAACCTATTTTAAAACTGGTTCTGATATTAGTATCGAAACAGTTCTGGTACTCTACAATCAGAACCCGTTTTGTTTAGAACAGGTTCTGATAGTATAGTATCAGAATCCATTCTTATTTAGAATCGATTGTTGTTAGTGCATGCGTAAGAGCTCAAGAACGGGTTCTGGATAACTTTTTAAAACCAATTCTCTAGTTTAATGGGTTCTGAAGAGGTGGTATGAATGTTGGTTTTTCTTGTAGTGTTCTAGCTTTCAATATTTATCCTAAATTATTTATCATTTTAGTTTCTAATACGCCATTCTCTTTTCTCAATATATCTTTATCTCTCTTATTATAACTCAGTTCATGCTGTTTACACAACCTGACGGGTAGTGGGTGGACACCGGTCCCTATGTTCGCACGTAATATATATATTTTAGTATATTGTATCTTTTTCACTCTAACTTCTTGTGTCTTACTCTAAAACAACATCTAAATTGGAACAAAAAGAGTATTTCTTTTTAGACATGAAACCAATGCCAGCTTTGTTATAAATATAGATTGGAAGGTTGGTACGACGACACAGTGTGATATGTCAACACAACCAACAACATTGAATTTGTGTATCATTAAAAAATAACGTTGTATCCGTGTCTACCTTATGCACCAGCACCGCCTTCTCCTTCACTCACTGATAGGACGAGCATCAGTGAGAGGCCCCGCGCGGCTACAACCGCCATGGTGGTGATGGCCTGGGTACATAGGGACGCGGCGGCAGGGAGAGACAGAGAACCGGCGGCACTGCTACAAATTACAACAGGTACATAGTGTTGAGGTGGCACTACTACAGAAAAAATGATGCTGCGAGACTTTCAGCGGGACCTATCCACACGGTTGCGCGATGCAAAACTAGTTGATAACCCCGCAGAATGACCTAGAATTTTAATTATAGTTTTATACTAAAATGTGGCATGAAAAAATAATGAAGTTGTTTTTACATGAAGATAGATTATTAACATCCTTTAACTATATTTATAGTTTTTATCTGAATAAAAAGTAATGGTAGCTTAGTGATAGGGGGTCTGCCTATTATACTAACACGTGGAATTATTTAATATGATCATAAGGCAACAGAATTTAACGATATTGATAATAATTATCTAAACAAAAAGTGATGGTAGCTTGGTGGTATGGGGTTTGTTTTGATTTTAAATTATGAGTACAATTCTCTATTTAACCTAATTTTTATATTAATTATCAATAATTCAATGACGAGTATAATCTGTAGACTAATCAGATGGTTATCATTTGTTGATGATGTCAATCGGATGGTCAGGATGCCATGGCGTACTGCTGGGAGTAGTGGGCAATAGTTATTATATAAAGGTAGAATTCGGATTAACTGTGCAACTACAGTAAAAAGTAGGCGTCAATGGTGTCGATTTTGGGGTGCTGGTGGTGGTGCTCTCGGTTGCTAGTACGAAGTCGCTGCAATGTAGTGAAGCTATGCAGTGATATTCTATTCTCGAAGACATATTATTGCTTTCTTTTTTGAGTTAGTGCCTTTTACTACTCATCAGATATGTACTGTGTTCATAAATAATTGGTGTCATTGACTTTTATTTGAACTTTCACTATTTATCTTATTCAAATATTAGTCCAAATTTATAAAATTTTAAGTCAAGATTAAAATATCTTTAGTTATAAATCAAATTATAATAAAATATATGATATGGATCATAATTTTTTAATAAGAGGAAAGCTCAAAGATCACTAAAAATTTCAATGTTGTCAATTATTTATACCGAGGGAGTATGTTATTGCACAATCAATGCTTCCACTTGTAAAAATGGTTGGAAGCAATGCCTTAACCTCGACTCACCTTTGTTGGAACAGCCAAAGAAATATTACTCACGATATTCATCATCGTGGGAAACAAGGACATGTCACAATCGTGACTTGTACCCTACTCCAGATAATTGAGACATATATTTGTATCTATACAAGCTCGTATCATTTCTATCCTTCTATACTTGAAACACTGATATACTGCCATATTCCAATACTCACCCTCAATCTCAACCTCCCAAATAGAGATTGTGACAAAATACTTCATATTGCTGAAGTGAGAGGGGTTGGTGAAGCCGTCTGCTATTTGATCTCTTATTGGTATGAATCTGATGTCCAACAATCTTTGTGCAACACAAAATGATAATATATCTCAATGTGTTTAGTCCAGGCATGAAAGACTAGATTGGCTGCGAGATATGTTGCACCAAGATTATCAAATCAAAGACTGCCCACTGCAGGGTGACATACCTTTAGTTCATGAAGCAAGGAGACTGAACCCACATAATCTCTGCTGTACCATTTGCCAATGATTTGTACTCTGCCTCAGCGCTCGATCTTGATATGGTGCTTGTTTTTCGGGCACTCCAAGATATCACATTGGAACCCAAGAGTACGGCAAGACCACCTATAGACCTACTGTCATCAGGGCACCCGGCCCAGTCGGCAACGACAAAGCCACTCAGAAGCATAGACTTGGACTTGCATATCTTCAGTCCAAGGGCTGTTATATCTCTCAGATATCGGAGAATCCGTTTGACCAGACTCCGGTTTATTAAAGTTGAACGGTGGAGATACTGGCAGACCTTATTCACAGAGAAGGAGATTTCAGGTCTTGTTAATGTCAAGCATTGCAGTGCTGCGACGATACTCCTATACCGTGTGGCATCTTCAAGACCAGGTGGTTCTCCGTCTTGGATTGATAGTTTCTCTGTTGTAGAGAGTGGCATGCTAACACGCTTGCAAGCTTGAATATTTACTCTCTTAGTAATACCATTTACATATCCTTCTTGGCTCATCATAAGTCCATCTCTTATCTTCTTTACTTCTATTACAAGAAAGTAGTGGAGTTCTCCCATGTCTTTTAGTGCAAAATCCTTTTGGAGACTACGAAGAAGAATATATACTTAATGTATCTTGACAGGAGCTCACTATAATTATGTCATCAACATACACCAAAGTACAGACTGTTAGCTTTGGTGTGCTCAAGTAAAATAAAGAGGTGTCAGCCTTGGAGGGAACAAAACCAAATTCTTGTAGTCTTGTGCTTAAGCAAGAACACAAGGCTCGTGGCGCATGTTTAAGATCGTATAGGGCTTTGTCCAACTTACACACATAAGATGGAGCTGCTGTCTTCATATCTTAGTGGCTGATGCATAAACACCTCTTCTTCCAAAACGCCACACAGGAATGCATTTTGCACGTCCAGCTATCGAAGAGTCTATCCCCTCGAAACTGGAACAGATAGAACGAGATGAATTGTGGCAGCCTTGACCACCGAACTAAAGGTATCCTCATAATCAATACCATCAATCTAGGTTTGTATCTATCTATTGACCCATCTACTTTCTTTTTAATTTTATACACCCATTTACAATCTATGATGTTGGTGCCTTTCTCAGGAGGAATTAAATGCCAGGTTTGATTTTTTGCTAAAGTTGTAATTTGACTATCCCATAGCATGTCTCTGATTTGAATCATTTAAAGCATCGTGGATATTTAGAAGTTGTTCTGTCACTAGAACAAAATGGATTTCTAGTGACAAACCCCTAAATGTAAAATGTACTTTCATAGGTCATTTCAGTCCCTCCTATCACTTTTTCAACACAGTAGACAAAAAAGTGGCGGGCAAAGTGACATCGGCAGAAGAAAAGTGGCGGACCTCTTAAATGCCCGCCACATTTATAACATCGAAATATGGCAGACAATTAAGTGGCCCGAATTGCACAATATGTGGCGGGCCTCCTAAGAGCCCGCCACACTTCAAGGCCGAAGATGTGATGGCCTTTTAAGAGTCCGTTACACTTCGACACACAAAATGTGGCAGACCAGATAAGTGATCCACAACTGGTGAGCAATTCAACCCGGCACGTTTACCAACACTCAAGGAGTATAAAAGTGTAGCCCGTTCCAAAGAAAACCATATGTCCTCAAATTCTCATACCACAGCAGCCGTCTCCCTCATCTTCTCTCTTTCCTACCCAACCAGCAAAACCATAGCTGCCTTAGATCCCCTGCCATCTCTCTCTCTCTCTCACCCCTTCCTCAGATCCGCCCTCGAGCATCACGGCCGCGGGCGGGCGGAGCTGTGGGTGTCTCGGCCGTGGCAGGCGCAGCGAGCGGCACCACTGCTGGTGATTGAATGACCATTGTGCCCCAAAAGGTACGAATATTTTGGTGATTGAATGAACATGATCTCACTTTTTGAGTGCAACTCCTACTACCATTTACAACCTCAAGAGCGAAGTGCCTCGGCAAACGTTGATGACAACCCATGTTGAGCCCATGTTGAGTACGTGATTGAAGAATGGATCAAGACCTTGGAGCATAAAGATCAAGCTAGAAGAGCTCGTTTAGCTAGGTTTTGAGTCCATAAGAAAAACTGATACTATTAAAGGGGGTTGGAATGCCTAGCGATGTCTCACTAGTGTAAAAGTGGTGGACAACGTGTGTGAAGGTCCCAAAACACTTGGCGAGCAGCTAGGAAGCTGGGGAATTGGATTTGTGAAGCTTGGTAGGAAGGATGCAGCGAAGACATCAAGTTTCAATTTCAGCAGAATCGTCATATCATTTTCCAGAAGATTTGGAAGTTGGCGCTGGCCAGGAGAAAAGAGTCGTTGTACCGTACGACTGGGTCATCGTACCATTTTCCAGAAGATTTGGAAGTTGGGCCAAGCCAGGAAGAGAAGAGTCGTCGTACGATACATCTGGGTTGTCGTACCATTGAAGTGGTTGGAGCTGAGCTGGAGGTGACAGGAGAGATATAGTCGTCGTACCATTCTCCAGAAGACTTGTTTTAGAGTTCAGTTCAAGAGTTATAGTCGTCGTACTAATGGGCGTGGTTGCCCTATAAATAGTCGTCCCTCTCAGCTGTTTGAGAGACTTTTAGTTAGTGGAACAGCAGAGTAACCCTAGGAGGACCAAGAGTCAAGGAGAGAAGCACATGGGAAAAGAAGAGAAGATCTTTGATTGCTTATGGGAGAGTAACAAGGGGTGTTCATCCACCTCTAGGCTAGTGGGCTGTAGAGGGGCATCTTGGCTTGTTACTCTTTGTCTTATGGCAGGTCCTAGACCAGTTAGGAGTTAGTGATTGAGATTTCGATTGAGTTTGTGGAATACTTCATAAGTTTGTACACAGTTTGGAGCCTTCTGTTCAAAGGGGCATCAAGAGAGAGTGTCCGAGCTAATAGGCTTATCACCGGGTAACAAGGTGCTGCCCGGGACGGAGGAGCACGTCCGTGTCTTCACTAGAGCAGTGGAGCGCACCTTGGGTGATACCATTCTAGAAACTACGGGAGGGACTGAGCCTTTGATTGGAGTGGTCCAACGAGGACTAGGGGAGGCGCCATCCTCCAATACCTCAAGAAAACATCAACGCGTCAACCTTTCTCTATCACTCTTTCTCTAGTTTTTTGTCTCTCTCTCTATCTGTCTATTGCATATCATTGGCGTTACGACTTCTGGGAGATGACAATGGCGGGGAGCGGCTGCATGAAGTTGGGCCACAGCAGCACAGGTAGTCGCGTGAAGTCGGGCCACAGAGGCGTCGACAGCTTGGGAAGGTGCCAAAATCCTAGTGAGCATCTCTCTATCGCTTCCCCCTTGCATCCGTGGCGGTGGCGTCTCACTCTCCTTTCTCCCTCATGTCGAGGTTTAAAGTTTGCTTGGTCTCTCAATGTTTAGGGCAATGAGGAACCATTCGGCTGTGTGGAGGATGGCCCAAGCGCACGGAGGCTCAGCTTCAAGATGGCGAGCTGGCTCAACGGGATGGTAGAGATGAGGTGCACCTGATTTGCGTGAAACGTGCCATCGGACACATCCAAAGCATTCCATGAAAGCACACGAACAAACGTGTCCCATACACTCCATTGGGCCTAACAAACATGTTTTGGGTGTTTCGAAGAGTTTCATTACAGAAGTAAAAGTGGTGTGAAAACAGCACCCGATTTGATCGAGACGCGCCGTCGGACACATCGGAACCATTCAGTTGAAGCACACCAACAAACGCGTCCGATACACTCCGTTGGGCCTAACAAGAGAGTTTCATTATGTAAGTAAAAATGGTGCGAAAACGGCACTCGATTTGATCGAGATGCGCCGTCGCACACATCGTAACCATTCCGTTGAAGCACACCATCAAACGCGTCCCATATGCTCCGTTGGGCCAAAAAAACTTGTTTTTGGTGTTTCGGAGCCGCCATTAAAAATCCATTTGGTTTGTCACTAAAAATCATATTTGTAGTAGTGTAGAAATCATATATGCATAGCTGACAGTGGTCTTGGTGGGCACGGCTTGGAAAACATTCTTTGACAATGATAAAAGGAAGTATCTGAGGAGTCTACCGCGATCTAGGTTCCATACGCCGAATTAGGAGTAAGCTGCTCCTTCTCCTTCCTTGCTTCTTTCTTCATTTCCCCGATTAACTCGGGTGGCGCTGGCTTGCTTCAATCGAGGTTGCCTACTTGTTGAGCTCACGAATCGGCGGAAGAACTTGGGACTTCCGCAATAGATAGTTGCCCTTGCTTAGTTTCTCGGTTACTTACATGCCGAGACCCAATGCCAGAGCCATGGATGTGGACGAAATTACTATGGATGCGTTGGAGAACTATACTTCTGATTACCATGTAAAAATGTTTGGAAGCGATTGTAGACGCAAGGACCGCATTGAAGATGAATAGTTCTAGCCTCATACATGTAACATCCCAAAATTTTAATCAAATTAACAGCTCAAATTTTAAACAAAAAAACCTACCGCGTAAAATAATATTTCTATCACCGCACCTTTTATTCCTACAAAATCTTGCCATTTCATCCATTTAATTCCTTTCACTTGTTCCCGACGCACGCGTCTGACCGCGTCGCGTAGAACACGCCGCTTTGAACCGACAACCGTTCTTCACCACAAAATCCTCCATCGCCTTTATCGCACAGCACGTGAATAAAGTTACTACTGTCTTGATTGCTTTTACCACAGCTAGGCCCTTCTTTTTGCTCTAAACAGTTCCATCAGTCACTCGATGCGTCTTCTTTAACCCAGCAAAGCACGCGTGACTGCCTGCTTGGTACTGCCAACCTTTGAGCCGTCGACAAAAACTACGGGCCGACGACCACCGCCACCACCTGCCTCTGCTTGAGCCGTCTTCTCACCATAAGCGCGCAAGCCACGCCATCACTCCGCCTCGACGCTCGCGCTGGCCTAACTCGTCACGACGACGACACAGTCGAGTTAGGCAGCCGTTCCGTCGCTTTACCATTGAAGCTGCTCGCAGCTACCACCTCACCGTAGTCCGCAAACAACGCTGCCCGCACGTCGCCTTACCTTCCCTCCGCCTCGGTGCTCGTGCTTGTCGAGCCTGTCGCCTACAGGGACGACGACCCGGGCACAGCAATGTTCGGCAGCCGTCATTCCGCCATTAATCCACCGAGCTACCTCCAACACCCACCTCCCCTCCTCCGCCTATAACAGGGGCTCTGCGAGCTTCACCTCCCTCACCTCCGGTGAGCCGCGTCCTCAGGTGAGCCCCCCATGGCTGTCTGTTCCTCCACTCCCGAGCTCCATACCCATGGGCGACCTCCCCCATGGCATACCCATCTCCCCGCCTTCAATCCCCAAAATCCCACCACAAATGGATGCGCGAGGTCGAGAGCCTCCGTTTCCCCAACCTCCCAGCCTCCATCTCCCTCTCCCTCCCCTTCGATCTGAGCTCCCATGGCCACCAATGGAAAACAGGAAGGGAGGAGGAAGAACGCTCCTGTGCTCCTGTGTCGTGCCTCTCTCTCTCTTTCTTTCCCGTAGACTCTATGTGGACAGGTCCTTAATCCTCCAGCTGGGCCAAGCCCCTGCGGCCCACTCACCATTGGCCCTTTGGGCTTGTCCGCAGACCACCAGAGCAGCGTGCTGCTCATTGCTCTTGTTATCTATTTCGTAATTATTCCCGACATCACGTTCAAAAATCCATATCTCACACATATGAACCCCGTTTGACCCGATCCTTTTTCCTAAATTCATCTAAAATCAATATCTATCCATTACAACCCTTTTCATAATTTTTTTAAATTATTTTGATGCTGTTTGTATTTATTCATGCTTGTTTGTATTGTTTGTCGGTTGCGCGTCGTAGCGAACGGAGAAAACGAGAAGGAAGAACACGACCCAGAAGACGCCGCCTTCAAACCGGAGGGTGTCGACGACTCCAACGAAGGCAAGTCTCAATCCGTTTCCCTTTGATCATATTGATCCTAAGTTTTTAAATACCCGTAGCAACCGTTTTAATTGCATGAAATGATTGACCGGTTTTGTGAAAACCTTTGTGATGAACGACCGGGATTAGTGAGCCATAGATTCCCCAACCTACTTATTTCCCCATGAACCTAAACGATCGCTTAGGCAATTTATTCATGTCTAGCGATATATTACCTTGTTTAGTTAAAATGCTTAGGACTGTGTTATCACTAATTATACTTATCACCAGTAGATTTACGAAAGTGAAAAGTGTGTGTATTGGTGTCAGGAGATAGTGATTTCGGGATGGGATGGACTAATTAAGAATTGATTGAATGAAAGCGGGTTAGAGACGAGCCGATTCGGGTGGTTCGGTGGTCAAGTGCTGCCTTTGTGGTGGGCTTACTATTTGGAGATAAACGCTACCTTTGTGGTAGGTTTGACGTGGAGATTATCGCCTCGGCTCGTATTAGGAAAAGTTGGTGTGACATCCTACCTAGTCATTCCATGTGCGACCACACTACCCTGTATGCGGTAGGGCTCAGTCTAAGTCCCACCAGCTAGTCTGTTAATTGCCCGGTGGCAGAGATGCAATGGGAGCCCATGGAGCAGGTGCAAGTGGTGCAGACTTGGCGACCCGGTTTGACCTAGCCTTAGTGCAAGAACCCCTGGTTAACTCCCATGGCGATTAGTCGGGACGACGCTGTGATGGGTATTGGCTTTGTGAACCAGCGCCACTCTAAGTAGTGTGTAGCTGTGTTCGGACCGTGGGTACAGCGTACAACCTCTGCAGAGTTTTGATCTATTCAAATAGCCGTGTCCACGGTCAAAGGACGAGACTACGGTTGGGTCACAACAATTAGTTGGGTTAGTTATTACTCCTTGATGTGTGAGTGGTTTTACAGAATTAGGACCAGCCTCTCGCCGAAGGTTGTTGAGGACTGGGGTCCGACAACGTTAAAACTTGACCCTACATAAGATTTAATAAATTTTTCTTATTATTTATGTTGCTGCTTCATAAAATAAACCCCTACATGTGTATCGCTTTATGCAAAGATAAACTTTATGGCCTAACCCTTGCTACTGCCAGTTGCATGCATTATACCCCCACCGTAGGGCAAAGGTTGAGACTTGTTGAGTACTTTTGGTACTCATCCTTGCTTGCTGTTTTCAGAGGAGGATTTTGACTTCGCCGTCGACGGTGAGGAAGAAGAATAAGCTTTGGTCCCGTCCGCACTCGAGTTGCCTGTGGAGTAGAGTTACCGCCTAGCTGCTTCCACCATGTGTTCACCACTAGAAGTCCTTATGTTGTGTTATATTGTGTTTCTTTTAATCGTCGCATTCTGTGTATCTCGCCCGTTAACCCATCGGGCTCTGTATCACCACCAGTTGTAAGACTTGTTGTACCAGCGACTATCCGATGACTGGTATAATAAAGTGTTTTTCGCACCGGGATTACCCGGGGCGCTTCAATACACATGAACACCTAGAAACGTTAGTGGATCAGGACTCATACTGTCAGGTGCCATTTCGGCTAGCGTAGTCCTGTGCATGCACGATGCAGGTGTCATGGAAGATGATGGCCTGGGGTAGCACCTCCATTCCAGTCTCCATCGGCACTATCCGGTCACGGATGTGGTCATCGTCGTCCCTACAGTGGCAGCGACGGCCTTCGATCCATTGACAGCTCCCCTAGTGATCCGAATTACGGTTTGTATGTGTCAGGGAGAGGCCAATCACTAGTGATTCATTGGATTCATAGTGGAGCCGGCTCCCCCATTTTTATATGGCATGTTATGGACTGAATCCGCAACCAATAGGGTTGCACACCTACAATCAAGGCACGTGATTAAGGAAATTAATCACCTAATTAATGTCTTTGTTGGACAACTGTAATATTTGCTTCCTTAAATTTCGCATAGGCTTTTGCCTAGCGATTATATTCCAACATCTCCCTCTTAATTGTTAGGTCAAGCGCCATAAGCCCATCCTTGAAAAAAACAGCTAACCAAAGTAAGTGTTGCAATAGCTAAAATAAAATGCCATTGAAACTTCTATACTCATAGTGTACTATTTTTATCTCGAGATTGAAAAGCATTATACTTTATGGGAGTTGATTGCAGTGTTGGCCCATTGTATTCCAGAATCAGAGACTTCCCAATAAACCCATGCCGGCAACATGATCAAAAAAAATATTGGGTGGTAAGCCTTTAGTTAGCGGATCCACAAGCATTAATTTTGTACTTATATGCTCGATCTGGAATGTTTGATCCTGGACTCTTTGCTTCACAACATGAAACTTTATGTCAATGTGTTTGGTAGAATCACTTTGACTTGTTGTTACTTGCAAAGAAAACTGCAGATTGATTATCGCAGTATAAGGTTAGTGGTTTTGATATGCTGTCAACCACTCTTCATCTGAGAATAAATTGTTTTAGCCATAGAGCCTGCCCAACGGCCAAAGGACATGGTAAAAATTCTGCTTCCATTGTCGACGATGCAGCAATTGCTTGTTTGGAGCTTTTCCTCTATATAGCGCTCCATGCAAGGGTGTAGATATAACCTGACGTGGATTTCCATGATTCTACACATCCCGCAAAGTCTGAGTCAGAATACCCACAACTTTAAGTTCATCAAACTTTCTATAAGTAAGCATGAGTTCTTTAGAGCCATGCGAATAATGCAAGACCTTCTTAACGGCCTTCTAGTGGTCCGCTCCTGGATTCAATTGAAATCTACCAAACATCCCAGTAATAAAAGCTAGGTCAGGGTGAGTGCATACTAGAGCATACATAATGCTTCCGACAGCAGAAGCCTATGGGACTGATTTCATCTGATCAGATTCAAAAGCATTCTTTGGACATTGAAATGTCCCGAACTTGTCGTCCTTTACCACTGGGGCACATGAAGAAGAGCACATATGCATATTATATCTGCTAAATACTCTTTCTATGTATGTCTTTTGAGATAATCCTAATACCCTTTTGGACCTATCTCGTTGGATTTCTATGCCCAAAAACATAAGAGGCCTCACCAAGATCCTTTATACCAAAATTAGAGGAGAGAAAATAAACTCTTGGTCTCAACAACATATTTTTCTTGCTGCTCGCCAAAAGTACGTCATTAACATAAAGCACTAAAATAATAAAATCTTTTCCTTTAAAAATAACATAAATGCAATTGACCAATTGATTTTCCTCAAAGCCAAGTTTTATTATAATTTCATCAAACTTAAGATACTATTGTCTAGATGCTTGTTTCAAGCCATTAAGAGATTTCTTAAGTTTACATCCTAAAGGTTCCTTGCCTTTAGTGACAAAAACTTCAGTTGAGCCATTTACACATTCTCATGCAAGTCACCATTTTAGAATGCAGTGTGGACATCCACCTTATGTAACTCCAAAGTAAAATGAGCTACAAGTGCCATAACAATTGTAAAAGAATCTTTGCTTGACATGGGAGAGAAAGTTTTGACATAGTTATTTTTAAAAGAGTCATGCTTAGTTTTGTAGGCCCATTAACAGCCTACAGTTTTAGCTTCATTAGGAATTTTTACTAAGTCTCATACATCATTTGAACTCATAGACTTCATCTAATCCTTTATGGCATCGAGTGTGACACCCCGTATGTCACATTCATTGTAAGAGCCACTCCAAAATTCGATTTCGAATTTGAACTTGGGAGTATGAAAAACAACTCAATAAAATGCTTTATAAAAGTTGAGTGGCATGAATTAAGGGTTAAAAAGGGCATAATTTAATCTTAAATGTTAACCATTTGTAGGTGGTTAATAAAAGATAAATGTCGGGACAATACTCAAATAAATTTAATAGATAACATAATTGAATGGGATTCAAATTTAATTTAAGAACTCTGACTAAGAATTTAAAAGATAGTGAAATAATCCTCAAGAATTATCAATGAAAAACACTAAATAGTGGTTCAATTACTAAATGTTCAAACATATATGCAAGTACACGTAAATCCTTCTGGACTAGTATGGACTTAAGTTCAAATTCAAATTTCAAATAAATTTTGAATTTCAAGAGCAACAATTTAAAATTTTTCTGGATATTCCAGCAAATTAGGATTTTGGATTAATTCAAATGGAATTTTTATTGGATAAGTCTTGAGACTGACCCTTAGGCCCCACCTGTCACTCTTACTTTCTCTCCATTCTCTCTGTCTTGCTCTCTGTCACTCTCTCACACGCGAGGCAGCACCGCCGCCACTCAAGCAAGCCAGGCACGCAGCCAAGCTGCTGCGTGGCACGGCCGGCGCGCACCCGACACTGCTTTGCCGCCCCACCGCACCGTCCTTCGCGAGTACAGAGCAGCAGCAGTTCCGTCTCCCTCTTCTCTTTTTCTCTCTGTTTTCCCCGCCAAGCAAACAATCCAGTGCCAAGCGCCTTGTTATTGAGAGAAATCCAATAATCCACTGCGAACCTGTGCGCCAGAAGATTCTCGAGTTCGTTCCGAGTGCACCAAGCCTGCCATCGTCGGAATTCGCCGGATTTTGCATTACTCTGTCACCGGTTCATGGCGGTTCTTGGAAACTGACAGGTTCCTATTCAATCTTACAATACCACATGTCAAATCATGTAATGTTGATCTAAAAAAATAATAATGCAATGTTCATTGAAAGACATATTTTCGTTTATGTATTTTATGTGTACGTTGCGTATATGTATTGGGCAATACGATTATTTTATTGCACATTGTAGTCAGAACAAAAATATTATTAAATTAAGAAAGTATACATGCGGATTATTAAAATTGTAAAGATATATTATTTGTTTGATAAAGAGTGAGATACAAGTACAATATATTTCTTTGTACACTACGAAAAGTACAGGCTATTGTCGATTATTAGTACCAGACTTAGAGCTAGTGGAAATGAGAAGACGAGGAAGGGCGCTGTTGCGGTGGAGGTTTAGTAGGTCAAGGCTTGTGATGTGGGCATTTACAATACGGGATCTCGTACCATATCATGTCATCATCGTCAGCGATGGAAATGACAAGATCTTCATTCGATGGTTCAGGAGTCGGAACATTTAGCAGCTGGGTGAGGTCGAAGATTTTGTCTTTCAGGTAGGTGATGAAGTGCCGATACGGATAAATTGCCTCTGGATCAACCCATGCAGTCCATCCGCAGTTGTCGTCATCATCATACGACCGTGAAAAAAGTAATATGTTTATAAAAAGGAGTATTATTGCATAATAAAGAGAGTTAGATTGAAAGGAAAATAGAAATTCATAGTTACTGCTCCGTAAGGACAGAAAAAAACGACGACCACTATCCTCGCCATAGTCCATCGTTTGCACGACAGTATCAACATCATGTTTACACTTGGGCCATTTCTCCTTCGTAGCATCATATGGCCGCAGAGGACTGTCTGGACTAAATTCAGACTTGAATTCTAGAGGGAACTCTAGTTTTGGTTCACTAAACCATGTTGGTCCGCCGATCGGAGGAGGGGTTGGAATGGCCCTCCGACCTCCACGACCACGACCTCTACTAGCCGTTGATGAAGTTGGGTAGTTTCAACTTTGTATATGCATCAAGAAGAGGGCACGGCATAATATATAGAGGCGGGGCGCAACACTTTAGATTTCCTAGCGTTATGTGGGAGCACATGTCGGATATCGGAGGACCGAATAGGGTATCAGAGTGGTCATGGCCGACACGTTTCAGTGGCGTTAAATAGTGTTTCAGAGACAGACTTTATTAGATTCTCTAGCGCTATGTGGGAGCACATGTCGGAGATCAGAGGACCAAATAGGGTATCGGAGTGTTCATGGCCGACACGTTTTAGTGGCATTAAATAGTGTTTCAGAGATAGACTTTATTTGGATTCCCTGACGCTATGTGCGAGCGCATGTCGGAGATCGGAGTACCGAATAGGGTATCGCAGTGTTGAAGGTTGACATATTGATGTGCGACAAAGTAATGATTGACAGACGGACTTTATTGGATTCCTTGGCGTTATATGACAGCAAATGGCGGAGATGGAAGGAATGAAATACGTAACAGAAATCTGATAATACACATAATCATAATGCAATATAAACATAGTATAATATAATTATAGTGACACATAAACATAGTACAACAGATATCTGAACATTCAACCATCACGACGCCGCATCTTCCGGTGCCTAATCTAAAGTGTCGGGTAAGTGAGGTGCTCCAGTGCGTGATGAGTCCTAGGGCCCTCCAAAAGGGTGGACTCCTCCTGCTGCGTGGGCTGACTTGGTACAGGACCTCCGGGCATCTGCGAATAACCCTGCGCTTCCACGTTGGTCCATGACGTCAGCTCGTCGGAAATGGAGGGCGTGACGTTCCTCGTGTAGGCACCTACAATAAGAGTATTATTAGTTTCACTTAATGAAGGAGTATTTCAAAATATAATATGAATCGAATGCGGTTAAGAAAAGATGAACTGCTGGTGCCTGGTAACCTGGTGTCGGAATAAAACCGGACCCAAAAGGGATGGCTGATGCACCGGCGTGGAAATGGGACGGGCCGGGCTCGTGAAAATGAGATGGGCCGGGCTCCTGAATGAGATGGACCGCCCTCCTGAAAATGAGACGGGCCGGCGTCGAAGTTATGCCGAGAAGAAGAGGGTTCCTGAGAACGGAATGACGGTGCTGCAGGGCCAGGTTCGACGGAACCTATAAATTTTTTATAAGATAATATAATTTCAATTTATAATTTAAAAACTATGTTTCACGCATAACAAATTGCAGAAATATAGGCGAGTGCGAGGTTGGAGCCAACCTGGCTGGGACCGCGGATGCACGTCGTACGACCGAGAACATGATGAGCACCGAAGGGCGTCCCTGCAGCGCCATGCAAGGCGAGCTAGTGCTGTTGCCATCTCCCGCGCATCGAACCTAGGAGGGTTCACTTCGCACCGCCGTGCGTACCCCTCAAGTTCTGCTGCGACCTCCGCACATGTTTCGGACTATATGCATGTTACATACGAATATGAGTATGACACATGACACATAGAAAATATAGCTCAATGGAAAGTACGTACCAGCATGTGGTACCGAACCCAGCTGCGGAGCGAACATGTCTGTGATGTCAGCATCATGGTCCACAATCTCCACGAGCACCGGGTGATAACGAATGCGTGTTCTGGGTGTGTACCACTATAAGTACGGAACGTACGCTTCCTCCACGAAAGGGCCAGAGGACCCAAATGTCCTCAGCAGCACCAGCCCACTGCTCAATCCAAGGGCAACATCTTCGAGGCCCATGAATGTTCGTAAGCGAGGCCCTGGCCTTTCTTAGTCATCCAGCAATGATGTTTACAATGTCTTACTGTATACTCCCTACAGGTTAAAAAAGAAACTCCTTGTCGATAATGATACGGTTTGGAAAGTAAATCATACTTACATATGGTCACGAAGGACGGGTGGTCGGGGAATGGGGAACGTCTGCAATAATCCAAAGTGACGCATCACTCGGTTGACGGCGTATGGCTCGACAACGATGTCGTACACAAGGTGTCGCCTCGTTAACCATATGTGCTGATCACGAGTGCATAGGGACGACAACCCGCGAGGTGCAAGCCTCTGGACCTCTAGTGGACTGAATGGCGTCCATCGACACGATCAGCTCTAAGCTGATCAAATGCAAGGATGTAGTTTGGATATCCCCTGCGGACGGTGCCTGTCGCCCAACTCATCTGCATTATGATAAATATATTAGTTACAAACTCTAATATACGACAAATTTACTGTAATTGAAATATAATTTTGTTACCTTTCGCATACACCATAAGGATCCCATTGTAGGCCTATCCATCTCATCGTCCTCATCCGTGTACAGATCGTCGTCGTATGGATCTTACGCGGAAAGAGTAGGTCGTCTAATGTCGAAACGCTCATAACACCACAACATCAGCAACAAAGGGCATCCAGTAAGTGATCCGACACTACTCCTGCGTCTACAACCATCACACAACGCTCGGTAGGTCGCAGCCAACACGACAGAGCCCCAACTAAATTGGGGCATATGTGCCACGTCTATGTCAGCGATGATCTAGGCGACGCCTATCAAACGCTTGTCAACAGTGTCCTGGTACGTGCTCGTGAATAGGACCCAACCAAACAACCACAGAAGGTAGGCCTGTAGATGTCGCTGCGCTCTCCAATCCTCCGTATCTGCACTCAACGCCTCTGCTCGAAACTGCTGCAGTCATACCTTAGTAGGTCCATGGTTATTGTTGAACTGGAGTTGATCTTGTTCAGGAAGGACGTCGTGAAATCGGTGCAAGATATCATGCTTACATGTTGCTTCCACCGGAGGAGAGAAAAGCACATCCCCTGCCAGAGGGAGACCTAATAGCATGGACACATCTTGTAGAGTCGGAACCATCTCACCCACCGGTAGGTGAAACGTGTGGGTCTCTGGTCGCCAACGGTCCACTAGAGCAGTGAGTAGTGCACGGTCAGTGGGAAACCAAGGAGACCTCCTACCCCTAGGGTCCAACATCCGTGCGAGTGGTAGTAATCCACATGCCTGCAACCTACAAACAATACAAACTTGTTTCAAAACAAAGTGTAATGTGTAAGAAACAATATTTTCTGAATTAATAGGTTAGCTTGGAACCCATCCCCACTGTCCAAAAGTCGTCGAAGCTCCGTAGTCAAAGGGGATCGTAAAGATCACAGGTCTCGGAGTTAGAGCGATGCTTCGAATCAATTACCGAATCGATCAACTCCATGCCGTTAACACAAATCGACAACATTTAATAACAACATAAAATGTGACATCTTACAATATGATAAAAATAGTACATCTTAAAATATGACATAACACTTACTACATATGTTATAAATAAAATTAATACATCTTACAATACGAAATAATACATAGTATCCATGACAGAATTAAGTAGATGGTCCTTTCTTTTCATGCGGTCGTCCCTCCGCATTGGAACACGTCGCACATCCGCGCCGTCAGGTCTCGTTTCCACTACGTACAAGTTGCAAACCTTTCATAGGTGGTTACCTTCACAAACTATTTATTCTTTGCGACCCCTACGTGCCTGACTGGCATCCATGTCATTCCTGATTCGGCGCATTTTGCGATGACCCTTCATTATAACTCGTTTTCTTGGATCCGGGATCCAAGCTGGTTCTCCCTATGGTGACCGTGTGAAGTCAGAGACAACTCTCCAACCAAATAACTCACCACGCCATGTAGCCTTCACTGCTTCTTTGAAGTAGTATGGTGACACAAAATTATGGGTATCAATGTTTCCCTGAGCACAAGCGGTGAAGACACGAGAGCAGGGTAAAAGCAGCAACTTTGGCTTGTTACATGTGCACTCACATTTGTTCAATGAGGCCACAATATGTATTCCATTGTTACTTCAGCATGAGCAATGCCAAGCCCGCTCTTCCCGCGCAACAGCACCTCAAAAACTAGTTCTCTGTTACCTGTCCTCTGAACCAAATGTCTTTTACCTTTCTCACTTTTTTCTTTTATATACTCCGTGATTTTAGAGGAGTACAGTACTTGATGGTTGCAGATGTTCAACATTGCTTGAGCATACCGCTCTTGCAGATATGTTTGTGTACCACGTGTGATACTCTCAACGATAGCTACAAGTGAAAGGTTTCGTGTACCTTTCATAACCCAATTATGAACCTCTGCGAGATTAGTTGTCATTATACCATAACAGGATCCATCTCTATCTTCTATCAATGACCATTTCTCCATTGACTTCTCCTTAATCCAGTCCGAGAAACACCTCACTCTTCTTCCCCCCTTCCGCCTTCGTGTCACGTTGTGTGCTTCATTAGAAAGAGGATCCAAAGGAAGTGCCTCTGCATCATAACCTGGCAGAGCCATATCTCTTAATTCTTTCATTTAATTGCTAATTAATCTATCAAGCTCCAGTAATAGTTTATCAAATTTTGAACGTTGGTTCTGCTTGCATAGCTGCTTGAACATATTCATCAGACTTTGGCTCTTAAATTGTCGGTGAAAGTTTGTAGCCAAATGTCTAATGCACCAACGACTATGTAAATCTGGTCAAAATGCTTTGTACGTACTATTCATTTGCAACATATCAATTGCTGATAATAGACCAGCATTTCGATCATGTATGATGCAAACATCTGGCCTATTTTTAACAACAGCTCTCTTAAGCCACCGAAAGAACCACAACCAAGTTTCAGTCCTCTCGTGCTCCACAAATGCAAATGCAATTGGCACAATCTGATTCTCTCCATCAACCCCAATAACAGTAAGAATTTGCCCTTTATACTTGCCGGTCAAGAATATACCATCCACATATAGCACGGGTCGACAGTGTCTAAACGCTGCAATCATGCATCCAAATGACCAGGAAGCACGTTGAAGTACCTTGTTACCATCTGCATTGATAAAGTCGTGCCATGCAATTACAGTCCCCGTGTTTCGAGCTTGAATAACTTAAGTAATGCAGGAAGATTATGATATGAATCCTCGTAAGTGCCAAACCTTTTTTTCAATGATTTCTGTTTCGCCCTGCATGCCATATCATACGATATGTCATACTCATATCTGTTCTGTATACTATGCATGATAGCAAAGGGAGATATTGCAGTCTTTTGCACTATCTCTGAATACAGTACATCAGCAACAAATTTTGTTGTCATATTCCTATGTTTCAGAAGAGTATTTCGCAACATACATGAGTGAGGTACCACAATAGAGACAACAAATGATGTCTCATTCTTTGGTAGGTACCCATGAATACGCCACGTGCAGTCTGGAGCAATGCACTTTACATCATATGTTGTTGTGTTTGAAATTATCACCCTGAACTGCTTCTTCTCAGAACACGCCCATCGCTTCACCGCCATTTGCAAGTCCCCCTTATCACGAAACATCTGGCCCTGCCTCACTTCTACAGCATCATATTCCCAGGCTGACTTGTGACCATCATCACATGTCATGTTGTCCATATTAATCCAGTCCTCTAGCTCTTCATTACCCTCCTTCCACCCGGCCCCTGTCTCAACAAAAGTTTCATACTCATCATCATCCCTCTGCATCTCATCTACAATAACCTTATTCTCTTCTCCACAATCTACAACCATCATTTCCATCCGGCCTCCTCCCACCTTATCGTACGTCTGATTAATCTGTTCTCTGGTACTATTATTCTCAACTTCAATATTTTGCTCGGTGGTCTCACCGATTGCGAAATTGTTTGAAACATGGACATAACTTTCACCTACTTCCTCATGCCCTTCCGATGTGCTCCTTGATTCATGTGGAACAAGCAGCACGTGATCAAACTTTTTCTAAATACCCATATATACGAACTTCCGCCAACTTGTTGTGTTTTTAATCTCAAAAAGCTCCCATTTGTATACCCCTTCGTATATCTTAAGAATTAAAACTTTCACCACTAACCGATCATGTAATAGGATATTCAATAATTCTTGCAACTATTTCTACATTTCCACTCTAGGCACCTCACAGAGTCCATTAAACCAACCGTCCACATATGAAAATTCATTCAAATCTATACCATATTCACAATGTCTAATTTCTCCTTCCCCATAAAATACTCTGAATCTGACGACACGGGACATCCTAACAATAAAAAAAAAATACTTTTAGCTACCCTTTATTTACTATCTAATTTCATAATAATTCTAGCAACATAGAAATTATTTTCCATATGCTCTGTATATGTTATACATATATAATACAGATTTTATGAACGTACAAGTTAATAATATAAACAAAATCACTATCTAAATAATCATTACAAAACTAAACTTGTATTATACATAAACTATTATTCTACTTAATCTAACAAAAAAAATATTATACTTACTTCTTCTTCTTCTTCTTCTCCTCCTCCTCCTGCTTCTTCCTCTTCTTCTTCTCCCGCGAGCGCAGGCCGCCCGGCTCTCCCCGCGCGGTGCCTCCTCCTCTTCCCGCGCGCGCCTCTCTCCCGGCTCTCCCCGCTCTCCCCGCGTGCCGCCTCTTCCTCTGCCTCACCTCGCCGCCGCCGCACGCTCTCTCTCTCTCTCTCTCTCATGTAACGCGCGACGCAAATGCAGAGCGCCGGGCCAAATAGGGGGACCTATCGGTCACCCGAAAACCGACTAGCTAACCTAGTCGGTCTCCCGATTACCGACTGGCGACACAAATCGGGTCCGCCGGGGCCCGACTGGGCCAGGCCTGCGGCAGCCTGTCGGTAATTCAGTTACTGATAGGCCTTTCGTCGCCCGATAGCCCATGTGGCAGCGCACGTGACAGATAGTCGGGCATTGGAAAACCGATAGGCCATATCGTTTTTCTGGGAACCGACAGGCCCTTTATCGGTCTTCCGGGAACCGATTGACTTTTATTTTTACAATATTTCTAAATCGACCCCCATTTTTGAAATTAATAATTAGATTAGTATTATTTAACAAAAAAAAACCCCTTCTGGTGAGATATACTCGCTGTTATCGTGGTGTCGAGCATCAACGCGCCGCGTAGAGCAAGTAGGACTCGGTCGCGGACGCTCTCGAGCTTCCCAGCCCCGCTGCGCCATGGCCAGAAACCACCTGTAATGTCTCGCCTTCTTGAACCAGGGCTGTTTACATCAGGCAGTATTTAGGACATAGCCTGCCCTCACAAATAAAATCAAGTTTTTTTTGTGCATATTTGTCTTCACTCATGTACAGTAATGGACCCAGCCCAATGGTGCAGATTCGGGCCACTTACCTTGAGCAGGGCTAGGAAATACAGTGACCCATGTTAAGTTAACAGATTTAAGCCTGTACATTAGGCCGACGACTCGGGCCACGACCTATATGGGCCGAGCGTCAGGTCAGCCACTACTCATGCGCACCCGAGAAGAACTTCTCTCTCGGTCATCTATCTTGAAATTGTTTCATAGGTCATCTATCTTGAAATTGTTCCAGGCCAAACACGTTTAACCTCAGAGTTTTCTAAAGTTGAGCTACCAGAAAAAAAAGTCGCAAGTTGTTGATATGAGTATCCTGTTAATCTTATTATGCCCTGGGCCAAGGTGTCACACCACCTTACGCCGCCGTAGGCAGAGCCACCTCTCCAGTGATCACCGGCGGTCTTTATAGTGCCCAGGGGATTCCCCCCGTCACACTCGTAATTGTGGTGCTCCTCCCGAGCCCCCTTGCGTCGGTAGAGCCCGCGCCGCCGACAGAGGGCAGCTGTCTTGGCCGCCGATGGTTTAATTTCTGATTTCCTTTTAATTAATTAAATAAGTTCAATAATTTGTAGAAAATCGATAACAACTCAGAAAAAAATACAAATCTTGATCTTTTGGAATCTTTGAAAATTCTACTGTCCAGGAAAAATATAAGACACATATGTTTGGGAAATTATAATTTTTGGGCTTTATTTATTTGATTTTTAAATGGAATAAAGTTCAAAAATTGTATAAATATCAGGAAAAACTTTAAAAACACAGAAAATGCTTCTGTAATTGTGAAATGTGATTAGTAGTGAAATCATTAGAAGTTAAGCTTTATTAAGTGCATGAAACATGATTAATCACATACTTAGGATAAATTAATTATTAATTGTATTCTAAGAATAATTGCTATATCCTGCATCATGTAGACTCCAAGGTGAACGTGATAGCCGTCGAGTTTGAGCAGACTTTTACAGAGGAGGCTTCCGCAGAAGATCACATAGACCAATCACAAGGCAAGCTCCGGTGCAGTACCGTCATTTATTTCTTTATCATTATGATTGAGAGTCATGTATTGCACATTAGGTTGACAGGAATTGAATGGAACCCCAGCTGCATATGTTCTACAGTGCCTATCTTGAAAGGTATAGGTAGCTCGATGTAGATGTTATGCGGAACAACGTTATACGGTAGAAGACAAGCAGAATGATCCATGCTCGCAACTGATAGGAGTTGTTTGAAACAACCTCCCTTATGATGGACTTGTGGCTACATCATATAACATGATGATGGAAACTGGGATCAAATAAGGAGTTGTAGGTTGGCAACAGGACGTGAGTCCTGTGTGCATTAGTGCTGTCGGATCCGTGTGGCACAGCTGGTTCAGTATTGAACATACTGATCATATACTAGAATATATGGGACTCAGTAAACCTACGTAGCATGATAATTGCAAAATTGAACCTACCCTATGGTGTATGATTGGTGGCGGTCTGGGTTGGGCAGTGAGGTAACCTACAGGTACAAATCGGTTCGAATCGTTGTCGCTCTCACTCTATGAGTTTACTTGTCCTCTCTATCGCATATTATAAAGAAGTGAACAATGAGAATGAAATGACTTACTTATTACTGTGATTATTTGTTAATAGTCATGTTTGTTTAAATATAGTGCAAATTTAAGTTAGGATTTGTGAAACTAAACTTGAGCTAAAATTGAAAATAGGAATACACTAATTATAGAGAGTTTTTTCTACACTCAGACCTTTTCTGAGTCAGCCATGCATGTCTAGGAGTCGGCTGTAAACAACCTTGCTGATGCGTCAGTCTTACTGAGCTTCTTAGAAACTCACGTGCGACTTGTGGTTTTCAGGTGAAGCAGACTCCGATGGATTTAGCGGTTGTTATCATTGGGAGCAACAGCTCCCCGACCGGGGATGCATCTAGTGGGAACAGTGCGAGTGGCCGCTCTATGGTCTTTGGCTAGTGGCACCGTGTCTTTGGGCAGGACACGTGCTTTTGCTCAGTCATGTGAGTTAGAGTCTGTAACTAAGTCTTATGCTTCCGCTGTACTCGGTTTTCTAAAACAGTTGTATTTGGTACTTGGTATCTTGTAAACTCCGTCCGTCTAAT
The DNA here is from genome assembly GCA_001182835.1 of Oropetium thomaeum. Taxonomy (NCBI): domain Eukaryota; kingdom Viridiplantae; phylum Streptophyta; class Magnoliopsida; order Poales; family Poaceae; genus Oropetium; species Oropetium thomaeum. The sequence goes on along the minus strand of LFJQ01000067.1, from coordinate 756,878 downwards.
TAATAACTCATGTAATAATCTTCCCGTCTTCTAAATTGTTTTGTTTTTATCTGCCTATGATGTACCATATGTATACTCGCTTCATCGAGTATCACCCAGAATAGATCCTGGCTAGATGGGTCGTCCCTATTTTTAGGTGGTCTGTCACAGCTTTTATCAGAGCTCTTCTGGAATTGGTATGACCTTTTCAAAGGCATATTTTTGAAAACACGTGCGAGTGAGAAACGTGCCCTTAGTAGGAAGTAATTAGTATCGGGTGGCAAAGCTAACCTGTTGCGGTAAATTGTCGAGAAGACCCTGTTGTGACAGTAGCAGAGACGTTCCATGCCATGATGGTACGGGAGGTGGGTATGTTCGTTGTAACATACTACACCCCTTTGCTGCTTAAGGAGAGAAGCAGACCTCTACCATACGAGGTGTGAGATACTGGCCCTGTTGCGAAATCAGATTTTTGCAATAGTGGCGTCTTGTGTCGGTGGCGCACAAGAGATGAGTCTGTTTTTTATGACTTAGGTCTTGCAGAACCTTCTCATACCTCTGCTGCCTGAGGTGAAGTGCAGCCTGTCACCGCGCAGTGAAGGTCGGACATGTGATTTCCGTACGTGGCCTACTTTAGGTGACCCATGTGGCAATGATATGGGTTGATGACTTTAGTTTGATAAGTAATATTATGAACTGCCTGTGTTGTGATCTACTGTAGGTACGCTAACCACGAATTTCGTAAGAACGTGTAGAAACTACTGACTTGAGAGAACGATCTGCCACCGATTACCATATATTTTTGTTTTGTGAGGATGTATGGGCCGTTACAGGATTGCATTGCATTTTAACAAAATGTTAATAAAAACTCAAGCAAAGCACAAGGATTAGAAAGTGCACTATGTTAACATAAAGAAACCACTGGATTAAATCTATGGAGGAAGATTAGGGTTATCGACAATCGTTTTGCTAGGTCGACCAGTTTAGATTTTTGGAATGTTGGCATTTTATTTCCGGAAGATTTGATCATGTTTACGAATTACTATTCGACATGTTGCTTCCATGTAATGAAATGATGCCAAACTGTAGATGACGGATGACGCGGTCCACCTAGAGTTTGGTTGGATCTACACCACATCTCTGCATCGAACAGGATTTCCTGTAACGCTGTGGTGACTACTCCAATCTTTTGGTTTAACTGAACCCCCTGTGTATGTGGGAAATGGGTTCATGGAGCATGGCGAATATCCTGCGTGGTGCATGTAACTATTCCAGCAAGTACAAACCCGGTTCGAGAGTCTTGGACAGTCAGTGCTACGAGTACATGGCTAAATGACACATGTGACGCGCTGCACTGGCTCTCACCAAGTTTTTGTGGAGATCGTGTTAATGAACTGGAATGTTGTTGATGGTACTTAAGTGTCATATTTGACCGTCAAATCTCTACATAAATAATAAAAAAGAATACACTAAAATTAGGAATAGGTTTATTACTAACAAAGTTTCACAAGTTTTGGTGAATATTTGTATGCAGGTGATTTATCCAGAATTATTGAGAGAAAAAGATAAGAAAAGTATTATCCAATGAGGCATAAGAAGATCCATTGGCTATTCAACATACAAAATCTGCCCAAATACCAAAGCCCACCACGGAGAAGGGATTGAAATCCACTCAGGACAAGCCCAGAAAAAGCTAGGCCCCGCTTTGGCAGGCAGCTTCCAACCGACGTACCAAAGACAGTGCTGACCAGGCTCGGGAGTTACCGATTCCAGACGGCAGGAGAAGAGAGAAAGAGGGAGGGAAGGAAACTCACCTCAAGACACCTCCACCTATAAATAGAACCCCTCTGCTCACTCTCTAGCATCAACTCTTCACTCCACTTTTACAGTTGTGCTGCTGCATCAGAGGTTTAGGCTCTTAGGCTATAGTCCTTAGAGTTCTAGAAAGTAAGAGAGCGAGGCGGAGATTCTCCAAGGGAAGCGCCGGCCTGTCGGTGCTCTCTTGGCATAAGATGCTCCACTAAGTGGAGTCGGGGTGGTGGCCTGTCATCGCTCTGCTTCGCACTTGTATCTAGACGAAAGTTTTATTTAATCAAGTAAGTATTCGTGCACACTTTGTGAGTATATTGTCTTAGTCTGGTAAGTAGTGTTGATTCTTCGGTTGCTAGTTCACCGTATACTATTTAGCATATGCTTTAATTTAATTCCGGGCTAGATCCCTGCGCAAGTTAAAGTAGTAATAGTCTGTGTAGACGTGGTGTCTAGATAGAATATTACCTCTGAGTGGTGTGTATCCCACGGAGCTAGAGGTAGGCGGCTTGAAGTGACAGTCTTGTCCGTCCTTTGTAATCCTGACGTCCGGATACATAAGTAGCTTTTATAGTTACCGGAATCTTTTCCCTGGATTGGGAGTAAACCGGAGGCTGAAGTAAGCGAGGATAGAATAAAACTTCTTGCTTAGATTAGGATTTATCTCTTACCTTAACTCTCTATCCTTTGCCCACTTTTTAGTGAGGTTGACTAGTAGTTAGTCTACACACGTTCCCTGTGGAAATTATGATACCTTGGAATACTCTAGTGTGAAGTGCTGCAGTGGTACCTCGTGCGCTTGCGGATTTATATGTGATTGTAAGAAATACCAACAAAGGCACACCATATGCTTTGGTGCCCATCAGAGACCATAACTAGAATTGGGGTTGTACTATGGCCAACTGGCTAGATATACGGTCTCCCGGTTATATCCTCTATTAACTACCTTGTCATACTATTCACAGCATTTGCTGCTAATGTATGAAAAATGGGGCGTTATGGTGCGACTCCAGCTAGAAGCGCTGCGAGTGTACCATGAGGATTTAGAAGCTAAAGAAGATCGCATTGAGATGAGAGATGCCCAGATTGTTGAGTGATGTGTATCCCACGGACTTAGAGGTAGGCGGCTTGAAGTGACAGCCTTGTCCATCCTCTGTACTCCTCCACGTCCGGATACATAAGTAGCCTTTATAGTTACCGGAGTCTTTTTCCTAGATTGGGAGTAAACCGAAGGCCGAAGTAAGCGAGGATAAAATAAACCTTCTTGCTTAGATTAGGATTTATCTCTTAAGTTGCCTCTCTATTGTCACATCCCAAAGTTTTAATCTTTTGTCCAGATGAAAAAGAGCTCATTGGCCTTGAATTCGTTTTTGATCATTTCCTGTTTTGAGAATTGTGGGTCAGAGTTACAAAATCCCTTTTTCGATTTCGGGTAAACCCTATTTAAGCTGTTGAGAAATCTTCTGTTTTTGTAATGAACCCAACCCAATGTTTTTGCATATTAATTAACTACACTTTAAAATAGAATTTTGGAGATTTTATCAAATTTTTGGGAAAGGTTTAAACCCCTTTAAAATTCTAACAAACTTGAGCTAAGTTGAAAATCTGCAGACCTTTAGAAGCAGAATCAGGGCACCCTTCTTAAACAAAAGTTGTTCCAACTAATTCCTTTAGTACCCACAAAAAGTTTCAAAAATTTCTGAGCCAGGGAGGTCTAGTTTCCAATTGACTTAACTTGGGAAATTTTGAAATTAAACAAAAATCAAAAAAAAAAGAAAGAGGAAGAACAGGGCACCTGCCGCCCACGGCGGCCAACCACTACCATGGCCAGCCACCGGGGCAGGCGCCTGCCGGCTCCATCTCCCGCGTGCTTTCACTCCTCCGGCAAGAGAATCCCGCTCTAAGATTTTCCTCCCTCCTCTCTCTTCCTTTCTCCCTCTCTTCCTTCCCTCTCCCAGGCGCACTACCTCTGCCGCACGGCTTGCTGCCCGTCGCTCCCAATCGGCGCCGCCTCTGCCGTCCCCCTCTGTTGCGAGCCCCAATCGCTGCCCTCCTTGTTGGAGATGTTATCCACTTGTTGGAGATGTTTCTTATTATGGTCGTATCACTGAAATTGTTGAATCAAATTACTCAAATTTGGCACATGTGGTTTTGTTTAAATGTGATTCGGTGGATAGTGTACATCAAGGTAGAGGAGCTCGAAAGGATATGCGAGAACACAAGTGAATTTCAAGCATCTATTAAACAGTGGCAGCGAAGTCTTTGATGAGCCATTTATCTTAGCGACACAGGCTACACAAGTCTATTATGTGCAAGATCCTGTTGATAAGGATTGGCATTTTGTGGTTGATGCTAGTGTAAGGGACCTTTTCGATATGGAAGCAAGGATTGACGAAATTCAGGACCTGGACTGTCCATATTATCCCCTAGGTCAGAGCCTTCCAATTGAAAATCCGGTAGCCAATCCTAGTAATGATGAAGAGATTGGAAGTTAGGTTAGGACTGATATTGCTGAAATGACTATTAACCTGCCATTGGCTAGTCCAAGGTAAACTAGAGTTTTTCTGCATATATTGCTTTTTTATATACTCCAATTAATCCTTATTTTGTGCATTCATACTTTTACCTTATGGCACATGCTAAATTTTGTTGTATATATTGCAGTAATGAACCAAGAAAGACTAAGAGAAAGCAGAGTAAACATCCTAATAAGGAGTTTGAATCAAGTAAGAAGAGCAGCTTTATGGAGCTTAATCTCCCACCATCAAAGCAACAAAAGGTAAATAAGTACAATTCTGAAAAATCATGTGTTAACTACCAACATAGATAGCTGTTTTCTGTGATCATTTTAGCTTCAATTCTATGAACAGATGTGTACCCAGTGGGAAGATGAAATAAGCAATAGTGATGAAGATGGTAACTATGAAACTGAAGATACTGACGATGGGGACACAACTGACAGCGAACAAAGTGAATATGAGTATGAAGATTATGATGAAATTGAAGATTATTTACAAGAGATGGGCAAAGGTGAGTACTTAAAGCACATGAAAATAAGTTCACTGTTTTCCCTATATAAAAAAATATATATCAAGATATTTGATTTGACTTTTCTACCATACATTAGAAGGAAGAGCAAGGAAAGTTAGAGGTCCAACCAAGATGGAGCAACTATGGAAAGAACATGATGATAACAACAAGATCCAATTGAAATTCAACAAATTTGGTCAGCCATGTGGACTTAAAACTTGTAAATTAACAAATTTCATTGGCTACCTTGTTAGAGGTAAGGAGGTCTCTATGGCTGCAAAAAACTGGAGTAAAGTGGATAAGCCTGTTAAAGAAAAGCTATGGTTAACAATTCAGGTATGTGGACATGATATATATTGCTTTTAGATGAATCAAATTATAGTGTTAATTAAAAATTAAACCAAATGTAAATGTAGGGTTTCTTCAATATCAGTGATTGTTACAAGCCATGGGTGTTGAGAACTGCTAGCAAGAAATGGAAAGACTTTAAGCCTATCCTGAAGAGGAAGTACTTCAATGCTGAATTATCAAAAAGAGAAAATATCTTAAATGGTTGTGGTGCTAGAATTCCTGTTCCTCAGTGGGCCTAACCTGTATCACTGGAAGTCAACATGAGCACAGGTAGGCTGATTTCTGCAGAATTTAATTTTTTTTACTACTTTCCACACTTCTTGTCTATGCTGATAATTTTTATTCTCAACTTGGGTGCATAGAGGAAATCTAGAGAAGAATAGAGGGTAGAAGACAACAGCTTAACGCAAGCCACACCACTGGGTCAAGAAGTTATGCGGTTGTTCTTGATCAATTGGTATTTGTTGAAAGCATCTCCATGCATGTCATCTAAGTTTTCCTTTTTTTTTTTTTTGCTAGTGTTTTTCTGAACTCTGAATTTACTTGTAGGAACTAGAAAAAGGAAGGGAAGTAGGGCGTTCTGAGCTGTTTGTCGCTTCTTATATAAGGAGAAATGGACAACCAGTTCATGATTTCAGTGGTGAAAAAATAGTAAGTAGTTGCCTCATCTATATGGTGCTACATTTGTTTATTTCTTCAAACCAAATCTGATCAATTTTATATTCAGGATGAAATCAACAAAGCCTTTGAAGAGAATCCTTCTCTGGTCACACAGGATGCTCATGACGTCAATGATCTCTATTCAAAAATATTACCTAGAGGGAACAGAACAAGGCATGGCTTAGGACTTTTAGTCGATGGTGTGGGATCCAAGCGTGTATTTGAAGCTCTAGCTGAGGTACAGGAAGTAAGATGAGAATAAGAAACTTTGGAGTGTGGTGGATACTCTCATGACAAATCAAGCTAAGCTACAGCAACAATGTGATGAGTTGAAAAGTCAAATTTCTGCTCCTCAAAGGGCCATGTCTATTGATAGCAATCCTAGGGTTGGTCCATTTTCAGAAGCTCTCTAGGAAGTGGAAAACCAAGAAGATTCAGTTACACATCAGCAATTACAATCTAAGGTAAATCAAGAAGTCAAAGTACGATAAGTTCAGAAATTTTTTTGTTGTTGCTAATTAGTGTTTTCTTTAACCCTAAGGAACAAATGACTATTGTGTCACCAAATCTGCTAAAGAGCATGAAGGTTACAACATCAGGGCATCAAAAGTCAAAGGATAAGACACCTTCACTAAGCCTTGAGAAGGAAAAGAAGTATAGAAGATTTCAACCACCGCTTCATAAGACAACTGAGCTAATTGAAGTTTTTGTATTTTCACTATGATCCATCTTCCTTCGGCTCGCTCAGTTTATGATTGATCATTGATTGCTTGCAATTTTTTTTCTAGTCATCAGATTTGAATGAGGCTTGTTGTTACGGATGCCTATTGAGTCTCTTTAATTTCTGAAAATTTTTATTCCGTATCAGTGGATAGATTTTTGTTAATCTAGTTTTTAGTTTGTGACGGTCAGATTAGGTTTTGTCTGATCGCGTCACATACTGATACAGCAGTAGTGTTTCAACCATAACTCCTGTTTTAGACATCCGTTTGATGTAATTGTTTTTGGGTCTGGTTCATATTTGAATAAGCTTTGTACCTATCATGTATCAAGATTTTAGGAGCTACTGTCTAGGAACGAATTAGTTTTTAGTGACAATACAGAAATCTGTTTTCAGGATTGTATTATTGTCTTATGATCCTACAGTTTTATTGTATTATTGTCTTATGTTGTATTTGATGATATATAAAAGAATAATTAGGATTGTAATGCATTTTAGATTTGGGGAAGGGTATAACGTGTGGCATGGAAATCGGTCTGGTATTTCCAAACAGTAACATGACAGTTGCATTGGGCACCATTCAAACAACTAACATGAATGCCAAAGCCAGCGGTAGGAAGCCTCTAGCAGATGGTGTAGAGGTATTGGTCAATGTTGTGTCTAACCAAATGACATTATTGCCCCGTACACAAGGGGAGATATTGAAGCTAGGAAATGCCACTGCACGTTGCATCCCATGGCCAAGGAAAAATGTATGACTTTTAAAATTTCTCTATTCATTTGTTCTTAGATCCTATGTGCCATACTCATTAAATTCTTATTGTTGTATACAAAATGCAGATCATATGTTCTGATGTGACCTCATTGCACTCTAAGGTATGTCTATATCCTGAACAACAATAATACTAAGTTTTATACTTGAAATATAAAACATGTCTAACGCAGGTAACTAATGCGATAAGCCATATCTCACGGAGCAAAAAAGACAGTGGTACTCCATCAAAATCAGAACTGACAAAGTTTCACAATTCAAGTGGTACTTCACAATATGTAGCCGGAGACAAGTGTACAAGGAAGATCTCTGAAGAAAAATCAATGGAAGAGAAGTTTGGTAGAAAAAGTAACAAGATGCAAGGCAATTCATCGTCCCAATTTGCGGAAGAAGAGACAAGAAACTATCATATATCCACCTCTCGCTGCTAGTAAATCTGAAAGTAAGATTGTCATGATGCATATTTGCTAAAGATGTCCTGCTTGCTGTTTTGCTAGACCATGTATAAAAGTATATGATCAAAATTGCATGTGGTGGAAAATAATTTGGTCAAGGAAATTAGATTTAAAGGTGTTTGCTGAGTGCCTTAAAATATATTGGAAGCCATTTTCAACATGCCTCAAAAAGAATTTAAGGCACTGTTGAAATGCCTTTAACTTGGTTCTTTGAGGCATTTTGGTAAAATGCCTTCAAAGACATTTAGCAACGCCACTATCACCGACACTTTTTAAAATACATTTAAAAGTCTTTGAAGGCATTTTGATGACTTTTGAAGGCATTTTAAAGTGCCATGTAGGAGGTGTTGTGTTGTAGTGTCACCAACAAGCTCATCACATGGAACTTGGAATGATTCAGGCACAATTTTTATAAGATTTTTTGCTGAACATGCGCGAAGAGTGCAAGCAGGAGAGTCCATGAATTTGCAACAAGACGAGCAAATGGAAGCGTCAGATGCCGGAGCGATGCGGAGCCATAGGATCTAGTCCTTCTAGTGTTAGGGTAGTGGACAGTCGGGTGGTAGAGTATGAAGATGTATAATGTACAAACAACACTAATGTAATGTAAATTATTGACTAGTAGGGCTTGTGCTAGCACTAGGGGAAGTGTATGATGACGTAGGATGGTGGCTGTGTGACAGAAAAGGGTTGTAAGAAGTGAAATGATGTACTGTCATGATTTTGGGATGAACGAAGTTTCTTTGGTGTGTGCAAGAAACTCTGAAGTGGTAACTGTTTTCGTTCTCTCTTATTCAGAGAGCGAAGCAATGGGACACGCATATTGTAGGAAGTGTACAAGGGGAATGAGAAAAGCTGAGGAACAAATTTTGTCTCGCCTTTTTCCAATTATCCCGAGTCGCCTCTCTACGAAGGGAAATTCTGGACTTTCAATAGTCTGAGAAAGAATCCACAGGCGCAGCCTGGCCCTGATTTTTGATGCTTACCTAGTCCGGACCAGATTTACTTCTGCCCGATGCAGTGTTACTCCAACAGTTTGCTGTGGTGCTGAATAAGAAATCTTCCCTGTAACTCGAAGTTGCCTCTTAAGGTTCTTTCTTACACAAGACACCGTATGAAGCCAAAATCATCTTGGAGCGCATCCAAGAAAATACTTCCTTCATCGATGGCTTAAATACACCTATGGAAGGCGTCTGTTGACGCTCCTTAAGTACCAAATATACCGTCAACATTTCTCTAAAAATGAATAAGGACATGCATTTCATATATGTATGTTAGTTTAAAATCAATAAAGTTCCATATGTACTTGGAAAGTTTGTGCATGCAGATATTTATCATAGGAATTCAAGCATAATCTGCTCCGTGGCAAGAAAACACACTTCAGGCCAATCACAGCCTGCCACGGAGGTCCCCCATGGATCGCTGAGGTGGAGAAAACACAACTCCAACCAATCATAGGGCGCCACGGGGGCAGCACACGGATTATGGGACATCCAGAATCTTTCTTCTTCTCGGGAAGCCGGTTGAGTATAGCTGCGCTACACTCTTTCGTTAGTTTGACAACTTCTATGGTGGGCAGTGGTCGCTTGTTGCTAAGGATATCCTTGAGGTAGCGAGCGTAGGTCAGAACCTGCATCGCCTCCAGCAAGGGAATGATAATGTGGAGCCTCTATACGGCCTCAATAAAGTGAGCAAACTGCTCATCTACAGACGGCTTCCTGTTACGACTTGGGAAGGGCATGAGGTTTGTGTCAAAGAACTCATGCGGAGCAGCCTTCCCATCGCAATTCTTCTCCTTTGATGAATCGTCGGAGGGCTTGTCTTCCTTCTTTTGGGCTGGTTTAGCTGCATGGTCAGGATATGGCGAATCTCGAGTGGATTTACCACTACGATTAGTCACCGCACTAACATTTTCTAAGGAAGCATCGGGTTGCCCCGGTATCTTCCTAGAATCCATAGCAGGCAAAGAAGTGGCTAATTGAGCTAGTTGAGTTTCTAACATTATGTTAAAACTAAACTGACTCTTGAAAGAAGAAGATAAGCCATCTAACTTAGCATTAAGGTTTCTAAAGTTTTGTCGTTGGTAGCTAGCTTTTTAGTAAAGCTTTCATTAATTTTAGTCCACCCTATGACTAATATTTTAAGAGGTACTTGATTAGAATTGCCATAAAAATTGGTACCTCCTTGAGGACATTGTCCCCATTGCTGGCCTCCTTGAGGATGGTATCCGTTGGAGTAGTTGTTCCAACATACATCCTCTTGCGTCTTGGGGCAGCTATTCCCCGAATGCCCCGTATTCTCGCAGACTTCGCAAGTCATGCGTGAATCGAGCGCTTGGAGTGTACCATGGAGCTCCAGCTTGTCTTCAAGGCGCTTCATGAGGAGATCCAGATTAGCAGCGAGCATGTCCGTTTCGTTAACCGTGTGCATGCCCCTTCTTGGGTTGGAGACGATCTTTGCTCCAACTCTGGTTGGCTGCCATCTTCTCGATCAGAGCCGTCGCTTGAGAGACGGTGAGCGAGTAGAAAGCACCTCCCAAAGCAGCATTGATATGATCACGGCTGTTGGTGTTAGCCCATGAAAGAAGTTCTAGATGATGAACCAATCATTCATGCCATGGAGAGGGCAAGCCAGGAGATACTCTTGGAAGCGGTACCATGCTTCGGAGATGGACTCATCCGATGTCTACTGAAAGCTTGAGATTCTACCATGAAGGGTGTTGGTTTTGCCCATCGGGTAGAACTTAGCGAGGAACACATTGGAGCACTTCTCCCAAGTATCCACAGCTCCTTTGTTTGCGTAGGACCACTGCTTCGCTTTCCCAAGAAGAGAGAACAGGAACAATCGAAGCCTAACAGCTTCCGGCTCCACTCCCCTGACGGTGAAGGTACTGCAAATCTCAAGGAACTGTTGAAGGTGAGCATTGGCGTCCTCGTTGGCCTTCCCACAAAAATGGGCTACCCTACACCATGGTAATGAGACCCGTCTCGAGCACCAAACTTCCATCACCCATGTTAACCTCGGGCCCAATGGGCACGTGGTTAGCGGAGGGAGCGGAGTAGTCACGGAGTGTCTTCTGGGCCATGACTTCCTTAATTGGTGCTTGGCTGGTCGATGGCCTTGCAAAAGATGAGATCCGAGATGGTGTCAAGCGAGAGCGGGCCTTGCATAGAAATGCCTCAGGATCTTCAATGAAGTTTTCAGGCAAGTCGAAACTAGTCATACACTACCCTGTTTTCACACAAAGAGAAAACAGACAAGGGTAAGCCCGCTTGAGTAAAGACACTAATCATGAATATCATAGAGCACATAAATCATAATGTAATCCTGTTAAGACATCACTCCCCAGCAACAGCGCCAGAAATGCTTGTTGGTATTTTTTTTTTGACCGAAGTCAGTAGGGAAGCTCCCTACCTATATTTTTATATATATAACACTACTACAAAAACCATCAAATATACCCCTTCATCAATGCCGCATATTTCCAAACCGGTATAAATATATTTTCAATACCGGTTCCAAAGGTCCTGCCGCAAATCAATAGTTGAGCCTGAAGAACCGGTACTGAAAACGGGATATCAGTGCCGGTTCACAACAAGAACCGGCACTGAAAGTGCCGCAAAGTATCAATACCGGTTCGTAAAGGAACCGGCACTGATATCTTATCTTCAGTACCGGTTTCTGTTATGAACCGGTATAGATAATGTACAGAGTATATAAACGGTGCTTCTTCCTCCTCCAAACCGAGGAGGTCATTGCTGGTCGGGGACAGGAGCTAGCTACATTGTTGCGGGTGGATAATTGAAAATCCGGAAGAAATCAACCTACCTAAAACTGTCTACGGTTAGTGAAGCGCTCTTCCTGCTTATTTCAATGACTTTTGCTCTCTAAGCTTAGCACCCGGTTTTAAACTCTACGTTTAGTGGATTGAGCTCTCTGCGGTTAGTGAACCTATCTTAGTGCTTGCTCTGTACTCTCGAAGGTTACTTACATTGGAAGATTGATCTATATTACTCTCTAAGATTGCTCATTAATTGAAGATTGCTTTATCACGATGTTGCTCAAGTTGACTGAATTGGTAGTCCTCTAATTTTTTATTAATATATATATGTCCTTCATGTATATTTTTGCTGTTCAACTTTTAGCTCGATCTCTTGCACCGTGGCCCTGATAAAATAAGGCTACAAAGGCTATAGCTGTTCAACTTTGTAATTTCAACTTATAGCTGTTCAACATTGCTGTTCAACTTTTAGCTCGATCTTATGTAATTTCCACGATGAATAATTGATCAATTATATATATGTATATGTATATATATAATTGATTTTTTTATGATGCTAATAATTCTAATGTACCAGATGGATCGATCGTGGATGTATGATGGTAGCACTCTTACTAAACGCTTCCTCGTTGGATTGGAAACTTTTTTGAAAGCCGCCACAACATACAAGAAGCCAAAAAACAAGTCTGACATTCATTATATATGTTGTCCGTGTCGTGATTGTAAAAACTTGAAGAAGTTTTCAGATATAGAAGAGATTCGTACACACTTGATTACAAGGGGTTTTATGTATGGATATTTATGTTGGACTAAACATGGTGAAGTTGAGGAGGATTTGCAAGCGAATAATCCTACTACATATTGGTCAGACATGGATAGCGAGTATGTGACAGTAGAGAGGCAAAATGATATTGATGACCTAGATGAAACGTTGCACAATGATATTGATGTCCTAGATGAAACGTTGCACGATGATGTTGATGACCTTGATGAAATGTTGCGTAATGTGGGGGATGCTTTCTCTAGTGAAAGTGAATATCAAAAGCTCTTAAAGATGAAAGAAGACTATGAGACACCCATGTACTTGGGTTGCAAGAAAGAATACAACAAGTTGCATGTTGTTCTCACATTGCTGCAAATGAAGCTAAGCAACAGTTGGTCCGATAAAAGTTTTACTGTATTATTACAATTTTTGAAGGATTTCCTTCCTACCAATGTTATGCCTCAAAACACATATCAAGCTAAGAAGATTGTTTGTCCATTAGGACTGGAAATGGAAAAAATACATGCATGTCGGAATGACTGCATGTTATTTCGCAAAGACGATGCAAATTTGGAGGAATGTCGTGTTTGTGGTTCATCGCGCTACAAGTCCAACAGTGAACATATTGATGGAGATGATGTGGGTGAGAACAATAGGGCTAAAAGAACACCTGCTAAAGTTGCTTGGTATTTTCCAATAGTACCTCGTCTAAAGCGGTTATTTGCTAACAAAGCAAATGCTGAGTTGATGCAATGGCACGAGAAAGAGCGCAAGAAAGATGGAAAGCTTCGACACCCGGCTGATGAAATTCAATGGAGGAACTTTGACAACAAATACAAGAACTTTAAAGCTGAATTAAGGAATATTAGATTGGGGTTGAGTACAGATGGGATGAATCCATTTGGAGACACAGGACACACACATAGTACTTGGCCTGTGACACTATGTATCTACAATCTTCCATCATGGCTGTGTATGAAGCGTAAGTTTCTTATGATGCCTTTGCTGATAAGCGGACCGACTCAAGTCGGTAATGACATTGATGTATATCTAAAACCATTGGTTGATGATCTTCTTGTACTATGGAACGATGGTGTACGAGTATGGGATGAGTACAAAAAAGAGATTTTTACTCTACATGCTATGCTTTTTGTAACGATCCAAGATTTGCCGGCTCTTGGTAGCATATCAGGCCAACTCACAAAAGGATACAATGGGTGCATATGGTGTATGGATGAAACTGGTGGCATATGGTTAAAAAACTGTAAGAAAGTGGTATACATGAGTCATCGTAGGTTTCTACGTGCAGACCACCCATATAGAAGAAATAGAACAGCTTTTGATGGCACAATCGAGAATCGTCAAGCTCCTAAGGTTCGTGATGGGAAACAAGTATTCAAGATGGTACAAAATCTGAAGGTTGTCCTTGGAAAGGGAAAAGGAAGTACAAAGGCTCCACCTGATAGTTTGTTCAAAAAGAGATCAATATTTTGGAACCTTCCGTATTGGAAAGACTTAATGGTCCGTCATGTAATTGATGTCATGCACGTGGAGAAGAACGTATGTGAGGCAGTGGTTGGTACCTTGCTTAACATACCTGGCAAGACAAAAGACACACTGAAAGCACGTTTGGACCTAGAGGATATGAAACTCAGAAAGGATCTCCATCATACAGTTCTCGAAAATGGGTCAAAGAAACTTCCAACAGCTTGCTACACCCTTAGTAAACAAGAAAAGATGAGCCTATGCGGTTGCTTGCATGGGATCAAAGTTCCAACTGGTTACTCTGCGAATGTCAAGAGACTGGTGAACATGAATACACTTAAGTTCCGCTTCAAGAAGTCCCATGATTGTCACATGATGATGGTTCAACTACTGGTTGTTGCAATTAGAGGTATTCTACCAGACAAGGTCCGAGATACAATAATAAAACTTTGCTCATTTTTCAATGCAATCTCTCAGAAGGTCATTGATCCGAGGAAGCTAACAAAGTTACAGGACGATTTGATCAACACTATGTGCAACCTCGAGACTATTTTTCCTCCGTCCTTTTTTGACTCAATGCCGCATCTTCTCACGCACATTGTTCATGAGATGAAATACCTTGGTCCTGTGTTTTTGCATCAGATGTATCCGTTTGAAAGATTCATGACGGTTCTCAAAAAGTATGTTCGTAACCGAGGTCGTCCAGAAGGTTCCATGGCACAAGGCTGGGCAACAGAGGAGGTTATTGAGTTTGCTATTGACTATATGGATTTAAAATCAATTGGTTTGCCGATATCAAGACATGAGGGCCGACTAAAAGGGAAAGGAACACGAGGACACAAAACAGTCAATGTCAACGACTATGTTTCATTCATCCAAGCACATTTTTGCATTCTTCAACAGTCCGTAGTGGTGGGCCCATATGTCAACAAGCACGTACAAATGCTACGGACCAAAAATCCAAAAAAGTCAGAGGACTCGATTGCAAAGGAACACAGAGATAATTTCGGCACTTGGCTGCGATTACATATGATGGAAATAGTTCACAACGATGAGAAGAGTGCAGATGAGGTACTATTGGAAATGCTAGCTAACGGGCCGTCAACTATGATCCATACATATCAAGCGTATGACATTAACGGCTATACATTTTACACAAGGACGCAAGACACCAAAAGCTGTAACCAAAATAGCGGTGTTCGCATTGATGCCTATGATTGTGATGGGAAAAAGGAGACCTACTATGGCTTCATAGACGAGATATGGGAACTTCAGTACGGAGAAAAATTAAAGGTCCCTCTGTTTCGTTGTCAATGGGTTGTACTACCACATGGACTAAAGATCGACAAGTACGGTATGACAATCATCGATTTCAAATTTGTCGGCTATAGAGAACAACCATTTGTGCTTGCCAAAGATGTCACACAGGTCTTCTATGTTAAGGATCCAAATCCTTGTAACAAAGAGGAGCGCCATATCGTTCTACAAGGAAAAAGAAATATTGTTGGTGTCGAGGATGTTATCGATGAGGAAGACTACAATCAATTCGATGACCTACCTCCATTCGGAGAGAATATCGTCCTCCCCCTCATTGACGACAGTGAGGAACCTACGTACATACGTCGTGATCATGACGAAGCTATCATTATTAGATGAAAGAAACAAGTTTTCATGTAATATTTAACTAACTATTATACTACTTGTATCCAAAGTATGATACGAATAACAGAGTTTTGTGTGAAAATCAACGGACATAATTTATGAAAATAGATTACAAATTTAAGAGAAGCAGGTACAAGATTATTTTGTTACAATTCCACAACGAAGTAACAGACATGACAAACACATTGTTTACATATGGAAACCTACGCTCGCCAAAACAAGGCACGTGCAAGTTGATCCCGAAAAGCGTTCATACTTATCTCTTCATCTCCAAGTTGGCTACTCATACGACGTCCTGCTGAGGATGAGGCTGCTTGTGGCCTATAGTACTCATCGTTATCAAACATATCAAACGCTCTATCATGTTCAGTAGTTTGTCTAATAAAATTATGCAATGCTATGCATGCCAATATAATTTTGGTTTGCTTCTCCATTGGGTAACTCGGTAGGTCGTACAAAATCCTCCACTTCTCCTTCAGCACTCCAAATGCGCGCTCGATGACATTTCGTAGTGACGAATGCGCGAAGTTGAATACCTCTTTCTCCCCCTTAGGTCGCGGATAAGGCTGCAAACCCGGGACATAGTACTTCGTCCCCTTGTACGGTGCCAGATACCCAGGACGGTTTGGGTACCCTGAATCCACTAAGTAATACTTTCCTGCAGAATAGTTAAAAGAACGGTCATTGCAAATTTGTTGGATTACGTACATATGCGTACTTGCCAAGAAAAACTAACGACTGTACCTGGAGGTGGGTGTGGAAACTTGTCTCCATATTTGTTGATTGCATCATTAAACACTCTCATGTCATGTACCGACCCCGGCCAGCCGGCAACAACAAATGTGAATCTCATATCAAAGTCACAAACGGCCAGCACATTCTGAGATGTGTACCCATGTCTACCCGTATGCTGCACGACATTCGCTGCTGGGACTTCCACAGGTATGTGTGTTCCATCCAACGCGCCTATGCAGTCATTAAACAAAGGACTGAACCGACGTTGCTGTAACCTTGTATGCACCGTCCTGAACTGCGGATCCACAGGCTTAATAATATCTGCAGCAAGCCTATTCATAGTATGAAGAACTTTCGTGAATGTCCGACTAACTGTCTCTGTTGACCGAACAAACCTATTTTTTGCTTGGCGTACCGATTGCGGTGCTCCAACCATCCATAAGAACATCCCCAAAGCCTCAACGCTGGACATTTTGCTACTCGACTTAAGGCCGTACCTCTCAACTAGCAACGTATGAAGGTTGTCAAACAAATATCTTTCCATTCTAAACATGTCGTAGCAATCTGACGGATCGTCAAGAGTTATTTGTACCCATTGTAATCCACTAAGTACCGGTTGTCTCGGATCGGACTTGTTCATGTAAGTTTCATAATAATACGTACCGACCATACATGTGGCTAACATGAGGTCATTTGTTTGTTGAGTGGCGCAAAGTATCCGCGCGTACACTTCATCTTCATCTTCGTCGTCATCACTTTCGCTGGCGTTGCCTTCCGCGTTCAATGTCGCGGCATGAAACAGACTCAACTCTTGCTGCTCCTACGAAAACTCACATACTCGTCAGCAACAATTCAAATACCAAAACCATACGTGGTTAACACAACAAGACAACACGCTTAATAGCAGCACAACAAATGTAATATGCAATACAACGCACAAACCAAACATCATCAATGGGTTCACATGTCACACACAATGTTCCCTACGAATTCACACATCCTAAGGCAGAAATAGACTACAACAGATTCTGCATCTCAGCGCGTCGCTTCAGCCATGCCAACCGGATGGAGTTAGTTTCAATGTCACAGAACCAGAATCTAATCGACTTATTCTCAAACAAAACAGTTGCAGGAAAGAACAATGGATCGTCCTCGGCGACTCCGCACTCCTTAAGCAGCTCCTTACACCTTTTCAAGGATGCATGCGTATTGTTCTGCTCCATGGCCGACGTAGTCGCGGCAGAGCTCGCGGAAAGTTTGTTAACAAGTTTCTCCATAAGGCCGACCATTGGGCTCTTTGTCTTCCTATGTGGCCATGCAGCTGTGCTCTGGCCGCTCGATCGCTTGCGCCCGCTGCTTGTGGTCTGACTCGGAGCGGACTCAATCAGTTCTTCGTCTTCGCCACGTGCATCGTCGTCTTCCTGGTCCTCCTCCCCAGGGATGCGTGAGGTGGACCCATCCACAGTTACACCATGGAACATCTCCTCCAGCTGAGGTAGGTACACGGGAGGTCCCTGCTGCAGCTTCCTCCATTCTGATCGTCCCTGCGCGACAACATAATGTTTGTACGGGATGCAGAGTTGGAAACGATTCAACGGACGACAACGAAATGACGTACCTCCGTATGTTTCCTCCAGAAGGCATCAGGGGCGATGACAGTCCCGTTAGGTGCACGTCCCAAACCTGTCTGCTTCTGCAGCCAGCACCAGAATGTGTACAAGCCCTTCAATTGACCGATTCTGTTCCTCAGTTGAGTCCTGTCATGTCTAAGTCCAGTGGCCATGTAGTACTTATCGGTGATTATCTTGTAGCCACGGGCAGACATGGTGCCGTTCACACAGGTACCTGTCCGTATTTGCTCAACGCACAACTCGCAAAGAATTAGAGTATGCTGGACCGTCCACTTAGCCTTGTGGGTTCGCATCTATGAACGGTCAAGCAATATTGGACACATCAATGACTCCACTACAAGTATTAGAGGTGCTGGCAGATATGTTTGAAGCAATGAGGGAGCAGGAACGACTTACAGAGGATTCCGCAGCGCCGACAGGTTCGTCCATCGGTTCAGAGAACGAGTCGTAGCCGTGGTGGGGAAGCACGTCGTCCGGCGTAGGCCCTCCAATGTCATCGTTGTGGAAGCGAGGAGACGAGAGGCCACGACCGCGTCGACGGTTACCTCTCCGGCTACCACCTGCGCCGTCGCCATCCATCAATACGAACCGGGAGTGGGCAACTGAGGCCGGCGGAGGGTTGGGCTCTGGTGCAGAGCCGGTGCTCGAAGAAGTGCGTTGCGCGCCGACGGCAGGCGACGGCGGCAGCTCCAACGGGTGCGGCGGCAAATCAGGGAGTGCCTCGGCCACAGTTACGAAGGGGGAGGACGGACAATGCAGCGAATCACCGGCGCCGCCGTCCGTGAGGGGGCCCCGAGCGGGGACCGGCGGTGGCGCCCTCACTGGCGCCGGTGCGAAGACGGACGACGCGGCCGCCGGATCCGGCCTCACGGATGAAGTCTCCGACTTCAAGGCCGAAGAAGGCGCCGGAGGAGATGCGGCGCGACGCGCAACGTGGGGCGGCAACGGCGGCGCGGAGGAACGACGAGGAGGGGCCTGCTGGCGGCGGCGGAGCCGGATGGGGGCGCGGCGGCGGCGGGCACTCGGGTGGAGGCGCCGAGCGGATAAGGCTGCCGTCCACAACAACGAGCGTGCGTACGAGGGCATCGATGTCCGTCGCGGTCCATAGTGGGCTAACCTTCCCTTTGCCTCCCGCCCACGCTCGCGTGGAACTGTAGCTCAAGGCTCATCAATGCCGGTTCCAATAAGAACCGACACTGATACAAATATCAATGCCGGTTCCCAAGAAGAACCGGCATTGATAGAGAAGTATCAGTGCCGGTTACAAATTGGAACCGGCACTGATACTCCCCAATATCAATGCCGGTTCCAATTTGGAACCGGCACTGATACTTCTCTATCAATGCCGGTTCTTCTTGGGAACCAGCATTGATATTCCCCAGTATCAATGCCGGTTCCAATTTGGAACCGGCACTGATACTTCTCTATCAATGCCGGTTCTGTTGGGGAACGGGCATTGATATTCCTCTATCAATGCCGGTTTTACTAGAACCGGCATTGATAGAGTAGTATCAGTGCCGGTTCTTTTTAGAACCGGCATTGATGTTGTTTTTTCATCAAAAGTTATAAGACGCGCCCGCGCCCGTTCCTCACTTTCACCGAAACAAAGTCGATCACTCCGCGCCTCTTCCTGTTCCTGCCGGCAACCCTGCTGCTGTTACCCGCCGCCGCCGACGATCCTGCTCGCGGCCGCCTCCGACGCTCCCGCTCTCATCCGCCGCCTTTGCCGCACACGCCGCCGCCTCTACCACCCGCGCAGCCGCCGGCCCTGCCACCTCTGCCGCTCGCGCCCGCTGTCCCTGCTGCGCACTCTCGGCCGCCGGCGACCCTACGGCTCTATCCCACCGCCGCACGCTAACGCTCGCGGCCGCCGCGTCTGCCGGTGAGATTTCTTTTTTTACCAGCACATTGGGATAAGGAGGTCGCGATCGTTGGGAAAAGGTCATCGGGCGTTTATGAGTCAATTTCGATCATTTTGAGCCCTTGTTTCACCACAGTGTATAGTGTATACTTGGACCAGATGTAAAGCTGTTGCCTTGTGACCATGAGCTTTTTAGGTTTCAGTGCAAAGATTGGATTACTTTTAGGTTCAATTGTGATGAATGGGACGATTGATTACTTTTAGGTTGTATTTAAGCAATGCTTCATCAGAAATCCATTCTAAAACCTCATTCATAGCACATGCTGCAACAGGGGGCTTATAGCCTGGGAAAACAGTACTTGTGAAGTATAGTGCTTGTGAAGTATAGTGCTTGTGAAGTCCTGGATATAGCCTTGTCAAGTCCTCGATGTAAGTCCTTGTAGTATAGATTACCTCACAAACCTTTTAGTCCTCGATGTAAGTCCTTGTAGTATAGTCCACAGTTGGTAGTATAGTGCTTTGTGGCATGTCCTGTTGTTAAGTTGCTCATACAAAATTAATGGTTCATACTTTTGTGTAAATAAACAAACTCATGTTTCATTTGTTGTAGGAATGCCACGTAAAACACGAGTACCCCAACCCATCGAGGGTCCAGATCATGAGCTACATGAAGCCACTGGGGATGATCGGATGGATAGGCCAAGTCAGCACCCCTTGCAACATATTGAAGCGCCAGATGGAGAGTACAGTGATGAGGATGTACATGGAAGCCCAAGTGATTACCTCAACTTCGAGCAAGGTACAATTGCAAATGAAGGTGGTGATGGAGAGGATCAGGGG
The DNA here is from genome assembly GCA_001182835.1 of Oropetium thomaeum. Lineage (NCBI taxonomy): Eukaryota > Viridiplantae > Streptophyta > Magnoliopsida > Poales > Poaceae > Oropetium > Oropetium thomaeum. Next base: position 736,343 of record LFJQ01000067.1, on the reverse strand, counting down.
GGAAGAGGACGTGATGGTGATGAAGAGGGTCATCACAATGAGAGCCTAACCACACAAATCAAGTGTGGGCGTGGTCCGAGCAAACTCCCTGATGGGCATTTCACCATCACACATGTCCACCAAAACGGGGAACCCCTTGAACCTAAGCGTGCGGCAACTCTATGGAAGACAACAATTGGAAAGCTCGTAAGAGACCATGTGGCCATAACTTATCGATTTTGGAGGAAAGATGAAAGTGTCGATAAGTATGCAGTGCCCAAAAGTGTTAAAGAGTTTCTATGGCAACAGCTGATGGACAAGTTTGAGTTCCCGACTGGATGTGACATGGAGGTAGTGAAGCAGAGGGCCCTTTCCTCATGTGCCCTTTGTTTCAAAACATTTAAGGGTACATTATACAGAAAAGTTCACTTGCAAGGTCTCACACCAGATTGGAATCAATATCCAGCAGTGAAACCTTTTTGGAATGCATTCATAAAGTATAAGGAATCGGAGGAAGCTAAAGCCGTCAGTCAGAAAAACAAGACAAATGCAAAGAAGAACCTGTATCCCCATCGAACAGGATCACGGGGCTACGCAGGCAAAGAAAGCCAATTTGAAATGATGGAAGAAGAGGTAATCCGCTTGGGTGGTACTCCAGTGACGCTTAACTGGAGCCCTCGATGTAAGAGGTTTTTGTGGGCTAGAGGAGTTACTTTATCACCCGAGGGAGAATTAATCTTCAAGGACGAGCGGGATAAACGTCTAGCTGAACTTTTAGCAAAAGCCAACACTGAATCTTCGGAGGGTACTTTCAAGCCGCATAGGGATTACGATGAGCTAACCTATGCATTGGGCAATAAGGAGCATCCAGGCCGTACAAGAGCCTTTGGTAATAAGTCTTGGAAGATTGCAATGCAATCAAACGCTGATAGCTATAGGAGAAGAAGGAACACAGATGATGATATCATGCTCATATTAGAAAATGAGAGGCGAAAGACAGCTGAGATGATACAACAGGAAATAGCCAAAGCTAGAAGCGACTGGGAAAGGCAATCAAATGCTACAAGTCAAATCGGCAACCGGAGTAGTTGTGCATCAACACCATTGGTAGAAGAGGACAATGCTCATTATGCCATTGATGACCTTAAAGAGAGTGCACCATGCAAGTTGGTTTCGTCTCTATTGGGTGACCCGATTATGGTGGGTTCTGGGTTGGCCGAGCCTGCGGATGAAGGGACTACCTTCAATGGTCAGCCGATACCAAAAGGGTATGCAATGGTACATTTGGACAGTGTAACCCTGGCTGGCCGTAAATTCAAACTGGAATTCCCTGGACAAACGGGTGAAGTTATGCTTAAAAAGAATGTTGGCTCATACGTGTTGTGGCGAAAGCGTGACATCGTGTTTGGTGACTTGGACTCTGATAGTAATTCAAGCTCCGCACATTTGCCGCACGAACCAAGCCAAGATGAAATGCCGCAACAACAACCATCACCCAAGAGCCTAGACGACGCCGAGCAGGCAGATTCATCACATCAGCAGTTGTCACCCGAGAGGCTAGAGGCAACCAATGTGGCAACCTCATCACAACCGTCGCCTAAGAGGTTAGGGGTGACAAGAGCAGCAACATCATTACAACACCAACCGTCCCCCAAGAGGTTAGCCGTACAAAAGCGACCAGCTTCCCAAATGCAACAAGGAAGACTGGGAAGGCCCACTATGTCACCACAGCAAGGCAAGAAACCTCATTCAGCACGACCTAAGAAAGCACAACCTAAGCTATCTTATGAGAAGACCGATGAGGAACTTAATGAATCGGTGCGTGCTGATGTCACAAAGTTTTTTGAGAAGCCAACAATTCCTGAGAGGACAGAGGCCGATCGACAGAACGAAGTTAGCTTTCTACGAACGTTGAGCAAGCCTCCTCGAGGTTCACCAACTAACTTTGCACGCATAATATATAAAAAGTCTTGTAGGCAACGGTCAAATGAGATTCTAGAGCAGAGAAGCAAAGAGCAAAATCTTGATGAATTTCTTGCCAGTGCTGGAATAACAAAAGATCAATATATGGATGAATCGAGGATCGAAGTTGCCAAGCCTACTACCCGTAAGAGTTTTGTTCTTGGTGAACCAATGGTTGATGAATTTTTGTTTGATGAAAGCACGCAAACACGGAATTTCCATAGCTGGTACATGGAACAAGCAAAAGATGGTACAGAGATGTTTGCATTTCGATACAGACACAAAGATTTTTTACATGGTGATGGTGAGGAGTATGTCTTCTGGGATGAAGTGTATCAATTATTGCAAGGAGACGCTCTTGGAGCTCAACTCATCTGTTTGTGGGCATTGTAAGTCACGTCTTTGTCTAGTTCTCAGTACATTTTGATGCACCCTATCTACCTAATCTTAATTATTTTGGTTTTTTGTAGAATGATTTTAAAAATGTGTGAGGACAAGAAAATTGAAGATACTGCCATAATGGACCCATTGCGTGTCAACGAAACCATGGTATCTTCTCAGCCGAAAGAGACAGAGGAATACATATTCGGCTTTCTCTTGACATTACAAAACAAAAACAAAATTTTACTACCTTACAATTTTGGTATGTGTTCATCACTTATGAATAACTGTTATATACACACGTCACTTTGTTTATTACTTATGAATAACCATTTGCTATGATTCTTTTGTCTTTTGTAGTTTCCATTGGGCCCTTTTTTCGATTGACATAGCGAATAGCAAGGTCATTGTCAGTGACTCCAAAAGGAGACCAGAAACAGATTGGAAGAGTCTCAAAGATGTCTTACAAAGGTAAATTCATTGTTTTGTTTTTTATTTATTATATCATGAACACTAATTATAACTTCTAAGAATATATGTACAGGGTGTATCGCAGATATGTTAAGGCTAATGGGAGGTGCCTTCCATTCACAAAAGATCTCCGATTCGAAATGAACTTGAATTGTAGGAGACAACCTGATGGAAACAATCAGTGTGGCTTCTATGTATGTCTCAATATGATTGAACCTGTTAAAGAAGCTATGTATTCGTCCATCCATCCGAAGGACTATGCAAACTTCACAGTTGACGTAAGACAAACATCATGTTTAAACAACTTTCAATTTGCACATGTGAAAAGTGATTGACTTTGATTACTGAAATTGCAGGTAAATGATCGAACCGAAGGAATCTCACCACAAAGAATTCTAGCAGTTCAGGAACAACTTCTAGGATTTATCAATCAACATGTCATTTCAGATTCCGGTGTCTTTCATGTGTCCACAGATGGCCAACAACAATCAAAATCTATGCTACAGTCTTCTAAAAGATCTACGCCAGCATCTTCAAAATACAAGAAGCGTATTTAAGTTGCATCACTTAGTTGCAAAAAAGGTTGTGAGGCCTATGTTGTGTGAGAGTTTTTGTTGCTCCTGGTGTTTGTATGTAAGACTTTGTATATAGTACATGTGTTCATCAAAAAATGTTTGTATGTAAGACTTTGTATATAGTACATGTGTTCATCAAAAAATGTTTCTGAGATTTATAGCTGCTACTAATTTCTGTGACTACTATCTATGTTTATGTTATGATGATGATACTTTCAGATGTCAATAGTGATGCTACTGCCAATTTGAATTTTTAACTTTTATCATGGAACAAACCATCAATACCGGTTCTTAACAACAACAGGCACTAATAAATAGTACTCAGTGTCTGTCGTAGGAATGAACCGGTACTGATGTTTAACTATCAGTACCGGTTCCAGATATGAACCGGTACTGATACCTAACTATCAGTACCGGTTCATAACTGGAACCGGTACTGATAGTTAAACATCAGTACCGGTTCATTCCTGGAACCGGTACTGATAGTTATTTATCAGTACCGGTTCCCTTTGTCAACCGGTATTGATAATTTGAGTTTCAGTACCGGTTCATGTTGTGAACCGATATTGATGACCTGCTTATCAGTATCGGTTCTATACCGGCATAGATAAGGCAATATTATCAGTATCGACATATTGCTGCCGACACAAAAACCGGTATTGATGAAAGTTATGAACCGGTAGTGATGAGTCTTTTTGTAGTAGTGTAACAAGAAGGTTTATGTACAGGTTACAAGGCTGTAAGCCCAAAATCAGACCCTAATGGAGAGCATCAATGGAAATTACATATAAAAGAGTCTATCTTGTCTTTAACTACTGGTTTAGCCCGCAGGGCCACCAGTTCAAGCTCCGCTTTGAAAGTCCTCTTCCAACCTGTTACCGAAGCCTGTTGGTTGTCAAAAATGATTTCATTTCTCTGCTTCCAAAGCGCCCAACAGCCAACAATTAACACTTCTCTGAAAATCCGAGATTGAAAATCCCGTCGCGCCGCAGCTAACATTCTGTCAGGTGTGAGGGTCATATTCCAGTGGAGTCCAAGCAAGTTCCAACAAGAGGTGCTAAATGAACAGTCAAAAAACAGATGCAGCACTGTCTCATCACAAAGCTGAGGGCAAAGAATACAGGTATAACTTGGTAATATCATATTTTTCCGACGAAGAAGCGCCCTCGTGTTCAATCTGTCTCTAAGCAGCAACCAAAAGAAAAACTTCAATCTGCTCCGACAACAGGATTTCCATAACCAAGCAAACCAGGGAGAGGCATTGATCGTCCCAAGTGATTTTTGATAGGCTTTGTGAGAAGAGAATATAGCATTTCCCCACAAGTATGACCAGCTATCATGAAGGGCAGCATCAAGTTGAAAATGTTGGAGTTCATTTTGCAAAGAAATCAACTGAGTTGATGCCGTCAGGGACAATGGTAGCCAAAACAAGTGATGGATCTCTGATTGCAGGAATGAGAACACTGAGATGCGTTTGTCTCGCGCAAAGGAGAAAAGCTCTGGGTATTTCCATTTGAGAACACCTGCATCCCAAGTGTTATCCCAGAAGCAGACCGATTTTCCATTCCATACCATGCAAGAAGAGATCATAAAAAATTCTCAGCCAGGCTGATAACCGCCTTCCACCAGAAAGAGCCCTTTGACTGACAAGCATGAGGAGGCGTAGGGCGATGATATAAGTGGCGCCAAGTCAACTGCACCCAAGGAAGATCAGCATGATTATAGAACTTGTGCAAGAACTTTAAAAGAAGAGCCTTGTTGTGAGCACGTAAGTTGATGACGCCCAAACCCCCTTGCTGCTTTGGGCGACATGCTTTAGTCCAGGCCACAAGACAGGATCCTTTTTTATTGATATCACCCCCATCCCATAAGCAATGTTTTCGATATCTATCAATTTGTTCAAGTATGGACACTGGAATCTTCAAAGTGCACATATAAAAAGTTGGCAGAGCTGAGAGCACCGAGTTAACCATAACTAATCTGCCCGAATAGCTTAACAACCTGTTGAGACCCATGAGCCTTTTCTCAATGCGAGTTAGGATTGGGGCAAAATCGGTGACTGAGGGTTTTGTGGTACCCAGCGGAAGACCTAAGTATGTGAATGGCATGGTGCCAACCTGACAGCCCATCGTGTTCGCCAAGTGGACTACACGATCATGCTCCATATTGATGGGTACCAAAAAAGACTTGCTAAAGTTTACTTGTAGGCCAGTGGAATCCGCAAAAGTCCGAAAGAGGGCTTTGAGAACCAGCAATTGCCGTGCATCACCAGGTAAAATGATTAAAGTGTCATCCGCATATTGTACAATCGGATAATCACCACCAAAGTGTGGGCCAAGAGGGTGCTGCAGAAGATTTCTATTAGCAGCCTCATTAACCACAGACTGTAATATGTCAGCCGCCATAACAAACAGGAGCGGCGAGAGAGGGTCGCCCTGCCTTACTCCCCTTTTGCACTTGAAAGATTTACCAGGAACCCCATTTAGAAGAACCGAAGATGAACCAGATGTAAGGATCTGTCGTATCCATGAAACCCAGGTTGAGCTGAATCCTTTAGCCTCAAACATTGATAGGATCACCTGATGTTCAACTTTGTCAAAAGCTTTTTCAAAGTCCAGTTTCAGAATGACTATTTCTTTTTTGGATTTATGGCATAGAAAAAGAAATTGATAAGCCCAGGCTAAACAATCTTGTATCGTTCTACCACGGATGAAGCCGTATTGGTTTGTGTGAATCACAGAAAGTATAACCGTTTGCAGCCTGGAAGCAATCAACTTTGTCAATAGCTTGAGAGCTGAATTCAACAACGATATGGGCCGATAGTCATTGACAGTCTGGGGGTTCTCCTTCTTGGGGATGAGGGTTATGAATGAACCATTGATACTGGATATGTCAAGATGACCTGAGATAAAATCAGAACATAGTCGCTTAAAATCTGTAGAAATTATAGACCAACACTTCTTCATAAACGCCCCATTAAAACCATCCGGACCAGGGGCATGATCACTCGGCATGTCTTGGAGGGCCAAAGAAATTTCTGTATCTGTGAAGGGCGAGTCCATTACTGGAAGAGGTTGCTGCTGAATTATCTCCGAGAGCGGGAAAAAAATGCCATTAAATTCAGAAACCCCCAAACGCTCCTTAAAGGAAACCCATAATTCATGGGCCTTAAGATGATGATCAAATAATACCGACCTATCAGGGAGAGAAAGAGAGGTAATTTTATTGGCCCTATGTTTCATGGTAGCAACTGCATGAAAGAATTTAGTGTTCTCATCTCCAAACCTGGCCCATCGTACCGTTGCTCGCTGCTTCCAATAGATGCGTTTGGCAGTCAAGAGAGCGAGCAAGCGTCGTTTCAAAATTTTCCGAAAGTTGGCTCAATGCGTGACAGCAGTCTTTGATTTTCTAGTCCATCGAGCAGCGCAATGACCCAGCTGCAATTGTTGATGTTCTTATTCAGTTGAGATAGACTCCTACTCCATTTTTTGAGACCAGCCCGAACTTGCTTGAATTTAACAGAGAGGGTCTTAGCTGCATTGCTGTAATAGGCAGTAGAATTCCAATGCAGATCCACTACTGCAAGAAAATCAGCAAAGTCTAACCAGAAGTTTTCAAACCGAAAGATATTACTTTTGGGCATAGCAGTACCAATTCTAACTAGAAAAGGTATATGATCAGAGATTGGTCGAGATAATGACAGAACCACTGTATCAGGGTAATTCAATGTCCATGAAGAAGAAGAGAAAACCCAATCAAGCTTCTGTAACAGCGGATTGACCTGCATATTGCTCCATGTATAGGCACAGCCTTGAAAAGCTATATCAACAAGATCCAAATGATGGATTAGATCATTAAACAGGAGCATATCTGAGAAATTTCCCCCAGGCATATTCCTGTTATCGTGAGTGCGTATGAGATTAAAATCCCCCATCAACAACCAATCATCAATTACCGAGCAATCAAAATTATAAAGCCATGAGATAAACGTCGCTCGTTCTGAGGGAGTACAAGGACCATATATGTTAGATAAGTGAAAAACACATCCTGTTGCCAAATCAGTAAACTTCATGGTGATCGAATAGGAATTGATCAATAAAGTGTCGCCCTGAAATAGGGAGCCATTCCAGGCAGTCAAAAGCCCACCAGAGGTACCCACCGAAGGAGAAAAAACAAATTTATTAATGGACTGGGGACAGAAGTTGCGGAGATAAGCCAAATCAAAATTGTCACGTTTGGTTTCTTGAATGCACAACAAGGAACAGTTAGATTCTGCTATTTTATGCCTAAGGCCATCCCATTTGTCTTGGGAGTTGATCCCTCTGATGTTCCAACAAAGAAAATTCCAGGTTCTATTTGTAGCCATTAAAGAACCAATGCAATGGAGAGCAACAAATTCCAGACCTCACAAAGATCAGGAAAAAACCCGGGTAAGTAGTCAACATAAAGACCAACATCATCCATGATTATTAGACAGACATCAAAAGTATTCATGATCCATATCCAGAGACCAGACATCAAAGTATCAAAAGCATCACAATTCGCATAGACAAACCCAGCACAAAAGACACATGAACTAAGGACCATTCGGTGAAGTGCTAACACAGCAGGACACCATTGACCACCCAGCTGGGAGGCAACTACATGCAGGATGTATCTATTCATCAATGGGGTCATCACCTAGGAGCTCTTCAGCAGATACCGCACCAGCGTGCATCTGAACAAAACCAGTAGCAATGGCTTGAATGTTTTCCATCGATAGGAAAGGCGGTGGAGCCCTATCAGCATTTGCCGTTGGTGTCGCCACATACATCTTGTCCATAATTTCCTCCTCTGCTGCCTGCAAATGATGGTCTTCAAGCCCTGCCATTGCTGGAGTAGGCGATGCAGGTCCATAGAACTCGCCAGGGTGGAGACGTTTGCTGCGTCGGAGCAGAGACACATCAAGCGGAGTGCGCAGCTTGTGTTGACGCCGTTTCCTTTGCGGAGGCACATGGAGATCAATCGCAGAAGTTCTTTGCACATCCTCCTGCACAGTAACAGGCTGGACCGAGGTGTCATCAAGCGCAATACTCATCAGGCGCAACAAAGTAGGCACATCAACAATGTAGGAGGGGAAGCATGAATCCAAATTAATCACAAATTGGCTGATGTTGTTGATAAGAAGACCAGTGCTCACTGAGAAGGATGGGCAAGACAGATTAACCTTGGTCAGTACCTGACAAGGAGACTTGGGAGCAAACGTGGGATCTGCAGCCGGCACTAATTTTTGGCCATGAAGAACCTCGTCGCGCACACCACTAGGAGCCACAAAGTCCGCTGAATCTGAAGTCATAACACAAGGACCCTTGCTCTCTGGAATGACATTAGGCATCGGGTGTACAGCCCCCTTCTGAAGTTGCTGAACAAGAGTTTCCAGCATAGGAAGCAGAGCGCCCGCCCGTGGCGCATGATCACCATGATACTGATCAACCGATGCTTGACTGACATGAGATTCTTCGAGTGGTGGGGGAGCTCCTTGCGGCCCCATCCATCATGGAGGCGCTGGAGGCAATGGGTGTCGGACTCCATCATCAGGCACGGGATCCTCGTCTCCAAGAGCTGCAATGTCCCGCTTGTGGAGCACATAGATAGGCACGGTCCAGCTTCGAGCCTGGCGACCGGAGCCCACAATCACAGTGATGTCTTCAGATATGTGCCTCTCATCATGCAACAAGACACGAACCACAAGACGTCCAGGAAAGTCCGGTTTCAGAATGTACTGCAGAGTCGCAAAACTGGATATGGCCTTGGAAACCTGAGATGGAGATCGAAGATCACCTGGATAAGCCAGCATCATCAACCAGACCTTCCTGTCCACATCAATGTTCCTGGCATTGACACCCTCGTCATGACGCAGGAAAGTTACTTGATACTGCCCTACTTCCACAGGCGTGCCCGAGATGAAACGCAGGCGCTCGACCGGATTACTGAATGCCACACAGGCATCACCAATTGGGCATGGTTCCACCTCAAGATCTTCCAGCCCAAACTGATGCCGCATCTCCCTCTTGAGCTCTCGGGCTAGATGGCGAAAGTCGCTGGGCGCTACATGCGGCCTGAAATTGGCAATGGCGACATTCTCAACGGAGCTTTCCATCGACGGGGATAGGAAGCAGTGAGGTCGCTCCACTGGAACGCGCACCACCTCTTGAAGCTCAAAACCACGCGGCACAAAGGGGCGAGGATCAATCGGAAAGTTGGCCATTGGTGGTGGTGGAGGAGGAATCGGGAGCGAAGAGGAAGGGGAAGGCGAGACGTCGGGTAGCTGGGAAGTTAAAGCGGCGGCAGCAGATATGTGTCGTTCCTGGATTTTCTCCACAGTTTGTTTCTCTGTGACAGACCGTTCCACGGGCCGCAGTTTGGCAACAAAACGAAGATTAGGAAACAAAGCCCGTGTATTCCAGCAGGTACGAGATATGTGACCATAACCATAACAGGTGCGACAGCGCAAATCATTCATGCAATTAAATGCCTTGTGGCCTGCTGCTAGACAACGGAAACAACGCACCTGAGTCAAAGCAGCCCGAGAATCACGGGAATACAAATTTGAACTCTTGAAAGAAGGCCGAAGAACACGATCATCCTGAGGCAAAGCAGCCCGAGAATCACGGGGATACAAATTTGAACTCTTGAAAGAAGGCCGAAGAACACGATCATCCTGGGATTGACGAGAATTCAGAGTTGAGCTCTTAGAAACAAACCGAGGAGCACGATCATCTTGGAGCCTCAACTCAGCACGCTCATCCTGGACTGTACAGGAAGTCGAGATTGAACTTTTGCAAGAGGACCGAAGAAGAAGATCATCCTGGTGTTTCAACGCTGGGACGAGAGCCTTCGACAAGCCGTTATGAGTCATTGTATTTGCATAATTTGTCTGATAGTAATCTTTAGGATAAGAAAGCCGACGGAACACCGAGTGATTGCCCGACCGAGAGGAGACTCCTTGGCGAACCGCCTGAGCGTATGATCTTTTGGCACGAGAGACCAACTGCCATTCACGATCTTGATAGTCCTCCCAGGATGCAAACTCCCGTCTCCAGTCAGGACCACCATTACGCCAGAGAGTGAAATGGATAACAAACAAGGCACCACAAACTTTCTTCAAATGATATATCATCAAACCCACATTCTTGCATGAGACCGAGAATTTGAAACACCAATCACGGAGCCAAGAGACCCGGAAATCCACCGCCACACCACCAAGGCAAGATTGGAGAATTAAGCCCACTGAATCAGCATTGAGGCGCAGAGCAGAACGACTAAACGAAGCCAACAGAAAGAAACCCGACGACGAAGATAGAGGAGAGACACTACAATCGAAACGGGAACGAACCAGTTCCTGGAAATCCAGCCCAGGCTGGAAATCCAGATCGGAGAGGCCACCCATGTGGAATCAGAACGCCCCATGATCCGCCGTGGAGAAGATCACCAGGGAAGTCGCCAGGAAGGTCACCACCCGAGGAGAGGACGCCATGAACCACGGACAAGTAGGATCTACCTTACCAACAATTTTGCCTCTACCGGACTCTTGGGCATGTGCTAGTGGGAAAGGCTTGGGGCTGTTGGTATTTCTTACATCATTACTAAGTTTTGTCCAAAGAAAATCCATAGCAACGGCGCCAGAAATATTTACATTGGTATTCTAACGTTTACAGAAAGGTACGCAAGCGCACGGAGTACTGCTATAGCATTTCACCTTGGAGTATTCCAGGGTATCGTATTTATTTTCTACAGGGAGGATGTTTAACAGGAATAATGCATATGAAATATGGTACTAATTCACTCATACTAAGAAATCATATACGCATGTAGGGTGAACACAAGATAAATGTAGCTTGGGTGACACGAAGAAGAGGACCTACAAGTAATTATAATAGTGGAATAGAACTAATCTAAGACTAATCTGGGCAGTTATTGTATTCCTATACATTTATATGTACTAGTATACATATATATTCTATGCTTGGAAGGGATTAAAGCAAGGACATGTCGGGGCACCGGTTTACTCCCAATCTAGGGAAAAGATTCCAGCAATTATTCACCTCTAATCCTATGACCAGACATGGGGGATTACAAAGGACGGACAAGGCTGTCACCTCAAGCCGCTGCACCTAGCTCCGTGAGTCGCACGACATGCAAGGATATTTAGTAATCTAAGCACCACGCTTACATGCGTAAATATTACTCTAGCCGCCCGGCAGACCTTGGTCCTTCGACTAGAGCATACTCTAATGAGTACAGTGGAACCAATGCCAAAGCAATGATCAACTATACTAAGCATATATATATGTACATAAATACATATACATCTATACTTAAGACTATGGCTAGTATTACTAGTATACTACCTAAATACACTAGCATAAATCCTAAGTATATTCACATGGTAATCATAAGGATAATAATTACCACTCAAACCATATGAACAATAATGCATAGAAATATATTGCATTGATAAATAATAAAGTCTTACAAAAGGAAATAAGAAAGAGAATACAAGACCTATACCTATTCCTATAGAGAGACTACTAGAGAGCTAGAAGAGCTCTTGGACTAATCCTAACTCCACTAATACTGAAATGAGAGTGTGTTTGCAGGTGGAAACTCTTCTTGTGTGTCTTGGAAGTTAGGGAGAGGATCTTATTTATAGTTGGAGAAGACTTGAGCAAATGAGCTTCCTACCCCCTTCTAGACCACTTCCGCGCGAAATACCCGCCACTGACTCCAGAACCGACCTTGGAGAGGCGGTAACTGCCACCTGGCCGAAGCGGGGGCCGAGTGGGCTAACCCACAGGTCGAACCGACCCCCTGGTCGCCCGACCCACTATGGGGCCCACTTGGGTCCCACTTTGGCAGGGTGACTGCCTAGTGGGCCTTGAGCGTGGGTATGCTGTTGGCTTCAGTTTTCTGGTACTTTTGGCACGTCTGGTGGGTCTGTGAATCCGTGTGCTGCTCCCGTGGCATCCTGTGGTTGGTCGGAGTTGTGTTTTCTCCACCTCAGCGATCCATGGGGTGCCTCCGTTGCAGGTTATGATTGGCCTGAAGTGTGTTTTCTTGCCACGGAGCGGATTATGCCTCAATTCCTATGATAAATATCTGCATGCACAAACTATCCAAGTACATGTGGAACTTTATTAATTTTAAACTAACATGCATATATGAAATTCATAAGGAGACGGTTAAAAGCCGACATCCATTCTTAGCGATGAATGGTTAAACAAGACAGAAGCATCTTCTGAAATTCTTTGGATTTCTTCCTCTCCGACCACTATCTGCTGTGGAACCAGAGGAGTCAGTATGGAAGCTCTTTACTGTCCCACGATCGTAGCTAACATCGTCTCAGGGAATTTGTCCCTCGATCTTTTAAACGAAGCCCCTTCGCTCCAACCACAAAAGCCATTAAGAGTCCTTGAGGACCGATAATTGAAGGCTGTGGGATCTTGCAACACATAAACATGTTGACCTCTGATCCCAAAGTTATCCTTGATCTTCATGTGTTTGATGTCCACAATTTTGATCTCTTGATAGGGGTCCCTATTGAGAGACTCGTAGACAACACCTCACCTTTAGGATTCCTCGACGTTAGCTGAGGGAAAGAAACCTTCTCTATACCCCTTGGCCAAGACAAAAAAAACCATAGTGGACCCTTTCCCTGATGAAGACTTAACGGAAGAAGTGATGGCAGTCTTTCCCTTTGAATCAACCGAAGCCATCCTCGAACATGATTCCCAGCAATTCGTAGAAGAAAAGGATGAAACTGGAGAAACCTACGAGCTACCAAAAAATGAACTACCATCACAACCCCCTGTTGAGCTCAAAACTTTATCTCCTGGCCTGCAGTATGCCTTCCTTAATGGCGACCTTGTGTCACCATCAGCACAAACTCATCAGAAGAACAAACCGCTAGGTTAATTTCCACCTTAGAAAAAAGTCGCTCTGCACTAGGCTACGCCCTACAAGACCTTAAAGGGATCAATCCTGCTCTTCGCACCCATCGCATCCCCGTAGAGATTGATTGCACGCCTCCACAAGAACACCAATGAAGGCTAAACAATGCAATGTGAAAGTGGTAAAGAAGGAAGTCTTGAAACTCCTGCACGTAGGGATTATTTATCCCATACCGTACAGTGAGTGGGTCAGCCCAGTCCATGTCCTACCCAAGAAAGGAGGAATGACGGTCGTTGAGAATGAGAAAAATGAGCTTATCCCACAACGAACTGTCACAAGATGGAGGATATGCATAGACTATAGAAAACTCAACAAGGCAATAAAAAAGGACCACTTTCCTCTGTGACACCCCAGGTGTCACCAGGGCAAAATCGACAACTATAAACCCTAATCCACAATTTCACTCGCTTAAAAGCAGATTCAACCTAGAAAATAAAAAGAAATACTGTTTAAAATGCTTTAAGAGAACACCATGAAAAGTTTTGACAAACAACAGAACACTATAACAAAGTCCGGAAAAAGCTCAACAAACAGTGTCGAAATCTCATTAATAGGAAGAGATCCAAACCCTAACTCTTGGCTACCAAATTTCCACAGAACCCTAGCCATACTTTTACATAACAATTAAGTACACTTCAAAATAGAATTTTGGGAATTTATTCAAAATTTTTGGAAGAGATTTAGACCTCTTAAAAATTCACACCAGCTATAATCATCTTGGAAATTCAAGAATTTTTAGAGACCAAATCATGACTTAAACCTTAAATGAAAGTGTTCCAAATAAATTCCTGAGCTTGTACAAAAATTGTCAAAAATGTTTGAGCTCAGGAAGTGTGTCTTTTAATTGAATTGCATTCCAGCTTGATTAAATGAAAAAAAAAAGAAAATTGAAAATCGCTGTTGTCGGGCGGGCTATAGTGCCCGCCGGGCGGCAGGACACAGCCCGCCCGACACGGCCTCTGTGGCGCACGTCGCCTTCATTCCTTTGCCGGCGCCCGTCTCTCCCTACTCTCTTCCTCCCTTCCTCTCTCTCTCTAGCCCTCTCTCTCGCTCTCTCTTCATCTCCCCGCCGCCCCACACGCGCCGCCCGACGCCGCCCGCGCATGGCCGGCATGGCTAGGCCGTGCCCCTGCTGCCTCCCCTACTCCCCTACTCGGACCTCCTATAAATGGCGCACAATCCTCCTCCACCCCCCCTCTCTCCCTTTCCATCTCCCGCGAGCGCCAAGCTCCTCTCCTCCTCCTGCCCCACGGCCGCCGACGCCATTGCCGCTGCCTCCACGGTGAAGACCCCCTCCCGGCCATCCTCCAATCCTTCTTCCTCGACAAATCGCCCCCTCTCACTCCCGTGAAGCTTCCCCCACCTTTCCCCCTCCGGATTTGAGCTCCGTTCGTCGGAATTTCGACTTCGCCGCCGCCACCGTCGCCCTCCATGGTGAGCACCCCCTTCCGGTGCAAGAGCTTGACCTTCATCGTGTTGCCGAGCTTCGTCATGTCTAGTAGATCGTGGAAAGCCAAGGTTCGACGGCCGGCGACCACCCCATCGCCGGGAAACGGCCGCCGGAGCTCGTCGGAGCAAACCTCCCCTGTTTTTCTTTTTCTTTTTATTTTACAGATTATTGCTCTGTTTTGTAAAATCTGTAGAAATTTAAAGAAAAATCCGAAAATGGCAAACCTAAAGTTTTTAGAAATCTCATGGAAAGGACTAATTTTCTGTTAAAGCACTTTTTAGCAAATGACCAAGAATTTTCAGAATTAATTAGAAACACTCCTTTCTGTTTTTGAATTTAAATTTGGGTTCTCGAGCAATGCTAGGGCTAATCTTTGACCTAAAAATAAACCATGGCTGCACACATCTCCTGGAATTTTATGAAGATTTTAGGACCAAGAAATTGTATGTAACCCTATTGAATTACTTCAATCTGCCTAGTTAAAGTACCTTTTCTAAAATACATTGTAAAAGTCATTCAAAAGATTTGACCCAAAAGAAAAGTTTTAGATTTGATGCTCATGAGTGACCACATAAAATTCCATGATTTTATTCTAAGGTTTACTAGTGCTTTCTGATTTTATAAGATCTATAAATAGGAACTTTGATGAATTTTTATAAAATATAGGAAATTCATCTAGGCCCCAACCAAAGCTCAAAAGGCTTATTTCAGTGAGTGCTATCAACTAAAAATAATCTTGAGGAATAATTAAAAGTTTCATTTTTAACCCTAGTTTAATAGTCGAAGTTGTTAAATAATTATTAACTCATGTAAAATGTCGAATTAGCCTTAAATAAAGTTGAAGTTGTGGAACATGCCAACTAAAAGTCACCTCATGAGAATTTGAATAGATTTCTTTGAACATCAATCACAGATTAAGAATTGAATTTAAACGACGGCGTCAGGTAATTAGGGTTAACCCTAATTCTAGGCGTCGCCGATCGAAACCCTAGATTACTATTGGTAAAAACAATAAGTTTCTTTTTCATTGAATCTATCATAATCATACTGCATCATATAGATTCTGAAGCGCACGAAGTAGCTGCAGACCCAGTTGCCTCGACCTCCGCAGAAGAAGCCTTCGACAGCTCCGGAGAACCAGGCGAGCCCCGGTGCACAACCGATGTTTAAAATTTTCCTTTATAACTAAGTGTGTCTTGTTTGTGCATTAAGTGCTAGGAGTTGATTGAAACCATAGTTGCATTTGTTTCCCATAGGAAACCCTGACGGTAGCTTGTATAGATACCCTTAGTATGCTATGCTTAGCAGATAATTGCCGGTAGAAGTCGAGCAAAGTGGACGCTGCTCACGAGTAGTAGGATATTGAATGAAACTATTTCATGAGATGTGCCACACGAATGTGAATAAGTAAGAAAGATAAAAGTTTGAGGGTCAGACAGGATACAAAGTAGGTCGGCGACTGGACCGGGTCCAGGGTGACCGTAGACTTGTCTGATCCGTGTGGTCCGAGACTGATCGAGTGTTGAATGTACTGGTCGTATGCTGGGTGTTATGGGCCCTAGTAAACCTATGTAGCTTAGTGATTGCAACGTCGAACCTGCCCTACGGTGTCTGACTAGACGGAGATCTGGGGTGGGCAGCGTGGGAACTCCACAGAAACCGTCTGTGACGTGTTGTCTGGTGGGATGCGGCGCTGCTAAGGCAGGCGTAGGAGAGAATTGACGTTGCAGGAGCTGGTGTGAACGGTTGCCACGTGCGAGTCTGGGACACGCACATGTCGTACGATAGGTTTCCCCCTGCAGGGTATAAAATCGTTTCGAACCGCTGTCGCTCCTAGTTAGTGAGCATGCTCGTGAAACGCACCACATTTTAGTAAATAGGTTGAGACACAATGGGAATGAATCATGATTATTACTATTGCTATTGTTACTTCTGTTATGTTTGATTAGTCTCAGTGCTAACTAAATTTATATTCTAATCACTTAATCTGGTGTTAAAATTGGACAAGAGTAGTATAGGCTTGCGAGTCCTTTTGCAAGTAAACCCACCCGCGTCAGCCAGCATGTCTAGGAGTCGGCTGTAGCCAGCCACGTTGACGGGTAAGTCTTGTTGAGCTTCTTAGAAGCTCACGCGTTAGCGATATGTGGTTTTCAGGTGCCAACATGCAGGACCCAGCAGGTAGCTTCCATTGGGAGGAGCCTCTCCCCGAGGTCGGGAACCTCCAGTGGGAGTTGTGCGAGTCGCCGCAGTGAACTTTGAAGTGGCCAGTAGCACGACACCCGTGGGCACGGCGCGTGCTTTTGCTTAAGTCCGAGTGTCGGAGTTTGTAATCGTTCAAGTCTTCCGCTGTTTTTGTTTCAAAACTTTTGCGTACTCTGAATCAATGTAAGATCCAACTTCAAATCAGTGAATTAATGTTGTATTAAATTCTCTCTCCTTGTAAAATTATTGATGTTTATTCCTGCCTGTGTTGTATCGTGTGTACGCTCGCTTCGCGAGCGTTGCCCAACCGGATCCTGGCTCAACGACTGAACGGATCCGTCCCGAGACAAGGTTTTCTGGGCGGGTCCGCGTCATCCTCTCCCTTTCATCGATGAGATGTTGGAACAGTTAGCCAACCATTCCTACTTCTGTTTTCTTGATGGATATTCTGGCTTTCACCAAATTCCTATCCATCCAGACGACCAAAACAAGATCACATTCACGTTCCCTTACGGAACATATGCCTACCGTAGAATGCCCTTCGGCTTGTGCAATGCACCTGCCTCATTCCAATGGTGCATGATGTCTATTTTCTCAGACATGATAGAAGATATCATGGAAGTTTTCATGTACAATTTCTCTGTCTATGGAAAAACCTTTGATCATTTTAGGCAAGGTCTTGGAAAGATGTATAGAAAAGGACCTAGTGCTTAACTGGGAGAAATGTCACTTTACGGTCCGAGAAGGAATCATTTTGGGACACTTAGTTTCCGAACGTGGTATCGAGGTGTACAAAGCCAAGATTGATGTCATAAAAAGGCTTCCACCTCCTATCACCGTGAAGGGAATCCGCAGCTTCCTAGGCAATGCAGGGTTCTATAGGCGATTTATAAAGGATTTTTCCCAGATCGCGCGACCTCTCACTACCCTCT
Organism: Oropetium thomaeum; assembly: GCA_001182835.1. NCBI lineage: Eukaryota > Viridiplantae > Streptophyta > Magnoliopsida > Poales > Poaceae > Oropetium > Oropetium thomaeum. Next base: position 718,401 of record LFJQ01000067.1, on the reverse strand, counting down.
TAGCTAAAGATGCACCCTTCAAATTTAAAGATGAGTGCCACAAAGCTTTTGAAATCTTAAAGAAAGCACTCATCACAGCTCCAATTATCCAACCACCGGATTGGAAGCTGCCTTTTAAAATCATGTGCGATGCTAGTAAGTATGCTGTTGGAGCAGTCTTAAGGCAAACCAAGGATAAAGAGCACCATGCCATCGCCTATGTTAGCAAGACCTTGACAAGAGCCCAGCCTAATTATGCCACCACAGAAAAAGAACTCCTAGCCGTAGTCTTTGCTATAGACAAGTTTAGGTCCTACCTTGTGGGCGCCAAGGTCATAATCTACACTAACCATGCAGCCCTCAAATACCTCTTAACTAAAAAGGACACTAAACCTCGTCTAATCCTTTGGATTCTCCTACTCCAAGAATTTGATCTAGAAATAAAAGATAAGAAAGGAGTAGAGAATTCTGTAGCAGATCATTTGTCACGTATGCAGTACACTAACATGCCGGAAGTACCAATCAATGACTTCCTACGCGACGACATGCTGCTCAAGGTGACAAACGACACCCCTCGGTATGCAGATCTTGTGAATTTTATTGGGAAAGGTTACATACCACCAGGAGGAAACAAGCGGAAGCTTCTCTACGAGAGTCGAGTCACCTATGGAACGATCCATACCTCTACAGAGTCTGTTGTTGGTATTTCTTATGTCATTAATAAGTTTTTTCCAAAGACAATCCCCGGCAACGGCGCCAGAATTGCTTGTTCGTATTTCTTATGTCATTACTAAGTTTTGTCCAAAGGCAATCCATAGCAACGGTGCCAGAAATATTTACATTCGTATTATAACGTTTACAGAAAAGTCCGCAAGTGCACGGAGGACACAAGCCAAGATTTGGGAGTCAGGATTCTACTGGCCAACCATGTATGAAGACGCCAAGGATTTCGTGAGAAGATTTGCAAGTTGTCAAAAACATGGTGCAATCACTACTCGGGATGCAATGCCCCTAACATCTAACTTGCAAGTCAAGCCATTTGATGTCTGGGGAATAGACTTTATGGGACCCTTCCCAAGGTCTGGAGAAGCCGAGTATATTCTAGTGGCAGTCAATTACGTGTCAAAATGGGTGGAAGTCATGCCTTGCAAGACTGCTGTCGCAATCCCGTCCGATAAAATCGTACGGTTGCTCATCCAGGATCATTCGGGGGGCCGCTTGCCGAAACAAGTGACTTTGCAGTACAATAATTAACAAGGACTCGCATAAATGATTTGAAGATACATTAATTTAGGTTATATTACAACTGATTTCGGAAGTTTAGGAAGTGCGGAACGTAATTTTGATAACAAACACGTGGATTTCAGCGGAAGCAAAAATCTAACACTCGACGCCTTGATTAAACACCCCAGCCCGATGGTGTTTAATCTCCACGGTAGGGAGAAGCGGGGACCCACTCGAAGGTCCACTCCGAGGGCGTCTCCTCTTCCCAACCACCCTGGCTACAGTCAGCACTATTACCTGCAAAACAAGCAAATCAACAAACCGTGAGCGACTGACGCTCAGCAAGACTTACCCGTCAATAGGCCTTCTAAGGCCGACTCCTAAAATGCTGGAATATTGGTGGCAGCTGGTAGGTATTTGCAAACGACAGCACTACTAATGGTTTTTCAGTATTTTAGCCAAGTTATCAAATAGCTAATGAAATGTTTACTAAGTGAGGCAGCAACTAAGCAAACAAGTGCAATACATCAGTTCTGAAATTTATTCTCAAATCTCCAATCACAATTCCTGCTATCACATTTTTATAGTGTCGCCACGGCAGAAAGGAGCAAGTGGTACTCAATACCGCGAGGGACGGCAATTATAATTGATTTTACATCCTGCAGGAGAAACCCGAATAACACGACACGTGCGCACTCCACGAGTCGCACGTGGCCACCTTTCACTGCATCGCGACAGTGTCGGCCCGACTGCCATCTCTCCAAGGACATGGTCCTCCAGGCAACGCCCTGCGTCCCTGTACGGCCCCAAGCCTTTCCCACTAACACATACCCAAGAAACAAAAATGCGAAATCATCCACCATACTGGTCCGTTCACCCGGAAAAAGAGATGGCTGGTCGTCCAATCACTGCGCAATGAGCTACGTCGGTTTCCTGGGTCCCATATACCAGTATGTATTCGGTACACAACTCAAACTTGACCAATGCAACCGCACCCGACACTGTGCTCAATTTTTATTCACACAATGTTGGGTCCTGACTTCCTCAACTATTCCTATAAATAATCCCCTGAGTAGTCTCCATACCACTCAATTCCCTTCATTGCCCTATTAGTAAGCATAGCACTAACGTACTGGCTCTAACAGGACAACCCGTAGGAGATCCTACAAGTCATGCAACTAAGTTTCCACACAAGCCTTCAAACTTAATGCACAACAAAACCTACATACACAGTGAGAAAGCAAAACTTTAAACATAGGTATGCACCGGGGCTTGCCTCGGTTCGGGGAGAAGTTAGCACAGTCGACGGCGGGGTCGGCAGCGGGGAAGTCCTCCTCAGCCTCAGTGGCCGTCTGCAGCTCGGTTCCTATATGAAGATGCAAGGTAACTTGTATTAACAGATGAGTGAAGTTGCATGAATTTCTCTCTAACAACTTTAGTGTGTTGCTTCGGTAGACGGGACTAGCTAGACTGGTCGGACGGCAAAGATTACCAGAGGGTTGTCGGTGGAAAAGAACAACAACGGAGACTGGTCGTCGGAAAAGTGATGTCGACGCGCCGCTACTTCTGCAATAATGCGGAAGATTAGGGCGGCGGTTAGAGGCGATAACGGCTGATGAGGGAAGCGACGGCAGGGCATGGGTTACCGAGCTCACCTGAGCACGAGAGAAGCTTGCTCTGCTTCGGGCCCTGCGGAGCTCTTCGGCGGTAAAGGCGGAAGGCAGAAGAGACGAGAGCAAAGAGACGAGCGAGCAGAAGGAGCAAATGAGCACGCCGAGTGAAGTGTTTCGTCTCTGGAAAATATCAGCCTCCGTTCCTTTTGTCTCTCCAGGGCGACGCAAGTTGGCGCGGCGGCAGCGTACTGCAGCGCATGGGCGCCGGGCGTGCGCGTCCCATCACGAAGACTTTCGGCGCGGTGGCAGCACTGCTGTGTACGGCCAGGCGCTTTTACGGTTGGGGAGATGGCCGGCAGCATTAAAGGCGTGGCCGCTTCGAGCTCGGTCCGACGAGTTTGTCCGACCTCGGAGTCGAGCGAGGCGGAGCGAGAGCGGCTTGTCCGACCTCGGGTTCGAGCGAGGCGGAGCAAAAAGGCTTGTCCGACCTCGGGGTCGAGCGAGGCGGAGCGAACGGCTTGTCCGACCTCGGGGTCGAGTGAAGCGGAGAGTGATGACGACGGGTCGGGCGAGACGGAAAATAATGTCCGACCGCTGGGGGTCGGAGTCGGGCGAATCGCGAAAATCATCCGACCTCTGGGTCGGAGGTCGGGCGAAACGTAAAAGTCATCCGACCTCTGGGTCGGAGGTCGGGCGAAACGGAAAATTTCCAAACGACGGGGTCGGGAAGACATGGAAACGAACAGAGGAGACCGGACGGCACTCATCCCTGCTCGGAGCGGAGCAAGGCCGGCGGTGCACGGACGAAAGAAGAGAGAAGCAGAAGGACAATAAAGATTGGATTTCAAATTAAATTTTTGAATTTAAGTTCTGTTGATTAGATTCTACGATGTCATTAACTTGGGTTTTGAGATTTTTAGCAAACACAATAAGCCTTTATTGACAAAAGATTTAGCGAGAATTTAGTTCGGGATGTTACAGCCCTTCCCCCTTAAGAAAATCTCGTCCCGAGATTTCGAGAAAACGTTGCAAGGGGGGGAATCGATGACTATTTCGTGACCGATGCCATGAATTCCGGGAATTGTGAATGAAGAAATTCTTCACTTTCCCAGGTAGCCTCATCTTCTGAATGATTTGTCCACTGCACCTTGAAGAAAGTTTTGGTTCTCCGACGAGTTACGCGATCCTTCCGATCAAGTATCTTAATCGGTATCTCCGGATATGTGAGGTCTTCTTGGATTACTTCAACATCCGGGATGACCACTTGTTCAGGCAGCTTCAAACACTTCCGGAGCTGAGAGACATGGAAGATGTTATGAATTCCCGATATATGAGAGGGCAGCTCCAATCGATATGCTACTGGACCACATCGCTCGATGATTTTGAAAGGTCCAATGAACCTTGGAGCTAACTTGCCCTTAATGCCAAAGCATTGGACACCTTTTGTTGGTGACACACGAAGATAGACGTGATCACCCACTTCAAAAGTTAACGGTCGACGCCTTTTGTCGGCATAACTTTTCTGCCGGGACCTTGCAGCTCGCAAATTTTCTTGAATAGCCCTCACTTTCTCTTCAGCTTGAGTTACTAAATCTGGTCCAAAAACTACTCTTTCTCCTGCCTCAGACCAGTTTAAAGGCGTGCGACATGGCTGACCATACAACACCTCGAACGGAGACATCTTGATGCTCTCTTGATAGCTATTGTTGTACGAAAATTCAGCCAAAGGTAAGCACTCTTCCCAACTCTTCCCATGGGTCAGCACAGATGCGCGAAGCATATCTTCCAGAACTTGATTCACACGCTCTGTTTGACCATCGGTTTGGGGGTGATAAGCTGAACCATGAATTAACTTAGTACCAAGTGCTTCATGAAATTGTTCCCAGAAACGGTTCACAAACTGGGTACCCCGATCAGAAATGATGGTCTTTGGAACACCATGGAGGCACATGATACGAGAGATATAAAGCTCCGCGTATTTCCTCGCATTATAATGGGTGTTCACCGGGATGAAATGAACAGATTTGGTGAGTCGATCTACTACGACCCAAATAGAATCGTGCTTCTGGGCAGTGAGGGGAAGACCGTCGATGAAGTCCATACTAATGTCCTCCCATTTCCATGATGGCACACTGAGAGGCTGCAACGGACCAGCACTCTTCAGATGATCTGCTTTGACCTGGCGACATGTGTTGCACTCAGCGACATATCGGGCGACTTCGCGCTTCATTCGAGTCCACCAAAATTTCCTTCGTAGGTCTTGGTACATCTTATTGCTACCTGGATGGATAGCATACTTGGAGAGGTGAGCCTCATCCATAATTTTCTTCCGCAGCTCAAAATCCTTTGGTACGACCAGACGGTTGTTGAACCATAGAACACCTTCCTCGTCAAGGCGGAAACACTTCATTTTGTTACTGCCTATTTGAGCGCGGATCTTTTCCATGCCCTCATCAACCTTTTGTGCAGTCACAATTTCCTCACGGAGGGTAGGAATAAGAAGTTGTATACAGCTCCGTGGGGAATGACACGAAGGCTTGGTTCATCTGGGTTGCAACATGGGGCAATGGAATTTGCTTGAGGAATGATGAGATTGCAGCAAGCTTTGCGACTTAGGGCATCAGCCACAACATTCGCCTTGCCCGGATGGTAATGGATTTCTAATTCATAGTCTTTGATCAATTCCATCCACCTTCTTTGCCTCATATTCAGATCATCTTGAGAAAAAATATACTTCAAGCTTTTGTGATCCGTGTATAAGTGTACGAGATTCCCAAGAAGATAATGCCTCCAGATTTTTAAGGCAAACACCACTGCGGCGAGTTCCAAATCATGAGTGGGGTAATTCAACTCATGACGTCGCAGCTGTCTTGATCCATAGGCAATGACGCGACCGTCTTGCATCAATACACACCCCAGGCCCGTGCCAGAAGCATCACAGTAAACATCAAACGGTTTGGTGATGTCCGATTGAGCCAAAACTGGAGCGGTGGTCAAGTGTTTCTTGAGAGTTCGAAAAGCCTCATCACAAGAATCACTCCAATAGAAAGCGACCCCTTTGTGAAGCAGTTCCGTCATGGGCTTGGAGATCTTTGAAAAATTCGGGACGAACCGTCGATAGTATCCAGCAAGCCCAAGGAAACTGCGAACATCTTTGACGCACTTTGGGGGCTTCCAGTCAAGCACATCCTTCACCTTGCTTGGGTCAACAGAGATACCTTCGGCGGAAATCACATGACCAAGGAACTGTACTTCTTTCAACCAAAAGTCACATTTGCTGAACTTGGCGTACAGCTTATGTTCCCTCAGCCTCTGGAGAACAATACGAAGATGTTTCGCATGCTCTTCCTCCGACTTGGAATAAATAAGGATGTCGTCGATGAAGACCACGACGAATTTGTCCAACTCGGGCATGAAAACAGAATTCATTAGATACATGAAGTGGGCTGGAGCATTGGTCAAACCGAAGGACATGACAAGGTACTCATAGAGACCATACCTTGTGGAAAAGGCAGTCTTAGGAATGTCCTCAGGACGGATCTTTATCTGATGATACCCCGAGCGCAGATCTACTTTAGAGAAGACCTTGGCGCCCACAAGTTGATCGAATAAAATATCAATGCGCGGCAAAGGATATTTATTCTTGATATTGACCGCATTCAATGGCCGGTAATCAACACAAAGCCTCAGGGTCTCATCCTTCTTCTTCACAAATGTGGCGGGACAGCCCCATGGAGATGAACTAGGCCGAATAAATCCCTTGTCCAGTAGCTCCTTTAACTGGATTTTCAATTCTGCCAACTCATTTGGAGCCATCCTATACGGCCTTCGGGAGATAGGAGCTGTACCGGGTTGAAGTTCAATCTTGAACTCAACATCACGATCGGGTGGCAGTCCCGGTAAATCATCCGGAAATACATCGGGAAATTCACACACGACCGGAATATCTTCAAGCTTCTTTCCGGAGACATGATGAAGGCTCCCGGAATTTGGGGTGGGTGGTGTGACTTGAAAAGATATGGAACCGTGCACCGGAGAGTCTAGTTGGATTTTTCGTGGCGAGATATGCAGCACGGCTCTATGGTACACCATCCAACCCATTCCTAGTATTATATCTATGCCATGGTGGTCAAGAACGATGAATTGGGACTTAAAGATTTTTCCTCCCAATTTTAATGATACTTGCTGGACTTTTAGTGTAGTTGTTATTTTTCCGGCGGGTGATGTGATAAGATAGGGTGTTTTAGTGATGATGGTGCGGAGGTTGCACCTTTGGACACATGCCCTACTAATGAAGTTGTGGGTTGCACCCGAATCGAAAAGGACGAACACAGAATTTTTCTGAATTGAGAACATACCCGCAAGGACTTGTTCTCCTTCTTGAATTTCCTCGACCGTGGTGTGGTTAACAAGGCCCTGCTTCTGTCCATTTCCAGCAGGTTGAGAGCGGGAATTGTTGTCGCTGCGGGGGTTGCTTTGCTGGACATGGCCTTGCTGACGGGGAGGTTGCCGGCAATCCTTGGCGAAATGCCCAGGACGACCGCAGTTGTAACACGGCCTCGGCCCCGTGTTGCTGTACGGCTGCGGCGGGTGAGAAGTTGAAGCCGACTGTCTGGAATTTCCGGCTTGAGAACCCGTTTGCTGGCCTTGACGCGCTACGGACCGCTGCTGGAATGACGGGCGAAAATTTCCACCCGGTGGCACCGGAGCTTTGTACCTCTGGCCCGTAGGAGACGTAATGGCTAGACGATACCTCTGGGGCTGCTGATTCCCAGGGGGACCTCCAGCTGGCTGCTTGCGCTTCTTCTCTTCTTGATGGGCGCGAATGGCATCCTCTTGGACAATGGCAGTGCTCACCAATGCGTTGAAATTGGCGCTGTGATGGAGGGCTAGGCGATCACGTAACTTGGAGTTTAGGCCCTTCATGAAACAGCTCCTTTTCTTGGCGTCCGTGTCCACGTGGTGCCCAGCGTACTGCGCCAGGTAGTTAAACTTGCGCGAGTACTCGTGGACACTCATGTGGCCTTGGCGCAGCTCTTCAAATTCTCTCGCCTTGCGCTGTATGAGGCCCTCAGGAATATGATGTGCTCTGAAAGCGTCCCGGAACTCTGCCCATTGCACTTGGTGTCCATCGGGAAGAGAGGCAGTGTAATTAAACCACCACGCTCTCGCCGGTCCGCGGAGTTGCTGAGCCGCGAAGAGAGTCTTCTGATGCTCGGTGCAGTGAAGGAGCTCAAACTTGGACTCGATGGTGCGCAGCCAATTATCGGCGTCCAATGGGTCAGCTACATCCGCGAAGGTTGGCGGATGGACGGCCGAGAAATCCCCATAGGAGCTCTCTGGCGGGGGTGCCTGTGCACGCTGACGACCACCCTGCCGATTCTGCTCGATCAGAACCTGCATGAGCTGCTGTTGGGTAGCCATGAATTGTTCCCACATCCTTGGAGGTGGGGGCGGCGGTGGAGGAAGATTAGAGCCACTAGCCTGGTCCTGTCCGCTTGATCCGCGAGTTCGTCCTGCCATCTGTGTAAGAAAGTTGAACAATTAGCCCTCATTTCCAAAATGATAGGCGCAAGTCCTACACTACAACTCATTTCTCGACCAAATGAGGAATAATGTGCAAGACCTAAAATGGAAAGAATCAATCGAAGATGGGATTTCCAGAACAACAACAGGTTTCTGTCCTGCTATGGCAGCAGAGAGGAAAACACATTTTTCCTGAAGTGGGGGGGTCGGAAACACAAGATTTCCCAACTACAAAAGTCGTAGATATTTTTCACACCCTTCCAAATTGTGCCCATTCACATTTTTAGAATAACAGGCGCGAACTACAAGCTTTGGAAAATGACTCATTGCTGAAATCCCAGCTTGGTTGATTTCAGTCCAGAGAGGTGTTCACCGGAAGGTCCGATCCCACATCGGAATGCCCGGTGACCAAAAAAGAGAATTCCAGAGGGAGTGTCTTCGGACTGTCCGGCCCTGCACCGGATGGTCCGATGTCCTTTCCAGAACAGAGGGACACCTTCCCCCTTAAGAGGAGTCTGGAGAATGAATTTAGGAGATGAAATCCTACGAATTCTATAGGATTCTGGAGTGAGGAACAGGCTGAACACAGGAGGATGAAACTCTTAAGTCCTTCTTTCCTTAGTTAATTCACAGGTTCTTATCAGATTTGTAGAGTTGAACTTTTTAGTTAGGTGAATTGTAGTACTCATGCAGATTTTAAAGGATGCCACGGCCTATTCGTCCTCACCAAAAAGGAAACCTAGTTCGGAACCTCGGTGGCACTACTCGTTCCCTCAAAACAAGGCGTTTTCTACACGGCCTAACGATAGTTAGTGTACCTGCAGAAAATCGCATCACAGAACAGGTATGCAATATGGCCATGATAGTCACGACTCATGGCAACCGGCGGCAACCAGTAACGCCTTGCCGTTAGCGGCCATGAAAAGCATCTCAGACAAGATGGGTGAACCGGCAACGCGAACACCAAGCGACCGTGAATATTATCCCACGGCAGGACTACGTACCTTCGTTGTAGTTCGTTGGTGCGTCGTTACATAATAATAAACTTACAGGAAGGTAAAATGCATGAATGCACAGTTAGCTTGCCACCTTCCTAACTCTAACCTCCACTAAGGGCTGTGCTACACCGTTCCTCACCGTAGCGCAATTTTTTGAAAACATGCCTCGTTAATTAGAGTACTAACCCCCAAATAGCTCTGATACCAGCTGTCGCAACCCCGTCCGATAAAATCGTACGGTTGCTCATCCAGGATCATTCGGGGGGCCGCTTGCCGAAACAAGTGACTTTGCAGTACAATAATTAACAAGGACTCGCATAAATGATTTGAAGATACATTAATTCAGGTTATATTACAACTGATTTCGGAAGTTTAGGAAGTGCGGAACGTAATTTTGATAACAAACACGTGGATTTCAGCGGAAGCAAAAATCTAACACTCGACGCCTTGATTAAACACCCCAGCCCGATGGTGTTTAATCTCCACGGTAGGGAGAAGCGGGGACCCACTCGAAGGTCCACTCCGAGGGCGTCTCCTCTTCCCAACCACCCTGGCTACAGTCAGCACTATTACCTGCAAAACAAGCAAATCAACAAACCGTGAACGACTGACGCTCAGCAAGACTTACCCGTCAATAGGCCTTCTAAGGCCGACTCCTAAAATGCTGGAATATTGGTGGCAGCTGGTAGGTATTTGCAAACGACAGCACTACTAATGGTTTTTCAGTATTTTAGCCAAGTTATCAAATAGCTAATGAAATATTTACTAAGTGAGGCAGCAACTAAGCAAACAAGTGCAATACATCAGTTCTGAAATTTATTCTCAAATCTCCAATCACAATTCCTGCTATCACATTTTTATAGTGTCGCCACGGCAGAAAGGAGCAAGTGGTACTCAATACCGCGAGGGACGGCAATTATAATTGATTTTACATCCTGCAGGAGAAACCCGAATAACACGACACGTGCGCACTCCACGAGTCGCACGTGGCCACCTTTCACTGCATCGCGACAGTGTCGGCCCGACTGCCATCTCTCCAAGGACATGGTCCTCCAGGCAACGCCCTGCGTCCCTGTACGGCCCCAAGCCTTTCCCACTAACACATACCCAAGAAAAAAAAATGCGAAATCATCCACCATACTGGTCCGTTCACCCGGAAAAAGAGATGGCTGGTCGTCCAATCACTGCGCAATGAGCTACGTCGGTTTCCTGGGTCCCATATACCAGTATGTATTCGGTACACAACTCAAACTTGACCAATGCAACCGCACCCGACACTGTGCTCAATTTTTATTCACACAATGTTGGTTCCTGACTTCCTCAACTACTCCTATAAATAATCCCCTGAGTAGTCTCCATACCACTCAATTCCCTTCGTTGCCCTATTAGTAAGCATAGCACTAACGTACTGGCTCTAACAGGACAACCCGTAGGAGATCCTACAAGTCATGCAACTAAGTTTCCACACAAGCCTCGAAACTTAATGCACAACAAAACCTACATACACAGTGAGAAAGCAAAACTTTAAACATAGGTATGCACCGGGGCTTGCCTCGGTTCGGGGAGAAGTTAGCACAGTCGACGGCGGGGTCGGCAGCGGGGAAGTCCTCCTCAGCCTCAGTGGCCGTCTGCAGCTCGGTTCCTATATGAAGATGCAAGGTAACTTGTATTAACAGATGAGTGAAGTTGCATGAATTTCTCTCTAACAACTTTAGTGTGTTGCTTCGGTAGACGGGACTAGCTAGACTGGTCGGACGGCAAAGATTACCAGAGGGTTGTCGGTGGAAAAGAACAACAACGGAGACTGGTCGTCGGAAAAGTGATGTCGACGCGCCGCTACTTCTGCAATAATGCGGAAGATTAGGGCGGCGGTTAGAGGCGATAACGGCTGATGAGGGAAGCGACGGCAGGGCATGGGTTACCGAGCTCACCTGAGCACGAGAGAAGCTTGCTCTGCTTCGGGCCCTGCGGAGCTCTTCGGCGGTAAAGGCAGAAGACAGAAGAGACGAGAGCAAAGAGACGAGCGAGCAGAAGGAGCAAATGAGCACGCCGAGTGAAGTGTTTCGTCTCTGGAAAATATCAGCCTCCGTTCCTTTTGTCTCTCCAGGGCGACGCAAGTTGGCGCGGCGGCAGCGTACTGCAGCGCATGGGCGCCGGGCGTGCGCGTCCCATCACGAAGACTTTCGGCGCGGTGGCAGCACTGCTGTGTACGGCCAGGCGCTTTTACGGTTGGGGAGATGGCCGGCAGCATTAAAGGCGTGGCCGCTTCGAGCTCGGTCCGACGAGTTTGTCCGACCTCGGAGTCGAGCGAGGCGGAGCGAGAGCGGCTTGTCCGACCTCGGGTTCGAGCGAGGCGGAGCAAAAAGGCTTGTCCGACCTCGGGGTCGAGCGAGGCGGAGCGAACGGCTTGTCCGACCTCGGGGTCGAGTGAAGCGGAGAGTGATGACGACGGGTCGGGCGAGACGGAAAATAATGTCCGACCGCTGGGGGTCGGAGTCGGGCGAATCGCGAAAATCATCCGACCTCTGGGTCGGAGGTCGGGCGAAACGTAAAAGTCATCCGACCTCTGGGTCGGAGGTCGGGCGAAACGGAAAATTTCCAAACGACGGGGTCGGGAAGACATGGAAACGAACAGAGGAGACCGGACGGCACTCATCCCTGCTCGGAGCGGAGCAAGGCCGGCGGTGCACGGACGAAAGAAGAGAGAAGCAGAAGGACAATAAAGATTGGATTTCAAATTAAATTTTTGAATTTAAGTTCTGTTGATTAGATTCTACGATGTCATTAACTTGGGTTTTGAGATTTTTATCAAACACAATAAGCCTTTATTGACAAAAGATTTAGCGAGAATTTAGTTCGGGATGTTACAACTGCCGACTCCAAATATGCTAAGAAGATGTTCCATGAAATCATCTTCCCAAGATTTGGAGTACCCAGGATGATAATAAGCGATGGAGGGGTCTCATTTCATCAATAAGGCCTTCCAAAGCTTATTACAAGATTTTGGGACGATACACAACATTGCAACTCCATACCATCCCCAAAAAACGGTCAAGCTGAGTCTTCAAACAAGCAAATCAAGAATATTCTGCAAAAGATAATTCATAAGATGGGGAAGGCATGGAAAAGCAAACTTCTCGACGCACTCTGGGCATACAGGACAGCATACAAGACCCCAATTGGAATGTCTCCCTATCAGCTAGTCTATGGGAAGACTTGCCACTTGCCGGTGGAATTGGAGCACAAGGCATACTGGGCTATCAGAACTTGGAATATGGACTTGCCCGAAGCAGGAAAAAAGAGGCAAATGCAATTATTAGAGTTGGAAGAATTCAGGGACAAAGCTTATCAGAATGCCAAGATCTATAAAGAAAGAACAAAGAAGTGGCACGACAAGAGGATCAAGACAAAAACGTTCAAGGTAGGAGACAAGGTGCTGCTATTCAACTCAAGGGTCAAGCTATTTGGACATGGAAAGCTCAAGATGGATCATTCTCCGTCGTTGACACTTCTCCACATGGAGCCATCACACTTCAAGACGAAGGAGGTAACTTATTTAAAGTTAATGGTCAACGTCTTAAAATTTTCTTAGAGCGTGATAATATTATAGATGAAGAAGTAGATGTGATCGATTTAATTGATTTGAACATCACTCCTCGCACCGTATGATTATAGTCCAATTAAGCTTGGGCCCACAATTTTTTTCCGAAGTCCTCCACCCAAGGACCACGCTGGAAAAAATTGGGGCCCAGCAAGGCCCATAGAGGATCAGGCAACCCTAGGGGTCGGCCTACCCCTATGTAGCCCCATTCCTCCCCCTTTTTCTTGTGTGCCACCACCTGCTTTCTACTTTCGTCTTCCTCGCGTGCACTCTATTTTTCCACGACCGGAACCCCTGTTTTCACCAACAACAATGGCCGGGGCAGGAAAGAAGCTGTCGTCAGGCTTGCCCTCCACCGCCTCCTCGTCCACCTTTAGCCTCTACGGGGAGATCACCTCGATCAAGGAGATTGTGCCCTTCCGCCTCGACATCCCTGCATTCGTCGAACCATTGGAGGCCCTGCCACCAATTGAGGTCGACAAGCCACGCAGCCCGTTGGCGCCACGCCCGCCCGTCCGCATGGACTCACCCCTGGAGGCCAAGCGCCAGCACGCTCGCTCCTCAAGCCCATACCAGCGCCGACCACTGGAAAGATCAGCGTCAAGGCGACCAATGGTGCTGGTACGTCCCTTCTCCTAGGCGAGAAGTACTTGGGCGCCCTCACAAGGAAGGACGGGGAGGCGTTCCAGTACAACTACTCCTCAGACTCCCGTGACATCTCCCCCTACAATGGGAGGGTCACCATTACTGGTCCGCGAGGACCAGGGAAGAAGGACATCGGCCTGCTGCGCAAGGTGTACCCGTCGGAGTTTGTGGAGTCTTCCCCTGGCAAGATTAGGAGGCACCGATCACCGCCTCCCATCCGGGGGCCGCCTGGACAGTTCTAGGACAGCGATGAGAAGCTCAAAAAAGCTGACCATGGCTGAACACACTACCCAAATGGAGGAGCTGCACCTGGACAACCAGAGGCTCAGCGACTTGGTTGCTTAGGGGACCATCGAGAGGGCAGAGTTGAGGGACTTCATGGAAGAGATCCGTAAGGGTCTGACCACCAAGATTAGGAGCGCTTTTGAGGCTGCGGGGAAGGCTAAGGAGTTTAATGCTAGACCTTAGACAGCTTTCCCCGCTGTAATTTAGGAATCAGGGGCTTAGTTTATTTTCAGAATTCATCATTTAGGTTATTTTCCTTCATTATTCATCGTGTAGCGCCTGTAATTTTATTTTAAACTCATGACTCACCGGCAATCATACCGACAGAGTCCTATTTTGTTTCCACTTATGTTTTTCTTTGTTTGTTTTGATTAGAAGGAAGCACGGTTGCGCACAACAAGTGTGGGGGACCCCTCCATATGTACACGATCACATTGCTTCACGAGGCCTCCCACGAACGAGACGATCGATGCACTGCACCACATGACTACACTTTACTGCACTCGGTTTACCTCATCCTCCAGCTCTCTAAATTTCAGCACAAATAAATAAAAACAAAAATAATTAAAAAGGATATACCTCTTGCTCACTCTCAATTAACTAGGATGATTGGCTTACATAAATTTTATTCGTTTCATACATACCAATGCTCATGACTATAGCACATCATGCTAATTAGGTTGTTGATTTATGTGATATAGTACGATGACATGACCTCTATTCTGTATATGCTTAGCTAGCTTGAGTTGTTATTTTAAAAAAAAATTGTAAGACTTGCTTTATTCTTCAGTGATATAAATTCCCACCAGAGCCATATGATAATTATCCATAATAAACTTTATACTCATATGCTGCTTGCTTTCACATTGAGTTTTGTCAAATTGTTGTGACCCTTTGTTACGAGTTTATTATACTTTCATGGTCATATCCAGTTGCATCCCACAAATATGCTAAACTCCTACACTGGGAGATAACAATTTCATTTTTCCCCATCCATCCACCATATTAATACTCCTTTTCATTCATATCCCTCCATGTTGTCGTTAAAAAGGAGACATGACTGTATTCAAAAAAAAAATAGAGAGAGAGAAAAAGAAAATCTCTCCGTGTCTGAAATATATATATGAATATATATATATATATATATGATGAGACAGCCATGATTTCTAAATATTTCAAAAAGGAGAGGATAGTGAATAGGAGTTTCATTCCACTTCCACTTCCATTCCATCACACGTGCACCACATGACCATGATTGTGTAATTTACTTTCTGATTTTGGATCCAGTTTTTTACTTAGCAATATATGTGTTACAAGTATGCCTTCTATTTTCCTACCAAGCTCCACCAAAATGATCATCATGAGAAAAGTAGGAATAGAGGCAATACTTTGCCATGGTGAGGATCTATACACATACATATATTGAGCAATTGAGAGAATCACTTGAGGAATATTTGCTTGTTTAATCTTTTCGAAAATACTTCCATTTCCCAAGTCTTGCTTAGCTTAGAGATAGTATGGTTTGTCAATACTGTTTCATTTTTCAACCGCTCAAATTAGTATGATAGAGACATCCAAGTCTAGGTATAAGTATTGTGATTGGAATAACCTTTTATGTTTGCTTCATATCACCGAGTTAATAACGCTAAGTTTTTCTTCTTCCTCAGGACGAGTGAAGGACTAAGTGTGGGGGAGTTTGTTGACGGTCCTTAATTGTCACATTTGACCGTCAAATCTTTACATAAATAATAAAAAAGAATACACTAAAATTACGAATAGGTTTATTACTAACCAAGTTACACAAGTTTTGGTGAAAATTTATATGCAGGTGATTTATCTAGAATTGTTGAGGGAAAAAGATAAGAAAAGTATTATCCAATGAGGCATAAAAGGATGCATGGGCCATTCAACTTACAAAATCTGCCCAAATACCAAAGCCCACCACTGAGAAGGGATTGAAACCCACCCAGGAGAAGCCTAGAAAAAGTCAGGCCTGAGTGGGGCCCACCACAGGTCGGCCAGCCTGTGGGGCCACTCAGACCCCACTTTGGCAGGCAGCTTCCAACCGACGTACCAAAGGTGGTGCTGACCAGACTCGGGAGTTACCGACTGCAGGTGGCAAGAAAAGAGAGAAAGAGGGAGGGAAGGAAACTCACCCCCCAAGGCACCTCCACCTATAAATAGGACCCCTCTCCTCACTCTCTAGCATCAACTCTTCACTCACTTTTACACATGTGTTGCTGCATTAGAGGCTTAGGATCTTAGGCTCTAGTCCTTAGAGTTCTAGAAAGAAAGAGAGGAGGCGAAGGTTCTCCAAGGGAAGCGCTGGCTTGTCAGTGCTCTCTTGGCATAGGATCCTCCACTAAGTTGAGTCGAAGTGGTGGTCTGTCATCACTCTGCTCCGCAGTTGTACCATGACGAATGCTTTATTTAATCAAGTAAGTATTTGTGCACAATTTATGAGTATATTGTCTTAGTCTGATAAGTAGTGTTTATTCTTCGCTTGCTAGTTCATCGTATACTACTTAGTATATGCTTTAACTTAATTACGGGCTAGATCCCTACGCAAGGTTAAAGTAGTAATAATCTGTATAGACATGGTGTCTAGATAAAATATTGCCTATGAGTGGTGTGTATTCTACGGAGCTAGAGGTAGGCGGCTTGAAGTGACAGCCTTGTCCCTCCTTTGAAATCCTCCACGTCCAGATATATAAGTAGCCTTTATAGTTACCGGAGTCTTTTCCCTAGATTGGGAGTAAACCGAAGGCCGAAGTAAGCGAGGATAAAATAAACCTTCTTGCTTAGATTATGATTTATCTCTTAAGTTGCCTCTCTATCCTTTGCCCACTTTTTAGTGAGGTTGTTCCCTAGACTCGACGAGTAGTTAGCCTGCACACGGTCCCTGTGGAAATTACGATACCTTGGAATACTCTAGGGTGAAGTGGTACAGTGGTACTCCATGCGCTTGTGGATTTATCTGTGATTGTAAGAAATACCAACAAAGGGACACCTTATGATTTGCTGCCCATCAGAGACCATAACTAAATTGGGGTTGTACTATGGCCAACTGGCTAGATATACTGTGTCCCACTTATAATCCTCTATTAGCTACCTTGACATACTGTTCACAGCATTTGCTGCCAATGTATGAAAAACGGGGCGTTATGATTCGACTCTAGCTGGAAGCGCTGCGAGTGTGCCATGTGGATTTAGAAGCTAAAGAAGATCGCATTGAGATGAGAGATGCCCAGATTGTTGAGCTGCAGCAACAATTGCAGCATAGAGAAAATCAGATTGAGGTGCTTACAGCACAAAGAGATGCTGCTCACTAATAAGCTCATCACATGGAACTTGGAATGATTCAGGCACAAGACAGATAAGATTCTTTTTGCTGAACATGCGCGAAGAGTGCAAGCAGGAGAGTCCCTGAATTTGCAACAAGACGAGCAAATGGAAGTGTCAGATGCTGGAAGCGATGCAGAGCCCTAGGATCTAGTCCTTCGAGTGTTGGGGTAGTGGACAGTCGGGTGGTAGAGTATGAAGATATATAATGTACAAACAACACTAATGTAATGTAAATTATTGACTAGTAGGGCTTGTGCTAGCACTAGGGGAGTGTATGATGACGTAGGATGGTGCCTGCATGACAGAAAAGGGTTGTAAGAAGTGAAATGATGTACTGTCATGATTTTGGGATGAACGAAGCTACTTTGGTGTGTGCATATTGTGGATCATATGCACATGTATTTCCTTTACTTTATCATGTTGAAATTCCTTTACAATACCTAGTTAACGGACTCCTATTGTATCTTGCAGCATGGTGCAAACTCGAAGCCATAACGACCCGGAGAGTTCCCAAGGGGGAGGGGGGGGGGGGGAGGGAGAACACCACCACCTCCACCCACCCTTGCTGAGGCTATGGCAGCCATGATGCATAGTTCCCAGTAGCAGGCCGAAGTGTTGAGAATGCTGGTGGAGAACAGTACTCAAAACCGTGGATGCCAAGGCCCACAAGATCCGCCCTAGAACAGCACCTACTCTGACTTCATGGCTACCCATCCGCCAGAGTTTAAGGATGCTAGGGAA
Organism: Oropetium thomaeum; assembly: GCA_001182835.1. Lineage (NCBI taxonomy): Eukaryota > Viridiplantae > Streptophyta > Magnoliopsida > Poales > Poaceae > Oropetium > Oropetium thomaeum. The sequence continues at coordinate 700,444 of LFJQ01000067.1, read as the reverse complement.
CTCTAGATGCAGATCATTGGCTTCGCACTATTGAAGCCAAGTTTGGACTGATCTATTGCATGGAGCACCAGAAAACCTTGTTCGCTGCTCAGATGTTACACGGTCACGCAGATGCTTGGTGGGCTAACTACATAGCCACTTTTCCATTGGATTATCAGGTGCCATAGCAACATTTCAAGGAGGCATTCCGTGCTCATCATATTCCAACCGGACTAATGCCACGAAATGCCAAGGACCCAAGGCAACCGCACAGTACATGAGTACTCTACGGTATTCAACAACCTGTCACGTCATGGATGGTCAGGATTTCAAGCTCCAGTCCCATATGGCTCTGAACTAGGGAGGCACGTTCAATGAGTTTGTGAGCAACACTCTGATTGCTGAGGAAGACCTCCAAAAGGAAGAAAGCGAGACAAAGAGAATCAATTACAATTCATCCGATAGACCTCCACGGAAGTATCACCTGATTTACACTGCTCGAGATTGGAAGAAGTAACGGTCGGGTCCACAACAGCGACCACCTTTCCGTCTTCCCTGGCAGCAGCATAGATCACCTTCACACCCATACAGACCATCTCAGTATCCACAACAGAATACCTAGAGTACACTAGCTCCACCACCACAGAAACAGAACCGTGATGCCCGTCCACCTCCACAGGGCAACAAACCAGGACCATGAGCTCCTTATTTCACAATTCATCCTAGACATTTTGCTCACGACTGCCCCACCACCACACAAAATGGCGCGCATTGTCAAGAAGATCACGGGCAGAATCAACAGTGAGGTCAACAGGCATCAATGATCGGTTGAGTGAACCTGACTACAATTGAGCGGATACCCGGAGGAGATCCAACGTTTACGGGTATGTTTCCACTCCAGAATAATTCCACTATATCCATTGTCATGCTGGAGTTTCACAGTTTCAACACTAATGCACCCCTTCTTATTTAAGGAATCATCTAACTAGTAATCTGATAGGTTTTACTTGTTACCATGTCTAGACCTCCCTCAATAACCTTTTGACTCCTTCCTAAATCTCCTGCACCATGGTAATGAGGCCCGTCTTGAGCTCAAAATGAAAGAATGCCACGACCTATTCGTCCTCACCAAAAAAGGAAACCCTAATACGACATCCTCGGTGGCACTACTCGTTTCTCTCGAAACAAATCGCTTTCTACACGGTCTAACGATTGTTAGCGTACCTGCAGAAAATCACATCACAGAGCAGGTATGCAATATGGCCATGATAGTCACGACTCATGGCAACCGGCGGCAACCAGTAACGCCTTGCCATTAGCGGCCATGAAAAGCATCTCAGGCAAGATGGGTAAACCAGCAATGCGAACACCAAGTGACCGTGAATATTATCCCACGGCAGGATTTCGTACCTTCGTTGTAGTTTGTTGGTGCGTCGTTGCAATTATGTAACACATACCTCCACGTAGTTCGTTGGTTCGTCGTTACATAAATATAAATCAACTCAAAGTAAAATGCATGAATGCAAAGTTAGCATTGCCACCTTCCTAACTATAACTTCTAATATGGGCTTTTCTATATCGTGCCTCACCGTAACGCAGTTTTCAAAATAAGCCTCGTTAATTAGAGTACTGATCCCCGAAGAGCTCTGATACCACGTGTCGCAACCCCGTCTGATAAAATCGTACGGTTGCTCATTCAGGATCACTTTGGGTGTCACTTGACGAAGCAAGCGACCATACAGTACAATAATTAATAAGGACACGCAAAACATGATTTAAAGGGTACATAAATTCTTAATATTACATCATTGGTTCAAATAATTTAAGTGCGAAAGCATAGTTCGAAAACAAACGAAGGACAGCGAAAGCTAATAATTACAACTCGACGATACAATTAAGCACGCCAGCCCGGGGGTGCTTAATCTTCATGGGTCGGAGAAGCGGGAACCCACTCGAAGGTCCATGTGACACTCCAGGTGTCACCAGGTCAAAAACCCGACAGATCCAAACCCTAAACTTTGGCTATCAAAAGTTCCATAGAACCCCGACCATATTTTTACATAACAATTAAGTACACTACAAAACAAAATTTTGGAAATTTACTCAACATTTTTGGACAAGATTTAAAACTCTTAAAAATTCACATAAGCTAAATTAATCTTGGAAAATCAAGAATTTTTAGAGATCAAATCATAACTTGAACCTTAAAGGAAAAGTGTTCCAAATAAACTTCTAAGCCCACACAAAAATTTTCAAAATTTTTGGAGCTCGGGAAGTGTGTCTTTTTCATTAAATGGCATAGCAGCTTTAGTATTAAATTTGAAAAAAAAAAATTATTCAACCGTGCCGGGCGAGGCTGCTTCCCGCCCGACACGGCGCAGCAGGGACGCATGGGCGCCTGCTGCCCCTGCCCTGCTGCCCGGCGCCGGTCTACCCCCCCCTCTGCTCTCTCTCTCCACCCGTCTAGCCCCCGCGCGCGCTTTCCCTCCTCTCTCTTCTTTCTCTGCCGCGCGCCGCCCGACCAGCTGCCGTGCCGCCGCCCTGTGCCACGCCGCGCCGCCGCTCGTCTACACCCCCCCCCTGCCGAGCCCCTGCCCCGTCTACCCCCCCTCGCTGCCCTCCTCTATCTCTCTCTAGTCCCCTCCCTCTCTCTTCTGCTGCGCCGCCCGCCGCCCAGGACGCCTGCGCCGCCGCCCTGCTCGCCATTAACAGGGACCTATGCGCCGCCCGTCTACCCCCCTGCCCCGCCCCTTTCGCTGCTCCCTAGCCCTTTCCTCTATAAAAGGGGCGCGAGACCTTCCCAATTTCCCCCTGCCTCTCTCCTTCCTTCTCCCACGCGCGCCAAAGCTCCTCCCCGGCCGGCCGACTCCATTGACGGCCAAAATATCGCCTCCACGGTGAACTCTATCCCCAGCCATCCCCCACTCCAAAATTCTTCCACAAAGCTCTTCCTCTCCCTTCCGTGAAGCTTACCAAGCCCTCAATTGGCCGGAATCAATCCCCACTCGTCGGGAATTTCTCGCCGTCGCCGCCCCGAAGCACCTCCACGGTGAGACCCCCTATCCCGTCCAAAACCTCGACGAATACCATGTTGCCGGGCTTCGTCGTGGTGTGTGGATCATTAAAAGCCAAGGTTCAACCCCCGGCGACCACCCCACCGCCGTCCAGACCTCGCCGGAGCTCGCCGGAGTTGGCTCCCCTGTTTTTCTTTTTCTGTTTTATTTTCCAGATTATTACCCTGTATTGTAAAATTCGTATAAATTCACAAAAAAATCCAAAAATAGCAAACCAAAATTTTTTGGAAACCTCATGAAATGAACTAATTTTCTGTTAAAACACTTTTTATCAAATGACCAAAAATTTGCATAATTAATTAGAAACCCTCTTTCCTGTGTTTGAATTTTTATTTAAAATCTAGAGCAATGCTAAGGCTCCCCTTTGATCCAAAAATGCACCATGGCCACGCACACCTCCTGTAATTTTATGAAGATTTTTGGAACATGTGATAATATGTAACCCTATGGAATAACTGCAATCTGCCTAGTTAAAATACTATTTTCTAAAATACATTGCAAAAGTCCTTTTCAGTAAAGAAACCCTAAATGAAAGTTGTAGATCTGAAGCTCGTGAGTGACCACATAAAATATTTTAGACTGCATCAAAGATTTACTAGGTCATTCCGATTTTACAAGATTGGAAAACAGGAACTTCGATGAATTTTTATAAAATCTAGAAAAATCATCTTGGTCCCACCCAAAGCTCAAAATGCTTAATTCAACGAGTTCTATCAACTAAAAATAATATTGAGGTTGAATTAAAACTTTCATCCCAACCCTAATTTTAGGCGTCGAGTAATTAGGGTTAACCCTAATTCTAGGCGTCGTCAAATCGGAACCCTAAATTACTATCGATAAAAGCAATAAGTCTTTTCAATTAAACTTATCTTAATCATACTGCATCATGTAGATCTTGAAACGCACGAGGTAACTGCGGATCCACCTACATTGACCCCCGCAGAAGAAGTCGACGTCAGCACCGAAGGACCAGGCAAACCCCGGTGCACAACCAAGTTTTAACTTTTTCCTTTTATAACCAAGTGTGTCTTGTTTGTGCATTAGGTGCTAGGAGTTGATTGAAACCCTAGTTGCATTTGTTTTCCCCTAGGGAACCCTGACGGTAGTTGTTGGATACCCCCCCTAGTATGCTATGCTTAGCAGATAGTCGCCGGTAGAAGTCGAGCAGGGCGAACTCTGCTCGCGAGTGGTAGGTTATTGGATGAAGTTATTTCGTGAGATGTGCCACACTATTGAGAATATGTAAGAAAGATAAAAGTTTGAGGGTCAGACTGGGTACAAGTAGGTCGGCGACTGGTCCGGGACCAGGGTGACCGTAGTCTGGTCTGATCCGTGTGGTCTGAGACCGATCGAGTGTTGAACGTACTGGTCGTGTACCTGCCCTACGGTGTTTGACTAGGAGGAGATCTGAGGCGGGCAGCGTGGGAACTCCACAGAAACCGTCTGGGACGTGTTGTCTGGTGGGACGCGGCGCTGCTAAGGCATGCGTAGGCTGGAATTGACGTTGCAGGAGCTGGTGTGAACGGTTGCCACGTGCGAGTCTGGGACACGCACGTGTCGTACGATCAGGTTTCCCCCTGCAGGGTATAAAAATCATTTCGAAACGCTGTCGCTCCCAGGAGTGAGTATGCTCGTGAAACGCACCACATTTTAGTAAATAGGTTGATTCACCATGAAAATGAATTATGATGACCAATATTATTATCATTGCTTGTCCTCTATGTCTGCTTAGTTCAGTGCTAACTTAATTTACTCTTCTAATCACTTAAACCTGTGCTAAAATTTGACGAGAATAGGGTAGGTTTGCGAGTCCTTTTTACAAATAAACCACCCCCATCAGCCTTCATGTCTAGGAGTCGGCTGTAGTCAGCCACTTTGTCGGGTAGGTCTTGCTGAGCTTCTTAGAAGCTCACGCGTTAGCGCTTTGTGGTTTTCAGGCATCGACATGCAGGACCCAGCAGGTAGCTTCCAGGTGGAGGAGCCCCTCTTCGACTTCGGGAACCTCCATTGGGAGCTGTACGAGTCGCCGCGTTGATTGTTGAAGTGGCTAGTAGTATGACGCCCGTGGGCACGGCGCATACTTTGCTTAAGTCTGAGTGACGGAGTTGTAATAGATTAAGTCTTCCGCTGTTTTTGCTAAAACTTTATTGGGTACTCTGAATTAATGTAAGACCTAAGTTACAAACTATGAACTAATGATGTATTAAGCCCTCTCTTCTTGTAAATTATTGCTGTTTATTCGTGCCTGTGTTGAATCGTGTGTACGCTCGCTTCGCCAAGCGTTGCCCAATAGGATCCTGGCTCAACGACTGAACGGTACCGTCTCGAGACGATGTTTTCTGGGCGGGGTCGTGTCAGCTTTGGTATCAGAGCTGTGTTGGGAAACGGTACAACGTTTAAGGCATATTTTCAAAAATTTTCATGCGAGTGAGGTACGCGCCCTATTAGTTAATAGGTTATCAGGTGGCAAGCTAACCTAGTATAGGGGCTAACTAAACCCAGTTTAGATTTACTTTTCTGTAACGACGCACCTACGCTCAGGTAAGCAAGGTAAGGTACGCCGCTCGACTGCGGTAAAAGGTTGAGAAATCCCTGTTGCATCCGCAGCAGTAGCGTTCTATACCATGATGGTATGGAAGGAGGTATTATGTTCGCTGTAACATAGTACGCCCCTTTGCCGTTTAGGGAGAGAAGCGGCCCTCTACCGTACGAGGTGTGGGTTATGGACCTGTTGCGAATGCAGACCTTCGCAACAGTGGAGTCTTGTGTCTTTGGCACACAAGAGATGAGTTTGTTCCTCACGACTTCGGTTTTGCGGAACACTCTCATACCTCCGCTGCCTGAGGTAAAGTGCAGTCTGTCGCCGCGCAGGGAAGGTCGGACACGTGATCCCCGTACGTGACCTACTCGGGGCGACCCATATGGCAATGATATGGGTTGTTGTTTTTACTTTTGAGATATTATTATATTGGACTGCCTGTGATGTCATTTTCTGCAGGTACCCTAACCCCGATATCGTAAGAAACGTGTAGTAACGACTAACTTGAGTGCGATTTTTGCCACCGCCTACGCGTATCCTTTTTGTTTTGTGAGGACGTATAGGCCGATGTAGGATTGCATTGCATGAAGAAACGTTAAAACCCTTCAAACTTATACCAAAACCATCCAGGAGCAAAAATTCCATCAATAATGGCTGTAACGCTATCAGTAAAGTAACAAGTCGACCTGGTTACCTCCCTCCCTTAGAGATTGCGTGACCTAAACCGAGTTGGAGTAAAACCCTTGTTTACAATTGAGCCTTTCCAACATCTTCCTCGATAAGAAAATTGTCTCCTTGACAGGTCAACTTAGATGGTAAAGCACCTTGGGCAACCCGGCTGTCGCTAGATTAGCAACCTTAGTGATCAGCTTGGATCATATTTTACGCAGGGATGAAACATATTTTCATATCGGAAGACTTAACATGCTTTGAACTATGTGTCAACATGTGGCTTCTGATTGAGAAAATATTGTTCATCTCTGTGCTGCAGATGGACGCCAACACGATTGAGCATGGACTCGCGGAGATAGGTATTGAGGACTCCACCCCTACCTACGTCACCAAGAAGTCAGGACGCAGAGGATTTGCGGAGATACTCGGGCAGACCTTGCAGTCGTTGGGTTATGAGGAGACTCCTTGGTTTCAGATCCGGGAGTATCGGCAGTATGACCTACCGCGCTGCTCAGCCCAAGTTACACTACCCGCGCACCCTCGTCATGCCTATGGAGAGACTTGGACCACCACCACATTTGGATCAGATAAGACGGAAGCTATCGAGCAAGCGGCTCTTCAAGCTCTATTGAGGATTTGCGAGCGACATCTGGAGGAGCTGGCAGACAAACCAGCGGCGATGTTCCCGATACGGGACCAGGTCGACAGTACCTGGCATCGCAACGTCAAGAACGCTCAGAAGAGGACCCTCAGAGGAGAAATGGACCATGTCACTCCCTTGTTCACGTTGGGCTTAGCACTGCTCAACCTGCATGAGGACACAGTTCTTACAGCTCAGATGGACCGTCAGGCCTTGCGACGAGCTCACGTGGAGCTGGCACAACTCAACGAGAAGGTTCAGAATTTGGAGAGCAGAAACAATGCATTGCGTGCTCGCTGCGACGCACGCGCTACACGCATCGCTGAGTTGGAAGCGGTCTCGGAGATCAAGACTGCCCAAATCCATGCTAGGGAGAACGATTGCAACCTTATGTTGCAGCACATTCACCAGCTGGAAATACTCAGGGACGATGCGGTTCAAATGGCTGAGAATCTCGCCCATGAGAACCACCATTTGCAGCATCAGTTAGCGGGATTTTTGGAGGCTGAGCAGCCGCCTCTCGCTAATGATGATGCACCTGAGTCAGAGGTATCGGATCCTGATATCTCGGACCCAGAGCCAGACGAGGAATAGCTTGGAGGTGACACAACGCTAGTTTAGCTAGATAATTGCTTAAGGAGTGCGTTGTCTTTGTCATGGTGGTAGTGCGTTCTTAGGGGTCTACCTTAGCAGCTGTGTAACCTTGGATGTAAGAATGGCGGTTTGACAGTCTACGGAAGTGAACGACGGATGTACTGTCATCTTTTGGGAATGAATGAAATTTTATTCTGATAAGATATCCGTGCCGTGCATTTGGACAAATTGTTAATCATGTTGAAAATTGGACATGGGTTGAACTGCTCTAACAAGAAACCCTTTTGCTTTTCAGCATGGTGAACACAAGAGCCGGACGTCAGGAGACGGAAAGCTCCAACCCGCCGCCCCCGCCAGCTGAGCCAACTTTGGCCGTGGCTATGGCTGCCATGCTACAAAGCAGCCAACAGACCCAGGAGATGCTGCGAGCTATCTTGGAGAATAGCGGCGCAAATCGAGGCGCCCGTAACCGTGACCAGGACAGCACGTATGCTGAGTTCCTGGCCACTCATCCCCCGGAATTCAGAGATGCCCGGGAGCCAATGGAGGCAGATCACTGGCTTCGCACGATCGAGGCCAAGTTTGGGCTACTTCGTTGCTCAGAGATTCAGAAGACGCTCTTTACAGCCCAGATGCTCCACGGTCACGCTGGAGCCTGGTGGGCCAACTACTTGGCCACTCTCCCGGCCGGTACCCAAGTACCATGGGAACAGTTTCGGGAGGCGTTCCGCGCTCATCACATCCCCGCGGGACTTATGCAAAGGAAGGCCAAGGAATTCATGTCCTTGACGCAAGGAAGCCGCACAGTGCACGAGTACTCTCGTGTGTTTAACCAACTTGCTCTATATGCTCCGGAGCAGGTGGACACGGATGCGAAGCGCAAACATCGCTTCATGGAAGGGCTGAACATCACACTCCAGGGTCGCCTGGCCCTGAATCAAGGCAGCTCGTTTAATGAGCTAGTGAGCAACACCCTCATCGCCGAAGAGTACCTGGAGAAGGAGCAAGGGGAGAAAAGGCGCGCCAGTGGTGGGCCGTCAAACGCCCCGCCACCCAAGTACCGCCCGGTGTACACTGCACCAGATGGTAAGAGGTACAAGGCAACCCCGCCGCAAGCGCCGTCGTTCCGTCCGCCACAGCAGCCATATCGGCCCCCACAGAACCAACAGCAAGCCGGCTACCGCGCACCTCCCCCGCCGCAGAGGAACCCAGGTGTCCGCCCACCTCAGCAGGGCACCCGTCCTGGACCCGGTACGCCTTGCTTCAACTGCGGGCAGCCCGGACATTTCGCCCGCGAGTGCCCCTCCAACCAGCAAGCCGGAGGCAACCGTCCGACCAACCAGGGGCAAGGTCAACAAAAGGGCCAGAAGAACACTAGGACCGGTCGGGTGAACTACACCACGACCGAAGAGATTGCTGAAGGAGAAGAAGTACTGGTGGGTACGTTTTCGCTCTCCACCCACTCAGCTTTTGTTCTATTCGACTCCGGTGCAAGCCATAATTTTATCAGTAAAAATTTTGTCAAAGGCAAAAGCCTAGCCACAATCCCCCTAGAACCGCCTTTCGTCATAAAATCGCCTGGGGGTACTATCTTGTCAAAACATGGCCTAAATAAAGCTCCCCTAAATCTGGGAGGTCACATCTATCCTACCTCCTTCATCATCCTAGATGGACAAGGTATCGATGTTATCATCGGCATGAAATGGATGAAACACCATAATGCCATCCTCGATATTGCTAACCGTGTAGTCCACCTAACCTCTCCATTTCACGGTTCCATGTCCATAAACCTAGACCACCCTAAAGCCACCCTTAAACAAGTCTGCCATACCGTCGGGAAGAGTCTGGACGAAACACCAGTGGTTAAGGAATTTCCGGACGTGTTCCCAGAAGATTTACCTGGTTTACCACCAGACAGAGATGTGGAGTTCCAGATTGAGCTGTTGCCAGGTACAGCCCCAATCTCTCGCAGACCGTACAAGATGGCACCCAAGGAGTTAGCAGAATTGAAGAAGCAATTGCAAGAATTGTTGGACAAGGGCTTTATACGGCCCAGTACCTCACCTTGGGGTTGTCCGGCACTGTTCGTGAAGAAGAAGGACCAGTCCTTGAGGTTATGCGTGGATTACCGCCCCTTGAACGCGGTAACAGTCAAGAACAAGTATCCATTGCCACGCATAGATACTCTATTTGATCAGTTATCTGGAGCAAAGGTCTTCTCAAAAGTCGATCTTCGGTCTGGTTATCATCAGATCAAGATCCGTCCCGGTGATGTTCCGAAGACGGCCTTCTCCACCAGATATGGGCTATATGAGTATTTGGTGATGTCGTTTGGACTCACAAACGCACCGGCATACTTCATGTACCTCATGAATTCTGTCTTCATGCCGGAGCTGGATAAGTTCGTAGTAGTGTTCATCGACGACATCCTAATATACTCCAAATCAGCCGATGAGCATGCAGAGCACCTTCGAACGGTCCTCCAAAGACTTAGAGATCATAAGCTCTATGCCAAGTTCAGCAAGTGCAAATTCTGGATTGAGCGTGTTCAGTTTCTGGGTCATGTGGTGTCCGCGGAAGGTATTTCTGTGGACCCAGGAAAGGTGCAAGATGTTGTTAATTGGAAAGCACCCACCACAGTCCACAAGGTGCGAAGTTTCTTGGGATTAGCGGGATATTATCGCCGCTTCATTCCTAACTTTTCCAAGATTTCCAGACCCATCAGTGACCTACTCAAGAAGGATCAGAAGTTCAAGTGGACGGAGAAATGCGAAGAAGCTTTTCAAACTTTGAAGAAGCATTTGATCACGGCACCAGTACTCGCCCAACCGGACTTAAGTAAGCCCTTCGACGTATATTGTGATGCGTCGGGCACCGGACTTGGCTGTGTACTAATGCAAGAAGGACGGGTAATCGCATATGCTTCCAGACAGCTCCGCAAGCATGAGGTGAACTACCCCACCCACGACTTGGAATTAGCAGCCGTGGTATTGGCTCTAAAGGTGTGGAGGCACTACTTATTAGGGAATTTGGTACACCTCTACACCGACCACAAGAGTCTCAAGTACATCTTCACGCAGAATGAGTTGAACATGAGGCAACGAAGATGGCTAGAGTTAATCAAGGACTACGAGATAGAAATCCACTACCACCCGGGCAAGGCTAATGTGGTTGCAGACGCGTTGAGCAGAAACGCCCAATGCCACTACTTGGACCAAGGAGTTGCAACCGAAGAATTGGAGCCAGCCGTAAGGATTTTACCTCACGGAGCCCTGTACAACCTAGCCTTAGTACCCACGCTGAGAGATGAGGTAGCCAAGGCCCAGAAGCATGATAAAGGCATGGAGAAGATCAGATTAGGACTACAGACAAGAAGATGCAGTGCTTTTGAGAAGATGAAGACGGAGTTCTATGGTTCAAGAACAGACTGGTAGTGCCAAAGGATCACGAGCTCCGAAAGAAGATCATGGACGAAGCTCACCTATCCAAGTACTCCATCCACCCTGGCAGCAATAAGATGTACCAAGACCTGCGAAAGAAGTTTTGGTGGACAAGGATGAAGAGGGAAATCGCTCGGTACGTAGCAGAATGTGACACCTGCCGCAGAGTAAAGGCCGACCATTTGAAGGGTGCAGGATTGTCACAACCTTTGAGCATTCCATCATGGAAATGGGAAGACATAAGTATGGATTTTATTGTCGGACTGCCCATGACAGCTCACAAGTTGGATTCAATTTGGGTCATAGTGGATCGTTTAACAAAGACAGCCCACTTCATTCCTGTCTCCACCAGGTACACCATGAAGAAATACGCACAGCTGTACATTGACCGGATAGTCTGTCTACATGGAGTACCCAAGACAATCATCTCCGATCGAGGTACTCAGTTCACCGGTCGGTTTTGGAAACAACTCCACGAGTCACTAGGAACAAGGCTAATTCACAGCTCAGCATACCACCCTCAGACTGACGGTCAAACGGAAAGAATAAACCAAATACTTGAAGACATGCTCCGAGCTTGTGTTTTGGAGCACGGTAAAGGATGGGACACGTATCTACCATTGGCAGAGTTTTCGTACAACAACAGCTACCAGGCCAGTATTCAAATGTCCCCCTTCGAAGCACTTTACGGCCGTAGTTGCAGAACCCCACTCAACTGGTCCGAAGCAGGCGAAAGAATCATATTGGGACCAGACTTATTGCAGCAGGCTGAAGAGAAAGTCCGAGTCATACAAGCCAACCTGAAGGCCGCCCAATCAAGACAGAAGAGCTATGCAGATCAAAGGCGTAGACCACTGACCTTTGAGGTAGGAGACTACGTCTACCTACGAGTCTCGCCAATGAAGGGAGTCCAACGGTTCGGGATCAAGGGCAAGCTAGCACCCCGATACATAGGCCCATACCCTATCACAGCCAAATGCGGACCAGCGGCATATCAAGTGGAACTGCCAGAAAGTTTATCAGGAGTGCACAACGTCTTCCACGTCTCCCAGTTGAAGAAATGTCTAAAGGCACCCACAGATCAAGTGATTCAAGAAGTAGAAGAATTGCAACCCGACTTAACCTACCCAGAGCGTCCAATCCGGATACTGGATGAGAAGGAACGAGTTACTAGGAGACGGACTCTCAAATTTTACAAGGTCCAGTGGAGCAACCACACTGAAGACGAGGCCATATGGGAGTCTGCGGAATTTATTCAGTCCCACTACCCCGAGCTACTCCCAAACCCCTAGGTATCTATGCCGATCCTAATCCTCTCCTTAAATCTCGGGACGCGATTTCTTTTAGGGGGGAGGGCTGTGACACTCCAGGTGTCACCAGGTCAAAAACCCGACAGATCCAAACCCTAAACTTTGGCTATCAAAAGTTCCATAGAACCCCGACCATATTTTTACATAACAATTAAGTACACTACAAAACAAAATTTTGGAAATTTACTCAACATTTTTGGACAAGATTTAAAACTTTTAAAAATTCACATAAGCTAAATTAATCTCGGAAAATCAAGAATTTTTAGAGATCAAATCATAACTTGAACCTTAAACGAAAAGTGTTCCAAATAAAATTCTGAGCCCACACAAAAATTTTCAAAATTTTTGGAGCTCGGGAAGTGTGTCTTTTTCATTAAATGGCATAGCAGCTTTAGTATTAAATTTGAAAAAAAAAAAATTATTCAACCGTGCCGGGCGAGGCTGCTTCCCGCCCGATACGGCGCAGCAGGGATGCATGGGCGCGCTGCTGCCCCTGCCCTGCTGCCCGGTGCCGGTCTACCCCCCCCTCTGCTCTCTCTCTCCACCCGTCTAGCCCCCGCGTGCGCTCTCCCTCCTCTCTCTTCTTTCTCTGCCGCGCGCCGCCCGACCAGCTGCCGTGCTGCCGCCCTGTGCCACGCCGCGCCGCCGCTCGTCTACACCCCCCCCTGCCGAGCCCCTGCCCCATCTACCCCCCTCGCTGCCCTCCTCTATCTCTCTCTAGTCCCCTCCCTCTCTCTTCTGCTGCGCCGCCCGCCGCCCAGGACGCCTGCGCCGCCGCCCTGCTCGCCATTAACAGGGAGCTATGCGCCGCCCGTCTACCCCCCTGCCCCGCCCCTTTCGCTGCTCCCTAGCCCTTTCCTCTATAAAAGGGGCGCGAGACCTTCCCAGTTTCCCCCTGCCTCTCTCCTTCCTTCTCCCACGCGCGCCAAAGCTCCTCCCCGACCGGCCGACTCCATTGACGGCCAAAATATCGCCTCCACGGTGAACTCTATCCCCAGCCATCCCCCACTCCAAAATTCTTCCACAAAGCTCTTCCTCTCCCTCCCGTGAAGCTTACCAAGCCCTCAATTGGCCGGTATCAATCCCCACTCGTCGGGAATTTCTCGCCGTCGCCGCCCCGAAGCACCTCCACGGTGAGACCCCCTATCCCGTCCAAAACCTCGATGAATACCATGTTGCCGGGCTTTGTCGTGGTGTGTGGATCATTAAAAGCCAAGGTTCAACCCCCGGCGACCACCCCACCGCCGGCCAGACCTCGCCGGAGCTCGCCGGAGTTGGCTCCCCTGTTTTTCTTTTTCTGTTTTATTTTCCAGATTATTACCCTGTCTTGTAAAATTCGTATAAATTCACACAAAAATCCAAAAATAGCAAACCAAAATTTTTCGGAAACCTCATGAGATGAACTAATTTTCTGTTAAAACACTTTTTATCAAATGACCAAAAATTTGCATAATTAATTAGAAACCCTCTTTCCTGTGTTTGAATTTTTATTTAAAATCTAGAGCAATGCTAAGGCTGCCCTTTGATCCAAAAATTCACCATGGCCACGCACACCTCCTTTAATTTTATGAAGATTTTTGGAACATGTGATAATATGTAACCCTATGGAATAACTGCAATCTGCCTAGTTAAAATACTATTTTCTAAAATACATTGCAAAAGTCCTTTTCAGTAAAGAAACCCTAAATGAAAGTTGTAGATCTGAAGCTCATGAGTGACCACATAAAATATTTTAGACTGCATCAAAGATTTACTAGGTTATTCCGATTTTACAAGATTGGAAAACAGGAACTTCGATGAATTTTTATAAAATCTAGAAAAATCATCTTGGTCCCACCCAAAGCTCAAAATGCTTAATTCAAAGAGTTCTATCAACTAAAAATAATCTTGAGGTTGAATTAAAACTTTCATCCCAACCCTAATTTTAGGCGTCGAGTAATTAGGGTTAACCCTAATTCTGGGCGTCGCCAAATCGGAACCCTAAATTACTATCGATAAAAGCAACAAGTCTTTTCAATTAAACTTATCTTAATCATACTGCATCATGTAGATCTTGAAACGCACGAGGTAGCTGCGGATCCACCTACATCGACCCCCGCAGAAGAAGTCGACGTCAGCACCGAAGGACCAGGCAAGCCCCGGTGCACAACCAAGTTTTAACTTTTTCCTTTTATAACCAAGTGTGTCTTGTTTGTGCATTAGGTGCTAGGAGTTGATTGAAACCCTAGTTGCATTTGTTTTCCCCTAGGGAACCCTGACGGTAGTTGTTGGATTACCCCCCTAGTATGCTATGCTTAGCAGATAGTCGTCGGTAGAAGTCGAGCAGGGCGAACTCTGCTCGCGAGTGGTAGGTTATTGGATGAAGTTATTTCGTGAGATGTGCCACACTATTGAGAATATGTAAGAAAGATAAAAGTTTGAGGGTCAGACTGGGTACAAGTAGGTCGGCGACTGGTCCGGGACCAGGGTGACCGTAGTCTGGTCTGATCCGTGTGGTCCGAGACCGATCGAGTGTTGAACGTACTGGTCGTATGCTGGGTGTTATGGGCCCCGGTAAACCTACGTAGCCTAGTGATTGCAACGTCGAACCTGCCCTACGGTGTTTGACTAGGAGGAGATCTGGGGCGGGCAGCGTGGGAACTCCACAGAAACCGTCTGGGACGTGTTGTCTGGTGGGACGCGGCGCTGCTAAGGCATGCGTAGGCTGGAATTGACGTTGCAGGAGCTGGTGTGAACGGTTGCCACGTGCGAGTCTGGGACACGCACGTGTCGTACGATCAGGTTTCCCCCTGCAGGGTATAAAAATCGTTTCGAAACGCTGTCGCTCCCAGGAGTGAGTATGCTCGTGAAACGCACCACATTTTAGTAAATAGGTTGATTCACCATGAAAATGAATTATGATGATCAATATTATTATCATTGCTTGTCCTCTATGTCTGCTTAGTTCAGTGCTAACTAAATTTACTCTTCTAATCACTTAAACCTGTGCTAAAATTTGACAAGAATAGGGTAGGTTTGCGAGTCCTTTTTGCAAATAAACCACCGCCATCAGCCTTCATGTCTAGGAGTCGGCTGTAGTCAGCCACTTTGTCGGGTAAGTCTTGCTGAGCTTCTTAGAAGCTCACGCGTTAGCGCTTTGTGGTTTTCAGGCATCGACATGCAGGACCCAGCAGGTAGCTTCCAGGTGGAGGAGCCCCTCTTCGACTTCGGGAACCTCCATTGGGAGCTGTGCGAGTCGCCGCGTTGATTGTTGAAGTGGCTAGTAGTATGACGCCCGTGGGCACGGCGCATACTTTGCTTAAGTCTGAGTGACGGAGTTGTAATAGATTAAGTCTTCCGCTGTTTTTGCTAAAACTTTATTGCGTACTCTGAATTAATGTAAGACCTAAGTTACAAACTATGAACTAATGATGTATTAAGCCCTCTCTTCTTGTAAATTATTGCTGTTTATTCGTGCCTGTGTTGTATCGTGTGTACGCTCGCTTCGCCGAGCGTTGCCCAATAGGATCCTGGCTCAACGACTGAACGGTACCGTCCCGAGACGATGTTTTCTGGGCGGGGTCGTGTCAGTCCACTCCGAGGGTGCTTCCCCTTCCTAACCACCACAACCAAACGAAGCAAAGTTAGAAGCATCACCTGCAAAACATTAATCCACAAAGCTTGAGCAACTAATACTCAGCAAGACTTACCCGTCAACGTGGCCATCTAATGACCGACTCCTAGAATGCAGGGAATATTGGTGGAGGTTGATCGGGTATTGCGAAAATAGCGCTAATAGTCTATTCCAATTTTAGCCAAGTTAACATGAGTCACTATGAATTTACTAAGTGTGCCGCTATTCTAAACAATCAAGAGTTCAACATAACAAATCAGGATAAATACAACCACTTTCATCATAAATCCATCATTTACATATCATTGTGACGGAAAGGAGCAAGTGCTACTCTTGACCATGAGGAACGGTAATTATAATTGATTTACATCCTGCAGGAGAAACCCGAATGACACAACACGGACGCACTCGAATGAGTTGCACGTGGCTACCTTTCGCAACATCGTGACAGAGTTGGCCCAACATCCATCCCTCCAAGGACATGGTCCTTCAGGCGATGCCCTACATCCCTGTACGGCCCCAAGCCTTTCCCACTAGCATGAGCCCAAGAAAAAACAAAAGCGAATTCGTCCACCTTGCCGGTCCGTTCATCCAGAAAAAGGGATGGCCAATCGTCCAACAAAACACGATGAGCTACATCGGTTTCCTAATCCCATTTACCAGTATGCACTCGGTACACATCTCAAACTTGACCAATGCAACAGCACCCGATAAGATTCTCAAATTTTAATCACATTCAAGATCAAACATATTCATCGACTTTTCCTTCTTTGATTAAACACGAGTAGTCTCCATACTACTCGTATTCTACCGAGTTCCTGTCCTTTAAACATCGCATTCTATTGATGGCTCTACCAAAATAACCCATAGGAAATCCTATTAAGTCATGCAACTAAGTTTTCACGGCAATTTCCTCGACACTTAATGCACAAACAATCCTACATACATAGTGGTAAAAGTAAAACTTGTAAAACATAGGTGTGCACCGGGGCTTGCCTTGGTCTGCAGAATGGTCAGCGCACTCAAGCGAGAAGTTAGTTCCTACGAGTGCCTCCCCTGGATTCCCGTCCGCCGTCGGAAATTCTGGGTCGGTTCCTATATGATGAAAATGCAGTAAAAATTATGATAAGTTAAATGAAAAGAGCCACCATGCCTTTATTAAAGGTTAACTATGGTCTTAGCGTTAGGAATCAGGGTTAGACCGACACGTTTCTTCGTGTATTAATTATTTAATAACTACGACTATTGACTTAGAGTTAAAAATAAAACTTTTAATTATACCTCAAGATGATTTTTAATTGATATTACTCTCTGAAATATGAATTGTGAATTTTGGTTGAGGCCTAGATGAATTTTCTAGATTTTATAAAAATTCATCAAATTTCTGTTACTAGATCTTATAAAATCAGAAACCATATGTAAACCTTGGAATAAAATTATGATATTTTATGGTGTTACTCATGAGAACCAAGTCTAAAACTTTGTTTTTTGGGTGTAATCTTTTTAATGAATTTTACAATGTATTTTAGAAAATGGTATTTTACTAGGCAGATTAGAGTATGGTGAAAGTGTTATCTGAAACTTTGTGGTCCTAAAATCCTCATAAAATTCTAGAAGGTGTGTGATTCCATGGTGTACTTGTGGATCAAATCTTAGCCTTAGCACTGTTCTAGAATTTTATTTAAAATTCAAAAACAGAAAGTAATATTCTAATTGTTTCTGGAAATTTTTGGTGGTTTTCTAAAAAGTGCTTTAACAGAAATTTAGTACTTTTCATGAGGTTTCTAACAAATTTTGGTTTGCTATCTTTGGAGCAGTATTATATTTTTGGTGAATTTTACAAGTCCTAGGGCATTCTCTTGAATTTGAATAAATGGAGAAGGAAGCCGGGCCCGCTCGTCAGCAGCACAAAATAGGGGAGCGCGGCGCTAGGGCGGCATCCGACGGTGCACCGGCGGTGGTTCTCGCCGGAAATGGCGCTGGCGGCGGCCTCCGTGGTGCCCCACACACTCGGCGTGTCATGAGTAGCACCCTCGACGAGGAAGAGCGGCGGGGGCTCACCGGAGGTGTGCCGGCGACGGTGGACCGATTGCGGCGATGGCGGCGGCGACGTTCCGGTGGCTCGGCGGTCTAGGAGGTATGACGGAGGGCAGCTTGAGCTACAGCGTGGTCCGGCGGAGCTTCCTGGCAACGCGAGGGCTCGGGGGAGTGGCCGGAGGTAGGTCGGCGTCGGCGAGGTGGCGGTGCAGACGAGCTCCGGCAATGGCGCGGCGATTCCGTCGTCACTGCTCCACCAAAGTCACCGCGGTCAATTGAAACGGGAGAAGGACTACACGAGGGCCTCGCCGACGGAAGGAATCGGAGAGATACTCACTGGCGATGAGGAATTCGACGGGGCGGCAACAATTGCGGCCGCGGCGGTGCTCTGAGAGCAATTCGCAGGGGTTGGCTAGGGTTTTGGCTCGGGAAGGAGGAAACAGACGCGGGAGAGAGTGGTGAGTGATTTCACACACGTTGGAGGGGTTTGGTTAGAGTCAGGGTGTAGTGGGGCGGTCGGTCGACGCGTGAGCAGGTGCGGCGGCCATGGCGGCGGGACAGGGAGCAAGGAAAGAAGAAATGGGGCGGGAAGGAAGAAAGGAAAACCGACAGAGGAGAAAATAGTAGCACATAGAGATGGTCTTGGGCGTGCGCGTGCTCCTGCGATGATGGCCGGCGTGAAAACGCCAGTACGGCGGTAGATAGCCGGACGGCAGTGGCAGCGGCGCGCGCGGGAGGAAATAATGGCGCACGTCGCCGGTTGCGTCGCCTCGCTCGCTTGCGTGCGCGTCGGGGAGGCGACGTGCTGCGGAGTGGTTCTGTCAAGGCACCCTTCTGCAGCAAGGATGAGCGCGCGTGAGGCACAGTGCCTGGCCGGCCGGCGCCAAAGGAGGGAGAGAAACAGGAGGGAGGAAAGGGGAAAAAATGAAAAGAGGAAGGGTGAGAAAGAAAGAAGGAGAGAAGGAAATCTTATTTGCACTAGGAACAATTTATTCTCTTCAAGGCAAAGTAAAAAGATTTGAATTTCAATTGCTTTAGGGCCTTCGCGAAAATGATGGAATCGTTTGAAATGGTAAAGACCAAGATTTGAGTTCAAATGGTTACTAGCAATTTAAATTCCTTTTGACGATTAGGGTTTTAATTAGGGCTAGTTATGCGGTTCGACCCGATTCGCCCATTACTTCGGTTTCGTCCGTTTTACAAGAAGTGTCTCGTGCTCTTCTCCCACTAATCTCAATTAATAAATTTGCAACAGTTTAAAATGACTAGAAATTTTCATAACCCATTTTAATTTGACGAATTAGCAGTCATTTAGTTAGTATCCTTTATTTCCGTTAAATAAGTGAAATCCTCTAATTCTTTATTTTTACACCGAGGACTGGTTTATTAATTTGATTAGCTAGGGTTAAGGCGGGGTGTCACATTACTAGGCCCCATTATACCCAGCATATGATCAGTACATTCAATGCTCGATCAAACTCCGACGACACAGATCAGACAAAACTACGGTCACCCTAGACCTAGTCCAGTCGCCGACCTACTTTGTACCCTGTCTGAACCTCCAGTTTTATCTTTCCTTAATCATCCATAGCCATGTATCATATGTTTCATGTGATAGTTTCAATCAAACCCTAGCAGTCGCGAGTAGCATCTACTTTGCTCGACTTCTACCGGTAAATATATATCTATCCATAGCATACTATCTCAAGGATACCTAAACCAATACACCGATAGGGTTCATAAGGAAACAGATGCAACTAGGGTTTCAATCAACTCTTGAAAATCTAATGCTCAACCATGACACATATTGATAAAAGGAAAACATTAAAAACTGGTTGTACACCGGGGCTTGCCTTGATCTCTTGTGTTGGTGACGAGAACTTCTTCGGGGATCGAGGGCTCCGGATCTGCAACTACTTCGTTCACCTTGATGTCTACATGATGCAACAAGAATGAGATGAGTTATTATTAAATAAGGAAATATGGTGTTTTTATTAGAGGTAACCAAGAGTTTACTCCTGACAAGGTGGGTTCAACTATCACTTACAATTTTTGTCTTCGGCTTTTAAATAAATTGATTATTTACTTAACAACTATGGTCTATTATGAAATTTCTAGATCCTGTCAGGTGAAGATTTTCATCTGATAGTCCCATCGAAAAGATGATTTTTGGGGTTGGGTTGAGGTTGAACTGAAGTCCTTAGGTTTTATAACAATCCTAACAAGTTTTTGCTATTAGATTTGTGACACACCAGGTGTCACTTAAAATTATTGACAAATCCCAAACCCTAAAGATTTAATTCTTGCACCTTGAAGCAAAACTTGACACTTGAGCTAATAAGCAATCTTGTTTTAAACTCTTCCATTAGCCTCCAACAAAATTTTGGTGAATTACTGAACATTTTTATTAGGTCAGGAACTTTCAAAATCTCACCATAGTACCAAAATTATTCTTGAGCAGGTAAGAATTCCATCACCACTTTCAAAATCCATCAAACATCTCATATAACCCTAGCAATGTTTTTACATGGAAATTAAGTTCACTTCAAAATAGAATTTTGGAGATTTTATCAGAATGTTTGGAAAAGATTTAACCCCCTTAAAAATTCAAACAAACTTGAATTTAATTAGAAATTCCCAAATTTTTAGAGGCAGAATCAGGACTTCATCCTTTAACAAAAGTTGTTTCAAATCATTCACTGAGTACCTAACAAAATTTTCAAATTTATCCAAGCTCAGGAAGTATTATTTTCATTTGAATTTAGAGAGGGATTTTGAAATAATTCAAAAAACAATCAAATTAAAATCGGCCGCCGCTGCGACGGCAAACCGGCGCGCCACAGCGGCAGGCGGCTGTGTTCAGCGGCGGCTGGCGCACCTTTTGGCACCACGCCATCAAGTCGCCGGGAATCCCACTCGAAGATCTCTCCCTCCCTCTCTCTCTCCCTTCCTCTCTCTCTCCCGCGGCATATTTTCTCCTCTGCGCCACGCCACCACCGAGCACGCAACCGCCCGCCGTCTCCAATCAACGATGCCGCGCGCAGCTCCCCTTCTCCCTCTCCCTCTCTGCTCACTCCCGCGTGTGCGATAAAGGCAGCCGCAGCGGCAAAACTGGCCGCCTCTCCTCCTTCTTTCTTCCTCTCTGCCTTTCCCTGCCGCAGCTCCCCTCCTCTGTTTTTCCTTCACCGCACAGGACGTGCAGCGGCAGCAGCAGCAGCACTCCCCTTTCGAAATCTACTCAATCCACTGCAAATTGATGCTTTAGCAAGCAACCGGTCATCTCACAAGCGCACGCGGCAAGGAATCACCGGAGCTCGTCGGATTTCGGCTGTCTTCTACCGCCGGTTCTCATCAATCCGGCAAGGCGCTCGGTGAGACCTAGCTATCCCTCACTTCTAGAGCAATTAACCATGTCAAACATGCTTCCCTTATTCCCGAGCAGCCCACTGAGCTTCCCATTTGTCCAGTGGAGGACCATTCCGTCGGGAACGCCGTCGTCGGGGACTCCCCTGTTTGGCCCGCCATCGCCGAGTGAGATGGCGACCTCCTCGTGGCCATGTTCCTCGATGCCGAGCACCGCGAGGATGAGGTGCAGCTACTGGGCAAGGTTTCAGAGCTCCTCGTCGCCTCCTTCGTCCCCGCCACCTCGCCGGACCTCAAGCTTCGCCGCTGCTCGCCGTTGCGCTGCTCCGGTGAGATTTTCGTGTCCAAACCTTGCCCCTAGCCTTCCCCGCGTCGCGAGCCAGCCATTGGTGCCCTCGCCATGGTCTCCCATCACCGGCAGAGGCGCGCGCCACCGTGCGCCATTGCGCTCCGGCGAGCTAGGGCTTATCTTTTGGTAATTTCTATTATTAGTTTAACTCGGCTGCAACTTCAAGAATTCATAAAAAATTGAAAATAATTCAGAAAAATACAATTCCAACTGTTCTGGGTTCAGAGAGAAGTATAGAATTTAATAAAAATATAAACACATGTGTTTGAAAAATATTTATTTTGGGTTTTATTTAAATAATTAAAACCTCAATAATGCATACAAAAATGGTGATACAATTAGGAAAAAGGTGACTCCAATTGATATGGCTTGTTACTGATCTGTGGTTGGCAGTAAAAATAATAAGCATGATATGTTTATAACATATAATTTTATCATTAACACAAGTGCTATGTTACTTGGTAATTATATAATAAATTCCTATATTAATAAAACTCATGGAATTGTTATGAAAAGTTATACATAAATTCCTTGCCTAATTGATAACCCTAACATCAAATTGGTTACATACTAGTGGATAGTGGAGTTAGTAAGTAATAAAAACCATTATTTGCTTGATAGTTAAATAAGGTACTTTTCAACTCCATGAAAAATTCGAGAAAATAATGAAATTCGTGGAACATTATGAATGGGTCATGATAGAATTCCTACACAAAACTATAACCCTAATATAAAAGTGAGTGCATAGGAAATTGCTAGGCCGTCAAGTAAATTATAACTAGTCCTTATGTTTAAATACGATTATTGCTTAATGATTAATTTGTTTAGTTGCTATATAGAAGGTAAAATTTTATGCAATAGTCATAACTAAATTCTTGACTTAATTCATAATCCTTTTCCTAAAGCCAAAAATTGATGACATGTTAGTTATATGCTTTATTTAAAAAAAAATTTGCTTATGTAAATATATATTGAGTATATACTATTATTAACCTCATAGTTAAATTATATTCTTCTAACTAAGGAGAAATACCAGTAAATTCATAAGTAATTAATCGAACTAACGAATGAAATTAATATAGACTATCACCCAAGTATTAATCCTAAATAAGTGAACAGTCACCAATTAAATACTTAAGTAAGTACTATTAATCTTAACTATGCTTTGGGTTTAATTAGTTAGTATATAGGATCATCAGTTTCTAAGGTTAACAATAATAGGAGTAACTTTCTTAAACATAATTAATGGGTTAACATGACCACCGATTATATTAAGGTGTAATCCATGATCGAGTCAATTTGATGATAAAACAACAATTAACGATAAGCATCTTAAACATGCCCCGTTAAGATAATTAGGATTATGATCATGAGCTAGATTCTGATCATTAGTAACAATCTCTTAAAAGTATAACTAAATCTAAGTAATACTAATACCCTAGAGTGTATTACAACAATAGTGAGCCTAATTTAATAATAATTCAATTTTATCATTTTCAATCTATCGTGTCAAATATGTAATAAATTTATGGAAAGTCTACAAATGGTAAACCAAAATTCCTTGGGAATCCTTGTAAAATACACTAATTAAATGCTGAAACACTTTTTCAATAAGGTTCATGGAACTTCCTCAATAAATAGATTAATCTTATCTATTTTTGAATTTTAAATGGAGTTCTAGAGATCTTCTAGGGCTGAAACTTGAACCATTAGTGTACTTTGGCAGTGTGCATCTCCTGTAATTGTATCAGGATTTTACAGCAACAAAGTTATATGAATGTCATTAAATATACTCCAAACTGCCATTTTAATTTGTCATTTTCTAAAATACAATATGAAAATCATCCAAAATTCCAAACCCTTAACCAAAACTTTAGTTTAGGTTCTCACTGGTACATGTATAAAAGTTTATGATTTTACACTAAGGTTTAGTATTTATTTCAGATTTTATAAATTTAAATAATAGGAATTCTGCTGAATTTTATAAAATCTAGAAACTTGAACTTGACCTCAACCAAACTCAAAAGTTAATATTTCAGAGAGCACTATCAACTAAAACTAATCCCCTGGTGGAATCTGAAGTTTCACTTTAGCCCATGATTTGAATAACAGCAAATTTACTAAATTTTTATAAAATCTAGAAAATTCAGTTTGACTTCAACCAAAGTCTTAAATTCATATTTCAGAAAGAACTGTTAACTAAAAATAGTCTCCTAGAAATATATGAAGTTTCACTTGGGTCCACACTCATTAAGAGTAATTGTTTTAATAAAATGCCGAAGTCGAAATATTAGGGTTAACTCTAAACCTCTAAGTGAAATGTAGAAAACACCATAGTAAAATGTGATGAAAATACGATATTATATTATTTAATCATAACTCATCTTATTCATATTGCATCATGTAGACACCGAAGCGAACGAGGTAGCTGTCGATCCGGAGTTTTCGATCCCCGAAGAAGTCGTCATCACCAACCCCGGGGACCAAGGCAAGCCCCAGAGCACAACCTGATTTAAAGTTTTTTCTTTTATCACTACGTGTCGTGAATGTGCATTAGGTTTCTAGGAGTTGATTAAAACCCTAGCTGCATCTGTTTTTCATAGGATACCCTATCGGTACTTGTATAGGTGACCATTGTAGTATGCTATGCTTAGCGATACTTACGGGTAGAAGTCGAGCAGAGTGGACGCTGCTCGCGATTGCTAGGGTTTGCTTTAAACTGTCACATGAAACATATGACACATGGCTATGGATCATTAAGTAAAGATTTAAACTGGAGGGTCAGACAGGGTACAAGTAGGTCGGTGACTGGATCGGGTCCAGGGTGACCATAGTCTTGTCTGATCCGTGTGGCATAGTTGGTCAAGTATTGAATGTACCGCTCATATGCTGGATATGATAGGGCCAGTAAACCTACGTAGCCTAGTGATTGCAAAGTCGAACCTGCCCTACAGTGTCTGATTCGGAGGTGATCTGGGGTGGGCAGTTGTGGGAACTCCACAGAAACCGTCCGGGACCTGTGTTTTGGTGGGATGCGTAGGAGGGAATTGACTTTACAGGATCTGGTGTGAACGGTTGCCACGTGCGGGTCTGGGATGCGCACATGTCATATGATTAGGTTATCCCTGCAGGTGTAAATTGTTTCGAACCTCTATCGTTCTCAGTCTTTGAGTTTGCTTGACCTCTTTGCCACATACATTAAGACGATGAGCTATGAGGATATTTATGATTATTTCATCTTATGCTTCTATTTATGATTGATTAGATCAGTGCAAACTAAAGTTACGTTTTTAAATCACTTAACCTGAGCTAAAACATGACCAGAATAGTTCATGTAATGCGAGTCCTTTTGCAAAGGTAAACCTACTCTGAGTCAGCCAGCATGTCTAGGTGTCAGCTGTAAATAGCCAAATTTGACGGGTCAGTCTTGTTGAGCTTCTTAGAAGCTGACTCGTTTACCCAGGATGATAGTTACCATTGGGAAGAACCCCGTCCCGAGTTCGGGAATCTTCAATGGGAACGTTGCGAGTCGCCGCAGTGAATGTTGTGTGGCTAGTAGTGTGGTGCCACTGGGCAAGGCCCATACTTTTGCTTAATTATGAGAGTCGGAGTCTGTACCCCGTTTGAAAGTCTTCAGCTGTTTTTTGTGTTTTCAAAAAACGTTATTTGTACTATGATGATGTAAGACTTAATTTTAATTTATGGAATCATGATGTATCAAATTCTCTCCTCCTGTAAAAGATTGTTGTTTATTCTGTCTGTGTTGTACTATGTGTATGCTCGCTTCGTCGAGCATTGTCCAACAGGGTCCTGGCGAAAGGTAGGACCCGTCCTGGATATCTGCGGCGGGTCTGCCACAAGATTATTCACAGGTATGCATGAAATCTTGTTAAGGTCAAATTCTGGGGAAAAATTACAGGGGTTTCTGTTTGTCATGACACACTTCTAGGGTTTCTATTTGCCGTGACACACTTCTGGCAGAAGTTCTAGTTTTCGAAGAGTCCTGGAACTCCAGATGTGAAGCAAAACAAAACATTGACACTCTGCTTGCTATGACACACTTCTGACAGAAGGTCCAGTTCCAGAAGAGTTCTGGAACTCCAGATGTGAATCAAAAACAAAACATTTAAGTTCTGCTTGTCATGACATACTTCTGACAGAAGCTCTAGTTCCAGAAGAGTACTGGAACTGTAGATGTGAATAAAAAACAGAGCGTTTAAGTTCTGCTTGCCATGACATATTTCTGACAGAAGTTCTAACTCCAGATGAGTTCTAGAATTCCAGAAGTAAATCAGAAACAGAGCACTTGAGTTCTGCTTGCCATGACATACTTCTGACAGAAGTTCCAGTTCCAGACGAGTTCTAGAACTCCAGATGTGAATCAAAAATAGAATCGTTTAAGTTCTGCTTGCCATGACATACTTCTGACAGAAGGTCCAACTTGACGCGGACCCGCCCAGAAAACCTCATTTTGGGACGGATCCTGTTAGTCGTTGAGCCAGGATCCTGTTGGGCAACGCTCGACGAAGCGAGCGTACACACGATACAACGCAGGCAGGAATAAACAGCAATAATTTACAAGGAGAGAGAACTTAATACAACATTAATTAATAATTTGAAGTTAGGTCTTACATTGATTCAGAGTACACAAAAGAGTTTTCACAACATAACAGCGGAAGACTTCATCGATTACAGACTCCGACGCTCAGACTTAAGCAAAAGTATGCACCGTACCCACGGGCGTCATGCTACTAGCCACTTCAATGTTCACTGTGGCGACTCGCACAACGCCCACTAGAGGTTCCCGACCTCGGGGTGAGACTCCTCCCAGTGGATGCTACCAGCTTGGTCCTGCATGTCGGCGCCTGAAAACCACATATCGCTAATGCGTGAGCTTCTAAGAGGCTCAGCAAGAACTGACCCGTCCAAAATTGGCTGACTACAGCTGACTCCTAGACATGAAGGGTGACTAGGGAGGGTTTACTTGCAAAACGGACTCGCAAGCCTGTACTACTCTTGATCAAATTTTAGCACAGATTAAGTGATTAAAATGAAACTTTAATTAGCACTGACCTAATCAAGCATAAGAGAAGTAACAATAGCAATGATAATCATCATAGCATCATTCTCATCATATCTCAACTTCTTTATTAAAATGTGACAGAGAGTTCAAGTAAGCTCATAGCTGAGAGCGACAGCGATTTGAACCGATTTTTATACCCTGCAGGGGGAAACCTAATCGTACGACACATACGTGTCCCAGACTCGCACGTGGCAACCGTTTACACCATCTCCTACAACGTCAATTCCCTCCTACGCCTGCCTTAGCAGCGCCGCATCCCATCAGACAACACGTCCCAGACGGTTTCTGTGGAGTTCCCACGCTGCCCGCCCCAGATCTCCTCCTAATCAGACACCGTAGGGCAGGTTCGACGTTGCAATCACTAGGCTATGTAGGTTTACTGAGGCCCATATCACCCAGCATACGATTAGTACATTCAATACTTGCCAGCTGTGCCACACGGATCAGACCAGACTACGGTCACCCTGGTCCGGACCAGTCGCCGACCTACTTGTACCCGGTCTGACCCTTAATCTTTTATCTTCCTTACTTATTCAGAAACATGTGGCACATCTCATGTAATGGTTACATTCAATATCTCCTACCACTCGCGAGCAGCGTCCACTCTGCTTGACTTCTACCGGCGATTATCTGCTAAGCATAGCATACTAAGGGTATCTATACCAACTACCGTCTGGGTTTCCTATGGGAAACAATGCAACTATGATTTCAATCAACTCCTAGCACTTAATGCACAAACAAGACACACTGAGTTATAAAAGCAAGATTTTTAAATATCGGTTGTGCACCGGGGCTCGCCTGCTTTTCCGGCGTTGTTGAAGACTTCTTCTGCGGAGGTCGAGGCAACTGGATCTGCAGCTACTTCATGCGCTTCAGAATCTACATGATGCTTCATGATTAAGATAAGTTTAATTGAAGAGGGTCATTGCTTTTATCAATAGTAATCTAGGGTTTCGATCGGCAATGCCTAGAACTAGGGTTAACCCTAATTACTCGACGCCGTCGTTTTATTACAATTTTTAATCTGTGAATGAGGTTCAAGGAAATCTATTCAAATTCTCATGAGGTGACTTTTAGTTGGCTTGTTCAACAACTTCAACCTTAGTTAAGGTTAATTATACATTTTTCATGAGTTAATGACTATTTAACGTCTTCGACTATTAACCTAGGGTTAAAATAAAACTTTTAATTCTTCCTCAAGACTATTTTTATTTGATAGAACTCTCTGGAATAAGCATTTTGAGCTTTAGTTGGGGCCTAGATCAATTTTGTATATTTTATAAAAATTCATCAAACTTCCTGTTATTAGATTTTATAAAATCAGAAAGCACTAGTAAACCTTAGAACAAAATTATGAAATTTTATGTGGGTATTCATGAGCACCAAAGCTACAATTCTGCTTTTGGTTCTAACCTTTTAAATGACTTTACAAAGCATTTTAGAAAATAGTCCTTTAATTAGGCAGATTGATGTAATTTAATAGGGTTACATACAATTTCGTGGTCCTAAAATCTCCATAAAAACCCAGAGGGTGTGTATTACCATAATGTATTTGTGGGTCAAATATTAGCCATAGAATTGCTATAGAATTCAAATTAAAATTCAAAAACAGTAAAGAGTGTTCTAATTAATTCTGCAAATTTTTAGTCATTTTCTAAAAAGTGCTTTAACAGAAAATTAGTCCTTCTTATGAGGTTTCAAAAATTTTATGTTTGCTATTCTTGGATTTTTCTGTCAATTTCTATGGATTTTACAAGACATAGCAATCTTATGTAAAATAAAAAGGAAAAAGAAAAACAGGGGATTTGTCTTCGGCGAGCTCCGACGGCCATTTCCCGGCGATGGGGTGGTCGCCAGCGGTCGAACCTCGGCTTTCCATGATCTACTCGACAAGGTGATGCCCGACAACATGACGAAGATCGAGGTTTGGCAAGGGAAAGGGGTGCTCACCGTGGAGGGCGACGGTGGCGGCGGCAAGGTCAAAATTCCGGTGAACGGAACTTGATTCCAGAGACGGAAAGGTGCGGTGAGCCACACGGAAGAGAGGGAGAGTGATTAGTGGGGGAAAATGGAAGGGAGGGTGGTCGGGAGGTGGTGCTCACCGTGGAGGTGGGAAGTTCGGCTATGGCGGGCGGCGGCCGGGGGCAGGGAGGAGAGCTTCGCGCGTGGGAAGCGAGAAAGAAAAGAAGGGGAAGGTGGGGAGGAGCTCACGCCACTTTAAAGGGGCTCCAAAGCAAGGGAAATAGGGGGGGCAGTGGGGGTATGGCCGGCATGGCCGGCCATGCCGGGCGGCGCTCGGGCGGCGCGCCTGACGTGCGGGGGAGGGAAAATGAGAGAGAGAGGGAGGGAGGAGGAGGAAAGAGTGGGAGAGAGCGAGGGAGGCCGGGGAAATGGAGTCTGCGACGTGCACAACAGAGGCCGTGTCGGGCGGGCGGCGGCATTGTAGCCTGCCTGGCAAATTTTTTTTTTTTGCTATAGTTATTAAAGCTGGAGTCCAATGCAATTGAATGACAGGCTTCCCGAGTTTAAAAATTTTTGAAAGTTTTTGTGTAGGCTCAAGAATTTATTTGGAGTACTTTTCATTTAGGGTTCTAAGTCACGATTTGGCCTCTACAAATTCTTGAATTTCCAAGATGATTATAGCTTGTCTGAATTTTTAAGAGGTCTAAATCTTGTCCAAAAACTCTAAATAAATTCCCAAAATTCTATTTTGAAGTGTACTTAATTGTTATGTAAAAATATGGCTAGGGTTCTGTGGAAATTTGGATAGCCATGAGTTAGGGTTTGGATTTAATTCCTATTAACACGATTTCGACACTGTTAGTTGAATTTTTCCGAACTTTGCTATAGTGTTCTGTTGTGTGTCAAAGTTTTCATAGTGATCCTTCAGAGCATTTCAAACATCATTTCTTTTTATTTCTAGTATCGATTTTGCTTTTAAGTGTGTCATTTGCCGATTAGGGTTTTTAGTCTGTCGATTTAATCCTGGTGACACCTGGGGTGTCACACAACTCGAGATGAGTTCTAGAATTCCAGAAGTAAAACAGAAACAGAACACAGGTAGTAAAAAGCACGGTTTACAGACAGAAGAAAAATATTACATGAGTATTATTACAGAGTCTTCGGTTCTACATGAACCAGTTTTCATAAACAGCGAAAACGATACAATCCTCAAACGGAAACGAAAGATAGAGATATAGACTCCAACTCTGACACTAAGAAAAAGCAAGGATCTTGCCTAACGGCACCTTACTACTAGCCACACACAGGCGGCTACTCGGTCTGTTCCCACTGGAAACTACCCCAGCCAGGAGCCGATTCCTCCCAGAACTGCCCACCGCGACCATCGGTGGCATCAAACCCACCTGAAAACCACAAGTTGCAAAGCGTGAGCTTCTAAGATGCTCAGCAAGTCTGACCCGTCAACATGGCTGTCTACAGCCGACACCTAGACATGCACGGCTGACTCTGGGTAGGATAGTTGCAAAAGGACAACGTATTACTAAGTAGCTTCCTACTTTCAAGTTTTAGCTCCAATTTACGTTTGAGAAAAGTAACTTTAGTGCGCACTATAACTAAACAATCATGTTGACAAACAATGATTAGTATAAACATCATAACTGTAAACATCATTCTTCTTCTGTTCACTTCTTAACGTATGCGACAGAGAGATTGAGCAAACTCTAGACTGAGAGTGTCAGCGATTCGAAACGATTTACACCTGCAGGGTTAACCTGGTCACACGACACGTGCGCGTCCCGGACCGCACGAGGCAACCGTTTGCACCAGATCTGGCAAAGCTAATTCCCTCTTATGCTACCTCAACAGTGCCGCGTCCCACCAGATCACCCGTCCAGGACGGTATCTGCGGAGTTCACACACTGTCCACCCCAGCCCGCCGCCAATCAGACACCGTAAGGTAGGTTTCAGCTTTGCCGTCTCTAGGCTACCTAGGTTTACTGGTTCCCATAGTTCCAGCATGTGAGCAGTACATTCAATACTCAACCAACTGTGCCACACGGGTCAGACAACGCTACCGCACACAGAACCCCGTGTATTGCGTTCCTATCATTCCCTGGCTGACCCCGGTTTCTTTCCATGAAATCTAAACCCGCTACAAATTCTTTAAAAAGAGGGGAAAGTTTCAATCAACGCCTATCATGTCGCGAGTAGGGTCCGATCTGCTCGACTTCTACCGTATGGTATAGCTAAGCATAGCAGCTACATCGGGCTACCTGTACCAATATCCCAAAATAGGTACTACTGGAAATATATGCATCTAGGATTTCATACAACTCCTGTCGACCTAAATGCACATCACAAGACACACATCCACTGTGGTAAAAGGAAAAACTCTAAAAACAGTAATGCACCGGGGCTTGCCTTGCGGGTATTCTTCCTGGTCTGCAACAACGGGGTCTTCAGAAAACTCAGGGTCCACCTCGATGGCTACCTCGTTCACGTTGGCGTCTACATGATGAAAATGGAGAGGTGACATTAGCAATTAATAATCTTCTCCAAAAATTTAAGTGGTCGATAGCAAATTAAGGAACTAGGGTTGCCGAAGAACGATTGTTGACCTAAACCAAATTAAATGCTTTGAGTAGCACCAAAACAATCCTAATCGAGCTATCGCAACACCATTAACTAGCAAGGAGTGAAACTAGGATTTTTCCAAAAATTTAAAAAATTAATAGTTCAAATTTAATTAAATATTATTTTTGGCCATTTATGGTTAATTAAATAAATCCCAAAAATTAATAAGTTGTCAACAATGAAGTTTTATATTTTTAAATAAAACTATATTTTTCACAGGTTCGAGAACAATTGAAATTTTATTTTTTTGAGCTAATATTTGATTTTATATGAATTATTTAATCTCCAGCCGATTTAATTGGATTTTTGAAACAAAGCAACAGTAGAACCCTAGGTTAGGGCCTTTGCCTTAACGCAGCCGGCAATGGGCGGCGGCGCTACCAGCGACAGGGGCCGGCGGCGAGAGCACCAACAGCAAGGGCTCGGTGCGGGGATCCCATTTTACCGGCTAACGACCGCCGACGAGCACGGAACCGCGGCGTGCTCCGGCCATGGCGCGGCGGCGGTACGGCGCGCGGCCAGCCGTGGATTCTTGCTGACAAGACTCCCCACAGCGCGGCGAGGCTAGTGGAAAACGAACACGGGCCGGGCTCTCACCGAGATGCGGTCGGGGGCGACGGGCGGTGTAGCGGCTGGCGGTGTCATGTGTTCCGGGCGTAAGGGTGCTTCCCCTGAGAAACGGCCAGCGGAATGAGCTTCGCCGTGCGACGAGGACCATGAATGGCAAGGAAAAGAGCTTTAACTCGAAGCGCTAGGGGGTCCTCACCGAAGCGGCTCCTCGGCGGCGGTGAACTCCGACAGTTAACGGCGTATTTCTGGCGAAGTCCATCACAAAAGGCGGTCGGGAGCCTAGAAATGGAGAGGGAGATCTTGGTTGCGTTGATTTGTGAAGGAAACGGCGAGCTTGGCGAGTGCGATGGCACGCCTGCGCGGTGCGGTCGGCTCGGCAGAGAAATAGAGAGGGCGAAACAGAGAAGAGAGCGGGCGAGAAAGGAGAGGGAGAAAGGGAGCGGCGGCCGAGGCGCCGTTCTTAAACCGCGCCGGGCGGGCGCGCGCCCTTGCCACGCGCGCTCGGCGCAGGGCGCGCGCGGCAGGTGGCGGCTGCACCCTGCCCCGGGCGCCAAGCGCGAAAGGGCGCGCCTGCGCGGAAAAGGAAGGAGAGCAGACAGAAAGAGAAGGGAGAAGGGGAAAGCCCGCTCGGTGGGGCCCATTGGCAAGTGGGTCCTACTGGTTATGAAAATTTTTAGGAAACCTAAAAATTTTCTCAAAAATTCCTGGAAAATTGAAAAGAGCCCAAAATTGATTTTGAGAATTAATATGAAGTTTGAATTTGAAATTTAAAGGTTTAAACTAATAATTCAAATTTCTGACTAGCTTTTATTTTTGCGAGAATTCTTTGCAGCTTTAAACTATTTCTTTGGACCATTGAACATGATTCCTTTTTAGTGATTACCAGAAATTTTTTATTAATCACTTTAATCTTCAAAATTTTTGGTTACTTTCTCTGCAATTGAATTAATTTCCTTATGAACCCGAAAAGAGAAGCGAAGCGTTACAACTTCTATCCATTTATTTAGGAAGTTCCATGGAAAAGTGTTTCAACATATGTTTACAGCATTTCTCAAGGATTCTAGACGATTTCAGTTCATCATTTTTAGATCCAGCAGTGATTTATTGTGCATTTTACATAATCGGCCAGAAGAATACCAAAAATGATTAAGAGTCCTAGAATACGGGAGGCGGGAGTTCATCGCCGGCGATGCGCACGGCGAAGGAGGAGGTTTAGGGTTCGAATGAGATGTCTGGGAGCATCACCGTGACGCGTGGAGTCGATTGACCGGTGATGAAAACCACGGGGATGACCGGAGGCTAGTCGGCGACGAGCAGCTCATGGCGGCGTCAATGGTGGTGGAGACGGTGCGACGAGTTCATTCGTCACTGGAGACCTTCTGCGGGTAGAACCTTGTCACAAAGATGCGTAAGGATGAGAGGAGACTGCAGATGGGAAGAATCGAACGGAACCCAAGCAGTGAGGTTGACGACGATGGTGTTCCTGGTGATAGGATGGACCGGAGGAGGTCTTGGTGGTCCGGGAGCTGCGCGAGGGTGAGTGGAACGAGTTGGACATGGTTAAAAGCGGGGAACTCGACCGGAAAGGGGCGCTCACCATGCGAGCTCGTCGGGCGGCAATGGCGGCGCGCGCGGAGCAGAGGAGGAAGAAGAGGGCATGGGAGCTGGTGAGGGAGGACAAAGGGAGTGGGGCAGCGCGTCGTCGGTGATTGGAGAACGGCGGCGATGGAGTGCGCCCGGGGGAGAAGCAGAGCACAGCGAGTGAGAGAGTGGAGTTGAGGAGAGAGAAGCAGAGGAATATCTTCGCGCGGGATTTGTTCGATGGCTTGATGGTGCAGCTGGAAAAGGTGCGCTGGCCGGAGCCTGCCACGGCTGCAAGCCACTGCGAGCGTTGGCCGTCGGGGCGGTGGCCGATTTTATTTGATTTTTTGCAATTAATTTAAAATCCCTTCCTAAATTCAAATGAAATTCAGACTTATTGAGCTCGGGTAAATTTGAAATTTTTTGTGGGTGCTCAATGAATTATTTGGAACAACTTTTGTTAAAGGATGAAGTTCTGATTCTGCCTCTAAAAAGTTGGGAATTTTAACTAATTTCAAGTTTGTTTGAATTTTTAAGCGGTTTAAACCTTTTCTAAAAGTTCTGATAAATTCTCGAACATTCTACTTTGAAGTGAGCTTAATTACCGTGTAAAAACATTGCGATGGTTACATGGAAGTTTTGATGAGTTTTGAAAGTGATGTTTGTAGAGGCTATTGGAAGTGTTTAAAACAACATTGCCTATTAACTCAAGTGTGAATTTTGCTTCGAAGTGCAAGAATTAAATCTTAGGGTTTAAGATTTCTCGATGAATTCTTAAGTGACACCTGGGGTGTAACACAAATCATGAGCACTACTCCTCGCCCTCGTCGGCATCGCGGGGACAAAGTAGCCGAACACCAACTCATCCTCATCTGCAAAAACTTAAGCAGCAACGTTGAGTATAAAGGTACTCGCAAGACTCACCCTGTTGTGGGAATTATTTTTCGACTCCACGGATAATGCAATATGATAGACTTGATTGCTTAAAATATAAAACTAAGCATATGTGAATAAGCATAAAGTAAAAGACTCTGCGGGCATAAACACCTACTAAACCCATGACTGTAGTACCATGTAACCACCATGTATACCATCAACAATAATCCATTTCTCATCATGTCATGTGTCAACTCTACAATATTATCCAAAGGACACTGAGCTTGATCACAACCGAGACCGCGGAGATTCGAACCGATTATACACCCTGCAGGGGAGTCCAACTGTACCCACACGACTGAGGACCATAAGACTTGTGCAACTCGCTAAAGTTACACAACGGGTACTCATGTCAACCTTTTTCACACTCGTGCCCATAGGGTTGGAAAATCCACATGGTGTCGAGTGCCTCGCAGGCACACGTGAGTTCCTCGTTCCACGCACCGTGCAGTCATCAGCCAAACGTTGATACGTAGTGAGATACTCAACTTGTCTTACCATTATATTTGACATGTGGTACGAATGAAAAGTGCTCAGGCCAAGAATAACACGGACGGGTCCTCGCTCAACCCAGACGGGGCCTACAGCACACAAGACCTCCACGTTTTGCTGCACTCCTATCCCACCGTCTGGATTTCAGTTTTAACACTTTCCAAACTTTTATCAACATATGAACTAGCCACAAGCCCATAAGTAACCACGATGAATCCTATACATGCGAGTGGGACTTACCACTCGACTTCTACCATTAATCTGAGCATTGCTAAGCATTTCGTGACTCGAACAAGGACACTTTTCTACCCAGTTGATAAGGTGACGTGATCAACATCAAGGAGGGGTGACATGCATCAATAATAGGATTTCTCGACATTACCACTAATGCCTGACTAATGCAATCCTATACGTATGCATATATATATATATATATATATATATATATATATATATATATATATATATTGACATTTAAGTATTTACTTAGCGTAGCAATATGAGGTGCTTGTCTTCAGCAGCAGCGGTGGTGTTCTCCTCAGCAACCTGGTCAGCGTCTGGTGCTCCTCTCTCAGCAGCACCCGTGTCACTTTCCAACGGATCGTACTCTATAAAGTAAAACGCGTCGGTATGAGAATGTATGCCATGACAACATGATGCATGCAAATGATGCGATATGGTGCAGAGAGGTAGCTACTAAGATTACGAACACAATGCAAAAAGAAACACGTCAAACGGAGTCTACAGCTCAAGTTATGGTGAAGGGACCAATATGCAACATTACCACATCTTGCAAGAATCTTGAAGGGACCAATATAGCGTGGGGCTAATTTGCCTTTCACTTGAAATATTTTTGTGCCCCGGAGTGGTGAAACTTTGAGGTAAACATAATCTCCAACCTTGAAGAAAAGTTGTACCCGACGACGATCGGCGTAGGGATTGAGCAACTCAGAGATGTTCCTGAATTTGGCGCACTTGGGCTTCAGCATCGCAAACCAAATCAGGACCGAAGAAAGGTCCTTCCCCAGACTCAGACCAATTCAACGGGGTTCTACATCTTCTCCCATAGAGTGCTTCAAACGGGGAAATTTGGATGCTTGATTGGTAGCTATTGTTGTATGAGAATTCTACAAAAGGTAAGCAAAGTTCCCATCTCTTGCCGTAGGTTAGCACACAAGCTCTCAACATGTCCTCGAGGATTTGGTTGACACGTTCGGTTTTATCCTCCCATTTGTGGGTGGCAGGCCGAACTATGAAACAACTTGGTGTCCAATGCTTGATGAAGGCTTTTCAAGAACCGAGAGACAAACTGGAGGCCTCGGTCTGAAATAATAGTCTTTGGAACACTGTGGAGACACATGATGCGAGTGAGGTACAACTCAGCATAATTCTTGAAAGAATATATAGTCTTGACCGGAAGGAAGTAGCAGATTTTGTCAATCGGTCAACGATCACCTAGATGGAATCGTAACCACTTGAAGTTCTTGGCAGACAAACAATAAAATCCATGCCAATATCCTTCCATTTCAATGATGGAATAGGCAATTTCCCGTTTCATGCGAGTCCACCAAAATTTGGTCATCAAGTCTTGGTACATTTTTGTGCTCCCTGGGTGTATGGACAGCAGGGAATCATGTGCCCCATCGAAAATTTGTATTCTCAGCTCATGTACTTTCGGCACCACAAGGCGTTTTCCAAACCATTTTACGCCTTGCTCGTCGAGAGAAAAACATCCGGCTTTACCCGATTTCATTTTCTCCCTGATACGAGCCATACCTTTGCAGCGGCAATTGTAGCGGCTTTTGCGACTCATGCATCGGCCACAACGTTAGCATTGGCTGGGTGATAATGCACCTCCAGCTTGTAGTCTTTGATCAACTGAAGCCATCTCCTTTGCCTCATATTCAAATCAGCTTGGGTGAATATGTACTTGAGGCTCTTGTGGTCGGTGTAAATATTGAAAGCCTTGCCTCATGTGGCCTCAATTGGCGAGAAGCATAAGCAATGACTCTCCCATCTTGCATAAGCACACATCCGAGTCCAACCCGCGAAGCATTGCAACAAAATATCGAAGCTCTCGTGGATGTTGGGTTGAGCAATGGGCGCTGTTGTGAGCAACGTCCTTATAAGTTTGGAAAGCTTGCTCGCAATCGGAGGACCAAAAGAATTCCTTTCCTTTGTGCAGTAACTTAGTCATTGGCTTGGCAATCTTGGAGAAATCCTTGATAAACCGACGATAGTAACTCGCAAGTCCAAGAAAACTTCGGATTTCCTTTACGTTGATTGGTGGAGACCAATCAAGTATTTCTTGCACTTTGCAGGGATCCACGGCAACACCATTTTCAAAAGTGACGTGCCCAAGAAAAGCCACTTCGTGTAGCCAAAATTTGCACTTGCTGAATTTGGCATTAAGACGGTGTTCGCGAAGCTTTCCGAGTACAATTCAGAGGTGAACAGCATGATATGTTTTTGACTTGGAGAACACTAGAATATCATCGATGAAGATTAGCACACATACATCAAGTTCCTCCATAAAAATAGAGTTCATCAAGTACATGAAGCAGGCAGGGGCATTGGTGAGACTGGAGAACATGACAAGGTACTCGTAAAAGCCATAACGAGTAGAAAAGGCGGTTTTCGAAATGTCCTCCTCTCTGATTTTTATTTGGTGGTAGCCCAGCCTCAGATTAATTTTGGAGAAACAGCGGGCGCCAGCAAGCTGATCGAAAAGGTTATCGATCCTGGAAGAGGGTATTGTTTTTTAACAACAACAGCGTTCAACATACAATAATTGACGCACATGCGCAATGTGTCGTCTTTCTTCTTCACAAAGATATGTTGACGATCCTTAAGTGTCAGATTTGACCGTCAAATCTTTGCATAAATAATCAAAAGAATCCACTAAAATTAGGAATAGGTTTAATACTAACCAAGTTCCACAATTTTTGGTGAATACTTGACGCGGACCCGCCCAGAAAACCACGTCTCAGGACGAATCCG
This sequence comes from Oropetium thomaeum, assembly GCA_001182835.1. Classification (NCBI taxonomy): domain Eukaryota; kingdom Viridiplantae; phylum Streptophyta; class Magnoliopsida; order Poales; family Poaceae; genus Oropetium; species Oropetium thomaeum. The sequence continues at coordinate 662,576 of LFJQ01000067.1, read as the reverse complement.
GTCTGTTGTTAAGCCAGGATCCTGTTGGGCAACGCTCGGCGAAGCGAGCGTACACACGATACAACACAAGCAGGATAAACAGCAATAATTTAAGGAGGAAGAAGTTAATACAACATTAATTCCTGGATTGTAGCTTAAGTCTTACAAGAGTTCAGAGCGCACAATAAAGTTTAAAAATCGTAGCAGCGGAAGACTCGATTACAGACTCCGACACTCAAAAGCTAAGCAAAAGCATGCACCCTGCCCGCGGGCGTCATGCTGCTGGCCACTTCAAAGGTTACCGCGGCGACTCGCACAGTTCCCACTGGAGGTTCCCTACCTCGGAGTGAGGTTCCTCCCAGTGGAAGCTATCGCCCTGGTTCTGCGCGTCGGTTCCTGAAAACCACATATCGCTAACGCGTGAGCTTCTAAGAAGCTCAACAAGACTGACCCGTCAAAAGGCTGACTACAGCCGACTTCTAAACATGAAGGCTGATGAGGGTGGGTTCTATTTGCAAAACGGACACGCAACCTGCGCTACTCTTGGTCAATTTTAGCACAAGTTAAGTATTTAGGATATAACTTTAATTAGCACTAGTCTAATCAAACACAATGAAAGTGACAAGTAAATAGTAATCGTCAAAATGTCAATCTCATTGCATCTCATCTTATTACAGAAATGTGGTGCGTTTCACGAGCATGCTCGCCAACTGGGAGCGACAGCGGTTCGAAACGATTTTTATACCCTGCAGGGGGAAACCTAATCGTACGACACGTGCGTGTCCCAGACTCGCACGTGGCAACCGTTCACACCAGCTCCTGCAACGTCAATTCCCTCCTACGTCTGCCTTAGCAGCGCCGCATCCCACCAGGCAACACGTCCCAGACGGTTTCTGTGGAGTTCCCACACTGCCCACCCCAGATCTCCTCCTAGTCAGACACCGTAGGGCAGGTTCGACGTTGCATTTACTAGGCTACGTAGGTTTACTGGGGCCCATTACACCCAGCATACGACCAGTACGTTCAACACTCGATCAGACTCGGACCACACGGATCAGACAGGTCCACGGTCACCCTGGACCCGGTCCAGTCGCCGTCCTAATTGGTATCCTGTCTGACCCTCAAACTTTTATCCTTCTTTAATTATCTCATCAACAAGTGTCATAATGTATCAAGTGGTAGTTTCATCCAAGATCCTACCTTTCGCGAGCAGTGTCCACTCCGCTCGACTTCTACCGGTAATAACTTGCTAAGCATAGCAACTATTTGGTCATCTATACCACTACCGGTAGGGTTTCCTATGGGAACAAATGCATCTAAGGTTGCAATCAACTCCTAACAACGTAATGAACAAACATGACATGACCCACTGAGTTGTAAAAAGAAAAATTTAATCAGAGTTGGTGCACCGGGGCTTGCCTGGCTCTTCAGCTTCTTGGTTGATCTCTTCTGCTGGAGCGGAGGAGTCGGGCTCTGCAGCTACCTCACGTGCTTCGGAGTCTACATGATGCATTATGATTAAGATTATGAGAAGTTCAAGGATTGATAACAAATAACTTAAAGCTTTTGCTAAGGAGTATTTTAGGGTTTCAATCTGCGACGTTTAGAATTAGGGTTAACCCTAATTCCTCGACGCCACTGGTTTAAAATATTTGACTTAAAGAATGGGGTTCCGAGTCACTCATTCAATTTCTCACCATGTGATTGTGTAAAAAGGGTCATATTCTCTGAACCAGTCTAAGCTCGAATTTTAGGTTGAGATTCATCGGCATCTTTCTTCGGAAAATAATTAATTAATTAAACTACGATTATCAACCTTAGGGTTGAAAATGAAAATTTTAGTTGCACTAAAATTTTATTTTTACTGGGTAGTGCTCTCTGAATTATGAATTTCGAAATTTGGTTGGGGCTTAGATTAATTTTCTAGATTTTATTAAAATTCAACAAAGTTTCTGTTATTTAAAATGGTAAAATCAGAAATAATTATTAAACCTTGGAATAAAATGATGAAACTTTATGTAATCACTCATGAGCATCAAAACTAAAGTTCTGTTTTTGGGTTTAACTTTTTGGAGTACTTTTATAATGTATTTTAGAAAAAGGCAAATTAGTTAGGCAGAAAGGAGTATCTTGAATAGGTTACATGTAGTTCTGGGGTCCTAAAATCCTGGTAAATTTCCAGAGGATGTCTTCTGTTATGCCACACTTGTAGATCAATTTTGAGCCCTAGCATCGCTCTACAATTTGAATTAAAATTCATAAACAGAAAAGATTGTTTTAATTATCCCTAAAAATACTAGGTCATTTAGGAAAAAGTGTTTTAACAGAAAATTAGTGCATCTCACGAGGTTTCTAACAAATTTTAGTTTGGAATTTTCGGAGGTTTCTGTGATTTGTTCGGCATTTTACAAGACAGGACAATATTGGAGGAAAATAGAAATGAAACAGTGATTAGGGCAAAACAGAGGAGCTGAGCTCCGACGAGCTCCGGCGATTGATTCGGTCAAAATGGTTGATCAGCTGCGCTCGATTCTTTGCCCTACACCATCTACAAGCTAAGACGAAGCCCGGCAACACGACAATGGTGAGGTTCCATCACCGGAGAGGGGTGCTCACCGTGGGGGTCGGCGGTGGCGGCGGTGAGGAAGGGTTCCCGACGAGATGAGCTAAATTCCGGAGAGAGGAGAGCGCCATGAGCTGCACAATGACTTGACAAGTGAGTTGAGCAAGGGGAGGAGCACTGAAATAGGCCGGAGCATGGCCGGCGGCGAGGGGTGGCGGCTCTGCCCGAAGCTCGATGAAGGAATCACCGGAGGAACGGCGGAAGGAGAAGATTGGTTGGTCTAGCAGACTCACCGTGGTGCAGTGAACCTGTTTGACGGGGTTAGGGGTCGCGGGGATGGCTGGAATACCAAGGTCGACGGTGAGCTCAATTGGCGGCAGAAGGGGGAACTGGCGGCGGTGCAGGCGTTCTGTCGTCGCCGGTGAGTTTCTGCGGCCGAGCACTTGTCAAAATCGATCACCGGGATGAGATGAAGCAGCCGGATGAAGGAATTGCAAAATGAGTGTACCGTGAAGATGAATTCGATGGTTGAGGGTCGGGGCGGTGCTCCTGTTGCCGGTGAGGACGACTGCAGTGTTCCGGGCGGAGGGAGTGACGGGAGTGCAATTCGATCAACTGAAAGCTGCACCGGGGCGAGGGGAGTCGTTTAGGCAAGGTTGGATCAGTGGAGAAAGGTCGGAGATGTGGTCTCACCGTGAGCTCACCCTCGGCGGCAATGGCGACGGTGGCACCCGAGTGAGGGAAAACGGCAAAGCGCGTCTAGGAGCGAAATTGGGCGCGGGGAAAGTGGTATGAGGGTTTAGAGCACTCCTTTAAGGCGTTGCGGAGAGGGTTTGGCGAGTGGACAGGGAGGGTGGCGGGATTGGGCGTCGGGGACGGTGGCTTGCCGTAGAGGCACTGCCGTGCGGCGAAATGGCGTGCAGCAGCGGCGACAAGACGGGGAGAGAGAGAAGGCAGAGGGGAGGAGAAGATCTTCGGCGAGATCCTGCTCGACGCCTTGAAGGCTGGGCGCGAAAAGGCGAGCCGGCCGGCGGAGGAGGCGCGCTGCCGCATCGGTGGATTGAGCGTCGGGGGCGGCACACTGTAGCTCGTCCACCTGTTGTCGAATTCAAATGAACTGCTATAGGTGCCTTCTGGTTTCATTTGAAAACCCCACTTCCTCAGCTCAGAAAATTATGAAAATTTTTGTGCATACTCAGAGAATTATTTGGAACACTTTTTATTTAGGGTTCGAGTTCTGAATCAGCTCCAAAAATTTCTTGAATTTATGGGTCCACTTTAGTTTGTGTGAATTTTAAAAGGGTTTGAACCTTCTCTAAAAATCTTGGATAAATATCAAAAATTCTATTTTGAAGTGAACTTAATTGTCATGCAAAAATATAGCTAGGGTGTTGTGGGAAATTTGGTGGGTCACTCATTAGGGTTTAATTCCTGCCCGAAGGATTAAGTTTTCGACACTGTGGGTGGAAACCTTCTGAACCTAGTAATTGTGTTCTGCGGATTATCAAAGTTTTTGTAGAATTCCTCTGGGGTATTTTAAACCACAATGCACTTACTCCCCTTGTTGATTTTGCTTTTAGGTGTGAAATGTTGTCGATTAGGGTTTTTATGTTGTCGATCTAGGTCCTGGTGACACCTGGGGTGTCACAGCCTCCCCCCCTAAAAGAAATCGCGTCCCGAGATTTAAGCAGAGGGTTAGGGTAGGCATAGGTACCTATGGGACTGGGAGTAGCTCGGGGTAGTGGGATCGAAGAAACTCTGCAGACTCCCATGTGGCCTCGTCTTCCGTGTGGTTGCTCCACAGAACCTTGTAAAACTTGAGTGTCCGTCTTCTAGTGACTCGCTCTTTTTCATCTAGTATCTTAATTGGACGCTCTGGGTAAGTTAAGTCTGGTTGCAAATCTTGTGCTTCTGGAATCACTTGATCTACGGGTGCCTTCAGACACTTCTTCAATTGTGAGACATGGAAGACGTTGTGTATCCCCGATAATTCTTCTGGCAGCTTCACTTGATATGCCACTGGTCCACATTCGGCCGTGATAGGATACGGACCTATATACCGGGGTGCTAACTTGCCTTTGATCCCGAATCATTGAACCCCCTTCATGGGTGAGACTCGTAGGTAAACGTAGTCTCTTACCTCGAAACTTAATGGTCTGCGCCTTCGATCTGCATAGCTTTTCTGCCTCGACTTGGCGGCCTTCAGATTGGCTTGAATGACTCGTACTTTCTCTTCAGCCTGCTGCACTAGATCTGGTCCCAAAATAATTCTTTCGCCTGCTTCTGACCAGTTGAGTGGCGTCCTGCAACTACGGCCGTACAGTGCTTCAAAAGGTGACATCTTGATGCTGGCTTGATAGCTATTGTTGTACGAGAACTCTGCCAAGGACAGATAAGTGTCCCATCCTTTCCCATGTTCCAAGACGCAAGCTCGAAGCATGTCTTCAAGGATTTGGTTTACTCTTTCAGTCTGGCCATCTGTCTGGGGGTGGTAAGCTGAGCTATGAATTAGCTTGGTTCCTAGTGATTCATGTAATTGCTTCCAAAATCGACCGATAAACTGGGTACCTCGGTCGGAGATGATTGTTTTGGGCACTCCATGCAGACAGACTATCCGATCAATGTATAACTGTGCATACTTCTTCATGGTGTATCTGGTCGACACCGGGATGAAGTGGGCCGTCTTTGTCAAACGGTCTACTATGACCCAAATTGAATCTAACTGTCGGGCCGTCAAGGGTAGTCCAACAATGAAATCCATGCTTATATCTTCCCATTTCCACGACGGAATGCTCAATGGTTGCGACAACCCTGCACCTTTTAGGTGGTCGGTCTTTACTCTTCGGCACGTGTCACATTCCGCTATGTATCGAGCGATTTCCCTCTTCATTCTGGTCCACCAAAATTTCTTCCGCAGATCTTGGTACATCTTGTTACTGTCAGGATGAATAGAGTACTTAGATAAGTGAGCCTCATCCATGATCTTTCTTCGGAGCTCGTGATTCTTGGGTACTACTAGTCGATTTTTGAACCATAGAACTCCGTCTTCGTCTTCTCGGAAGCACTGCATCTTCTTTTCTCGCAGTCCTAATCTGATCATTTCCATGCCCTTGTCAATCTTTTGGGCCTTGGCTACCTCGTCTCTGAGTGTTGGCACTAAGGCTAGGTTGTAGAGGGCTCCATGAGGTAGAACTCTTACGGTTGGCTCTAGTTCTTCGGTTGCTACTCCTTGATCCAGGTAGTGACAATGGGCGTTTCTGCTTAGTGCATCTGCAACCACGTTAGCTTTGCCCGGATGATAATGGATCTCTATTTCATAATCCTTGATTAACTCTAGCCATCGCCGTTGCCTCATGTTCAGCTCATTCTGAGTGAAGATGTACTTGAGACTTTTGTGGTCGGTGTAGAGGTGTACTAGGTTACCCAATAAGTAATGCCTCCACACCTTCAGAGCCAATACCACGGCTGCCAACTCCAAGTCATGGGTGGGATAATTCAGCTCGTGCTTCCGGAGTTGTCTAGAAGCATAAGCAATCACCCGCCCTTCTTGCATTAACACGCAACCAAGTCCAATGCCCGACGCATCACAATACACGTCAAAGGGCTTGTTCAAATCTGGTTGGGCGAGTACCGGCGCTGTGGTCAAGTGCTTCTTCAAGGTCCGAAAGGCTTCTTCACACTTCTCCGTCCATTTGAACTTCTGGTCCTTTTTGAGCAGCTCTGTGATAGGCTTGGCAATCTTGGAAAAACTGGGGATAAAGCGACGATAATATCCCGCTAATCCCAAGAAACTTCGCACCTTGTGAACCGTCGTGGGTGCCTTCCATCCCACAACATCTTGCACCTTTCCCGGATCTACAGAAATGCCTTCTGCGGACACCACATGACCTAGAAACTGAACACGCTCAATCCAGAATTCGCACTTGCTAAATTTGGCGTACAGCTGATGATCTCTGAGTCTTTGTAGGACTATGCGAAGGTGCTGAGCATGTTCATCGGCCGTCTTAGAGTACACGAGGATGTCATCAATGAACACCACTACAAACTTATCCAGCTCGGGCATGAACACTGAGTTCATGAGGTACATGAAGTACGCTGGTGCGTTAGTGAGTCCAAACGACATCACCAAGTACTCATACAGCCCATATCTGGTGGAGAAAGCCGTCTTCGGAACGTCCACGGGACGTATCTTGATCTGATGGTAACCCGATCGAAGATCGACTTTAGAGAAAACCTTCGCTCCAGCCAGCTGATCAAACAGAGTATCTATGCGTGGTAGTGGATATTTGTTCTTGATAGTGACCGCGTTCAAGGGGCGGTAATCCACGCATAGTCTCAAGGATTGGTCCTTCTTCTTTACAAACAATGCTGGACATCCCCAAGGTGAGGAACTGGGCCGTATGAAGCCCTTGTCCAGCAACTCCTTCAACTGTGCCTTCAGCTCTGCCAGCTCCTTGGGTGCCATCTTGTACGGTCTGCGGGAGGTCGGAGCTGTGCCTGGCTGTAGCTCAATCTGGAACTCCACATCTCTGTCCGGTGGTAAGCCAGGTAATTCCTCTGGGAACACATCGGGGAACTCCTTAACTACCGGTATTTCTTCCAGACTTTTTCCGACGACATGGCAGACTTGATTGAGGGCAGATCTAGGATGGTCTAGGTTTATAGATACGGAACCGTGAAGTGGAGAGGTTAAGTGGACTACACGGTTAGCAACATCAAGGATGGCATTGTGGTGCTTCATCCATTTCATGCCGATGATAATGTCGATACCCTGACCATCTAAGATTATGAAGGAGGTAGGATAGATGTAGCTTCCTAACTTTAGGGGTGCCTCACTTAAGCCATAGTTGGACAATATGTTACCCCCAGGCGATTTTATGAGAAAGGGTGGCTCTATTGGAACTGTGATTAGGCTTTTGCCCTTGACAAAATTTTTACTGATAAAATTGTGGGTGGCACCGGAATCAAATAGAACGAAGGCTGAATGGGTAGAGAGTGAGAACATACCCGCCAGTACTTGCTCCCCTTCAGAGATATCTTCGGCCGTGGTGTGGTTCACCCGACCAGTTCTGGTGTTCCTTTGCCCTCTTTGCTGACCCTGCCCCGGGTTTGCCTGCTGGTTGCCCCTAGCTTGCTGGTTGGAGGGGCACTCGCGGGCGAAGTGCCCGGGTAGCCCGCAGGTGAAGCAGGGTGTGCCTGGTCCAGGACGGGCGCCCTGTTGAGGTGGGCGGACACCCTGGTTCCTCTGTGGTGGCGGTGGTGCGCGGTATCCAGCCTGTTGTTGATTCTGCGGAGGCCGGTATGGCTGCTGCGGTGGACGGAATGACGGAGCTTGCGGCGGGGTCGCTCTGTACTTCCTACCATCTGGTGCAGTGTACACCAGACGGTATTTTGGTGGCGGGGCGTTTGATGGTCCACTACTGGCGCGCCTCTTCTCCCGCTGCTCTTTCTCCAAGTACTCTTCGGCGATGAGGGCGTTGCTTACCAGCTCGTTGAATGAGCCGCCTTGGTTCAAGGCCAACGACCTTGGAGCGTGAGGTTCAGCCCTTCCATGAAACGGTATTTCCGTTTCGCATCCGTGTCCACTTGCTCTGGAGCATATAGAGCAAGCTGGTTGAACACACGGGAGTAATCATGCACCGTGCGGTTGCCTTGTGTCAAGGCCATAAACTCCTTGGCCTTCCTTTGCATAAGCCCCGCGGGGATGTGATGAGCGCGGAATGCCTCCCGAAATTGCGCCCAGGGCACCTGAGTGTTTTCCGGGAGGGTGGCTAGGTAGTTAGCCCACCAAGCTCCGGCGTGCCCTTGGAGCATCTGGGCTGCGAACAACGTCTTCTGCGTCTCCGAGCAACGGAGTAGTCCAAACTTGGCCTCGGTGGTGCGAAGCCATTGGTCTGCCTCCATTGGTTCCCGTGCGTCGCGGAATTCTGGAGGGTGAGTGGCCAGGAAATCGGCATACGTGCTGTCCTGGTTCTGGTTCCTTGCGCCACGATTCTGGCCATTATTTTGCAAGATGGTCCGCAGCATTTCTTGGGTCTGCTGGCTGCTCTGGAGCATGGCCGCCATAGCCGCGGCTAGAGTTGGCTCTGCTGGCGGGGGTGGCGGGTTGGAGCTTTCCTCCTCTTGACATCCAGCCCTGGTGTTCACCATTCTGAAAGAAAGTGAAAAGTGGCCCTCATTAGCACAGTTCACTCCCTGACCATAGTTGGATATATACAAAAGGATGTCAAAATGCATGGTATGGACAGCTCATAAAAACAAACTCCATTCCCTTCCAAAATAATGACAGCACATAAGTTCCTTCAAGTTCTCTAGACTGTCAAATCACCACCCTTACATCCAAAAGGTTACAACGCCACTAGGACAAATTCACGAGAACACACGCTAAATGCCATGACAGGCACAACGCACTCCTTAAACAACTCCTCTAGCTAAACTTGGCATCGTAAAACCATCTCCGATCTACTCCTCATCTGGCTCTGGGTCTGAAGCTTCGGGATCCGACACCTCTGACTCAGGCGCATCATCGTTAGCGGGAGGGGGCTGCTGTGCCTCCAAAAGTCCCGCGATCTGATGCTGCAGATGATGGTTCTCGTGGGAGAGGTCCTCAGCTAGCACAATCGCATTATCCCTGAGTATCTCTAGCTGGTGAATGTGCTGCAACATAATGTTGATGTCATTCTCCCTAGCGTGGACTTGGGCAGTCTTAATCTCAGAAACCGCCTCCAGCTCAGAAATGCGTGTAGCACGCGCGTCGCAGCGAGCACGCAGTGCATTGTTTCTGCTCTCCAAGTTCTGTACCTTCTCCTTGAGTTGGGCTATCTCCACATGAGCCTGACGCAAAGCTTGTCGATCCATCTGGGCGGTGAGAACAGTGTCCTCATGCAAGTTGAGCAATGCTAGGCTCAATGTGAACAAGGGAGTGACGTGGTCCATCTCTCCCCTGAAAGTCCTCTTCTGTGCATTCTTAACATTACGGTGCCAGGTGCGGTTGACCTGGTCCCGTATGGGGAACATCGCTGCTGGCTTGTCTGCCAAGTCTTCTGTATGCTTCTCGCATATCCTCAGTAGGGCCTGATGAGCAGCTGACTCAATGGCTTCGGTCTTGTCCGAACCGAAAGTGGTGGTGGTGTAAATCTCTCCGTTGGCCTGCTGAGGGTGTGTGGGGAGTGTAACCGTGGCTGAGCAGCGTGGCAGATCATACTGCCGATACTCCCGAATCTGAAACCAAGGGATCTCTGGATAACCCAGTGACTGCAAGGTCTGACCAAGTATCTCTACGAATCCCTTGCGTCCTGATTGCTTGGTGACGTAGGTAGGGGTGGAGTCTTCAACGCCTATCTCCGCGAGTCCATGCTCGATCGTGTTGGCGTCCATCTGCATCACAGAGGTGAACAATATTTTAACGATCAGAAGCCACATGTTGACACAAAGTTCAACGCATGCTAAATCTTCCGGTACATAAAATATTTTTCATCCCTGCGTAAAGAGGTGATCGAAATTGGTCACTAAGGATGCTAACTAGCAACGGTCGAATTGTCCAAGGTGCTCTACCATCTAGTTGACCTGTCAAGGAGACAATCCTCTCCTCGAGGAAAGTGCTGTAAAAAGGCTCAATGGTATGCAAGGAATCTGCTCCGACTCGGTTGAGGTCACGCAATCTCTAAGGAGGAAGGTATCCAGGTTGACCCTTTTTAACTCCTGGATGGTTTTAGTATAAGTTTGAAGGGTTTTAATATTTCTTTATGCAATGCAATCCTACATCGGCCTATACGTCCTCACAAAGTAAAGAGAAAATACGCTTAGGCGGTGGCAGAATCGCACTCAAGTCAGCCGTTACTACACGTTTTCTCAAGATATCGCGGTTAGCGTACCTGCAGAAAATGCATCACAGGCAGTTGCAATATGATATATTTCAAAAGTAAAGACATCAACCCATATCATTGCCATATGGGTCGCCCCGAGTAGGTCACGTACGGGGATCACGTGTCCGACCTTCCCTGCGCGGCGACAGACTGCACTCACCTCAGGCAGCGGAGGTATGAGAGTGTTCCGCAAAACCGAAGTCGTGAGGAACAAACTCATCTCTTGTGTGCCAAAGACACAAGACTCCACTGTTGCGAAGGTCTGCATTCGCAACAGGTCCGTAACCCACACCTCGTACGGTAGAGGTCCGCTTTTCTCCCTAAACGGCAAGGGGGTGTACTATATTACAGCGAACATAGTACCTCCTTCCATACCACCACGGTATAGAACGCTACTGTCGCAGATGCAACACGGATTTTCCCGACCTTTTACCGCAGTCGAGCGGCGTACCTTACCTTGCTTATCTTAGCGTAGGTGCGTCGTTACAAAAATGTAAATCTAGACTGGGTTTTGTTAGCTCCTACACTAGGTTAGCTTGCCACCTGATAACCTATTAACTAATAGGGCGCGTACCTCACTCGCACGTAATTTTCGAAAATATACCTTAAACGTCGTACCGTTTCCCACACGGCTCTGATACCAAGCTGACGCGGACCCGCCCAGAAAACCACGTCTCAGGACGAATCCGGTCTGTTGTTAAGCCAGGATCCTGTTGGGCAACGCTCGGCGAAGCGAGCGTACACACGATATAACACAGGCAGGATAAACAGCAATAATTTAAGGAGGAAGAAGTTAATACAACATTAATTCCTGGATTGTAGCTTAAGTCTTACAAGAGTTCAGAGCGCACAATAAAGTTTAAAAATCGTAGCAGCGGAAGACTCGATTACAGACTCCGACACTCAAAAGCTAAGCAAAAGCATGCATCTTGCCCGCGGGCGTCATGCTGCTGGCCACTTCAAAGGTTACCGCGGCGACTCGCACAGTTCCCACTGGAGGTTCCCTACCTCGGAGTGAGGTTCCTCCCAGTGGAAGCTATCGCCCTGGTTCTGCGCGTCGGTTCCTGAAAACCACATATCGCTAACGCGTGAGCTTCTAAGAAGCTCAACAAGACTGACCCGTCAAAAGGCTGACTACAGCCGACTTCTAAACATGAAGGCTGATGAGGGTGGGTTCTATTTGCAAAACGGACCCGCAACCTGCGCTACTCTTGGTCAATTTTAGCACAAGCTAAGTATTTAGGATATAACTTTAATTAGCACTAGTCTAATCAAACATAATGAAAGTGACAAGTAAATAGTAATCGTCAAAATGTCAATCTCATTGCATCTCATCTTATTACAGAAATGTGGTGCGTTTCACGAGCATGCTCGCCAACTGGGAGCGACAGCGGTTCGAAACGATTTTTATACCCTGCAGGGGGAAACCTAATCGTACGACACGTGCGTGTCCCAGACTCGCACGTGGCAACCGTTCACACCAGCTCCTGCAACGTCAATTCCCTCCTACGTCTGCCTTAGTAGCGCCGCATCCCACCAGGCAACACGTCCCAGACGGTTTCTGTGGAGTTCCCACGCTGCCCACCCCAGATCTCCTCCTAGTCAGACACCGTAGGGCAGGTTCGACGTTGCATTTACTAGGCTACGTAGGTTTACTGGGGCCCATTACACCCAGCATACGACCAGTACGTTCAACACTCGATCAGACTCGGACCACACGGATCAGACAGGTCTACGGTCACCCTGGACCCGGTCCAGTCGCCGTCCTAATTGGTATCCTGTCTGACCCTCAAACTTTTATCCTTCTTTAATTATCTCATCAACAAGTGTCATAATGTATCAAGTGGTAGTTTCATCCAAGCTCCTACCTTTCGCGAGCAGTGTCCACTCCGCTCGACTTCTACCGGTAATAACTTGCTAAGCATAGCAACTATTTGGTCATCTATACCACTACCGGTAGGGTTTCCTATGGGAACAAATGCATCTAAGGTTGCAATCAACTCCTAACAACGTAATGCACAAACATGACATGACCCACTGAGTTGTAAAAAGAAAAATTTAATCAGAGTTGGTGCACCGGGGCTTGCCTGGCTCTTCAGCTTCTTGGTTGATCTCTTCTGCTGGAGCGGAGGAGTCGGGCTCTGCAGCTACCTCACGTGCTTCGGAGTCTACATGATGCATTATGATTAAGATTATGAGAAGTTCAAGGATTGATAACAAATAACTTAAAGCTTTTGCTAAGGAGTATTTTAGGGTTTCAATCTGCGACGTTTAGAATTAGGGTTAACCCTAATTCCTCGACGCCACTGGTTTAAAAATATTTGACTTAAAGAATGGGGTTCCGAGTCACTCATTCAATTTCTCACCATGTGATTGTGTAAAAAGGGTCATATTCTCTGAACCAGTCTAAGCTCGAATTTTAGGTTGAGATTCATCGGCATCTTTCTTCGGAAAATAATTAATTAATTAAACTACGATTATCAACCTTAGGGTTGAAAATGAAAATTTTAGTTGCACTAAAATTTTATTTTTACTGGGTAGTGCTCTCTGAATTATGAATTTCGAAATTTGGTTGGGGCTTAGATTAATTTTCTAGATTTTATTAAAATTCAACAAATTTCTGTTATTTAAAATGGTAAAATCAGAAATAATTATTAAACCTTGGAATAAAATGATGAAACTTTATGTAATCACTCATGAGCATCAAAACTAAAGTTCTGTTTTTGGGTTTAACTTTTTGGAGTACTTTTATAATGTATTTTAGAAAAAGGCAAATTAGTTAGGAAGAAAGGAGTATCTTGAATAGGTTACATGTAGTTCTGGGGTCCTAAAATCCTGGTAAATTTCCAGAGGATGTCTTCTGTTATGCCACACTTGTAGATCAATTTTGAGCCCTAGCATCGCTCTACAATTTGAATTAAAATTCATAAACAGAAAAGATTGTTTTAATTATCCCTAAAAATACTAGGTCATTTAGGAAAAAGTGTTTTAACAGAAAATTAGTGCATCTCACGAGGTTTCTAACAAATTTTAGTTTGGAATTTTCGGAGGTTTCTGTGATTTGTTCGGCATTTTACAAGACAGGACAATATTGGAGGAAAATAGAAATGAAACAGTGATTAGGGCAAAACAGAGGAGCTGAGCTCCGACGAGCTCCGGCGATTGATTCGGTCAAAATGGTTGATCGGCTGCGCTCGATTCTTTGCCCTACACCATCTACAAGCTAAGACGAAGCCCGGCAACACGACAATGGTGAGGTTCCATCACCGGAGAGGGGTGCTCACCGTGGGGGTCGGCGGTGGCGGCGGTGAGGAAGGGTTCCCGACGAGATGAGCTAAATTCCGGAGAGAGGAGAGCGCCGTGAGCTGCACAATGACTTGACAAGTGAGTTGAGCAAGGGGAGGAGCACTGAAATAGGCCGGAGCATGGCCGGCGGCGAGGGGTGGCGGCTCTGCCCGAAGCTCGATGAAGGAATCACCGGAGGAACGGCGGAAGGAGAAGATTGGTTGGTCTAGCAGACTCACCGTGGTGCAGTGAACCTGTTTGACAGGGTTAGGGGTCGCGGGGATGGCTGGAATACCAAGGTCGACGGTGAGCTCAATTGGCGGCAGAAGGGGGAACTGGCGGCGGTGCAGGCGTTCTGTCGTCGCCGGTGAGTTTCTGCGGCCGAGCACTTGTCAAAATCGATCACCGGGATGAGATGAAGTAGCCGGATGAAGGAATTGCAAAATGAGTGTACCGTGAAGATGAATTCGATGGTTGAGGGTCGGGGCGGTGCTCCTGTTGCCGGTGAGGACGACTGCAGTGTTCCGGGCGGAGGGAGCGATGGGAGTGCAATTCGATCAACTGAAAGCTGCACCGGGGCGAGGGGAGTCGTTTAGGCAAGGTTGGATCAGTGGAGAAAGGTCGGAGATGTGGTCTCACCGTGAGCTCACCCTCGGCGGCAATGGCGACGGTGGCACCCGAGTGAGGGAAAACGGCAAAGCGCGTCTAGGAGCGAAATTGGGCGCGGGGAAAGTGGTATGAGGGTTTAGAGCACTCCTTTAAGGCGTTGCGGAGAGGGTTTGGCGAGTGGACAGGGAGGGTGGCGGGATTGGGCGTCGGGGACGGTGGCTTGCCGCAGAGGCACTGCCGTGCGGCGAAATGGCGTGCAGCAGCGGCGACAAGACGGGGAGAGAGAGAAGGCAGAGGGGAGGAGAAGATCTTCGGCGAGATCCTGCTCGACGCCTTGAAGGCTGGGCGCGAAAAGGCGAGCCGGCCGGCGGAGGAGGCGCGCTGCCGCATCGGTGGATTGGGCGTCGGGGGCGGCACACTGTAGCTCGTCCACCTGTTGTCGAATTCAAATGAACTGCTATAGGTGCCTTCTGGTTTCATTTGAAAACCCCACTTCCTCAGCTCAGAAAATTATGAAAATTTTTGTGCATACTCAGGGAATTATTTGGAACACTTTTTATTTAGGGTTCGAGTTCTGAATCAGCTCCAAAAATTTCTTGAATTTATGGGTCCACTTTAGTTTGTGTGAATTTTAAAAGGGTTTGAACCTTCTCTAAAAATCTTGGATAAATTTCAAAAATTCTATTTTGAAGTGAACTTAATTGTCATGCAAAAATATAGCTAGGGTGTTGTGGGAAATTTGGTGGGTCACTCATTAGGGTTTAATTCCTGCCCGAAGGATTAAGTTTTCGACACTGTGGGTGGAAACCTTCTGAACCTAGTAATTGTGTTCTGCGGATTATCAAAGTTTTTGTAGAATTCCTCTGGGGTATTTTAAACCACAATGCACTTACTCCCCTTGTTGATTTTGCTTTTAGGTGTGAAATGTTGTCGATTAGGGTTTTTATGTTGTCGATCTAGGTCCTGGTGACACCTGGGGTGTCACAATACTTTTATGCAGGTAATTTATCCAGAATTATTGAGAGAAAAAGATTAGAAATGTATTATACAGTAAGGCATGAAAGGATCCATGGGCTATTCAACGTACAAAACCTGCCCAAATACCAAAGCCCACCACGGAGGAAGGAATGAAACCCACTCAGGAGAAGCCCAGAAAAAGCCAAGGTCAAGTGGGGCCCACCATAGGTCGGCCGACCTGGGTGTCGCCCGACCTGCCAGTGGAGCCAATCAGGCCCCACTTTGGCAGGAAGCTTTCAACCGACGTACCAAAGGCGGTGCAGACCGGGCTCGGGAGTTACCGACTCCAGGTGGCATGAAAAGAGAGAAAGAAGGAAGGGAGGAAACTTACCCCCCAAGTCACCTCCACCTATAAATGGGACCCCTCTCCTCACTCTCTAGCATCAACTCTTCACTCCACTTTCACATTTGTGCTGTTGCATTAGAGGCCTAGTCTCTTAGGCTCTAGTCCTTAGAGTTCTAGAAAGAAAGAGAGCGAGGCGGAGGTTCTCCAAGGGAGGTGCGGGTCTGTCGGTGCTCTCTTGGCGTAGGATCCTCCACTAAGTCGAGTCGGAGTGGTGGTCTGTCATCACTCTGTTTCGAACTTGTATCTTAACGGATGCTTTATTTAAGTAAGTAGGTATTCGTGCATATATTGAGTATATTATCTTAATCTAGTAAGTAGTGTTTATTCTTCGCTTGCTAGTTCACTGTATACTACTTAGTATATACTTAAACTTAATTACAAGCTAGATCCCTGCATAAGGTTAAAGTAGTAATAGTCTGTGTAGACGTGGTGTCTAGATAGAATATTACTTGTGAGTGGTGTGTATCCCACGGAGCTAGAGGTAGGCGGGCTTGAAGTGATAGCCTTGTCCGTCCTTTGCAATCCTCCACGTCCGGATACATAAGTAGCCTTTATAGTTACCGGAATCTTTTCCCTGGATTGGAAGTAAACCGGTGCCCCGATATGTTCCTGCTTTGTTCCCTTGCTAGCATAGGACATATATATATACTAGTATATATAAATGTATAGGAATACAATGAGTTCCTAGATTAGTCTTAGATTAGTTCTACTCCACTATTATAATTACTTGTAGGTCCTCTTCTTTGTGTCATACTACCTATATTTATCTTGTGTTCACCACTGCATGAGTATATGATATTTTAGTATGAGTGAATTAGTACCATACTTCATATGCATTATCCCTGTTAAACATCCTTCCTGTGGAAAATAAATATGATACCCTGGAATACTCCAAGGTGAAATGCTACAGCTGTACTTCGTGCGCTTGCGAACTTTTCTGTAAACGTTAGAATGCCAGTGTAAATATTTCTGACACAGTAGCTATGGATTGTCTTTGGACAAAACTTAGTAATGACATAAGAAATAGCAACAAGCATTTCTGGCGCCGTTGCCGGGGATTGTCTTTGAACAAACTTAGTAATGACGTAAGAAATAGCAACAAGCATTTCTGGCACCGTTGCCGGGGAGAGATTTTTTAACAAGAATTGCATTATGATTTATGTGCACTATGATATTCATGCTTAGTGTCTTTACTCAAGCAGGCTTACCCTTGTCTGTTTTCTCTCTGTGAGAAAACAGGGTTGCGTATGACTGGTTAGTCATAGGGCAGACTAAAATTAATGAAAGTTTTACTAAAAAGCTAGCTGCCAATGATAAAACCTTAGAAAGCCTTAATGCTAAGTTAGATGGCTTATCTTCCTCTTTCAAGAGTCATCTTAGTTTTAAGAAAATGTTAGAAACTCAGCTAGCTCAATTAGCCGCTTCTTTGGCTGCTATGGACTCTGGGAAGATACCGGGGCAACCCGGTGCTTCCTTAGAAAATGTTAGTGTGGTGACCACTCGTGGTGGTAAATCCACTTGAGATCCGCCATATCCTGACCATGCAGCTAAGCCAGCCCAAAAGAAGGAAGACAAGCCCTCCGAAAATTCATCCAAGGAGAAGGATTACGACGGGAAGGCTGTTCCGCATGAGTTCTTTGACACAAACCTCATGACCTTCCCAAGTCGTAACAGGAAGTCGTCTGCGGATGAGCAGTTTGCTCGGTTTGTTGAGGCCGTACAGAAGCTCCACATTAGCATTCCCTTGTTGGAGGCGATGCAGGTTCCGACCTGCGCTCGCTATCTCAAGGATATTCTGAGCAACAAGCAACCGCTGCCCACCACAGAATTTGTCAAACTAACGGAAGAGTGTAGCGCAGCTATACTCAACCGGCTTCCTGAGAAGAAGAAAGATCCTGGATGTCCCAGAATATCATGCTCAATTGGAGCTAGCATCAGCGTTATGCCCAAGATCATATTTGATCAACTCAACTTCACGGAGTTAACACCTACTCCGATGCGGCTCCAGCTTGCCGATGCCACGGTCCGCCATCCGGAAGGAATTGCGGAGAACATTGCTTTGAAGATCAGGAAATGCTTTGTCCCCGTGGACTTCGTCGTGCTTGATATGGAAGTGGATAAGAAGACGCCACTTATCCTTGGGTGTCCATTCTTGAGCACCGCTGATGACCGCATCAATGTTGGAGCCGGAGAAATTCAGCTCCACATCAATGGGAAGGAGGAGAAGTTCAACTTCCAACCAAAAGTGGACCAATGCTCCATGATCAAGATCAAATATGGGCCAAACCCGCAGAACATCAAGGAGATCGAAGTAACTCCGCCCAAGAAGGACCCATTGATCCAATTCATGAAGAATTTTATTGAGAAGGAGAATCCTCCTAGGTCAAAGAAACTTGCGACATACCGGCCGAGTTGGTGGTCAAAACCTCATCCCACCAAGATCATGGCGTCCTCCACCACACCTAAACCAAAGAAGCCCTAGAAGGTGTGGCACAAGAAGGAAGTACAACCGTCCGTGGCTTCATCTCTATGACACCCCAGTGTCATAAGGTAATCAATCGACACACTAAAAACCCTAATTTACAAATTGACACCCTTAGAAACAAAATCGACACTGGAAGCAAAAGGAAATGATGTGTAAAATGCTCTAAGGAATCACTATGAAAAATTTAGCACACAACAGAACACTAAAGCTAAAGTTGGAAAAATTCAACTAACAAGTGTCGAGATCCTGTTAACAAGAATTAAATCCAAACCCTAACTCATGGCTATCCAAATTTCCACATATCCCTAGCCATATTTTTACATAACAATTAAGTACACTTCGAAATATAATTTTGAGAAATTATTCAGAATTTTTGGAAGAGATTTAGACCTCTTAAAAATTCACACAAATAGTAATTATCTTGGAAATCAAGAATTTTTAGAAGCCAAATCATGACTTGACCCTAAATGAAAAATTTTCCAAATAAATTCCTGAGCCTATACAAAAATTTTCAGAAATTTACAAATGCGGGAAGCATGACTTTCTTTTGAAATAGGGAGTCAAGCTGGAAGTGTAGCAAAAAAAAAAAAGAAATCGGCATTGCCGGGCGGGATACAGTGCCTGCCGCCCGCCCGACCGAGGGCGGGCGGCAGGGCATGGCGCCCGGCTGACACGGCCATAATGGGCGCACGTCGCCTTCAATTGCCGCACCATCTCCATCTCCTCCTCTCTCTCCCTCACTTTTTCTCCCCCCCCCTGGCCATTTACTCCTCACTGCGCGCCGCCCGGGGCACGGCGCCGCCTGAGCTGCCATGCCGGTGTGACCGTGCTGTTCCTCCCCTGCTTCCCCTATCTCCCGCCCTAAGGTTCCTTTAAATTGCGCAGCTTCACCTTCCTTTTCCCCTTCTTCCTTCTCTTTCCAGCCGCCCACGCTCCTTTTTCCCACTCGGTCGCCACCGACGCCATTGCCGCCGAAGGGACCTCCACGGTGAACTCCACCTTCCGACTCTCCTCCGTTCCGATTTCCTCAACCAATCACACTCTCCCTCCCCCGTGAAGCTTCCCACACCTTTTTCTCCCTCCGGATTTGAGCTCCCCTCGCCGTATTTCTTCTCACCGCCGCCGCCATTGTTGGCAGAGCACCTCCACGGTGAGCATCACCTCCCGGCCACCCTCTACTCCTTTTTCCTCAACTAACTGCTCTCTCCCTCCCATGAAGCTCACCGAACTCCCCAATCCTCCAAATTCGAGCTCGGCCGTCCGAATTTCGACTTCGCCGCCGCCACCGTCGCTCTCCACGGTGAGCCCCCCTTTCCCGTGCAAAAGCTCGACCTTCGTCGTGTTGCCGAGCATTGCCATGTCTTGTAGATCATAAAAAGTCAAGGTTCCCCCGCCGGCGACCACCCCATCGCCGGGGAATGGCCGCCGGAGCTCGCCGGAGACTTTTCCCCTGTTTTTCCTTTTCATTTTATTTTCCATAATATTGCTCTGTATTGTAAAATCCGTAGAAATTCATAGAGAAACCCAAAAATAGAAAACCTAAATTTTTTTGAAACCCCATGAAGAGAACTAATTTTATGTTAAAGCACTTTTTAGAAATGACCGAAAATTTGCAGAATTAATTATAACACTCCTTTATGTTTTTGAATTTTAATTTGAATTATAGAAAAATTCAGGGCTAATCTTTGATCCACAAATACACCATGGCCAAGCACACGCTCTGGAATTTTATGGGGATTTTAGGACCATGAAGTTGCATGTAACCCTTGTAAATTACTTCAATCTGCCTAGTTAAAGTACTATTTCTAAAGAACATTGTAAAATTCATACACAAGGTTAGACCCAAAAGCAAAGTTTTAGCTTTAGTGCTCATGAGTGCCCACATAAAACTTCATAATTTTATTCTAAGGTTTACTATTTATTTCTGGTTTTAAAAAATTCAATAACAGGAACTTTGATGAATTTTTACAAAATCTAGAGAATTCATCTAGGCCTCAACCAAAGCTCAAAATGCCTATTTCAGAGAGTGCTGTCAATTAAAAATAATCTTGAGGTATAATTAAAAGTTTCATTTTTAACCCTAGGTTAATAGTCGGAGTGGTTAAATAATTATTAGTCCAGGAAAAATGTCGAATTAACATTAACCAAAGTTGAAATTCTTGTTTTAAACATATACCAACTAAAAGTCACCTCATGAGAGTTGAATAGATTTCTTTGAACATCATTCACAGATTAAGAATTGAATTAAATCGACGCGGTCGAGGAATTAGGGTTAACCCTAATCACTAAACGTCGAAATCCTTAGTTAATCTTTAACAAAGGCATTATGACCCTTTTCATTGAAATTATCATAATCCTACTGCATCAAGTAGATTCTGACGCTCACGAGGTAGCTGCAGATCCGGGTTCTTCGATTTCCACAGAAGAGGTCAACAACGCCGGAGAACGAGGCAAGCCCCGGTGCACAATCGTTGTTTAAAATTTTCTTTCATAACCCAGTGTGTCTTGTTTGTGCATTAAGTGCTAGGAGTTGATTGAAATCATAGTTGCATTTGTTTCCCATAGGAAACCCTGACGGTAGCTGGTATAGATACCCTTAGTATGCTATGCTTAGCAGATAATTGCCGGTAGAAGTCGAGCAGAGTGGATGCTGCTCACGAGTGGTAGGATATTGAATGAAACTATTTCATGAGATGTACCACATGATTGTGAATAAGTAAAAAAGATAAAAGATTGAGGGTCAGACCGGGTACAAATAGGTCGGCGACTGGTCCGATACCAGGGTGACCGTAGTCTGGTCTGATCCGTGTGGCACAGCTGGGCAAGTATTGAATGTACTGATCGTATGCTGGGTGTTATGGGCCCCAGTAAACCTACGTAGCCTAGTATTGAATGCACTGATTTGGGGCGGCAGCGTGGGAACTCCACAGAAACCGTTGGGACGTGTTGTCTGGTGGGATGCGGCGCTGCTAAGGCAGGCGTAGGAGGGAATTGACGTTGCAGGAGCTGGTGTGAACGGTTGCCACGTGCGAGTCTGGGACACGCACGTGTCGTACGATCAGGTTAACCCTACAGAGGTATAAAAATCGGTTCGAATTGCTGTCGCTCTCAGCTATGAGCTTACTTGAACTCTTTGTCACATTCTAGTAAATAGATTGAGATACAATGAGAATGAATTATGATTATTACTATTGCTATCGTTGCTTCTGTTATGTGTGATTAGTTCAGGACGAACTAAATTTATATTCTAATCACTTAATCTGGTGCTAAAATTTGACCAAGAGTAGTACAGGCTTGCGAGTCCCTTTTTTTTTTGCAAGTACACCCATCCGAGTCAGCCAGCATGTCTAGGAGTCGGCTGTAGTCAGCCACGTTGACGGGTAAGTCTTGTTGAGCTTCTTAAAAGCTCACGCGTTAGCGATATGTGGTTTTCAGGCGCCGACCTGCAGGACCAAGCTGGTAGCATCCATTGGGAGGAGTCTCACCCTGAGATTGGGAACCTCCAGTGGGAGTTGTGCGAGTCGCCGCAGTAACACCTTGAAGTGGCTAGTAGCATGACGCCCTTGGGCACGGCGCGTGCTTTTGCTTAAGTCTGAGCGTCGTAGTCTGTAATCGATGAAGTCTTCCGCTGTTATTTCCAAAACTTTAATTGCGTACTCTGATTCACTATAAGACTTAAGTTTCAAACTATGCACCAATGATGTATTAAGTTCTCTCTCCTTATAAATCATTGCTGTTTATTCCTACCTGTGTTGTATCGTGTGTACGCTCGCTTCGCCGAGCGTTGCCCAACAGGATCCTGGCTCAACGACTGACCTGATCCGTTCCGAAATGAGAGTTTTCTAGGCGGGTCCGCGTCAATCTCCGACGCCGGACGTTGCTTCATTGAGCTAAACGAACGGAGAAGTCCTTTCCACGAACTTAAAATGGTGAGACCTTGCCGACAGGAAAAACGGTACGGATCCATATTTCCCTTTCATACAAATTTGAGTTTTTCAATTGCATCATCATATTTAGTTTCAAATCACTACATGTTGAAAATTTATTTTTCAACCAAAAAAAATATATATATTTTTAATAAAGTTTTATTGCAAGAATGTGAGCTATCAAAGAAAAATCGTTGTGACCCTTGGTTAGAAGTTAATTATGCTTATATGGTCAAGGCTCACTCACACTTCATCACATTGCTAAAACTCCTACACCGTGAGATAGCAATTCCACTCTACCATCCATCCACCCACCAAATAAATACTCTTTATACCATATTCACACCCTTCCATGCTATCCGTAGAAAGAGACATGGCTGCATAGGAAAAAAAAGAGAAGAAAGAGGAGGAAAGAAAAACCTCCACATGCTCCAATCAATGGAAAAATCCAATGAGCATGTCAAAATATATATATATATATATATATATATAGAAAAGTTTTGAATTAGGAGTTCCATCCCACATCCATTTCATCACACTTGCACGCCTTGACCATATTTGTATAGTTATGCTTCTTGACTTGGATCCGGTTTTTTACTTAGCAATATATGTGTTATAAGTATGCTCTCTATCATCCTATGTAGCTCCACCAAAAAGCCTATTATAGGAGAAATAGGAATAAAGGCAAACCTTGCCTTTCGAGAGAGGAAATACATACACATAGAGTAATCCGAGAGAATAACTAAAAGAGCTCATGTTTTCATTTACAAAATATTTCGAAAACCTCCGGATAACATTGCTAAGTAAGGGACAGGAAAGTGGTGCCAAAAATTAGCCATTCAGTTGTTCAACCACCCAAGACAAGGAGAAGTAGAAAGGCCCCATGAGGATTAAGGTAAATTTGGGTGAACCTTTCGCCAACTTATTCAATTCAAAGATAGAGTATCTTAGTTGTGCGATGGGCATAATTGATAAGTAGAGTTGTAGCAACTCTTGATCCAATAAACTTAAGTCTTAAGGCTTGCTCTGGACAAGCAAGAGGTAAGCTTGGGGGAGTTTGTTGACGGTCGTTAAGTGCCAAATATGCTGTCAACATTTCTCTATAAATTAATAAGGACATGTATTTCATATATACATGTCAGTTTAAAATTAATAAAGTTCCATATGTACTTGAAAAGTTTGTCCATATAGATGATTATCACAGGAATTAAGGCATAATCCGCTCTGTGGCAAGAAAACACATTTCAGGCCAATTATAGCCTGCCACGGAAGCACCCCATGGATCGCTGAGGTGGAGAAAACACAACTCCGATCAACCATAGGGCACCACGGGGGCAGCACACGGATTCATGGACCCATCAGACACACCAAAAGTACCAGAAAACCGAAGCCAACAACGTATCCGCGCTCAGGGCCTACCAGGCAGTCACCCTACCAAAATGGGACGCGAGTGGACCCCATAGGGGGTCGGGCGACCTGTGGGTAGCCCACTCGGCCCTCGCTTCGACCAGGTGGCAGTTACCGCCTCTCCAAGGTTGGTTCTGAAGACGGTGGCGGGTATTTCACGCGGGAAGCATTCCAGAAGGGGGGAGGAAGCTCACTTCCGCAAGTCTTCTCCAATTATAAATAGGACCCCTCTCCCTCACTTCCAGATACACAAGAAGAGTTTCCCACCTACAAACACACTCTCATTTCAGTAGTAGTGGAGTTAGGATTAGTCCAAGAGCTTTTCTAGCTCTCTAGTAGTCTCTCCATAGGAATAGGTATGGGTCTAGTACGCTTTTCCTTATTTCCTTTTGTAAGACTTTATTATTTATCAATGCAATATATTTCTATGCATTATTTTTCATATGGTTTGAGTGGTAATTATTATCCTTATGCTTACCATGTGAATATAATTAGGATTTATGCTAGTGTATTTAGGTAGTATACTAGTATACAAGCCATAGTCTTAAGTATAGATGTATAGGTATTTATGTACATATGTATATGCTTAGTATAGTTGATCATTGCTTTGGCATTGGTTCCACTGTACTCATTAGAGTATGCTCTAGTCGAAGGACCAAGGTCCGCCGGGCGGCTAGAGTAATATTTACGCATGTAAGTGTGGTGCTTAGATTACTAAATATCCTTGCATGTCGTGCGACTCATGGAGCTAGGGGCAGGCAGCTTGAAGTGACAGCTCTATCCGTCCTTTGTAATCCCCCACGTCCGGTCGTAGGGTTAGAGGTGAATAATTACCAATATCTTTTCCCTGGATTGGGAGTAAACCGGTGCCTTGATATGTCCCTGCTTTGATCCGTTGCTAGCATAGAACATATATGTATACTAATATATATAAATATATAGGAATACAATGAGTGACTAGATTAGTTTTAGATTACTTCTACTCCACTATTATAATTACTTGTAGGTCCTCTTCTTTGTGTCACACTACCTACATTTATCTTGCACTCACCCCTGCATGAGTATATCATATCATAGTATGAGTGAATTAGTACCATACTTCATATGCATTATTCCTTTTAAACATTCTCCCTGTGGAAAATAAATACGATACCCTGGAATACTCCAAAGTGAAATGCTACAGCGGTACTCCGTGCGCTTGAGGACTTTTGTGTAAACATTTGAATACCAATGTAAATATTTTTGGTGCCGTTGCTATGCATTGTCTTTGGACAAAACTTAGTAATCGATGAATGGGCGCTAAAAGTGGTCCTTCTTTGTTGCCTTATTGAGTTTTCTGTAGTCTATGCACATCCTCCATCCTGTGACGGTTCATTGTGGGATAAGCTCATTCTTCTCATTCTCAACGACCATCATTCCTCCTTTCTTAGGTACGACTTGGACTGGGCTGACACACTCACTGTACGGTACAGGGTAAATAATCCCTATGTGCAGAGTTTCAAAACTTCCTTCTTTACCACTTCTCGCGTTGCATTGTTTAGCC
The DNA here is from genome assembly GCA_001182835.1 of Oropetium thomaeum. NCBI lineage: Eukaryota > Viridiplantae > Streptophyta > Magnoliopsida > Poales > Poaceae > Oropetium > Oropetium thomaeum. The sequence continues at coordinate 637,551 of LFJQ01000067.1, read as the reverse complement.
TTCGTTGGGGTTCTCGTGAAGGTGTGCAATGAGGCTCAACGCGGATGCGATGGGTGCAAAGAGCGGGATTGATCCCTTTAAGGTCTTTTAGGGCGTAACCTAGTGCGGCGCAGTGTTTTTCCAAGGTGGAAATTAACGTAGCGGTTTGTTCTTCTAACAGTTTGTCGTGATGATGACGGGGCTCTCAAGATCGCCATTAAGGAAGGCATACCACAGGACAAGAGGTAAAGTTTTGAGCTCAACAAGGGGTCGTGATGGTAGTTCATTTTTTTGTAGCTCATAGGTTTCCCCAGTTTCATCCTCTTCTTCTACAAATTGCTGGGCATCATGTTCAAGGATGTGGAGCGATACAAAAGGAAAGACTGCCATCACTTCATCCGTTAAGTCTTCATTAGGGAAAGGGTCTACTATGGTGTTTTTGGCTTGGCCAAAGTGTATAGAGAAGGTTTCTTTCCCTAAGCTAACGTTGAGGAATCATAAATGTGAGGTGTTGTCTACGAGTCTCTTTCGATAGGCGTAACTCGAGGTGTTTCCGAAATCTTCAAAAAGTCCATCCTCAATTACGAAAGGAAATTCTTCAGGTTGAATTTCTTCTTCCTGAATATTTCTGGGTTCAGGGAGAGGCTTAGGTGTTGGATCTTGGGATATGAGTTGGGATTCAACATCTAAAAGCCCTTCATTCCTCGCCTTGACGTCTTCCGTAGGTGTACTCAAGCCATCGACAAAGGAAGTATTTTCTTGGATGCGCTCCAAGATGATTTTGGCTTCAGACGGTGTCTTGTGTAAGAAGGAACCTTCGGAGGCAAGGTCGAGATACAGGGCAGATTCCTTATTCAGCCCTAGAGCAAAATGTTGGAGTAACACTGCGTCGGGCAGAAGTAGGTCTGGTCCGGACTGGGTAAGCATCGAAAATCGGGACCAGGCTGCACTTTTGGATTCTTTCTCAAACTGTTGAAAGTCGAGAATTTCCCTTCCCAGAGAGGTGACTCGGGATAATGGAAAAAAGGCGAGACAAAATTTGTTCCTCGGCTCTTCCCATTACCCTTGTACACTTCCTACGGTATGCGTGTACCATTGCTTGAGAGTTTCTACTTGAGAGTTTCTTGCGTCATGCCTTGAATAACTAGACATGCCTCGAGAGTTTCTGAACAAGAGAGAACGGAAAAAATTTTTACTTGAGAGTTTCTTACGTCATGCCTTGAATAACTAGACATGAACACAATGGCCTTGATTATAGGGGTTCTCGCTATCTAGGCCAGAGAAGGATTGCTCCCGAACCATGGCTATAAAAGCCGGGTGAAGTTCGTAGCCAGTTGTTTCAATAGGTCGAGAAGCTCTCGGCTCGCAGAACTCGCCTCGCGTAGCAGAGTACTCGCAGAGTGGTTGCTCCATGATGAGGAGTGAGGAGTAAAAAGATAAAAGTAAAAAGATACAAGGACTTTGGTTCATAGATAACTCAGCAACCGTTTCTCGGCAACGGCACCAGAAATGGTTGTTGGTATTTTTTACGATCACAGATAAATCCGCAAGCGCACGGAGTACCACTATAACACTTCACCCTAGAGTATTCCAAGGTATCGTAATTTCCACAGGGAACGTGTGTGGGCTAACTACTAGTCAATTCCAAGGAACAACCTCATTAAAAAGTGAGCAGAGGTGACACGACCCCGCCCAGAACACATAGTCTCGGGACGGTGCCGTTCAGTCGTTGAGCCAGGATCCTGTTGGGCAACGCTCGGCGAAGCGAGCGTACACACGATACAACACAGGCACGAATAAACAGCAATAATTTACAAGAAGAGAGGACTTAATACATCATTGGTTCATAATTTAAGACTTAAGTTTTATAATGATTCAGAGTACGCAAGAAAGTTTTAACAAAAACGGCGGAAGACTTAATCTATTACAACTCCGTCACTCGGACTTAAGCAAAAGTATGCGCCGTGCCCACGGGCGTCATACTACTAGCCACTTCAACAATCAACGCGGCGACTCGCACAGCTCCCAATGGAGGTTCCCGAAGTCGAAGAGGGGCTCCTCCACCTGGAAGCTACCTGCTGGGTCCTGCATGTCGATGCCTGAAAACCACAAAGCGCTAACGCGTGAGCTTCTAAGATGCTCAGCAAGACTTACCCGACAAAGTGGCTGACTACAGCCGACTCCTAGACATGAAGGCTGATGGGGGTGGTTTATTTGCCAAAAGGACTCGCAAGCCTACACTATTCTTGTCAAATTTTAGCACAAGTTTAAGTGATTAGAAAAGTAAATTTAGTTAGCACTGAACTAAGCAAACATAGACGACAAGCAATGATAATAATATTGATCATCATAATTCTTTTCCATGGTGAAACAACCTATTCTTTCTAAAATGTGGAGCGTTTCACGAGCATACTCACTCCTGGGAGCGACAGCGTTTCGAAACGATTTTTATACCCTGTAGGGGGAAACCTGATCGTACGACACGTGCGTGTCCCAGACTCGCACGTGGCAACCGTTCACACCAGCTCCTGCAACGTCAATTCCAGCCTACGCATGCCTTAGCAGCGCCGCGTCCCACCAGACAACACGTCTCAGACGGTTTCTGTGGAGTTCCCACGCTGCCCACCCCAGATCTCCTCCTAGTCAGACACCGTAGGGCAGGTTCGACGTTGCAATCGCTAGGCTACGTAGGTTTACTGGGGCCCATAACACCCAGCATACGACCAGTACGTTCAACACTCGATCAGTCTCGGACCACACGGATCAGACCAGACTACGGTCACCCTGGTCCCGGACCAGTCGCCGACCTACTTGTACCCAGTCTGATCCTCAAACTTTTATCTTCCTTACATATTCTCAATGTTGTGGCACATCTCACGTATAACTTCATTTAAAAACCTACCACTCGCGAGCAGAGTTCACCCTGCTCGACTTCTACCGACAACTATCTGCTAAGCATAGCATACTAGGGGGTATCCAATCTACCGTCGGGGTTTCCTAGGGGAAACAAATGCAACTATGGTTTCAATCAACTCCTATCACTTAAATGCACAAACAAGTCACACTTAGTTATAAAAGAAAAATTTAAAACTTGGTTGTGCACCGGGGCTTGCCTGGTCCTTCGGCGCTGATGTCGACTTCTTCTGCGGGGGTCGAAACAGGTGGATCCGCAGCTAACTCGTGCGTTTCAGTATCTACATGATGCAATATGATCAAGATATGTTTACTTGACAAGAAATTGTTGCTCTTATCAATACTAATTTAGGTTCCGATTTGGCGACGCCCAGAATTAGGGTTAACCCTAATTACTCGACGCCTAAAATTAGGGTTGGGATGAAATTTTTAATTCAATCTCAATATTATTTTTAGTTGATAGAACTCTTTGAATTAAGCATTTTGAGCTTTGGGTGGGGCCAAGATGATTTTCCTAGATTTTATAAAAATTCATCGAAGTTCCTGTTTTCCAATCTTGTAAAATCAGAATGACCTAGTAAATCTTTGATTCAGTCAAAAATATTTTATGTGGTCACTCATGAGCTTCAAATATACAACTTTTATTTAGGGTTTCATTACTGAAAAGGACTTTTGCAATGTATTTTAGAAAATAGTATTTTAACTAGGCAGATTGCAGTTATTCAATAGGGTTACATATTATCACATGTTCCAAAAATCTTAATAAAATTACAGGAGGTGTGTGTGGCCATGGTGCATTTTTGGATCAAAGGGCAGCCTTAGCATTGCTCTAGATTTCAAACTAAAATTCAAAAACAGAAAAGAGGGTTTCTAATTAATTCTGCAAATTTTTGGTCATTTGATAAAAAGTGTTTTAACAGAAAAATTAGTTCATTTCATGAGGTTTCCAACAAATTTTGGTTGGCTATTTTTGGATTTTTGTGTGAATTTATACGAAGTTTACAAGACAGGGCAATAATCTGGAAAAATAAAAAGAAAAAGATAAAACAGGGGAGGAACTCCGGCGAGCTCCGGCGAGGCCTAGCCGGCGGTGGGGTGGTCGCCGGGGGTCGAACCTTGGCTTTTCATGATCTACGGGACACGACGAAGCTCGGCAACATAATATTTGTCGAGGTTTTGGCCGGGAAGGGGGGTCTCACCGTGGGGGGGTGCTTCGGGGCGGCGACGGCGAGCAATTCCCGACGAGTGGCTCGATTTCTTGGGGGTGGGAAGGTCTTGTGAGCTTTAGGGGAGGGAGAGGAAGAGTTTAGGCGAAGGAATTGGATGGAGGACGGCCGGGAGTGGGATTCCACCGTGGGGGCGGCTATTTTGGCCGTCAATGGAGTCGGCCGGCCGGGGAGGAGCTTTGGCGCGCGTGGGAGAAGGAAGGAGAGAGGCAGGGGGAAATTGGGAAGGTCTCGCGCCCGTTTTATAGAGGAAAGGGGGGGAGCAGGAAGCAGGCCGGCGGGATGGAGCAGTGCGGCGCGGAGACAGGGAGGCGGCGCTTGCTGGCGGCGCGCAGCGCGGGGGCGGGCGGCGGCTAGAGCAGAGAGAGAGGAGGGGGGGTAGACGCAGAGAGAGAGAGAGAGAGCCGAGGGGCAGCTGGGCGGTCGGACCGGGCAGGGGTAGACGGCAGGGGGAAAAGCAGTGGCGGCGCGGCCGGCTTGGCAGGGCATGGCGGCTGGCGGCGCAGGGGCCTGGCGCGGCACAGGCGGCGGCCGGGAGAATGAAGAGTGAGAGAGGAAGAAAGGGGGGGCCGGGGGAGTAGAGAGAGGAGGGGCAGCGAGGGGGGGTCGGACCGGTCGGCAGCAGCGGCATGGGGCAGGGGCGGCGCGCTAATGGCCGTGTCGGGCGGCTGCCCGCCCGGCACGGTCGATTCAAATATTGTTTTTTTCATTTATTCATTAAAGCTGCGACTTCATTTAATGGAAAGGCACATGTCCCGAGCTCGAAAATTTTTGAAAAATTTTGTGTAGGCTTAGAATTTTATTTGGAACATTTTCTTTTAAGGTTCAAGTCACGATTTGGTCTCTAAAAATTCTTGAATTTCCAAGATCATTTTGGCTTGTGTGAATTTTTAAGGGGTTTAGATCTTGTCCAAAAATATTGAATAAATTTTTAAAATTCTATTTTGAGGTGTACTTAATTGTTATGCAAAAATATGGTTGGGGTTCTATGGAAATTTTGATAGTCAAAAGTTAGGTTTTGGATTAAATCCCTGTTAACCGGGTTTCGATACTGTTAGTTGAATTTTTTCTGAGCCGTGGCTATAGTGTTCTGTTGTGTGCTAAAGTTTTCATAGTGATTTCGTTAAAGCGTTTTGAACAATGTTTATTTTTATTTTCAAGGTTGAATCGGCTTTTAAGTGTGAAATTTAACTGCTAGGGTTTTAAATCTGTCGATACTGTTTAAGTGACACCGGGGGTGTCACAAGAGGATAGAAAGGCAACTTAAGAGAGAAATCCTAATCTAAGCAAGAAGGTTTATTCTATCCTCGCTTACTTTAGCCTCCGGTTTACTCCCAATCTAAGGAAAAGACTACTTATGTATCTAGATGTGGAGGATTACAAAGGACGGAGAAGGCTATCACTTCAAGCCGCCTACCTCTAGCTCCGTGGGATACACACCACTCACAGGTAATATTCTATCTAGACACCACGTCTACACAGACTATTTTGCTACTTTAACGTTGCGTAGGATCTAGCCGTAATTAAGTTAAAGCATATACCAAGTAGTATACGGTGAACTAGCAAGCGAAGAATAAACACTACTTACCAGACTAAGACAATATCCTCAATAAGTATGCACGAATACTTACTTGATTAAATAAAGCATTCGTTGAGGTTCAAGCGCGAAGCAGAGTGATGACAAGCCACCACTCTGACTCGACTTAGTGGAGGATCCTATGCCGAGAGAGCACCGACCGGTAGGCACTTCCCTTGGAGAACCTCCACCTCGCTCTCTTCCTTTCTAGAACTCTAAGGACTAGAGCCTAAGAGCCTAGGCCTCTAATGCAATAGCACAAATGTGAAAGTGAAGTGAAGAGTTGATGCTAGAGAGTGAGGAGAGGGGTCCAATTTATAGGTGGAGGTGACTTGGGGGGTGAGTTTCCTCCTCTCCTTCTTTCTCTCTTTTCCCGCCACCTGGAGTCGGTAACTCCCAAGCCCGATCAGCACCGCCTTTGGTATGTCGGTTGGAAGCTTCTTGCCAAAGTGGAGCCTGATTGGCTCCACTGGCAGGTCGGGCGACCCCCCAAGTCAGCCGACCTGTGGTGGGCCCCACTCGGGCCTGGCATCTTCTAGGTTTCTCCTGAGTGGGTTTCATTCCCATCTCCGTGGTGGGCTTTGGTATTTGGGCAGGTTTGTACGTTGAATAGCCCATGGATCCACTGGATAATACTTTTCTTATCTTTTTCTCTCAATAATTAAGGGTAAATCACCTGCATACAAATATTCACCAACAACTTGTGGAACTTGGTTAGAATAAACCTATTTCTAATTTTAGTGTATTCTTTTTGGTTATTTATGCAGATATTTGACGGTCAAATATGACACTTAAGAACCGTCAACACAACCATGAAGATGTGACAATGCATAATGCATGAGATGATATGGAAATGGTTCGTACTATCGATTCTCACACGGAATGCATAAAACACTCTCCCAAAAACATAAACAACACGGCTGAAAATAAACATATCGTCATACATGGGCGATTTTGAACAACATGAGAGTCTTAGAGAAATCACAACGCGTATTACAATGGTGGGTGGCGGCCAAGACCCGCTAAAATTAACCTAACGACCCAACTAAACAAGGAGGGCAGCAAGCAAAGAATACATTCTGAATCATCGGAGGTGAACATCAAGTTCCTCCAGTGCTCGGATAAAGTTGAGCGGCTGAACTGGTCCTAGCAGCAGCTCTGCAGTGGCGTTCATGCGTGGTATAACCGGCACACGAAGTCCTACAGATGCCCATGTGGTAGCTCGGCGCTTAGGAGGGGCAGCAACACCTTCCACCGTTGGAAAACGGTAAGTTCTGGGGCGCCAGATTTCGTATCGGACCGATCCATTGTCGCAACCCCGTCCGATAAAATCGTACGGTTGCTCATCCAGGATCATTTTGGGGTGTCACTTGACGAAGCAAGCGATCATACAGTACAATGATTAACGAGAACACGCAAAAGATTTAGATTGTACATTAAGTCTGGGATTACATCAGTATTCCAAAGATCTAAAGGTGCGGGAACATAGTTCGAAAACAAGCGAAAGACAGCGGAAGCTAATAATTACAACTTGACGATACAATTAAGCACGCTAGCCCGAGGGTGCTTTATCTTCAAAGGTCAGAGAAGCGGGAACCCACTCGAAGGTCCACTCCGAGGGTGCTTCCCTTCCCAACCACCACAACCAAACGAACCAAGGTTAGAAGCATCAAATGGGCTCAGCAAGACTTACCCATCAACGTGGCCATCTAATGACCGACTCCTAGAATGCAGGGAGTACTGGTGGAAGTTGATCGGATATTGCGAAAGCAGTGCTAATAGTCTATTCCATTTTTAGCCAAGTTAACAGGAGTCGCTATTAATATACTAAGTATGCCACTTTACTAAACAAACAAGAATTTAGTACAACAATCCAGGGTTGAAACAACCATTTTCATCATTAATCCACTATTTATGTATTGTTGCGGCAGAGAGGAACAAATGGTACTCTTAACCATGAGAACGGCAATTATAATTGATTTACATCATGCAGGAGAAACCCGAATGACACGACACGTGCACACTCGACTGAGTCACACGTGGCTACCTTTCGCAACATCGTGACAGAGTTGGCCCAACATCCATCTCTCCAAGAACATGGTCCTCCAGGCGATGCCCTGCATCCCTGTACGGTCCCAAGCCTTTCCCACTAGCACGAGCCTAAGAAAAACAAAGTACAAATTCATTCACCTTGACGGTCCATTCACCCGGAAACAGAGATGGCCAATTGTCCAACAAAACACAATGAGCTACGTCGGTTTCCTGGTCCCATTTACCAGTATGCACTTGGTACACAACTCAAAATTGACCAATGCAACCGCACCCGATAAAGTTTCTAGTTTTATTCAATGGTTAACCGACTTTCCTCGAAATCACTTTTGTAACCCAACATGAGCAGCCTCCAACTACTCATAATCTACCGTGGTGGCACTCCGGAAGGCAGAGAATGGAGAGTGGACGGGAAATGGAGAAAATGGGCCAGCCGGGGGGGGGGGGGTGGAGGGAGAAGAGAGGAAGGCACCCGGAAGGAAAAGACGCGCGCACGCGGGCGACGGTGATGATGGCCTGCGGGTTCCCGTACTGTGGTAGGCGGCCGGACTGCAGTACCAGCGGTGCGCGCCGGGAGAGTTAAGGCGCACGTCGCGCAATAGGCGATAGGGCGGCGTGCTGCGGAGATGGCTGACGTCAATTGCGCCGGTGGAGAAGGACGGCGCGACGTGTGCACAGTGTTCGGCCGGCCGGCGCCAATGGAGAGAAAGAAAGAGAAGGGAGGGAGGGAAAAGAGAAAAAAGGAAGAGGAGAAGGAGAGAGAGAAAAAATGAATTTTTGGAAATTATTTCTCCTCAAGTCATAGAAAATAAGTTGAATTTCCCTTTTACCTTAGAGACTTCACTAAAAGATGGAATTGTTTGAAATGGAAAAGACCAAGATTTGAATTTGAATTGTTACTTGCAATTTGAATTCCTTTATTAATCACTAGCCTCCTTATTATTTAATCCTTTCGATGATTAGGGTTTTAATTAAGTTAACTATGGAATTTAAACTCGAAACTACTACTAAGGTTCTCTCGTCTAGTTACGGGAATGATTAATGTTCATTCTTTCCATTTAACTGCCAAATTTGGGTCAATTTACATTTAAAGGGAAATTTACCTAATTCATCTTAATTTCGGACTTGGTGTCATTTAGTGAAATTTTCTAATTCTTTATTTAACACCATGGACTGGTTTATTAATTTGATTTAGTTCGTTTATTGCGGGGTGTCACATCCATGCCCCAGCATACAGCGTGTCTGCGTTCAGCAGCCCCATACGAACGTTGGGTTCAATGAGTCGCTACCGACGGATGAGGTGCGACTGAAGAATGGCAAGTGCCCGAAAACAGTTGCAAGCATACATGTTCAGAGCTCGAATGAGCTCCAAAGCTCGTTTCTCAAACACCGGCACGTCGGGGTTGGCATGCTCCACGTATGACAGAGCGAGTCCATCATCCGGGAAGGTTGGGTGGTAGCGGAAAGGCATCTCTGCAAAAATGCTTAGCTCATAGCGGAGCGATCCTACCGCTTCAAATGGCACGGCTTGAATGGCCATTTCAATTCAGTAACCACTCTCCATGTAGTTCTTCCCACCCGTGCGGTTGGTCATCAGGTGGATATCCAGAGTAGCCTGGTAAGACCACACTCCCGGTCCAAGGCCCTTAGCATAGACAGCATACTCCGGCAGGAAGGGGAAGTTTGCGTGCCTAAGCATTCCGAGCAGCACCTTTGGAAAACCATCAGTGTGCATGGCGCAAGGTCACAAAGACGAGCTGGTACGACATCCTTAACTCAAGAAAAGGAATGACACATTAGACCTCTAATAAATTAAGTTGTGTTGACAAAACAAAGCTAAGAATAGGTAAAGAATAAAAACAGCAACTACTAACTTCAAATTTTAGTTAGCTTCCCACCCGTGTGGTCGGTCCTCAGGTGGATGTCCAGAGTAGCCTGGTAAGACCACACTACAGGTCCAAGGCCCTTAGCATAGACAGCATACTCCGGCAGGAAGGGGAAGTTTGCGTGCCTACGCATTCCAAGCAGCACCTTCGGAAAACCATCAGTGTGCATGGCGCGGGTCACAAAGACGAGCTGGTACGACATCCTTAACTCAAGAAAAGGAATGACACATTAGACCTCTAATAAAATAAGTTAGTGTTGACAAAACAAAGCTAAGCATAGGTAAGGAATAAAAACAGCAACTACTAACTTCAAATTTTAGTTGGCTTTAGTGATTTTAAGACACAACTACCCACCTTGTGTTGCTAAGCAAAACTTTAGGGTGTAATTTGTGCCTTATCTCTGATGCCAACGCTGTGAGGAACCGTCCAATTCACATTCAAGTTTATCGAATTGACCTGCCGTCCATGAATGGTATGCGAGTACACAACCCGATAAAAAGGAATGTAAACCTTGTATTCCCTCGACATGCTTCTCAAGCAATGCCCAAAATCCAAGCACGTCAGAACAAACAACGATGGATACATCACATAGGTCACAAATGGTTTGGTTACATTAGTTTCAAAGTAATATTACAGACCATAGGTTTAATACATAAGTCCTGAAATTAAAATGCGGAAGTGATCCTAAGGAACAGAGTGGTCACTGTGGCGGCAAAGATAAAACAAGAAGGATCGCGATGCTCAGCCCACGAATATCGCAAATCACGAGCACACGAATGTCCGAACTACTCCTTGCCCTCGCCGGCATCGGCGGGGACAAAGTAGCCAATCACCAACTCATCCTCACATGCAAAAACTTAAGCAACAAACGTTGATTACAAAGGTACTCGCAAGACTTACTCTGTTGTGGAAATTATTTCCCAACTCCAAGGATAATACAATATGACACTAGCAAGGTAAGTAAGGCATAGGGATAGATTTGATTGCAAAGCTGAAACTAAGCATATGTGAATAAGCATAAAGTAAAAGACTCCACGGGCATAAAACATCTACTAAACCCATGACTGTAGTACCATGTAACCATATACCATGTATAGCATCAACAATAATCCATTTTCTCAACATGTCATGTGTCAACTTTATGATATTATCCAAAAGACACTGAGATTGATCATAACCGAGACCGCGGCGATTCGAACTAATTATACACCTTGCAAGGGAGTCCAACTGTACCCACACGACTGAGGACAATACAGCTGTGTACCGCTAAAGTTACACAAGGGGGTACTCATGTCAACCTTTTTCATACTCGTGCCCACACGATTGGAAAATCCATACGGTGTCGAGAAACCACGGCCTCGCAGACACATGTGAGTCCCTCGTTCCATGCACCATGCAGTCATCGGCAAAACGATGGTACGTAGTGAGATACTCAGCTTGTCTTACCATTATATTCGACATGTGGTATGAACGAAAAGTACTCAAACCAAGAATAACATGGTCGGGTCCTAGGTCAACCCAGGTGGAGCCTAAGGAACACAAGACCTCCACATCTTGCTGCACTCCTATCCCACCGTCCGGATTTCAGTTTTAACACTTTTCAACTTTTATCAACATACGAACTAGCCACAAGCCCATAAGTAACCAGGGTGAATCCTATACATGCGACTGGGACTTACCACTTGATTTCTACCGTTAATCTAAGCATTGCTAACATTTCGTGACTCGAACAAGGACACACTACCCAGTTAACAAGGTGGCATAATCAACATCAATGAGGGGAGACATGCAACAATAATAGGATTTCCTGACATTACGACTAATGCCCGACTATATATATATATATATATATATATATATATCTGAGGTGCTTGCCTTTAGCAGCAGCGGTGGTGTTCTCTCAGCAACCTGGTCAGCTTTGGTGCTCCTCCCTTATCAGCACCCGGATGACTCTCCGACAGATCGTACTCTATAAAGTAAAACGCGCCGGTATGAGAATGTATGCCATGATGACATGGTGCATGTAAAATGATGCGATATGGTGCAGAGAGGTAGCTACTAAGACTACGAACACAATGCACAAAGAAACACGTCAAACGGAGGTCTATAGCTCAAGTTATTGAGAAAATAGTTTTAGCGATTCGGAAAACTGGTTCCGGGTTCTCGGGTTCTGGTTCCGATATCGAGTAGCACAAGAACATAGTTTCTCTGAAAAATCTCAAAAACATGTCTAATGCAGAGGCTAAACTAGGTGACTAGGGTTTACTACATAAGTTTGAAGGTTTTGTTCGTGTTACAATGAACACGAGTTCACCGAATATCGTTGCTCGTTTACAACATCGGTAAACATCATAAAAAGTCGTAACGACTTTTCTAGCAAAATCAAACTTAAGTTATGGCAGGGGATTACTTTAAGTTGAAAATAGCTTCCAAAACAAAATGGTTGGCACGTGTTTGGGGTTAATTTGAGCTTCCGAGATTTGATTAAAAGTCTAACAAGTTTCTATGATTTAAACTTAGAAAATGAAGAAATGGTATTAAAAGACATGAAAAATTCTGAAACTTGATAAATGGACTTGCATGTAACAGAAATGAGGTTTAGAACAGGTATCATCAATTTTAGTTGTCATGTACAATGTATTTTAGAAAATAGTAAATTTAAATGGCAGAATCAAGTCATTTCACATGCATGCATAGCAATTTATCATGATACAAATATGGTCAATTCACATGCTGACATGCGTGCCATAGCAGAGAGGTGTGCACCGGTTTCAGTGTTAGAACATGACTATGATTTAAACAAAAATTCAAAAGATATTTGGCTAGTCCATTTATTTAGGAAGTTCCATGAACTTTCAAGACCAACCACTTCCACAAAAAATCAGAGCTATTAACAAGGATCCAAAGGAATTTTGGTTCATAATTTTTGGAGCTTCATGTGGTTTACTAAGCATTTTACAAAATCAACCAATATTAACAAAATTCAATTTAATTTCAAAAATAGGGGAGAGAGGGGTTGAATGGCGGTGAGCTCAATGGCGGCGAGACCTGGCCGCAGGGGGCCAGATTCGTGGTCAGTGAGTCACGGTGAGTCGATTTGTGGTCGTTGTGGTCATCGGCAATGGCCGGAACCATGCCGGCAGCGAGAGGCGGCTCGGGAGTTCAACTCCGGCAAGGTCGCCGGCGAAAGAGTGGTGCTATGAGGCAAACAAGGTGTCCATTTGTGGGTGATGAAGATCTCGGGGATGGCCAGGGACAAGATTTGTACAATGAGGCTCACAACGGCAAGAGAAATCTGGCGGCTCCGGCGAGCTTCTGTGAACAAGAATAGGTCACAGAGTTGCGCGAGAGTGAGAGCAACAAGCTGGAGCAAGAAGAGGGGTAGACCTCAACGGAGTTGGCTGGAATTGAAGAAAGACCCAGCGGCGGCGGTGCTCTAGACCGAGGTAGATGACGACCTCGTTCCGAGCAAACCAGAGCGAGATGGAGCGACTGCCTGGAGCTTAAGAGCGGCGCCGCAAGTTGATTTGGCAAGGAAACGGAGCTCAACATGTTCTGTTTTGAGCTGTCCACGTGAGCGCGATGGGCGGAGGCAATGGTGGCCGACAGCGCTCAGCGCGGCAGAGGGAAGAGAGGAGAGGAGAGGGCAGCGCGAGGCGACAGGGACTCAGGACGGTGGGCTCTAGCTCACGGCAGACTCGAGCTTCAAGAAAAGGCGAGCGTGGGTGCGCTGCTGCGCGGCGGACGACGTTGTCGTCCTCGGGCGGCGGCGATGGCACGGCGCGGTAGTGCGCCTGCATAATGGGACGTGACGGGGCGCAGGGAATTGGCGGAAGAGGGTGCTAGGAAGGCGCCAAAGCTTTGAGTCAAGCTCTACGGTGGTGGTGACGTCTTCTGGAGGCGATCGGCAGCATATCGCGGAGCACGTGGGATGCGCGAAGTGGGGTGGTTCAGCTTTTCCAGATTTTTAGATTTTTCTTAATATTCAAAATGAATTCAGCCAAAAATTTGATGCTCCTGTGCTCGGCAACTTTTTGAAACTTTTTGGGGAGTCTCAGATAATGATGTGGAGCAACTCTTGTTTAGGGAAGTAGATGAGATTCGGCTTCTAGAATTTTATGAATTACCCCCAACTTTAAAATTGTTCGTATTTTTGAAAGGTGTCAAACCATTTTGAAAACTTCTGGTAAAATCTCCAAAATTATATGTTAATGTGCTCTTAGTTAATATGTAAAAACTTTGATATAATTTTGTTACAAAATGCAAAAGTCATCAAAAGCTATTCAAAAGTTGCATATTAAATGAACACTTTGCTTAATGACCACAATTTTCCATTTTGTATATATAAATCAAACTTTCAAACTAAGACCAGTGAGCTTACTATGAACCCCAACAAAGGTTTTGAAAAAGAGGTTGTAACACCTAGCATGCTAATTGCTTTTTGTTTTAGCAGAGCACAAGATATATAGTGAGAAGGCATGAACCATCCTTGCCAAAGTGAGTAAAACCTTCCGATCCTATGGTATTGAAAATATTTTGAAATTCAACATCCATGCCTATTTTTGCGAGCAGGTCCAGATCAGATGTTCGCGTGTGAGCAAACAGTTGTCCGCCGCGAGGGTGAGTCGTCCCCGTCCGTTGGTGCAGCTCTGGATTTTTTTATCAGTTTCCTCTCGGGACTTGGTGTAAGCTCAATGGATGGAGGCAGTGCACTCGATCTTCAGCTCAAGCTAACTTCAGTCACATTCTTGAGACATCTTGCATCTATCTTTATCGTTGCATGCAGGAGCAAGATACGCAAAAACAAAGCTCGGAACAATACAAAATCAAAGCTCACGCCCACTCGAACAGGACAAGAAGCAACATGCATCTTTTAACATTTTATTTACTATATATATATATATATATATATATTCACAAACTTGAGACTGACATTTAATAGCACTAAGAGAAAATGAGAGCAAGACAAAGCTGACAAGCGAGTGAGAGTGAGCAAAAAGATGTGGAGGTGAAAGAATGTTGCTCAAGCCTCTAAAATTTATTTGGCTCACGCTCACCAACGGCTATATTGACCATAGCCCTAGAGAGGTGGTACGACTGATCGGTGCAAAAGATGCTTGCAAAACAATTTTGTCATATATAAAATATTAACTCAAGTTTTTTTTAAAGGCAAGATAAAAGAACTGTGACACCGTGTGTCACTTAAAAATGGGATTGCAGCTTTCATATCTCAAATCAATTATTGCATCACAAAATATGGCCAAGTTAATTCTCTATCAAATTTGAATAGCATTCTTTAATGGCAGTTATATACTAAATAATCTTTTCAAAATAGCATTGAATAACTTTTGGTAGGAATTTGATTTTCTGTAACAGATTTTTCTGAAAGGTTTGACATCCTTTAAAATTCAAAGATATTCAAATTTGAGCGAAATTCACAAAATTACAGAGGATGAATCACGTCTCCTTCCCAAAACAAAAGTTGTTCCAAATAATTTTCTGAGGCCCCGTAAAATTTCCCATCGTTTGTGGAGAACGGAACATCAAATTTCAGCTGAATCAATTCAAATTTTTTTTAAAAAATAGTTTAAAATTGCTGAAAAGTTTTGAACCGCCACGGGACACACGCCACGTGCTCGACAGAATGCCCTTGTCGCCGGTGTTCGACGTTCCGCCACGAAGGCGACCGCTCGTGCAGAACTCGTCAGAACTCGAACTTTTGGCGCCTTCTCCTCGTCCAGCGGACGATGCTCTGCCACCCCCAACCCGTCCCATCCCCGCACGCACACGCCGCCGCTCCCTCTGCCATGTCATTAACACCGCCGATGGGACGTCGCGGTTGACACCACGACAGCGCCCAGGGCGCTCCCTTTTTTTGCCGCCCAGGTCCACCAGAACCGAGCGCCCCGACCCCCACCATCTTGCCAAACGCACTCGCCACACTCCATTGCAGCTCCCCGTGCGCGCAATCGCTTAAGCTTGCCATCTGCTGCTCGGTACGAGGTCGTCGTCTACCTCAGGCCAGAGCGCCGCCGACGCAGCAAATTTTCTCAATTCTGGCACACCACCACCACCATCGCCAGAGCGTCGGCTACCTCATCGCCGGAGCTCAGCACCACCACCATCAGGACCCCCTTGACACACCTAGCACCAGCACGCCGTCGACGAGCCCCCGCCGCCCCTGTTTTGCATTTTAAAAATGAATTTTTAATATTTTGGCTGGATTTGTAAAATGCGTAGAACATCACTGGAAGCTCTTAAAATTGTGAACCCAAATGCTTTTGAAACCTTGTTAGATGTTATGGATTTGTTAGAAAGTTCTTGGAACTTCCTAAATAAATATATATGTATATTTTGTTTTTGAATTTTAATTCAAATTCTATACATGTCCTGAGCTTGAACCTTGAACCTACCTCTCTGTTAGGACCAGCATGACCTCCTACAAATTTACCATGAATTTATCTCGACAAAGTTTTGTGCACCCCTATGATTTAGTAGAAACTGCCATTTGAATTTACCAATTTCTAAAATACATTGTGTAGGTCCACCAAAAATTATGATACCTATTATAAACCTCATTGAAGTTACTTGGAAGTACATGTATCAAATTCCATGATTTTATCACATGTTTTAGTGCCCTTTCTTGAATTTGTATGTTTAAATCACAGAACATTGTATGAATTTTCATAAAATCCATAGAGCTCGGTTTGACCTCAACTCAACTCCAAAAATCTTGTTTCTATGAGTACTTTCAACTAAAAATGGTCCTCTGTCAGAAACTGAAACTTTGTTTTAGCCATAGTCGTTAAGTACTTAATAATGAATTTGCCAGTGTCGATAATAGGAACCACTGGTGTCTAACACTCTATTCATCCTTACCCTGTAAAACTCCCAAGAAAACATCTCTGAAAAACTTGCTCATACAATCATTCATCGAACTCATATGACTAATTGATTTGTTATTAGAACTGCTTTGATATTAATACTATATTATTGCATCATGTAGACGCCGAAATAAACGAAGTAGCTGCTTACCTGGAACCCTTGTATGTTGAGGAGGACTCCGCAGCTGAAGCAGGAGATCAATGCAACCTTTATTTAAAAATTTTCCTCTAAGCACTATGCATGCATCGTGTGCTGTGACTAGGTTCAATAGGAGTTGATTGATACCCTAGTTGCATCTGTTCCAATAGTGCCTATTCATGGAATGTTGGTACAGGTAGCTCGACATAGATGCTAAGCTTAGTAAGGATCAACGGTAGAAGTTGAGCAGAGTGGACGTGGCTCGCAGCTAATAGGAGTTGACTGAAAACTAGCACCTTATCGACGGGCTTGTGGCTAGTTCGTATTAAGAAATGTAAAACTGCAGGGTCAAGCAGGTAACTATGACCCGAGCATGATCGAGCATCGAACATACTGATCATATGCTGGGTAATGATGGGAGCGAGTAAACCTATGTAGCCTAGTTATTGCAAAGTCGAACCTACCCTATGGTGTCAGATCGAAGGCGGTCTCGAGTAGGCAATGTGAGAACTCCATAGCGACCATCTGGGACATGTGCCTCTCATGGGGCGCGGCACTGCTAAGGTAGCGTAGGAGGGAGTTGATTTTCTAGGAACTTTGTAGGGAGGCGATTGCTCGTGCAGACCTCGAATTGTTGCTCTTTCATCCGCGACCCGTCCCATCACCGCGTGCACACGGCACCGCTCCCTCTACCGTGCCATTAATGCCTCCGATGGGACGTCGCCTTTGACGTGGCGGTAGCATGCTAGTGCGCTCCTTTTATTGCCGCCCAGGTCCGCCACGAGCTAGAGGACAACGTTATGAGTTGCTTTCGCACTGCTCACTTCTCTCCCCCTCTTTGTTTCTCTGTCGCGCCGCCTGTCGCCATCGCCATTACCACGCCTGCCCCCTCCGCGCGAACAGCTCAAAACCGAGCACCCGGACCCCGCCATCTTGCCAAACGCACTCGCCGCAGTCAATTCCAGCTCTCCCCGCGCGTAATCGTTTAGCTCACCCTCTGCTGCTCGGAATGAGGTCGTCGTCTACCTCGGGCCAGACGCCGCCACCGTCGTGATTTTTCTTAATTCTGGCCAGCTCCGTTGAGGTGACCTCGTGTTCGTGATCCGGCTCGTAGAGCTCATCCTCATGCAGCTCTATGACAACTTTTGATCGCCGAAAGACTGCGTAGCTGTCAAGAAGACCGTCGCGGTCACCACCCGCCATTGCCGCCACTTGGAGCTCGCCATCGAAGTCCTATCTCCGGCCGTTCCCGTGACCTTTCATTAGTGACTATTCGACTCCACGCACCACGGTGATGCTCTCAGACCTCTCAATCGAGCCTTAAGCCCCCTTCATCGCCAGAGCTCGGCAACACCACCATTAGGACCCCCCATCTTCCTCTTGCAGCTATCCTTGGCAATGTAACCCCCAACTTGGATTGCCAATTGTTGATGGATGATTCAAATTCTTCGCTGCAAGGCTAGTGCCAAATACACAAGCACGAGATTTGCAATACTTATTATACACAATAGCATCTACAACCAACCTTTCGGGCCCATCTTTCAGGAGTCGGTCCCTCGGATCCCGAAGGCAGTTGTGGCCTGTTCCGCACGAGTTACCACCTCTAGGTTGCACGGAAGGAGAGAAAGGAGGGAGAACGAAAGAAAGAGAGCCACTCATTCCAAATCCCCCTCATTCCAAATCCCCTCCAACTATAAAGAGGAACCCCCCCCCCCCTCCTCACTTCCAAGACACACAAGAGAAGAGAATATCAGTGCTACACTCCAAAGGTAAAGCCTTAGCCACTAGGTGCTTAGAATAGGAAGAGAGTGAGGTGGCCCTCCAGGTGTAGTGCCGGCCTGTTGGCACTCTCTCGATCTTGATCCTCTACTAGTCTGGGGCAGAGCACTGGCTTCTCGGCACTCCCTCTCTGCACTTGTACCTCGACGGATGCTTTCTTAATCAAGAAAGTGTTCATGATTCCTTTTCATGGTTATAGACCATTTTTCAATAAGATATGCTCTTTACTCACTTACGGAATCATTAATTCTTATTGAGTGCCTGAGTCTTATGTGGTGGCTAGATTAAGGTTGTAATCAATAGTGTAGACATGGTGTCTAGGCTAGAGGTTACCTTAGTTTGCTCTGTGCTCCACAGGTTGTAGATGTAGGCAGCACATGGTGTCAGCCCTGTCCATCCTTAGTAATCCTCCATGTTCGGGTTCGTAGTAGAGCTTTAGGATGGAACGCCCTGGCACACCACAGGGAAGTCGGTGCCCAAAGTAAGTGATAAAGTTTGACCTTACCTTGTCCTTCGACCAATATCTGATAAGGAATCCTGTCTACCCTTTGCCTACCTTATCCTTGTGGTCCCTGGATGAACTAGAATCGTAGACAACCCACACACGTTCCCTGTGGAAATTCGATACTTTGGAATACTCCTTGGTGAAATGCTACATCAGTACTCCGTGCGCTTGCGAATTTATCTGTGATCGTAAGAAATACCAACACTGAGTACCTTATAAACTCACTCTCATGCTTTCTGGATTAGAAGAAGAAGAATATGTGGATGAAGGAGTTCATGAGTAGGAACGTGTCCATTTGCTCAAGTTGCATGTGGAAGCTAGACGATCACGTTTGGCAACTCTCTCTCCTTTGTTGTTGGGCTAGTCTCCCAGCCTTTTGGTTGTAATATAAAATGTTTGTATTGTAAGACCTATATGGTTTTGTAATACTAATCACACTATGGACTTGTAATCACTCCGTATTTGCATATCAACAGCCTCCAGGGATTGGTATGGCAAGCATAGTGGATATCAGAAATTGGGTCCCGGTAGAATGATGGAAATAAAATGATTTCGTTTTGATGATTACTATTATTATTGATTGACAACCATGCTTGTTTAGCTATACTACAAGGTGCAAATTAAATTATGATTAGTGAAACCTAATTTGAGCTAAAAACTGAAAATAAGGATTGACTAATTAAGTCAAGTCTTTTCTGCATTCAACCTTACCTTGAGTCTACCTTTCATGTCTAGGTTTTGGCTGTAGTTAGCCTACAAATTAGTCTTGCTGAAAGTCAGGCTTTCCAACTTTATTGTTTTCAAGTGAGGCAGATGTTTGTAATGATAGCAGTAGTGTCCACCGGGAGGAGTAGAACCCAGAGTGGGGAAGTCTTTAGTGGGAGCCTCACTAGTGGTCGTCATGTGCCCTTTGGCCAGTGGCACCGTATCTGTGAGCAAGACATGTGCTTTGCTTATATCTATTAAGAGATGGAGTTTTGTATCACATTTTTCGCTATGTATAACTTTTGAACATATTTTGTAACTTCTATCTTGAACTCAGTCTGCAATAATCAACTAAAGTTTGTAACATCATCTTATCTACATAAATTATTCTATATTTCCTATCTATGTTCTATCATGTGTATGCTCGCTTGGTCGAGTGTCACCCATAAGAATCTTGGTACCATAGATCGCCCCATTGTTTGGGGTGGTCTGTCACATTATTTTTAATCTCCACATGCATCCATTTAGTTTTGTATTTTTTGTCCTTGTAATTGGATGGTTGGAGGGATTTATATGTATTTTTCTTTTTTAGTCCATTTTTACTTTTAACTATCTTTGATATTGTCCTATCTTATTCTCGTATCCTTTTTTAATTTATTTGTAAAAATATTATCATCTCATGAGTTTTTAATAGTTCCATAATTGTTATCTTTTTTTTCCAACATACATTTTCTTATTCTTCTTCAACTCTGATATATATATATATAGTAATTTTTCTATCATTATAATCTCTTTTTTGTTATATATTGTCATTGTTCTGGACACATTTTATGGTTCAAACCTCTCGAAATATTTCCTTGTGATTGGGAACATTTGTGAGCACTTAGAAACAATCCCCAAAGCTGTGGATATTTTAACACTTTGAACAATGTCTTATGTCGTGGAAACAATCTCTTGTGTCCTATGACATTTTTTATGAATTTAGGTGTTGGAATACTGTTAGTCTCTCAGAATAATCTTCTATATTTTTGATCGTTTTTATGTGTTTGTTGTAACAATCTTTTCTGTTTTGAAACGTTTTTAAGCGATTGTGTGATAATCTAGAATAACTGATTTTTTTTATTATTAGAATCATTATTCTTCTACTAAAATTTTGTTTTTTACGGAACAATTAATTTTCACTATCAGAACAATTAGTTTTGTATTAGATATTCAATTTGTAAATTACAATTCGAAAAAATTGAGGGGAAAGTATCTGCATGGGGTATCATTTTGTTATATTAATTGTATAGAGTACTACTGTTAAACTCAAACATATTAGAAATCGAAGCTACTATTTGTGAGAAAAAATCGGTTTAATGTTTTGGATCAAAATGAAATAATTCTATATGCATTAATCATTGGAAGACTCGTGACCCACCGTGTGCACTGCATGGGCCTTGCAGCCTTGCTACACACCGAGTCGACCCATCTGAGGCCCAAGCCATAGGGCAAGCATCCCCCTTCTCTCCAGTTCGGCGAGGCAGCAGACACCAACTATAGGAAACACATGAACATCAAATTCAGAAAATTCCAAGAACAAAAACACTCTTTGTTGCTCATATAGCATTGTCGCACTGATTTATACTTTAATGACCACACACGATTATAGTAGCAGAATGCTAGATTTTACAATTTATTCATGCCACAATTTCTTATTACAACATTAAACTAGAGCCGTAACGTTAAATCAACACCATACTCTGTTTCCTCATCCTGAATTTCTTGTACGGTCGGCTTCTTGCGGCAATCACCAGCATACCCCGTCCAAAGATAACGGGTAGCCAATGCTGCAGGAATGGGCACGCCATTGTTGCCGAATTCATTCTCCAGGGACCTGTATGAGGGATCCTTGGGGTAAGCCTTGTTGCTTGTGGCATACACTGCACGCCTGTGACTGCTTATGTGCCCCCCGAGCGCCTGAAAACTGAGGAACTTCCTTTCGCACAAGAAGCATTGGAACACGCGACGCTGTTGCTCAGCATTGTATGCCGCCAATGCTTCGGCCCTTATCGTGGGCTCTACTGCCGTCCACCTCATAGAAGTGAAAGCACGGAGGTTGGATGACTCTGAGAGACGCTTCTTAGAAGTAGAGTCCATTTTGCAGAGTGTGGTTATGGTTGCTTCTCGCCTTGCTCATAAGTATTTTATAGCACGTGAACAATCTTGTAGGGAGGTATCAATTGATGGTGCTGGAAATTGAGATATGAACTTCTGCTAAATATTGTGCAAGATTATTAAGCTGGAATTAAAGCCAATCGATCTTCACATATCTGGCATGACGAACAAATGTACTGACTTATTTTTAAAATATAAATGTACAATGGAAATGAGCGGCAATTAAGTGTCTCGATAATGTTCGATATCCCCAAAGATGTGCAATATCTCTAACATTTATGTACTGCCTTTTATATGCATGTGGTTGATGCCACGCTCCATGATTCATTCACTACTACCAAATGCCGCGACACAGTCAGCTGTGAACCCGCAAAACAACTGGAGGTAGTAGGCCTCCGATTATCAGCTGATTGGCCTCTGGTTGCGCCCTGTTGGCCCTCTGATCCACCGACTAGAACCTTGGATGGTCCAGATGACTTCTCCCAGTGGGTTTCATCGTTTGGGCTCAAGTTGGACTTCATTTTGCCTCGGGCCAAGCCAACACGCATTTGATGGACTTTTTCGGTTGAAAGCTTGTCGTGGCATACTGGCATGGCTTGAGAAATCTGGCAGAGGATGTGGGAGAAAGATCCAAGCTGAAAATGTAAGCTGGGAAGTTGGGCGGCCTCACTTGGTTGCCCGGACGGACTGATAGACCATCTGGACTCAAAATAGGATCGTGATCACTTTTTAGTTTACTCCCAATCAGGACGTCGGTTTACTTTGATCTAATACTCCTACAATTAAACTCATCTAAGACTTTTATCTAATACTAGCAAAGCAGTATATAGACTGAGCATGAAGGCATGAAAACAATATAAATAAGAATGAAGACTCAAAAGATATAAGATTATATTGGGAAGAAGGATTTTTTATTGAAACATATAGCACAATGTCTTATAAAAAAAATAAAGATAGAACTAGATCAATATCTATCTCCAAGACTTCTAGAGAGCTAAAAGGGACTTTAGACCACTTTCTAACTCCATTAACTGTCTGTTTTCGTATTTCCAGAACTCACTTTATGTTGTCAGCTTTTTCTAATAAGCCATCGTCTGGATAATCCATTGTTCGAAGAAGCTTGGTATTTGCTAATCCTAAATATTTTCTGTAGCGGGCCGCCCCTAAAACGGGGAAGGTCCTCCTCCCGGGATCCATTCTGGGCGATGTTCGTCGAAGCGAACTTCACAGGGTACAACACAGACAGTAAAAAGCACGATTTACAGACAGAAGAAAAATATTACATCAGTATTATTATAGAGTCTTCGGTTACACATGAACCAGTTTTCATAAATAGCGAAAACGATACAATCCTCAAACAGAAACGAAAGATAGAGATACAGACTCCGACTCTGACACTAAGCAAAAGTAAGGACCTTGCCTAACGGCACCTTACTACTAGCCACACACAGGCAGCGGCTACTCGATCTGCTCCCACTGGAAACTACCCCAGCCAGGCGTCGACTCCTCCCAGAGCTGCCCACCGCTACCACCGGTCGCATCAAACCCACCTGAAAACCACAAGTCGCAAAGCGTTAGCTTCTAAGAAGCTCAGCAAGTCTGACCCGTCAACATGGCTGTCTACAGCCAACACCTAGACATGCACGGCTAACTCTGGGTAGGATAGTTGTTAAAGGACACGCTTTACTAAGTAGCTTCCTACTTTCAAGTTTTAGCTCAATTTAAGTTCAAGACAAGTAAACTTTAGTATGCACTATGACTAAACAATCATGTTGACAAACAAAGATTAGTATAAGCATCACAACTATAATCATCATCTTCTTCTGTTCACTTCTTAGCGTATGCGACAGAGAGATTGAGTAAACTCTAGACTGAGAGTGTCAGCGGTTCGAAACATTTTACACCTGCAGGGTTAACCTGATCACACGATACGTGCGCGTCCCGGACCGCACGTGGCAATCGTTTGCACCAGATCTGGCAAAGCTAATTCTCTCTTACGCTACCTCAACAGTGCCGCGTCCCACCAGATCACCCGTCCCGGACGGTAATTGTAGAGTTCACACACTGTCCACCCCAGCCCACCACCAATCAGACACCGTAAGGTAGGTTCACCTTTGCCGTCTCTAGGCTACCTATTTTTATTGGGTCTCAATAGCTCCAGCATGTGAACAGTACATTCAATACTCAACCAACTGTGCCACACGGATCAGACAGAGCTACCGCATACAGAACCCTAGTCTGTTGCCTTCCTATCATTCTCTGTCTGACCCCAGTTTCCTCCCATGCAATATGAACTCGCTACAGGCACTTTATCAAGAGGGGAAGTTTCAAACAACTCCTAACATATCGCGAGCAGTGTCCAATCTGCTCGACTTCTACCATATGTTATTGCTGAGCATAGCTTCTACATCGGGCTACCTGTACCAATATTTCAGAATAGGCACTACTGGAAACATATGCATCTAGGGTTTCATACAACTCTTGTCAACCTAAATGCACATCACATGACTCACATTCACCGTGGTAAAAGGAAAACTTTAAAAACAGTAGTGCACTAGGGTTTGCCTTGTGGGTGTTCTTCCTGGTCTGCGGCAACGGTGTCTTCTAAAAATTCGGGGTCCACCTCGACGGCTACCTTGTTCACGTTGGTGTCTACATGATGCAATTAGAGAGGTGACATCAGTAATTAATAATCTCTTGCAAGACGTAAATAGTCGCTAGCGAATTAAGGAATTAGGGTTATCGAGGAATAATTTTGACCTAAACCAAATTAACGCTTTAAGAAGCACCGAAACAACCCTAATCGAGCTGTCACAACACTATTAAGTAGCAAGGAGTACATATAGGGTTTTTCCAATTTTTCCAAATTTTAATAGTTGCAAATTAATTAAATAGGGTTTTGGTCATTTATGGTTAATTAAATAAATCCCAAAATTAATAATTGTCAACAATGATGTTTTATAATTTTTCTTAAAAACTAGGATTTTCACTGATTCCAGAACATTTTGAATCATATTTTTCTGAGCTAAAATCAATTTTATAGGATTTAATTAATCTCCAGCTAATTTAATTGTATTTTTGAAACAAAGCAACAGTAGAACCCTAGGTTAGGGCCTTTGCCCTAACCCGGCCGGCGATGGCGGCCGGCGGCGAGAGCACCAACGGCAAGGGCTCGGCATGGGGATCCCATTTTACCGGCTAACGACCGCCGACGAGCACGGAACCAGGGCGACGACGAGCGGCGGCGCGCGGCATGCTTCGGCCATGGCGCGGCGGCGGTACGGCGCACGGCCAGCCGCGGATTCTTGCTGACAAGACTCCCCACGGCGCGGCAAGGCTAGTGGAAAAGGAACACGGGCCGGGCTCTCACCGAGATGCTGTCGGCGGCAACGGGCGGTGCAGCAGCCGGCGGTGTCACGTGTTCCAGCCGCAAGGGTGCTTCCCCTGGAAAACGGACGGCGGAATGAGCTTCGCCGTGCGACGAGGACCACGACTGGCAAGGAAAAGATCTTTAAATCGAAGCGCTAGGGGGTCCTCACCGGAGCAGCTCTTTGACGGCGGTGAAATCCGGCAGTTAACGGCGTATTTCGGGCGAAGTCCGTCGCCAGAGGCGGTCGGGGGCCCGGAAATGGAGAGGGAGATCTTGGTTGCGTCGATTTGCGAAGGAAATGGCGAGCTTGGGCGAGCACGATGGCACGGCTGCGCGGTGCGGTCGGCTCGACGGAGAAACAGAGAGGCGAAACAGAGAAGAGAGCGGGCGGGGGAAGGAGAAGAAGCAGCGGCCGAGGCGGGGCTTTAACCCGCCGGGCGGGAAAGAGAAGAACAGAGAGAGAGACAAGGGAGAAGAAGAAGAAGGCTGCCCGGTGGGGCCCACTGACCAGTGGGTCCCATTGGTGATGAAAATTTTTAGGAAACCCAAAAATTTTCGCGAAAATTCCTGGAAAATTGAGAAGAGCCCAAAAATAGATTCCAAGAATTAAGATAGAGTTTGAATTTTAAATTTAATGATTTAAGCTTCAATTTAAATTTTGACTAGCTTTTAATTCGCGAGGGTTCCTTGCAAGATTAAAAATATTTCTTTGGACCAATGAAATAATTTCTTTTAGCAATTACTAGAAATTTTTTTAATCAATTAAATCTTTAAATTTTTGGTATCTTCTTTTTAATAATTACCAGGACTTTTATTAATTACCTTACTCCTCAAATTTTTAGTACTTTCTTGCAATTGATTTTAATTCCTCTTTTTGAACTCGATGAAGGAAACGAAGTGTTACATTTTCAATCGATTGTCTGTCAAGAGTGCTAAAATAACCAGAATGGCTAGACACTTGTAATACCGCATTTTCTTAAGTCAACAACTATAATATATATTGAGTTTCTTAAATAGGTATTATAGTACAACATTGTCAAGTGCAAATAAAGGTCACAAATTTAACAAAATATGACATGAATTGCGCGTGGGTGGTCCTCAAATGTTTTCAGAGATATGTCAGCTAGGTCCTCGAACTCTCAATTTGCATATCTATCGGTGTTCTTAACGATCACAGATAAATCAACACACGCACGGAGTACCGCGATATAGTATAATACAGGGAATCTAAACATAGACAATTCTAGTATGGTGGAACAGAAACTAGACTAATATTAAACTAAACACTCAATGTGCTATGCATATCAACTTAGTAAAGTAATGTACATACATGTCACAGAAGCCAGGGATCATGCTAGGTCATAACGGGGCACCGGTTTACATTCAATGAAATGGAAATAAACTTCGGCAATTATAAATTTTATGACTGAGCATTGGCGGTAAAGGGACAGACAGAGCTGTTGCACCTGCCGCCTAACCCTAAGCAACCCGTGGATCGCTCAACATCCAAGAATATCTAGTAAACCAAGCACCACACTTACATTCCTATATATTAGGCGGCGGCGGCGGTACGGCGCACGGCCAGCCGCGGATTCTTGCTGACAAGACTCCCCACGGCGCGGCAAGGCTAGTGGAAAAGGAACACGGGCCGGGCTCTCACCGAGATGCTGTCGGCGGCAACGGGCGGTGCAGCAGCCGGCGGTGTCACGTGTTCCAGCCGCAAGGGTGCTTCCCCTGGAAAACGGACGGCGGAATGAGCTTCGCCGTGCGACGAGGACCACGACTGGCAAGGAAAAGAGCTTTAAATCGAAGCGCTAGGGGGTCCTCACCGGAGCAGCTCTTTGACGGCGGTGAAATCCGGCAGTTAACGGCGTATTTCGGGCGAAGTCCGTCGCCAGAGGCGGTCGGGGGCCCGGAAATGGAGAGGGAGATCTTGGTTGCGTCGATTTGCGAAGGAAATGGCGAGCTTGGGCGAGCGCGATGGCACGGCTGCGCGGTGCGGTCGGCTCGACGGAGAAACAGAGAGGCGAAACAGAGAAGAGAGCGGGCGGGGGAAGGAGAAGAAGCAGCGGCCGAGGCGGGGCTTTAACCCGCCGGGCGGGAAAGAGAAGAACAGAGAGAGAGACAAGGGAGAAGAAGAAGAAGGCTGCCCGGTGGGGCCCATTGACCAGTGGGTCCCATTGGTGATGAAAATTTTTAGGAAACCCAAAAATTTTCGCGAAAATTCCTGGAAAATTGAGAAGAGCCCAAAAATAGATTCCAAGAATTAAGATAGAGTTTGAATTTTAAATTTAATGATTTAAGCTTCAATTTAAATTTTGACTAGCTTTTAATTCGCGAGGGTTCCTTGCAAGATTAAAAATATTTCTTTGGACCAATGAAATAATTTCTTTTAGCAATTACTAGAAATTTTTTTAATCAATTAAATCTTTAAATTTTTGGTATCTTCTTTTTAATAATTACCAGGACTTTTATTAATTACCTTACTCCTCAAATTTTTAGTACTTTCTTGCAATTGATTTTAATTCCTCTTTTTGAACTCGATGAAGGAAACGAAGTGTTACATTTTCAATCGATTGTCTGTCAAGAGTGCTAAAATAACCAGAATGGCTAGACACTTGTAATACCGCATTTTCTTAAGTCAACAACTATAATATATATTGAGTTTCTTAAATAGGTATTATAGTACAACATTGTCAAGTGCAAATAAAGGTCACAAATTTAACAAAATATGACATGAATTGCGCGTGGGTGGTCCTCAAATGTTTTCAGAGATATGTCAGCTAGGTCCTCGAACTCTCAATTTGCATATCTATCGGTGTTCTTAACGATCACAGATAAATCAACACACGCACGGAGTACCGCGATATAGTATAATACAGGGAATCTAAACATAGACAATTCTAGTATGGTGGAACAGAAACTAGACTAATATTAAACTAAACACTCAATGTGCTATGCATATCAACTTAGTAAAGTAATGTACATACATGTCACAGAAGCCAGGGATCATGCTAGGTCATAACGGGGCACCGGTTTACATTCAATGAAATGGAAATAAACTTCGGCAATTATAAATTTTATGACTGAGCATTGGCGGTAAAGGGACAGACAGAGCTGTTGCACCTGCCGCCTAACCCTAAGCAACCCGTGGATCGCTCAACATCCAAGAATATCTAGTAAACCAAGCACCACACTTACATTCCTATATATTATTCTATGCACCGCAGGGCTGAATACTTCTCTACAATCAACTGTCCTTGGAATATAGCACCCTCAAACGAGTACATTGGATCAATGCCAAAGCATATGATCAGCTATACGAAGCCTATCACATAGATAACATCAGTGTAAACTAACAGTTGATGTAATACTACAGAGCAGTATATAGACGAACTGTGAAAACATGACAATAATATAAATATGAATGAAAACTCAAGTCATATAAGATATAACGCAAAGAAGTATATTCCATGGAAATAGTACAAATGTCTTACAAAAGGAAATTTTAGAGTTCACCTCCAAAGACACCTAGAGTGCTAGAAAAGCTCTTGACTAATTCCTTATTCCACTAAATATGCATCAAGTAAGGACTCTGTTGGGGGACCGAGGCCCATTGGTATTAATTTAGGCCCTTCATCCAGGCCGGCTGGCCCGGAGGCCTCTTAGCATGCTACAAGTCCGCACAGAGGGTTCCGTACCAAAGGTCCGTAGGCCCGTATGAAGGGTTCCGTACCAAGTGTACCAATGGCAATAGAGTTACTGTTTTACCCCTTGCGAATTGTTGAAAAGGAGTGGGTAAATGTGTAATATGGTGGTACCTACCATAGAGGCTATGAGGCTATAAATAGCCTCCTGTGCACTTGTAATCAGGGGGGATCCATCCAGCTCTACGGAAACTACGGCTGTTAGCATGCTTTTTCATGCATTGAATCGACTAGAGCCATCCCCCTTGTCCCATCCATTGTCTTGTCTATACTATACCTGTCGGTTCCAGTCTGCTCTTTGGGCCGAAACCAACAGCTCGCGCTGACCGTGGGTTTCAGACAAAAAGCTGCGTAAGATGGCTGGGGCAGGGGGACGACCAAAGAAAGCTCAGCAGATGGGGAAAGCTTAGTTTAGGAGAATATTGTGCTCTGCATAGATGTTGGGGGCACTGTCAACAAGTGCAACCAGAGGCGTTGAGGACGCTTTCGGGGGCACCGGGGGCGAGAAGACGGCGGGAGAAGGGTGACTCAATGCTCCTGGTCCAAACTCGGAAGTGATCTCTTGTATTCAGTGAGAAAGGGAGGTGGCCCGGAGGAGTTAAGTACATCAGAGTCGGCATAGGAGTTCGAAAGAGAGAAGCACAAAAGTTCGAAAAGCAGAACAGGGCAGCAGAGGAAAATGCCCTGATGAGGCTTGTACTAGAAAACATGGCTCGGGAGGAAGCAAGTTATAATTAAGCTTCAAGTAGAAGCTGCCAAGAGACAACAGGAGGTTCTCTGAAAGCAAATCAAAGCCCTTTGGAAGGCGACATCCCAGAGGCAGAAGCAGAAGCTCTAGGCTGTTTGACCTTTCAAGAGACGCAGGACCCCTTGGTGAGACTTCATGTCGATCAGAGCTCCGCTTTCCCAGCAGAGCTGCATGAGGCTCAATGGCCCTCACGTTTTGCCACTGTCAAGCTCCCTGATGGGGACGGGTTCCCGATATGATGAGGACATCGCAACCCATGGTTACACACAATCTTTTTCCCGCTACGACAAATGAAGGACCAATCACTAGATCTCGGGCACGACAATTGAATCTAGAGGTGAGTATTTTCTTAAGTACGAGTTTATATGTTACTATGGAAAATAGATTGCTACCTAATGATTATATTATGATTAGGAATGATGGAGAGGTCAAGGAAGCCCTGGAGACCAGCTACAAGTCGGACAAGGACGTCCAAGCCAAGTAGGAGATCCAACTCACGTCAACTTCGAATCTAACTAGGAGTCCAGGAGCAGTCCGCACTAAAACGGGTGCCTAGGTCGCATACGGACTCCGTTTTAGGCGATCTACCACTTCATGGAAAGAGGACAAGATTATCTTTCCAATGAGATAAATTCCTCTAGAGTCCATGGGAATCATCAAAACACTAGACAGTCCAGAATCTGTCAGGGTGCTGCGACATTGACTTTGGGCCGGTTGGCCTTGTACCGAGTTAGAGTCCGTTAGGGTTGTGTCCGGGGGACTTGCATGTCCCCAATTCCTTTATATCCAGCCATGACCCCACCATTAGGGGTTGGGTTTTGCTTAGATTATTCCTGTTAAAAACAGTGTCGCCGTTTCATCAGTTTGTGAGACCCCAACTTTGTGAGTTTAATCTTCATCTGCAATTTGGTTGCTTTCTACTTCGTTCTTGCTTGTGTTCTTTGATTCGCAGGCAAAGACTAGCCTTCTCAGCGAGGTCATCCGTATTCACACGGGTGATAACCAGACGAGACGTGGTGCTGCGATTGTGGGGTTCAGAACGTGCCGTTCGGAAGCCGGATCGATTGGTGTCGCGACTCCGCCTCGTTGATTATTAGAACCTGTAGGAAAATGGGGACACCGTTCCCATCACGATATTCCTACAAGTTCTTATAATCAACGATTTTAGGCGGAGTCACGACAAAAACCGATTCGGCTTCCGAACGGCACGTTCTGAACCCTGCAATCACAGCACCATGTCTCCTTTAGTTACCACCCGCGCGAACACGGATGACCTCGGCGAGAAGGGTTGTCTTTGCTTGCGAATTGAAGAACACAAGCATGAACACAAAGGATCTAACTCAATGCTGAATTAATCTCATGAATTGGGGTTCTACAAACCGATGACGGTGAAACTGTTCTTGATAGAATAATCTAAGAAAAACCCAAACCCTAACGGTGGAGGTGGTGGCTGGATTTAAAGGAATTAAGATCGTGCAAGTCCCCTGGACGCAACCCTAATGGACTCTAACTCGGTACAAGGCCAACCACCCCAAAGTCGGTGTCGCCGCACCCTGACAAATTCTGGACTATCCAATGTTTTGATGATTTCCGAGGACTCTAGACCAGTCCCATTGGAAAGATAATCTCGCCCTCTTTCTATGAAGTGGTAGATCGTCTAAAACGGAGTCCGTATGCTTCTTGGGCGTCTGTTTTAGTGCAGGCTGCTCCTGGACTGGGCCACTTGTTTCGAATATTCTCGTCGACACTGGATGAATTAAGGTATTTTGACCAGTGGCATTGAAAAATAATCTCCTCAGCTATTCCATGCATATGTAGATCATTCAAAACGGAGTCAGTATGCGACCTGAACATCTATTTTAGTGAAGCCTAGTCTTGGAGTTGGATTCGAAGTCGATGTCGGTTGGCCCTCCACCTTGCATCAGACGCCCATGCTGGCCTCCAAAGGAGTTGGGCAAGGGGGAGTACGTCCTAGGGCCTTCTTTGGATGCTCTCCAACTGGTTCGACCGTCCTAGCTCTTGGGCCAGGATCCCATGAATGAGAGTCAGCCCCAAGACAAAGTGATGAATGTCCTGTCCACACTTACTTATTTATCATCCAAGCGAGTATTTCTACGTAGCAAAAGATACAAAACTCATGGTGTAGTATTTGTAACACCCCGAGTGTTACATTTAGGTTTCATAGACCCTAACTATTACATAAAAGAAAACGATTAAATTGAATCCTTCTAGTAATTAACTAAAACCTAGAACTCTATTTAAGAATTTAAAAAAAATTAGTGAAAGTCTTGTATAGTTTTTTAAAATGAGTTAAATTAGAATTTTGAGCAAATCATATAGAAAATAGTGATTCAAAGTTCATAGTTAAACTCCAATTAATTCATCTTACCTAAGTATTGGAATAACCTTAATTTAGTTACACAATGAAAATGTAAATTATGCTAGCTAATTAAGAGTTTAAGAGAATGTATAATAATTCATTAAGGTATAATATTATGTTATTCTTTGGGCCATCAAATAATTGAATTCATCTTTTGAAATTCAAATTTTAGTTTGAATTTTGAAAACTCCTATTCAAATGTTTTCTACCAAATCTGAAATCAAGTTTATTGAAAATAAATTCTTAAATTTCCATAGATAATCACCAGTGGGACCCACAATTCAGTAGGCCCCACTTGCCATTCTCTCTTCCTTCTCTATTCTTCTCTCCCTCTCTCTGTTCTCTCTCGCTCTCCCGACGCAGAGGGCGCCGCTCACCGCCACCGCCAAAGACGCTAGGTAGGCAGGCTTGCTGCTGCGTGCCACAACGCCGCGCGCTTGGCGCCCTGCCGCTCCAGCGCACCATGCACGGGATTATAAAACGAACGACCGCTGTCGCTGCCGTTCTTCCTCTCTCTTTGCTTTCGCCGCCGTCGCAAGCACTCTGCGAGACCAGTCTACTCTCTCCAACTCCTAGTCGAAATCCACCTCAATCGAGTGCGCCAGAACCCCTCCTTGCTTCACTCGAGCGCAGGCTGCTCGCCATTGACGGAGTCCGCCGGATTTCATGAGTTCCGCCGTCGGTTCACGTTGGAGACAAGGGAGTCCACGGTGAGCACCCGTCTCGACGGTACCCCAGAGATCGATACCCTGCCAATTTTGTTCGCGAGAGGCTAGCGCAGCTCACCCGCCCTCCTTTTCCAGGATAGGGTCGACATCGCCGGGAACGTGTCGCCGCCGGCAAACGAGAGAAATAGGGGACCCGCACGGTGAGACCCCTGACCCGCTTGATTCAAGTCCTTGTGACCATGTCATTCGTGTTGCTTGTACGTCCCTACAGCTCACCGAGCTCATCGTTCTATGTTTCGCAGCTTCGAACGCCGGGAACACGCGATCGCCGCCGCGCACCATCGGCATCCTCATCGCCGAACCACTTCCGGTGAGGAATCCTCGCCGTTGTCGTGCGTACAAGCTTTCATATGTCGTATTGATCGCGTAGGACAAGATTCCTCGCCCCCTCCTCGTGGGAATCGCCGTTGCGCCGTTGCCGTAGATCGAGCTCCG
The DNA here is from genome assembly GCA_001182835.1 of Oropetium thomaeum. Classification (NCBI taxonomy): domain Eukaryota; kingdom Viridiplantae; phylum Streptophyta; class Magnoliopsida; order Poales; family Poaceae; genus Oropetium; species Oropetium thomaeum. The sequence continues at coordinate 604,385 of LFJQ01000067.1, read as the reverse complement.
CCGCTGGTTGATGCGCCGCCATTTCCGGCGAAATTTCCTCGTCGTTAACATGGTGCCTAGCATCCCCGTGTCGCGTAGAGTCTGTAGGGCGAAGCCACGTCATTAATCTTGCTCTGCAGCGCCATCGCGACATCGCCGGAGCATCTGAAGCGCCGTCGCTCGTCGCACCATTGCTCCGGTGTCCGCCGCCGGCCGTTATTGTGCTCAGAAGATTCCTTGTGTGGAGCTGAGTCATGTGACGGTTGCTTCATGCACTAGAACCCTCGGCAGAGCTTGCGCTGCCGCGCGCCACCGGCGTCCGGCGAGCCTAGGGCGGCTGTTTGCCATAGGGTTCATTTTTTTTAATTTTCTATTATTCTTTTAATTTCACAGAAACTTCAACAAATCGCAGAAATCATAGAAAATTCAAAAAATTTAATTCCAACTGTTCTGGACTCAGGAAGAATTCTACTTTGTAATAAAATTATGAAACTCATATGTTTGAAAAATATTATTTTTGGACTACTATTTAATTGTTAATTTAGTAAGATAAATTCAGATAATTATGAAATTTGTCCAGAGGATTGAAAATTTTTCTGATGTAGGGTGAATGATGAATAGGACAAGTGCTTAGGGATTTAACTTAACAAGAATTAAATTAATTAAAAGGGATAATTTAAAAATAATCCTTTACTGTACCAATTATCTCCTTTAACAATTAGCCTTATTCCTAGTATGGTGAAATGGTTAATATTCTTATTGCAACATGTGGAGTCCGAAGGAAACGAAGTATCTGTTGGTATTTCTTACGTCATTACTAAGTTTTGTCCAAAGACAATTCATGGCAACGGTGTTAGAAATATTTACATCGGTATTCTAGCGTTTATACAAAAGTCCGCAAGTACACGGAGTACCATTGTAGCATTTCACCTTGGAGTCTTTCAGGGTATCATATTTATTTTCCACAGGAAGGATGATTAACAAGAATAATGCTTATGAAGTATGGTACTAATTCACTCATACTAAGATATCATATATTCATTCAGTGGTGAACACAAGATAGATATAGGTAGTGTGACACGAAGAAGAGGACCTACAAGTAATTATAATAGTGGAGTAGAATTAATCTAAGATTTATCTAGGCACTCATTGTATTCCTATACATTTACATATATTAGTATACATATATGTTCTATGCTAGCAAGGAATCAAAGCAGGGACATATCGGACACCGGTTTACTTCCAATCTAGAAAAAAGATTCTGTTAATTATACACCTCTAACCATATGACCGGACGTGGAGATTACAAAGGATGGACAAGGCTGTCACTTTAAGCCGCCTAGCCCTAGCTCCATGGGTCGCACGACATCCAAAAGATATTTAGTAATCTAAGCATCACGCGTACATGCCTAAATATTACTCTAGCCGTCCGGCGGACCTTGGTCCTTCGACTAGAATATACTCTAATGAGTACAATGAAACCAATACCAAAGCAATGATCAACTATACTAAACATATACATATATACATAACTACATATACATCTATACCTAAGACTATGGCTAGTATACTAGTATACTAGCTAAATACACTAGCATAAATTGCTAATTATATTCACATGGCAAGCATAATGATAAAAATTACCACTCAAACTATATGAACAATAGTGCATAGAAATGAATTGCATTGATAAATAATAAAGTCTTACGAAAGGAAATAAGGAAAAGAGTACAAGACCAATCCTTATTCCTATGGAAAGACTACTAGAGAGCTAGAAGAGCTCTTAGATTCATCCTAACTCCACTACTACTGAAATGAGTGTATTGCAGGTGAGAAACTCTTCTTGTGTGTCTTGAAAATGAGGGAGAAGGGTCCTATTTATAATTGGAGAAGACTTAAGGAAGTGAGCTTCCTCCCCCTTTTGGACCGCTTCTCGCGTGAAATACCCGCCACCGCCTTAAGAACCGATCTTGGAGAGGCAGTAACTGCCACCTGGCCGAAGCGAGGACCGAGTGGGCTAACCCACAGGTCGGTCGACCCATGGGGTCGCCCGACCCCTTTGGGGCCCACTCGGGTCCTACTTTGGCAGGGTGACTGCATGGTGGCCCTGAGCATGGGTACGCTGTTAGCATCGGTTTTCTGGTATTTTTGCGTGTCTGGTGGGTCCATGAATCCGTATGCTGCCCCAGTGGCGTCGTGTGGTTGGTTGGAGTTGTGTTTTCTCCACCTCAACGATCCATGGGGTGCCTCCGTGGCAGACTATGATTGGGCTGAAGTGTGTTTTCTTACCACGAAGCAGATTATGCCTCAATTCTTGTGATAATCATCTGCATGCACAAACTTTCCATGTACGTATGGAACTTTATTAATTTTATACAAACAATTATATATGAAATGCATGTCCTTATTCATTTTTAGAGAAATGTTGACGGCATATTTGATACTTAACGACCATCAACAGACTCCCCCATGCTTACCTCTTGCTTGTCCCGAGCAAGCTTTAAGACTTGAGTTTATTGGATCACGAGTTGCTACAACTCTACCCTTCTATTATGCCTATCGCACAAATAAGATACTCTATCTTGAATTAAATAAGTTGGCGAAAGGTTCAACCAAATTTATCTTAATCCTCATGGGGCTTTTCTACTTCTCCTTGTCTTGGGCGGTTGAAGGACTGAATGGTTAATTTGGCACCACTTTCCCGTGCCTTACTTAACAATGATATCCGGAGGTTTCCAAATATTTTGTAAATGAAAACATGAGCTTCTTTAGTGATTCTCTCGGATCACTCTGTGTGTGTATTTCCTCTCACAAAAGGCAAGGTGTGCCTTTATTCCTATTTCTCCTATAATAGGTTTTTGGGTGGAGCTTGGTAGGAATGATAGAGAGCATATTTATAACACATATTTTTCTAAGTCAAAAACCGGATCCAAATCAAGAAGCATAACTATACAAATATGGTCAAGGCGTGCAAGTGTGATGAAATGGATGTGGGATGGAACTCCTAATTCAAAACCTTTTTCCTTTGAATAATTTGGAGATCATGAAATATATATATATATATATATATACATATATATATATATTTACATGCCCATTGGATTTTTTCAATTGATTGGAGCATGTGAGGTTTTCTTTCCTTTTTTTTTTCCTATGCAGCCATGTCTTTTTCTACGGATAGCATGGAAGGGTATGAATTTGGTATGTGGAGTATTTATTTGGTGGGTGGAATTGCTATATTCCGGTGTAGGAGTTTTAGCAATGTTATAAAGTGTGAGTGAGCCTTGACCATATGAGCATAATTAACTTCTAACCAAGGGTCACAACAATTTGACAGAGCTCAACATGAAAATAAGGTTTTTCGTGTAATAACACCATATGGCTCTAGTAGGAATTTCATAACACATAGGAGCTCACAAATTTTATTTGAAAAGATAAAAACTCCGGTTCATGTTTTGTTTGGAACAAGATTTATAGCAGCCTTATTTACCATATCAAATCCTACAACAACTTAGACTAGGAATTTGTAGTTATGCAACCCACAGGTTTCAAGTATTTTTATGGTGAGCAATTTTAAGGCAACAAACTCAAAACTTGAGAGAGTACTAGTTTGTATGAAAGGAATAAAAGAAAGATAAAGGAGCAACTATTCATCATTTTCAGAATAAGGTGTTAGGACTCATAATATGCATAGGTATGTATTTGGTTAGGGTTTTGGTTAAAGCTCCGCATCTAGAGGCTATACGAGTAACAAGAGAAGTTCACTCTATGGCTCCTTTGTTTGGAATATGATCTAACCATTGGTTTATCATGGCCTTAATAGGAGAAATTTTTATGCTCTTAAACATAGCATAAAGAATTCTCAATTCTTAGCGCGAACTGTCCTAATGTCTTCCCGAGGGAAACAAGTAAGGACAAGCCATTTATGCATAAGGTTAAGGGTAGGATTTTGAATGGCACTATTTCTGGGTTTTCCTAGGAAGGTTTGTGTAGTGATACTTTGCCAAAAATCTTGTTCGTTAAAACTGGGTAGCTTTTTCCAAAATTACAGAGCAATGTTGGTCAAAGCCTAGCATCAAGCTAAATTCTTTCAATGAAAGATTATATTCTTTATTAAAGAATCGAAAAGAAAGCCGCTTTGTCAAAATTTTAGTGGTGCACAAAAATTGAATAGTGAGAAGGCGTGATCCGTCCTTACTAATATTAGCGAAATTCTCCCACCCCATAACATGACAAATAGTGTCAAATTTAGAATCCATACCTATCTTGGCGAGCAACTCCAGATCAAATGTTCGTGTAGGAACAAATGTCCGGTTGACGAGCAGGTTGTAGATCTTCGCTCGTGGTCATTCTTCAAGTCGAGCAGGTTGTAGATCTTCGCTCGTGGTCATTCTTCAAGTCGAGCAGGTTGTCATGCATGAGCATCGGCGTGTTGTCTTCCTCGATTAGTGCAGCTCCAAAATCATCACGAGGTGAGCTTGATGAACCTTCAATGGCAGGAGGAGTGTCGGTGCCGCGCCTCGAACTGCTCCTCGTCACCCTTCGGAAGTCATGGCTGCACGAGAAGACAAACACAAGTGAGCGACTACTTGAAGGAGGGGGTTTAGTGTGTAAAAGAAATTTCACACCTGCTCAAGAGTCACTTGAGCATAAGATGTATATCTAACAAGTGTTTTTGGGCAAGTCTTTGAGCTAGCAATGAAGCAAATAAGAGCAAGAGCAAGAGAACATGTGGGGGAGAGTGAGCAAATGGAAGAATGAGTGATGGACCTCTCCCTCGGCCTCTCCTCTTATAGCCAGCCAACCTAACGGGCAGATTCGTGGAGCAACGATCACAAGAGCACCGTTGGAGAAAGATAAGCGCCAGTGGGGCCCACAACAGGTCGGCCGACTTGAGGGGTCGCCTGACCTATGGGTGGGCCCACTTGGCCCACAGCCCCTAACGTCTATATTGATCAGTGTTGGGGTACTCGTCCCGCTAGAAATTGCTCAGAGAATAATTTTCCTTGAAATACCTCAAGTTCTTGCCATATAATTTTATTAATATATATATATTGGTTGAAAAATAAATTTTCAACATGCAGTGGTTTGAAAGTAAATATGATGATGCAATTGAAAAAACTCAAATTTGTATGAAAGGGAAATATGGATACGTACCCTTTTTTCTGTCGGCAAGGTCTCATCGTTTTAAGCCCGACGGGCAGGACTTCTCGTTCGTTTAGTTCGATGAAGCAAGTCCGGCGTCGGAGATAAGCCACGGACGGTTGTACTTCCTTCTTGCGCCACACCTTCTTAGTCTTCTTTGGTTTAGGTGTGGTGGACAACACCATGATCTTGGTGGGTTGAGGTTTTGCCCCCCAACTCTGCCAGTATGTCGCAGGTTTCTTCGGCCTAGGAGGATTCTCCTTCTCGATGAAACTCTTCATGAATTGGATCAATGGGTCCTTCTTGGGCGGAGTTACTTCGATCCCCTTGATGTTCTGCGGGTTCGGCCCGTATTTGATCTTGATCATGGAGCATTGCTCCACTTTCGGATGGAAGTTGAACTTCTCCTCCTTCCCATAGATGTGGAGCTGAATTTCTCCGGCTGCAACATTGATGCGGGCATCAGTGGTGCTTAAGAATGGATGCCCAAGGATAAGTGCCGTCTTCTTATCAACCTCCATATTGAGCATGAAGAAGTCCACGGGGACAAAGCAATTTCTGATCTTCACAGGAATGTTCTCCGTAATTCCTTCCGAATGGCAGACCTTGGCATCGGCAAGCTGAAGCCGCATCGGAGTAGGTGTTAACTCCGTGAAATTGAGTTGGTCAAATACGATCTTGGACATAACGCTGACGCTAGCTCCAAGATCATAGAGGGCTTGGTTGAAGTGGTATGTCCCAATTGTACATGATATCGTGGGACATCCAAGATCTTTCTTCTTCTCGAGAAGCCGGTTGAGTATAGCCGCGCTACACTTTTCCGTTAGTTTGACAACTCTGTGGTGGGCAGCGGTCACTTGTTGCTCAAGATATCCTTGAGGTAGCGAGCGCAGGTCGGAACCCGCACCGCCTCCAACAAGGGAATGCTAATGTGGAGCTTCTGTACGACCTCAACATAGCGAGCATACTGCTCATCCGCAGACGGCTTCCTGTTACGACTTGGGAAGGGCATGAGTTTGTGTCAAAAACTCATGCAGAACAGCCTTCCCGCCGTAATACTTCTCCTTCGATGAATCGTTGAAGGGTTTGTCTTACTTCTTTTGGGCTGGCTTTGCTGCATGGTTAGGATATGGCGGATCTCGAGTAGACTTAGCACTATAATTTTCTAAGGAAGCATCGGGTTGCCCCGGTATCTTCCTAGAATCCATAGCAGGCAAAGAAGCTGCTGATTGAGCTAGCTGAGTTTCTAACATTTTGTTAAAACTAAGCTGACTCATTGAAAGAAGAAGATAAGCCATCTAATTTAGCATTAAGGCTTTTTAAAATTTTGTCATGGCAGCTAGCTTTTTAGTAAAATTTTCATTACTTTTTGTTTGCCCCATGACTAATTCTTTAAGAGGTACTTGATTAGAATTGCCATAAAATTTGTTACCTCGTAGAGGACGTTGTCCCCATTGTTGCCCTCTTTGAGGACGGTATCCGTTGGAGTAGTTGTTGTTCATCCAACATATGTCCTCTTGGGTCTCGGGGCAGCTATTCCCTGAATGCCCCATATTCCTGCAGACTTCACAAGTCATGCATGAAACAAGCGCTTGGAGTGTACCATGGAGTTCTAGCTTGTCTTCAAGGCGCTTCATGAGGAGATCCAGCTTAGCGGCGAGTATGTCCATTTCCTTAACGGTGTGCATGCCCCGCTTGTTGGGTTGGAGACGATCTTCGCTCCAACTCTGGTTGGCTGCCATCTTCTCGATCAATCTGTCGCTTGAGGGACGTTGAGTGAGTAGAAAGCACCTCCCGCAGTAACATTGATATGATAACAGGCTGTCGGTGTCAGCCGGTGAAAGAAGTTCTGAATGATGAACCAATCATCCATGCTGTAGTGAGGGCAAGCCAATAGATACTCTTGGAAGCGATCCCACGCTTCAGAGATGGACTCATCAGATGTCTGCTGAAAGCTTCAGATTCTACCATGAAGGGCGTTGGTTTTGCCCATCGGGTAGAACTTGGCGAGGAACGCATTGGAGCACTTCTCCCAAGTATCCAGCTGTGACAGACCCGCCGCAGAAACAGGGACGGTCTGTCTCGCCAGGACCCATTTGGGCAATGCTCAGCGAAGCGAGCATACACATGGTACAACACAGGTAGGATAAACAGAGTCATTTACAGGATGAGAGAATTAATACAACGCAGTTCCATAATTAAGATTGAGTCTTACAGACATCGGAGTACGAATAAAGAGTTTTAGCGGAAGCATAAGACACGATACAGACTCCGACTCTCATGGACTAAGCAAAAGCATGTGCCTTGCCCATTGGCACTTTGCTACTAGCCACCCAAAGTTCACTGTGGCGAATCACAGCACTTCCACTGGATGTTCCCGAACTCCGGGCGCGGCTCTTCTCACTGGAGGATACCATCGCTGGTACAAGCATCGGCGCCTGAAAACCACGTATCGTAAAACGTGAAATTCTAAGAAGCTCAGCAAGACTGACCCATCAAAGCGGCTATCTACAACCGATACCTAGACATGCAGGCTGACTCATGGTAGGGTGTCTTGCAAAAAGGACTCACACTACTGAAGCTACTCTGGTCAAGTTTTAGCTTAGGTTAAGTGATTGGGAAAACTTAATTTTAGATTGCACTAGTCTGAACAATCATAGAGAGAAAGCAATAGATACAATAATCATCATCATAATTCAATTCATCATCGTAACTTAACGTCTTAATTAAATGTGGTGCATTTCACGAGCAAACTCATAAACTAAGAGCAACAGTGATTCGAATCGATTTACACATGTAGGGATGACCTAATCATACGACACATGCGCGTCCCAGAAGGCACATGATAACCGTTCACACCAGATTCTGCAAAGTCGATTCCCTTCTACGCTACCTTAGCAGTGCCGCATCCCACCAGAACACACGTCCTAGACGGTTTCTGTGGAGTTCTCACACCGGCCCACCCCAGACCGCCTCCGATCAGACATCGTAGGGTAGGTTCGACTTTGCAATCACTAGGTTATGTAGGTTTACTAGGCCCCATCAATATCCAACATATGATCAGTACATTTAATACACGATCAGGCTCGGACCACACGGATCAGACAGGACTACGGTCACTCTGGACCCGGTCCAGTGCCCACCTACCTTTCCCCTGTCTGACCCTCTAGTTTATCTTCCATTAATCATACATAGTCATGTTCTGCATGTGTCAGGATATAGTTTCATTCAACTCCTAGCAGTCGCGAGCAGCGTCCACTTTGCTCGACGTCTACCGGTAAGTATGGCTAAGCATAACATGCTAACACAGGTTGCCTATACCAACATACCGATAGGGTTTTCCTAAGGAGACATATGCAGCTAGGGTTTCAATCAACTCCTGGAAACCGAATGCACATACACGACACATAGTGATAAAAAGAAAAACTTTAAAAGGTTATGCACCGGGGCTTGCCTTGATCTCCTGCTTCGGTGGCGAGAGCTTCTTCGGTGAATGAGGGTTCCGGGTCTGCGGCTATCTCGTTCACTTCAATGTCTACATGATGCAAGGAAATAATATGTGTTATTATTAGATGAGGTAATATGGTGTTTTCATCATAGATAATATGGTGTTTTCATCTTAAATAATATGGTGTTTTCATCTTAGATAATATGGTGTTTTATCTTAGATAATATGGTGTTTTCATCTTAAATAATATGGTGTTTAACGGAGTTTTTCAAAGTGAGCCTTCAAGCGAAAGGGTTAACCATCGATTAAGTTTTTCTTATTCAGGTTAGGTCCCGAGGGTTTTATTAATTCGTTGACAAAGTATAAGGTACTGAAAATACCTTATGATTATTAGTGAACTTTTCTTTTTAAGATAAAAATAAATTTTAGACTTAATTACCTATTTATAGCAATCAAGTAGAATTGGAAAATAAAAGTTCAGATCCTGCTAGAGGGGTATTTTTATTTGAAAGTGCTGTGTAAACAAGGATTTTAGGAGTTGGATTGAGGCAAAAATGAGTGCTCTGCATTTTATTAAAAATCGTGCAAGTTCCTGTGGTTTAAAATTAGAAAATCAGTAATAAGTATTAAAGCTTATGGTAAAATCATGAAAATGGATAGATGCACTTGCAAGACTCTATACTAAAGTTTTGAACAGGGGTTGTGATCTTTAGTTGACATGCATAATGTAATCTAGAAAATAATGAATTAAAATGATAGTTTTGAGAAAAATTACAGACATCCATGGAACTTTATTAAGATTAAATCATGAAAAAATTACAGGAGGTCATGCATGCCATGACACACCACTTGAGTAAGTTTTAGCGCCAAAAAAGTTCTGGAACTCCAGCAATAAATCAAAAACAGAAAACACTAACCTATTTATTTAGGAAGTACCATGTACTTAAATGAAAAAGTGTTTCAGCAGATAATTAGACTATTCCACGAGGATTCTAGAGAATTTTGCTTCATCATTTTTAGAGCTTCCGTTGATTTATTATGAATTTTACAAAACAGAAATAACAAAATTAATTCAAAAATTTAAAATGGAAAAAAAGGGGACTGGCGGGAGCTCAACGGCAGCGAGCTGGCGCCGTTGGCCACCCAAGCTATGCTCAGCGTGACACAGGGATTCTATGGGTGGTGGTGCCGGACTCTGGCGATGACCGGAAGGCCATCGACGACGAGCAGCGGTGGAGGCTCAACGCCGGCGATGCGCGTGGCGGAGGAGGGGGTTTAGGGTCCGATTGAGTGGTCGGAGGCATCACCATGCTGCGAAGAGTCGATTGGTCGGTGATGAAGATCACGGGGATGGCCAGAGACAAGGGTTCACCGGCGAGCTCTTCACAGCGGCAGAGGCGGTCGAACGACAGCGAGTGAAATCCGGCGGCTCCGGCGAGTTTCTGCGAACAAGAACTGGTCACGGAGCTACACGAGTGAGAGCAACAAGAAGGGCAGTACCCAACGGAGTTGGCCAGAATCGAAGAAAAACGCGGCGGCAGGGCTCTCCGGACCGAGGTAGACGACGACGTGTTTCCTGCGTTTCGGAGCGATAGCTTCGATAGGGAGCTGAAGGGAGTGGAGGGGGAGCTTAACGGCACGGTGGTGGCACGGTGGTGGAGCGCGGGGAGCATCGAGCGGAGCTGTCCACGTGAGGGAGGCAGCGGCGGCAATGGCGGTGCGTCACGGTGCAGAGAGGGAGAGGAAATGGCGGGGCGACGTCGCTGCAAGGAGGAGCGAGGGTTGGAGAGAGGAGAGGAGCGCCTGGTGCGCCCTTAAACGTCCTTCTCCTACTGCAGAGAGGAGGATGGCAGGAAGGCGTGGATTGGGGGCGGCGGGCGGCGTCTTGTGCACGCCGTGTCGTAGAGAGAAAAGAGAGAGAGAGAGAGAGAGAGAGAGAGAGAGAGGAGCGGGATGCCCGGCCAGCGATGGGACAGGAAGGAAGGAGCAGGGGCTCTGGCGTATGCTGCGACCTGCGGCACTGCGGCGCACGGGTTGCCCGCCGCGGCGGCGCGGCAGGCGCGGCGCCGATCCTTTTTTAAAAAAAAATCAAAATTCAAAACCTCCCCTTTGAATTCGAACAAAACTACACTTCCCTGGTTCGGAAAATTTTGAAATTTTTGTGGGCACTCAGGATATTATTAGGTACAAATTTTGTTTTTGGAAGAAGTCCTAATTCAGCTTCTAAAAATTTGTGGATTTTTAACTCAAAATAACCTTGTTTGAATTTTTAAGGAGGTTAATCCTTTTCCACAAATCCTGGTAAAATCTTAAAAAACTTGTTTTGAAGTGAACTTAATTGCCATGTAAAAACATTAGTAAGGTTACATTAAGAATTTGATGGTTTTGCAAAAGTTTGATGGAATTAATACCTGTATTGTAACATTTTGGGACTGGGGCAAAAACTCCTGACGTTTCAAAAATGCTCAAAATTTTTATCACAATTTTTGTGGAGATTTAGTGTGATTTTGAAAACAATAATGCCATCGGTCATGTAAAGATTTGTCTTCTAAGGGTGAAAGTTTTTCGAATGAATCTTTAGTGACACCAGGGTTGTCACATTACTGCACCTTTGTTGGCGTAGAACCACTATTTCGCTCTCTCAAGAAGAGAGAACGGGAACAATCGAAGCCTAACAGCTTCCGGCTCCACACCCCTGACGGTGAAGGTACTGCAGATCTCGAGAAATCGTTCAAGGTGAGCATTGGCGCCCTCGTTGGCCTTCCCACAAAATGGGCTAGCCTGCACCTTGGTAATGAGACCCGTCTTGAGCTCAAAAATTCCGTCACCCATGTTAACCTCAGGCCCAACGGGCACGTGGTTAGCGGAGGGAGCGGAATAGTCATGAAGTGCCTTCTAGGCCGTAACTTCCATAATTGGTGCTTGGCTAGTCGAGAACTTGCAGAAGATAAGATCCGAGGTGGTGTCAAGAGAGAGCGGGCCTTGCGTAGAAATGCCTCAGGATCTTCAAAGAAATTTTCAGGCAAGTCGAAACCAGTCATACACTACAATGGTTTCACACAAGGAGAAAACAGACAAGGGTAAGCCTGCTTGAGTAAAGACACTAAGCATGAATATCATAGTGCACATAAATCATAATGCAATTCTTGTTAAAACATCACTCCTCGGCAACGGCTCCAGAAATGCTTGTTGGTATTTCTTACGTCATTACTAAGTTTTGTCCAAATACAATCCATAGCAATGGCGCCTGGAATATTTACATCGGTATTCTAACGTTTATAGAAAAGTACGTAAAAGCACGGAGTACCGTTGTGGTCTTTCACCTTGGAGTATTCCATGGTATCGTATTTATTTTTCACAGGGAGAATGATTAACAAGAATAATGCTTATGAAGTTTGGTATTAATTCACTCATGCTAAAATATCATATACTCATGCAGGGGTGAACACAAGATAGATATAGGTAGTGTGACACGAAGAAGAGGACCTACAAGTAATTATAATCGTGGAGTAGAATTAATCTAAGACTAATCTAGGCACTCATTGTATTCCTATACATTTACATACACTAGTATACATATATGTTCTATGCTAGCAAGGGATCAAAGCAGGGACATACCGGCACACCAGTTTACTCCCAATCCAGAGAAAAAATTCCAGCAATTATACACCTCTAACCACGGACGTGGGGATTACAAAGGACGGACAAGGCTGTCACTTCAAGCCATCTACCCCTAGCTCCGTGGATCGCGTGACATCCAAAGGATATTTAGTAATCTAAGCACCACGCTTACATGCCTAAATATTACTCTAGCCGCCCGGTAGACCTTGGTCCTTCGATTAGAGCAAACTCTAATGAGCACAGTGGAACCAATGCCAAAGCAATGATCAACTATACTAAGCATATATATATATATACTTAAGACTGGCTAGTATACTAGTATATTACCTAAATACACTAGCATAAAATCCTAAGTATATTCACATGGCAAACATAAGGATAATAACTGCCACTCAAACCATATGAACAATAATGCATAGAAATGTATTGCACTGATAAATAATAAAGTCTTACAAAAGAATATAAGGAGAGAGTACAAGACTCATACCTATTCCTATTGAGAGACTACTAGAAAGTTAGAAGAGCTCTTAGACTAATCCTAACTCCACTACTACTGAAATGACAGTGTATTGCAGGTGAGAAACTCTTCTTGTGTGTCTTGAAAGTGAGGGAGAGGGGTCCTATTTATAGTTGGAGAGGACTTCAGGAAGTGAGCTTCCTCCCCCTTTCTGGACTACTTCCCGCGCGAAATACCGGCCACCGTCTTCAGAACCGACGTTGGAGAGGCGGCAATTGTCACCTGGCAGAAGCGGGGGACAAGTGGGCTAACCCACAGGTCGCCCGATCCCCTGTGGGCCCACTCGAGTCTCACTTTGGTAGGGTGACTGCCTGGTGGGCCCTGAGCATGGGCTCGCTCTTGGCGTCGGTTTTCTAATACTTTTTTTGCGTCTGGTGGGTCCATGAATCCGTTTGCTGCCCCCGTGTTGTAATTGTGTTTTCTCCACCTCAGCGATCCATGAGGTGCCTCCGTGGCAAGCTATGATTGACCTGAAGTGTGTCTTCTTGCCGCAGAGCAGATTATGCCTCAATTCCTGTGATAATCATCTACATGCACAAACTTTCCAAGTACATGTGGAACTTTATTAATTTTAAACTAACATGCATATATGAAAGGGAGAGGGAGGAAGGAAGAGATCCGGCGTGGGATTTGCTCTCATCGGAGTGAAGGCGCGGTGAGAAAAGTCTTGCCGGCCGACGCCTGCCATGGCTGCCAGCCGCTGCGACGGTTCGCCGCCGGGGCGGTGGCTGGATTTTCATTTGATTTTTTTTAAAATTATTTCCAAATCCTGATCTAAATTCAAATGAAATTCATATATCCTGAGCTCAGAAAATTTTGCAAATTTGTGTGGGCACTCAGTGAATTATTTGGAACAACTTTCGATAAATAATAAAGTCCTGGTTCTGCCTCTAAAAATATTTGAATTGCAACTAAATTCAAGTTTGTTTGAATTTTTAAGGAGTTTAAAACTTTTCCAAAATTTCTGATAAAATCTCCAAAATTCTATTTTGAAGTGAACTTAATTACCATGTAAAAACATTGCTAGGGTTACAAAGGATTTTTGATGGATTTTGAGATGGGTGTTTTAATTTTTACCTGTTATAAAATAATTTTTATACTATGGTCAGAAGTTCCTGATTTAATAAAGGTGCTCAGTAATTTACCAAAATTTTTGTGAAGGCTAATGAAAGTGTTTAAAACATCTTTTCTTATTAACTTAAGTGTGAATTTTGCTTCAAAGTGTAAGATTTAATTGTTAGGGTTTAAAATTTGTCGATGGGTTCTTAAGTGACACATTGGGTGTCACATTTTTTTTTCCAATACAGCCATGTCTCTTTCTAATGATAGCATGGAGGGCTATGAATGAAAATATGAGGAGTATTTATCTTGTGGATGGAAGGGGAAATGAAATCATATCTCCCAGTGTAGGAGTTTAGCACATTTGTGGGATACAAGTCGGTATGACCATGAAAGTATAAATAACTTCTAGCAAAGGGTGACAACAATTTAGCAAAGCTCAATGTGAAAGTAAGCAGCATATGAGTATAAGGTTTATCATGAATAAATATTTCATGTGGCTCTGGTAGGAATTTATAGCATTGAGGAATAAAGTAGGCTTCATGGTAAATTTTAAAATAACGTTCCAAGAGAGCTAAGCATACAGAGAACATATATCATATCATCATGCCATATCTCATTAGTCAACAACCTAGTTAACATGTTGTCCTAAGATATATAGTCATGAGCGGTGGCATGTATGAAAGGAATGAAGTTTATGTAAGCCAATCAAACAATTAGTTTAATTGAGAGACACTTGGTTTATTTTAGTTGCTTTTAGTTTCATCAATGTTTCACAAATTAAAAATAACCAAGTGCTAAAAATGATGAGAGAGAAGACAAACAAAATGCGGTAGAAGCTGACTCTATGATGGCTTAGTGCGTTGGTTGTCTTGTCGATGGGAGGCCTCATGTGCAGATGTGATCGTGCACGTACAAAGGCTCTACCGGTATGATCGTCGGGGAGCCAACTTTATTGAATTCAAACTAGTAGGCGCACAATAGGATTTAAATAAATCAAGGGAATGAAATAAAACTAAGCACCTATGTTATCATTTTTTTTAATGTATGTAATGGATGTAGGAATAAACAAACTAGCTAGGTGATACAAGGTACCTCTTGTGGGGATCCTTCCCCTCACTTGCTCTTGGTTGATGTAGATGGAGGGAGAAATCCCTACGACCGGAGGGGGTCGATGTGGTATTACTCTTGGTTCCTTCTTCGTTTATGTAGCCTGGGTTGTTCAGTATTTTTCCACTTTGGACTTGGTGTGAGCTCAATGGATGAAGTCTACACGATCTACAACTCGAGGTCTCTAGCAACCTAGTTCAGCTAACGCCTTTCTTCATCCCTGCACGCAAGGGCAAAACAAGCAAAAACAAAACTCGAAACGAGCAGTGTGAGGGTTAGAATCAAAGCTCACACCCACACAAACTATGCTCAGACACGAAAAGAAGCAACATACATCTTCTAGCATTTTATTTTTGGTAAACTTGAGACTGACATTTTGTAGCACTTAGAGAAAATGAGAACACGATCAAGATGGGAAGCGAGTGAGATTGACCAAAAAATATCGAAGTGAAAGAATGTTGCTCAAGCCTACAAAATTTTTTGGCTCACACCCACCAACGTGTATATTGACCATAGCCCTGGAGAGGTGGTCTCACTCATCAGTCCAAAAGATGCTTGCAAAGAAATTTTCTAAAATACAAGATCATGACTTAAGTTTTTTTTTTTGAAATGGCAAGGTAACGGAGCTAGCCTCATCTCTAAATCAAAGGTAAATTTTTGCAGAATGGAATACACTTACAGATCTTCCTCCCCCACACTTGGAATCAAGTGTGTAGCATTGGAATGTCCTCAAAGCTTCTTCGTCCATCACCAAAAGTACCAAGGAGTTAGAGTTGATGTAGCCATTAAGTCCTCAAGTATCGTGCGACCATCATTCTTTTCAATCTTAACCTGTAATGGTTAGTGACCAAAAATACCCGAAGGCGAACTTATCTTACAAACCTGTCTCTTTTATTGATAATGAAAAAGGATAATCCGGGCTATCTCTTGGCAGTGCTTTGAGACACAAGCTCAACAATGGGGATGCCTTCTCTTGCAGCTATCATCGGTGATGTAGTCCCCAGCTTCGATCACCAATTGTTGATGGGTCGTTGAATTTCTTTGCTGCAAGGTTAGCGCCAAATATGGAAGAACAAGATTTGTAATACTTATGATAGACAAAAGCATCTACAACCATCCTTATAAACATTTTGCTTATGAGGACCATAAGGTGGTTATAGTCCTCGGACGTGTTCATGTCACAAAGGGACAGTAACTCTAGAGGTGTAGTGTATGGGCATGGGTCAAGATGTTTTTCAAGAAGGCAACTCCCATGCTTATTTAAAGCTTCATCCTTAGGTTCTAGAGTTGCTGCCCCATGAACGCTCACGGTCCAAAGCTTCTTCTCCTCACAAGCTTTGTCACTCAGGATCATGGGGGTTCCCGTTCACCATTTAGAAAAGCATAAATAGCACCAGATGAGGAGGTGTAGGTTCAAGCGAGCATTGTGAAGCTTGCTTGTCCTTGGGTGGATCAAGAGGAACAACAACCATCACGTTCTTGATCAAGCACACCTCTGATTGAAGCTCTTCCTTCAGGTTGAAGGATGTCGGGACGACACAGGGTGGCTTAGCAAAGTTTTTCCCGAGGCTCTCTTGGCATACACCTTTTAGGTGATTTTCTTTTAGTGGGTAGCCAACGAGAAGATCGAAATCAAGAATGGCGAAGATATGAAATCTAGATGAGCCTCCATTCCTTTGATTTCGATGGGTATGTCATTTGCAATCCCACAACACTCAAAGATGAGTCCAGAAGGACTTTTGAAGAGTTTGTCCATCGAGGATAAATGTGTGTTTCCCAAGAGAGTATACGTTAAGGATTCAGACATGATGTTTGCCTCGACGGTGGGATTGTGAAGGGCTTCTCCAGTAGGTCCTCTTTTTAAAGGAGGAATTAATGTGGAAGGTGAAACGATTTGAATTGCTTCAAAAGAACATTTCACTTCCTTTACCCATTCCCTGTTCGTCTTGAATGTGCGCTCCTCCATGAACGAAGTGGAAAAAGCTTCTTTAAGAGAATATGGAGGAGAAGGAGGATGGCAGGCTGTAAGGTTGCCTTGCCAAGAGAAATTCTAGTTGATTTCGTAATACTTCTCGAATTCTATTGGCAAATCGAAAGATAGAAATCTTCCTTCAATTTATTTGCCTCATGAGAGGTTCCTCTCGAATCATCCTTGAGGCGGCCCGCCCCCAAACCCAGGGACGGTTCGTCTGATCCGGGATCCTTTCTGGGTGATACTCGGCGAAGCGAGTATTCACATGGTACAACATAGGCCGAGAAAACAGCATGACTTACAAGATAAGAGAAAATGATTACAATCTTGGTTCATTACGGAAATCTTAAAAGCAGAGTACGGCATACAACTTTCAAATACGAGTTTAGAGGAAGCATAAGACACGATACGGACTCCGACTCTCGTAGACTAAGCAAAAGGATGTGCCTTTCCCACTGGCACTATGCTACTAGCCACCTAAAGTTCACTGCGGCAAGTCACAGCGCTCCCACTCAATGCTCCCGAGGTCTGGGCGCTGCTCTTCCCACTGGTAGTGACCATCGACGATACAAGCGTCGGCGCTTGAAAATCACGTATCGCAAAGCGTGAGCTTCTAAGAAGCTCAGCAAGACTGACCCGTCAAATTGGCTGTCTACAGCCGACACCTAGACATGTAGGCTGACTCAGGGTTGGGTATCTTGTATAAAGGACTCACGCTACCTGAAGCTACTCTAGTCAAGTTTTAGCTCAAGTTAAGTGGTTAGGAAAACATAACTTTAGTTTGCACTAGACTGAACAAACATAGAGAGAAAGCAATAGATACACTCATCATCATCATAATCCAGTCATCATCATAGCTCAACATCTTAATTAAATGTGGTGCGTTTCACAAGCAAACTCATAAACTGAGAGTGACAGCAATTTGAATCGATTTACACCTGCAGGGATAACCTAATCATAAGACACGTGCGTGTCCCAGACCACACGTGGCAACCGTTCATACCAGATCTTGCAAAGTCAATTCCCTCCTTCGCTACCTTAGCAGTGACGCATCCCACTAGAACACACGTCCCAGAAGGATTCTGTGGAGTTCTCACACCTGCCCAACCCAGATCGCCTCTGATCAGACACCGTAGGGTAGGTTCGACTTTACAATCACTAGGTTATGTAGGTTTACTGGGCCCCATCATTACCTAGCATATGATCCGTACATTCAATGCTCGATCAGGCTCGGACCATATGGATTAGACAGGACTACAGTCACCCTAGACCCGGTCCAGTTGCCGACCTACTTTTCCCTTGTCTGACCCTCCAGTTTTATCTTTCATTAATCATACATAGCCATGTTCTGCAAGTGTAAGGAGGTAGTTTCATTCACTCGTAGGAGTCGCGAGCAGCGTCCACTCTGCTCGTCTTCTACCAGCAAGTATAGCTAATCATAGAAAGCTACCACGGGCTACCTATATACTGATAGTATTTTCTAAGGAAACATATGCAGCTAGGGTTTCAATCAACTCCTGGAAACCTAATGCACATACACGACACATATTGATAAAAGGAAAAACTTCATAGGTTGTGTACCGGGGCTTGCCTTGATCTCCTGCTTCAGTGGCGAGAGCTTCTTTGGTGAACGAGGGCTCCGGGTCCGCGACTACCTTGCTCGCTTTGACGTCTACATGATGCAAACAGTATGGTGCTGTATTAGTGATATGATAATATGGTGTTTTCATCATTAATAATATGATGTTTTCATCATTACTTCTAAAGAGCTTACTCAAGTGAATAAAGTAAATTATTAACACTTAACGATTTTCAGCTACGGCGGTGAATAAAGTACATTATTAACCTAATGACCATGGACTAAAATTAAGTTTCAGATCCTGCCAAAAGATTATTTTAAGTTGATAGTATTCTCTGCAATATGATTTTTGGAGTTGAGTTGAGGTTGAACTGAAGTCTCTGGATTTTATAAAAATTCATACAAGTTTCTATTAATTAAATTTAGAAATTCAAAAATAGGCACTAAACTGCATGATAAAATCATGAAACTGAATAGATGCACTTGCAAGCACCTATCCTGAAGTTTTGAACAGGTGTTATGATTTTTGGTTGACATCCATAATGTAATTTAGAAAATAATGAATTAAAATGACAGCTTTGAGAAAAATCACATGCATGCATAGAACTTTGTTAAGATTAAATCATGGGAAAATTACAGGAGGTCATGCATGCTATGCCACACCTCTGGGCATAGTCTCAGCTCCAGAAGATCTCTAGAACTTCATCAACAAATCAAAAACAGAATACATTTCCATATTTATTGAGGAAGTTCTATGGACTTTCATGCAAAAGTGTTTCAACAGATATTTAGAGCGTCGTACAAGGATACTAGACAATTGTGGTTCATCATTTTTAGAGCTTCCATCGATTTATTATGCATTTTACAAAATAGACTAGAAATAACCAAATTAATTTAAAAATTTGAAAAAAAAAGAGAAACAGGGGAGTGGCGGGAGGAGCTCCGGTGAGCTCAACGGTGGCGAGGTTCTGCCGGAGCTGGCCAGGTTGGTACTCAATCGGTCACGGTGCACACGCTGGAGGTGGAGCTGGTCACCAGCGATGGCCGGAAGGTGGTCGGCGATAAGCGGGGGCAGTGGAGCGCCAGTCCGGCGAGGTGCGCGGCGGGAAGGGGATTTGGAGTTCGATTAGCAAGTTTGAGAGCATCACCATGATGTGGGAGTTTGATTCGAGGTGGAGGAAGACGTCGGGGGTGGCCGGAGGGTTGAAGTCGACGGTGAGCTCTTGAGCAGCGTCAATAGCGGACAGACGGCGGCGCGGAGAGTTCCTCTACACCGGCAACTTCCTGCGGGCAAAACCTTGTCACAAGGATGCGCAAGGATGAGAGAAACTAGCATGAGGAAGGAATCGAACTAAGATGGTACCGAGAGGACGGATTCAAAGGTGGTATGGCGGCGGCGGTGCTCTCGGCGGGACGTGGAAGACGACCCGTTCCCGGCGGTAGAGTGGACCACAAGAGAAGTTCTTGTTGTGGGAGTTGGAGTGGAGGCAGAGGAGACTAAATGGCACGGTGGAGCGCTCGGACGCCGCCCGTGGCGTGCTGTCCACGCGAGGGTGACCGGGGCGGCAATGGCGGCCAATCGGCGCACGCGCGGCAAAGAGGGAAAGGCGTACGCAGAGGGAGAAGTGTGGTGGCAAGAGAGGAAAAAGGGGGAGGAGGAAGCGGGATTCCCACGCCCGATGATAGGACAGATGCCTGGCCGGCGCAAGCGCGGCCGGTGGGTGGCGCAGCCGCGCTGCCGATGGCCGGCGGCACGGGGCGCGCAGACTTTTTCTTTTTTTTTCGTTTTTGCAATAATTCAAAAACTCCCCCCTGAATTCAAAAAAAACTGCACTTCTCGGGTTCAGAAAAATTTGAAAAGTTTTATGGGCACTCAGGACATTATTTAGACAACTTTTGTTTTTGGAAAAAGTCCTAATTCGGCCTCTAAAATTTTATAAATTTTCAACTCAGATTAGACTTGTTTGAATTTTTTAAGGCGGTTAAATCTTTTCGAACAGTTCTGGTTAAAATTTCAAAAATTTTGTTTCGAAGTGAACTTAATTGCCATGCAAAAACATCAGTATGGTTACATTGAGAATTTGATGGTTTTATAAAAATCAGATGGAATTTGTACCCGCATGTCAACATTTTGGTACCGGGGTCCAAAACTCCCGATTTTACAAAAATGCTCAAAAGTTTATCAAAATTTTTGTGGAGGTTAAATGTAACTTTTAAAACAATAATGCCATTGGTTCATGTAGAGATTTGCTTTCTGAATGTAAAATTTATTTGATAAATTTTAAGTGACACTTGTGGTGTCATAGTCCTTTTTTTTTAGGATAAAGTGCTCTGACTTCCTATGGTACGCCTGTAGGATTGCTTCGCTCTATTAATAAGAGAGAACATGAACAATTTCAACTTGAGAGTTTCCTATGTTATGCCCGGAATGACTAGGCACAAACACAATTGTTCAAACTCTCGCAAATGAGTGAAGGGATTCTCACTATCTAGTCTAGAGAAGGATTGCTCCCGAACCATGGCTATAAAAGCCGGGCAGAGTTCATAGCCAGATGTTTCGATTGGTCGAGAAGAACTCGGTGGCTCGCAAAACTCGCCTCTCAGAGCTGAGTACTGGCAACGGGGTTGCTCTATGATAGGTAGAAGGGGTCAGGAGTACAACGGATAAATTGAAAAAGATACAAAGACTTGAGTTCATAGATGACTCAGGACACGCTCCCTGGCAACGGCGCCAACAATACTTGTTGGTATTTCTTATATTCACAGATAAATCCACAAACGCATGGAATACCTTCATAGCACTTTACCCTACAATATTCCAAGGTATCATATGATGAGGACATCGCACCCATGGTTACAGACAATCATTCTTCCGCTACGACAAATGAAGGTCCAATCACTAGAGCTCAAGCACGACAATTGAATCTAGAGGTGAGCTCGTTCTTAAGTACAAGTTTATATGTTACTATGGAGAATAGATTGCTACCTAATGATTATATTATGATTAGAAATCATGGAGAGGTCAAGGAAGGCCCTGGAGACCAGCTACAAGTCGGACAAGGACGTCCAAGCCAAGTAGGAGATCCAACTCACGTCGACTTCGAATCCAACTCGGAGTCCAGGAGCAGTCCGTACTAAAACGGGTGCCCAGGTCGCATACGAAATCCGTTTTAGGCGATCTGCCACTCCATGGAAAGAGGATGAGATTATCTTTCCAATGGGACAAGTCCCACGTCCAAATTCATCCAGAGTCCACAGGAATCATCAAAACATTAGACAGTCCAGAATTTGTCAGGGTGCTGCGACACCGACTTTGGGCTGGGTGGCCTTGTACTGAGTTAGAGTCCGTTAGGGTTGCGTCCAGGGGACTTGCACGTCCCAATTCCTTTATAACCAGCGGTCACCCCACCATTGGGGTTCGGGTTTTGCTTAGATTATTCCTGTTAAAAACAGTATCGCCGTTTCATCGGTTTGTGAGACCCCAACTTTGTGAGTTTAATCTTCATCTGTAATTTGGTTGCTTTCTACTTCGTTCTTGCTTGTGTTCTTCAATTCGCAGGCAAAGACTAGCCTTCTCGGCGAGGTCATCTGTGTTCACGCGGGTGATAACCAGAGGAGACGTGGTGCTGTGATTGCGGGGTTCGGAACGTGCCGTTCGGAAGCCAGATCGATTTGTGTCGCGACTCCACCCAAATCGTTGATTATCAGAACCTGTAGAAAGATTGGGACCCCATTCCTATCAAGTGGTAATCAGAGCTTTAGGTGTTCCTCATGTTCGTCATTGTTTACCCTAGTTCCTTGTTTTCGTTTCGTCCTACAATCCACAAAAGCCAAAAATAGAATTGTAGTTTTAAGTTACATCCTGTTCAAAACCGTGTTTAGCCTCTACATGTTTCAATTTCAGAGTCCGTAATATTGAATTTGTGTCCTTAATCAAGTCTTGTTGCTGGTTTAGATCATGTCTCATTACAGTTTGTTTTGCTTCCGCTGTCTTGTGTAAAATCCTAGACGTCAATTTTTTTCCCCACCCAGATCCCACCCCTTCGTTTGTTGTGTCTGATCTGTTATTCAATAGATTCATACGGGTTGATCATCCATCACTACTTTTCACCTTATCCAGAGTTTCTGTCGTAAAATTCCATCTTTCTTTGTTCCGCTACCCTAGTTTGTTTCAACATCAGAAAATACAAACGCCTGACATAGAGTTCAGTTCTGCCATTATATCGTTTTGACCAGAAAATTTGTGTGGTTAGCTTTCACACGCTTTGAGTTGAGAAAAAGAAATAATACAAAAAAAAGAGACAGAAGTATTGTGATTACTTCTAGTGTTAAAAAAAGAAAAAAAGAAACTAATTAATAAACATTTGTTGGAACACTCGATGCTGTTTTATGTTTGTCCTGAATTCAATTTTTCTTGGCTATTGATCTTTGTTGCTGTTTTCCTACACATGTTCTTTGACCACGTATCATAACTGTCATAAGACGCTTTAGGCCAGCAATTATGACCAATAGTTTGGACATTTATTCAATATTACTATCTGGTTTTGATTTGTGTTCCACTTACATATATATTAGCCTTCTAAGCTCTACTTAAACCTTCTGAACAGGCACGAATTCTTAACCCTGTAATCGCCGGATCACTTCTCCAAGGTATCTTTGCTTTGTGTTCACTTAGATCTTTGCATGAACTTGGTTTGAAACTTCCTATTGCAGTCTGAGAGTACTACAATCCTAACACAGTAGTTGATAGGGATAACCTTTTACCGCCATCCTTTGTGTTTCTTGTTTCTTTCATTATGTCAGGCACCGATGAATCTAGGACGCCGATGAACTTCAACGAGTGCGTCAGCCAAGATCAATTGCAGGAAGCAATTACCAAGGCACTTGAAGGCATTGATGACAAGATCACTGAGACCGTCACGAAGACCCTCAACGACCTGCACATAGGAACAACTCTTGAAGGCATCACCACTCAGTTGACCGCAATTTCAACGCGGCTTGACAATTTGGAAAGGCGTCCATCTCCAGGGAACAACGACGACAACGAGGACACAGTCTACAATGACGACGACCGGGACGCACGCCTTCGACATCGCTTTGTGCCTCCTTCTTTTCAGCGAGACATACGTTAGCGCTTAGAGCAAGGAAGCAATTCGGTCTAGGATTATTATGCTGAGCGGCAGAAGGGCATTATGCGTTGTGGTGTAGTTGAGGATAATGAGGATAAGATCTGTCGTTTCTATGGGGCGTTGAGGCGTGAATTTAGGAAATTGTTGATTATATAAGACATTTAACACTGTCAACCAGATGTTCCACTTTGCTATGCTTGCAAAAAGGAATTGCAGGGATGCCAAGAAGCTGCGAGAACATTAAGAACTGGAGCACCGCGTTCTTGTTCCAGTTTTCGTCCACCCCCTCCACCAGGAAGCAAGCGACCTTCCACTGCGGCACTGCCTCCCTCGACACATCTTGCGGGGTCTTCTCAATTTTCTGTGCAGGGACCAACAAAGACCTCGCCTTCCACTATCCACGGGGCGCGCCTCTGGCATCCAGTGCCAACGCTGTTTTGGACTTGGGCACGTGCAGTGTGACTGCCTAAGCAAGCGTCCCTACATCGCCACTGATGACGGAGGTTCTGAGAGTACATCCGACATTGAAGATGCAGAGGACGACGCTCTGCAATCTCCGGACAGCGTTGTTCTCGGCAACCACGACGCCTCCGTGTACCACTCCATCGTTGTTCAGCGCGTCCTCAATGCGCAGGTAAGCAAACTGAATCAGATCCAACGCCATAACTTGTTTTAGATTCAGCTTGTGATCAAGAGTCGGCGAGCACGTGTGATCATTGACGTGGGCAGCTGCAACAATTTGGTGAGTTCTGATTTGGTCAAGAAGCTCGGCTTGGCCATGCGACCACATCCACATCCATACCATATTCAGTGGTTGAATGACTTCAGAAAAGTTAAGATAACACAATCGTGTCACGTTTCTTTTTTCCTTAGTACTTATAGTGATTCTGTGGATTGTGATGTCGTTCCTATGTAAGCTTGCTCTCTTTTGTTGGATCGCTCTTGGGAACATGATAATGATGCTTTGCACCATGGTCGTAGTAATAAGTACACATTCATGCATAAAGGGAAGGAAATTACTTTGTTACCCATGACACCTGCTCAAATTATTGAATCTGATAGGGAGAGGGCTGCTAATGCTGAACAACCACCTCATGCTAAACCTGAAATTCAGCAAGATATCACTTTGAAATCCCCTGTCATGCTTGTTATAAAATCTGACCTTGCTGAAATTTCTAATGGTACTTCTCCATGCTATATTCTAGTGTGCAAGGATGTCTTATTTTCAATGGATAATTTGCCTTGTACATTGCCACCTACGGTTGCTAACCTCTCGTAGGAGTTTCGCGATGTTTTCCCTGACGAGATCCCTCCAGGACTGCCACCCATTCAAGGGATCTAGCACCAGATTGACCTGATTACTGGTGCAAGTTTACCGAACCGTGCGGTGTACCGAACCAACCCTGAGGAGACAAAGGAAATTCAGCGCCAAGTCCAAGATCTTTTGGACCGCGGGTACGTACGTGAGAGCCTTAGTCCTTGTGTTGTACCTGTTCTTTTGGTTTCGAAATAAGATGGTTCGTGGTGCACGTGTGTAGATTGTAGAGCCATAAACAACATACTATACGATATCATCATCCTATTCCTATGCTAGACGACATGCTTGATGAGTTGTGTGGTCCTACTGTCTTCACTCAAATTGACTTGCGTAGTGGTTACCACCAAATTAGAATGAAACTTGATGATGAATGGAAAACTGCTTCTAAAACTAAGTTCGAATTGTATAAGTGGTTAGTCATGCCTTTCAGTTTAACTAATGCACCTAGCACTTTTATGAAATTAATGAATGAAGTTTTACGTCTATTCATAGGTAAATTTGTGGTGGTTTACTTTGATGATATCTTGATTTATAGCATGTCTATAGCTGAACATAGGGATCATCTGTGCTGTTTTTTCTGGTTTACATGATGCACGTTTGTTTGGTAACCTCAACAAGTGCCACTTTTGCACCGATCAAGTCTCTTTTTTTGGCTATGTTGTGACTCCACAGGGCACCAAGGTTGATAAGGCTAAGGTGGAGGCAATTCAGAGTTGGCCTACGCCCACGACGGGTACGCAGGGTGTTGTTTTCCATTGGGGGCCATACTTGAAAAAAGATGATGAGCTGGAGTTGAGGACAACTCCGCTTCAAGAGGGGGAGGATGATGAGGACATCGCACCCATGGTTACACACAATCATTCTCCCGCTACGACAAATGAAGGTCCAATCACTAGAGCCCAGGCAAGACAATTGAATCTAGAGGTGAGCTCGTTCTTAAGTACAAGTTTATATGTTACTATAGAGAATAGATTGCTACCTAATGATTATACTATGATTAGAAATCATGGAGAGGTCAAGAAAGGCCCTGGAGACCACCTACAAGTTGGACAAGGACGTCCAAGCCAAGTAGGAGATCCAACTCACGTCGACTTCGAATCCAACTCGGAGTTTAGGAGCAGTCCGTACTAAAACGGTTGTCCAGATCGCATACGGACTTTATTTTAGGCGATCTACCACTTCATGGAAAGAGGAAGAGATTATCTTTCCAATGGGACAAGTCCCATGTCCAAATTCCTCCAGAGTCCATGGGAATAATTGAAACATTAGACAGTTCAGAATCTGTCAGGGTGCTGCGACATCGACTTTGGGCCGGGTGGCCTTGTACCGAGTTAGAGTCCGTTAGGGTTTTGTCCAGGGGACTTGCACGTCCCCAATTCCTTTATAACCAGCCGTCACCCCACCATTAGGGTTTGGATTTTGCTTAGATTATTTCTGTTAAAAACAGTGTCGCCGTTTCATTGGTTTGTGAGGCCCCAACTTTGTGAGTTTAATCTTTATCTATAATTTGGTTGCTTTCTACTTCGTTCTTGCTTGTGTTCTTCGATTCGCAGGCAAAGACTAACCTTCTCGGCGAGGTCATCCGTGTTCACGCGGGTGATAACCAGAAGAGACGTGGTGCTGTGATTGCGGGGTTCGGAACGTGCCGTTCGGAAGCCAGATCGATTTGTGTCGCGACTCCGCCCAAATCGTTGATTATCAGAACCTGTAGGAAGATTGAAACCCCGTTCCCATCAATTAGTTCCACAGGGAACGTCTGTGGGTTGTCTACGCACTAAGTCTAGGGATACTATCTATGAGAGAAATTCTAATCTAAGCAAGAAGGTTTATTCTATCCTCGCTTACTTCAGCGTCCGGTTTACTCCCAATCCAGGAAAAAGACTCCGGCAAGTATAAATGCTACTTATGTATCCGGACATAGAGGAATACAAAGGACTTATAGGGATGTCACCACCTATAGCCTACCTCAAGCTCTATAGGATGCACATCACTCATAGGTAATACTCTATTTAGACACCACATATATACAGATTATTACTACTTTAACTCTACGCAGGGACCTTATCCCATTAAGTTAAAGCATATACTATGCAGTATACGACGGACTACCAAGCGAGAATAAACATTACTTACTAGGCTAAGACAATATATTCATAGTGAAGCATGAATACTCACTTGAATAAGAGAAGCACCCATCGAGGTACATGCGCAGAGCAGAGCGTTGGCAGACCAAGACCCCGACCCCAACTTAGTGGACGATCGGACCAAGAGAGAGTGCCGACAGACTGGTACTTCCACCGGAGGACCTCCTCCTTGTTCTATTCCTACTAAAACTCTTAGGACTAGAGCCGAAGCCTCTAGTTGTAGCAGCACAAATGAAGTGTGGAGTGTTGATTTGATGAAATGACTGTGGAGAGGGGTCCTATTTATAGGTCGGGTGCCTTAGGGTAAGTTGAAATGAGTGGCTCTCCTTCGTCCTCTTCTCTGTACCATTTCCCACCACTCATTCGCTCCACCGCCTTCAGAACCGACTTGGAGAGGCGGTAACCATGCCACATCAAAGATGGGCCCGAGTGGGCCTTCTGGCACATCGACCGTTCCTTGCCTGCCCCTGCTCGACCCCATTTTCCTCTGGGCTGTCCTTAGGTGCATTCTTGTTCCTTTTATATGTTGAACGACAGTAGTTGGGAAAATTTGGTACGTTGATAGGCCCATGGATCTTTGTGCTTTCCTGAATAATTGTTTTCTTCTCCTCTTCTCTCAATATTTCTAGATAAGTCACATGCATACAAATATTCATCAAAACTTGTAGAACTGGTTAGTGATAAACCTATTTCTAATTTTAATCTATTCATTTTAATCATTTATGCAGAGATTTGACGGTCGGATTTAGCGCTTAAGGACCATCCACAGAGTGGAACACACA
This sequence comes from Oropetium thomaeum, assembly GCA_001182835.1. NCBI lineage: Eukaryota > Viridiplantae > Streptophyta > Magnoliopsida > Poales > Poaceae > Oropetium > Oropetium thomaeum. Next base: position 576,582 of record LFJQ01000067.1, on the reverse strand, counting down.
TCAATAATAGATAATAAGTGTCCAAAAGCGGGTCCTAATTGCTGGCCTAAAGCGTCCTATGACAGTTATAACACGTGGTCAAAACCAAAGAAAGTTAAATTCGACACAAACAGAAAACAACACTGAGTGATCCAACAGAGGTTTCTTTTCTTTTCTTTTTTTTTTACACTAGAAGTAAGGACAATACTTTTATCTTTTTTTATATTATTTTTTTTCTCAACTCAAAGCATGAGAAAACTAACCACATAAATTTCTGATCAAAATCATATAATGGCTGAACTCTGTGATAGGCGTTTTTCTTTTTAGGAGTTTAAACGAACAAGGGTAACGAATAAAAGAAAGGTTGGATTTTGCGAGAGAAGCTCCGGATAATGTGGAAATTAGTGATGGATGATCAACCCTGTAAAACTAATAAATAACAGATGAGACACAACAAACAAAAGGGTGGGATCTGGGTGTGGAAAAAATTGACGGGTAGGGGCTGTGCGCTTCATTCAACGCTTTCATTATGCATCCAGTGTCAAATTGACCGAGTATTACACTACTCAACTCTCTTACAGCTATGTGCAGTAACAGCAAAACGGTTTACAACAGGTTTCTGTTCGACGTCTCGGCTGTTTCTACGCCGGGTCCCGACTTCGGAGCTGCCAAAGCAGAGCGGTGTTAATTTCTCCGCGGGCATCGCCGCTGGTCATCCTTCACACGACGTGTCAGTTTGTCCCCTGAACTAACCTTGTTACAGCGGTGTTTTATTCGGCCTTGTGCTCGTTTACAAACATAGTGAAATCATCAAAAGTCCTTAAAGGGCCTGTGTCAGATCCTCTTTTTCGAAACCTTTTGTTCAGATTGATAATAGGCTCACTTATCTTAGTTCTGAAAGTTTGATTAATTTTTTTTTTTGCAAAATGGAAAATTATGGTCAAAAAGCAAAGTTTTTCAAATAATATCCAACCTTTGAATATATTTGGATGACTTTACAAGTAACAAAACTATAACAATGTTTTTACATATTAATTAAGAGCACATTAAAATAGAATTTTAGAGATTTTATCGCCGTAGAGGAGGATGTCGCGCGTGACTCGCTACATCGCTCTTCAGCTCCCAGCCCAAGCAACCGCGCCATCTCGTCCTCTGCTGCCCAGAACGAAGTCGTCGTCTACCTCAGTCCAGAGCACCGCCGCCGCCGCCACATCTTTCTTGGATTCTGGCCAACTTCGTTGAGAACTACCCCTCTTCTTGCTCCAGCTTGTTGCTCTCACTCTTGCGCAGCTCTGTGACCAATTCTTGTTGCAGAAAACCGCTGGAGCCATCGGATTTTGCTCGCTGCTGCTCGACCGTCTCTACCGCCGCCGTGAGCCTCGCCGTCGACATCCTATCTCCGGTCCTTCCCGCAATCTTCATCACCCACAAATCGACCACCCACGAATCGATCCCTCCCACCACGGGGATGCTTCTTGACCACCCAATCGACCCCTACCGCCGCTCCGCTGCAGTGCACCTCGCCGGAGTTGAGCTCCCAAGCCACCTCTCGTCGTCTTCATGGTTCTGGCCATCGCCGATGACCACAACCACCACCAATCGACTCGCCTTAACTCATTGAATGTGAATGTGGTGGCCATTGGCCCCAACATGCCGCCATGAAGCTCGCCGCCGCTCAACCCCCTCTCCCCTTTTTTCGAATTTAGTTTGAATTTTGGGTATTTTTTGTTGATTTGGTAAGATGCATAATAAATCACATCCAAAAATTACCAACCAAAATTCTTTTGAATCCTTGTGAATATCTCTAAGCTTCTGCTGAAGCGGTTTGTCATGACATTCCATAGAACTTCATAAATAAATGTATTAGCTAAAATAGTTTTGAATTCTAATTTAAATTCTTTGCATGTTCCAACATTGAAACCTGTGCAAATGTCTTTTATGGCATGCATGTCATCATGTGAATTTACCAAATTGCTATGCATGCATGTTAAATAGATTCTGCCATTTAAATTTACTATTTTCAAAAATACATTGTGCATGTCAAGTAACAATGACGATACCTGTCCTAAGGGCCTGTTTGGGAGAGCACCACTCCATATTTTTTAGTTCTGCTCTCAAATTTACTAGGCAAACATTTTAGCTCTACCAACTATAAATCCAGAAAAAAAAGATGGAGTTGGGGCTAACTCCACTATTTTTTGGGAGCTCATGAGGAGGTGCTCCAAAAATTAAAAATCGTGGAGTTGATAGAAAATTACCATCATGTCACTTATTGTAAAACATATCGATTGGATTCTTTTGTTTTTTCTCGCGTTTTCCTCCCGAATCGAACGGCTCACATATATACAGAGGAACTCCCATCGTACAAAACATATTGATTTGTAATGAGAAAACTATAAATTTTTATAGGGGCATAATAGACCTTTTCAATTGAAAGCTTGGATATATAGAGCTGGAGTTAAATTTAAGCCAAACACTCTGTGGTGGATCTACAAATTTCTCAAACAAGCACTAAACCTCAAGTTTGTTACATGCAAGGTCATTTATCAAGGTTCATGAATTTATCATGTCTTTTAATACCATTTCTTGAGTTTCTAAGTTTAAATAACAGAAACTTGTTATATTTTTAATAAAATCTTGGAAGCTTAAGTTGACCCCAAACCAATGTCAAACATCTTGTTTTGGAAGCTAGTTTCAACTAAAAATAATCCTCTGCAACTTGTTACTGATTTTTACCGATATTTAACGATATCGTAAACAGGCAACGATACTCCGTAAGCTCGTGTTCTTTGTAACGCGAGAAAAACCTTCAAACCTAGTATTATAGCAACCCCTAGCCACCTAGTTTAGCCTCTGCATGGACAAGTTTTTGGGATTTTTCCCGAAAATGATGTTTTTGTGCTACCCGATCTCGGAACCGAAACCCGAAAAACGGGAACTAGTTTTTCCAAATCGGTAAGTCTCTTTTCGCAATAACTTGAGCTATAGACCTCTGTTTGTCGTGTTTCTTTTTGCATTATGTTAATACTCTTAGTAGCTACCTCTCTGCACCATATCGCATCATTTGCATGCATCATGTCATCATGACATACATTCTCGTATCAATGTGTTTTACTTTATAGAGTACGATCCGTCGGAGAGTGACATGGGTGCTGCTGAGGGAGGAACACTAGAGGCTGACCAGGTTGCTGAGGAGAACACCATAGCTACTGTAGAAGGCAAGCACCTCATATTGCTTAAGTATAGGGTTGCATTAAGCAGGGCATTAGTAGTATTGTAGGGAAATCCTAATATTACTGCAAGTCAACCCACCTTGATGTTGATTACGTCACCTTGTCAACTGGGTAGTGTGTCTTTTGATCGAATCACGAAATGCTTAGCAATGCTTAGGTCAAAAGTAGAAGTTGAGTGGTAAGTCCCACTCGCATGTATAGGATTCCACCTGGTTAACTTTGGGCTTGTCGCAAGTTCATATGCTGATAAAAATTAGAAAGTGTTAAAAATAAAATTCAGAAGTGGAGGTCTTGTGTGCGGTAGGTCCCATCAGGGTTGACCTAGGACCCGACCGTGTTAGTTTTGGTCTGAGCATTTTTTCGTTCATACCACATGTCGAATATAATGGTAAGACAAGCGGAATATCTCACTGCGTACAGATGTTTGACCAATGACTGCAGGGTGCGTGGAACGAGGATGCTTGAATATCTGAATGTGGCTTCCGCACTTTAGTTTCAGGATTTATGTATCGAACTCATGGTCTGTAATATTACTCTAAAACTGATGTAACCAAACCATTTGTGACCTATGTGATGTATCAATCGTTGTTTGATCCGACGTGTTTGGATCATGGGTATTGTTTGAGAAGCATGTCAGGGAACAACCGGATTTATATTCCTTTTTATCAGGTTGTGCACTCGCGTACCATCCATGGACGGTGCCACGGCGGGTCAATTCGATAAACTTGAATGTGAATTGGACGGTTCACACAGCGTGCTTGATGCCATTGTCGCCGTTGGTGGCTGCTCGTACGGGCTGCACCGAAGGGTACTTATGTCCCGGGGTCGCGGAAGGAGATGGACAGTGCATCTCTTACGCATGCTTCAAAACGGGATGGTTCATTCGCCTGGGCAAATCGTGTTTTTCAACAAGCACAAAGTCTCAGTCACAGTAATGAAAGCTCCAGGGGCTTTGATCCCCAAATATTACAAAATAAACCTATGACAAAACCAAACATGAATACAAGTCACACCTGGGGCTCTAGGCGTTCCGTCGCGCCAGTCATGGCCACTTCTTCGCATCCGCCGCTAGGCCCCCCTTCGTCCTTGCCCCTTCCGTGAAGTCTTGTACACCTCCTGCCTTCATAGCACCGAAGGCCCCCCACACGCGACCTGGGCCGCATGGTTGCCGAAGGCTTTAAGCGCCTTCCTTGCAGTTTGAACGCCCCTCTGGAGCCGCACAACGTTGGGCTTCACATCAGTCTTCGAGTCATGCCGCGGAGGCGCAACGCTAACGCCCACGGGGCTCAACGGATCACCCACTTCCTCCGTGCGAAACCGAACACCTTCGGCAATTTTCCCCATGTCACTCAGATGGCCTTCGGCCTCAACCAAGGCGTGCGAGAAGGGGTCCTGTTCACGAGTCAGTGCCTTGATTTCCGTGGCGTTATCTGCCAATGCCTTCGTAGCTCTTCCAGCTCGTGCAGATTTGGCCGCTTGGTCTTCAAGCTGCTTGCAGCATTCTTCGACGCGTCTACGTCTCCTCGACTGCTCAGCGGCTACAGTTTCGAGCGCCTGTGGTTGCCCCTGGAGACTTTCCTCATTGTTGCACAAGGCCGCGGTGGTCGCAGCTGCACACCTAGCCAGCAAGGCACCCTACAGAAAGGCTTCGATTAGATGGCTGCCTCACGAGTTCATGTCAGGTAACAGAGTGGTTGATAATTACTCGCATCGAGAGTCCGGAGAGGGCCTCCATGGTCTGAGTCAGGCCAAGCTCGAGCAGAAGCTCATCTACTCCGGTCATGTCCAGTAGATGCCCAGCAAGCTGCACAGCATCATCTGCCCTTGGTTGGAGGATAAAGTGTTCGATTTGAAGCCCGGACGCTACATCCTGAGGATGCGCTCCCAGCGACAGAAAGCCAAACAACCCTTTTCCCTTCCCGTGAGTGTCGGAGGCCTTCGGGCTATGCCCTGCACCAGTTGGGCTCAGCTCTTTCTCATCCTCTCCATCGGTCTCTTCATCATTTGCTAGCTCCTGAGAGTCGACTTTCCCGGTACTTGATTTGACCGTTTTCGACAGCATCTCCGGTCTGTCGCTATGCGCTGGCAACAAACAAAGGTAGCGTTTTAGCATTCAAGTATATAGAAGGGGTCCGAGGTACACTTCCCCTTCGTCACCTGGAGAGTTTCGGAGGCCTTCGGAGCAGCCGAAATCAACATCCCCTATGACCAAGTCCTACGGGTCAGACGCTGGAGGAGTGCCGATGCAGTTCTTAGCCCTAGAACTCCCAGCCTCATCCGCCGCTGCAGCTAGTCCCCGGTGTAAGGACCGGTGCGCAAGAGGACGGTTTTCGGTTTCAGACCCGCTTGAAGCAGACTCCTCGACGCGTCGTCAGGCCCCTCTAGCAGCTTTGATATGGCCTTAGCAGTGACCTGTTTAGCCTCGCGGTCCCTCTCGATAGAGGCCAGTGTCTTGCGGGAAAACTTACCGCGCCCGTGGCTGGCATCCACATCGTCAATGGACAATTTGCGCTTTTTTGAAGTACCAACCGCCTCCATGGCGCCCTTGACTCTACCTTCCATTGCAGGTTGCTTCAAAGCCTCCGAAATCTCACGGGCAGGAAGTGTTAGTGTCGGATCTTTGCCGACGGGTGCGATTTTGACGAGGTCTGCACTGGGTCTGTTCGCGGTGACGTTCATTCACATCTTGATGCCGTTCGGTCATCAGCTTCGGTAGCAGAAACCCATCAGGAAAGTTGCTTGGATCGAATTGCAGCTTCTTTCGGCCATCCGGGACTTTCAAAATAAGCTCCTTGGCCAAGCCTTGTTGCAGAGGGTCGATGCCCGCCGCTAAGAACTCCTCGCACAAATCCCGCATGGTTAGTTTTTGGGCTACTCTTTGAAGCAACTCGACACGGGACCGTGACAAGTTGCTCAGTTCCATGCGGGGTCTCAGCCAAAAAAGGATCTCCGTGCAGGATGATTGCAGTCGGCTGTACTCCCCCAACCAGTAATAAAACCAGTTGTACGTCCAGTTCCGGTCCCAATGCTCACGATAAGACTTCTTAGGCACCTTCGTTTTGTCCACAGGGACAAAACTCACGGTCACATATGGCCTCATGTAGTCCTTGCCCAAAGGCCTTAGGAGCATTCGCCCCTGGGCCTTGTGCATCGCGGCGAAGGCTTCGGCATCCGAAACAACGTCCTCCATGCGGAAAGCGCACTCGAAGACGCTGATACGCACGATGGCATTCACCGTGACCTATTGGATCTCGAGCCCGTACAGCTCCAGCACCTTGCCCACGAAAGGGGAGCAAGGCATCAGAAGCCTGGCGTTGAAGAACCAAAGAAATAGCACGGCGTATCCTGGTCGCAGGTTGGGTTGCGTAGCACCTTTCGGCAGAGGCTCAGCTCGGCATCCAGCTGACCGGTAGTCATCTTACTTCGTCCTAGCACCAGACTGGTTCGAAGAGACTCCGAAACTCGGCTTCGGCTCTTCATGGACAACATCACAGCAGCCTCCGGCATGATCCGTGTGTAGGAGCGAGGATGAGGACTCGGAGGCTAGATTGGCTTCGGTGCAGACGCGCAAGCATGAGGCAATTGGGTGGCGCTGCGGATGCAGGCTGGGGTTCGGTCTTGACCCTCACCTCACCTCCACCTTTTATAGGCCTGAGGGAAGGAGCTGGCACACTCGGTGACACGCGGACCGACATGTGATGCTTCACTGGAGTAGGTGGGCCAACCCACAATAATCAAGGCCACTTAACCACACCAAGCGACAGGCCTTCAATGGCGACAGCATCTCAGATGTAGGAGCCTTCATGTTCTACAATGTTTTTCCTAACTCACCTTACTTCTACTAGTTCAGTTTAAGCGTTTTGGGCCTTCTGAAGAACCCCGGGGGGGGGGGGGGGTGCGGGGTGACCGATGGTCCTCGGCTTAGATCATGGTTTCGGTCCTTCTGAAGGTGGATCTCATCCATGAGGGGCTGTTGTTGGGGGACGGAGGGGCATCGGTATCTGCACGTGAAAACTTGGAAAGCATAACTGTCAATGAAGGCCCATCATCCAGGCAGGCTGGCCCAGAGGCCTCCAACAAGTCCGCAAGGAGGGTTCCTTACCAAAGGTCCATACGAAGGGTTTCGTACCGTAGGCCGTTCCGAAGGGTTCCGTACCAAGTGTACACATGACAATTGAGTTACTGTTTTACCCCTTACGAACTGTTGTAAAGGAATGGGTAAATGTGTAATACGGTGGTACCTACCCCGGATCCATCTAGCTCTACATAAACTACGGCTGTTAGCATGCCTTTTCATGCATTGAATCCACTACAAGAGTCATCCCCCTTGTCCCATTGACGCGACCCCGCCCAGAGAACCTCGTCTCGGGACGGATCCGTTCAGTCGTTGAGCCAGGATCCTGTTGGACAACGCTCGGCGAAGCGAGCGTACACACGATACAACATAGGCAGGAATAAACAGCAATAATTTTACAAGGAGAGAGAATTTAATACAACATTGATTCATAAATTGAAGTTGGATCTTACATTGATTCAGAGTACGCGAAAGTTTTGAAACAAACGGAAGACTAGAATGATTACAAACTCCGACACTCGGACTTAAGCAAAAGCACGCGCCGTGCCCAAGGGCGCCATGCTACTAGCCACTTCAAAGTTCACCGCGGCGACTTGCACAACTCCCACTGGAGGTTCCCGATCTCGGGGAGAGGCTCCTCCCAATGGAAGCTACCTGCTGGGTCCTGCATGTCGGCGCCTGAAAACCACAAATCGCTAACACATGAACTTCTAAGAAGCTCAACAAGACTTACCCGTCAACATGGCTGACTACAGCCGACTCCTAGACATGCTGGCTGACGCGGGTGGGTTTGCTTGCAAAAAGGACTCGCAAGCCTATACTACTCTTGTCAAATTTTAGCACCAGATTAAGTAATTAGAATATAAATTTAGTTAGCACTGAGACTAATCAAACATAACAGAAGTAACAATAGCAATAGTAATAATCATGATTTATTCTCATTGTGTCTCAACCTATTTACTAAAATGTGACAGAGAGTTCAAGTAAGCTCATAGCTGAGAGCGACAGCGATTCGAACCGATTTTTATATCTCTGCAGGGTTAACCTAATGGTACGACACGTGCGTGTCCCAGACTCGCACGTGGCAACCGTTCACACCAGCTCCTGCAACGTCAATTCCAGCCTACGCATGCCTTAGCAGCGCGGCATCCCACCAGACAACACGTCCCAGACGGTTTCTGTGGAGTTCCCACACTGCCCGCCCCAGATCTCCTCCTAATCAGACACCGTAGGGCAAGTTCGACGTTGCAATCACTAGGCTACGTAGGTTTACTGGGGCCCATATCACCCAGCATACGATCAGTACATTCAATACTTGCCCAGCTGTGCCACACGGATCAGACCAGACTACGGTCACCCTGGTCCCGGACCAGTCGTCGACCTACTTGTACCCAGTCTGACCCTCAATCTTTTATCTTTCTTACTCATTCACATTCGTGTGGCACATCTAATGAAATAGTTTCATTCAATCTCCTACTACTCGCGAGCAGCGTCCACTCTGCTCGACTTCTACCGGCAATTATCTGCTAAGCATAACATACTAAGGGTATCTATACAAACTACCGTCAGGGTTTCCTATGGGAAACAATGCAACTAGGGTTTCAATCAACTCCTAGCACTTAATGCACAAACAAGACACACTTAGTCATAAAAGAAAGAAATTTTAAACATCGGTTGTGCACCGGGGCTTGCCTAGTTCTTCTGAGCTGACGTTGACTTCTTCGGCGGAGATCGAGGAACTCGGATCTGCAGCTACCTCGTGAGCGTCAGAATCTACATGATGCAGTATGATTAAGATAAGTTCAATGAAAAAGAAACTTATTGTTTTTATCAATAGTAATCTAGGGTTTCGATCGGCGACGCCTAGAATTAGGGTTAACCCTAATCACTCGACGCAGTCGATTAAATTCAATCCTTAACCTGTGAATGAAGTCCAAAGAAATCTATTCAACTCTCGCGAGGTGACTTTTAGTTGGCATGTTCAACAACTTCAACTCTAGTTAAGGATAATTCGACATTTTACATAAGTTAATAATTATTTAATTCGACATTTTACATTTTGGCATGAAAATTTTAATTCTTCATCAAGATCATTTTTAGTTGATAGAACTTCCTGAAAAAAGCCTTTTGAACTTAGGTTGGGGCCTGGATGAATTTTTTTTTATATTTTATAAAAATTCATCAAAGTTCATGTTTTAAAATCTTATAAAATCAGAAAGCACTAGTGGACCCTAGAAAAAAATTATGAGATTTTATGTGGGCATTCATGAGCACCAAAGATACAACTTTGCTTTTGGGTCTAATCCTTTTAAATGAGTTTTACAATGCATTTTAGAAAATAGTATTTTAACTAGGCAGATTGAAGTATTTTAAAAGGGTTAGATGCCATTTCGTGGTCCTAAAATCTTCATAAAACTCCAGGAGATGTGTGTGGCCATGGTGTATTTGTGGATCAAAGATCAGTCCTAGCATTGTTCTAGAACTTAAAATAAAATTCAAAAGCAGAAATGATTGTTCTAATTAATTCTGCAAATTTTTGGTCGATAAAAACTGCTTTAACAGTCCTTTTCATGAGATTTCTAACAAATTTAGGTTTACCATTTTTGGATTTTTCTATGAATTTCTACGGATTTTACAAAATAGAGCAATAATCTGGAAAAATAAAAAATAATGGGCTAGGGCAGGAACAGGGGAGCTTCCTCCGGTGAGCTCCGGTGGCGGAAATCTGGAGGGAGGGTGCTCGCCGGCGGTGGGGGTGAGCAGAGGAATGTTCTACAAGGTACGGGGAGTCACAGCGTCACCACGAAGGTCGGCGGGGTGCAGTGTAACCTAGGGTGCGGCGATGACGCCCTCGGGAGCATGCTCCGGCGGCCTCGCGGCGGCGCGGCGTTGCACGGAAGGGGCTAGGGTTTGCTCCTACAGCAGCTAGGCACCATGGCGAAGAGCGGCAACAGGAAAAGGACGATGATTGCTCACCCAATCGTGCGGTCAACGTGAGCTTGGTCGCGGTAAGGGCGGGGCGGCGACGAGGTCGAATTCCCGGCGTGAGAAGCACAATTTCGGAGAGCTGGGGACGGTGTTTGCTGCATGGGGGAGAGAGAAAGGGATTAGGCAAGAAGAATGGGGTGGAGGGAAACCGAAGGTGGAGCTCAACGTTGAGGTGTGCTCGGCAATGGCGGCGGCGGCCGGGAGCAATGGAGAGGAGCTTCGCGCGCGGGAGATGGGGAAAGGAGAAAAGGAGGTGGGGAGGAGCGTGCACCGATTTAAAGGAAAACAGGGGGTAGGGGAGTAGGGGTACGGCGGCATGGCGGGGCGGCGCATCGGGCGGCGTCGGCATGGCGATAGTGAGAGGCGGCGGGCGACTTAAAGAGAGGGGGAGGGAGGGAGGAAGGAGTGAGAGAGAGGAGGGGGCGCGGGAGAGGGTGCCTCTTAATTGCAACATGCACCGAGCTGCCAGGGAGAGGCCGTGTCGGCCGGGCGCGGTGCCCTGCCGCTCGCTATTTTGTCGGGCGGGCGGCGGGGCACTGTAGCCCGCCCGGCAAAATAGTTTTATTTTTTTTCTATAGTTATACAAATCAATGAAATGGCACAATTCCCGAGCTCAAAAGTTTTTGAAAGTTTTTATACAAGCTCAGGAATTTATTTGGAGCACTTCTCATTTAAGGTTTAAGTTATGATTTGGTCTCCAAAAATTCTTGAATTTCCAAGATTATTATAGCTTTTGTGAATTTTTAAGAGGTCTAAATCCTTTCCAAAAATCTTGAATAATTTCCCAAAATTATATTTTGAAGTGTACTTAATTGTTATGTAAAAATATAGCTAGGGTTCTATGGAAATTTGGATTAGCCATGAGTTAGGGTTTGGTTTTCTTCCTGTTAACACGATTTCGATACTGTTAGTTGAGATTTTCCCGGACTTTGCTACAGTGTTCTGTTGTTTGTCAAAATTTCATAGTGTTTCCTTAAAGCATTTTAAACAATATTTCTTTTTATTTTCAAGATTGAATTTGCTTTTAAGCAAGTGAAATTATGGATTAGGGTTTACAGTTGTCGATTTTTGCCCTGGTGACACCTGGGGTGTCACACCCATCCATTGTCTTGTCTATATTGTACCTAAAGGTTCTGGTCTGCTCTTTGGGCCGAAACCAACAGACTCTTCTTCTTGTGTGTTTTGGAAGTCAAGGACAGCGATCCTATTTATAATGGAGTTGAGTTAAAAAAAGTGGCTTTCCTCCTCCTTTCCCTCTTGGAGCTGGGACTCGGCCGAGCTAAGGTGGACCCAACTTGGGGTCTGCCTCATCGTGTTGGCTATCTGGTGGGCCTTGAATTTGGTACGGGTGCCTACTGATCCTCTGGGGTCTTAAATCTGTGTGTTGCCTCGTGGTATTCTGTAATTGATTAGAGTTGTATTGCTTTGTCACAGCACCGGATTACTCTCCTATGATAATTACTTACATATACAAATACTTAATCCATGTACATGTGGAATAAGGTTATTGTTTAACTAACATGCTAAGCAGTTGATTCACGACCCAAATGACTTTAATTGGTCTTATTATACCCACTTGATGTTTCCACATTGCTATACGTCGCTTTTAAGCATATGAACTAATTGTTTACATTATTAGCACTTCCACATGTACCGATAGATTAAATCGATACATTTTTCTTCCATGACCCACTTGAATAACTAGTACAATGCTCGTTCTAACGCCACGAATGATGTTAAAAAAAAGATTTGATATCAAAATAGTATAATATCTCCCACAATAAGATAAATTGTATATCTATAAGATTCACAAAAAAATAATCACTTTATATTGATTGAACTATTAGCACAATGACTACTACAAGTTTTAGTAACCAACAATACACTATTTCAATTTCTTCCAACATTTATGACTTGCTTGCTTTCAACATTGGTGCTATTCTTGGCGTGCAAGAGCAACAACCCCATGTACTGTATCAGACTGCAATACCTGTGATTAGCATATAATCATCAATTAAAACATGCACCTCAAGTAGGAAAAGAAAAAATAACCAAATGTTAGCAGCATGGTAAGAGATACAGACTGGAATACCTGTGATTAGCATATAATCATCAATTAAAACATGCACCACAAGTAGGAAAAGAAAAAATAACCAAATGTTAGCAGCATGGTTAGAGATATTCTTTGAACAGTTGGACAATTTACTTAACTGCCTCAAGAAATAAAGATTTACATTCGTCTAATTATTAGTTAGTAAGGACGAAGTGTCGTTAGGTAAAAGATAGAAGGAAAATAATTATCATATCACATAGATGCTGGCATAAGCTACATAATTGTTTTTTAGAAAATACAGGCTTTTTAAATTAAGAGTAATATACAGAGTTTTATGGAAACAGAAAAAACAAATAAAAAATTATCATCAGTCAAAGTATCATAGATATACTTTCACAAGTTCTTGGTCGTATCATTCAAATCAATAAAGTTAAATTACACTAATCTACAAACTGCATTTTTTTTCTTAATATATGTTTGAATCCATTTACAAAGTTCTCTCATCTTGCCACTTGCCTTGTTTAAAACTGAACTAAGACAATGAACCTATGTAAAATATAAAATTAAGTAGTGTTATGTATATGGATTTCTCAGCAGAAGATCCAATTACAATTCGACAATGACTTCATTGGGGTTGTCCTTCTGGAATGACTCATACTGATGGTGGTACTCGATGTAAATTATGACCTATACCATAAATAAATTTTCATGTGTTATACCATGACCAAATTAAGCATGCAAACCTTGAATCGATGATGTGGCTCTAGAGGGATTGAGAATGCAAAGCCTCAATTGAAGCTGGCGGGCGTGACAGAGGCAACTGGGGCAGGCATCAGCGTCGGTGGTGGTCTGGTGGGGCGGTGGGCCGTGAAGGCGGGCGCGTCATGCATCTGCGGCGGCGTCCGGTGGTCGCGCAAGCGGCTGATCAACGGCAGGGTGCGGCCACCAGATCTGGTGTCAGCGGTGACCGGCCAAGGCGTGTGTTAGTGCAGGCGGTTAGGCGGGGCGGGTGCTTGGCGTCCGGATCGCGAAGGCGCGGCGTCGGCGGCAGGGGCGTGCTGTGGTGGTGGTGACCTGGTCTGGCGGTCCGCAGACGGCATGAAGGCGGTGGCGCGGTCGCTTTGTTTGCAGGAGATAAAAGAAAAGTTACTAATCTACTAAAAGTCTCAGGGGTTCACATACGGGTTGAAGGGAAAATCCAAAAATTCGTGGCCCTACGATCTGAGTGAAGGATGGTAATTATCGATCTAAGGTGTTAGATTTTAGTGAAGGGCCTTTTTACCGTAATTGTGAGGACCTAATTAAGAAAAGTGGATTAATTATAACAGGGTGGGTTAAATATCGAGTAGTTGGTCCATTATAGTAGTAGAGATTTAAACTATGAGTAAATTGTTTAGAAACTTCGAGAACAGGCACCGGTACATTAAAAGTTTGGAGATCTAGATTACACTTCACGACAAGTCTGATGACTTTAATATGCAACAGTTCAAAAACCTAGTTGAATATTAGGATAACATTATGGATGGCAACAAGTAAGATTTACCTGTGTGCCCTCGGTGCGGATTCGGGTCGCTATTCATGCCCACGTGTATGGAGTTGAGTAGGACTTCATGTCTGCTGGCAGGAAACAGGCAGGTAGCAAAAAGTCAATATCCATACCCGATTACCCATTTACCCACTAGATCTTCTAACAGGTGGGTCCTAATATGTAGTGTTTATATATACTCTCGAAGAGACGAAGACTCTACTCGAGACATCAAACTAGGGCTCCGCAGCAGCAGCCGCCTGCCCGACTGTCCCAAGATCAGATCTGCCGAGTTCAGCCGGACCTTTTGACCTAACCTCGTTAATCTCCCATCCGGCAGTGCACCCTACCCTCTCTTGTGCGCGTGCGCAGCTGGTGGCTCCCTCCCACATGCGCCTTTCCCTTGCACGCAGCCGCTGTTGACCGCTCCGCCCTAACCCTGCGCAACGAGCAGACCCCGGTTCTAGACGTTGTAGGGTCCTCTCCTCTTTGTTGTCGGACGCCGCAGCTCCCACGCCCTTTCCCGTTCACGACAACATAAGGAATATACCTACAGGTATATTCGTATATTCGGGTCGATGATTGCTTCAGACAGTTCTTGCTTCCTCATGAATGACGGTTAAATTGTGTTGATGTCTTATTTGTCACTCTAATTCATATGTAGATCTGATGTAAGCCTGGTACTAGTAGCGCACAGCAAGCCTCAGCGACAGGTCCAGTTTTTAGTGTTGAAGATGATGTAATGTGAACCTTCAACAGTTTGGTCTTGCCTTGAGGACAATGAAGAAGACATGAAGGAAGAATCATGTGTGTCTAGTGTTGAGTCTGATTAAAATAGATGGCTGCTGTACGCTGCTATGTTTCTTTGTATTCATGAACTTTGGTTTGTATGACTTTGGTCTTGCCTTTAGGACGTTGAAGAAGACAGGATCACAGAAGGGAGAATCATGTGTCTGGTGTTGACTGTTGAGTCTAGTTAAATTAGGTGGCTGCTGTACTGATGTTTTATTTCTTTGCATTCATGACCTTTTGTTTGTATGACCTTTAGTTAGTGTTTTGTGAATGTGTAACAAACTTTTTTTGTCATCCCGTTGTCTATTAGAATTCCGTGGAACCTGTTGTTCCGCATGCCCACTGGTACATTTTACCCGTAAGCAACGGATTCCAGCCGGTAGCTTTTCTTACCCACAGCGGGTGACGGACGCGGTGGTCCAAGGTCTTGGGTTGCACTTTGTGCAACTCAGACCTGGCAGGCCGGAGATGAAGGCCTTTCATGACAGATTCAATAATAGTGGGGTCGTTCATGTCTTCGGCCTGGCACTTCAAGTGAATGAAGTGCCGAGTATAAGCGGCCAGGCTTTCTCCATCTCATTGAATGCAAGCATGCAGATCTCTGGAACTCACTAGGCGGGCGTGATTGCCTCGAAAGTGCACTGACACTTCGTGTTTTAGTTGACCCAAGGAGAAAATCCTCAGAGGGTGCAGCCTGGTACACCAAGTTCTAACAATCACGTCCACGGCCAGTACGAAGGACTTCGCTTTAACAGCATCACCCGCACCGATAGACTCCACAGCTGCTCCGTAACTCATGAAAAACTCTCTTGGATCAGAGATGCTAGCATATATTGGGAGCTTGACCGCTGCGAAGCACGATGGCTGTTGGTATTTCTTACGTCATTATTAAGTTTTGTCCAAAGACAATCCATAGCAACGGCGCCAGAAATATTTACTGGTATTCTAACGTTTATAGAAAGGTCCGCTAGCGTACGGAGTACCGCTGTAGCATTTCACCTTGGAGTATTCCAGGGTATCGTATTTATTTCCACAGGGAGGATGCTTAACAAGAATAATGCATATGAAGTATGATACTAATTCACTCATACTAAGATATCATATACTCATGCAGTGGCAAACACAAGATAAATATAGGTAGTGTGGCACTAAGAAGAGGACCTACAAGTAATTATGACAATGGAGTAGAACTAATCTAAGACTAATCTATGCTAGCAAGGGATCAAAGCAGGGACATATAGGGGCACCGGTTTACTCTCAATCCAGGAAAAAGACACCGGAAATTATACACCTCTAACCATACGACCGGACATGGGGATTACAAAGGACGGACAAGGTTGTCACTTCAAGTCGCCAACCCCTAGCTCCGTGGGTCGCACGACATCCAAGGATATTTAGTAATCTAAGCACCACGCTTACATGCCTAAATATTACTCTAGCCGTCCCGCGGACCTTGGCTCTTCGACTAGAGCATACTCTAATAAGTATAGTGGAACCAATGCCAAAGCAATGATCAACTATACTAAGCATATACATATATACATAACTACATATACATCTATATCTAAGATATGGCTAGTATACTAGTATACTATCTAAATACACTAGCATAAATCCTTAGTATATTCACATGGCAAGTATAAGGATAATAATTACCACTCAAAGAATATGAATAATAATGCATAGAAATGTATTGCATTGATAAATCATAAAGTGTTACAAAGGAAATAAGGAAGAGAGTACTAGAGCCATACCTATTCCTATGGAGAGACTCCTAGAGAGGTAGAAGAGCTCTTAGACTAATCCTAACTCCACTACTACTGAAATGAGAGTGTGTTTGCAGGAGGAAAACTCATCTTGTGTGTCTTGGAAGTAAGGGAGAGGGGTCCTATTTATAGTTGGAGAAGATTTGAGAAAGTGAGCTTCCTCCCCCCTTCTGGACCCCTTCCCGTGCGAAATACCCGCCACTGACTCTAGAATCGACCTTGGAGAGGCGGTAACTGCCACCTGGCCGAAGCGGGGGCTGAGTGCGCTAACCCACAGATCGGCCGACCCATGGCGTTGCCCGACCCCCTTGGGGGCCCACTCAGGCCCCACTTTGACAGGGTGACTGCCTGGTGGGCCTTGAGCGTGGGTACGCTGTTGGCTTCGGTTTTCTGGTACTTTTGACGCATCTAGTCAGCCCATAAATCCGTGTGCTGCCCTCGTGGCTCCCTATGGTTGGTCGGAGTTGTGTTTTCTCTACCTCAGCGATCCATGGGGTGCCTCCATGGCAGGCTATGATTGGCCTGAAGTGTGTTTTCTTGCCACAGAGTGGATTATGCCTTAATTCCTTTGATAATCATCTGCATGCACAAACTTTTCAAAAACATGTGGAACTTTATTAATTTTAAACCAACATGCATATATGAAATGCATGTCCTTATTCATTTTTAAAGAAATTTTGACGATATATTTGGTACTTAACGACTATCAACAACGGCCAAGGGGCTTTATTGAAGCTCTGGGGCTAGCGGCGAATTTTTATCATTAGAAGACCCCACTAGTGACAAGGGCGAAAGAGAGGCTTCATCAAATGAACATTGCCCGGTGCCTCGACTTCCAGTATGCCGATGCCTCGACTTCCAGTATGCCGGCCCTTTTCAAAGCCTCTATTCGCTTCTGAAGCAGCTCTTGCTGCCACTAGGCAGCTTCCGCTCGCAACTTGTACCCAGACTCTTCCTTAGATAGGCTCTCCAAAGCCTGTCATTGAAGCTACTCCTCTTCCACAGCCGCCTTGACTTTCTCGAGCTCAAGCATAAGTTCTGCCGCCCTTTGTTCTTCTGTCATCATCGCCTCTTTCTCCTACTGGAGGCATGTAAGGGCTTTGGCTCGCTCGAGCCAAAGGTCTTGATTGCCACTCTATCAGCTGGGGGCACAGGAGCTGAGGTCTTCGGCTCGCTCGAGTAGAAGGTCTTGGATTGCCATTCTATCAACTGGGGGCACAGGAGCTGAGGTCTTAGTCATCGCCTCTGTTGTCGCAGTGACTATGGGATCCTCAATGTTGACCTTTGTTTCGTCTTCGAGATGAGAACCCTCGCCATTATTTTGCGGCTTCTTCGCCATCCCCTTCACTCCGGCCATCCTAACAGATTTTTTGTCCAAACAACACGGACGGCGCCAGCTGTTGGATTTAGAGTTCCTGGAACGGGAGAAGGGGGTAGATGAAGGGTAACAATTCACTCTGCCTGTTAGAGTAGCCCGAGGGGCTATTTATAGGTTACAGTCATTACACTTTTTGGTCTTGTTATGGCTATACCCCTGTCTTTTCTACTTTCAACTACGGCATTTGATAACTTAATACTTTCCTATACAGGTACAGCTGGACCTCCGTACTTCATGCCTCATCAGCTTCTCTCCTGGTTCTTAGCTTTCTTCAGAACAGACAGCGACCAGGGCCGAAGAACCCTTCGTCCCAGGGAGTTCCTGCCTTCTATGCAGCTTGAGGGACATGGGCTCCGCGGTCCTCGCATTCCTTCAGTCGCAAGCCTGGCGGGAAGGGGGCTTAGATAGTCCTTGGATCCCAACAAGTGCAAACATTGTAAAATCAATAATAACAATGATTTATGGTTACACATATAAAAGAATCAATACAAATTTTGTACAATAGAATTCCACAAAAATAGTTGTATCTCTGTGTCTCGATCCCAATGGAACATTGCAATCTAATACGGAATAAAATCAAGACTCAAGAGAAGCCAGATTAAACAATAGCTTAGAAAGGGGAGCCGGATTACACTATAGCTTAGGAAAAGAAACCTTGCTAATCGCTGCTGCTAGTACAGAGTAGAGCGTGCCGGAGTGGAATGCTGGCCAACACGCTCAAAACGACGCATGAAAGCAGACCATTACGGCTTGGCTGCAGCAAGGAGGGACAGGTACATGGCCGGGTGGGGCACTCGCTACACCAAATCCCAGGGTGGACCAGGGCCCACCCAGCCCACCCCCTAGATCCGCCACTGATCCTGCCATAAGAGCTTAATATAGCGTACTGTTTGTAAAGTGTGCATTAGCAATTTCCTAACGGGAATGATTTGGATAGTGGTTGATGCCTCGATGTGCATGGTACATGAATATGGTAGGAGGAATCAGGACTTTTGGGCCGTTTCCGATTCAGAAGCGACGCTAGCTAGCTGGCCTATGCGACTAGGCATGGGGCCGGATGGGCTAAAAAGTTAATGCAACAATTGTATGTGGCCAGATGAGCCTTAAGGTTAAGGCAACAAATTTATTACAGAAATGGATCATTTATATGTTGGCTGCATTATTTGGGACAATAAAATGTATTCCATAGTATTTACAACAGACGAAATTGTGGTAGTAATGACTACATATTGTGATAGTGCATAAATAGGTTATCGTCCCGCGAATTATTACATCGTGACAAATGTAGTAATAAAACTACAACATATTACACACCATTTAGGTATTCGTTGCAATATAGTAGAGTATATATGTTGCAAATGAATATTGTAGTAACTGCAAGAGGAAAAACTAGTGGTAAATTTGGCAAACAAATGCAACGATTCAACTAAAATTCATGGCAGTAAACTGAAATATTTTGTAATCATCAAGCCCTTTTATTCTGAAATTAGTAGAAATCGTTGTGGTAGGGAAAATTGACCTTTGGCCCGTGCAAGCGCCTTTACTCTGGTCCCATAACAAAGTTAAAGGCTCTTGCACCTACCTAATTCTGCACTTGTAGATTTCACTATAGCTTGTTCTCTAAAGGCCGGTGCGCACTTGTTGCACACGATAGGTAAAGTAGATATTACATTCGCCATATATTCCAAACAGATATGCTGCTGCTGCTGCTGCATGTGTGCGTACATGTCATACAGCACTAGGTTCGACAACCGTAGGCTGGTTTGACTGAGCAAGACCACTTATAAAGTGTAGTACTCGATCGAGTACATAGGCGGCACGTACATACAGTATTATGGATAAAAAGAAAAGGGTACGGTGGTGTCAATTTTTAAACATGAAATCATCGGCTGCTAGTAAGACGATCGATTCGTGGAGCGGCGACATCGGTCGTCATCTCTCACAAGGTGATGAGTTCGTGGTCGCTGTTTGGCGGGAGTACGGGGAGCATCCCTTTCTCCTGCAGGCTCTTGACGGTCTCGTAGAGGCACTGGCGCACGGGCACGAACTCCATGCCCAGGTCCTTGAGCCGCTGGTTGGAGAACATGTACCCCTTCACGGGCGGGTTCACCTCGTCCTTGCACTTGGTCGGGATGGGGTACTCGGGAAAGAGCTTGGCGAGCACGCGGCACAGCTCGCCGCGGTGCAGCGTGCTCTCGGCGCAGAGGTACCGGCCGTGCGCGTCGGGCGCCTCGTACACGCGCACGTGCGCCTCGGCGACGTCCTTGACGTGCACGTACGCCTGCGCCGCGTTCACGTACGTCTTGGCGGAACCCGTGAGGTACTTCATCACGTGGTCCGTGCTCGCGTTCAACGTCGGCTGCAGCAGCGGGCCGAGGACCAGGACCGGGTTCACCACGACCAGGTCCACGCCGCGCTTCCGGGCAACCTCCCACGCGCCCTGCTCGGCCAAAGTCTTGGCGTAGCAGTACCAGTTCTGCACTCGCAAGAAGGAATGAATATTAGTAGTAGTATTCTGCAGGATCAGTACGAGGTAAAGTCACCAACATTTGATTCTATATATACCAGTATCAATTTGTGCGCAGCCGCGTACGTGCTGAGGAACGCTAGTGCGATTTGGTTAAGAAAAAACGTGCAAGTGGAAGTTTTGAAATGGTCTTATGGCAGGATGGGTTCAGACAAGTTGACGACGACGTACGGCGATGCCACCAACATCACCTCTGTGCGCTGGAGCAACATGTATGGAGATTATTGTTTGATTCTGTTCGCTTCCCACCTACGCACGGAACCTCTATATGCTGTATGGGCGGGTAGGTAGGTAGAGCGTAGAAAAGTATATGGAGCAGTTAGCGATTTGTGTTGTGCAGGCTGCAGCAGCACGCAGATGAAGAACACCCGTGGTGGCTGCTGTTTGACTCCCTGACTGCACAAGAAAGAATGGTACACCTCTCATGACGTTCCGGCAGTTGAGACATCGACGTCGTCTTTTTCAGCCCCTTTTTATCCTCGTTTGGTGTTGCAGCTCTTGACACGCACAGGCGCAACAACGAAAGAATATATATATATATATATATATATATATATATATATATGCGGGTAACTATTTTGCCTCCCCGACTTTGTGGTAATTAGTAGCTACATAATGATTTTTCCCCATCATCCGTACCATATCATTATTATCTCTCCATCATTCGGTCAGCTTATAATTATATTAACTAATAACCATCACGTCGAACGAAGACCGGATGATATACTATATAACTTCATCTACAACACTCTTGGCCGGAAATATATAGTTAAAGCGGCACGATTAATCAAGAGGAATCTCTGCGTTACTCGCAAAAAAAAAAAAAAGAGGAATCTCTGCGACATATACATAACATGTGAAGTATACCTCTGTCTTCTTGCAGTAGTCGAGGTCGCTCCAGCACGTATCGTCGACAGGTTTGTTGGGGTCGCGGTAGGGGTTCATGTACACGGTTCCGATGGACGACGTGAACACGACGCGCTTGACGCCTGCGTCGGCGGCGGCCGTGATCACGTACCGTGTTCCGCGGATGGCCGGCTCGATCATCTTCTCCTGAGAATTTCATTTAATTCGATGGCGCCATGTCAGATAATTAATCGGAGTCTAGCTGAATATATATATATATATATATATATATATATATATATAATGGCTACATATTGCCGTCCTCTGCCGGCAGTGATCGATCACGTACCGGGTCGTCGGTGACCGGGGAGGCGGCGTGGAAAACACCCTCGCAGCCAGCGAAGGCCGTGGCGAGGCTCTCAGGGTCTAAGAGGTCGGCGCGGTAGAGGATGAGGCGGTCCGCGGCTCCGTCGAGCGACCTCAGGTGGTCG
The DNA here is from genome assembly GCA_001182835.1 of Oropetium thomaeum. NCBI lineage: Eukaryota > Viridiplantae > Streptophyta > Magnoliopsida > Poales > Poaceae > Oropetium > Oropetium thomaeum. The sequence continues at coordinate 554,929 of LFJQ01000067.1, read as the reverse complement.
TTCTTCGGATCGACTGCATGCGAGGATAGACCAGGAGCAAACGACAGTTAGAACCAGGTAGTTCGAAATGGATATAATGTGAGAGACAGATGAAGCTGATGCTCCCAACTCAAAAGGTTGCAGCAGCTAGCAGCATTCAATTCTGGCGGTGGTGTGGAAGGAACGCATCGGAAGAAAACCCACTGCACGCACCTGGGTTCCTCACGGTGCCCCGCACGGTGTAGCCCTTCTCAAGGAGGCGCTTGACGAGCCAGGAGGCAATGAACCCGCCGGCACCGGTGACGCAGACCGTCCGGCCGTGGCCGGCGGGGAGGGCCGGCGCGACGTCCCCCTCAATTGGCATCGTCGTATATCCCCAGAAAAAGCTAAAGAATACGATAGATGGTGTGGGGTGCTGCCGTCCAGCGACGACACAGGAACAAATACGTATATATTGATGAGCAGCTAGCTAGCTGTTCTCCTTCTCCAAAGAGCAGGCAGGCCTCCTATAGCTGTGTTTGGGTACAGTAGTGCTGGGTACGCGATGAGAGGAGCCGCACATCGTCGCCCTACTTATAGCCAAGATTGGGGGGAGAGAGAGAGAGAGAGAGAGAGAGAGAGAGAGAGAGATAGAGAGAGAGAGAGAGATAGAGATAGAGTGGTTCAAAGACGGTTGGAAAGACGACCGAGGAGGGAGTCGGAGTCGTCCTTACTCGCGCGGGTGGTTGGTGAGAAATTTTTCTTTATTTTTCGACCCAGGCACCGGTGGGACGATGGCTTATCAATACTAGTACTAATAAGTAGTAGGTACTAGGAATTGGGATGAAGGAAGCTTCCAAATGTCATTAACAGAGAGATGGCTCCAGATTGAGAGAACGTGTATATGGATGGTCCTTTGGTTTTATGCTTGGTCTGCTTCATTCAGTCGCGTGTAGGCGGCCAAGCAAGCTCTGGAGAACGGAGTTGGTGGCGAGCGACTCAGGGACGACGGCGAACGCGATGCCCGTGGCGATTTATTTATTTTATAGCGTGTACTTACACTACAATTTAGTACTAAAATTTGGAGACACGTTTTTCTTTTTTTTTTACAGAAAAACGAATAGGATGGGGCAAGGCCTACTACTCCCTTACCTTTAAAATGTTAACGCTTGCTCGTTACTTCATATTTGAACTTGCAAGCTTTAAGAATTTACAAACGGAGGTAGTAGTTAAGATATACCAATAGGGAGGGGAGGAACAAATACAAGGTTTTCTCTCTTTTTTACAATGAAATATATACATGAGAGTATATATGAAGGGAAATAAAAACATGAAAGAAAAACAAACATAATGTATGCTAGCCATGCACATTTGACTCACTCTAGGAAGTAGTACTCTGCAAGGCCCACGAGAGTACTATCGAAAGGTTCGAACTATATATATGTTTGTTGAGATATGCACATGTATATGTTTTATAATCCTCGATAACGGTTAATCAGCAGGCCATCTATTCTTCTAATAAGCTATATTTTCAAGTGTTATTCTTTAAGACCAGAGTGTTATTCCGAGAACAAAAAAAGGAGATGGCACTTGAAAACATAGACTAACGGATACCGTTTGAAACGGTGGCTACGGCACTGTTTCGGACGTCAGTCCTAGTTTCTTGAGGACTCGTTTCATGATATGGTTTTTAAAAGCTGGCTTCAAAAAGATAATATATGAGGCTATTTGAATCCCATTTTCTTGAAAGCTATAATCCAGTTTTGCATGTTCATGACCACCATCTTGCCCATCTTTAACGTGGATAAGTATCTAGGATTCGTTTTAGTGGAGAACACGTCTTTAATCGAGAATTAAAAATGGTCCTAACTGGGTTCTGCCAGCTTGCTTCCAGGTTTCTCAAAAACATGCGATCTTTTTTTCTTCTTTTTTTTTGTGAGGAGTGTGGCTTTATTAAATTTCAGGAAAGTTAAAATGCGATCTTGTTTCTAGGAATTGGTCCACAAGGAATCTGAATGATTTCATAAAAACTAGAGAGATTATGTGAACAGGGCCTAAGAAATAAATATGTATGACTATATGCATGTTTCTGATACAATCCAGAGTATCAATATATTTTCTTTTGTTAAAAAAACTAAATGAGCTAGCAGGTTTGCAGCAGCGTGGAAGAAATTATATATCACCTGAACTTCCATTTTTTGAACCAATGAAGGCAAGCGTACAAATGCAAATATTCCTAAGAGCTTGGTGAGTAGAGATACGGTCTGGGCGAGCCGACTAGAGCTTCTAGAAAAAGTTAGGAGAGCAAATGGCTGTAACATTCTCGGCGGCTAGAGTACAGCTTTTTGGAAGATCAGAAGCGATGTGAACGTGACAAATGGGACTCAGATCCTTCGACTTTACTACATATTTTCCTTTAGTCCGAGACGTCTTTTCAAAAAAGACAGTATCTTTGGAGAAACTTCACATGTAGATTTACAAATATTGGCTCTTTAAATCAACAACACTAAACTGACTAGAGCACTAAAGAAAACATAGGATAAAGCGGCTAAAAAGGCTCAGCGTGCACACAAGATCGCGCGGACCAAAAGATCACTCTAGCTTGCTTCCGAAAATACTAACTGCATCGAGCAGAAAGATGGTTCCAGTTCCCCGTTATTCTAATATAATATTACCTAAATTCTTGCTTCACGGGCTTTTCTCTCATCTGTCATTTTTGGCACTTTAGAAACAATAATCTTTTCGGCTTCAAGAACCTCCGTGCTGTCCGTAGCTTCTTGTTGCATCATATCACTTCCGAGGGGATGTTTGGTATATGGCTCCACTTCTGAGAGCTGATTTTTAAGTAATCCAAATGCCCCAACTGAAACAAATTGGTGAAGCAACCTAACCTTTTCGAGTTCAGTGTCATCGCATAATTTATAATATACTCCTCCATCTTCTTTTACCTATCGTTTAGGACAAGATAAAAAACTAGCAAACAACTACAAAAATGTGTCCGAACGACAGACATAAAAGAACAGAGGATATATATATAAGAAAAATTGTCTTAAAGACATTAAGATTTCACGAATTGGTCTGAAAGACACTGAGAAACTCAAACTTTTATCTGCAAGACACTCGAATTTCGTGTTTGAGAGACACCGTGCCATATAGAATGACCATTTTACCCTTTGGTCTTTTCTACTATAACTGCTTTTGTAGCTACAAATGTCCGAACAAATGTCAGTTTCAGCAATGTTAAATGTTGTACATCATAAGGAAAACTACCATCACCCAAAATTTTGTAAATTTTTTGAATGAATTTAAGTATTGTTTTTATGTTATAATAATATTTTATCATCCAAAAACAACACTTAAATTCACTCAAAACATTTGCAAATATTTGTGATTATATATTGCCTTATGATGTACAACTTTCATCATTGGTGAAAATAAAATATGTTCCTATATTTGTAGCTACAAATTTGAGAACCAGTCATATAAGAGAAGTACGAAGGATAAAATGATCATTTTATACACCGCAGTATGTCCCAGGCGAATGCCATGAATTTTGAGTGCCTATGAGACAAATTTGAGTTTCTCGGTGTCTCTCAGACAAGCCACGAAATCTCATTGTCACTAGACAAATTTCCATATATATAATAAGTAGGGTTCTCTCCTCCTGTTTCCTTCAAAAAAAAGACTGTTTGGAGTTCGTGGAGCACCTTTTTTTCAATCCATTATGGACCGATCAGTTGCACCTAAAAACTTGAGATGATGAGAAAAAATGGGTAAATCAATTATACTTAACCCTCACCTCACTTGCAAGCTTTGTCATGTCGTCTCTCCGCTGTACAATATTGGGCTAGGATGCAATTGCCAAGATTCAAATCGAGACCTCTATATCTGATGTCATATTGAGCTATTATGTAACATTATGTAATAATCAGTTGCATCCAAAAACTTCTGCTCGGGTTTTGGTACTTTGTCAGTCTTCTTAAATGGTGTTTCAGGAAACGTTTTTCCATTGCAAGCAAGGGGTTCGGCAAAGTGATCCACTATCTACTTCGTTAGTCTTCTTAAATACTTTTGCAACATCTACTGGCCTACAAGTTAATTATGAGAAATCAGTAATGGTGCCTATAAATGTGGATGACGACAGAATGGAGATTTTAGCTGCCATTATGAATTGTCAAATTGGAAAAATGTCTTTCACTTATTTGGGCCTCCGAATGAGTATAACACAACCAAACATAACTGATTTCCTGCCTATTGTTCATAGAATTGAAAGAAGGTTGGTATGTTGCTCTCAGTTCCGTAGTTCGGTACACAAGCAGGGAAACTGGAAATGGTGAATTATGTCCTTTTCTTCACTGCCAACCTATTTTATGAGCACGCTAAAATTGCCAGTTACAATAATTGAGCAAATACATAAGTAAAGAAGGCATTGCCTATGGAGAGGCTCGGATATGAATGCCAAGAAAACCACCACTAGCTGCCTGGAGACTGGTAATTAGATCAACGAGTGACCGAGGTCTTGGAGTTTTGAGGCTGCGCACACAGAATGATTCTTTGCTTATGAAACAGCTGCATAAATTTTATAAAAGGAAAAGTTGCCTTGGGTCAAGCTGCTTTGGGATGGGTATTATAATAATGGGAAATTGCCAGGACAGCAGAAGAGAGGTTCTTTTTGGTGGAGAAATATCACCAAACTCATAGCTTAATTCAAGGGTGTTACATCAGTGAAGGTTGGAGACGGCTCATCTATTATTCTGTTTTATAGACTACAAATTCAATACAAGTGATGAAAAATTGCTCAATGAGCTTGGAACAGATCCTTATGATCTCTTTCAATTGCCCTTGTCACAAGAGGCCTATCAACGGTCTTTACAACTGCAGGATCAACTCTCTACCATAGTAGTTGTGGGACAAAAGGATACATGGACACACCTTAAACGGACTGGCAGTTATTCTGTTTCTAAGGTATACAATGTTTTAATGTGTCATATGCCCGTACATGTATCTTTTAGGTGGTTATGGAGATCATCATCACAACCCACACAAGGTGTTTTTCTAGCTACTGCTGCATCATAGGCTAAACGCACGGCTTGCTCAGAAGGAAATGTATGCAATTAGAGTCATACACATGTGAATTATGTATTTTGCAACGGGAGGAAACATTACTGCACCTTTTCTTCAAGTGTCACTTTGCGCGGGATGTTGGAGATCGATTGGGCTCATGGTGCCAAGGACTCTAAATGCACGGCAAATATTAAATGGATGAAGAGGAAAGTGGGGGTTTAATTTCCTTCTTCATGGATATCATTATTATCATGTCTTGGAGCATATGGAAAGCAAGAAATGGATGGATATTTGATGGAGTGGATCCCAACTTTGAAGGCACGAGAAATATCTCTGGCACAAGAAATCCATAGAGCAAAAGAAAGGCACAAAAAACTGATGTAAATGCATTCAGAATACTCAATGGTTTTGGTTTTCATTATTTTTTTGTTTTGCTTTTCTCTTCAGTGTAAATACTATTTTTCAGGTTAATAAAATCCTGTAGGGACTCCTGTCCCTCCAGTTCCTTCAAAAAAAATTATGCTCATAGGAAAGAATGGACAATTCACATATTTCGACACTTCAGGCTATAGAATCTCAATTTGGATCATGTCTCAAGTTGAATGAAAAGAAAGTATCACTCGAAAAGGAAAGAATATAAATCGTGTAAGGGCATGGATAAAAGTCAAGCAGTTATCAAGGCATTGTTGTTAATTGTCGACTTCATTTCTGCAAAAAATAAAAAATAATAAAACCGTCAGTACTACTCTTTTAGTTCATTACAAGCAAAACAAGCCATCAAAATAAAAAAAGTCAACAAAATTAAGGGGCTACTTGTGAAATAATTTTAGCAAATTGGTCAAATTAGGAAAAAATATCAAATCTGCTCGGTCGAGTAGTGGGCTTCTTGTCGATAAATTAACAAAGAATTCTTATTTGTGAGCTGATACTAGTAAGCATCAGTAACATCTTCTAGACCACCGCGGAAAAAAATATCATCTTCTCGTCGATTAGGTAATTCTGCTACCTCCAATTTGTAGCTGAAGGTGGTAAATAAAACCTGCCGTCGTGCTACAAATCAGAAGCCAGTTTTGTTACATTTTGATTGCTATTAACTTGTAGTAATGAAAAATACAAGAGCCCACCACACGCTCGCTTACAAGAAAATATAGGGAGAGTACACTTCAGTAGCGTGAATTTGCATTGTTTGGATGCCATACCAACCCCAGGTCTTTTGAAATAATCGCAATGTCAAACTGACCTAGAAGGAGAGATAATAGTCAGAGGCAGGGAACTAATGAACAGAATATACTGTTCCGAATTCGAGGCCAAAAGTCCATTCTCAGTATGCGTAGTAGAGGGTAAAAAAATTGATATAGTAAAAGGTTTAAATCATTCAGACCCTCCCTTTTTATGCACGTGACACGTGAGAAATTGGAAAGAGCGTACTTGAAACAAATCAAAGGACGAGGAACAACCGAACGACAGCAACACGTCCCTGGTCCAGCGTGTCCATTCAAAGTCCACTAGTGCCAGAAACACTTCTGTGAGCTTTCCTTCTCAATATAGAGGTCATCTCACCAAGAGTTGCAGTGGAAATCAGATGGAGTAATAATAGATTAATTTTATTATTATTACATGATCTAATGCATTTACTTCTCAAAAAAAGGAGCAATAATACATTTAAAAACTAATACCTTTGTTATTTTTAGCATCAGCTTTTATCATCTATTTTTTTTAAAAAAAAAGTATGGTAAATGTGACACCTCGATTCAGGGCTTAATAGGATTAAAAGGATACTCATATCAACAAGTTGTAATTTTTTTCGGTAGTCTAGTTCCGAAAAACTTTAAGGTTAAGCGTGCTTGGCCTGAAGCAATTTTAGGATGGGTGACTGACCGGGAAGTTATTTTCGGATGCGCACGAGTGAGGACAAATATGTATAAAAAAGACTTATGTTGGTCTGTGAGGTCAGCCTATGTCTTATAAAAAGCTACCTGATGTAAGCGGTCCCGGCCTCAAGGAGACGGGACGTTACAGTAAATATCGTATATTTCATTATCATTAACTCTATTTCAAACATAACTTATAATTTTACATATTGGAACCAATTTTTTGAATAAATTTTAAAAACTTCAATTAATACTTCAATTTATACATATCATATATAATTACCTCATTCATTATATTTGTGCTCATACAAAATATTGTTTTCTCCATCTGCCTTGCAATGATTGTTAATTCAAGGCCGGACCGCGTGTACATATGTGTTTAGCTTGTGGACTACGTCAAAGATCCAATCGCTAGAATCTCGGGACACACCATATGGCCTGCTTGTTTACTTTATCTTTCGACTCAAGATAGAAAACTGGATGTCTGGATCCCATGTGGCGGGCTATAGTTCGGAGCTACTTCCGACTGCATGGCTCGCCCAGAAGATCTAGAGAACATTAGCTTTCTTTTATACGCAATTTATAGAAGCACCTTTGCCTCGGAGTTAACTCCTGCATACTTCCTCCGTTTCGAAATAAAGTCGGTTTAGAACAAGAGCACAATCTTTAAAATATAACTTTTATTTCTATTTTCTATAAAAATATTTATTTAAAAATAATACATGTATATTTTTCTTAAAATACATTTCAAGATAAATCTATTCATATAATTTTTATATTTTAAACCTTAATAAATTAAAAATTTCATGATTTATATTTTTAATATTTGACCAAAACTTTATCTAAAACGAACTCTATTTTGAAACGAAGCGAGTGTCCATTACTGGAGTTGAATGAGTCAAAGCTCTCTATACCATGCATTGGCTCTAGGACATTCTTGGAGCAAATAATAAATGTGGGACATCAGCCAAAAATAATTTTTGCCGGTAATTTTGATGACCGTATAATTTTAAATGACCTATCTACCCCTGACATTGTGAGACCCCGGTTGCTTTCAATTGGTTCACAGGCGTCATGCATGCCAGGAGTAGAAATGTCATTTCTAATTTTTTTACTCTTACCGAAACTGTATTGTGTTGCCTAATGGTCAAAATCAGGACTGAATGATTTCCTCCACCCAATGTCCACTCTAAGGTCCCAGAGTGAAACTAGCCTTCTTTGTGTCCGTAAGCCAAAATTTAGAAATATTAAATATATGCAAGTGGGGTCCAATTTCAGCGCTCTGCAACAAACTTAAAGGTGCATCCATTTCGAATTTAGACATTCGGTCTGGTTAACTGGAGTACACGGCCCCCATTCAGTTGGCATATTTTTTGTGTTTTTCACAAATATGACCAAAATATGGTATTTATCATACTTTTTTAAGTAAGATGAATGGTCAAACTACAAAGTCCATAATGACAAGAATTTAAATATGGAGGCTCTCTCCATTTTTAAACATTGTACTGATTGTACTTTTAATATCAACTTAACCATTCGTCTTATTTAAAAATTAGTTTAAATATATAAAATGATAAGTCATGCTACAAATATCTTTTGTGGCAAAATTGTTCATAAAAAATATACAATATTATTGAACTATTTTTAAGAAGACGAATAATTAAAGTTGATGTTAAAAGGTGTCAATATTTTTTTTAAAAAAAGGTTCTTGTATATAATAGATTGTTTAATTGCAGTTGCTTTTGGTACTACCACGAAGCACCTTGTATACATCCATGCTTTCTGTTGATTGTTCTAACTTATGGACTTCTTAGCTAATAGTAGTCCAACGGGTTGATGTGCCATGCCCACTGCATGTTCCAATACTCCGGTTCCATAAAATATGCCATTGGAGGAAAGTAAGGAATTAGTTGTCGTTCTGTGCTTTGGAGGCCTACCGACTAGGATACCAGTTGATGTTTTTCACTGTAGCATGCCAAATTACAAGGCGCGCAAAACTGCATCACCTAGCGGGTATTTGTACGTACCCAGAACTTCAGCACTGAGCTAGTCACCAGTGGAACAGTATCTGTTCACACAGATGCAACAAATAAAGCCGCATGATGCATGTTATTGCTGGAGTTAATTTACATTACCAAAAAAATGGGGTGTATATTACAGTACACAGACTTATTCCTTATTTATACATTTTTCTTAATAAAGTAATGGACCAGTGACATACACAAAATTCAATTCATGCTTCATAGTTTTTTTTTTCCGAAACCATGTTGGCTTCAGGGTTTGGGAGGCCGGTTTGGAGTGTCGTAATAATTAATTTACTTATATCAGAATTCAGATACATGGTAGTGTCATGCTATACACAAAGTTTATACACAAATAATGGAGTTTTGTTATGGTGCTCGGAAGGTACCTGTCGGCGTTCGTTGTGGCCGACGAGTAATTAGTATCGTGGAGTGCGTGTTTTGGTTCGGATGGTTCGCGAGAGGACACAAGGATTTATACTGGTTCGGGCAACGTGCCCTACGTCCAGTTCGATGAGGCTGCTCGTGTTACTCGCGACAGTTTGTAGAAGGGGGGTTACAAACGGGCGAGAGAGGGACGAGCTCCCAAGTCTCTGGTGTTCTACGTGTGGTGGGAGGTTATGTTCGCGTGTAGCCTAATGTTCAGCTTGCCCGCGTCGTTCTCCCGCCTCCCCCTTTTATACTGCAAGGAGGGAGGTGGGCGTACAGAGGGTCGGCGCGAGGGAGTGGGCGACGGCATGGCCGTGCGTCCTGTAGGCCGCGCTGTTGACGCCTCAGACTCTGTGCCGGCCGCTGTGGATGACGTCGCAGACATGACGATGCTTCTCCGGTCGGTGGCGCCACAGGGATGGCCGTCAACGAGGAAAGTCTTTTCAGCATGGTGGAGCGTCCTCCGACGAGGGGTTGGAGGAGAGAAGGACCAGTCGCCGTTGCTTCCGTACCTGGTCAGAATGTCAATCGTGGCCGTCCCGTCCCGGTAGAAGGGATGGGCTTTGACGGGGGTCGTTCGCATAGTGACGGCCTTGCCCTCACTGTGCGACGTGGGCGGTTACCGCCCACTTGTACGGGGGGCTTCGGTAGCCACGGGAGTCGTTGAGCTTTTATTACTCAACCACTCAGTGCCAATCGCCTTTGTTGCGGTGGGCGGCGCTCCCGACCCCTGAGGGTCAGGAGGGAGCGATTCGCCCGACCCCTGGGGTCGGGCGAGGCGGACTCTGGCACGAGCTCCCGACCCCGTCATGGTGAGGTCGGGCGCCTGAGTCGAGCGGCGGATGATCCGACCCCGGTCGAGGGGGTCGGGCGAGGCGGACCCGTCTGTGGGCCCGAGCCACTGTACGCGCGTCGTGGCATAGAGGTCGGGCAAGACGGAGGTCGCTCACTGCTTTATACGTAAAGCAGTCGGAGGGCCGGTAATACCGGTCATCACCGGTATTGACCCTCAACAGTAGCCCCCGAGCGAGGTCCGACCCTCCACATAAGAGGGGTCGGGCGTCGCTTTAATCGGAGGTGGTTGTAGAAGCGTTTCCTCCGGTAAGGGGCGCGCGCGAGCGCGCACCTTACAGGTGTAGCCCCCGAGCGAGGTCTGGTCCTTTCTCGGGATCAGGCGACGCTTAAGTCGGGAGGAAGAGCGATCGTGGTGATCTTTCGTTTATGCTGTAAGGGGCGCGCGCGAGCGCGCACCTTGCAGGTGTAGCCCCCGAGCGAGGCCTGGCCCCCTCAGGGGCCGGGCGTCGCTCAGGTCGGGAGAAGGAATTTTCGTTCGCGAGAGCGAACTCATCCTTGGGACTTAAGGTTCTGCGACCCCGCGGTGGATCTTTTTTTGCGATTCCGTCCCCGAGTCCTCTGCTCGTCGCAGTGACCGGTCGGGGGTTCGGTTCGTCTTTGTATCGTACCTTCAGCGCGTCCGTCCGCCGAACGAGGAGGTTGAGCCGAGCCACGCCTTACCTCGATGGCCGAGGCGTGACGCTCATCGAGCTGCTAACGGGTAAGTTCAAGTGGAGCCCCGGGATCCCTTCGGGGGGATCCCAGCCGAACCGGCTGGCGGTTAGCCCCAATATTCCTAGTCGCCGTCCCACGTGGTTCTCAGATGCCGTTCGATACGCTTCTGAGGGCTCGTTGCCTCTCGGCGGGGAGATACCCGTGGGTCGGATCGGACCGGGACTCGAACGCGAATCGTGATGCCCCTGGGCGGTCGGCCGCCTGGGGGTACTGGCCGCTAGCGGACCCATCACTCTTCACCCCTCACTCTGTTTTTGCCCTGAGCGGCTGTCGAACCCATTCGCTGGGCCAGCCTTCGAACTCTTTGGGCCGTCGGGGCATGTTTCAGCCCATGTGTTTTCCTTACCTGGGCGGGCCTGGCCCGATAAGTCGAACCGTCGCTCGTTATCACGAAGTTACCTGAGCTGGCCCGGCCTGATAAGTCGAAGCGTCGCTCGGCGGCGTGCGGTGGCGCTCGATCCGGCGGAGCCTGCAGGCGTGAGCAATAAAACGTGACGAGACGTTTACCTGCCTCACCTGGCGCGGGCGTGAATGGGGCGCGCTGCTCGAGGGGGCGCGCCGCGGGCGTCGTCGTCTCGGCCGAGCCTATATAAACGGACCCGCGGGCTTCGTCTGTTGCACTTACGCTTTCTGCCTCCTCGAGCTTCCGCTGTCTTGCGCACTTTGCTCCCAAGCCCTTTCGCCTTCCTTTGTCCTCGTCACTCCCGAGTCCCCCACAGCCACTCACTCCGCTCATCTTCGATGGCGTCTTGGGGGAAGTCCGACGTGCGGAGCATCCGCCTAGAGGGCCTGGTGAGGCGCGGCCTCCTCCGCGCGCGCACGGCGGCGGCGGAGTGGCTGGTGCCGGGCGACGAGACGCTGCCATCCCCGCCGGATGGCTACATCGTTTCGTTCGCGCCGTTCCATGAGCGCGGGTTCGGCGTCCCCGCGCATCGGTTCTTCCGGGGGCTGCTACACTACTACAACATTGAGCTGCAGCACCTCAACCCCAACGGGATCCAGCACGTCGCCCTCTTCGTGGCGTTGTGCGAAGGATTCTTGGGGATCGAGCCCCATTTCGACCTCTGGCGGCATTTCTTCGCCGTCAGCTTGCTGAAGGCGGAGCGTGGGCCAGCGCCGATCGGGTGCGCCGGCATCCACCTTCGCGGCAACCGCTCCGCCGACTACGTTTCGGTGAAGCTGAGGACTTCCCACAGGGGCTGGCACGGCCAATGGTTCTATCTCAAGAACGACACCGCCGGTCCCCTGCGGGAGTTCACGGGGCGGGTCTTCCCGGTGGCGCCCGAGTCCTGGCGATGGGGTCCTCCGAAGAGGGAGCAGACGATGCTGGATGGCCTTCTCGCGGCCATCGCGCAGCTGAAGGAGGCGGGCGTGCGCGGTGCTGGGGTCATCGCGGAGTACCACGCCCGCCGCGTCCTTCCGCTGGTGGCCCGCCCCCTCCGTCTGGACCAGATGGGGCCCGGCGTGGACGCGGAGGGGTCGGTGATGGCGGGAGCTCCCCCCTCCGAGTCGGAGCTCAAGCAACGCCTGAAGGAGACCCTCCCCCCGGAGGAGGCCGACGTCGACTTGGACGACCATCCTCGGGCCCTTCCGTGGCCCGGGAGCGTCCAAATTGTAAGTTCTCCCCATCCTTAGCTTGTAGATCGTCTTTTTTCTTTTCTAGAGTCGATATTGACTATTTTGATGTGTGCCAGGAGGGCCTGGTCTTCCGCCGATCCCTCGTCCCCGTCCCGGAGGATGCCGCGGCCAGGGAGGTGAACCGCCTCGCCGCCGAAGAGCAGAAGCGGAGGAAGGACGCCGCGAAGGCGAAGAAGGCGGCGAAGCTCCAAAGGCGCAGTCGCCGCCAGAGGTCGGAGGAGGAGGAGAGCGACGACGACGACGACGAGGAGGAGGAGGAGGAGGAGGAGGAGGTCGGCCCCCGTCAGGGGGGTCAGTGGCCGAGCGGGTCGCCCCCGCCGGCCCAAGTGCTGACATTGGAGCCCCCGAGGTCGGAGCCTCGGGGGCCGAGCGGGTCGCGCTCGCCGGTGGAAGAGAGGAGGCCCGAGGCTCGGAGGCCGGAGGCCTCGGGGTCGGGCCCCCAGGGTCCGGCCGCGACGCGCCCACAGAAGGAGCCACCGAGGTCTGAGCCTCGGAGGTCGGAGGCGACGCCGAGTCGCGCCCCGGCCGTGCCCGCCGCGAGGACCGCGACAGCGGGAGCGGCGCCAAGGACGCCGACGCCGGCGGGGCCGTCGGCCGGCACGCCCTCGAGCGGGAGGACGGCGCCCACGGCTGCCCCGGGGGAGCCCGCGGCAGCGCGGGCGAGCGAGAAGCGCCCCCGCCCTTCGGAGGGGCAGTCGGATCCGACCCCCAAGCGTCGTCGGGCGATGGCCGTAGGGTAAGTAGTTTTGATTCTTTCTTTCTTTTCTTTAAGTGTCCTGCTCACCGCCGCTCGCTCGTTGTGCAGGGTCGGGGGGATGGCCCTGGCGTTGGCCACGGCGCCCAAGAAGGCGCTTGCGCGGCGCCCGTCCGCCGGTGCACCAAGGGCCGGTGACGCGGAGTCATCGGCGGCTGGTGAGGCCAGGGCGGTGGAGCCCCCACGCGCGGTGGCGACGGCCGTCGAGGCGGCGCGGCCCGCGGAGCAGGAGGTGGCGGCGGTGGAGCCGGCGCGGGCGGAGGCGATGGTGGTGGCGCCGCGGGAGGCGCCAGAGGGCGCGGGCACCAGCGGGCCTGCGGCCGCCGTGGTACCAACGGCCCCCGTGGCCGAGGGGTCGGCGTCGAGGGGCGCCGCGGTGGGGTCCGTAGACCAGGCCCTCCAAGAGGAGCTTTCGGAGATGGTCGCGTTGGACAACATCGCGGCGTCACTCCGATATCGCCTCTCGAGGGGTCTCAGGAGGCGCCAGGCACTCGAGCGGCAGCTTATCGCTGCTCGCGGCGCGGCGGCGGATGCCCGGACCCGGGAGGAGTCCGCGGTCGGCCGACTCCGGGGGGCGGAGGAGGAGGCCCGCGTTTTGAGGGAGGAGCTGGAGTCCGCCCACCAGGCTCGCAACGCCGTCACCGTGGTGGCGGTGGAGAGGAGCCAGCAGGTGGGCGGGCTTCGGGCGGTGCTTCGGAAGGAGAGGGAGGCGAGGGTGGAGGCCGAGGGCGTGGCCGCCGACCTGGGAGCAGAGCTGTCCGACGCCCGGACAGCGGTGAAGAAGCTTCAAAAGGCGGTGGCGGGTTTGTGGTACCCTTTCTCCTTTGCTCTTTTTAGCTTTCTTTTCCTTAGGCAGCGGGGTCTGACCATCGGACGATGTGTGCAGCGCTCACGGAGCAGGTGGAGGAGCGCGCACGGGAGGCGTCAAGGGAGGCACTCCGCCGAGGCGTCCACCGGGCGTTCGCTATCGCCCGGTCTCATTATTCCAGCATCGCGCTGGACTTAATGAGTCAGGGGTTCGCGCCCGGGTACACCGACGCGGAGCTGGACGAGATTGAATATGAAGTCGCCCCCTTGGCGCATGCTCTGGCGGCGAGGATAGAGGAGGAGGATCGCCCCCCGACCCCGGAGCACGAGAGGCCCCTGACTCCAAAGCAGGAGCGGACCCCCGCCTCCGAAGAGTAGGAGTAGATTAGTTAGTATGTATCTAGGGTGTCCGAGGCCGAAGCGCCCGGACAGCTTGTAAAAACAAGTTTTTGTATCACAAGTGATTTTGACCTCGGCGGCCCGTTTCCTTATCACTTGCGTGAAAAAGCGCTCAGTCCCTCACTCGTCCGTTTATGTGTCCCCAAAGAATCGTAGGTCGTAGACAGGATCGACACTTAGTTTTTGCTGGTGAGCGACGTTGCCGTAGCCTTTCGCAGGCGGTAGGCGTTTCGCAGTCCGACCGACTCGACTTCGTGTTTCTCCTATCCGCGACCTATCTTCTCTGAGTCTTAAACGTTAGGTGGGGGGCCGAGGCTCGGTGCAAAACGCAAGTCGCGGATAGGATCGATCGTTAGCTTGACTGGTGAGCGTTGTGGCCATAGCCCCCGTGGGCTCGTTAGCACTTTCGCGGTCCGACCAGTTCGATCTCAAGCTTTCCTATCTTTGACTTACTTGTTTTTGCACAAGTTTTTTGAAAACATGCGAGGGTCGGGCCGCGCACGTATTGCACATGGAATACATGCGCGCACCTTACAGGTGTTGAGCCCCCGAGCGTGGTTGGACCCCTGCGCAGCAGGGGTCGGACGCTGCTCGGGGGGTGTGGAAAACAGACAAGCTACGAGTTTTAGGGATAGAAACGACGTAGCTGTTCGATGTTCCAGGCGTTGTTGAACTCTTGTCCGTCCGCGGTCTGCAGCTTGTAGGTGCCGGGTCGGAGAACCTTGGCGACGATGTAAGGCCCCTCCCACGGCGGCGATAACTTGTGTCGTCCTTGGCTGCTGGTGATGCGACGAAGGACGAGGTCGCCGACGTTGAACGCTCGCTCCCGCACGTTCCTTCCATGGTACCGGCGTAGTGCTTGCTGGTATTTGGCGGATCGGAGGAGCGCCACGTCTCGGGCCTCGTAGAGCTGATCCATCGCGTCTTCGAGGGACGTCTGGTTCCCTTGGTCGTCGTACGCCTTCACCCTCGGAGCACCATAGTCGAGATCGGTTGGTAGGACGGCTTCGGAGCCGTATACCATGAAGAAAGAGGTAAACCCCGTGGCCCGACTAGGGGTCGTCCGCAGGCTCCAGAGTACGGCAGGGAGCTCGGCTGCCCACCGACCGCTGAATTGCTTCAGGCGGTTGTGGATCCGAGGCTTCAATCCCTGCAAAATCATACCGTTTGCGCGCTCGACCTGCCCGTTCGTCCGGGGGTGCGCTACGGCTGCCCAATCGACACGGATATGGTAGTCGTCGCCCAATCGACAGGCTCAGGGAGGCCCCTGAGCAATGCCGCCGCCGCGGCCAGGTTCTGGCTCGCCCGTGGGAAGCGCGGGCAGCCATCGTCACGACTTGCGACTCGTAAGTCGCGAGCGTCAGTGCGGGTGTGTTCACTGGACTCGCTCTGAGCGAGCTCGTGATCAATCGCCGCACGCTCCTGATCCAGCTGACGCTGGACCTCCAGGAGTTCCTCCCTCCGTGCGCGCAGTCGTTCTGACTGCACGTCACGGGGTGGGGTCCCGTCCTGCGGGCCAAAAGGCTCCGCAGGGCGTTCGCCCTCCGCAGCGGGAAGATCTTCTGCTCGTATCATGAGGCACTCTCGTGAGGGGTGGCGACTCCCCTCACTGCACCCCGCGTCGGAGCCTTCGCTCGACGCTCCATCCAGGAGGTCGAAGAAAGACTCGGACGCGCAGCCCACCATAGCCACGAACTCGTTGTTCGCGGTGCATGGAGCTGGGAGCGTTGACGCCCGGGACATCGTGCCATCAAGAGGCGACGCACGCCCGGGGTCAAGCGAGGCAACCGGTGGTGCCGCTGCACCGGCCCGTGCCAAAGCGCCATCGGAGATGGCGACGAAATCGAGGCTCCCGAAACGCACGTGTGTGCCGGGAACCCAGGTGCTTGCGCGGCTAGCCATCCGAACAAAGAGAGGGGTTTGACGAAAACACGCACAAAGAACCCCTACCTGGCGCGCCAACTGTCGGCGTTCGTTGTGGCCGACGAGTAATTAGTATCGTGGAGTGCGTGTTTTGGTTCGGATGGTTCGCGAGAGGACACAAGGATTTATACTGGTTCGGGCAACGTGCCCTACGTCCAGTTCGATGAGGCTGCTCGTGTTACTCGCGACAGTTTGTAGAAGGGGGGTTACAAACGGGCGAGAGAGGGACGAGCTCCCAAGTCTCTGGTGTTCTACGTGTGGTGGGAGGTTATGTTCGCGTGTAGCCTAATGTTCAGCTTGCCCGCGTCGTTCTCCCGCCTCCCCCTTTTATACTGCAAGGAGGGAGGTGGGCGTACAGAGGGTCGGCGCGAGGGAGTGGGCGACGGCATGGCCGTGCGTCCTGTAGGCCGCGCTGTTGACGCCTCAGACTCTGTGCCGGCCGCTGTGGATGACGTCGCAGACATGACGATGCTTCTCCGGTCGGTGGCGCCACAGGGATGGCCGTCAACGAGGAAAGTCTTTTCAGCATGGTGGAGCGTCCTCCGACGAGGGGTTGGAGGAGAGAAGGACCAGTCGCCGTTGCTTCCGTACCTGGTCAGAATGTCAATCGTGGCCGTCCCGTCCCGGTAGAAGGGATGGGCTTTGACGGGGGTCGTTCGCATAGTGACGGCCTTGCCCTCACTGTGCGACGTGGGCGGTTACCGCCCACTTGTACGGGGGGCTTCGGTAGCCACGGGAGTCGTTGAGCTTTTATTACTCAACCACTCAGTGCCAATCGCCTTTGTTGCGGTGGGCGGCGCTCCCGACCCCTGAGGGTCAGGAGGGAGCGATTCGCCCGACCCCAGGGGTCGGGCGAGGCGGACTCTGGCACGAGCTCCCGACCCCGTCATGGTGAGGTCGGGCGCCTGAGTCGAGCGGCGGATGATCCGACCCCGGTCGAGGGGGTCGGGCGAGGCGGACCCGTCTGTGGGCCCGAGCCACTGTACGCGCGTCGTGGCATAGAGGTCGGGCGAGACGGAGGTCGCTCACTGCTTTATACGTAAAGCAGTCGGAGGGCCGGTAATACCGGTCATCACCGGTATTGACCCTCAACAGTACCTCTAGGTACCTCCTTTTTTAAATTAATCCTAACCGTTCAAACCTAAAAATTGATACCGGACCCATCAATTTTTGGTACCATGCATAAGTTAAAATAACTTTTAGTTGGTACTTCCCTATTCTTAACCATTAGATCTGATTAAATGAATAGTTTCTATTAAATCCAAGCACCATAACAAATCTCAGCTTCATCTGTTTTTTTATATATAGTAAGCCTTGTGTTTGATTGCTAAATATTTGTGTCGCCTTGTATTGCTAAAAACTATGGCCTGGTTTTGATAAGCCTGCCGGTATGCGTTTTTCATAAATCATCATGAACTGCTAAGACATTGATGGTTGGTGAAACATTGGTGTCACTCTAGTAGTTAGTAATGCTGAAGAAAGAACACGCATCATATAATATATATCTATAACAGCTTAAATACACGCAAATATGTTTAAGATTCCTTTCAAGGAAAAGCATCAGATTCCTCTTGCCTTGCATTCACAAGATGCAGGAGTGGCAAGTAAAGACAAGTATTCTAAAGCCAACACGTGCAGTTTCGTGTATCGTTTCCTCGAGAAATAATGGGTTCATGTATCCTTGTCTTCCGGTTCTTGCTTCATCTGTCGTTTTCTTAGGAGTTGGGTTAGTTCGTGTACCGTTTCCCCCAAGAAATACTGGCGGGTTCGTGTTCCTCGGCCTCGCTCTTAAGACCCTTTTGGAACCTGAAACGCAATGCCTATGCCATAATAAGGAAACACTCGATACTTGATAATGGAAGTTAGTTTTGTTCTTAATGTTTATGTGTGATAATTGAGCGTCAAATACACACCCTGGTCTGCATCCCTATAGTTGCATGACAATAATTAGGATGCCTTTTTTTTCCTGAGATATCGCAAATATACAAGTAAAAGTATATAACTGCTGGTAGTACGGTGTTGATGAATAATTTGAGTCCGACTAATGAACAGGACACTACAAAATACATTTCCATAAATTATTGTCGTCACGTTGATGGGTCCAAACCAGCTAATCTGGCGGTGTTTGTGTGGCATCTGGAATAGTACGTACGGGTGAGGTTGAATGTATGTATACTATATATATCTCTGCAGGGGAAGGTGGGGTGTGGAGGCGTAATAAGAAAATATCATTTTCGTTTTTTTGTAGCAGTTGTTGAAGCCGGGGGATCTGAAAATTGGGCGGCTCCATGTTTTGACTAGTTTTTGTGTTGCAACAAGCCGCCAATCGATGTACGGGACCAATAGTGGAACACAGCAGTGACCAAATCACGAACCCGGCCTGCTGATGTCAAGCTCTCTTTGTAGTGAGTGACCAGATCGCCTGAACCCGACGATTCCATTTTTTCGGCTGCGGAGTGGAGCTCTCTCTCTCTCTCTCTCTCTCTCTCTCTCTCTCTCTCTCTCTCTCTCTACATGTGGGAATGCACGCCGTGAACCGCCCCAACATGCAACTTCCCGGCCGGCGACAAAAGTCCCTGCTAAGCAGCCTGCTCCAGATGGACTTCTCCGATCCCCATCCGCAGCCCGCAGCTTGTAGAAACGACGATTGAACTGCGCATGCGGTGGCGGCTAGGGTTGTTGGTTGGTTGGTTGGAGGAGAACTGGGGAGACGACAGCCGCGATAGAGAAGGAACGAGGAAGAAGCGCTGGAGATGTGCTGACTGTCTCCCCGCCAGCCAACCGTACGTAGTTGATCATACACGAAAGTCGATAGGATATCTGCAAATCAGGGAACTATATTCAGGGTAGCCTCATAGTCCTGAAGATCCCGCCTTTAATTTTTTATCAGTTCTTTGTTTAAACTTGTAGTATCTTGCTTGATAGATAGCGCACCCTGCTCGTGGCGCTTATTGAACACGTAGAAATGTCGCCTGATTGACATATTCGTCTTCCGCGGCTAAGTTTTCTGCACGTTTTTCAAAGCTTGCGGGACACGGGTTGCTCGGGTGGTTAAGTGAAAGTGAAATTTTCACGTGGTCTTATGCACACAACGCTTATTTACATCCTTCGATTTGGTAATCAATGTAGCCTCGACGGTTGTTGTCATCCATGTGACTTAATAAATGAGTGCACAGAACTACTGTGTTCATGATGTATGCATCGGAGGACAGTCAAAGTTAATTGTTTTTTTTTAACTTTAGTCAAATCTAGTAATGCTTATATATACTTGGGCAGAGAGTAGAGCATGTTTGGATGTTTGATACAAGAACTATTTTAAAAATGTTTTATCAAGCTAATAAGAAAGAGATACATATGAATAATTTACATTTTGAGCAACATACACCCCGCAAATTAAAGGAGCTAATATGTTTGGATTCACATTAGATTCTTTAGATGGGGAAAGGATCAGAATCCTGTCTTATGTTCACACACAAGTAGATAGAGGAGTACAGGCACTGTGACTGCGAGCAATGAAGGAGAGGAACGTGTGTGGACCTTTTGTTCTGATATTTCGTTCCATGATTCCATCTCTGCTGCGTTCAGATGACATTTTGCCGTCTTGGAACGAAAAGCTTCCGGGCGTCAGTCCTCCTTCGTTCAGAGTCCCTTGGAGTCACCTCAGGTGTACTAATAGTATTCCTGAGAGAGAGAGGTAAATGGTCAAATTTTTTAAATAGTTTTAAGGTTCAAAATATTTATAGTTATTTTTTAAGAGTATTTATAGGTACTAAAAATATAACGGTGAAGATTTATTTGATCCCACATAGCAGCACCGGTATTTTGTTTCATTGAGGATAATATTAAAAATAAAAAATATAATATTAATTAATTATATTATTACTATTACTTAATAATAATCTGAATTTATGTTTGTATTAATCAAGAATTTTCTCATTTAGGACTCATATCTTCGGCCCACAAATGTATTAATAAAATAAAAAATAATTAATTAAAAAATAAAAGTATTAAACTATCCTTAAAATACTGACTAATATTTTGGTAGGAGTATAGACCAGTATTTTAGACCTTAAAACTGCTCAATTCTTATCAATTTGGTTCTGCAACAAATAAGTGTCTGACCATATTTTGTGACAGATACACGTTTGGAATATTAATACGCTGGTTTTCCAGTGTCATTATCATTTGGTACATGTTATACATACTCCTATAGGATGAATTATTGAAAGAATAAAAGTAGTCCTCTGGCTTTATGACCCTGTTTTCATACGGAGCATGACACCACACACAACATTAATTTCTGATTTTATATATCAGGCTAGCTATATTCTTGAACAAGAATTCAGGTGGTAACATGCAAAATGTGTACATAAGCTGGAAGGTGCATGGACCTTTCGTTTCGATTGCCCGTTCCATCATTGGGCCCGATCGGCTGCATGTTTTCAGCGCTGATAAGGCTGTTGGCTGCAAAGTTCAAAAGTAGAAAAAAAATAAAAAAATAGGACCGTAAAAGAAAAACGTTTTTGGAAAAATAGACTAGTACAGCCACAGCCAGTACAACACAATCAGCCCTACAGCCGATCAGGCCCATTTTCAACACATTCTCGGGTCTTGTGTTCGGATGTCTTGTTGACGTTTTCCGATACCTTGCTTTGAACAGTACTTCCACGCTGGATAAGGCGCTGTTCGGTTCCAAGGCTAATTTTTTTTAGAAAATTATTTATTTGGCCTTAAAAAAATTTCTTCTTCCTTTTTCGGCCCTCTTCCAACAAAATTTTTCTTATTTGGCCTTCAAAATTTTGAGGATTCCTTCTATAACCTTTCCGTTAGTTTTGACACTAACGGTGTTAGTTTGAGACCATATAAGAAACTTTATCTAATATTTAAGGATTATTTTAATTATGTAAAAATATAATTTGGATTAAAAAAATTATTTACTATACTAATAGAAAATATATTTTAAATTTTTATTTTTTATAATATAACAGATGCTAATAAAAGAAATATTCAAAATATAACAAAGAATTATTTTTTATGGGTCTACTAAACATCAAAAAACTTTTAGTGTAGTAAAAAATATTTTCAATCAAGTTATATTTTTTACGTAATTAAAACAATCTTTAAACATTAGACAAAATTTCTTATATGGTCTAAAACTAACACCATTAGCATTAAAACTAACGGAAAGGTCATAGAAGGAATCCTCAAATTTTTTGAGGCCAAGTAAGAAAGTTTTGTTGGGAGAGGACCAAGGAAGGAAGCAGAAGTTTTTTGAAGGCCAAATAAGTAATTTTCTCAATTTTTTTTAGCCCCATCACATCAAGCATTTAAAAATTAATTTAAAATATTAAATATTGATTGTTTACAAAACTAATTTATTAGATCGTGGACGAGATAAATTTTTTAAGCCTAAGTAATTTATGATTTGAGAATGTTGTGCTACTAAAGTAACTATGTATTAATTATGAATTAATTAGACTTAAAAAATTTATCTTATTAATTATCATACTTTTATGTAATTAGTTTTATAAATAATTAATATTTCTTTTTAATTAGCATCTAAATATCTGATGTGACGCGAGCTAAGTTTTGCTCCTATATCCAAACAGTCCCTAAAGCATCCAGTCTCAGAATCCCTTCCTCTCGTCTAACATGCACTATGCAGCATGTGCACAAGCCCGTACACTGTGTACATCATTTTCGTCATTGACCATCGCTGATCATTTCGTAAAATACTGAAAAACATGTGTGCCCTTTGGAGCTACTCCGTATTCATGAACCTGTTCTCATCATGACATAGTATGTGATTTCGTTGTCAGCGCAGTCTGGTTCAAAAGTCAAACCGGACAAAGGTCGTTTCTCGACCATACCAAAAACGCATTTTGCTATGTCAACGCTGATGCAGCCTGATGGCCACAAGTCGGTAAAACAGGCCAATTCTCCAAAGCCGAAGAATTTCGGCCCGCAAATTCAGGTTTTGAATTGGGCTCACCTGATTATCCATTTACCTCTGCCGATATTTTGATTGGACCTTAAGGCAAGATTTCAGACGTTGTAGTACTCGCTATAGCCCAACAACTTTTGACCCATGGAAAGAGTTTGATTTTTCTTCCTCTATTACGAAATGTTAAAATCATTTGTTTTTTTCTTCCCGAGAGTTTTAGACGGTAGTTTTGCTGACGTGGTTGTATGATCATGCACGCGCTACTTCAAAAATCATTTTGAGATATTTATCTCGCTTTAAAAATTACTAAACATATTGTGGTACATAAACAGGTTATTGCGATAAACTTTGGTTATTAGACTAAGTTTTGGTTCAGCATCTAAAAACATAAAAATCTGTGGACATGGTCGTTTTGCAGGAAAAATAGTGAATTCTTTCGAGTGCAAAATGTTTTGGAAAATTATGTTTTTCAGCATAATTTTGATATCGCCTAGATTTTCAACATAATTGCACGTTTGAATTTGATAAAATTTTTTAATTCACCAAAGTTTATAAGGAAGGCATATTTGAATCACCAGAATTTTCAACACAATTACATGGCAAAGACTTCACATCTGTAAAGATCACCTCAAAGCAAAATTTTGGTGAAATTTTTTATATTTTTAACGCAATGAAAAATGGTGCAATTTTAGACCTTGACACCACACATGTTTTATAAATTTTTGAGAGGTGACTAAACCCTAGCCCACCGCCACCCTCTTCGCTTCCATTGGCGCCACTACCAAAGTGAGCTGCCGGCAAAGCTACGTGGTTAGCCGGGACGGTGGCGCGTGGCTCTAGCAATTGTGCTCGATGGTGGAGGCATGGCCATGGCAGGGGCGAAGCCAGCATCAGTCATCGGGGTCGGCTAACCCTGACGTTTTCCGGCCAAATTAGTGAAAAACACTGCTTAGTACTGATTATTAAGCTTGTTGACCCCAACGCAAAAGCCTTGCCGACCCCGACTAGCTTGGATCCTGGCTTCACCCCTGGCCATGGCACAGCTACACTTGGAAGGTGAAGTGGCTGAGGACGATCTAATGGAGATGTGTGCCATTAGAGCGACCTTGCTCATCCATGGCAATTGGATTGAGAGAAAGCCAAGAAGGTGGCCGAATCCGGGCATCTAGCTGCGTGGTGGAAGACTGTATTGATCGGCAGTGGCCAGATTTGTTTTAGGTAGGTTGGATTTTGATGGGTCTTTGTGGTGATTGGTGCTGATGATGTTGTTTTATCCCACGTCTTACAGTGCCTAGTGATTGGCGCAGAGTTGTCCTTGTTTATCTGTGGAGCGATGGCGAGGTATTCCTGCTTGGGTCATTCTGCTTGGCTTGGTGGCTGCAGTCAAGATGGTGGAGGCACAAGCTCCCGGACTAATCTTGCACGTTAGTGCGGTGAAAGCGATACTGGTGAGCTTGATTTCCTTGTCGTGCCATATATAACGCCCCTAGTATGAAAATGCTTAACCAGAGACCTGGTTGTCTTTAGTGTGGGTCCTATGTAACATTAATAACTCTTACGTTTTTATTCTTGCTTCACATAAAAGGATTAACTTGGTTATTATTGCATTTCAAAGCTTGGCGTAAATTGATCTTGCTCTACTTAGATGGGCAATATAGGACTATTTTTACCCTTCACATGTGAGGAATAATGACTCACTTGGGCTGCCATTCGATTGGGTTGGCCCGTTACAGTGGTGTTGTCTCTGAAATTTGATAGCATGAATAGTCCTTCCTCGTTGCTTCTTTCTGTTCAGAAAAGAGTCCGAAATTACAGGAGTAGGAGGATGAGATATAGGAAGGGAATTTGCACGTAAAGGTTAAAAACGGTAAGTTTTATACCTTCATGAGTCCTGCCTAGCGGCCTGAACAGGAAACAAACTCATCGAGGAAATCCGGCAAGCGAGGCCGCTGATCCACAACGGAGCCGAAGAAGATGAGAAGCACAGCTACACGGTAGAGCAGTGGTAGCTAGGGTGCTGGACAGCAGGAGTAAGAACCACCTGGGCACACCTAGGGACCCAATCGCTAAGGAGGAATCGAAACTGAGGAGCCGTCGTCGGCGCCGGCGCTGGTGTTGGTTCGAAGTACCGTGTATATATTGGTATGCTCTGCTCATTTGGTGTTTAGGCAGGTGACGGTGGTGGCGATGGCAACCTCGTCTATCCTTGGTGATCCGTTCAAATATGTCCTCTATGTTCAAATATGTGGTAGAGAATCATTGCTTTGCGAGTCATCGCAGACAAGAAGAATCTAAAGCCCGATCACCTATAGGATGTAAATCAGCCTTCTACGTAAATTGTATATTCTCTCCGCTATCAAAAAAAAAAAATTTAGAACAATGACATGGTTCTAATACATAACTTTGACTTGTATTTTTAATGAATATATTTATTAAAAAGTCATATATGTATATTTTTATGAAAGTATTTTCAAGATGAATCTACTCATATGGTTTTTATATTTTCAAACACAATAATTTAAAAATTATTCATAACTTTATGTTTTAATTATTTTTTTGACCGAAATTTTGTCCTAAGTATTTTCTTTTTGACACCGGGGGAATACAAAGTATATGCAAACTAAATAAAATAGAACACCAAAAGAAATGAATAATAATGTAGTTTGCATTTTCCACTTGCTTAGACTTATCTGTAAGACTGTTGTGCTATATTATGTTTCTTTGTCCGCCACCTATGTTATATTATTATTCATGTATATAATTCTTGTTATATTTATAATAGTAGTAATAATATTCTTTGCCACCTACCTTTCCCTTGGATTAAGTAAGTACGATACCCATAGCCCCCACGGGTGAAATACTACATCAGTATATCCATATGTTTTTAAATTTATTTATAATCGTAAAAAATACCCATAACCACTTCTAACACCATTATTATATATGTGCAACAGACGTTACTTGGTGTTGACCCAAAAAAATGTCAACAGTTACACATCCACGTTCCCATAGGCAACCTGAGAAGGGCCGCAAGTGCTCTTCATGCAGAAGCAGTAGCTGCGCTGATGGGTTTGCAAAGGGCTGCAGAGCTGGGGATGACACGCATTATCCTAGAAACAGACGCCAAAGTTTTAGGAGCTGCCTTGCAGAGCAATGAGATGGACCGGAGTTCAAATGGAAGCCTTTTCAGACGGATACGGGACTTGATGGTCAATGAATTTGTTAGCTGTTCTGTATCTGTTGTTTCAAGATCATGTAATTCAGTAGCTGATCTTCTAGCTGCCCATGGGGCAACCGTTCTCAGTCCTGGCTCTCATGTGTTTATGAGTCAGGCTCCAGACTTTGTATTAGCTCTGGTCTCTAGTGATTTGCCAGCAGCTACTGTTTAATGGAAGTTTTCTTCTGTGTCAAAAAAAAAAAAGTCTTGAATCTTGCTGCTCCATAAACTGCTAGAAATATACATTTCAACAGGTACATAATCTTTCTGCTCCATCAATTGATGGAGCTATACATTTGTCAGATAATGTTCCACTTGTACTGCATCGTACGAATCATAGCGGAACAAGAAATTTTTATGGCCCTTTCTGACCTTCCTAGATCCCTATTATGCATATACAGGGGAAACAACGTGGTAAAAGTGACATGCTTCCCTTTTTTTTTCTTTCATCACCAAAAAACTAAAAAAACATAGATATGGCACAGTGGGATTGAGTTCTAAAAATTTTATACAAGGTTCTGTCGGAGCAACGGCTGCACCTCGCCACCAGCTTCCTCATCTCTGTGCTCTGCCTTCCATAGGTTTATGAAGGAACCATACTGTCTCTGCTGTTGCCCTTCCTTGTGAGTAGGATTGTAGTCAGCCGAGTCCTTTGATTCTTGCGGTGCCAGATTCATTGTGTTTGATGGACTTTGTACATGCTGGAGGCATGTTTGGACGGCATCATGTACTCGCACAAAGCACCACCTATCACCAATCAAATCGATGATGCCTGATCTAGATAGCAGCAGGTGCACTTGTCGGTTTGGATTTGCAATGGCAATCTGTAGATTCAATAAAGAAGGGTGTGACTTGCTGCATCTAAACATTTTGCTATTAGTTTCAGTAGAAAAATTAAGAGTGACCATCAATAAAACCTGGATATGGCGTGCTTGATATTCTTGGTGCAGGTCCTTAAGCGCTTGAACAGCACTTGAGTCGATGTATGTAACAGCTGCATGAAAAAAAAAATTGTATCAATACAACAATGATCCGAAATGGTCTGTCTGATGCTCAAAAGTTTCATGTTCATTTTCCACAAAAAAAAGGATACAATTTGCAGTAGAAAACAGGTTGGGTTATTTATTTATTTTTGGCCATCTGGAGAAAGCAGGATTTCATGAGCCTTTTGTAGCAAATAAGTCTTACGGGACATCTCGAGGATCACAAAATAGACTCTTGCAACATCAGGTCCCCTATTTGAATTTGGAAAGTTGAGCTCATACTCCCGCAACCTGCCAAAGGTATATCAATAAATTTCCATCGTCTTGAAACAGACCACTTCAATAGGACAATTCACTCGGAACAGATTGAAAGATTTACCTGTCTTTGATGTAGGTAATGTTTGCAAAGTAGATTGGCGCATCTATTCTAACTACAACTATCCCATTGTAGGTATAAGCCTCAGGGTATTGTAACGTGTTCCTGTACACAGTGGTGCCAGGCAAACGGCCCAAAACAGCTGCATAAGGCCCAATACAATAGATAGTTAATAGGTCTTAATCATCCATGATTGGGCAAGAATATTGAAGTTCATTCGAACCCTCCTGTAGAATAATAAGGTAGAGAATTCACCTAAAAGAGAAGCTGAGTGCAATCAATGATTCTGCTTGAAATTATCAAAGTTAATAGTTCATTCGAATGCACATTTCTTTAACTTGTATGCAAGTAAAAAAATTCTAGATTCTCAGAAAAATCACAGACCACTGCAGCTATTAACTTTGAATGATTCTCAATTGATAAACGCAAAATTCACTTCGATTTGCCAACGCTTTACATTGGTCACTGTCCTGTGTGATTGACATAAGGAAAGAGGAGGCAGCAGGAGTAGTTAGGTGATGCGGATGTGGGCATGCCTACGGGAGCGCCAGAAAGGATGACTATAACCCTATTGGGATGGGTATCTTCTTTTACAAATTTTTTAGCTTTCTGTATGTCATGTTACAGATGTGTTCTCTGGTCCTATGCCTTTTTTGAAATATATATATATATATATATATATATATATATATATTCTTTTTTAGGAATACACCAAAATTATTAGGATGGCAGCCTGACTTGATTTTAGAAAGTGGCAAAATTAGACCATAAACCCTGAGCCTGGGACTATCTGTTGACTGGGAACAATTTTACCTATATGTGGATTTGCTGACTCATGGATTACAAAGGCCAATGAAAATCCAACCTACAAAGGAAGATGTTATAACTAAATGGAATGCTTCTTTTAATGTCAGAATTGAGAAATTTACAGGTCGAAAAATGATGATTATATAGATTTACCCCAACAAGAACACCAATCTCGATTCCAAAAGTTAATGTCACGATAAATGTTATTGCCCATAGGAAGAAATCCTTCTTATCAATACCCCACAAGAAGATAGCTTCTTCATAATCTACCTGAATATCAGAAAACCAATATCCATGAGAAATCAAAATTTGAAAATTTTTGAATCCTAAGATGTCATTTAAAAGCAATGAGAATGTGTACTACAAAAAGAAAAACTGAGAGATGATTCAACTTAAACAAGAATCTACAAAACACTTTTTTCATGAATACTAAGGAGAACTGCGCATCTTTACATTAAAGAATCTGCAAAACATGGAACAGTTATAACTTTATTTCTTTGGAAAAGGCACTATAGTGCTAGCAGGGCACCATGACTATACGTTTCATAACACGCGACAATACAGACAATAAAAACTTGCTGGCTGACTATTAAGCATGATATCATGTCTGCCATCTCTGCTGTTTAGAGAAGAAATTCATGGGTTTAGCCTGTCTTAATCCAGCCTATATCAGCCACCTTTCCAAAAAAAAAAAGAGGATGCCAAGGAACCTATACCAATCAGTCTAGTACACAGCTTTGCAAAGACGATCACAAACAATCCTAGAAAATCTTTTGGTGGGTCGGCTGCACCAAATGGTGACTCCTAATCAGAGTGCCTGAATTAAAGGACGTTTGTACAAGACAACTTCATGTTTGATGCAGCAGCCCGCGAGGCATCTTCATCAACGAAAACTGTTCAGGATCCTTCTAAAATTCGACATCTCAAAGGCATTTGATTCGATCGCATGGCCTTTTCTTCTTAAAGTCTTACAAAAGTTGGGTTTTGGTCGCAGTTGGTGGGATATTGTCAGTGGTCTATTGTGCTCTTCCTCAACCAAGGTGCTTGCCAATGCAATTCCCAATGAGAGGATCACTCATCGGAGCGGCAGGGAAACCCGTTATCGCTTATGTTCATACTCAGTCATGGATCTGTTAAGTCACATGATTTCTAAGCCGATGAGGAGGAACTACTACAGCCTTTCTCTCAGCATGCACTGCAGCACCGTATTTACCTTTATGAGGGTGATTTGGTCTTTGTTTCTTTCTCTCTCTAATACAAAGATGCGCACTCTCCTGCGTATTCGAGAAAAAAAATGTGGTCTTATTTCTCCGGCATGAGGCTCTTGATATCACCGTCACAACGGACATCTTGCAGCCTTTTGGTGAAGCATCAAGACTCAAGACTAACCTTCAAAAAGTAGTGTGCTGCCAATGAGATGTGGGGAGCCTGAACCGAATATTGTGCAACTCTTACCTTGTGACCTCTTCGATTTTCCTTTTAAGTACTTGGGATTACCCATCTCTCTCCGGAAGCTAACAGGGAGCAAATGCAGCTCATATTTGATTGCATTGGTCACCAACATCCTGGATGGAAAGTGGACCTATGACAAGGGCTGGGAGAAGAATACAGGTCCAGTGTGTTCTCATAATGATAATGGCTTTTGATTTACT
Organism: Oropetium thomaeum; assembly: GCA_001182835.1. Taxonomy (NCBI): domain Eukaryota; kingdom Viridiplantae; phylum Streptophyta; class Magnoliopsida; order Poales; family Poaceae; genus Oropetium; species Oropetium thomaeum. The sequence goes on along the minus strand of LFJQ01000067.1, from coordinate 525,517 downwards.
GCAACGGGCCAACAAGGAAGTGAATAAAATACGGAGGCGGTTCGTTTCGAGGGGCCGCATGGAAGCAAAGGACAAACATTGTCCCGTTTCCCAGGACACGGTATGTCGCACTCTTGAACTCAGTGGACATGGAATCTCTAATCTCAAAAATCTAAACTGGGCCCTATGGGTGAGATGGCTTTGACTGAGGAAAACAGAACCACACCAGCCTTGGTCTTCCCTCCCAATTCAGGTATCTGACCATGTTTGAGCATTCTTTGCTATGGTGATTCAATGGGAGGTTGGCAATGGAACCACCACCCAATTCAGGACTCACAAATGGTTGGATGGGCAATCTATTGCTAGTCTCGCTCCACGGCTGTGTTGTGATTCCTAAAAGAAGGGTTAAGCGTCATACAGTGGACGAGGCCCTTACTAACCGTGCATGGGTCGATGATATTCAGGGTGCTCTGACAGCTGGTGTCATCATAGAATATTTCCACCTGTCGGACGTGCTTTGTGAGATCGAGTTGCAACCTGAAGTGGAGGACAATCATATTTGGCAGTTTTCAAGCAATGAAAAGCATTCTGCCAAATCTGCTTATGAGAGTATTCTTGGGGGCCATTCAATTTGAGCCATGGAAGAGAATTCATAAGTCCTGGGCGTCAGCTAAATGTACCTTCTTCCCATGGCTTGTCGCACAAAAACGCTGTTGGACTGCAGATCGTCTTGCTTGGCATTGGCTGCCCCATCCCGAGCAATGCCCACTACGCGATCCAGAGGATGAAATAATCGACCACCTACTGGTTACGTGTATGTTCGCAAGACAATTTTGGTACTCCATTCTCCAGCAATTTGGTCCACATTTACTTGTTCCATAGCCTTAAGATCTCTCCTTTCATGGCTGGTGCGAGAGCTAGCTTAACAATCAGTGAAACGACCAAAACTGGATTAACTCTTGTATAAGTTTGGGGGTCTGGACAATTTGGAACCATCACAGCAATTTTGTCTTTGATGGAGCGGTTCCCAGCATCGCCGCAACCCTAATTGTAGCAGGGAAGAAGCTTCGGTTGTGGGAGATGGAAGGGGCCCAAGGGTTTTCTTTCTTGGCGGCCCCCCCACCCTGGAGGTTAGGTTTGTTCTTTGGGTTTTTTCTTTGTTGTAACAGGCGCGAATGTAACACAAAATCTTAGCAGTGTGTGCGTGTTGTACAAGGGTTCTTATCCCTTTCTTCTTCTTAATGGAATGAAGAACAGCTCTCCTACATTTTCGAGAAAGAAAAATACAGGCAATAAGATGCCCTTACTAGGCATGTGACAATATGGATAATCAGATGTCCTTACCAGGCTGGTGACAGCAGAAATTACAATTGCAGCCAATGCACACTGTCAGGAAAATTGAGATGTCATCAGCATATGTGTACACTTGACTATATAAATTTGTATATAATACTAAGTCCTAAATATGCAAGTCTAATATGCGCTCAAAATTACATTTTGTTTTTTGGGTCCCGCAGGGTATTGTGGTAACACAATGTTTAATTCAGATGGCAAGAAGTCATGTATTCTTGAGGTGGACCTTACTGGTATGAAACTTTGTATCAGATCATTTCCATTATTAGGTGGATTTATTTCATTGCAGACATCTAAAATTCAATGATGATAAATCTCCCTAGAGATGATACATTATTACTGGAGTACAAGGTATGATAATTCAGCTATACAAAAAAGAGAGAAATGCTTCTTCTGAAATAAAGAATTTCAAAATAGCAATTCTGAAGACCACAATAAAATCTTTAGGGCATTCATAAAGATCTTTAATCCTAGGAAGCATCTCATGTTACTGCTCAGCTACAGTTCAACACGTCCAGTAACCTGCCCCCAAGAGAATTGGACAGTTGCCGCACCAGCAACCTGCCCGACGGACCGAGCCTACGGCTCAAAAAAGCGTCGTCGACCTCCAGAAGCCTTTCCCCATCCATTCCCAATCTGCATCCACCCTGTAGCCGCAAACGCCGTTCTAGTCCCTGCTTCCCTCCCTTTGCCCTACATCACCGTTTCGAGAGCTGATTCACCCGGCCACCTGTTCCCACTGTCGATCTGTGTCATTGCCCAGCTGCTCCATCTCCGTCTTTCCGCCCCGTCGCCCCTCCACCTCTGTCTACGTTGCCGCCTCGCAGGCATCATGCCTTCTCGGTGGCGAGTACAGGTGTGGGATCCATTACGTGACGGAGGGCATATAAAGGAGATGGATCTCGCTACTTTTGGGAACCTCTGCGCTGGCATTGTCCTCAGCGTGCCCCAGCTCCCGCTGGCACAACTCAGCCTATGTGGAGCACCTCACAACATCGCCGCCAGGTCAGGTCGAACAATTGTTACTTGATCTCACAACCCCTCCATATGCTATTCAAAATCAGTAAAGTATATCTTATTTCTCTAATATAAAGAAGTTCTGCAAACTGCGATAGACTTGCATGCTCTTTGTTAGTAAGATAGTTCGTAATTGAAGGTTTTGGACAGATGTATAAGCTGCAGGGACATAGCATGGCCTAAAAAGGGCCTTAGGCCAAAATGCAGCACATGTTATTCTATTGGGCACGAGTGATTCTATTTTTTTGTCTGAAAAAACAATTGGTGCCCTGGTAAATGATCCATTTGATTTTTATTGAGCGATAGTTCGTCAACTAACATATGGTCATCTACTGTTTATTCATCTATTGTTTATTCCTGCAATCCTGCAATTTAATTAAACACCAATATCAGATTGTCTTAAATAAGTGGAATGGGGGTGACCAGCGGCTCATCCTCAACAAAGGAGAAGAGAAAGGAGTCAAGTCCCTAATTATCCTAGGAGCATGGATTCTTTGTAAGCACCGTAATCCTTGTCTTTTCGAAGGAGCTGCTCCAGACATTGCTGAAGCAGTCCAATGCCTTAAAGCTGAACATCATCTATGGTGTCTTGTGGCTGCTATGAAGCTTCAAGAGCTTGGTTTGCGTTAGTAGCTTGTGGTTAGGTCTAGTGGGTGTAGTTTTTTCCATTTCTCACTCCAAATGTTCCAAATATCGTCCTAATTTTTTTTTGTCCGAGTTGGAGGGGTAATGCTGTAATGGACCGTTTCGTTTTCTCTTAATACAAAGATGTGCAGCTCTTCTACGTATTCATGAAAAAAAGATTGCCTCATAACCAACAACCTTATTATTTGTTTTGCAGTCAGGATGTTGGTTCACTACACTGCATTTTAGAATACCTATTGTAAACTACTTTATAGTTGGACATGTGACAGAAACTATAGTTTCTTTGTAGGTGTTTCGTGCTGGATCTTTATGATGTAATAAACACTGATGTATTGCATTGACATACATTGAAGGGCCTGGGCATAGCCAAAAGGACTCATCGTGTATTGACCTTGAAGCTGCTGGGGCGCCAGGGACCCGACGCCCTCTGAATGTAGTGCATGCAAGGCAGTTCTTCAAGATCAGCCATATCCAGGTCAACTAATGACTCATAAATTATGTTGGTACATACTTCCTTTTATTTTCTTAGACTATTTTAGATCCTTTTGTACCAAACTTTAATTCATTAATTGGTGTTCTACAACCATCTCCACTGACAGTGATCAGGGAGAGGCAACAAGGTCTTTTTCAACATATGAAGGAGAATATGCTATAGTTCCATATGCCACACCACGAGCAGATGAAACAACATCGTATAACGCTCCCTAATGGAGTGGCAATTTCGGATTGCTTTGATTAGTATCTCAGGTATTTCCCATATGCACTTTGTTTATTTGAGCAGAGTACAGTTGTACACTAAATAGAATGTTCTTCTGTTTATTTTTTCTATTAGTCAAGGAGCGTAATGTTCGGTCGGGTGGTACGGATCTTAGAAGGCTATAGAAGAATCAAAATCAGTAAGTGCTATTATGCACCCCCCCCCCCCCCCCCCAATGCTCTTCGACCAAATGAAGGTGTCTATCAAGCTCACACTTTATTTCAATTTGGATAAGATTTATCCTGCATACATTCAGCATATGGAAGTCACTAAAGAACAGCCCAGTCCATGTACATCCCGCTTGCGCAGGGTCTTGTCACTTTGGGTCTGCCTTTCCCTGCATTTCTGCAAGAGGCTGTTTGCAGGACTTGAACCCATGACCTCATGGTCACAAGGCAACAGCTTTACCGCTGCGCCAGGGCTCCCCTTCTAACATTACTGCCAGATTGCCAGAAGTTGGCAAGCGTATTTTTCTGGCTGTCATCTCTATTTTTCATCACATGATTTTGGATCTATTCCATTTCAGGTGGATTTAGTTATTGAAAAAGGTGGTGAGACTATCCGTGCAGGCAAAATATGTAGCTCAAATTTGTGTCGTGACTCATGCAGCTCAATACAGTAAGGTATTATGCACATTATGGTGACCAACTGCTTCCCTTTGTTTGTATATGTACTTACTGAAATTACCTTTCTTTTGAGATGATTTTTGTTTTTATCGCTTTGTTGCTATCGTGGTTTGCCCTTGCATCATGATCCTAGCATATACATTTACCTTCAAATAGAATGAATGAATAAATAAATGAATCTACCTTAACACTGTCCCGTTCCTGGTCTCTTCTTACTATTTAATGCTACATCTTTGATTATTTGACTTTTTGCACAATTACATTAGTTACTATCTTTAGCCTCAACAATAGATTAGTTATTTCTTAACATAGCTCTGTATTTACTTAAGATATCAAATGAATTATGATTCAGAAACCAAATAATACTTTCGAGGACCAAAACAATTATATGTTGGTGTAGCTTTTTAACAATCATTGCACAGGTATGTTAGCATCAGTGGCAACAACATCCTTTCAATCTGAACTATAAATGCAGGTAGTGGAATGAATTTTGAAGAATGATTTTTTGGTTCACCAATTAATATTGAATTATCCTTCAAGCAGGGTTATTTTTTGGTAACCATGACTTCATTTGAGTCGATTCTGTGAATTTCAATTATAGGAATAGGCTACGATTGTGTGTTTTGGATCATTGCAAACCTTTCAAGAAATTAGATAAGATTGTGCTGTTCCCTTTTACAGATGTCGTGGTTCGAGTCACATATAGGCTACATTGATTTTTAGGGAAATAGGTCCAAGGTATGTGCATGCAAACTGATTTTGTGCCATCAGATTCAGATCTGCTATGCAGTTTTTCAGAGTCAACTAAGAGTGCAATCTACATTTTCGCGTGGGTCTACCTTTACATGCCTTGCACTTAATTCCATTGAGAAAACATTCCTTTTAGCAAGCATAGATTTTTGGTGTGACTATAAATGTACTAGATGCTCATCTGGTTCTTCCTATGGAAAATAATGTTCATTTTCTGTCCATGTACCTCTATCCCACATCTGCAGTCTTACCCCACTTCTCCCAAATGGAAATAGGTGCATTTGTATACATTGACCAATGACCATATAGAATTCAGTTCACTCTATTGCCTACAATTTTTCATTTTTTTTTTGTATGCTACGGATATGAGGTGCTCTACATTTAGAAACAATGTACTGCATTGTAGGAGCTAATACTTTCAAAAGCCATAGATGATTGATGCATCAATCACAGAGTTTCCTTCTTTTTTTAATGCAAGAAACAAACATCAGCTCATGCATTTATGTAGGGATGCAAGTTTTCCATTTTGTGGGTCAATGGGTCGACCCAAAACTCTATAAACTGAATCAGATTTTTTTGCTCACTAAACACTCAAATGAACTGCGTGTTTGACCCACATTACCTAACAGGTACCCACTTGATCTCTACATTTATGTTCTTTAATCTTCTAAATGATTTTAATGTAGAAGCAGTTTGTGATGCCAGGATGAAGGAGAGCTAATGGTTTCAATTTTGTACGAAGAAATTGTTACCATCGTCCTTTTATATGGACTGACTACCAGGTGGTCAAGAGAATGCTCCAATGCAAGATTTTGAGACAATGCCTACAGAATTACTGTGTCATATTCTTTCTAAAATATAAATTATGTACAAGAAGTTCCATCTATTTTCAACTATGTTAGCCATGAAGATTCAAAATGTCATGCTACTTGCGGAACTAAATAAAATTGAGGTTGAATATGTAGCAATAGAATCTGAAACAATCATTTCTTTTCTTGAAAAAATCATGCATGTAATTGTACTTTAGTTGATTCTATCTATACAATACAAGATTGCACAATTATGCACCAGTGCTTTATACGAGACTAGAGCATGTTTAGGATTTCCAACTATTCTGTGGATTTTTTTATCGCCAGGCTAATATAAGTTGCTTAATTAATTCCTAGCCCGTGCAAGCGTGCGGCGGTTCATGCTAGTAGAATCGGAATTTCACATGGTAGTCTTACCTGAGGTATATCAGTAAATAACGGTGTCATAAACAAGAGGGCACTCGCAATGATTATGCCCATTACAATTCCAGATAACCCAGTTTTTGCTCCACTCTCATGATTAACAGCTGTTCTAGAAAAGGAACCTGCATCCACAGCCAGCAACAAAATTAGCAAAGTTCGATCAGCTGCCGAAGCAGAACATTTCTATAAAGACAAAGCAGAGTTATGTCTCAGGAAAATCCCTTCTATGCCATTGGCTAAACTGCTTATTCCATCTATGCGATTGGTAAAACACATACCCCTTATATGACGTACGGGAGAGACTTTTACCTGTAGCTGGGTATGCAGAGAAGAATGAACCACATATATTTGCTATGCCAAGGCCAAATAACTGTGCCAAACAAAACATGAACACATTCAAAATACGAGATAGAAATATAGAAAAGTTTTGTTATTACATATAAATGCATATGCAGTTCTGCAGATGCCTATGAATCCATTTGAATACATATAAATGCATATGCAGTCCCTTGAATCCAGATGTCTATGAACCAGAAATTAGTACTAGCACTGTATTTTCGAAGATTACTAATCAGGTCAGATGTAGTGATCACACTCTAAATGGAAAGTTTAATGACAAATTATTGGCTGTAAATGGAAATTCTCACTATGTGATCAAACATACTGTTATGAGAATGATTCTAGGGCAGGGATTAGGGAACAGCGAGGAGTTTGAGAGGAAGGAGAATGGGGAGGCAGCCATAGTGCTGGCCATCCTATGTAAAGGAGGAGGGCCCCGGCAGAATAGCAGTGGCGGTTTGGCAGCTTGGAGGCTAGAGAGGGAAAAAGAGAGAGAGGCGAAGTAAGAAACTCCTAACAAATGGGGTTCTAGGAGGATAAGTCGTATGTCTTGCATATTTTGGAGTTAGGCAGTTGTTTGGTTTAACCATTGTGATACATGGAAGTTGCTTCAGTCCGTTAGTTATTATCCCTCATGCACGCTGCCTTGAAGTTCTTTTTCTCAGTTTTACAATACAAGAAAATTGACAATGTGGCAATAATTTAACAGGTTGTACTGAAATAAAAAAATAGGTTGGTCAAACACTTATTACTTACCTCTTTATTGGAATCTAATTCATACCCATTCTTTGCAGCCAAAGCTTTAGCAATCCCCACAGATTCCTGAAATCGTGTGTTTAAAATATTAAATGGTCACTAAGGAAAGTTACACGTAGCAAACAAAAGCTATGACAAACAAGTTGGGGTATGCTAGAGGTGAAACCTAAGAACCAACACAGACAAAAAGGATAAAAGAAAAGGGAAGGGAAAACAGGGAGAAGAAACAGCAATAAACAACTAAAGATCAAAACGGTGAGGGTGAATTAGCAGACACAAACAATAGATAAAAAGAAAGACAGAAAATGAAAAAAGAAACATAAGGGAGAGGAAAAGAGTCAAATAAAAATGAATAAAGGTAAACAAAGGTGAGATCAATAATCAAGGTTCTAGCATGTGTATTACTAGTTTCCACATTTTCCTATTTATGGCTAAATCCAATACACCTCAAACATTAAGAAAAGTTACAGATGGCAAACAATATATTTCTTACCAAGATGGCAACACCAGTGATGAGTACTGCAGTTGGCATAAGCGATGTAAGATGCTCAAATCCTCGAGGAATGGAGAACTTGGGAAGACCTTGTGGTATTTCACCAACCTAAGATGGATGGTAATAAAAGGAGTATATCTAAGAAACTACAGATAAACTTCTTAAGTATCAGAAAAATACACACGGATAATTGATTTCAAGAATAATACTAACTTCTGCAGCATTAAACAAAATGGTTTATTCTTGTTGTAACCTTCAGAGCCAGTAATAACAATACACTTACACATCTCTTTTTGAGTAATAACAACTTTCTTTTTTAGGCAAGTAGAATAGAAGTGTACAAAAATCAAGTAGATGACAAAGTAAATATCTTAATGTTAGAATCATCTATTTGCAGCATTATATCAAGAAATTTTTCAGTTGTCCCAATTACTAAAACACTCCCATCATCTGATTTTCCCATGAAAATCATGGTGTACATGACATGTTTAGGAAACACAAGCCGACAAATGTCTTGCCAAAGTGATCCACACCGCAGTTTACAAAATAATGGCAAGCACTAAATCAAGGGTCACTGAATGGAAGTTTAATAATACATGCTACTGGCATAAGTCCAGAATAATGCTGGATCTTGTTATCAGATTAAGAGCAGATACAGTTCTTTTGGTAATGAAAATACAAATAAATAATGACAATCTTACCACTGATATGCCAGCTGGACGGAAAATTTTTACAAAAATGGTTCCAAGCACCACTGCTGTAAGGGGTCCAGAAGCTCTTAAGAAACGTAATCTTTTACTGGATTTGCCCTGAAAGGTTTTATAAGTCAGAAATATGAAATGTTTACTCAATAAGAAATTTAACCAAAGAATAAGGGGGCAATTGCATTTCTAACACATATTTGGAGTCCAATGGTGTAGACCCTGATTTTAAAATTTTGTGTTTTTACCACAATTGTTTCCACCTAAACCACACTTGTAACACCATTTCCCTCCAGATCCATTGTAAAAACGCAAAATTTAAAAATCAGGGTCTACATCACCACTGGCCTCCAAATCTGTGGTCAAATATAATTCTCCCAAAGCATATCAGTGACAATTGGGCAAAAAAAGTATAAAACTTACTAGGTGTTTCATAGTTAAAAGAATAGCAAGAAATGTTGATCCCATGACAAATGGAGGCCACGAGAACTGCAAAAAGGAAATATCTTTGTTGATTCCAAGGAAGATTATCATGACCCAAAGTAAACAGATGTATATTGACATATCATGTCAGCCACCATTCGCTCACTGCGGATTGAAAGCCAAGATGGGTGAATAAGTAAAACCAGAATTGTCAGGAGAAAACACATTTTCTTAGAAGATGTTGAGCTCTTTAATCCTCCTGACCACAAAGTAGACAATGGTCAGACAATGGTTCAGGTGAGGGAGCCCTCTTTTTACAAGTCTATCAGCAGTCCAACATCTCTTACGGATGGCCAGCCATATTAACATTTTGCACTTAGCTGGTACCCACGATCTCCAACCCTCTTCCAAGGCTAAAACATGATCAACCCCTCAAAAAAGAAGGATCATTTATGTCAGGTTTCTTTCTTATTGGGATAGGTGAACTCTTTAGGATCCATAACTCCAAGGAACCGTACATGAGAATTTTTCATAAACCGGCTTGAGCAAGAATGAAAAAAAATAAGACCGCGGATGATCCACAATAAAATAGGTTATAATGACTCGATGAATCAATGTGAGAAAAGCTTTATCAGATTATCTTTTCCAAAATTCCAGTTCAATATTTAAAAAATGGAGGTAGTATAATATCTTTCTTAAAGCCCTTCAAACCAAAGTTTATTAAAAAGAGAAAACAGGGAGGGAATGGCAAGAAAGCCAAAAGTAGAATGATGGGGATGCCCACCTGATCGATTCCTGCAATTATGCTCTCGATAAGTGGTACAATTTTGCTACTTCTTGTAACACTGTAACCTAAGAAGTATTTGATCTGGGACAATCCAATTACAATGGCTGAAGCTGTAGTGAATCCAGATATTACAGAATGGCTAATGAAACGAATAAGCCAACCAAGCCTGTACAGAAAAAAAATGTGAAATGGTTATGATCCTCAGTAAGAACAAGCATGCGAAGATAACACATTTTTGTTCTGCTCCCCTCAAATTAAGAAGACAATTAAATTCCACGATTGGAGGAAATCACTATACAATGAGAATAATTTAATATATACATGTAAAACTTTACAATTAAGCTGGTACAATACCGAAAAGGCAGCATTCTAGGTCCCTCTACATACAAAAGAGGGACTTACATACTTTTTTTTTCTCAAAAACGCAAGCGAGTTATGCTTCATTATATTAACAAAAGAAGGGGATAAGAACACAATATAAGACAGGCCACACACCCTCATAACTTTTGTTTGTATTAATACTTAGATAATTAAACATTTGAGAAACGATCTGAACACACTGACTACCCTAGTCTCCATGGAGGTACTAGTGAGTGTGTGTTGCTATCAGGTCTTACCCGCAGTGTGTGTGCTTTTGTAGAACTCTTTCTTTCGTAAAACAGCCCCTCATGGACCGGACGGGATGAGTTGGTAGTGTTTGGATGGGGCCTTTTCTTCTCTCTGAATATAAGGATGTGCAGCTCTACTGTGTATTCGAGAAGAAAAAAAGAACCAATATAACCATCTCTTATATTGGGATTTCCAAATATAACACTAAGAAATGACCTGTACACATAGTAACTATCCTAGTCTCCAGGGAGGTGAGCAGTCAAGAGGGGGAAATCCCTGAAGCTAGAGTCAAGGCTCTCATCAGGCTAGGTGTATACCGTCAAAAGCACACTGATTGTGATGGTTCCATAATGTCCAAGCACCAAGGATTATAAGGAATTGATACCATTGCGCATCAGACCATAGATTGTGTCAATTACTTTCTCCCACCAATCATAAAAAAGGCTTTCAGTATGCTTTATTCAGAAAGTGTGAATGTTGACCGGCCAAAACAAATGGACCAGAATTTTTTTGCAAATATGCATGACACCAGATGATGATCAATATTCTCATTCTCCTGATTGTTAGAATATATATTACTGTTGCACCTTGTCACACCATCGTGTTGAGATCGCAGTCTTGATCCTACTTTGATCTATAAATGGTTGAGGGATGTCCACCGTGGCTACATATTTGTAACCCTGCCACCTATCAATGCAATCCTTTCCAATACTGATCATATAAAGCGGACACAACTCTGGGCTAGGCACTCCATGACGCTCAAGGAGATGAAGGACCTATGTATCCTTACAATAAAATTTGAACTCCTTTGTGCCCTCCCACCAAGGAACCAAAAATGAAATTTCACAGGAAACCAAAAATGACAATGATATTGCCCCAATATCCATAAGGAATGACCATGGCAAGAATGCAGATGGCAAATTATGTGCAAGGAAGAGGTGACTAAACCTGAACTAACAAACATAATACGTAAAAAATTCAGAGGGTGTCCCTCTCAACAAGGCACGATAGCCCAGACAACTAAAATGGGAAAACTACAAGCTATTGAGCTATGGGAAAGACCCCAGACCCCTGGATCAACAATTCAACATTCAAGCATGGAAGGCAGGAATGTAACACTGACCTTGTGCTATGATCTTCATCTATGATTTTCCTTTTAAGTTTAACAACAAAGATAAATTTCATTTCACTGATAGGTGTTTGCTGACAGCAGATAATTTCCATGGGCACATAACTACAAACAGCTATCCATGTAAGAATGTGATCTGGTTGTATTTGGCAATACACTCATTACAAAAATGCTTATTGCAGCTTGTCTTCATTTGCAGAGGCACAATATGGCTATGCCAATACTCATTAGACAAACACAAAGAAGAGATAGCCTTGAGGTGGGGCAACTGCAAATTTAGTGGTAGACCCTCATGTTATCTTCACAAATGATTATGTTGCATGGTAGATTTGGTCTTGACGATGCACAGGGACAGGTTCTGGGCTCCTTTATCTCTGCAAATCAAAGTGCTTTTATTCATGGGAGGAGCATTGACGATAATTTTATTGTGGTTCAACAAACAATCAAACTACTGCAAAAGAAGAACATATCAAGCTTGTGGGGTTTTGACATGGTATCGTGGGCTTTTCTTCTAGAAGTGCTTTCTCACCTGGGTTTAGTCCTCAGTGGTGTAATCTAATGTCTAGTCTTCCCTCAACAGCGTTTACTTGTGTGTTGGCTAATGGAGTTCCGGAAGAGTGAATCCGACATCACAGAGGGATTCGACAAGGTAACCCTTTCTCACCTATGCCCTTCATTATTGTTATGGACGTGCTAAATAGACTCATTGCTAAAGCAGGGGAGGTTGGCTCTGCAGCCCATCTCTAATCGAGTGGTCGGACAAAGGATTTCTTTATAGGCAGATGACGTGGCTCTTTTTATCATATAACAACATATCAAGAACTTTCCACTACCAAAGATGCCTAAATGGGCAATCAAAACTATTAAAAAAAAGAAATTTCATCTTATCAGCTATCCCCATGTACTTGTTAATTGCAATCAATGTGTCTAAATGGGTAATCAAAGCTATTAACAAAATAAGGAGAGGCTTTATGTGGAAAGGTCGAGAACAAGTTAATGCAGGTAGCTCCTTGGTGGCCTGGGCAAATGTTACAGCGACCAACTGACTTGGGTGGACTTGGCATCGCTAATCTGGAGTTATGGGATGGGCACTTCAGCTGCATTGGCTTCAGTTTGACAAGACACAAACTGACCGCCCATGGAAAAGGATTGCATTTACCAACAAATCATAATGTGCAGGGTATGTTTGCTATATCAGTGATCATACATGCTGGCAATGGAACTAACAATTTATTTTGGAAGGACCGTTGGCTCCATGGTTGTGCATTAGCGGACCTTGCGCCGTCAGCACCAGCTGAGCTGGGTGCCTGTTAGAATAGCATAGAGCCAAACAGTAGTAGAAGCTTTGGATTGGATAACCAAAGTTGGACACAAGATATACAAGGTGCCCTCTCAGCCGAGGCTTCTTATGAATTGTTTCAGCTCTGGAATACCTTTGAAGAAGTACTACTCAATGAGGAAGAAGATCACATGTATGGGTTCCTGAAACATCGGGTTCATTCTCAAGCAAATCTACCTGTCGGCTTTTCTTCAGGGTTCAATTTTCTTTGAACCTTGGAAATAGTTTGATCATCTTGTGAGCTTGGACTCTATGGAAGCATCAAAACAGTTATGTCTTTGAGGGGGCTTCACCAAGCATTCAGGAAGCCAAGCGACTGTTCTCGGACGAGGCTCACCTTCAGAGTCTTGCAAGGGCAAAAAACCTCACAGAGCTCCTTCAGGTCGTTATTTTAGCTTTTGTTTTTCTAGTAATCTGTTTTTTTCTTTCGTTCAGAGTTTCCCTCATCCCCGTGAGGTGGAATTGGCTGTATGGGGTCCCTTCTCTCTTTAATATAATGATGCAGCTCTCTTGCCTTTTCGAGGAAAAAAATAAGATATGTTTTTCTTCCTCTCAAAACAACATTTTGGGAAAAAGAAAACATTTGAAAGACAAACTATCATCAAGATATGTAGCTAGGTTAAAGGTTAAGTTATATTAGATGATTGCTTTCCAGTTTCCAGTATTTCTGGGTTCTTAATCACAGCAATAGGGTGGATAAGTATACATGTTTCAAGCCTTCTTATCTTTAAGGTCAAAATATTTCACATATCAAGTGCACCAACAAGATACAGAAACTCAAAACTTTTCTGAGAAAGCAGAATTACCTTAGCAATGCCATCAAGCACTCCAATATCCCAACCATGAGTGCCAGTAATATAGCTAATTCTGTATACAGCTCACTAGATGAATTAACTATACCCCCAAGAACATTGGATACGAGCAGAGAAACAAGAGCCACCGGACCTACTGCTAATTGCCGCGACGAGCCAAATATTGCATATACAAATAACGGGACAAAGCCAGTGTCTGTTGAAAGCATAAAAGTGAAAAGAGATGGTTTGCATTACCAACTGTGATCGATTGAGAACATATACAAAAAATATGTACAGGAGCTTTAAAGATGGGAAACACTTACAGAGCCCATAAATTGGGTGCAGCCCAGCAAGCTTTGCGTATGACATTGCCTAGAGTACAGTAGAGGGAAAATAGTTCAGATTCATAATGTACTTTGTGTCAATGTCATCTACACTGTATACTGGAACCAACTGTTTACTAAGAATTATAATTATTTGAGTACCACTTGACAAAAAGTAAAGGTCGCCCCTAAGAAAAATAGTAATTACCATGCATCCACACCCTTAGAAAAATTATTAGTCTCAACATCTTAATTAGGGCACACCGACACACTTTGATATCATAAATGACGATACTCCAAACTAGAATAGCATTTTCGGCTATTTGTTGCATTTTTTGCAGAAAATGACACTTACACAGACCATGACAAAACCAGAGCAACCAAATAATTACTGAGCTTAAGAATTGCACAAACAAAAAGGTTGATTAATACCCCACAGCTTTGTCACTAAATCTTCCTTAGATTTGTCCATAAGAATACTTTAGAATGATATAATAGTTTTAAAAATGGTATAACAGGAAAGAAGACGCAACAGACTAGCTAGATGTGTGTTCTAATATGGAAATTTCTTAAAAGATTGCATCTGTACTATTTAGCAATCACTGGCAAAGATAAAAAATTAGGAGGAACCCGTTTGCCCAGGGAACTCAATCCTAAGAAGCAAAAAAAAAAAATCCAGGGTGAGGTAAACAGGCACCTGGGGCACGAGCATGACGCCAACGGTGATGCCTGCGGCGAGGTCGGCCTGGAGGTCCTCCTTCCATCTGTATCTCCGCAACCATGCCACACACGGCACAGACACCTCCACCCATTGCAGCGGCCCCATGCCTCGAGCCTTTGCCAACGCAGCCGACCACCACGATGGTGAGGAGGTCGACCCCCGCAACGCCGTCTCTGGTGGGTGACGCAAGGGTATCACCCTCACCGACTTCCCTCCGCCGGAAATGGCGGAGGCCAACTGACCAGAGCTCCTTGACGCATATGAAGCCCTCTCCATTTGATTCGACGGTTCCAACCTTTAACGCCCCAAAATATAAAAATGTACTTGGAGGCGCTACCACACTACACTGCAACAATGATCAAACAATGATACGAATATAAGAGGATGAATTATAGAAAGAGTATATGGAAGCAACAATTGTTTGATAGATAAGCAAACATGAAGTGACGTGTGCTTCTTCCCATCCCCTCATGGCAAGCATTGAGTATCTAGAGAGAGTAATGCAAGGGTGACATGAGACATCTCAGCTAGCAAAATTTGTTTTGACAAGCTATTTAAACCAGATGTTGAAATAAGCATCAGTTTTCTGCGGCTCTTTGGAGAAGCATCAGGTCTCAAAACTAACGTCCAAAAAAAGCAGTGTTGTCCCGATTGCATATTCAGCTCATGACATCGAGATTGTGCAACAGTGTATGCCATGCC
This sequence comes from Oropetium thomaeum, assembly GCA_001182835.1. Classification (NCBI taxonomy): domain Eukaryota; kingdom Viridiplantae; phylum Streptophyta; class Magnoliopsida; order Poales; family Poaceae; genus Oropetium; species Oropetium thomaeum. Next base: position 510,042 of record LFJQ01000067.1, on the reverse strand, counting down.
GTGTGGAGGAGTTCCCCGTTAAATATTTAGGTCTACCTCTGTCTTTAAAAAAGCTCACCAAGGCTCAGCTACAACCCTTTATAGATCGCCTAGCTGACCTTCTCCCAGGATGGAAATCTGATTTGATGACAAGACGGGACGTGTGGTTCACTGCAACAATTATATATCATGCTATGGCTCTCGACCCTGAGCAGTGAAGGTTATTGAAAAAATTAGGCGTAGCTACCTATGGAGAGGAAGGAAAGAAACTAATGGGGGTCACTGCTCGATTGCATGGCCTAAAGTGACTCAGCCTAAGGAGCTTGGTGACCTAGGCATTTCTGATCTTGTTCGTCTCAACTATGCTCTTAGGGTACGATGGTTATGGCTCCAGAAAACAGAACTGAACAAACCATGGGCTTCTTTTCCTCTCCAGGTTAATGGATGTGTCAGTTCCCTCTTTTCTATGGCTGTTGTCACTGAACTTGGGGATGGGACCAACACCTTATTCTGGAACAACAGATGGCTGTTTGGACAACGCATTGAGGATTTGGCTCCAACCAGTTTTTCCTTGATTCCAAAAAGAATTGTTAATAGAAGGACCGTGGCAGAGGCCTTGACAGATTTCAGATGGATTTCGGACATTCATGGGGTGGCAACTTTGGCTGTCATTGCAGCTTTTCTCAACCCATGGGATATCATTTTTGAAATGTCTCTGCAGCCTTGTGTGCCAGATAAACAAATCTGGAAGCTCTCAAGTTCAGGACATATTCAGCAAAAACATCCTATGAAGCTCTATTTGAAGGTGCTGTCCACTTTGGTCCAGCAGAGCACATTTGGCAGTCTTGGGCACCTGCCAAATGTCGTTTCTTCCACTGGTTGGTTGCTCATAATTGCTGCTGGACATCTGATTAGCTAGCTCGACATAATCTTCCTCACCCGGACCGCTGCCCCCTTTGTAATCAAGAAGATGAGACAATTAATCACCTGCTGGTTCCCTGTGTGTTTGCTCGCCAAGTCTGGACTGATCTCTTACAGCAGGCTGGACTCGCTGCCATCTCTCCTCAACCTTGGGAGATATCCTTTGATGATTGGCGGAGCAAAGCCTGAGCTTAGTAGGAAGCATACTTAAAAAAGGTTTGAGCTCTCTCATAATGTTAGGTGCTTGGACGATCTGGCGTCATCAGAATGATTGTGTCTTCAATGGTGCTTCCCCAAATCCCTCTACAGTCCTAAGGCTGGTGGAGGAAGAGGCTCACCTTTGGTGTCTCGCTTTGGGCCAAGGACCTAGTGTTGTTGACTGATCACAGTCAAGAGTATGGTGGAGTTTGAGGTCAGGTCAGGTCGTTTGTTTTGTCTTTAAAGGCGCGAATGTAATCGTTTCTTGTAGGGTTCGTGGGTGTGTGTTCTGTAATGCTCTTCTTCTATTAATGCAATGATACGCAGCTCTCCTACGTATTCAAGAAAAAAAGAAATAAGAATCAGTTTAAAATAGACCCTTAATACCAACTAAAGAGACTTCTTCAATAATCTATTTAATGGGAACAATTTCTACTATATCACCGCTACATGTGGTCTCTTCTCCACGACAGAATCAGTTGACAGACTTCAAACAATGTCTATAAAAGAACTAGCTTCTCCATATCATATACATATATCATGTACTTTGATAATGCATATGGTTGTAATATTATACATTAAGATCTCTATATACAGAAGACATGCAACAATAGATATTCATCCTGAGAAAAACAACTTCTTTAACATTCAACACAACCACAACATAATCATCATGAAGATATCATATGTCAATGCATATGAATATAATGCTATGCAATGCAATGCATATCTTCCCTCCAACCCTCTCATCGCAACAAAGGCAGGAAGGGTGCAACAACATTGCTATATTCAACGTGCGATGTTGTACCAATACTTACCGCACATATTGACCTACGGTATCTTCATATGCATATCAAGGAAAGTGCAAAGATGCAAGACTACAATGTATGCACTTCACACACTTCAGACAATAACATTTAAGTTCAAACGCCACAATTATAATACAGCATACATCCAGGACTTCCGCTTCATGCACATAAAAGGGTAGAGATGACAAAGCACTAATATCAAGAACGTAATGTAGAGAATGGGCCACAAGTAACATATGAATAAGCTTAACGTTCCAGATTATCATAATGTTTAATTCTAAATTATAAGGGACATGGTTTTGATTATTTATGTGTAGGTAATAAAAATCACACTGTCAACAAGAAGCATAATTGTTTGGAGGCGCTCGCGCCCTCACTAGTGATTTAGCATGTTGCAACCTTTTTAAAATTTGTAACTAAGAATCAGATGTGTAGTATATTTGAAATGAACTGTATCCACAGAATTTTAGCATCAAATTCGTCCTAGATCTCAAGAAACAAAAAATAAAAAAGAATCAGTCTCACACTGTTCACCATGTGCAAATGTGCCCCATTGTGATTTTAAAGTCTTGATATCGAAGATGATTTTGACAATGATCTTTTGCAGGTTTTCATACATCTTATGTGTGTTACTAAATATGATTTTTGTGACATTTTTCAAAAGTTGCAACATGAAAAACAAACACATTATCAATAATGAGGGCGCGAGCCTCCATGGGCGCCAAATCCACTCTCCAACAAGAATACCACTGTGTTTTGTCCTCACTGTCAAAGCGCCTGACTTCAAAGCTCCGAATAACCCAAACCATCCAACCAAAAATAGAGTACAACAAATACTATATGGAAAGAGAAAACTAAGTGCTGCAAAACCTTCAATGATAAAGCAGACAGATTCGGGCTCTAGGAACCCTTAAACTAGTGCCCAAATCTGAATCCAGTCAATGTAACTTTGCTGAAACTGTAATGTCATGAATCTGACAGCGATATTTAGAAAGCCGTAACTTTTGCTATACTCAACGTCAAGCACTCATCAGAAAGGTCTTCAAAATACTTAGGGCATGTTTGGAAGTCATGTAAATCTAATCACTTGTAATTGCACTACACTTGTAAACTTTTGTGCACAAGATTACACCTAGAAGACAAGGTATTCTTTCTCCCCTGTATATTGCCATTTGGGTAAAGGGGAGTAAAGCATCGGATATTTGCTCACTGGTTCAGAACTATATGAATTGTTATCTGAAACTGAAGAAACTTAGTATGAACAAATTGTATCTGCTCAGTTTTTAGCACCTGTTTGGAACATCATGCATTGAATATCCAATTAATTGATTTTAAAAAAAACAAATGAGGCAAATTTCAGATAAGAACTCGAACGAGATGGAATCAGATTACATCTTAAGTAGACGCATCAAAATCCACACAAGCCACCAAATTGGAACAATCTATCAGTCGCGAAGTCAACGCATAAGCATGATGCCTGGATGCTGAAGATGAACTATCCATCACATACCAGCACGAGCTCTATAAGCCACGACTGGATTCCTAGATTTCCCACCCAGGGGTTGCATCGTCCTCGTCGTCAGGCACGCGGGTGAGGAAAAACTCGCCGCTTGGAAAGCAACAGCAAAGGTCGGATTAGAAACGTCCGTGAAGGGCGTCGCAGATGAGCGGGGCGCGGATGAGGCGAGGAAGGCACGGCGTGGGTGGAGGGGAGGTGGAAGATCTTTATTGGTGACAAAGGCCATGCACGAGCCCCCGATAGTTGCCGGAAAAAAAAGTGTGAAGTCTGGTGACAATTTTATTTTTCCTTATTCCAGGTGTAAATAGTTTAGTTAAAACCAACCATCCAAAGACTTTCTTCCGACGGACGTTGGAAAAAAAAATTAGAGCTGTATTTTACAAGTGCATCAACCTAATACCGATCTTCCAAAGAGGGACTTAGAGCATCTCCAAGCAATCTTTAAAATTTTACTCCCAAAAGACTGCTTTACTAAGTTTGTAAATAAGTATTGGGAGTAAAAAAACTCATTTACTCAAACAACTCCCAATATAAGTTCTCAGATCTATTTACAAGATTTGCTACGTATGCAATTTTTTTCGGCCCAGGCCATTTGTGAAGTTGTTTTGATTTTTTGGGAGCTCCAATTTGGTCTCTAAATGTAGGAAGTGAGAAGGCTTATTTATGAACTTGCTATATTTAGGAACCTAATATAGAGGACAGTTGGAGAGCTATTTTTTCGATTACTTCCTAAATTTTAATTTAGTGACTTAATTTAAGGAGTGGTTGGAGTTACTATTACAAGTTTGGTCCTTATAAGTTTTTCTAAATCAGCTTCTAAAGCTGTCAAAACAGACTCCATCTGCAACAGCCCACCCTGAAACCTGTTTCTACAGCAGTACAAATGATGGGCGCGAGGGGGGGGGGGGGGGGGGGGGGGGGGGGAGGGGGGGATGAAGGATTCGATCTTGCCAGCTTTACCTTCTCGTCCGAATCCCCTGTCTTGCAGTAAGCTTCTCCCCTGATCTGCCACAAATACCGAAGGAATTGGTAATCCAACAGCAGCAATAGAAGATACAAGAGAGAGAGGAACACGGTTTGAGATGGAGAAGTTATCACTGCTCGTGGCTGCAGCAGGCCAAGGTCCAACTCTACGACGGATTTGGAGTAGCAAGAGCAGGAAAGGAGGGATGCGGCGCCATCAGGGAAAAAAGAAAGAAATTGTTTGTGAGATGGATAGAGATGGAGAGGCAACGCTGGGGCTGCTAGGGTTGGGACCTGGGCACAATTGGATTGAGGAAAAGCCTAAACACCAGATATGCCAACACCACGAACTCTCTTTTTTAAAAAAGTCACGACTACTAACACATTACCGGTAGCTGGATCGCTACCAGTCTAGATACATTGAATGAAACCTTACCAGTCTAGATACATTGAATGAAACCCAGTGCGCGTCCGCCCGACTACCTTCCTCCGTGCCGCCTCGGCACGCTGACTCACGACCTCCGCGCGGCGGCTTCTTGGCCGCGACGGCGAGTCTCCTCCACGCTGCTCACGCTGACTGCTTCGTCCCTCCAATCCTCGCGTGACCACTTTTTTTATTGGGATGATTCCTTCGAATTGCGGTGTCACGATATTGAGTTGTTGACTTTCTCGTTTTTTTTTCTAAAATAATATTAATTTAACTATTAATTTCAAAAATGGGGGTCGATTTGGAAATATTACAAAAATAGAAGCCTGTCGGCAGCCGGAGGACCGAGCCTGTCGGCCACCGGAAAACCGATAGCCTATGTGGCGATGACGAGGCGTCGACGTGGCGCGTAGGATCTGAGGAATCGGGCGCAGAGGGACCCGACACGCACCTATCGGTATACAGAGGACCGATAGGTCCCCGACCCCTAGGGTTTGTGGCCTGCTGCGGCCTGTCGGGCAAGCTGAACACCGAAAGGGGCCTGTCGGTCCTCTGATTACCGATAGGCCTATCGGTTATCAGAGAACCGACAGGTTCGCTTCTTCGGAAAAAATAATAATACGATGTTCATTTCACGTTTATACATTTTATGCGTACGTCGTGTGTATGTATTGGATAATACGATTATTTTATTACACATTATAGTGAGAAAAAAATATTATGAAATTTAAAAATATATATGAGAAGTATTAAAATTGTAAAGATACATTACTTGTTCGATAAAGAGTGCGATACAAATACAATACATTCCGTTAAACACTACGGTAAGTGCAGGGTATTGACGATTATTAGTAGCAGACGTAGAGCTAGTGGAAATGAGAAGACGAGGAAGAGCGCTGTTGCGAAGGAGGTTTAGTAGGTCCAGGCTTGTGATGTGGGCATTTACAATACGGGACCTCACACCATATCATATCATCATCTTCAGCGATGGAAATGACAAGATCTTCATTGGATGGTTCAGGAGTCGGAGCATTTAGCAGCTGGGTGAGATCGAAGATTTTGTCTTCCAGGTAGGTGATGAAGTGCCGATACGGATAGATTGCCTCTGGATCAACCCATGCAGTCCATCCACAATTGTCGTCATCATCATACGACTGTAAAAAAAGTAATATGTTCATGAAAAGGAGTGTTATTGCATAATAAAGAGAGTTAAATGTGAAAGTAAATTAGAAATTCATAGTTACCGCTCCGTATGGACAGCGAAAAAAACGACGACCACTATCCTCGCCGTAGTCCATCGTTTGCACGACAGCATCAGCACCATGTTTACACTTGGGCCATTTCTCCTTCGTAGCATTATATGGTCGCAGAGGGCTGCCTGGACTGAATTCAGACTTGAATTCTAGAGGGAACTCTGGTTTTGGTTCACTAAACCATGTTGGTCCGCCGATGGGAGGAGGGGTTGGAACGGCCCCCCGACCTCCACGACCACGACCTCTACTAGCCATTGATGAAGTTGGGTAGTTTGAAGAAGAGGGGAGGACATGATATATAGAGACGGTGTGCACCACTTCGGATTCCCTAGCGCTACGTGGGAGCACATGTCGGATATCAGAGGACCGAATAGGGTATCGGAGTGGTCATGGCCGACACGTTTCAGCGGTATTAAATAGTGTTTCAGAGACAGACTTTATTGGATTCCTCTCGGACATGTGGGAGCACATGTCGGAGATCAGAGGACCGAATAGGGTATCCGAGTGTTCATGCCGACACGTTTCAGTGGCATTAAATAGCGTTTCAGAGACAGACTTTATTGGATTCTCTAACGCTATGTGGGAGCGCATGTCGGAGATCGGAGCACCGAATAGGGTATCGGAGTGTTCATGACCGACACGTTTCAGTGGCATTAAATAGCGTTTCAGAGACAGACTTTATTGGATTCCCTGACACTTTGTGGGAGCGCATGTCGGAGAAAGACGTTATATGACAGCACATGACGGAGATAGAAGTACTGAAATACGTAATAGATATCTGATAATGCACATAATCATAATGCAACATAAATATTGTAGAACATAATTATAGTGACACATAAATATATTACAACAGGTATGTTAACATTCAAGCATCACGACGCCGCGTCTTCCGGTGCCTAACGTGCCCTGACGAGTAAGTGAGGTGGTCCGGTGCGTGGCGAGTCCTAGGACCCTCCAAAGGGGTCGACTCCTCCTGCTGCGTGGGCTGAGTTGGTACAGGAGCTCCGGGCATCTGTGAATAACCCTCCACGTCCACGTCGGTCCACGACGTCAACTCGTCGGAAATGGAGCCCGTGACGTTGTTTGTGTGGTGGCCTACAATAAGAGCATTATTAGTTTAACTTAATGAAGCGGTATTTGAAAATATAATATGAATGCAGTGCGGGAAAGAAAAGATGAACCTGCTGGTGCCTGGTAACCAGGTGTCGGAATAAAACCGGTCCCAAAAGGGATGGCTGATGGATCGACGTGGAACTGGGACGGGCCGGGCTCGTGAAAATGAGATGGCCCGGGTTCCTGAAACTGAGATGGACCGGCCTCATGAAAATGAGACGGGCCGGCGTCTAAGTGATGCCGAGAAGAGGAGGGTTCCTGAGAACGGAATGACGGTGCTGCAGAGGCAGGATCGACGGAACCAGTAATTTTTTATAAGATAATATATTTCAATTAATGATTTGGAAACTATGTTTCACTTGTAACAAATTACAGAAATATAGGCGAGTGCGAGGTTGGATCGAACCTGGCTGGGACCGCGGACGCACGTCGTAGGACTGCGAACATGATGAGCACCGAAGGGCGTCCCTGCAGCGCCGTGCAATGCGAGCTAGTGCTGCTGCCATCTCCCGCGCATCGAACCTAGGAGGGTTCGCTTCGCACCGCTGTGCGTACCCCTCAAGTTCTGAAGCGACCTCCGCACATGTTTCAAACTATATGCATGTTACATATGAGTATGAGTATGACACATGATACACAGAAAATATAGCTCAATGGAAAGTACGTACCAGCATGTGGTATGCCGAACCCGGCTGCGGAGCGAACGTGTCTGTGATGTCAGCATCATGGTCCTCAATCTCCACGGGTACCGGGTGACAACGAATGCGTGTTCTGGTGCTGTACCACTGTAAGTATCGAATATACGCTTCCTCCACGAAAGGGCCAGCGGGGACCCAAACTTCCTGAGCAGCACCAGCCCACTGCTCAATCCAAGGCAACATCTTCGCGGCCCATGAATCTTCGTACGCGAGGCCCTGACCTTTCCTAGTCATCCTACAGTAATATTTATCGATGTCTTACTGTGTACTCCCTACAGGTTGAAAAAGTAACTCCTTATCGACAATGAAATGGTTTGTAAAGTAAATCATACTTACATATGGTCACGAAGGACGGGTGGTCGGGGAATAGGAAACGGTTGGAATAGTCCGAACTGACGCATAACTCGGTTCACGGCGTATGGCTCGACAATGATGTCATACACAAGGTGTTGCTTTGTGAACCATATGCGGTGATCACGAGTGCACAGGTACGACAACCCGTGTGGCGCACGCCTCTGGACCTCCATTGGACTGAATGGCGTCCATCGGACACGATCAGCTCTAAGCTGATCAAACGCAAGGACGTAGTTTGGATACCCCCTGCGGACGGTGCCTGTCGCCCAAGTCATCTGCATTATGGTAAATATATTAGTTACAAACTCCACTATACGACAAATTAACTGTAATTGAAATATAAATTTGGTTACCTTTCGCGTACACCATAAGGATCCCATTGTTGGCCTGTCCATCTCATCGTCGTCATCCGTATACAGGTCATCGTCGTATGGATCGTACGCGGAAAGAGTTGGTCGTCCGATATCGAAGCGCTCGTAACACCACAACATGAGCAACAGAGGGCATCCAGTCAGTGATCCGGCACTAGTCCTACGTCTGCAACCATCACATAACGCTCTGTACGTCGCAGCCAGCACGGCAGAGCCCCAACTATATTGGGGCATATGTGCAATGTCTATGTCAGCGATAATCTGTGCGAGGCCTATCAGACGCTTATCAACGGTGTCCTGGTGCGTGCTCGTGAATAAGACCCAACCAAACAACCACAGAAGGTAGGCCTCTAAATGGCGCTGCACTCTCCAATCCTCCGCATCTGCAGTCAGCGCCTCTGCTCGAAACTGCTGCAGCCATGTCTTCGTAGGTCCGTGGTTGTCATTAAACTGCAGCTGATCCTGGTCAGGTAGGACGTCGTGAAATCGGTGCAAGATATCATGCTTCCATGTTGCTTGCACCGGAGGAGGAAAAACCACATTGCCTGCCAGAGGGAGACCTAATAGCATGGACACGTCTTCTAGAGTCGGAGCCATCTCACCTACCGGTAGGTCAAACGTGTGGGTCTCTGGTCGCCAACGGTCCACCAAAGCAGTGAGTAGTGCACGGTCAGCTGGAAACCGAGAAGACCTCCTACCGCTGGGGTCTAACATCCGGGCGAGTGGTAGTAATCCACATGCCCGTAACCTATGAACAATACACCATTGTTTCAAAATAAAGTGTAATATGTAACAAACAATACTTTCTGAATTAGTAGGTTACCTTGGAACCCATCGCTCGTCCACCCTCCAAAACTCGTCGAAGCTCCGTAGTCGAAGCGGATCGTAAAGATCACCGGTCTCAGACTTAGAGCGATGCTTGGAATCAATTACCGGATCAATCAACTCCATGGCTTTAAGAAAAAATTACATATATTTAATAACAACATAAATATGACATCTTACAGTATGATAAAAATAATACATCTCATAATATTACGTAACACTTAGCACACATGTGACAAATGAAAATAGTACATCTCACATATGACATAACACTTACAAATGAAAATAGTACATCTTAAATTACACAGTACCCATGACAGAATTAAGTAGATGGTCCTCCTCTTTCAATGCGGGCGCCCCTCCGCATTGGAACACGTCGCACATCCGCGCCGTCAGGTCTCCTTTCCACTACGTATAAGTTACAATCCTTTCGTAGGTGGTTACCTCCACAAACTATGCATTCTTTGCGACCCCCACGCGCTTGACTGGCATCCATGTCATTTCTGATTCGACGCATTTTGCGCCGACCCTTCATTATAACTCGTTTTCTTGGATCTGGGATCCAAGCTGGTTCTCCCTGTGGTGGCCGTGTGAAGTCAGAGACAACTCTCCAACCAAGTAACTCACCACGCCATGTAGCCTCCACTGCTTCTTTGAAGTAGTATGGTGACACAAAATTATGGGTGTCAATATTTCCCTTAGCACAAGCAGTGAAGACATGAGAGCAGGGTAAATGCAGCAACTTTGGCTTGTTACATGTGCACTCACATTTGTTCAAATCAGGCCACAATATGCATTCCATTGTTACTTCAGCACGAGCAATGCCAAGTCCGCTCTTTCCGCGCAACAGCACCTCAAAAACTAGTTCTCTGTTACCTGTCCTCCGAACCAAATGTCTTTCACCTTTCTCACTTTTTTCTTGCATATACTCCGTGATTTTAGAGGAGTACAGTACTTGATGGTTGGACATGTTCAACATTGCTTGCGCATAACGCTCTTGCAGATATGTTTGTGTACCACGTGTGATACCCTCAACGATAGCTACGAGTGGAAGGCTTCGTGTACCTTTCATTACCCAATTATAAACCTCTGCGAGATTAGTTGTCATTATACCATAACGGGATCCATCTCTGTCTTCTATCAATGACCATTTCTCCATTGACTCCTCCTTAATCCAGTCCGAGAAACAACTCACTCTTCTTCCCCCCTTCCGCCTCCGTGTCACGCTGTGTGCTTCATTAGGAAGAGGATCCAAAGGAAGAGCCTCTGCATCATAACCTGGCAGAGTCATATCTTTTAATTCCTTCATTTGATTGCTAGTTAATCTATCAAGCTCCTGTAATAGTTTATTAAATTTTGAACGTTGGTTCTGCTTGCATAGCTGCTTGAACATATTCATCAGACGCTTGCTCTTAAATTGTCGGTGAAAGTTTGCAGCCAAATGTCTCATGCACCAACGACTATGTAAATCTGGCCAAAATGCTTCGTCCGTACTATTCGTTTGCAACATATCAATTGCTGATAATAGACCAGCATTTCGATCATGTATGATACAAACATCTGGCCTATTTCTAACAACAGCTCTCTTAAGCCACTGAAGGAACCACAACCAAGTTTCGGTCCTCTCGTGCTCCACAAATGCAAATGCAATTGGCACAATCTGATTCTCTCCATCAACCCCAATAGCAGTAAGGATTTGCCCTTTATACTTGCCGGTCAAGAATGTACCATCCACACATAGCACGGGTCGGCAGTATCTAAACGCTGCAATCATGCATCCAAATGACCAGAAAGCACGTTGAAGTACCTTGTTACCATCTGCATTGACAAAGTCGTGCCATGCAATTACAGTCCCCGCGTTCCGAGCTTGAACAACTTCAAGTAATGCAGGAAGATTATGATATGAATCCTCGTAAGTGCCAAACCTTCTTTCCAATGCTTTCTGTTTCGCCCTCCATGCCATATCATACGATATGTCGTACCCATATCTGTTCTGTATACTATGCATGATAGCAAAGGGAGATATTGCAGTCTTTTGCACTATCTCTGAATACAGTACATCAGCAACAAATTTTGCTGTCATATTGCTATGTTTCAGAAGAGTATTTCTTAACATACACGAGTGAGGCACCACGATAGAGACAACAAATGATGTCTCTTTCTTTGGTAGATACCCATGAACTCGCCACGTGCAATCTGGAGCAATGCACTTTACATCATATGTTGTTGTGTTTGAAATTATCACCCTGAACTGCTTCTTCTCAGAATACGCCCACCGCTTCACCGCCATTTGCAAATCTCCCTTATCACGAAACATCTGCCCCTGCCTCACTTCTACAGCATCATATTCCCAGCCTGATTTGTGACCATCATCACATGACATGTTGTCCATATCAGTCCAGTCCTCTGGCTCTTCATCACCCTCCTTCCACCCGCCCCGTGTCTCAACAAAATCTTCATACTCATCATCATCCCTCTGCATCTCATCTACAATAACCTCATTCTCTTCTCCACAATCAGCAACCATCATTTCCATCCGGCCTCCTCCTACCTCATCTTGCGTCTGATTAATCTGTTCTCTGGTACTATTATTCTCAACTTCAATATTTTGCTCCGTGCTCTCACCGATTGCTAAATTATTTGAAACATGGACATAACTTTCACCTACTTCCTCATGCCCTTCCGATGTGCTCCTTGATTCATGTTGAACAAGCAGCACGTGATCAAACTTTTTCTGGATACCCATATACACGAACTTCCGCCAACTTGTTGTGTTTTTTATCTCAAAAAGCTCCCATTTGTATACCCCTTCGTATATCTTAGGAATTAAAACTTTCACCACTAACCGATCATGTAATGGGATATTCAAGAGTTCTTGCAACCATTTCCACACTTCCACTCTAGGCACCTCACAAGGTCCATTAAACCACCCATCCACATATGAAAATTCATTCAAATCTATACCATATTCACAGTGTCTAATTTCTCCTTTCCCATAAAATATTCTGAATCTGACAACACTGGACATCCTGACAACAAAAATATTTTTAGCTGCCCTTTATTTACTATTTAATTTTATTATAATTATACCAACATCGAAATTTTTTTTCGTATGCTCTATATATATTATACGTATATAATATAAATTTTATGAACTTATAAGATACTCATATAAATAAAATTACTATCTAAATACTCATTACAAAACTAAACTTATAATGTACATAAACTATTATTCTACTAAATCTAAAAAAAATATTATACTTACTTCTTATTCTTCTCGTTCTTCCTCTGTCTCTTGTTCTTCTCCCTCTTGTTCTTCTTCCTCGATCTAAATATTCATTACAAAACTAAATTTATAATGTACATAAATTATTGTTCTATTAAATCTAAAAAAATATTATACCTCCTCCTCCTCCTCCTCCTTCTTCTTCTTCTTCCTCCTCCTCTTCTTCTTCTTCTTCTTCTTCTTCTTCTTCTTCTTCTTCTTCTTCCCGGCTCCCCCGCGCGCCCGGCCCGCCTGCCGCCCGCCTCGCGCGCCGCCGCTCGCCTCTCTTCCTCTCGCGCGCGCGCTCGCTCTGTCTCTCTCTCTCTCTCTGTCGGTCGGGCGCGACGCAAATGGAGAGGAGAGCGGCCAAATAGGGGGACCTATCGGTCACCCGGAAACCGACTATTTAACCTAGTCGGTTTCCGGGTGACCGATAGGCGACAGAAGTCGGGTCCGCCCGGGCCCGACTGGGCCAGGCCTGCTGTGGCCTGTCGGTAATCCAGTTACCGACAGGCCTTTGCCCACCCGATAGCCCATGTGGCACCCGATAGCCCATGTGGCATCGTACGTGACAGGTAGTCGGGCGTCGCAAAACCGATAAGAGATATCGGTTTTCCGGTGGCCGACAGGCTCCTTGTCGGTCCTCCGGCTGCCGACAGGCTTCTATTTTTGCAATATTTCCAAATCGACCCCCATTTTTAAAATTAATAATTAAATTAATATTATTTCAGAAAAAAAAACGACTTTCTCAGACCCTATGCTGATTTTGCTTGTCGATGTGGAGCTACATCAACAAAGGTTTGGAGTATAGGAGATGCTTGGAATTTGATGCTTGGGAGGAAGCCAAATGGAGATTGTATATCGAGGGTTCAGCTTTGTATTGGGAATATTTTTTTTTATTGTTTCTTATTTTCTCTTGTACTTTTCTAAGAAATTACAAGTAGATCCTTTGCAACATCATAATCCTAATCGTCAAAGCAACTATGTGATGATTAGTTGTCACAGCATAGAGATTGTTGTTTCTCATAGAAAATATTTGCTAGATTTAGATGACTTGTTATATGAAGCGAAAAAGAATTTTTCTCCTTTCTATTTGTCTAACAACTTTCATAAAACATTACCTACGTATTGTAGCAACTTTTTTTAAATTACATTTATAAACGCAACTGCTAAACGTTACATATATCCTATCACTAACTACATATCCTAGCACCTAATACATATATAACAAGCCTGAACAGACACAGAGTTCTTACAATCACAGCATTTTGGGCTACGTCGTCATCTTTAAAAGCAACACATCATTTTTATTCTCTCGTGTCTCCTCAGCATCTTAGGTTATAGAGCATTGTCAACCACTCATTCCTATGCCTATGTTAGTTATTGTCTTTTGAGGCTGCCATGTATCATTGCCTCATTCGTGAGACGATTCTTTGATATCCATTTTCAATTCAATTTTTCTACTGAATCGTAACTTTATATTCAAATCCATCGTAAAACATCATATTCCTGATGATTAATCAAATTTGTAAATTTTGAAATGTTCAAATGAGATCCCATATACTTTACTCAAAATTCTAAAATTGAATTTTCTAAAAAAAAAGAATCAAATTTATTCAAAAATCATCCTTTTTAAAATCGCACTATTTTTTTAAAGATTTGTTTCAATATTTTTCAAAAAATTTAATCTCCTATACATCTTTACTATTTAATAATTTTGTTGTGACCATTATGTTCACCGTGAATTTAGCTTATGATATCATGAATGATGTAACAAAGAGTCCAAAAACACAAATTGTGAAACAAATCAATGTAGTTTAAAAAATAAAGTTTAGATCCTATACAAATATAAAAACACATCTTGTGATGTCATCAAAGAAAAAAGAGTCCAAATAAATCAGGAGATACAAAATGGAAAGAAAAATAAGTCCCGTTTCGTTACAAATTGAAAAAAAAATATTTTCAGTTCCTATTTCTATCTTTATCTCTACTATTCCCTTTGTCCTCATTTACCTGTGATTCTAGTATTATCTAGTTTTTTCTTTTATTTGTGATTCTCACTTCCCAATACATCTTTATTATTTTTCCAATACATATCTAATTCTATCTCTCTCCATCTCGTTTTATGTGCACCCTATCTTATTCATCTTTTCTTAATCTCCATGTCTAGAATAAACAGGGGAGGAGGGAGTACTAAATAATTTTATAAGGGCGTGATGTTCAGCAGGGCATAAAGTCACCATCGTGAAGTCACTGGGCCAAACTTTGTATGGACTGCGCTTCGTACATAAGGGAAAAATGAGAAGTCCACTTCGAATCAAATTACGGATCTTAGGTGAAAAAGAGAATCCACTTCAATTGAATTACGGATCATGCGTAAAAAGGAGAGTCTATTTCTGTCACATCCCAAAATTCCTATTTTGGAATATAAATCATTTTCCAACAACAATCTCAAAATTCATGTATTTTGAGTGTTTTTATTTAGATCAAACTTAAATTGTTTTCATGTTATTTTTAAAGTTTTTACTTATTTTAAAATATTATGATATTTGTTTTGTCTAAAAGACCTATTTAGTTCAATTAAAATAGTTTCAAAATAAATTTTAATTTACTAAAAAATAAAATAAAGAAATAATAAATTTGATTTTGTTTATAAAATACTATTCTTTTTATACGAAAAACTTAAGAATGCATTAATCTGTTCTTTGAAATGACCCTGAGGATAAACCATCGCGGCTAGCCATATCAAGACACCTCTGTTGAGCACATCTATGATCAATTGCAATGGTGGAAGCCTTCATGATAATCGCAATTATCGTTGAAAATACCAACATGTGGTGGTCTACATAAACCATCCTTCGTGAGTTTGGTGAGGGCTGAACACGCTGCTGTTCTTCGAGGGAGAAATAAAAAAACAAATAAAAAGTCGGAGGAAGCATATAGAGGTTTTTTACCTAGGTTCAGGCCCCTACGTCCTGTATTTTTTGTATTTCATATTCGTGTTTAGCTATACATGAGGAGGAGATCTCAGCTTTCATGAGGGAGAGCTCGAAGAGGAAGAAGGTATAGCCTGTAGAAAATATCAGGGAGGAGGAAGTCTCAGCTCTCATGAGGGAGAGCTTGAGGAGAAAGAAGGTGTGGCCTGTAGAAAATATCAGGGAGGAGGAAGTCTCAGCTCTCATGGAGGAGAGTTCGAGGAGGAAGAAGGTGTGGTCTGTAGAAAATATCAGGGAGGAGGAAGTTTCAGCTCTTATGGGGGAGAGCTTGAGCACGAAGAAGGTGTGGCCTGTAGAAAATATCAGGAGGAAGAAATCCCCTTTTCTGGAGCCCGGGGCTCCTTTTTTATTGTCGTTGTCTTGGATCCCTGCCAAAGTAGTAGGGTCCGCCTGCTTTACTGTACTGCAGCAGCCATCCCCCTTTCCCTTACGCGCGTGTAAGGGAGAGTAAAGAACGAGAGAAAGTGGATGAATGGTGTAGTCCCATCATGTCTATTTATGGTCCTCTTTTTGGATTTTCTGTGCTTGTGTGATCCGAGGTATCCCCTGTTTAATATCATAAATAGGAGCCCCCGGCCTCGTCATCGGGCGTGCCTGGTGATGAGGCCAAAACTTCTTTTTAGTCGTTGACAGCATGTAAATCTAGTCGCGTAGTTGTATTTTTTTTTCCTTACAGCGTCTCCGCGTTATGCTTACTTTTTCATTGCTGCACCGCGGAGCGGAAAGGTGGTTGGTACTATCTTGAGCTCGGAGCATGGTCGTGATCAAAATCAGATTGGAGTCAACTTTTTTTTTGAGAAGGATCAAATTGGAGTCATCTTGCAGCCAGAGCGGGCCATCAGAGTGGGCTTAGATGCGATTGCACTGAACAATCCTCTTCTTTTGCGACTGTGTTAGTCAGTCAGCTTTTCGTCGGAGCGAGCCACTAGAGCGCCCTAGGTTGTGATTGTGTTAGGATAATCGGCTTTCCGCTGAAGCGGACCACCGGAGTGGACTTGTGTCCAATCGCGATTGTGCTGATCAGTCAACTTTCCATCGAAACGGATCACCGAAGTTGGCTTGGTTGTGATTGTGCTAGGACAATCGGCTTTTCGCCGCAGCGGGCCTCCGGAGTGGACTTGGTTGCGATTGTGCTAGGACAATCGGCTTTCCACCAAAGCGGGCCATCAGAGTGGACTTGGTTTCAATTGTGTTAGGACAATCGGCTTTCCGCTGGAGCGAGCCACCAGAGTGGACTTGAGTGCAATCGCGACTCTGCTGGACCGTCAACTTTCCACCGGAGCAGGCCACTAGAGTGGACTTAGGTGGAACCGTATGGAACGATCGTCTTTTCGCCGTGCCATTGGAGTGGGCTTATGCACGATAATACGTGACGATTGTCTTTTCGACGGACTTTATATGATCACGTAGAGTAGCCAGCTTCCGGGCTGAGAGACGTTGCCGCAATTCACGTGTCCGTGTCCGCGTCGCGCGGAACAGGTGGAGAACGGTGGCAGCTGCTCGGGAGCGCCGCTGCAATCGTATGCTCGCAATACATAATATTCTAAAATTTGAGTACTAATTCGGTCGCAGTGGTCCTTCCATATGGCCGTCGCGTCCTACTAAGTGTTAGCCTCTCGATAATGACATAAAACGTTAAGATTTACAAAAACCCTATATTTTATTTTTTTTAATAGATATCATAATAGACTTGCAATGACATACAACAAATTATCCCTAAAATGTAAAGCAGCGCAAATTTAGCTAATATTTATGTAAAGCTTGAACATATAATCTGAAACTTAATGTTTGTTGTAGAGGATGATCAAACTTAGGATCTTTTTGTTTACCCTCTTCTTCCACAATCTAGCTTTTACGATCACAATCTAAAACAAAGACATAGATTACATAAACAGATTTCACAATTTAAAGGTCAAATTTCACAATTTTACTAGCTGCCCTAAAGGAGCTTCCACCGGATTACTTTCCATCTAACTTAACAAGTATTTATGCATTAATGTCATCGGATAAGTTTTATCTATTTTGTACAACTAATGCCAAGTAATATTTGTGAGAGGATATTTGTATTGACAAAAAAAATATTTTCAAAATTGACTATGTGTTACTATTTATTTTATATTTTAAAAATTATATTTAATATTAACATTTGTTATTTTAATTAGGTATTTAATCATGTCATTTAGTTACTTACAACATCTTAGCAACGCATGATTTTCAACAAAAAAGCAAGGGTATTTGAGCTTTTTATCATGTTCAGTATAAAATCTAACAATCTAACAATCTAAAATCTGTATAAACAAAGAGTATTATCAGATTTCACGGTCTAGATTTTTACAATTTAAATTTTAGAATCCACAATCTATAATTCAGATTTCACATGGATAAGCTAAAATAAAGAGGCGCTTAACTTCGGTGGCTGTTTCTCATGTTTAGTGATTGCCCTTTTAGTCACCAAAAGCTAGAGTTTTTGGGACTAGTGCCTCACGCAAGCAATAAATTTTGTTGCGTATGGCGGCAAACATCAATTCAATATGCTTGTTTGCTTGTTATTGCGACTATCACTGTGATAATATATTTTTTGAACGGAACAACTTTGCGTTTTGTACAGCAACAGTATCATTTTTGTATTATTTTCGTACTACTACATCAAATTCACATTCTGACCAAAGGAGTCTGCACGTGTGTTGCCTTGGTCGATTAAGACATTTTTTTTTCCTAGGTGGGAATGGACTCGAAAGATGTCTCGAGAGAGAAGGAAAGGTGTCGACGGCTCGACGCCTGGCGATCTGATGTGTCCTCCGCCATGATTTTACTAAAATCGCAGCGCGCACCTGTTCCCAGACCACGCGGCGCCGTGTGGCGCAGTATTCCGTGGTCTCCCCTCTCCTGCATCGAACACCTGCCCTCTCTACGTGTGCCCTTCTTTCCACCGCATCGTTTCGCACCTTACAAAGCCCGTGTCCCTACCGCCCATCGCCACCACGCACCATCCAGTACCATCCCATCTCTCTCTCTCTCACTCTCAGGCAGCGACCTCGCACAGCGCAGCGCAGCAGAGGCCACACGAGACGAGCAGAAAGAAAAGCAACGGCATGGCGAAGACCGGCACGGAGGAGTGGCGGCGCAACGCGGACACGCACAAGATGAGCCCGGAGGAGGTGCGGGCCGCGGGCGTGGAGGCGTCCATGCGCCCGCCGAGCCGCGGCGGTTCCGGCGGGGAGGTGCTGCACCAGCGCGGCCGGCTGCCGTTCGGCCCGGGCAAGATGGCGCTCGCCGGGTTCGTCATCTTCGGCGCCCTCGGCTACCTTGTGCTTTACCAGAAGGCCCGGCCCGGAACGCCCGCCACCGAGGTGGCCAAGGTGGCCGTCGGTCAGGGGGATCCTGCCGCCGGACGGGACGCAGACAAGCGCCCTGCTGCTTGAAGCCAAGCCAAGTAGTAGTACGTACTAATAGTTTGCGTTCTGTTCGCGCGCTCGGCTCTCTTCGCAGATTCTTTCGAGGACGAGGACTGAGGTTTTCTGTTGCTTAGAACTGATGCTTTGCAATTAAATAAAGGAATCAGTAAAGAATCTTCTCAGCTCCTGATGGATCATGTTACTACGTAACTCTGCTGGTGCAGTGAATGTTCAGCTCTGTTTTTTACCGTTGCCCTGCTCTGTTTTTCTGGAGAACCCATAGTTTGTTACGAATGATAGAAATGCTACCGTTGCTCTGCTCTATTATTCGAGAACCCATAGTTTGTTACAAATGATAGAAGTGCAAATAAGGCCTGCGATTCTCTAGTAAACTGTTTTCTTTTAAAAAAAATCTCTAAAAAAGATAGCTCCTCTAAAAAATTAGTTCCTCTAAAAAAATTACTTCTCTATTATAGGAATGTTTGAAAAATGGCTTTTTGTAACTTTTATATAAAACAGTTTCTCTTTTAACTTTTAATATAAATGTCAATCAAGAAGTGTACAAGTGTTTTTTTATCAATATTATTTTAACAAATTTTTCAAAAAAGCTAAAACAAAAGGATTTTTAAGAATAAATATTGACATAAAAGGTGATGTTTGTTTTCGCCCACGGGAGCAGAGGAAGCTGAAAATTGCATCTCCGCTCCCCGTTCATTTCAGGCTTTGCTCCAAGAAATAGCTCCTTGAGATTGCTGCAGGCGCTGTCAGCCGAAGCGGAGCAGCAAGAACGGTGCCAAACAGCACCTATCCACCATTCAGCTCTGGATGAATGAAACAACGTCGATTTAGGATATGTTTGATATATATTTTTTTACTAAATAATTTTTCTAAATAGTTTTTCTTAAAAAAAATTTCTAACAGCTTTTGTTATAAACATATTTTATAAAATATTTTTTTAACTTCTAATATAAAGATGAACGAAAAAATCCTAAGAAGTTATTTTATTTTTTATTTTTAATTTCTAATACAAATTAGAGAAGAGAATTTTGAAGTGCTTGCTTTAGAAATGTTTGATAATTTTTAAAAAAATAAAATTAAAATAATTTTAAAATTTATAACAAATACGCCTTTATACGATGACGGTGGGGTTCGAAACCGCAACAGGCCACCGTTTCACCGGAATGAAATCAGGCCAAATTCGACATTTACATTTGGATTCGGTGGACAGCCAAACAGGCTGACCTGGCTGACCTGTCGAATCAGATTCACTTCGGCCCAATTCAAAGGAGCGAAATATGCCCTTAACTGAATGCGCACTCAAGATACATTTTCTACAAATATGCAACCAAACAAAGTGGGTGATAATCCTTTACACCACCCAATGCGCCGCATTCTGATTCTCTTAACGTTTGTGAACCAAATACTACCATAGTTCCTTGCAGAAGTACTATATACTAAGTTTTTTGGTTCTCCAAAAATTTGCTCATGGAATGACACAACAGATAAAGAACACTGCTACTATTTCTCCATTGGGTCAAAGAGCCGACCTATAATTCTCCTAGCAGTCTACTATATGTAGATATATCATGATATAAACGAAGAAAAAGAGGCAACTTGTTATCTGCCAAAACTTGCTACAGACACAATTTCTAGCACCACTTTGTATGTTGTACACTTGCACCCGAAGCACTCAGTTGCATTATTTATTTGCTACCACCATAGGCCAAGCTCACAAGAAATGAGGAAACGATGAGATGCGTGGCAAATTGGCCAGGAGGTCTCCGAACGATTCTTGCCTTGGCGGCAATGAGCCATTGCCACTATCCTCCTGCAACGGAGGCCCACGGTTCTGCTGCTTCCCTTCATACATTTCATTCTTCACACCACTAACGCCAGGGTTTGCCAATGCCTGACTCAGGCCTGAATCCCTCTGAATCAGGCAGCAGAGGGAATTCACTCTTGACATCAACATCTTCTCATCAGCTCCATTCGTGATCTGGGAGTCATGCTGAAGCTGCCTTGTTAGCTCTTCAAATGAAAGTCTACAATTGGCATTAGTACCACTGCCGTCATCAGTCATTTGAGAATCACTCAAGAGGTACTGGGTGAATTCGTCCAATGTTGGTTTAACCGATGCATCTGTTGAAGGTATGCTCCCCGAGTACATCTGTTGGAACATTTGGTGCCCTATGTGGTTCGCTAGCTCTCTCTTGGACATGGAGCGCTTAATCCCTGGTACCCTGAAACTGTTCCATAAGCTTTGTGGTTCACACGGGACAGACACAGCATCTTGCTTAATCATGTGAGTAGCAGTAACTGAAATGAAGGAAACAATGATCATTACAGATATTTCAAAGAGCTAAGCATGTAAGATAAAATACACTACAATTGAAGTATTCAAACATTTTGAGGAAAGATAAAAACAGGTTTAAATTTGGTAAAAATTGGTTGTTCACGATAAATTGCCAAACTCTAATATTTTTTTTCTGGTGCATAGACAAGGGAGGTCCAACTCAGGGAAGTCACGAGTAGGTTGACAGTTTAACACCAAAAACATACAGTGTAGAACGGTAACCAATTTCCTCATGCATTAGTATATCTAAACCCGGAATATCAATCATAGTGGAATTAGGTACCGATTCTGCAATTTACCTAAATTAGTGAATTGTCCAGGCATGACATCCGATACACCATCTTCCTGTTTTGCTTCAGCCTCAATGCTGCCAGCTGCACACTGAGGTGACAAAAATGCATTGGGTGCCCCTGTGCCTATCTGATCTTTGTGCTCAAATTTTTGGGACGTCAAATCCTCCGGATCTTCGAATATGGAACATTTTGACTCAAAATAAGGATTATCCAAAGTAATGTCATTTTGCTGGCTGAGGGAGTATAGACGTGGGTCACAGTGAACAAGCTTCTCCATGTGCTTATTCATCAATCCCGGTGGGCACTGAAGAAAGTGCACCCTGAAAAGAATCATCAAGGTTAAGCCATGTGTACAAAAAATTACAAAGAAGCAGCAATTATGCGATAGACAGGAATTATCACGCTGGATCAGAAAAAGAATACACATCAATCAGCATCACTTTTTTGTTTATCTTTTTTTTTTGGCGGGGATACATCACTTGCTTTAAAACTCTCCAATATTAGGGATATCGACTATAAAACAAGCCTGTACATCAAAGCATTCCTTAACGCTTAGTACCTATGCAAGCTTGCTTGCCCACCAGTAAAATCAGCGGTTGCCTGCCACAGAGTATGCTTCCTTGGCTGTGGATTGGTTTCTCGGAAGAAGAGTGGTTGCCTTGAAAGCTGCACAGACCAAAGAAGAAGGGAATAAAATAGATTATTAGTGATTCAGTACAATAGGATTCTGCAAAAGGGACCTGGTTTCTCATGCATATAACGGACATTGGACAACAAATTTCACAGAATATTGAACAATTGATGCTCTACATTCATATTCCTTACCGCAATCTCCAAGGTGCCAGTCTCGTTTTCTGGACAAAACATCTTTATTCCACATATATCAGACCACTGTATCTCAATTTTGCTCTTCAGACCACCATCAAGTACTTCCCAAACAAGTTTGTGCTTTGCAAAATAGCACTTTGCAACCAGATCTCCTTCGTACCTTGATACCCACTATTCATATATAAAGAGCTTCAGACCATGAATGTGGCAGATGATAATTATTAAATATAACATTTTTCTTGAAACGTATTAAATATAACATTTGACAGCAAAGAGAATGGAAAGATTTTATTTATTAAGTGCCAAGTATTCACGATCGTAGATGAAACAGCCTATAGATATTAGGCAAGTCACATAGAACAATATTTTAAAGAGCAACGGATCAACAGGGAGGTCTATAGTGCATTGTTGTCCTGGTTGTGTGGATATTATCTAATACCAATCAGCTGTTTTAGCATCTTTTGGTATCTAGCTCTTTGCAAATTTGAACGTAACTATTACAATGTATGAAGAGTCTTAAGCAAAATATCATTACCAATACTGTACATGTGAGGAAATAAAGAAACCAAAACATATGGAAGAAGCAACTGACCTCCCACGACCCAATACGCAGAACAGAACCAGGAAAATTTGAAGCTTTCAGTTTCTCTGAGGCACCACTGTTACTGCCTTGCCGGACATCTGTTGCCTTACTTGCCTGTGCAAGCTTCATTTGGATCAAATCGACTAGAGAGGGGCTCTTCTTTAGCCGCAGGCCAAGGGGGCTAGGCTCTTCAAGGAAATCATTTTGCAATGGCTCGTCATTTGGCACCTTAGTACCGCCCATGCTCCATTTCTGCATAGCACCGTAGAAGCAATATACATATAAGACTGAAGAAGCAACAGTGTAAACGAAACATCCCTTAAGAAATGTAATCCGCCTGTCTAGATCTTTACTGTCTAGTACAATCAGCAGACCTACAACTTAAAATCATCCCCGGCTGCGTACATTCTCGCTGGAATGTAGAGCCTGATACCTTAGTTCCATTATCTA
Source organism: Oropetium thomaeum (assembly GCA_001182835.1). Taxonomy (NCBI): domain Eukaryota; kingdom Viridiplantae; phylum Streptophyta; class Magnoliopsida; order Poales; family Poaceae; genus Oropetium; species Oropetium thomaeum. The sequence goes on along the minus strand of LFJQ01000067.1, from coordinate 486,443 downwards.
AATAAACACCTTGATCATCCCTACCTATGTGCCTTTATTTCCTTACAGTGTCAACTATATATAGAAGCTAAATTCAACTTCATGTGTGGGTGATCCTTGAGTCCCTGATACCATTAGTGCTTGCACCGTGAAATGAGAAAAGTTTGCAAGGATGGATCACACACTGCTCAGTGATTGGGAGGCTTTCCACGTGTACACAAAACAGTGCAATGAATTTTGATTTGAGCCTAAAAATATATGGCTAGTACAGAAATTGTATCCATCGAGAAAGATACAGGTGACTTGGCAGCACTATAATCTTTCTCTTTCACATAATATATTTCAGTGAATAGTGATTACGTTCTGCATGAGGCCTCTAGTACTGACATAAAAAATCAGGAGTACAAAATGGACTAGAATTTTTTTTTTTTGACAATGACCACCTCCAATCTACAAGTGAATAAAGGTAAATGATGTGCAGATAATGAGGAAACAAAAAAACGCAAGTATTCGTGCAAGAATCTGGACGGATTAAGTCATCGCTTCATGACTGCACAGACATATTTGCAACATGCTTGCTTGCTGTTTTTAGTAAAATAAGCATGGTAGCAGAAAGGGATGATAAATCAACAGGGACACAAAGAAATGCGAAGGTTTTTTTTTTCTTGTTAATAAAGGAACAGGGCTATAAACCTTAAGATCTTTTTAAAAAATGTGCCAAGGTTTTTTCTCCAATAACAGATAGGAATTCAATTTCATATAGGTCGCAGAAACAATTTCTGACAGGTTCCGAATAAGTCTCTTCCTTCTATTTTCCCTTCGATCAATCAGTTCATATGAATCGAGAAACGAGAGAGAGACTAGACGGGAAGAGAACACAGTCGAACCAACCTGCTGTTGCTGCGCGAGGCGGGACCTCTTGTTGAACGGCGACGCCCCCGCCACCTCGGCGCCGTCCGCGTCCGCCACCTCCTCCTTGACCCCTCGCCGCAGCTTCCCCAGGTGCGGCAAGTGAACCATCTCGTCGTCCTGTCAAGCACCGTCCTCTCTTCGCTGGATTGGTTTTTTCAAAACCAACTGAAAAAAGCAGGAGGATTGCAGCGCTGCCTGGTGAGTGGTGATAGAGTAGGAAGCGACGAGAGAAGGAAGCAGAGGAAGGGGGAAGAAGGAATGTTGTTGAGGTGGTTGTTGTACGGAGGAGGAAGGTTGTTTACGCAGCCTAACAGAGGAGTACAGTAATAAATATCTGCAAGAACCAAAGGCGGCCGCATCCGGATACAGAGGATTGCGGATTGTTTGTTTTCCACGCGGCACGTGACAACTGTATCCGGATTAGAGGCCGTCGTGGCTCTGGATAGCAAAGTTACGCCTTCGCCCTCCCGGACGAATTTGTACCACCATGATACTTTCTCCCTTCCAAAAACAAGTATTTATAGCAGTTATTGAAGAAATTGAAGAAAAAAAATACTGCTATCCTTCTTTTTTTTATGTCTTTTGTATGCTGAGAGTAGTCCGGATGGATGGATGAGTAGAGAGAATTTACTATACTGGAACCTATAGCAGTTACAAATACTTATAATATAGAATAATTTTTGAATCTAAAAATATTTATTTTTAAGTACAGAGGGTGTACTAAATTTCTTACGACAATTCCATTTAAATATTGAAAAATAAACGTTATACTCTTATTGTCGTTTGATACAATAAAAAATAAATATACATTAGCTTGACTTTTGGTGTTAGGCCTCAAACTCCCTCTACACTTTATCCTCCATTCAGATAAATGTGAAGATAAAAGCTTATTAATTACATATGTAGATAACACATTTCTGTGAAAGAGAACTTGTTTTAGGAGGTGTCTTAGGAGGTAGAGAAGTGTTCTTTTTTTCTTTTCTATCTGACATGCCTGCCTGACTCCTGTCTGCTTAAGATGATATAATCATCGAAATACTTTTTTATGTCTAAACGATATTATAAGGAGACACAAATTGTGGCGGACCGCCCCCGAAACAGGGGAGATCCTCCTCCCGGGATCCATTCTGGGCGACGTTCGTCGAAGCGAACGTTCACAGAGTACAACACAGGCAGTAAAAAGCATGAATTAAGGATAGAAAGAAATATTACATGAGTTATTACAGAGTTTGAATCCAAACCTGGTTTTTACAATACAGCGGAAACGAGAGTTAACGGTACAGACTCCGACTCTGACTCTAAGCAAAAGCAAGGGCCTTGCCCAACGGCGCCTTGCTACTAGCCACACACACAAAGCAGCAACTAATCGAGCGGCTCCCACTGAAACCTACCCCAACCCGGAGACGACTCCTCCCACTGCTGGCCACCAAAACCACCGGTCGCATCGAAACCTCCTGAAAACCACAAGTCGCAAAGCGTGAGCTTCTAAGAAGCTCAGCAAGACTAACCCGTCAACAGGCTGTCTACAGCCGACACCTAGACATGCACGGCCGACACGGGGTAGGGAAAATTGCAAAAGACACGCTTAGCTAATTAATTTTTTCCTACTTTCAAGTTTTAGCTCAAATTAAGTTTGAGAAAAATAAACTTTAGTAGGCACTGTAACTAAGCAATCAAGTTGACAAACATTAATCCATACAAGCAATTCCATCATAATCATAATCTCACTTTTTGTTCACTTATTATCGTATGCGACAGAGAGATTGAGTAAACTCTAGACTGAGAGTGTCAGCGGTTCGAAACGATTTACACCTGCAGGGTTAACCTGGTCACACGACACGTGCGCGTCCCGGACCGCACGTGGCAACCGTTCGCTCCAGACCTGGCAAAGCTAATTCCCTCTTACGCTACCTCAACAGTGCCGCGTCCCACCAGATCACCCGTCCCGGATGGTGTCTGTGGAGTTCACACACTGTCCACCCCAGACCGCCGCCAATCAGACACCGTAAGGTAGGTTCAGCTTTGCCTTCTCTAGGCTACCTAGGTTTACTGGTTCCCATAGTTCCAGCATGTGAGCAGTACGTTCAATACTCAACCAACTGTGCCCCACGGATCAGACAGAGCTACCGCACACAGAACCCCGGTCCGTGGCTTTCCTATCACCCTCTGTCTGACCCCGATTTCTTTTCATTAAACCTGAACCCGCTAAATAATTCCCTAGTAAGGAGGAAGTTTTCAATCAACTCCTAACATATCGCGAGCAGGGTCCAATCTGCTCGACTTCTACCGTAGAGAATATCCTAAGCATAGCGGCTACATCGGGCTACCTGTACCAATATTCCATGTAGGAACTACTGGAGACATATGCATCTAGGGTTCCATTCAACTCCTATTGACCTAAATGCACATCACATGACATTACACATACTGTTGTAAAGAAAAATTTTAAAAGCGGTAGTGCACCGGAGCTTGCCTTGTGGGTAGTCTTCTGGGTCAGCGACGGTGGTGTCTTCAGAAAAACCTGGGTCTGCCTCGACGGCTACTTCGTTCACGTCGGCGTCTACATGATGCAAAAGTAAAGTTAATATTAGTAGAAATTGACTGACGCTAACAATTAAAGTGATCGGTGTCGATTTAGCGATTAGGGTTTAGTCGGGGAATTTGATCTAGATCAATTAAATTGCAGCTACTAAGAAGGTGCTAATAACTCTAATTAACTGCTATGACACATTAGAACTAACTAGGGTTAAAGCCAGGGTTCTGTAAATTTTTCTCATATTTTAACAATTATTAACTATTTAGTTAGGGTTTTGAGCCATTTTGGGTAATTAAATAAATGCCAAAATTATTAATTTTCACACAATGAGGTTTTATAATTTTAATAAATACTAGAGTTTCTCCTGGTCCTAGAACATTTGGATTTACATTTTTGTGAGCTAAAATGGATTTTCTAGGAATTTTGGAAGATTGCAGCCGAATTAAAGAATTTAAAAACGCAATGGAACAGTAACCCTGGCGGCTAGGGTTTCTGCCCTGCTTCAGCCGAGCCGGCCGGCGGCGGGCGGCGAAGCTGCCGGCGACGGCGGCCGTCGGCGCGACCACCATTGGCAAGAGAGCGATGTGGGGAATCCATTTTGCTCGGGTGGGGGTAATGGCCGGGACCGGAGCACCGACGGCGACGAGCGGCGGCACGGCCGGGGCGGCGGCAATGGCGCGGCGGCGCTCCGACGGGCGGCCGGTCGCAGTGCCGGGTCTAGGAGCTTCCTCGCGGCACGGCGGAGCTAGGGGATGAAGGAATTGAGTTTATACCTCACCGGCGACGGTTAACACCGGAGGCCACCTTCGGCCGGGAAGAATGGCGGCGGCGGCGGCGCTAAACCCCGTCGATGTGGCGTCGTCCTGACAAAAAGGTCGGCATGAGGGCGCTACCGAGCTCCGGGTGTTCCGAAAGATGAGCAAACGGCTTCCCGCGCAAAGCAAGGATGGGGCTCACCGCGGCTACCTACGGCGGCGAGTATAGACGGCGGCGGCGATGCTCAATCCCGCGAGTCCAGTGCAAATTGATGGTGACCGAGCACGGAGGAAGGCGAGCAAGACTCGGACGCTTCGGGTTGCGAAGGAATGTGGCGGTTTGGAGCAGTTGCACTGCTCGACGGCGGGGCGCTGCTGCTCGGCGGGGCTCGACGGAGAGAAACAGGGCGAGCGGAGAGAGAGAAGTGCGCGAGCGAGGGGGAAGACGAGGAAGGAGCGCGCGAAGGAAGTAGTCGGAGGGGCCGAGGCGTCATCGCGCGCGCTGGGGAACTCGCGCGGGCGCCACGCGCGCGCGTGCGCAGGCCGCGCGCGGCAGGTGGCGCTTGCGCCCTGCGCGCGGTCGGGCGTGGAGGCGAGCGCGCGGAGAGAGAGAGAGCGGCGGGCGGCTGACGAGTGGGCCGCGGGCTGGGAGGTTTTTGCAGAAAAGCCCAGGGTTTCTCAGAAATTCGATAGAGGCTCAAATTGCTTCAGGATTTCTTTCAAAAAGGTACAGAATTTTTCAGGAAATTAGATGAAGGTCCAAATATTTCAGGAACACTTTCAGAATGGCCTAGAAATTTTTCAGGAATTTGCACCTAGGTCCAAATTTGATTCCAGGGTTCAATTAATTTCAAATTTTTTTTTGTGTTTCACTTTAAAATTTAATTCTGCCCAGCATTATTATTTAGTGCCTTTTTATTTTAAATGTGTAAACCCTAATTTGAAGTAATTCACTTAATTTCTTATTAATAATTTTGTTTAAACTTCAAATTGAAGTAATGCTCTTAATTTCTCTTTAATAATTACCCACAATTTTATTAATTCCCCCTTTTTAATTAATTTTTGCATTAAATCTTAATTGATTTAAATTTTTCTTGGGCTCATGTCACATGAAATGTTACAACCCTCCCCCCTAAAAGAAATCTCGTCCCGAGATTTAGAAACAGGGTGGGACAAAATTGGTGGTACCTAGTGATGGTGAAAAGACGTCGGAGTAATGTGCACGGAGAAATTCCTCGGATTTCCATGTGACTTTTCCTCGGAGTGATTGCTTCACTGCACCTTATAAAATTTGAGGGTCCGGGTTTGACAACTCGTTCTTTCTCGTCGAGTACCCTGACAGGCTTCTCGGAGCAAGCTAGATCCGGTTGTAACCCTTTCACTTCTGGTGTAGTTTTGTCTGATGGGGCTTTTAATCATTTCTCCAGTTGCGACACGTGAAAAATATTGTGCAGTCCTGACAAGTGAGCTGGCAGGTCTAGCTTGTACCCTACCGGCCCACATTTTTCAAGGATGGAAAACGGACTGATGTATCTTGGAGCCAGTTTGCCTTTTACCCCAAATTGTTGTACTCCCTTGGTAGGCGAGACCCGTAGAGACTCCAAATCACCTACCTCAAAGCTCAGGGGTCATCGTCTTTTATCTGCACAACTTTTCTGTCGGGGTTGGGCGGCCTTCAAGTCAGATCGGACGGACCTTACTTTCTCTTCTGCCTGTTGAACTAAGTCTAGTTCTAGTACTACCCTCTTACTCGACCGTACGACAGATTTGTGCGGACGTGGGTCTGGGTTGATCTAGCTGTAAGGATACAGACCCGCTAAGTGGTGAGGCTAGGCGGATTGCACAATTAGCTATATCGAGGAGGGCTTTGTGGTGATAACGATATTGATTACCCTACCGCCAAGGATTTAAAGAAGTAGAATAGGTACACCCGCCTAAATTTAGTGGTGTTTCCCTAAACCCATACCGTGACAAGATAATCTAGGAGAATGGTATTGAAGCATTCACTCTCAATAAAACTCCTACTGATGAATTTGCGAGAGACACCAGAATCAAACAAATGAAAGTGGAGTGACCAGAGAGTGAAAACATACCCGCCAGTACTGGTTCACCCTCGATAACGTCTCCGGTCGTGGTATAGTTTACCCGACCCGATCTGGTGGCCCTCTGAGCCCTAGACTGGTTCGGTCCCGAGCTCTGCTGGCGACCCGGGTTACCCTGCCTGCGGGTAGGACATTCGCGAGCGAAATGCCCCGGAAGTCCGCAAGTGAAACATGGAGCTCCCGGTCCCGGTCGGTTGCCCTCTTGAGGTGGACGGGCGTCCCGATTCTGCTGCGGTGGGGGTGGTGGTGCGCGGTTTTCGCCCTGCTGCTGGTGACGCGGGGGTCGGTACTGCTGCTGCGGCGGGCGGAAGGACGGTCCCGATGGAGGAACGGACCCGTACCTCCTCCCATCCGGCGCAGTATAGACCAAGCGATACTTCGGGGGTGGCGCGTTGGAAGGGCCACCACCGCTTCGCTTCTTCTCGCGCTGCTCCTTCTCAAGGTACTCTTCTGCAATCAGAGTGTTGCTCACGAACTCAGTGAAGGTACCGCCTTGGTTCAGAGCCATGCGGGACTGAAGTGTGACGTCCAGCCCTCCCATAAATCGGCTCTTACGTTTTTCGTCCGTGTCGACCTGCTCTGGAGCATAAAGTGACAACTGATTGAATGCTCTGGAGTACTCGTGGACGGAGCGGTTTCCCTGAGTCAAGGCCATGAACTCCTTGGCTTTTCGCTGCATCAACCCAGTGGGAATATGATGGGCACGGAAAGCTTCCTTGAACTGCTCCCACGGCACTTCGGTACCGGGCGGAAAAGTGGCTAGGTAATTAGCCCACCATGCGCCGGCATGCCCACACAGCATCTGGGCTGCGAATAATGTCTTCTGGTGTTCCGTGCACCGAATAAGCCCAAATTTGGCTTCAATGGTACGGAGCCAATTATTTACGTCCAGTGGTTCTCTAGCATCCCTGAACTCGGGAGGGTGTGTCGCCATGAAGTCCGAGTATGTGCTGTTCTCTCGCGGACCACGGCGTTCCCGGTTCTGGTTGTTGTTCTCTAGAAGAGCCCGCAGCATCTCCCCTTGCTGCATGGAGTTGTGCATCATAGCTGCCATTGCTTCTGCGAGAGTGGGAGCACCCTGTGGGGGTGGTGGGTTTTGCTCCTCTCCACCATGTGAACTTCCTGCCTCGCTTCGCTCCATGCTGCATTTTACAATTCGATGGTTTCGTTAGTGTGGTCGTCCAACAGACACTTACCATGGTAAAGAAAAAGAAGATACATATGTCACATACATAGTATGGACATAGAAAACAATCTACATTCCTTCCCAAAATCATGACAATACATCGGTACCAGCATTACAACCCGCATTGTCATGCACTCCAGACTTACATCAGACTACAACATAGTGCTACCATGGTAAACCACACCTAAGGGATACAATCGAACACACTACTACCAGCCAGACACCATTCAGTTGTGCAACTACTACACGTTGCCAACCAGCGAGCCTACAGAGTCACTATCCTAGGGGGTGGCGTCACCTCCACCGCCCTGCTCCTAATCGGACTCGTGGCCCGACGCATCCGGATCAGACACCTCTGACTCGGGTGCATCCTCTTCGGCTGGTGGCGGAAACGGTTGTTGCTGTGCCTCTAAGAGTCCAGCAATATGGTGCTGCATATGGTGATTCTCATGAACAAGGTTCTCAACTGCCTGCAGAGCCTCATCTCGTGTAATCTCCAGCTGGTGGATCTGCTCTAACAGGGCGTTGCAATCAGCTTTCCTGGCGTTCACCAGGGCAAGCCTAGCTGTCGCAAGATGCTCTAGCTCGGCAATGCGTTGCGCCCTGGTATTACAACGAGCACGTAGCCCATTGTTCCTGCTTTCTAAGGCTCGGATCCTCTCCTGAGCAAAGGCTAGCTTCTTATGTGTATGCCCCAGGGCTCGACGGTCAAAGATGGCCGTGGCTGCTGTGTCTTGATACAGGTTGAGCATAGCCACACTCTGCAGGATTAGTGGTGTCACAAAATCGCTTCGCCCCTTGATAGTCTCATCCCTGACTACCGTGACGTTCTGGCGCCAGGTGCTGTTAAACTGGTCCCGTATCGGAAATAACACCGCTGGCTGGTCTACTAAATCCTCCGTGTACTTCTCACAGAGTCCAAGCAGAGCCTCGTGAGCGGCGGCTTCGATTGCCTCAGTTTTGTCCGAACCAACACAAGTGGTGGTCCAGACCTCCCACTCCGCGCGATGAGGGTGTGCGGGAATCGCGACTGAGGCAGAACAGCGGTGTTGTCCATGCTGGGTATATTCCCGAATTTGGAACCACGGGGCCTCCGTACAACCCAAGGAATGCAGTGTCTGACGGAGTAACTCGGGAAAACCCCTACGCCCTGACTCTTGAGTCATCCGAGTGGGGGTGGAGTGCTCGACCCCATAGTCCTCCGAACTATCCTCAACCGAGTTGCTCGACATCTGCAGGTACACGACGAGGAAGGATTTATTTTACGGAAGTCACATGTCGACACCTATTTCAAGCATGCATGCGACTTCTGTTAAAAGGAATGGTTCACAACTCTGGTGCAGGCGAGGCCTACACTCTGGAATCAAGGTTACGATGGTTACAACTGTTGCTGATGGAAGTTTTGATCTTGAATGGCTTTAGTATAAGTTTGAAGGATTTTAACGAGTGTTGGTTTTAAGATTTAGCGGTTCTAACATTTGTGTGACTCTTCGATTTTTACCATGCAATGCAGTCCTTTATCGACCTATACGTCCTCACAAAAACAAAACCTAATACGTTAAGTCGGTGGCAGGATCGATCTCTCAAGTCAGTCGTGTCTACGCGTTCTTACGCAACAGTTAGCGTACCTGCAGAAAACACACCACAGGCAGTTGCATAATATAATATTAATAGTAAAAACAACAACCCATATCATTGCCATATGGGTCGCCCCGAGTAGGCCACGTACGGGGTCACGTGTCCGACCTTCCCTGCGCGGCGAACAGACTGCACTTTACCTCAGGCAGCGGAGGTATGAGAGTGTTCCGCGAGACCTAAGTCGCGAAGAACAAACTCATCTCTTGTGTACCACAGACACAAGACACCACTGTTGCGAAGGTCTGCATTCGCAACAGGTCCGTAACCCACACCTCGTACGGTAGAGGTCCGCTTCTCTCCCTAAACGGCAAGGGGGTGTACTAGGTTACAGCGAACCTAATACCTCCTTCCATACCACCACGGTACGGAACGCTACTGTTGCTGATGCAACAGGGGTTTCTCGACCTTTCACCGCAGTCGAGCGGCGTACCTTACCTTGCTTACCTTAACGTAGGTGCGTCGTTACAGAAAATTAAATCTAACTGGGTTTTGTTAGACCCTACACTAGGTTAGCTTGCCACCTGATAGAACCTAGTTCTACTAGGGCACGCTACTAACTCGCACGCGGTTTTCGAAAATATGCCCTAAAAAGGTCGTACTCATCCCAGAATGGCTCTGATACCAGCTGTGGCGGACCGCCCCCGAAACAGGGAAGATCCTCCTCCCGGGATCCATTCTGGGCGACGTTCGTCGAAGCGAACGTTCACAGAGTACAACACAGGCAGTAAAAAGCATGAATTAAGGATAGAAAGAAATATTACATGAGTTATTACAGAGTTTGAATCCAAACCTGGTTTTTACAATACAGCGGAAACGAGAGTTAACGGTACAGACTCCGACTCTGACTCTAAGCAAAAGCAAGGGCCTTGCCCAACGGCGCCTTGCTACTAGCCACACACACAAAGCAGCAACTAATCGAGCGGCTCCCACTGAAACCTACCCCAACCCGGAGACGACTCCTCCCACTGCTGGCCACCAAAACCACCGGTCGCATCGAAACCTCCTGAAAACCACAAGTCGCAAAGCGTGAGCTTCTAAGAAGCTCAGCAAGACTAACCCGTCAACAGGCTGTCTACAGCCGACACCTAGACATGCACGGCCGACACGGGGTAGGGAAAATTGCAAAAGACACGCTTAGCTAATTAATTTTTTCCTACTTTCAAGTTTTAGCTCAAATTAAGTTTGAGAAAAATAAACTTTAGTAGGCACTGTAACTAAGCAATCAAGTTGACAAACATTAATCCATACAAGCAATTCCATCATAATCATAATCTCACTTTTTGTTCACTTATTATCGTATGCGACAGAGAGATTGAGTAAACTCTAGACTGAGAGTGTCAGCGGTTCGAAACGATTTACACCTGCAGGGTTAACCTGGTCACACGACACGTGCGCGTCCCGGACCGCACGTGGCAACCGTTCGCTCCAGACCTGGCAAAGCTAATTCCCTCTTACGCTACCTCAACAGTGCCGCGTCCCACCAGATCACCCGTCCCGGATGGTGTCTGTGGAGTTCACACACTGTCCACCCCAGACCGCCGCCAATCAGACACCGTAAGGTAGGTTCAGCTTTGCCTTCTCTAGGCTACCTAGGTTTACTGGTTCCCATAGTTCCAGCATGTGAGCAGTACGTTCAATACTCAACCAACTGTGCCCCACGGATCAGACAGAGCTACCGCACACAGAACCCCGGTCCGTGGCTTTCCTATCACCCTCTGTCTGACCCCGATTTCTTTTCATTAAACCTGAACCCGCTAAATAATTCCCTAGTAAGGAGGAAGTTTTCAATCAACTCCTAACATATCGCGAGCAGGGTCCAATCTGCTCGACTTCTACCGTAGAGAATATCCTAAGCATAGCGGCTACATCGGGCTACCTGTACCAATATTCCATGTAGGAACTACTGGAGACATATGCATCTAGGGTTCCATTCAACTCCTATTGACCTAAATGCACATCACATGACATTACACATACTGTTGTAAAGAAAAATTTTAAAAGCGGTAGTGCACCGGAGCTTGCCTTGTGGGTAGTCTTCTGGGTCAGCGACGGTGGTGTCTTCAGAAAAACCTGGGTCTGCCTCGACGGCTACTTCGTTCACGTCGGCGTCTACATGATGCAAAAGTAAAGTTAATATTAGTAGAAATTGACTGACGCTAACAATTAAAGTGATCGGTGTCGATTTAGCGATTAGGGTTTAGTCGGGGAATTTGATCTAGATCAATTAAATTGCAGCTACTAAGAAGGTGCTAATAACTCTAATTAACTGCTATGACACATTAGAACTAACTAGGGTTAAAGCCAGGGTTCTGTAAATTTTTCTCATATTTTAACAATTATTAACTATTTAGTTAGGGTTTTGAGCCATTTTGGGTAATTAAATAAATGCCAAAATTATTAATTTTCACACAATGAGGTTTTATAATTTTAATAAATACTAGAGTTTCTCCTGGTCCTAGAACATTTGGATTTACATTTTTGTGAGCTAAAATGGATTTTCTAGGAATTTTGGAAGATTGCAGCCGAATTAAAGAATTTAAAAACGCAATGGAACAGTAACCCTGGCGGCTAGGGTTTCTGCCCTGCTTCAGCCGAGCCGGCCGGCGGCGGGCGGCGAAGCTGCCGGCGACGGCGGCCGTCGGCGCGACCACCATTGGCAAGAGAGCGATGTGGGGAATCCATTTTGCTCGGGTGGGGGTAATGGCCGGGACCGGAGCACCGACGGCGACGAGCGGCGGCACGGCCGGGGCGGCGGCAATGGCGCGGCGGCGCTCCGACGGGCGGCCGGTCGCAGTGCCGGGTCTAGGAGCTTCCTCGCGGCACGGCGGAGCTAGGGGATGAAGGAATTGAGTTTATACCTCACCGGCGACGGTTAACACCGGAGGCCACCTTCGGCCGGGAAGAATGGCGGCGGCGGCGGCGCTAAACCCCGTCGATGTGGCGTCGTCCTGACAAAAAGGTCGGCATGAGGGCGCTACCGAGCTCCGGGTGTTCCGAAAGATGAGCAAACGGCTTCCCGCGCAAAGCAAGGATGGGGCTCACCGCGGCTACCTACGGCGGCGAGTATAGACGGCGGCGGCGATGCTCAATCCCGCGAGTCCAGTGCAAATTGATGGTGACCGAGCACGGAGGAAGGCGAGCAAGACTCGGACGCTTCGGGTTGCGAAGGAATGTGGCGGTTTGGAGCAGTTGCACTGCTCGACGGCGGGGCGCTGCTGCTCGGCGGGGCTCGACGGAGAGAAACAGGGCGAGCGGAGAGAGAGAAGTGCGCGAGCGAGGGGGAAGACGAGGAAGGAGCGCGCGAAGGAAGTAGTCGGAGGGGCCGAGGCGTCATCGCGCGCGCTGGGGAACTCGCGCGGGCGCCACGCGCGCGCGTGCGCAGGCCGCGCGCGGCAGGTGGCGCTTGCGCCCTGCGCGCGGTCGGGCGTGGAGGCGAGCGCGCGGAGAGAGAGAGAGCGGCGGGCGGCTGACGAGTGGGCCGCGGGCCGGGAGGTTTTTGCAGAAAAGCCCAGGGTTTCTCAGAAATTCGATAGAGGCTCAAATTGCTTCAGGATTTCTTTCAAAAAGGTACAGAATTTTTCAGGAAATTAGATGAAGGTCCAAATATTTCAGGAACACTTTCAGAATGGCCTAGAAATTTTTCAGGAATTTGCACCTAGGTCCAAATTTGATTCCAGGGTTCAATTAATTTCAAATTTTTTTTTTTGTGTTTCACTTTAAAATTTAATTCTGCCCAGCATTATTATTTAGTGCCTTTTTATTTTAAATGTGTAAACCCTAATTTGAAGTAATTCACTTAATTTCTTATTAATAATTTTGTTTAAACTTCAAATTGAAGTAATGCTCTTAATTTCTCTTTAATAATTACCCACAATTTTATTAATTCCCCCTTTTTAATTAATTTTTGCATTAAATCTTAATTGATTTAAATTTTTCTTGGGCTCATGTCACATGAAATGTTACACAAATATATTATACTTTTCTTGTTCTACAAACACTTATATATGTAGTTAATATATAAATAAAAAAATTAAGAAAAAAGGTGTTATTAATTAATTAACCTCCACGATGCTTTGATTTTCATATGAACAGACTTGCATGTAGATAAAGAGCAACCCAACAACTCAGAAAACTTTGTATCTAAAATAAATTAGTGCATACATGTCAATTTGATTGAGTAGTTTAATAGCCACTCTTATGACGTCTTGTCACTATAGCCTACTGTACATTATAGTAATTCTAACTGAAGCTATAAATTCGTTTTGCTCTCCGCCCTTTTGACATATAGTAATGTAGGAGCTTAACGCCAAAATGAAACAAAATCAAACAGGACTTATATGTTGTCCATACGCATAAACTATAAAGCGTTAATATCATTATCGTACATAAACATAGACTAAGATAAATTTTTAAGACTATTGCACGTCTTTTTTTTCATTATGGATTATAAACATGTAGAAAAAATAATTATAAAAATGATGAGATTTGAAGTTAAAAGTAAATTGAGTTGCATTCCTAAGATGGTTATTATTGTTATGGCTATAAATTGTTTCAAGAGTTAATACAGTCTATGTGGATTGTGAAATTATATAATGATTGTGCATTTATTGTAAATCTTGATATAATATGAATTAACAGTAGTAGAACATCTTAAGACTGTCTGTTTTTTTATTTAATATTATTTAATATTATTTGTATATTTCTTTAAAAAAATATTGTTTGTACACTTATTTTAGTTTATATAAATATTACACCTATGTTTAATATAAACTATAATATAAAAATGTGAATTAAGAGACCTAAAACTAAAAGCTGTAGATTAAACAACAAAATAAAACCTGAAGAAAGGGGCTCACCGTTCCACCCCATGCCGTGGCATCCGTTGCAATAACCGCACATCACGGTGGGCAGATCCGTCCAGCCAACCAGTCGGCACGAGGCAGGCCCGCCGGGAGACCTCACAGACCACAAAACACTGCGGCGGTGGCCTCGGCGAGCAACACGTGCCCTAGAAGAAAGGCGGCGGGGTCAGTAGGCCCCGCGTGACGTGGTTGGTCCGGGTGACCTGGACGCGGACCCATCCCATGCCATCCCATCCCATCCCATCCGTGCTTCACTTGGAGCAGTAGGACAGTAGGTGGGGGAGGAGAAACGCACCCGTCCGGCCCACATCGTCAGCGTCATCGGCGCAGGTTGCTCGCTCTCTGGATAAGGTCGTGGTCGTCGTCTCTGGCAGGCTGGAGAGCACAGCGCGGCGGCCGCACACCCCACCCATGATAAAAGCGACAAAAATTATTGGTGGAGACGGCGACCGGCAGGCAGAAGGATGGGGAGGCAGGGCCTGCTTTGGACGGGCTTGGCGTTGCATCGGCTTTGCTTCTCTCGTCTCTTGCCTTTTGTCTGCTTTTGCTTGCTGATTTTTTTTTTTGATCGGTTTGCTTGCTGAATTGGTATGGTTGTCGACATTGTTATCCTTTCCATAACGGTGGAAGTATTTGTCGTGTTGTGAACTTGTTGCGGCACGTGGCATGTCTGTGTTTTCCATATCAATTGGTGCTTTTCTTTCTTATTGCTGCTACTATATATTATATTTTTCTGATTTTGTTTTATCAATCTAGCCTACCATGCAACTATAATTTTGAAACTTAGTTTTGTCCTTAAACATTTAAAAGGTTTAATTTAGTCTTTAAAATTTGGTTAAAGTTTTGTTCCCTTCTGTGTGGCACGCCTCACCGCGCCACCTTTAATTTAGAATTATAAATTATAAATTGACTTATCTCAAACCATATTAATATTTAGTTCTATTTTCAACAAGAAAACATGTTCCACAATCATACTGTTTGCTCAATATATTTTAGTTTTACTAAAACATTCTATAATTTCTTTAAATTATCCTATCATGAAATGAACAAGGTCCTAGAAGAGATGAACTATGTAACTAAGAGTTCCATCTTCATATAAAAAATGTTCATATATGTCTAGCTTTTTTGTTTTATAAATGTGATCGACAAAAATGCAAAAAATTACAATTATCAGAGATCTACCAATCTCTACTAATTAGTATGAAACTGAATTTTTGTTTGAAACCTGAAACTGAAATTCTACTTGCTTCTTGATTTACATAAAAAAGTTCTAAGTTCTGATCATTGATCAGATGAAAAAAAAAACATGTAAAATGAATTATATGTGTGGGCCGTTTGTGGGCTGCCAATTGCTGGTAGCGGCGGGATCACAGTCTGTTGGTGTTGGCAGCCCACGGGACGGCCCTGTTACTCTGGTAGATCGTGTGGACACGTCACCCGGCTTGATCACTCGGTGGAGACGACGACAGCCGCAGCTAAAAATTTCCCACCGGCCGATCAGAAAAAAACAAAAATTTACCACCGGTAAATAAGGTTAAAGAAGATGCTAGTGCTTATCTTCAGTGACATATATAGTCCAAACGATCAAACATGTAGTAGTAGCCAAACATCTAAATTCCAAGTCTTCCGTTGACTACTAATTGGCCACCACATATGACTAGTCAGTCCATCGACCTCGTATTATTGTCAGCTTCCCCTTCGGCTAGCCAGCGGTAGAGGCAAAGATCGAGTTGGTTCAGCTTCAGGGTACCTTGAGCCATGGCAACCCATGCTAAATCCAAGCCAAGGTCGTCTTCATCATGCCTCTCCTTCCTCAAGGACGCCCTGCTGCTGCCCACCTTGAACCCCAAGCTCTTCATCCCCGTCTTGGCCCTCGTCGCCTTCCCCACCTTCCTCGTCCAAGTCAGCAATGTCTTGGCGATCCAGCCACTCGCGGTCCACATCTTGGACCTCCTTAACAAGATCAAGAACATGGATCCCTCGACAGCCGAGTACGCCAAGCTGTTCCAGGAGATCGTGAGGGACACGAGGAAGCTCGTCGTCATTGCCATCGTCTCCTGCGTCACCGTCCTGGTACTAAACTTCGCCAAGCAGCTCGTCGCCCTCTTCGCCGCCTCCAGCACATACTCCGGCGACCGCTACTCGCTGCCCGAGCTCATCTCCAAGGTGATCGCGAAGGGGAACCGCATCAAGGGCCCCCTCATAACCATGGCCTTGGTGAGCGTCCTTCAGTTCACCTTCGTGTTTCTGCTTGCCGCACTGCTCCAGCTCGCGATGCGGCACTCGGGCACATTCCTCGCGGTAATTTTTGGGCTCTTGTTCATCGCCTTCCTCTACCTCAACGTCGTTTTGGCGGTCGCCGTGGCCGTATCGGTCGCGGACACGGATCGCCGCGGCCTGGCTCCGCTGCAGCAGGCGTGGCGGCTCATGACGCGGGTGCGGCCCAAGGAGGGCTGCGTGCTGGTGGTCGTGATCGAGCTGCTCTCCATGGCTCCTTCCCCGCTGTATGCGGTTGCTCTTGGCTTCATGAAAAGGAGTGTTGGGATCGAGCTGGCTCTCCTCTCCGTCTATGCTCTACTGTCCGGCGTGGTGCAACTGTTCTATTTCGTCGCGGCCATGGTGTACTACTACCAAGCCGTCCAGAGCAAGCAGGCAATTGCTGACGACGACTACGTGAAGATCCCGACCGGTGAAGCAAACATGTGACGACTTTGTTATCTGGTGCTTGGCAGTGATATATACAACTCTACCTACATTACAATGTAATACTTGGTCCCAAAAAAAGAAGAAGTTCACGAAGGAAATACTCCCTCTATTCTTTTTTGTGTGTTGTCATTGATTTTGATCAATAACTTTGATTATTCATCTTATCTAAAAAGTGAGAAATATCAAATGTTTTATTAGTATTTAATATATTACTAAAGATTTTTTGAATCCTAATTTAAATTTTACATATTTAAATTAATTTTTTTAATAAAATGAGCTGTTAAAGTTTTTGATAAAAGTCAATGGCGACAATTAAAAAACAATGGAGGAAGTATGATCTATAAATTATTTATTTTAAGTTCGTCTTATAAATAAAATGTTTGACAAGTGTTGATACCGTTGACTTCAACTATTAACTTTAATTATTTGTCTTATTCACAAAATTATTGGTTTTAATACATAAAACTATAAGTTGTGGCATATATATATACTCTTAGTGATAAAGTAAATTATAACATAATATAAGATATTAATCATACTATTTTTTAAGGAGATGAATGATCAAAGTTGATGTATAAGTTAACAACGAACACGGAGGGCATTATTTACTTATATTTTTCTATGTCTTATTGTGCTTTATTCTTTTTTTCACATAATATTATTAATGTTTTTATTGAAAAATTTTCTTGAATTTGTGAAACACTGCTCCTTCCTTTTTTTATTATTATTGACACATTTGACTTTTAACTTTGTCTTCTTCAAAACATTATTTCAAATGTGTAAAATTATTAGTCCTAATTTAAATATTTTTAGTGATAAATTAAATTATAACAAAATATATAATATTTGTTATAATTTTTTAATGAGGTGAATGGTTGAAGATGATGTTAAACATCTAAAATGTCAAAAAAAAGAAGAAGTAGTACGTAAGGAGTGCTTAGAGGTGACATTCGTTAAGGCACAGGGAGACGTACACAATGACCGTCACCAATTACAGGGTCATACTAGTGACGTTCAAATGTGCGTTACCTCTTATATGAAAAGACACTCGATGTTTTTTTTTTAAACGAGCGTGATCTTCTTTTATGTGCTGAAAGTTGATATCCATATTGAATGAGCGTTTCACCATGTAAAAGGTGGCACAAGCGTAACCTTTTATGTGCTCCCAAAGATGATGCAGCCTCACGTCTTTCATGATGAAAAAAGGGTGACACCTAACCGGAACAAGCGTCACCCATTTGTTAGGCAGACATTTGCCTTTTATCTATTTACCAACTGCATCCTGAAGTATGTCATAATATGACAGACGCGAAACCTGCAAATGAATTCACTTGTTCGTAAATATTCATCATTTGGCACAAATTAATAAAAATACTCATCATCACTTTTTTTCCACGAGCAAGAACATTCAACGTCACTTTGTAGAAATGGAATATCATAACCATGGCCATGGTGAGTGTCCTTGAGTTCGCCTTCGGGTCTGTTTGTTTTGGCTCCTGTTTCTTAACAAATTGCTCAATTCTAGCTCTTCAAACAAAACAGCTCTTTCGAGTGGAGGAAAAGAAATTATTAAAATATTTGTTAAAATAGCTCCTCCTTAAATTAAAGATCACATGTAAGAGTAGGAGTGAAAAGAAGCTATAATTTTCAGCTCCCACCAAAACAGCTCCTCTAGTTTATTTTCTATAACTGCTTCTAACTGCTCCCAGCAAGAATCACTCTTTAAAATAAGTCTTTGTTTTAGATTAAGCTCTAACAGCTCTAAGAGCTGCTCTAGGAGCTAAAACAAACACACCCTTCGTCTCTCCTTGGTGCACAGCTCCAGCTCGAGATCCTGTGTTTCTTCTCTGTACGTATGTGCTCTGTTGCTGGACAAGAGGGCAAAAACTAACTGAAGTTGCTCCATATACTGATTTCAGTCTCTTTTTTTGTGAGAAATATACTGATTTCAGTCAATTTTTTTATCATTCAAGGCAGCAAACATAATGATGAGGACATCACACTCATGGATACACACAATTCTTCTCCTACTGTTACACATGAAGGTCCAATTACTAGAGCTCGCGCCCGACAACTTAATCTAGAGGTGAGCTCGTTACTTATCACTCCATTACGCATTCTCGAGGATAGATTACGACCTAATGATTTTATTATGATTAGAAATCACGGAGAGGATAGAGGAACGATGGGAGATCAGATAGGAGTCGTCCAAGGATGTCCAAACCAAGTCCGAGTCCCAGATCACCTCGACTTCATATCCAATTCAGAGTCCAGTAGTAGTCTGTACTAAAATGGACGCCCACGTCGCATACGGATTCCGTTTTAGGTGATCTACCACTTCATGGAAAGAGGACAAGATTGTCTTTCCAATGGGACTAGTACCACGTCCAAATTTTTCTAGAGTCCACAAAAATCATCAAAACATTAGACAGTCCAGAATCTATCAGGGTGCTGCGACACGACTTTGGGCCGGTTGTCCTTGTACCGAGTTAGAATCCATTAGAGTTGCGTCCAGGGGACTTGCACGTCCTCAACTCCTTTATATCTAGCCTTCACCGCACCATTAGGGTTTGGGTTTTGCTTAAATTATTCCTGTTAAAAAACAATATCGCTGTTTCATCGGTTTGTGAGACCTCAACTTTTGTGAGTTAAATATTCATCTGCAATTTGATTGCTTTCTACTTCGTTCTTGCTTGTGTTCTTCGATTCACAGGCAAATACTAGCCTTCTTGACGAGGTTATCCATGTTCACGCGGGTGATAACCAGAGGAGACGTGGTGCTATGATTGCGGGGTTCGGAACGTGCTGTTCGGAAGCCGGATCGATTTGTGTCACGACTCTACCCAAATCGTTGATTATCAAAACCTGTAGGAAGATCAGGACCCGTTCCCATTAAGTGGTAGTCAAAGCTTCAGGTGTTCCTCAGGTTCGCCATTGTTTACCCTAGTTCCTTGTTTTTGTTTCGTCCTATAGTCCATAAAAAGCCAAAAACAGAATTATAGTTTAGCCTCTACATATTTTAATTTTGGAGTCCGTTGTGTTGAGTTTGTGTCCTTAATCGAGTCTTGTTGCTAGTTTAGATCATGTCTCGTTACAGTTTGTTTTGCTTCCGCTGTCTTGTGTCAAACCTTGCCGTCAATTTTTTTTCCCCACCCAGATCTCACCCTTTCGTTTGCTGTGTCTGATCTATTATTCACTAGATTCACACGTGTTGATCATCCATCACTATTTTTCACTTTTATCTAGAGCTTTCGCCGCAAAATTTCACTTTTCTTTGTTCCGCTACCCTAGTTTGTTTCAACGCTAGAAAAGAAAAACGCCTGACATAGAGTTCAGTTCTACCATTATATCGTTTTGATCAGAAAATTTGTGTGGTTAGCTTTCACATGCTTTGAGTTGAGAAAAAGAAATAATAATAAAAAAGACAGAAGTATTGTGATTACTTCTAGTGTTAAAAAAAATAAATAAATAAAATAAACGAATTGATAAACTTTTGTTGGAACACTCGGTGCTGTTTTATGTTTGTCCTGAATTTAATTTTCCTTGACTATTGATCTTTGTTGCTGTTTCCCTACACATGTTCTTTGACCATGTATCATAACCGTCATAGGACGCTTTAGACCAGCAACTAGGACCAATACTTTGGACATTAATTCAATATTGTTATCTGTTTTTGATTTGTGTTCCACTTACATATATATTGTCCTTCCAAGCTCCACTTAAAACTTCTGAACAGGTACGGATTCTTAACCCTGTAATCGCCGGATCACTTCTCCAAGGTATCTTTGCTTTGTGTTCACCTAGATCTTTGCAAGAACTTGTTTTGAAACTTCATGTTGCAGTCTAAGAGTGCCATCATCCTAACATGATAGTTGATAGGGATAACCTTTGTCTATCTTTTTTCTGTGTTTTTGTTCCCCTTCATCATGTCAGGTGGCGAGAAGTCGATAGTTTCAGCGGACTCAACGAGTGTGTCAACCAGGACCAGTGGAAGGGAGCAATTGACAAGACGCTAGAGGCCATATACGAGAAGATCTCTGCTGCTGTGACGAAAAACTTCGTCGACCTGAATATAGGCCCAGCTCTTGTGAGCTTTACCACTTAGTTGGCCACTATCTTGTCGCGCCTTGATGTGATCGAGAGGCGTCCACCAGCGGGCAGCAACGACGACCAAGATGACAACGACGACAATGCCGTTTCTGTCTATGATGTCGATGGCAACATGGACGCGCATGCAACTCAGGATGCACGTGTAACACCCCAAGTTTCACACCCTTGGAGGCTACCACGATCATATAAAAATTTAACAAAATCTAAAATAGAATAGAAAATTTCGACAGAGTCTCCCCTATAAAATTCTAGATTTTCGCGGCATACAATTCACAATAATCAGCAATGTAGTATAGTAAAGGGAAAAGAACATCAATCAATCACCATAACTTAATTTTTGGACCTCAAATTACACCAACAAAACCTCATGACAGTTTTGAACCACACCGTAACAATTTAAATCTAATTACTCTAACCTTTGCCTAGATTAATAACTAAATGATGATAGAAAGAATGTGAGGGTGCTCCAGCATGTGATTACTTCCCATCCCATGAATGCTTCGATCACTGAGTACCTAAGAACCGAATAAACACAAGGGTGAGTAAAAACACTCAGCAAGTACACTATAGAGCTAGGAAGAACAACATTGGAACGCCATGATCGATGAGGAGAAATTAGAACATCAACTGAGGAACAATGAAATAGTAGTTTCCGTCTGGAATGGACAACACTTGAATACATCCTTAGCATTTACCGGTAAAGCCGAACAAGTGGAGCCAGCACTTACTCACAGGAACATGAATATAAATCTAGATTACACATCCGGAATGACTGAAACATGAATGGTAAGTAATGGAATAACCTGAACTTGATTCTTGAAGAACAACAATGAAACACTTGAACTTAGGAAGATTCGAATATTGAATAGCAACGGAAAAACGATGAATATTGCAAACAATATATATATATCATCACATAAGCTCGTCGTGCACTTGCCTCAACTAAGGCCGACGATAATCCGAAGACGCTCTCTCGACACCGGAACCGTCCAAGTCTGTATAATTGAAACTATGACTGAGAACTTTGCTAAATCACACCTTAACCTATCTAGCAGGTCCCTACTTAATTATTTAAAGACACAACTAAAAACACATCCCTGCCCACAATCCTAATAGGATCAGAACTCGACCTGTCCACTGTTTTGATAATAACTTTTGATTGGCTTAACAAATTCATGCAAATAAATACATTTTGGAAATCTGCAGAAAATTCTCTACAACTTTTCTGAATACCAGATTTGCAAATTCATCCTGTAAACTAGTCTAAATTAAAGGAACAGACAACTGCTCGCAGATTGAAAATTCTGACACAGCAACAGTAAATCGATGATTCCTCCCTAACCGCTGACCGGAATTGAATGGGACCAAAGCCATTTGAGAGATAGCAGGTAAGGCTACAACTTTTGTTATTAGAAAATTTTCGAATTTGGTACCAATAAATATCAGTTTTAGAAACAATCTTACTGCACCGAAGTTGAAAATCAGAATTCCTGAAATCTGTTGTCTTCTCTTTCTTCCTCCCTCTGTTCTGCTTCTCCTACGGCTGTTCAACCTCAACTACCAGCAAGGAGGATGATTCAATCAAAAACCCAAGGAAGGATTGAACACAACGCAGGGGAGCAGCACCTTACCTCCCCGTCTCCTTTTGCCCCGATGCACAGCAAACTTGGAGCAGCAGCGGCGGCAGGAAGGGCCAGCACTAACGATCTCTTCTCCCTATTCCTCCCTTGCTTCTTCTGTTCCTGCAGCAAGGCGCCTGGTGGTGGAGAGAAAGGACAGGAGAGAGGCGGCGGCGGTCTGGAGAAAAGGAGAGGAAAGGAGACGGCGCACGTGGAGGAAAAGAAATAGAGGTAGGGACTGCGCAGTTGTAGGATTAGGTTAAAAATGAATGACTCAGATTTAATTATCACACTCATTCATCCGATCGCCGAAACAAACGTATGAGTAGTCAAACAGATGCGTTTCGACAAGATCTACGCATCCACGACGTCTGATCATCCAATTGATCGATGGTCCAAAAAGTCAAATTTTAGTCAACTCTGTAAGCTTTAGAATTAAATATATATATATATATTTTTTTTGAAAGGAAATTGGTAAAAAACTTGGGATATTACAGCACGACTTCGACATCGACTATGCCGTAACCGACACGGTATGGGAGGTAACAACAACAATAATCACCATCTTTGCCCTCATGATGATCCTTTTGCTAAAGTGAAATTTTTCATACTATCACTTTCTGATTTGTATGATACTGAGAGATATCTTGATTGGGAGATAACCGTAGACCAGAAATTTAGTTCCCACCTAGTTCCTGAACAACATAGAGTTCGACAAGCTACTAGTGAGTTTAAGGACTTCGCTTTTATTTGGTGGACTGGTCTAGCTGGTGTAGGACGTTTACCTATCACTTGGGATGCTTTGAAAACAACCATGCGTGATCGTTTTATACCACCTTCGTTCAGCGAGATATGCGTTTTAAACTGTAGCGCTTAGAACAAGGTAGTACTTTCGTACAAGATAATTATGCTGAGCTGCAAAAGGGCATGATGCATTGTGAGGTAGTTGAGGATAATGAGGATAAAGTTTGTCGCTTTTTTGGGGTTTTAAGGCATGACATTCAGGACATCGTTGATTATAAAACCTTTAACAATGTCAACCAGTTGTTCCACCTAGCTATGCTTGCAGAAAAAGAATTACGGGGACAACAGGAAGTAGCAAGGACAAGAACCAGCCGCTCCTTCCCACCTAGTACGACCATTTCTACGGGAGCAATGCAGTCTTCGTTAAGCTTTCGTCCACCTCCTGCACCAGCGAGCATGCGACCTACCAATAGAGCACCGCCTCGAACGACACGCCTTGCAGATTTTTCTAAATCTTCTCTGCAGGGTCCAGTGAAGAATCCTTCTTCCATTATATCCACGGAACACACGACTGACATTCAGTGTCATCGCTGCCTTGGACTTGGCCATGTGTAGTGTGACTGTCCAAGAAAACGAGCCTACATCGCCACTGATGATGGAGGTTACGTGAGCGCCTCCGACATAGAAGACGATGGTGACAAAGATGGTAATGCTACGGACGGTGTTGCGGATTCCCTAGTCCTTGACAGCGCCGATAAGTCCTATCGAGCCCTCGTTGCCCAGCAGGTCCTCAATACTCAGGTAACTCAACCCGATTAGCTACAACGCCATAATCTGTTTCAGATTGAGTTCGTGATCAAGAATAGGCGAGCACGGGTGATTATTGATGGGGGTAGCTGCAACAACTTGGTGAGCACAGATCTGGTCAGGAAGCTTGGCTTGACAACACAACCACATCCACATCCATATCATGTTCAGTGGTTGAATGACTCGGGTAAAGCTAAGGTTTTACCACATCCACATCCACATCCGCATCCACCAGATTAGAATGAAACTCGGTGATGAATGGAAAACTACATTTAAAACTAAGTTTGGGTTGTATGAATGGTTAGTCATGCCTTTTTGTTTAACTACACCTAGTACTTTCATGAGCTTAATGCATGAAATTTTATGTTCATTCATTGGTAAATTTGTGGTGGTTTACTTTGATGATATCCTAATTTATAACAAGTCTGTGCTGAGCATATGGATCATCTACATGTTGTTTTCTCCGGCTTACGTGATCCGTGCCTGTTTGATAACCTCGACAAGTGTACTTTTTACACTGATCGAGTCTCTTTTCTTGGCTATGTTGTGACTCCACAGGGCATTGAGGTTGATAAGGCTAAGGTGGAGGTGATTGATAGTTGGCCTACACCCCCAACGGTTTAGCACGTGAGGAGTTTCCTTGGCCTAGCGGGATTTTATCACCGTTTTATCAAGGAATTCAGCACCATCGCTACGCTACTGATTGAGTTGACAAAGAAGGGTGTTGCTTTCCATTGGGGGCCATACTTGGGAGAAGAGGATGAGCTTGAGTTGAGGACAACTCCTTTTCAAGAGGGGGAGGATGATGAGGATACACACAATCCTTCTCCTACTGTTACACATGAAGGTCCAATTACTAGGGCTTGCGCCCGACAACTTAATCTAAAGGTGAGCTCGTTCCTTAGCAGTCCACTACGCATTCTCGAGGATAGATTACTACCTAATGATTTTATTATGATTAGAAATTATAGAGAGGACAGAGAAACGTTGGGAGACCAGATAGGAGTCGTCCAAGGATGTCCAAACCAAGTCCGAGTCCCAGATCACATCGACTTCGAATACAATTCAGAGTCCAGGAGCAGCCTGTACTAAAATGGACGCCCAGGTTGCATACGGACTCCGTTTAAGGTGATCTACTACTTCATGGAAAGAGGACGAGATTTTCTTTCCAATGGGACGAGTCCCATGTCCAAATTCCTCCAGAGTCCATAGGAATCATCAAAATATTAGGCAGTCTAGAATCTGTTAGGGTGTTGCGACACCGACTTTGGGCCGGTTGGCCTTGTACCGAGTTAGAGTCCATTAGAGTTGCATCCAAGGGACTTGCATGTCCCCAATTCCTTTATATACAGCCATCACCCTACCATTAGGGTTTGAGTTTTGCTTAGATTATTACTGTTAAAAAACAGTGTCGCTGTTTCATCGCTTTGTGAGACCCCAACTTTTGTGAGTTTAATCTTCATCTGCAATTTGGTTGTTTTCTACTTCATTCTTGTTTGTGTTCTTCGATTCGTAGGCAAAGACTAGCCTTCTCGACGAGGTCATCCGTGTTCACGCGGGTGATAACCAGAGGAGACGTGGTGCTGCGATTGCGGGGTTCGGAATGTGCCGTTCGGAAGCCGGATTGATTTGTGTCGCGACTCCGCCCAAATCGTTGATTATCAGAACCTGGAGGAAGATCGGGACCCCGTTCCTATCACATAAGTTAACTGAAGTACGTCTTGGCAAGAACCAATTTAAACATCTACAATAAAAACAAAACCTATGGCTTAGCAACTTCTTGTTGGTTGAAAAGTTGACTAAAACTGAATAGGAAAACAGCTAAATGTCAAATAGTCATTCCCTTAAATAATAAATGCGTTCATGGTAATCCTATCGAATTTGAAATGTCTAGTCATCTTCCTTAGAGGCATTTAATGATTAGTCGAACAAAATAATGCATAAATTTGCACAAGCTAGGTTGAATTTGTTGTGAACGTATCAGTACCCACGTTGTAATGTTTGAACTAAAATGTTTCTCTCGAAGATCTAACTTTACATCCGGATGTTAATATAGGCCATCATGTGTTCTGCGTAATGCCTATCTTGAGCAACCTTGAAATATTAGTCATTTATGGAAAAGTAAAAACGGTACCTTTATCTTCGCTCCTATAATGCACCAACTCTGTCGTTTTTCACCTACCCCTGAAAAGAATTCCAACATTCTAATAATATCCCCACAATTATGATGATAATGTTACGTTAACTCAAATCCACACGACTCACGTGTGTTCCTTCTATTAATAAAGTTACATTTACTCAAATTTAATAGCTGCTAATTTCTAGATCTTCTATTACACAATTTTATAAACCCCCTATACCACGTATCCATACAATAATATTGAGTCAATCGTTAATCTAATCTGATCTGTTATTTGCTCTCACGACTCATGATTCACTCATCCTATCCAATCATAGATCTCGCCGCGGCATCCTCCGCCCACTGCCACCCCATCCTCCGCAACCACAAGATCGCCACCGCCGCCTCCTCTGCCCACTGCCGCCCCATCCTCCACAACCACGAGATTGCCACCGCTGCGTCCTCCGCCGCCGCCGTCCCGTCCTCAGCAATCACGAAGTCATCGCCGCCTGACCTGTCCTTCGTCCGTTGCCGTTGCGAGGCCACTGCCCCGTCATCTGCCCACCATCGCCCGCCGATGCGAGGCCGCCGTCGCTCACCGCATCCTCTGTCTGCCGACACAAGGTTGTGAGGTCGTCGTTGTTTGCCCCCTCCTCCGATCGTAGATAACAACGCACGGTGACAAGCGGAGGAGCAGATCCGTCTGATGACGCGTGAACCTCAGGTGGTGCCTGCGATCGTCCGTCACCTCCACACGGTCAAGACCTGAAATAACATATGCGCTCGTCGCAGGAGAAGATCACCTCACACTGACTGACTGGCCCAAACTCTCCCCACATGGCAAGGAGACCCATCATATTATCTTAGAAATTATTATCCTCTTTTATATATAATTTTTTAATATTGAGTTATCATATTATTTGTTTTTCACATTATGACGTTATTATGGATATTATATCCATATAACTAAAAAATCATATGTGTTAGATTATTATATTATTTTTATTTCAATCCGTGCCGTTAGCATGGCAAGAGTACTAGTACATAAGAAAAGACCATGTTTTAGTCGATCTAGTTATGCTGATACTATTTTTCACACAAGAAACCTATACCATCTCTTATGAAGGCAATCTTTTTTTTTAAGAAATATAAAAGCAATCTTGAGAGAATTGGTTGAATGATGTACAAAGTACAGTCAAGAAACATGTTCTAGTTGGAGCAATTGCTATTTGTTAGGCGATATGGTTGAGCCCTAATGACATAGTGTTTGATAAATCAATAATTTTATCTCCTATGCAGGTAATCTATAGGACAACATATTTGACAAGACATTGGAGTATGTTACAAAAGGAGGAGGAGAGAACGGTCCTTCGAAATGCATGCCACACCTTGAAAACCATGACAATGTATATCTTTGCCAAGCATGAATGGAAGTTTAGCAACAGGTTGCTTTAAACAGTTTGTTATTCTTCAATTCCTATTTATGCGACAAACATGTATTTGATTTAGGTGTGTGCATTCTATGGGATAGGCAAAGTCTTATCTATAGTAGAAAATTTGTAATAATTCTAGGCTGGATCATCCTATAGGTGAGTAAACCGGCACATGTTTCATTTGCTTGATGTAATATTTTCCTTCTTTTTTCTAAAAAAATGAAGGCAATCTTCAGAGGACTATATTGGTTCAGATTCTGTGGACTGTTGCAAAAAAAAAAAAAAACGGAGGGAAGGACAAGTTGACATAAAAATGACTTGCAACACTAGAAATGATTGATATGGAGATTCTTGAAACAAATGGGTGGCAGCCTAAATATAGAGTTTAATCATGCTATTAAATACCAAAAATATCGTCAATAAAAATGAATAAGGATACGCGTTTCATATATGCATGATAATTTAAAAATAATATAATTACACTTGTATTTGGAAAGTTTGTGCATGCAAACATTTTATCACAGGAATGAGGCATAATCTGGTCCGTAGTAAAGAAACACAACTTCGGCCAACCACAGGATGTCACGTAGGCAGCACACGGATTCATGGACCCATCAGACATGTCAAAACATCGTAAAATCATCAGATACCCCATACCCACGCTTATGACCCACCAGACAGCCACCACGTCAAAATGGGACCCGAGTGGGGCTCATAGGAGATCGGCCAATCCTTGGGTGGCCCCACTCAGCCCCACCTTTGACGTGGCATGAGTTATCGTCTCTCCAAGTCGGTTTGATGGTAGTGGCGCAAATGAGTGGCGGAAAATATTCCAGACAAGAGGAGGAATGAGAGCCACTCACTTCAATTCACCTCCAAGGCACCCTACCACCCTACCTATAAATAGGACCCCTCTCCTCGTTCCAAAACACACAAGAAATAATTTCCACCTGCAACACACTCTCTTTTCAATATTAGTGGAGTTAGAGTCTAGTCCAAGAGCTCTTCTAACTCTCTAGTATGGGTCTAGTAGTAGTCTCTCTTATTTCTTTTGTAAGACTTTGTGATATTCTATTTTCATATATTTCTATGCTTTATTCCATACATAGTTTGCGTGGTTATGTTAATCCTATGATTGTCATGTGTGTATACTTAGATTATATACTAGTTTACTAGTTATAGTCATAAGTATTGATATGTATTTAGTCATGTATGTATGTTATATGTTTAGTATAGTTAATCCTTGCTTTGACATTGGTTCATTGTGCTCTTTAGAGTATGCTCTAGTAGAAGGGCTGAGGTCGGCCAGGCGGCTTAGAGTAATATTTATGAATGTAAGCGTGGTGCTTAGATTACTAGATATCATTGAATGTTGTATGACCCACGGAGTTAGCGTAGGCAGCTTGAAGTGACAGCCTTGTCCGTCCTTTATAATCCCCCACATCCGATCGTAAGGTTAGAGGTTTATAATTTACAGAGTCTTTTTTCTGGGTTGGGAGTAAACCGGTGTCTCGATATGTCTCAGTCATGATCTCTTGCTAACATAGGACATATATGTCTACTAGTATATATGTATAAGTATAGAAATATAATCAGTGTTTAGTTTAGTTTTAGATTAGTTCTACTCCACCAATATAATTGATTGTAGGTTCTCTTCTATGTGTATGATTACTTTAGTATGCATAGCTTAGTGTTATATTTCATATACATCATCCTTGTTAAACATTCTTCCTGTGAAAATAAATATGATACCTGGAATACTCTAAGGTGAAATGCTATAGCGGTACTCAGTGCGCTTGCGGTCTTTTCTGTAAACATTAGAATATTAATGTAAGTATTTCTGGCGCCGTTGTTAGAAATTGCCCCTTAGGCAAAACGTAGTAATGTCGCAAGAAATACCAACAATCACATGATGGAGAGGATGAAACCTTTATAATTAGGAAAAAAAACCCTTGTATGAAACTATAATTGTGTGCAATCTCTTTTTACCACCGCGAACATAGAAAACCCTATATAACATCGAGTTGTAATATTTTACCCCTTCTATGATACCGACCAATAACACTAAAATAAACCACTCCCAAAATTTAAAAAGTGTTGCAACATTTTGTGATGGCAGAAGAAATCATGTTACGCAACTTTTCTTTTTGATCCTATTTTAAATTTGAAAAGAATTTTGAATTAAAATTTAGATATTAAAATCTACCATAACCAATATTTGTAGTATTTAAAATAGTTAGGCTTTGAAATAAATTAAAACTTGGCCCATAGCTCTCTTTGAAGTTCTCAGTCACTCTAAATTATTCTCACTTTGTCGTGCTAACAAATGTGTGAAGATTAAATATTTGTTTTAAATTCATATTATTAACTTATATTCACAAATTGTATAGAATAAAACAGTGTACATAGTTCTAGAGCGATCAAGATCCTAAAACAAAAGTTTGATCCCAGTTTCACAATTTATTTCAAAATGAAACTATTTTAAATAATTCCAAAATTATTTATAGCAGATTTAAATATACTAATTTTAAATTAAAATAGTTTTTGAAATTGCACTCGGAGGAAAAAGAAAAGTTGTAGAATATAACTTAACATACCACCCAAAAAGTATAGATTTTTTGGGATTCCTGAAGTTTTTTATTTTTATTTTGTTTTATTTTCAAATATAAGGTCAATGTTACTGATGGTGTAAAGAATTAAAACTTGATGTCATATAGGTGTAACTATGTTTGCAATGTTAAACAAGAATTTGCACACAATTACATTGTCACTAGCATAATGCCCTTGCATTGCTACGGGTGAAAGACATATGCATGTGCAACAATTGGTTATTATACAACTATAGTATATTATAGGGAATATATAATTATAATACGCATATATTATAATAAAGACATATACAATTAGAAATATGTACACTAACCAATTACGTATAATAACAATATGTATAATATACAATTAGACTTCCAGAGCAAAGATACTTTTTTTGTCAAGAAAGGCAATGGCACTTGACAAGCATGCAAACTTATTTAGCTATATTTTCTGTGCTTTTAATCCTTTGATTTCAAAACATATCATGCATATTGATTCTTTAATCTCAATGTCACATAAATAATTAGAAGTGCAACGTCCAATTAAACTTCTTGATTCCATTTACTCGGAGCCCATTTTACTTGTAGAGTGATGGAAGCCATGAAGTCATCCAAAAATTAATTAAGAAACTTATAAATAGAAAAAATTTCGTATAACTAAAATAAAAAAAACATAAAATTATTGAAAAACAAAACATTGAAAATAAACACATTATTGTTTTAGCTAGAAATAAACACATTATTAGATTGGCAGCCCTAGAAAACTCAAAATTGCTATATAAAGACAGCCCACTAACAAGCTGCAAAACAAAGAGGCCAACTAATTGCACGCTGTTCTCGCAAAAGCAATCCAGCCCATGTCAATCTGGGTCGGTTATTGAGAGCCGCGGCGATGAATGGTCACGATCCGTCAGGGCCCGAATAAAGTCCCGACGCCTACACTCAAACCCTAGCTAGCAAGCCCCTCCACTCCATCACTTCCTCTCCCTCTCTCCCCATCTCTGCTCGGAGAGCGGCTGTGATGCACGTGCGAGGTTTCGTCATCGGCAACTGAGGTGTATCCCTTCGTCTGCGCACATGCACCCGGTGCCTCTCCATGGTGTCCCTCCCATGGCAGCTGCTCCTCCAGTCCCCCTGCACGTCTCGGGGACCAGTCTCGATGGCGTGGTTAGTGGTCTAGAGCAAAAATCAGGCAAGGCAGTGGCTCACTTCCTCTACTTGCAACAGTGCTGCGTTGAGCAGGATTGAGCAGGAGAGCACTGGATCCAGCTGGCCTTGTTCTCCTCCCACATGGCTCCCTAATTCCACTTCATCCTGTTCTTCATCCTCGTGTCCTCTCTTGGGTTCAGTTTTGATCGCTTTTGTGTAATGGTCTATGTATTTGAACTTGTGAGGATGTGCAAAGCCTGAAATGGAAATCAAAATCATTTGTTTTCTTTATTTGTGTGCTAAAACGAATGGAAATGTCTATAGAAGAAGTCAACCTATGAACTCGATTTGTGGATTCTTATGTTTCGATGCGCTCAGCTTAGATTTTATATAATGAGATATTGTACGTGTTTGAATTGGATTCCATCGTAGTTTTGATTTGGTGTCACATGTTGTTTCCTTGTTGAACTCGAATACGGTATTTACGGATGAAAAAAATATGATATCCTTGGGTTTTGTCGGACGAAACCGGAGGGAGAGGGTGGCGGACGACGCTTAAGGCGTTTAATATGTTATATATACATTGTTATTGTTGACATTTCAGACATTATACATTATCTTTGATCTCTCATCTTATTCAATTTTTTTAAATTAAAATATCTTGTAATTTGATATATAATTTAATGTATTTGAACCACAACTAAAAATTTTATACATTTGAAATATCTTTTGAATAATACGAGCGATAAAAAATAATGTAAAAAGTTAAATGTGTGAACAATAAAAAAAGAGATATTAAGAGTTTTTCCATCTTATAATAATTGTTATCATGCACGTCGTTGGCCGTATACATTACAATGCAAAAGGCTGGCATTAGTTTTCCCATTATCTAAAAAGAAAAGTACTCTGCGCAAACAGAAATCTTATCATGACTTGGTGGTTCATGCCGTCCAATACAAGGCATTGACTTGACTAGTTCCCCACATACTAGTCGCCTCCCCTCCAAGCGCATTTTGGTCTCCTTACATCAGTTTGCTTAAAATCAGCTTTGACTTCCTCCTCCTCATTCACATTGTTCATTTCCACCTTGCCCATCTCTACTCTAATCCAGCAACATGGCCACAACGCAAAGCCCGGCACCACCGTTCTTCAACTTCCTGAAGGAAGGCTTGCTCCTTCCTGCTCGCAACAACAAGCTGTTCGTGATCATCTTCGTGCTCCTCGTCGCCTCCATCTCACTCATTTTTATTGGCGGAGACCTTGCCGTTGAGCGTGCCACCGAGAAATTGAACCTAGACGCAAAGGCACTCAACGGCACTGATCCCACAAGTCCAGAGTTCGATCGCCTCGTCGAAGAGATCCAGGATGACACCAGGGAGCTCTTCCTGGTCGTCGCCGCCTACCTTCTTCTCAGCACCGTCGTGGCCTCCATCGTCCGGCTCATCGTCCTCTTTGCCACCGTCGCCACATACTCCGGTGAGCCGTCGCTGCGCACCTTCGGCGAGCTACTCGGCAAGGTCAGGGCGCAACTGAAGGGGCCTCTTCTGATGCTCGCCTTCGTGTACGTCCTGGAGATCGCGTGCGCCGCGCTTCTGGTGGCCCTGGTTTTGCTCCTCGTCTTCCTCGTGTACAAGCGTTACTTCGCCCTCCTGTTCGTGGAGTCCCTGGTCCTCCTCCTCGCCTTCGTCTTCCTCGTCTACTTCTCCTTCGTCTTCTCGCTCAGCCTCGTCGTGGCCGTAGCCGAGGCCGAGCCCGGGGTCCGCGGGGCTGGTGCACTCGCTCGCGCGTGGCGTCTGGTGAAGCACAGGTGGAGGCGCGCCCTGCTGTTCATCGCCGTGATCAGCGTGCTTGTCACCGTCGTCTCTCCACTGCACACCCTCGCCAAGGCGAGTGCCGTAACTAACTTGGCGGCAGGGGTGCTCCTGGAGTTCCTTTACGCAGTCCTGATGGCCGCCACTACGTAAGAAAAACACATCAGTGACGGCTAACAAACAAAATAAGTGTCGGTTGCGGCAACCGTCACCTCGGAGAAGTCACCGATATGAAGCAAAGAGGTGACGGTTGAGCGACCGTCACCTGGTGTAATGTCCGGATGACGGGTGAAAATAACAAACGTCACTTACATGCACATAGAGATGACGGTTAACATCTCCAACCGTCACCTGTATTCATACAAAGAAGTGACGGATGACAATTTCAACCGTCACTTATCTGGAGACATAAGTGACGGTTCAAATACCAACCGTCACTTGGATATGCAGATGACGGTTGGTGTTTCTAACCGTCACATTTTTTCATATATAGAAGTGACGGTTGAAAATTTTAACCGTCACTTCTCTGGAGACACAGGTGACGGGTGAAATAGTAACCGTCACTCTGTGGGTATCGTCACTTGTACTCATATAAGCAGTAACGGTTTAGATTTGTTAACCGTCACTTGGTTAGATATAGGTATCGGTTTATTTGTGTTAACCGTCACCTGATGTTTTTCCACACCTACAGATTTAACAGGCAGCCTGCTGCATCCAGGAGTTGTTCCTAGATTTGGCATCATACAAACAATCATTTCGTCATTCCATCACAGACACAGATATCAAGAGATAATCCACAACACAAATATTCATACCAACAACCATTCCATCATTTCATCACACCCAATATGCTACTATCACCAGACCAGATATCAAAATATATGACAAAAAGTAGCCTGTTGCATCCAGGAGATGTTTCTACATTTGGCATCATACAAACAATTCAATCCATTACAGATTGATATCAAGAGATATCATTTGCTTGACAAAAGAACTCGCCTGTCTTTATAATGCACTCAGTGACTAGGAAAGAGGCTATTTTGTCCCTAATGTTGTGCAACACTCTTTGCTCAAGGTTTGACTCCAAAATTGTGATGTCCTACAACAAAAAGTAATTACTATCAGCACAATGCACATTTTGGAAGAAGAAATGACTAGAAAAATTAATGGAAGCTATATGATTTACATACTGACTAAAATATGGCATGATACTTACATTAAGACTCTTGCCATTCATACATTCTGCTGCAATAATAAGTATGTGTTGTGCAACATAGAAGCCACAAGTGCTGCCCGTAGGTTGTTGATGGCACTAAAATGACCAAATATACAAAATGGGTCACATGAAAGAGTAATATTTTGAAATTTAAATGAGTGGAATACAAATTTACACCTGGAAGCTAGTGACGTGTGATAGCTTAGGATATGAAGCACCATGTGGGTTAGCTCCCATGCACCGACACATGTATGTGTCATAAGCCCTAATTGCAAAGGATAGATGAAAAATCAACATTAAGAAATTTAGGAGCCCCTGAAACATGTTATATATATGTAAGATGTAACTGAAGTTCAGAATCATTCATACTCATTTATGAGCGCTGTAATGCAATTAAAGTCACGTTCAAGCATAGCACCATCTATTCCTTGCGGTCTTGAGGAATCGAGGTACCACACAGTGTGGAGCTTGAGTGACATGACTATTAGAACCCAGTGGCCACCTGTGTTGTGGGGGAACATGATGTATTCCTTGGTGTTATGGGTCCGGATCACCTTAACCACATGCAGCACCACATCTTGCCAATCGCTGAGTATAGTGTTCTGTATTAGAAAGCCTGGATCAACAAATGCACATGGGATCTTTTTGTTCTTCATCTCTTTTATCATAAGCCTGCACATATTAGAATTCATATTAGGCAACAGAAAACTCTAAGTTTCATAATTAGGATTAGCTTCAAGTAAAGTGAAAACCAAAGTAATAGTAATAGATGGACAAACTTACAGGACGAAGCATCGCAGTAACGACACATCCAATGCACCGAGATTGAACAAGTCGAACAAGTCAGCAAAGGTCACTGAAATGTAGCCTTCACTCAACAGGTGATGAGTGCCATACTTTAGCACAATTGAGCCACCCTTCTGATCCTTACGTTGCATGTAGTAATTATGAAGCTCAATACATGCTTGTCCAGCATTGCGAAGGTCATCTACATTCATCATCGGCTTGCCAGCCATGTAACCGGGGTTATCTTGAATCCATTCCTTCCGTACCTGTGTACGAGCAGTGGTCTTCTCTTGGGGTTGCTTCTTTGTTTTCTTCTTTAATGCATGTTGAGGTTTTGATGGTGCTGCTTGTTGAGGTTTTGGTGCTACTGCTGATTCTTGAGCTTTTGATGGTGCTGCCTTTTGAGATTTTGGTGCTGCTGGTTGTTGAGTTTTTCGTGGTGCTGCTTTTTGAGGTTTTGGGGCTGGCTCATCTAGGTGAGCTAGAGGGTCTGGAGTCGGCACATGTACTGCTGTTTGAATCTGGTGTGGAGAATCATGTGCACTTGTTGAATCCGGTGCCGAGGCATTGTTGGAGGTAACAACGATGTGGCACTTCCTCCACTGAACCCTTCCATACTGAGCATCCCCTAGAGTGATGGTCTCATCATTAGGGGGCACCTCCAATCTATAGTTGGTTGCATCATTATCCACGAAATCTAAAAGCACAACAGCATAGCCTTGACGAACGGGGCATCCGCAAAGAGTCTGCACACTAGGAAGTACTCGTCCCTTAGCAACCTCTATGACATGACCACTTACATTCAGCATAAGGTTGCAATGTGCCGGATTTTTCAGTTGATCAATTGTATCCAGTGTATGTACTACCTGCGAGGCCATGTGATTCTCAGCGGACGCTGAGCTGCTGTTTACATCAACTCCTGGCAGCAACATGGATGGCAATGGGATGGTTAAGCCCTGTGATTGAAACCAAGCTTGCAAAGACCCCAAAACATTTTGGGTCACTCGCCTTGTAATAGCTTCTTCATCCAGCTTCGAAGATGTCTTCCTCTTCTTCCACATTGCCCGATCCTCAGGAAAACCTGTCTTCCAACACTTGTAAGCTGACACACCTCGAACACGTCCTGGATGCTCTGCAGTTCCCAATGCCAATGTCAGAGTGTCATTCTCTCTACTGCCAATTTTTGATGGATCGCTTGCAATCTGTTTCACCCTCTCTGCCACTTCCTGGGTCTCCGAGCTCGAAAAGGTGATTTCACCACTGTCTGTCAAAGAGCCCCTTGCTCGCAGATAAGACCGTGACCGCCCAGGGAATTGTAACCAAGGGTTCTCACGACCTTCCTCCGCTAACTTCTGATCCTCGGCCTCCCATTGTGCCTGTTTTCCCAAATACCCGGCCGGACCAAGATGATGGTTCAATGTATTCTTAGCTCGAATGGCCTTCATTTCCTTACTCTCCTTTTGAAACTCCTCAGTCCTCTTCATCTCTACAAATCTGTCCCAATCTTCTCTTGATAGAAATTTGTAGTCTGCAAGAGGATCTTTGCCTTGTCTCATGTAATCATTGATCAGATCACTCCGGAAGCGTCTTGCAAGTTTGCTAATCTTCCTCATACAAAAACTGAACCCTACTTCTTGCAAGTCCTGAGGATACAGAACAAATTCCTGCACTACTGCAAAAAGGGCCTTCTGCTGACTTTCATCTAGAGCGTCAAACGATGGTATGAGTATTGAAACCTTCTCACGAGCACAGAGGCCGCAGACCGTACTCAATTTGGAATTAATTACTAGGTCCACAGGCTGGCCATCATTTTGCACATCCGTAACAACCACCTGGTCAATTGGCCATCGTGTCACTGTCCTTTTCTTCCTTGGCTTTTTCGTTGGCCGAACAGTTACTTCACCTACTTCTGTAGCAACATTAGGGCTTGGAGCTTCATCAGAACCATGATCACTAGAAGAATGAGCATCTGACATCTTGCTATCTACACATATAGAAAAGAGTCAATCATTCAAGTGGCGGGGAGGAGCTAGTACAGTTCATGTCGTTGGAGTTTTTGCATTTGCATACCTGCAGCAGTAACCTTCTAAACATAGAGGGGAGGGAGGAGCTCGTCGGTGCAGAGGGGAGGGAGGAGCTCGTCGGCGCAGAGGGGAGGGAGGAGCTCGTCGGTGCAGAGGATAGGAGCACAGGGGACGAGTTCGACGGAGGAAGGGAGGAGGTCACCGGCCCACGAGCTCACGTGGTCGTCGGCGGCGGCGGCAGGGCGGTCGGTGCCCTAACCCTAACTGACGACGGACTCCTGGAGGCGGAGGCCGCGATCGTGGAGGCGCAAGCGGCGTGCAGAGGTGGGGAGTGGAGGCGGAGAGGCAGCGTGCGGAGGTGGCGTGCAGAAGTGGGGATCGGAGGCGGAGAGGCAGCGTGCGGAGGTGGCGCGAAGCGGAGGTGCAGAGAGGTGGCGCGCGATGGAGAGGCAAGTGCTGAGGCGGAGGCGGGCAATTTCAGATTTTGAGAAGGTGACAAAGGTGACGGTTAAAGATACAAAACCGTCACTTGGACTATACAAAACGGTGACGGCTCGAAATTTAAACCGTCACTTGGGCACAAAAGTGACGGCTACAAAACCAACCGTCACTTGGACTACGTACAAAGGTGACGGTTACAAACACCAACCGTCACTCGGACAAACAGGTGACGGTTGAGAATCCAACCGTCACTTGGACTACAAATAGAGGTGACGGTTTAACATACAACCGTCACCTGGACTACACAGAAAGGTGACGGTTGTCACTTTTAGCCGTCACTTGGTTGAAGTATCTGTTTCCAAAACATAACAGAACCATCTCAGTATCTATTTTCATAACAGATAGCAGTACCAACAAGGCTGTCACATACATTCTTCTCGAGGTGCATCACATCGATGGAGTGGCGAGTATCTAATTCTTTCCAATATGGTAACTCCCATAGAATCGACTGTTTATTCCAAGGCCCTTTATTATCATTATTTGACGACCTTTTTCTCTTCCCAAGGATAACTTTGAGATCCTTAACCTGACTATAGACATCTTCCCCTTTGATATGCCTTGGAGGCGGCTCCTTCTCAATGTTCCCATCAAATTGAGCCTTCATCTTCCGAAAGGCGTGTCTCATGGGAAGAAAACGTCGATGCCTCATATAAACTATTTTTCTTGAGTTGTTCAAGTATGTACACTCCGTTTTGTCCAGGCAATGGGGGCAGCCAGAACCTAGCCTTTTACTCTGACCTGACAAGTTGCGTTGTGCCGGCAAATCACTAATCGTGACAAATAGAATGACACGTAAAATAAAGTACTCACGCTTGTCCTCATCCCAAACCTCAACCCCTTTGCACCACAAGGTCAGCAAATCATCAATCAAAGGCCTCAAATATGTGTCAATATCGTTTCCAGGCTCATGAGGGCCCGGTATCAAGGCTGCCAACATGATGTACTTCCGTTTGTTGCACAACCATGGTGGAAGGTTGTATATTGTTAAGACAACAGGCCATGTGCTATGAGGGCTGTTGTTAGCGAACGGGTTCATCCCATCAGTGCTTAATGCAATCCTAATGTTCCTCGGATCATCGGCAAATGCTTTATGTCTCGAGTTAATGTTTTGCCATTGTGAGGAATCAGCAGGGTGTCGAAGCATCCCATCATTCTTGTGGCCCTCTTTATGCCATCGAAGCAACCGAGACTCCTTCTTATTTGCAAACCAACGCTTCAAACGGGGAATTATAGGAAGGTACCAGAACGCCTTCTTAGGAGGGCCTCTCTTAATAGTGTTGTCCTCTAGACCATCATCTTTCTTCCTCTTGTATCGTTCGAGTCCACAGATGCAACACTTATCCAAGTCCTCATATTCACCACGATAGAGTATACAATCATTCTTGCACGCATGTATTTTTTCAACTTCCAACCCAAGAGGACAAATAATCTGCTTTGCCTCGTAGACAGTCTCTGGCACCAAGTTCCCCTGTGGCAACATATCCCTCAGGAGATCTAACAAAGCATGGAAGCTCCTATCGGTCCACCCATGGCTTGCCTTCAATTGCAGAAGCTTTAGTGTAGCAAAGAGTCGAGTGTACCTAGGTTCACAACCAGGGAAAAAAGGTCTCTTGGACTCCATTATCAGCTTGCGAAACTTTGCCAACTCTCCATCGCTGTACTCATCATGTCGCTCGGCATTCCGCAGCATCTCATTAACATTCTCCACATGATCCTCAATGTTCTCCTCAGTGAAAGCTAAGGCGTCTACATCCGAGGGGTCACACCCAATGTCATCAAACAATATTTCTTCACCATCATCACATTCTGAATGTGCTTGACCCATATCACTGGTTGAAACTGGAATTTGATCCCTCTCCGCTTCCACTTCATTAAGACCTTCTTCCCCATGCTTGTTCCAACAAGCATAGTTTTTCATAAATCCACGCATAAACAGGTGTATCTCAATCATGTCCGACTGCGTAAACTTCTTCTGATTTTTGCAATCACGACATGGACAACAAATAGCATTCTGGCCACTTTCTTCTCTATACCTTCTAGCAAATCTGACAAAAGACTTCACTCCTTTTAGGTACTCATCTGAAATTTTGTCAGGATACATCCAGCTTCGGTCCATCTCTGCTCATATAAAAATTTATTCAGCATACATCAACAGCATCACAAACAGACATTTCTAAGCAAATGGTTTACTCATGAGTGATGATTAGTGGTCAAAATCCACAAGATTTAGCACAAACTAACCTTACCACAGGAAAGAAATCGACAAAATCGTCCTTGGAGTGTCCGTCGCGACCATAAATACCAAAAATGAGGAAAGAGATGTAAAGAAAAGAAAGAGGTGATGGCTGACAATATTCAGCCGTCATTTATATTCATCAATAAAAATAAATGACGGTTAACTTAAAAGAACGTCACTGCTGAGTAATAATAAAGGTGACGGACCATAAATGTCAACCGTCACTTGTATTATCAACAAAACTAAGTGACGGTTAACTAATAAAACGTCACCAATATTAATAATACAGGTGACGGTCCATAATACAACCCGTCACCTATATTCATCAAAACACATAAGTGACGGTTAAAATAGTAAACCGTCACCTGTAAGTGATAATACAGGTGACGGTCTATATGTTAACCGTCACTTGTATTCGTCAACTCAAAAAAGTGACGTTTGGTAATTTTGGCCGTCACCTTGCTGTTCTATGTGGGAGGCTGGTTCAGTAGTGGGTAACGGTTACCAATTATAAACCGTTACCTTTGTAATACAGGTAACGGTTGACATTGTTGTGTCACTTATGTGCCGTCACTATTGGGCGTTTCTTACGTAGTGCGCTGCGGGATTGTTCGCCGCATGTGCGATGACCGCGTTCTACTACGAGTGCAAGGGAAGCACCGAGGCATGGGCTGCTGGCTATGTCATGGTGTCTACTCAGGACCAAATTAGTGCATGATATAGTTTTGTACCTACTACACCGTGTACTATATTTCGTTTTTATGATCTATACCTGATACTGCCAAGTGTTGTGCCTATATATACTCCAACATATGATCATGATACAGAATCTATATGGAGCAAGGTACAAACATGAAAATACCTCTTAGTGTGTTCTTTTTTAATTCGCGAGTACCTCTTAGTTTATCGCAAAAAACAAAGAGTACCTCTTACTGTGTTCTAACAACTTTCTAGTTTGAAAATAAATTTTCATAGAGTTTAATCTTCTGCTATGAAGACCCTAAAGACAAATTTGATATGAGAAAACTTCTTCTCAGATACATGGAAATACCTATGGTATTCACATAAAAATTATGAAAAATTATAGTGGAACGGTTTAAAAGACAGCCGTAAGGATCAAGACATCAAGAAGATGTTTGTTTATTGACAACTAAAATTGATATTACAGGAAAACAGAAACCTCCGGTTTTGGCAGATTTAAAATATATAAAAAAAAAAGTTTAGATTTGAGCTAGCAATGTTTATTTCATTTAAACATATTTTACAGGCTATGTTCACAACTATTTGCGGGTTTGGGTAAAAAAAAAATGAATAGTTTGGCACGATAAGAAGATGCGGGCAGGTTTGGATCCTTAGCCACGAAAGAGATCTAGGCTAATCTGGCTAGGGTAGGCGTTTGGAACCGTACAAAAATCCTCACTTTGCTGGGCCCTTGCCTCACGCGGCCAGAAAATCATTGCTCCTGAGGGAGAGCCGATTTGGCTCGCTTCCGACGGCAAAATCGGACGCACGAACAAATTTCTCCTTAATGGCCACTGTTTGGTCCTCAGGCCGCCCACTCCGGCTGCTTGTAGAAAAAAAATATGCACTTGCAATATATATTTACTTCATTTGCTTACGAACTTATTACTTCATGTTAAAATGTATGTAAATATAGTTCAGTTGTAGTTATCTCTGCATACGCAAAAATATTTGATTTGCCTCATGTTTGAGGCTTAGATAAGGACAATAGAATTAAAATTGTATCTTCTTTCATTTATCAGCTGAGCCAGCAAAAGTTAGCCCAGGAAACTAGTCATACTATCGTATGGTTGGCTCATCTTGTCAAATTAACCATAAACAAATAGCAACGGCAAGCTTCTAGCATGGGCTAGTTTGCCCAGCTGAGCTACCAAGCACACCCGAAGTCAATCTGGATATTTGAAGCTTCCATGACATAACCATCATCGAGACGATCAAAATAGACATATGGATCGCCTAGTTTGAAGACCGATTGAGGAAATTATGACGATTGAAGTTGCTCCAGTCTATAAAACCGGACATTCCGATTTGGTAGACAGGAATCTCCGGTTATCCTGATTTATACTTAGTTCAAAACTAGATGTTCCGGTTTTAGAAATAGCAAGTTCCGGTTTTGTGGTAGCCGACTTGAAAACTAAGATTTCGCACAATTTGATTCGGATCTTTACTTGTAAAGGGATAAGACCACCCCTATAAGTATAAATGGGTCACGGCCGCTTCAGGGACAATCAACTCCATTCGAAATACATTTTCTTAGCAAGTCTTAGTTTTCCTTTCCTGTTTTTGCCCTAATCCTTTTTCCAACCCTAATTCTGTTCTTCTCGTGTCCCGGTGGCGCTAGAAGGCGTCCTAGGTGGCCTGCCGACCTAGGGCAACCCATGACGTGCTGCTCCAGACAGGGTCCCTCTCCGGAGCGGTGATCCTTGGTTTTTTCTCTGTGACTCAGGGAAAACATGAAGTTCTGGTTTCAGAAACCGGAGGTTCCAGTTTTCGCAATCTTGACCTGCGAACTTCACATAGGGGCGTGCTCGTATGTAACATTGCGTTTTCGCGTCAACACACTTTTTGGTGATTTCGCTGGGGAAATAAAGGTTTCGGTTAAGAAACAACCAAATTAATCTACCCCAATATCCCTAAAATCCAATATAAGCAACAAGAACATCATCATGACATCTTATGAAGTGTTACCCGACGATGCTAAAAAGGCATTCGAGGAGCATAAGAGGGAGCTCGAGGCGAGAAGGAAGGCTCAGGAGGAGAAGGAGCTGCAGGAGCTCGTGACGTGCTACAAGAAGGATCAGCAAGGCAAGCTCGTGCCGATGAAGGTCTTCACCCCGCCTCCACTCGATGACAAAATCAATGTAAATCCCAATGTAAGTAGCACATCTACTTCGCCATCAGTTTCTCTGGACCAGTTTCCTAAGTTGGTTAGTGATATGAAAATTGATATGCAAAAATCTATAGATGCTAGATTTGCTTCACATGCTCAGGGTTTTGCATCGTTCTCATATGCTAAGCCTGATACGCCTGCTGCTTGTATAATGAATGCTAATCAACTCCATCTACTTTACATGGAAAACAGCCCCAATATGGCATGCCGTTGAACAATTATTCTAGACACGTGCCATTGCCTGAAGCTATGCAGCTACAAACCGATTATGCCACTAGCCATGGTTACACATCTTGCCTCACCTGATCCCATCAATAGCATACCTAGTTCGGTTCCTAACAACCGACCAATGAACTTGCACCACCGCACCCACCTACCGGTAATGCTATTCCATATGGGCTGGTGAGTGACGATGTTTTCGATTACTACTACCATCAACAAAACCCAACTGCA
Organism: Oropetium thomaeum; assembly: GCA_001182835.1. Taxonomy (NCBI): domain Eukaryota; kingdom Viridiplantae; phylum Streptophyta; class Magnoliopsida; order Poales; family Poaceae; genus Oropetium; species Oropetium thomaeum. Next base: position 443,257 of record LFJQ01000067.1, on the reverse strand, counting down.
CCACACCGCCGCAGCACAATAATGTTCCCCAAGGAGCCACGTACCAGGATTGTTTCAATGCGGTTAGGGAGGAAATTGACCAAAAGCTTAGGGAGGCACTCGGTATAGATTTGAAATCTAGAGACCGTACGTACCAAAAACCATATCCTGCTCGCTTTGATTTGGATGCATATCCCGTTGGTTGGTGTGTTCCTGATTTTGTTAAATTTAATGGAGATGATAATAAAACTACTTTGGAACGTGTTAGTCAATACCTTGCACAACTAGGAAAAGTTAGTTCCATTTATGCTTTAAAAGTTAGATTGTTTTCTTTATCAATAACTGGAACTGCTTTTTCATGGTTTTCTTCATTGTCCCCTAATTCTATTTTTTCTGGGATCAATTATAATGCGAATTTCATGATCACTTTTATAGTGGAGAGAATGAGCTTAAGTTGTCGCACTTAAATATCGGTTAAGCAGGGTCATGATGAGTCCGTTCATAGCTATTTTAGGAGGTTTAAAGATACCAAAAACTGATGCTTTAATTTGACAATTTCTGAAAATGACATGGTGGATTTAGTTTTTAATGGTTTATGTTCATTCCTTAGAGAGAAGTTGGAAAATCATGGCATCTTTACACTTGCGCAATTGCAGCAAAAGGCTTTGGCTCAAGAAAACCATAGCAAAGAGACAAGAGATAGTCATAGGACCACCGACATAATGTTCATATTATAGAGTGTGATTCAGCTTGTTCATCCAATGAATATAATGTCGTGCTTGCTGCTGAATTCGTATGGCCATCTAAAGCTAAGTCTTATGCGTGTGAATCTCTTAAACCGGCTCATTAAAACCGGCAAGAAGAGATGAAATATACTTTTGATATAGCTAAATGTAATAAGATTTTTGATGAGTTGCACAAAGGTGGCTACATTAAAATGTCTTATGCTCTACACCATTTGACGAATGAACTTAGCGGAGAGCATATTGCAAATGGCACAATTCAAATTCTCATGCTACTAATGATTGCAATGTCTTTCGTCGATAGGTACAATCAATTATCAATGAAGGCTTGTTGAGTATTAAGGAAATGCAGGTTGACAAGCACCTTTCCCGGTGAACACCATTGATTTCAGCGATGCTGCTGCACTGATTCGGTCAGATCAAGCCGACTCAACCAAGGGGAAGAAAGTGCTGATTGGTGATGAGAGGCACAAATCAAGAAAAGAAAAAATTCCAACCAGGGCGATATCAGTTAGGAAGCTTCCAGATGGAGAGGAGACCATTGAAATCACTATCCGAGCCTTTGGACACGGAGGGCAAGCAAAGACAACGCCCGAACTGGTTGATCCTGCAGTGCAGGAGAAACCGAAACTTCCAGTTTCCCAAACCAAAACCACCAGTTTTCCTAAGAGGAAGAAATTCATCAAGCCCAAGAATCCTGGAGGTCAATGGAAGCCAAACAAGGGAAAGGAACCGATCAGAAAAGGAAGGCCTTCAATTTCATTGGATCGGCTTTTGGAAAAATATACAAGAAAGGGAACCGAGTTTAATAATCGGTCAACAAAACGTCCAAGATCACCAATGCGGCAAGAAAGCGTGATTCTTCACCGAGAGAGGCTGCAAGACAGGAGAAGGATACGTGCTATACCCACCCATCAACAGAGATGACTTCATGACTATGCCATGGTGTCCTCCAATGTTTTATCCTCCACCTCTGGTTTGGGATCTATATTTTGGTGTTTGGATTACTCCTCCTCCGATGCAATTTCCACCGTTTCATCCAAGGTGGGGTCCACCATGAGAATCGGTTTTTGATAGGCTCACACATAACAGACATGACCGGTCAAGCAATTGTTGGTTGAATTCAGATCAGAACAAAGCAGATTTTGGTGATCGGCAAAACCAGAATTTCCGGTTCGGAAAATCGGAGGTTCCAGTTTCTCTCAGAAGGTCACAATCTCCTCCAAAGCAAGAATGGCGCTGTAAAAGTGAAATTCTAGCAGAGTAGAGAGTTCCTAGCGAGTATGAGGCACAGAGAACAACGTCCGACGATGTGATTCGGATTGGCTCCGCAAATGTCACCATCAAGGGAAGGTTTGAAGGGCCAATTGGTATTGATGGTTCGGTCAAGTCCACAATCTCTAATACCATAGTTCAGCTACCTCCTAGAGCTAATGATCATGAAGCCAGTGGATGTGGGATAGCTCCTCCAACTTACATTCAAGGTGGTGTCCTTCCGCGCTAACTTACACTCAAAAGTGGAATTTGTAGCATCTCTGGCAGAGGGAGGCCAAGGCTAAGGAACTTGAGAGGCACAGGGATGTAATGTTCGAGAACATCAAGCCGGCCTACTAAGAAACAGCAATGGAAAGAAAAAGGAGAGTCTGTTTGCCAGCCAAAACCGGATATTCCAGCTCCAAAACAGGAAGTTCCGGTTTCTGCGAATTGTATGCTAGAGGTTCTGATTATACATAAATCGGATGTTCCAGTTTCCAAACCAAAGGTTCCGATTTCTGCTGATTTTTCTACTGCTATTGATTCTTCTTCCATGTCTTCTATGGCAATTGCAGAAGATATATCAAAGAGTATGGATGAAGAATCGGTGGATTGTGAGGACTCACTAATACGAGAGAGTATGGATATTAATATTGTGTATTCATCTACTAACGATTACTCTCTTATTGGTGAAGATGAGGAAGTTTAGCTCAATTTGACTTCGGACCAGAGCAGGCTCCATTTGAGAAGCGAATGGTCAGAGAACCATATCAAGCCACTTTACATGAGAGGTTACCTTAATGGTTCACTGGTTTCCGTATGCTTGTTGATAATGGTGCTGCGGTCAACTTGATGCCCTTTTCAATGTACAATAAGCTTGGCAAGAGTGATGATGAGCTGATCAAGACCAGCATGGCAGTCACCAGTGTGGGAGGAGGCGAGCCCATAGGCGGTAAGGAAGTTGCTTCTATGGAGCTCACCATCGGAAGCAAGACACTTGCTACAACCTTCTCCGTTGCATATGTGCAAGGTAACTACAATGTTATTTTGGGACGTGATTGGATTCATGCAAATAAATGTGTGTCCCTTCTTCCTTGCATCAATTTTTTATTCAATGGGTTGGTGATGGTGTTGAAGTAGTTCGTGGAGAACCACCGGCCTGTGTAGCACTAGTAGATCCTTTCACTTCACCACATGATGGAGTGAGGTGTTTGACAGGATTAGATCTCACTTATTATGACTTTCTCAGTGTGTCCAAGGATGGCTTTGTACCCATCTTAGCAAAACCGAAAGAAAATCGGTTCAACCACATTGTATTTAGATGGATTCCAATGTAAAGTGGTTGCAAGATAGAGTAGAGCAATATCGTTCAAATATGAATGATACGTGCGAGATGATATAAGAAGATAGAGATTTAGACAAGTTAGGTGAAGGTTTCACGTCGGCTGGTCCTTTAGAAGTTGATATTGGAGATGGCACAATTCCAAAGCCAACGTATGTAAACAAGAATTTGATAGCTGATTATAAAGCTAAAATAATCGAGCTATTGAGGGAGTATTCGGATTGTTTTGCATGCTCTTATCCTGAAATGCCCGGTTTGAGCCGTAAACTTGTGGTGCATCGGCAACTATCAAGGATGGATTTAGGCCTTGTAAACAACCGATGAGGTGCTTTAATTCTAATATTAATGATCGTGTTAAAGAAGAAATTAATCGGTTACTTGAGGCCAATTTTATAAGATTGTGCAGGTATGTGGAGTGGATTTTCAACATCGTTCCGGTGGAGAAGAAAGGAACCGACAAAATAAGGGTATGTACGACTTTGGAAATTTAAATAAAGCTACTCCTAAAGATGAATACCCTATGCCTATAGCAGATATGTTGATTAATGATGCTTCGGGTCATACAGTCATTAGTTTTTTTGATGGTAGTGCTGGTTACAACCAAATTTTTATGGCCGAAGAGGATATAGCCAAAACGGCATTTAGGTGACCTGGTTTTGTTTCTCTCTTTGAGTGGGTTGTCATGACATTTGGCTTGAAGAATGCTGGTGCAACTTATCAAAGGGCTATGAATTTCATTTTTCATGATTTGCTTGGCACAATCGTAGAGGTGTATATTGATGACATAGTAGTTAAATCGACTAGTTTATATCCTCATTTGACTGATTTGCGCTTAGCCTTTGAAAGGATGTGTCATTTTGGTTTAAAGATGAATCCATTCAAGTGTTCTTTTGGTGCATCGGCTAGTAAATTTCTAGGTTTAATTATTCATGAGAAAGGCATAGAGATAGATCCTAAAAAGATTGAGTCCATTAGCAAGGTTGAAGCGCCTACATGTAAAAAGGATTTGAAGAAAAATCTAGGCAAGGTGAATTACTTGAGGAGATTTATTTTTAACATGTTGGGAAAAATCAATGCTCTTACTCCTATTCTTCGGATAAATGATGAAACCGAATTTACTTGGGGGGCACAACAGCAAGAAGCCTTTGAGCAAATCAAGAAATACTTGTCTACACCAGCAATCATGAGGGCACCTAGGAGTGGAGTGCCGTTAGGGCTTTATGTTGCAGCTGAGGATGGAGTGATTGGGGTTGTTTTGACTCAAGAAGCCGACGACAAAGAGAATATCATCACATATGTGAGCCGACGGTTTATTTATGCAAAAACAAGGTATGCGTTGATTGAAAAATTATGCTTTTCACTATATTATGCTACCAAGTTGAGGCATTATCTTCTGTCTAGTACTACATGGTAGCTTGTCAAACCGATGTCATTAAATATATGTTATACAGACGGATTTTGAGAGGAAGGACAGTAAATGGGCATATTCTTTAATTGAATATGATTTAGTATATGAACCCTTGAAAATAATGAAAGGTCAAATTGTAACAGATTTTATTGTTGAGCATCGGATAGACATAGATGATAATGTGGAGGTTAATTGTGTTGCTATTATACCATGGAAATTATATTTTGATGGATCGGCTTGTAAGGAAGGTCATGGCATAGGTGTTGTTTCTATTTCGCCTAATGGCGCTTTGTTTGAGATTTCCGGCCGATTGGATTATCCTTGCACTAATAATAAAACCGTATATGAGGCTCTTTTTTTTGGTTTAGAAGTTTTACGCTCCATGGGTGTGAAACATGTTCAGGTTTTTGGTGATTCTCTATTAGTTGTGCAGCAAGTTACTGGGATTTATCAATGCTTAGATGGATCACTAAATGCTTACCTCGATAAGTGCCGAGATGCGATAGCTTATTTTGATGATTTTTCTATACATCATGTTCCTAGGCAAAGACAATGTTAGAGCTAATGTTAGAACATCTGGTTATAATGTAACAAAAAGAAATTTTCAATTCGTACACAACCGATGCTTGATTTGGCAAAAAAACTGTTCTAAGAAAAACTGATATTCTGGTTCCTGAAACCAGAGGTTCCGGTTTTGTCTGTGCAATTTCAAAAAAAAGATGGAGAAATTGGAGGTTCCGGTTTTGAAGTATGGAAGTTCCGTTTCTCAGTAAAGCTATGATTTCAGTTATTTCTGATATTATTCTTAATACAACTGATCTAGATGACTAGAGGGCACCTATTATTGCTTATTTGCGTGATCCAACTCAGAAGTTGATAGGAAGGTTCGGCGCTTTGTGTTGAAGTTTATTTTGCTTAATGATGATTTGTAACGCTGAACCGGTGATGATTTGCTCCTTAGGTGTTTGAATGCAGATCAGGCTAGAGTGGTTATGGAGAAGTTCATGAAGGCATTTGTGGTACACATCAATCGGCTCCTAAGATGAAATGGCTTTTGAGGAGAGCTGGTTTTTATTGGCCAACTATGATAGCTGATTGCTTTTGATACTACAAGGGTTGTGAAGAATGTTAAAAGTATGGCGATATTCAGTTGGTGCCTGCTGCTATGATGCATCCCATTGTCAAGCCTTGGCCGTTTCGAGGATGGGGGCTGGATTTCATTGGGTAGGTACATCCTCTTTCTTCAAAAGGACACTGTTTAATGTTGGTTGCTACGTATTACTTCACCAAGTGGACGAAGTGGAGGTAATAAGTTTTATAACTGAGCATTTTATTCATAGATTTGTTATTCTTCAAACTTTAACTAAAGATCAGGGTACTTCTTTTGTTTCCAGACAAGTTAAAGAATTTACTGAATCCTATGGTATTAAGTTGCTTAATTCGTGACCTTACTATGCTTAAGCTAATGGTCAAGCAGAATATAGTACTAAGATCTTGATTAAGTTAATAAAGATGAAGATAGAAGATAATCCTAGAAAATGGCATGAGGTTTTTCAGAAGCTTTGTGGGCATATAGGATCTCTAGACATGGTACCACTAAAGTTACTCTTTTTAGCTAGTATACGGGTAGGAGGCTATGTTGCCTGTGGAGGTCAATTTGAATGCTTATGGGTTGGCTAAGCAAAATGAGTTATCGGTTGTTGATTATCATCACTTGATGATGGACAATACAGACGAGGGTAACCGATAAGTGATTAAAAGCGCTAAAGGATATTGAGCAAGACATAGCTAGAGTTGCTAGAGCTTATAACAAAATGGTCAAGGTAAAATTGTTTCAAGTAGGAGATATCGTGTGGAAAACGACTTTGCCTCTTGGGTAAAAAAGTAGTAAGTTTGTAAGTGGTCTCCAAGTTGGAAGGGTCCCATACAAAGTTGTCAAAGTCATTTTTGGCAATTCATACATGGTGGAGATACTGTAAGGTGAGCATTTTCCTAGAGCTTTGAATGGTAGATACTTGAAAAAAAATACCCTAGTGTGTGGTAGAATGCTTGAGTCATATACGGCTGATACGAGGAAATATCGCCCTTAGAAATAATACGGCCCATGAGTTATGTCAAAACATCACCCTGAGACAATTTGATTAATAAATTGTTTTCCACCATGCAAGCTTTGCTTAAAAATAGGGGGGCATATATTGACAACCAAAATTGGCATTACACAAAAACTAGAACTCTGGTTTGGCAAACCGGAACCTCCGATTTTGGTAGGTTCAAAATATGCAAAAATGTTTAGATTTGAGCTAACAATGTTTATTTCACAAGTTTGATGTTTAGACATATTTTGCAGGCTATGTTCACAACTATTTGACGTTTTGGCTAAGTTTTCATGAAAAAAACAAAGAATGGTTTGGAACGATAAGAAGATGAAGTCAATCTAGATATTTGAAGCTTCCATGACGTAGCAATCGTCGAAACGATCAAAACGGACATATGGATTGCCTAATTTGAAGACCGATTGAAGAAATTGTGGCGACTTGAAGATGGTCTAGTCTGTAAAACCGGACATTCCAGTTTGGAAAATAGGACCCTCTGGTTTTTCCTGATTTGTACTAGTTCAAAACCGGAGGGTTCGGTTTTAGAAATACGAAATTCTGATTTCGTCGTAACCGACTCGGAAAATAATATTTCGAACGATTTGGTTCGGATCTTGACTTGTAAAGGAATAAGACCACCCCCATGATAAAGGGATCATGGCCGATTGAGGGACAATCAACTCCAATCAAAATACATTTTTTAACCAAGTTTTAGTTTTCCTTTACTCTTTCTACCATAATCCTTTTTCCCGGCAGACCTAAGGCACCCGACGGCATGCTGCTCCCGACGGAGTCCCTCTTAGGGCGGCGATCCTTGGTGTTTTCCTGGTGACTCAGGGAAAACAGGAAGTCCCAGTTTTAGAAACCGGAGGTTCCGGTTTTCGCAATCTTGACCTGCGGACTTCGCATAGGGGCGTGCTCGTGTGTAACGACGCATTTTCGCGTCAACATGGTTGAATTGATGTGGATGAACACAAACGAGTTTCACAACTTCTAACAACCAAGGCTAGAAAACGCGGCCCTATGCAAGTCTAGTGTGTGCACTTGCGCTTGTTTGTCATCACCCAAGAGCACACACCAGCATGAAGCCACCAAGAGAGAAACAAATGACAAGTAACATGTGTAATACTACTAGCTCAAAGGAAAAACAACAAGAAGCTAGTAAGAGAGGGATAGAGAATGGTTGAAGCATAGATGTTCTTCCTCAGGTATCGAAGGATGGCGCCTCTAGTAGTCATCGTTGGAACACTCCCGTCAGAGTCTGGGTTCCTCCTTTCCCGGAACGGTGTCTCAAAAGATGCGCTCCACTCCTCGAGTGAAGACTCGGACGACCTCAGCTGCCCTAGAAAACACCTTGTTTTCCCAAAGACAAGCCTCTAGCTCGGGTGCTCTCTCCTTAATGCGCCTTTGAACGGAGGGATCCAAACCGTGTATAAACTTGGGAAGTCTGAAGGACTGGATTAGGCGACCAGAGGGGGGTGAATGGGAGCCTCAAATTTCTTTTAGAAATATTCGGCCTCTGTCCCGATTACAACCCCTGAACACAGACTGGGCAAGAGCGAAATCGGTAGCACTACTAGAATCTAATTATCACTACTGAGAACAGCACGTATCACATGATTATCAATCATTCAGCCAAGAACAGCAAGGAAACTAAAAGGGCCGAACAGATTAATTCGTAGCCCTCACGTTCTGATGGAGATAAGTGATGGAACAAAATAACTTCAAATAACCCTGTTACAGAGAGTCAAGAACGATCCTTACTTCGCAAGTAAACTGATGCAAAAATCGGAACTCAAAACTGAGCTCTAACGCACAAGTTACAGGTGAAAAACTATGACCTCCATTGCTGAAATTACTGTAGTAATTCAGTTACTGTAGCTACACGAAGAGCATCGGACGAACAGAGGAAAACCGCAAGCACAAAATCGAACCGGAGCTGGACCAAATCAAAACGAATCGCCACCAAATTTTGCAGACACCATCATCACAAGGGTGGCAATATATTCTCAAGAAATTGTGGTCTGATTCGGATCGTAGCTCAGGAAAAATCAGATCGTGTGCACAGGTCAAGGAAAAAATTCCCCCAAAAAGAAATCAGTCTGAATCTTGATGCACGAGTGGAATTGATGCAATTCACTTGGTAATCCTGTTCATCACTCGTCAAAGCATCGATTGATCCAACCAAAAACCAAACAGCAACTCGGATTTCAAAGATTTGGCCAAGAACGAAAAAGGAAAAAAGAACCCTAAGAACAGATGACGAACCACAGGTTCATTTGATGAATCCCGGAGGACTTACGAGGTTAGGGCCTCGATTCCCAGTTCATAACAATGTTTAGAAAAATCCCTAACACATCTCGATCCTAAGCCTCAGGAAGAAACGCCAAGAACAAAAGAAAATTGCCCCGCGGACACCAGCACACACACGCGAGAGAGAGAGAGAAGAAACTGGTCCGTTTTTTTCTTTTTTTCTGGACCCTGTCTCCAGTGCGTGGCTGCTCCCCTCTATTTATAACCTTATTACCAATTCTAATTAACCCCTTCTTAACTACTAAAATTATTTGAGCGGACCAGCTAACCCTACGGTATTCTGGAACAACTCTGAGATAGCTGTAGAAATCCAACGGCCCCGCTTCCTGCCTGAACTTGCCGTCGCCGCGATGCAACCTCCAGGATTCCGCCGTGTGCCGTTGCGCTTCCACCGAAGCCTCTCCCGGGTTTTGAGGCCCAAACCCGAAAACCCTCCGTCGATGGTTTTGCGGCCCAAACCATGAAACCCGCCTGCGAGCACCCTTGCGCTCTGCCACGTGTCGCCTCGACCATGTTCGCTTGCACTCGTCGGTGTCCCCAGGTGTCAGCCACCACAGTCGGTCCTCCGGCCCTCGGGTCCCTCGGTCCACGTCCGCCCTTCACTGCATCCAGTCCATCGGCACGGCCCGTGCTTCTTGACCTTCACCTTGCCATCGACCACTGCCTCCGTGCTCCACACCTGCGCATCACGAGCCAAACAACATGTCGAGTAACACCCGTTGACAATCACTCATCACAATCCGAAGCACATGTCGACTCGTCAACCATGTGTTCGCAATCTCCCCCTTGATGAGTGCATTGTCAACACCACCACACATAATTTGATATGAAGTGAAAAATAAAAGAAGAATAAGAAGGAAGATAGAAGAAAACCAAAAACCAAGGACATGCAAAAAGTCTGGTCATTTTTGGGGCAAAGAACAGCAAAGACTTGTCAATGAGAACACAGCACAACCTGAAATGACACATGAATATATAGCAAAATGTGTGTATCTTTCTTTCCTTTGAGCAGCAGGCACAAATTCCAACCAAAAGGCCATACAGCACAAAGCAATCTGCACAAAATCCATCCTGAAAACAAAGCATGTGTGGGAATTTTCTCCCCCTTGTTGGCACATGCACACATCAAGGGTCACCCTCTTTGTCATGAAACAGCACAAATAGAAAAATGAAAAGTAAAAGGGATGCAGAAGCTTCATAAATATAGCAGCCAGATTAAAAGAGTGCTCTAACAGGGCTGTTATGTGTCTCATTCAGGGCACATGTTTAGTAGAGGCTCAAAATAATCAAATAAAACATATAATGAGAGTAAAGCAGTGTTAACAGTTTTGGTACAAAAAGGAGTATGTCCACCACTAAGAATAGCACATAGCAAATGTAGGCAGGAAATCAAGCTAGTGCTAAACAAGTGTATATAAGGTGAATTACTCCAAAACAGGGGTCACACAACATGTTATAGAAAGATGAACATGTGAAACGACTTGAGAAGATTAAGCATTTTTCATCATTTTGCGATTTAGAAACAAACATGTGTGTGCGAGAGGTTGTAAGAAGTGTGATGCTTCACTTTTCAACCACACTGAGCCTATGTCAAAAGACAATCGGAAGCTCAAGGCAATGGTTTCGGTCATCCACTACAAGGCTCAAGTTCTTCTCAAGTGCAATGAGAAGCAGTCTCAATACCTTGAGGTGGTACACTTCAAACCCTTCTCGATCTTTTTATTACTTTGCATGGAATTTCAGGTTTTAGCACAAAATTATCAAGATATTTCCAAGCAAGTGAGTGACTCAAGGCATGAGACAATGCAACCTAGCATATACATGAGAGCAAAAGCGATTTCAGCAAAACCTACACATGCTAGTTGCCAGCCTCAATGGTGAACAATTTTTTTTTTTCACAAAAAATTTAAGCAATATTACTCATGTATCATTGCAAAAACAGATTTGTCTCAAGGTATGTAGCAAATGATTAATTTGAGCCTAAACATAACACATCATCAAGTGTGCACAAAACATCCCAGAAAGAGCATAATTTTAATATAGCAGCTATAGCCAATGCAAAATATAGTACAGGAGTAAAAACAAAGTCTGAACCACAAAGGAAAAAAAATGGAAACAAAACTAGTGTACAGACCGAACAAGCTTCACTTGGCTAAAAAGGAAAACACACTCCCATCTCGCCTCTAAGCCTAGCAAAGGTTGCTTGATCTAGAGGCTTGGTCATGATATCTGCAATCTGGTTGTGAGTGCCTATATGACACAAATCAATATCACCCTTTTCATAGTGATCGCGCAGAAAATGGAAGCGAACCTCAATATGTTTGGTCTTAGAGTTTAGGACTGGATTCTTAGCAACACTAATGGCACTAGTGCTATCACAGAAAAGTGGCACCTTCCTATACTCCAACCCATAATCCCTCAAAGTTTGCATCATCCAAAGCAACTGAGAACAGCAAGCGGCTGCAGCTACATATTCGGCCTCACAAGTATGCTGAGCAATGCCGGATTGCTTGCGAGAAGACCAAGACACTAGAGATGTTCCCAAAAACTGACAAGTACCAGAAGTGGATTTTCTTGAAAGACGACACCCAGCAAAATCAGCATCAGAAAAACCTCGCAAAGCAAGCGTAGACGAAGCAGAGTACCAAAGACCAAGTTCAGGAGTGAAGCGAAGATACCGCATGATTCGCTTGACAGCTTGGCGATGTGAAGTCCGTGGTGATGCCTGGAAGCGTGCACACAAGCACACAGCAAACTGGATGTCCGGACCCGATCATGCTGCGGTACTCCTTCTGGTCCACCGCCTCTCCATCCTTGTCCTCATCAAGGGCTGTCGTGGTACACATCGGAGTCGAGAGTGGCTTGGCATCACTCATGTTGAAACGCTTTAGCAGATCCTTCGTGTACTTCCCTTGATGGACAAAAGTCCCGTCGGTGGTCTGCCTGATTTGAAGCCCGAGGAAGAAATTGAGCTCACCCATCAAGCTCATCTCGAACTCCCTGCTCATGAACTCTGCAAACTTGGCAACTAAAGCATGAGAAGAGCCACCGAAAATGATATCATCCACGTATATCTGAACAATGAGAGTGTCATTGCCTTGCTTGAGGAGAAAAAGAGTTTTATCAACGGAACCCATTTTAAAACCCTTCCCAAGCAAAAAGGTTTTTAAACGCTCATACCACGCTCTAGGGGCTTGTTTTAAGCCATACAGAGCTTTTTGAAGTTTGTAAACATGGTTTGGAAACTTGGGATTTTCGAAACCAGGGGGTTGCCTCACATACACTTCTTCCTCTATGTACCCATTTAGAAAAGCACTTTTAACATCCATTTGATACAGCTTGAACCCTTTCGAAGCTGCATAGGCTAGGAGAATCCTAATGGCTTCTAAGCGGGCAACAGGAGCATAGGTTTCCTCATAATCTATCCCCTCTTTCTGGCTGTACCCCTGGGCTACCAACCTCGCCTTGTTTCTCACTACAAGACCATCCTCACCCTGTTTGTTTTTGAAAACCCATTTGGTCCCAATAGGATGGCAATCTTGTGGAGGTGGTAACAAAACCCAAACATTGTTTCTCTCAAAGTTTTGTAACTCCTCATGCATAGCGTTAACCCAATCAGGATCAGATAAAGCGTGTCCAACATTTTCGGGCTCAAAATTGGCAACAAATGCAGAATGAGCAAAGTGAGAGATCTGATTGGACCTGAAAGACCGTGTGACTCGCTCGTCGATGTTGCCAATCATCAGGCCAGGTGGGTGGCGTCGCTGAACAAGTCGAGGTGCCTCCCTTGAAGAAGTTGCCTCCCCCTCAGCAGTAGCAGGTGCCTCCTCACAAACAGCTGGAGACGGCTGAGGGGGCTGCTCACATGGACCCAACGAAGTGGAAGTAGAGGGATCGGGGCCGTGGACAAAAGTAGTTGTAGCAGGCTCGACTTGAGCAACTGGTGGCTCGAGATCACCCCAATCACCATCATCTTGCTCATCTTCCTCGAAAATGCTCTTGCCAATTTCATCATCACCTGCACATTCAAAGACAGGAGTGGAACAAGGCATGGTTTCGTCGAATGTGACCTCACAGGTCTCCACGACGCGGTTACTCTCAAGGTTAAGAACACGATAAGCACGAGAATGAGTAGCATAACCAAGAAAGATACCATCAGAAGATCTGGACTCAAATTTATCCAAATTGCCTTGTTTTAGAATGAAGCATCGACATCCAAACACCCTGAAATGGCTAACCTTGGGTGGTCTTCCAAATCGCAACTCATAAGAAGTTTTCTTCATAAAAGCACGAAGGAAAATGCGATTGGAAACATGGCAAGCGGTGTTTATTGCCTCGGCCCAATATCTCCTAGGAGTCCTGTGCTCATCAAGCATCGTCCTAGCCATCTCAACAAGGGTCCGATTTTTGCGCTCAACAACACCATTTTGCTGAGGAGTGTAAGGAGAGGAAAATTGATGCTCGAGGCCTAAAGAAGCACAAAAGGTCTCAAAACGAGTATTCTTGAATTCTGTGCCATTGTCACTGCGCAAAGCTCTCATGGCATTCTTAGGGAACTCATTTTGCAACCGAAGAATCAAGTCTCGAGCATGAGAAAAAGCCTCATCCTTAGATGCCATGAAAAACACCCAAGAGTAGCGAGAAAAATCGTCCACGATCACTAGAACATACCACTTCCCACCATCAGACCGAACCCGAGCTGGACCAACTGTGTCCATTTGAAGTAGCTCGCCAGGTTCCTTAGTCATGACTTGGTTCACTGATGAGTGAGAAGCAGCAATCATCTTCCCGTGACGACAAGGGTGGCAAACCAAATCCTTCTCAAATTTCAACTTGGGCAATCCTCGGATTAAGTCAAGTGTGCTCAACCTAGCTAGTAAGTCAAAGCTCAAATGACCTAGTCTCCTATGCCACTTCCAAAGCTCAGAAGCAGATCCAGCCACCAAGCAATGAGAAAGACCAACAGAATGTGAAAAATCAGCTCGAAAGACACGGCCAAAGGGGATAATTCGACAGACAAGATCTCCCTGGGAATCAAGAACTCGACACAAGCCAATCTTAAAACGCACTTCATAGCCATCCAAAATGAGTTGCGAAACTGAAAGCAAATTGAAATGCAGATTCGAAACCAAAACAACATCCTTCAAAACAAAGCTCTCATTGACCCGAATGGTCCCTCTAGATAGCACTTTACCCCTACTGTTATCCCCGAAAGTGATGTACTCCTTGTGTTGCATGGGGGTGAGGCTGGAGAACCATTTAGAACTACCGGTCATGTGACGTGAACATCCGGAATCAACAAGCCATATGTCCTCCAAGCCTCCGTCCTGTCATCAATAGAAAGACATGGGGTGAGCAAATGGGACAACACTGGGGTTAGTAAACTGAGAAGGAAACCAGTGTTGGCTCATTTGCCCCTGGAAAGTGTTAGGAAAAACATCATAAGCACCATGTCCCATAGGAATAAAGCGATCACCACGTAGGGAAAAACGTGGTCCGCTAGGACTGTAGGACAGAAAGCCGCTGCCACGAGGTCCAAAGTCATATTGAGCACGACTTGAACCACGTCGGGCACGACCACTGCGTGGTCTTGCAACTTGAGGCCTAGCACCTTGAGGTAGAGCACCTCAAGGTCTAGCATTGTGCCTCTGAACAGGTGGCACTTGAACAACAGGAGGTGGGCGGTAAGTGTTTCGATTGTTAAACTCATACTTTCGCCGCTCATCCCTCTTCCTCCTAAAGCAAAACTCAGCAAGGTGACCATCCCTGTGGCAGTAGTCGCAGTGATACCTCACCTCTCTTTTGTAGGGAGGGTTCACTCTTGGAAGCTTGTTCACTTTAGGAAGGGGTTCCTCAGGGATGTTTGGCAAAGTATCAAGTGGGTTTCTGAGATGATTTGGTTTTGGGATCCACACTTGTTTTTGAGGTGGAGCTTTTGGAGGTTCCTCAACCACTCCATTTTTGGTGATAGGCTTGGTGGGGTTAGGTGAAGTGATTTTGGTCACTTTGGGAGTAATAGGAGGTTTCTCACTTGGACTAAGCCCACTCCACTCACCAATCTTACCATAGCAGTTATCATCATTCCCACCTATAGCAAAGCCTATACCAGGTCCACCAATCCCCCTCCTGAGTTGATTGACCATCATACCCAACTGTGGCTCACTACAAGACACCCAACTCAAAATAGTGCGAAGGTGAGTATTTTCTTCCTCTAGTTGCAACTTATCGTGCTTGCAAGTTTTAATCTCAAGCTCCAGCACTTCACAAAGAGAACATTTACCATCACTAGTGCTAACTGTGCTGGCCTTCTCAAGTAAGACAATCTTGGCATTCTTTTCTGCCAACTCAGTTTGCATACTTAAGCAAGACTTGCACGCACTCAACAAGATATACCTAGCTTTAGTTTCTGCTAGCTCTTCTACCACGCGTGCATGTTTAGATTGTAACTCAGCCAATTTTACCATGTGAACAAGACAATCCTCACACTCACTTTCCTCAGTCACAACTACAGATGAACGAATAGAATCAAGTTCTTTAACAGCAGCATCTAGTTTGTCCTTATATTCTTTTCTCTCACGAGCAGCACGCTTAAGCAACTTGTCCTGACTAACCAAGGTGGTACTCAAGGACTCAACTTCAGAGGTAAGCTCATTGATAGAAAGTGATACCTCAGAAAGGTTGTCGTCGTCCTGAGCCTTGGCATTGGCCATCTCTACCTTGGCATCCTCAATCGCCATGGTACAGAAGCCTCCGTGAGTGGAGTCGGCGATGAAGCAGAGACCAGACAGCTTGTCCTCACGCTTTTTCTCAGACTCGTCGTCGCTTGAAGAGGTGTGGTCGTCATCAAAGGCGTTGTCGAGGTCGCTGAGGGAAGCAAGGAAGGCGCGCTCCTGGGCCTTGGCTTTCTTGCGGTACATCTTCTTGAGAGCCTCTTTGTCAAGGACTCCCTTTGCCTTGGGCTTGCTGTAGGAGTTGTCGCGCTTGTCCTTGTACTTGCCGGAGTCGTGCTTGCCCGAAGAGTGCTTGTTCTTCTTGGGGCAGTTGGCAATGTAGTGATCCAGGTCACCACATTCGAAGCACCCTTCCTTCCGACCTCCGCGCCGACGATTCATGCGGTTGTTGTGGAACCGCGAGAATCGACTGATAACCAAAGCGAGCTCATCGTCTCCAAGAGGCTCCAGCTGTTCTTCTGTGACAGTCACCAAAGAAGACAAGGCAAACATCTGTGAAGGAATAGAGCAAGAACTAGAGCTTTTACCTCCACTACCTGAGACCAAAGCCATGGAAGGTGTTGTAGTGTTGCGGATCTGAGCTTCGGTCTTCTCATCAATCTCAGCTGCTTTGAGCTTGCTGTATAGCTCATCTACGGTGAGAGTGTCATAGGCAGAAGATTCAGAGATGGCAGTCTTACGCATAGCCCAGATTTTGGGATCAAGGGCACGTAGAAGCTTGACAGCTCTGTCATGATCATTAAAAGGGAGCTGTGCTTTGTTTGCTCGCATCTTGTTGATGATCGTCTGAAAACGAGCAAACATAGCATCGATCGACTCACCATCCAAGTGACTGAAATTGTCATACTCACGCTTGTACGTCTCAAAGAGTCTGTTCTTGACCTGAGTGGTCCCTTCATGAAAAGCTTTAAGCCTTTCCCAGATCTCTCGAGCAGTCGTACAATCGGAGACTTTTTCAAACTCAGGAATCGAAAGACTCGAGAAAAGAACACTACGAGCCTTACTGTTGGCCTGATGCTGATCCTTGATCAATTGAGTTGTTCGGGCTGCAGGCTCCAACACAGCGAACGTAGAATTCTCAACGATCTCCCAGACATCCCAATCAATCCCTTGGAGATGTGCCGACATGAGAATCTTCCAATGGGAATAATTCGACCCATCGAAAGTTGGCGGTTTACCATGACCACGATTCATGTCGCCTTCGCGGATCACAAACCGATTAAGGTGGAGTGATCCTAAACCTGGCTCTGATACCAATTGAAGGACTGGATTAGGCGACCAGGGGTGGTGAATGGGAGCCTCAAATTTCTTTTGGAAATATTCGGCCTCTGTCCCGATTACAACCCCTGAACACAGACTGGGCAAGAGCGAAATCGGTAGCACTACTAGAATCTAATTATCACTACTGAGAACAGCACGTATCACATGATTATCAATCATTCAGCCAAGAACAGCAAGGAAACTAAAAGGGGCCGAACAGATTAATTCGTAGCCCTCACGTTCTGATGGAGATAAGTGACGGAACAAAATAACTTCAAATAACCCTGTTACAGAGAGTCAAGAACGATCCTTACTTCGCAAGTAAACTGATGCAAAAATCAGAACTCAAAACTGAGCTCTAACGCACAAGTTATAGGTGAAAAACTATGACCTCCATTGCTGAAATTACTGTAGTAATTCAGTTACTGTAGCTACGCGAAGAGCATCGGACGAACAGAGGAAAAACGCAAGCACAAAATCGAACCGGAGCTGGACCAAAT
Source organism: Oropetium thomaeum (assembly GCA_001182835.1). Lineage (NCBI taxonomy): Eukaryota > Viridiplantae > Streptophyta > Magnoliopsida > Poales > Poaceae > Oropetium > Oropetium thomaeum. Next base: position 425,634 of record LFJQ01000067.1, on the reverse strand, counting down.
CAAAACGAATCGCCACCAAATTTTACACACACCATCATCACAAGGGTGGCAATATATTCTCAAGAAATTGTGGTCTGATTCGGATCGTAGCTCAGGAAAAATCAGATCGTGTGCACAGGTCAAGGAAAAAATTCCCCCAAAAAGAAATCAGTCTGAATCTTGATGCACGAGTGGAATTGATGCAATTCACTTGGTAATCCTGTTCATCACTCGTCAAAGCATCGATTGATCCAACCAAAAACCAAACAGCAACTCGGATTTCAAAGATTTGGCCAAGAACGAAAAAGGGAAAAAGAACCCTAAGAACAGATGACGAACCACAGGTTCATTTGATGAATCCCGGAGGACTTACAAGGTTAGGGCCTCGATTCCCAGTTCATAAAAATGTTTAGAAAAATCCCTAACACATCTCGATCCTAAGCCTCGGGAAGAAACGCCAAGAACAAAAGAAAATTGCCCCGCGGACACCAGCACACACACGCGAGAGAGAGAGAAGAAACTGGTCCGTTTTTTTCTTTTTTTCGTGGACCCTGCCTCTAGCGCGTGGCTGCTCCCCTCTATTTATAACCTTATTACAAATTCTAATTAACCCCTTCTTAACTACTAAAATTATTTGAGCGGACCAGCTAACCCTACGGTATTCTGGAACAACTCTGAGATAGCTGTAGAAATCCAACGGCCCCGCTTCCTGCCTGAACTTGCCGTCCCCGCGATGCAACCTCCAGGATTCCGCCGTGTGCCATTGCGCTTCCACCGAAGCCTCTCCCGGGTTTTGAGGCCCAAACCCGGAAACCCTCCGTCGATGGTTTTGCGGCCCAAACCATGAAACCCGCCTGCGAGCACCCTTGCGCTCTGCCACGTGTCGCCTCGACCATGTTCGCTTGCACTCGTCGGTGTCCCCAGGTGTCAGCCACCACAGTCGGTCCTCCGGCCCTCGGGTCCCTCGGTCCACGTCCGCCCTTCACTGCATCCAGTCCATCGGCACGGCCCGTGCTTCTTGACCTTCACCTTGCCATCGACCACTGCCTCCGTGCTCCACACCTGCGCATCACGAGCCAAACAACATGTCGAGTAACACCCGTTGACAATCACTCATCACAATCCGAAGCACATGTCGACTCGTCAACCATGTGTTCGCAAAGTCTTCCATAAATTCCACGGAAGCTCAATACCAACTCTTAACCGATCCAGGCTCTGTTATAAGAGCAAGAGAAACAAGCTGAGATGCCCCCTACGACCTACTAGCCCAGAGGTGGATGGAAAGCTCTTGTTACTCTCCCACTAGCACTAAAAGATCTTGGCTTGTATGCTATAGTCCTGCTCTTCTTTAGTTTCTTAGGTGTTCCACTAACCAAAAATCTTGTAAATAGCCAAGGGAACCATCTATTATGGGGCTAACCACCCCAACTAGCCATTACCCAAAAGTTGCTCTACGCCGACAGTCAACGTCCTATCCACCGTCCTAGACGGTGACCATATCGTCGTCCTGGACAATGACTGTTTCGAACACCTCTGGAACAAGTCTTCTAGATAACTGGACGGTAAAACTGTCGTCCTCGACGGTGACTCCATCACAACGATCATAATTCAAACTTGCCAAAACCCTAGATTGGATAATGACGTCGCCGTCCTGAATGGTTAAAATTTCTTTTCGAGGACCTCTGTCCTGGACCAAAGTTCAGCTCTTCGGAATAACTCAACGACTAGTCCTGGATGGTGACTTCTCGCTACTGGTCCTCTGATCAAAGGCTCTGAGCAAACTGGATGCTGACACCCCCCCCCCCCCTCTTGGATGGTGACTGGATCTCAGCTTCCTGGCTGATTTCTATCTGGTCACCTCTTCTAGAGTACTCGATGGTGACCCCGTTGTCGTGGACGATGACTATGGCTGAAGCTGATACTTGTTCTTCTCGTTGCGTTTTGCTCTCCAAACTTCACTACTTCACTTTTTGGGTTTCTCTGAGGTCTTCTAGTGCCGTGGAACCTTCGCACGAGTTGTTCATCCACCTCTACACTCGTAAGACGTAGCAAGACATCCCATCCCTGCTTAATTGTATTATTTTTTTCCTATGAACTCAAAACCTAGCAAAGAAAGATCTAAGCTTGATCTCCATGCTCCAAGGACTTGATCCATACTCCATCCATGTACATCTTCTTGGATTGCTTCACGGGTTCATCCTTAGGTTGTCATTGACGAAGCCGAGGTACATTGCTCAAAGGATTGTTCATAGAAGTTGGAGCTGCACTCAAGCACAAGTGAGATCATGTTAATTCAATGACCAAAACATTAATACCTTTAGGGACAATGGTCATGAAGCTAATAACAACTAATTGTTTTTTTATGTCCTGTTTTTCCTTTGCGAAACTTATGATGTCTATCTTTGACAACTTCCCTCGTCATAGAGTGATGGAACAAAACATATTTACTAATTAGGTCTAGATTTTCTAGCAAAGATGAGCCATTAGAAAAAGAATGTCTCACAAAGTGTAGTACTCCCTCTGTCCCATTGATGTTATGGTTTGGGAGTCTATAATTTGTCCCACTGAGAGTTGTACTTGGCAGGTTGTAGCAGACTAGCTAGTAGGCCTAGCGTCGGTAGCATTTTACAAATCAAAAATAATAATAAAAAAACACGGCAGCCTCTTTCTTTCCTGGGTTCTCCCTCACAACTCCATCTCGCCATGTGACTATGAATAGGCAGAAAAAAGGGAACGGATGGAAAGCATTGATTGCACTATTTTTCAGATTTCCTAGCTTCCCTTGATTCTTGTGTCCGATGACCAAACAACTTGTTCAAAGAGACTGAGGGAGTATCATTTATCAATCACAGGATTAAGGTGGCTAGGCGTAGTTAATAACCTAGGAGCCAAAAACATTTCTCTTCTAATTATGCAAATGACTTTATATTTTATAGGTACAACAATTGGTAACAATTGCTCCGAAACAACTTCCTTGGATCTAAGTCACTCTCACTCAAGAGAGAGTTAAAACTGGTTTAGAGGGATTCTCACTTCGGGAGTTTAATGATAGTGAAGAGGAAATGATGCTCCTTCCAAGCGAGTAATGGAAAACATGCCAAACCAGAGCAGCCTCTCCAGTCCCCAGCATCCGGAGGAGCCCATCCTCAGGAACATATATATTTGTTGTTGGATTGACCAAAACACAAATTCCAATGAAACAACTTCTTTTAGATGAAAAAGGCATCCTTATTTGTTTTTCAAAGAAAAATACATCCTTAAGAACACCTTGTATATTAAATATTCTAGCTTCAATTCCATATTGTTTCAGCTTCACAAATAAAATCTTGTATATGCAGATATTGATTGTTTTGAAAATGTAATTGATATATATAAATCTTTAGACACCTAAAAATAAGACACACCCTATCTTTTATCTATTTCAGATATCTTTACAGCGGAAAAATCATCCATGTGACACCCCAGGTGTCACTTAATGAAATCATCGACAAATTTGAAACCCTAAGAATTAAATCATGCACTTGGAAGCAAAATTCACCCTTAAGTTAATAACACTTTCAAAAATTTTGGTAAACTATAGAACACTTTTATTAAATCATGAGATTTAGTCCACGGTACAAAAATCATCTCTTAACAGGAAAGGATTCAAACACCACTTTCAAAAATCCATCAAAATCCCCTGTAACCCTAGAAATATATTTTTTACATGGCAATTAAGTACACTTCAAAATAGAATTTTGGAGATTTTATCAGAATTTTTGGAGGAGATTTAAACCCCTTACAAATTCAAACAAACTTGAGATTAATTGAAAATTCAAAAAATTTTAGAGGCTGAATCAGGAGTCCTTCCTTTAACGAAAGTTGCTACAAATAATTCACTGAGTGCGCACAAAACTCTTCAAAATTTTCCGAGCTTGGAAAGTATGAATTTCACTTGAATTTATATCGGAATTTTGAATTAATTATAAAAAAATCAAATGAAATCCGGCCACCGCCCTGGCGGCCAACCGCCGCAGCGGCTGGCAGCCGTGGCAAGCGTCGGCCAGCACAGCTTTTCTCGCCGCCTTCACTCTGACAAGAGCAAATCCCGGGCCAAATCTTCTCTGCTCCACTCCCCTCTCCCTCCCTTCCTCTCTCTCTCTCTCTTGTGTGCTCTGTTTTCTCCCGAGCGCACGCCACCATCGCCGAGCCCCAATCCCCGTCGCGGCACGTGCTGCCACCTCCCTTTCTCTCTCTCCCGGCGCGTGATAAGGGCGCACCCGAGCCTCTTTCACTCCTCCCCACACTCCATTCTTCTCCTCCCGCAGCACCGCACCTTCTCCTCTCCTCCTCCATTCGGAGGCCGCCTACCATTGCCGCCCGACGAAGGTCACACGGTGGGCGCTCCATTCCAGGTGATTTCCCCCACTTCTCACCATGGCTAACAGCTCCTCTCATCCTTACGCATCCTTGTGACAAGGTTCTACCCGCAGAAGGTCTCCAGTGAGGATGAACTCGTCGCACCGTCTCGACCACCATTGTCGCCGCCGTGAGCTGCTCGTCGCCGACTAGCCTCCGGTCATCCCCCGTGGTCTTCATTACTGGCCAATCGACTCCACGCGTCATGGTGATGCTCCCAGACATCTCATTCGAATCCTAAACCCCCTCTTTCGCCGCGCGCAATCGCCGACGATGAAATCCCGCTGCCCCTGTTCTAGGATTTTAGATGATTTAATTATCTTCTAATCGATTTTGTAAAATGCATAATAAATCAATGCAAGCTCTAACAATGGTAAACTAAAATTTTCTAGAATCCTTGTAAAATGCTCTAAACATCTACTGAAGCACTTTCCCTTGGAACTGCCTAAATAGATAGATAGAGACTTCTGTTTTTGCTTCACATCTGGAGTTCTAGAACTCTTCTAGAACCATAACTTCTGTTAGATGTGTGTCATGGCAAGTAAGACTCAAATGTTCTGTTTTGCTTTACATCTGGCGTTCCAGAACTCATTGGGAGTTGGAACTTCTGTCAGATGTATGTCATGGCACACAGAACTCAAACCTTCTGTTTTTGCTTAACATTTGGAGTTCCAAAACTCTTCTGGAACTAGAACTCTGTCAGACATGTGTCATGGCAAGTAGAACTTAAATGTTCTGTTTTTTGCTTTATATCTGGAGTTTCAGACTCATCTGGAGTTCAGAACTCATCTGGAGTTGGAACTTCTGTCAGATGTATGTCATGGCACACAGAACTCAAAATGTTCTGTTTTTGCTTTACATCTAGAGTTCCAAAACTCATCTGGAGTTGGAACCTCTGTTAGAAGTGTGTCACGGCAAACTGAGACCCTCTGTAAATTTTTTTCAGAACTTGACCTTAATAAGATTCCATGCATACCTGGAAATAACCTTATAACAGAAACTCATTAAAATTGTTATAAAATCTGAGGACTTCAGTTCAACCTCAACCTAACCCCAAAAATCATCTCCTGACAGAATCTGGAAATTTCATAATAGACCATGGTTGTTAAGCAAATAACAATTTAATTAAAGGAGTAAACTCTTGGTTATCTCTCATAAAAACACCATATTTCCTTATTTAATAATAATAACTCATCTCATTCTTGTTGCATCATGTAGACATCAAGGCGAACGAAGTAGTTGCAGATCCGGAGCCCTCGATCCCCGAAGAAGTTCTCGTCATCCAACACAGGAGACCAAGGCAAGCCCTGGTGCACAACCCATTTTAACTTTTTCCTTTTATAACTATGTGTGGTGATTGTGCATTAGGTTTCTAGGAGTTGATTGAAACCCTAGTTGCATATATTTTCCATAGAAAACCCTATCGGTACTTGGTGTAGGTAACCAATGTAGTATGCTATACTTAGCTATACTTACCGATAGAAGTCGAGCAGAGTGGACGCTGCTCGCGACTGCTAAGGTTTGATTAAAACTTTCACATGAAACATATGGCACATGACTATGGATAATTAAGAAGATAAATTCTGGAGGGTCAGACAGGGTACAAGTAGGTTGGCGACTGGACTGGGTCTAGGGTGACCGTAGTCTTGTCTGATCCATGTGGCACAGTTGGTCAAGTATTGAGTGTACTAATCATATGCTGAGTATAATAGGGCCCAGTAAACCTACGTAGTCTAGTGATTGCAAAGTCGAACCTGCCTTACGGTGTCTGATTCGGAGGCGATCTGGGGTGGGCAGTTGTGGTTTCTTCCCATCTGGGACATGTGTTCTGGTGGATCTGATGTGAACGGTTGCCACGTGCGGGTATGGGACGCGCACGTGTCGTATGATTAGGTTATCTCTACAGGTGTAAATTGTTTCAAACCGCTGTCAGTTTCAGTCTATGAGTTTGCTTGACCTCTCTGTCGCATACCTTAAGATGATGAGTTATGAGGATGATGATTGATGTATGATGATTATTATCTAGTGTTCAATTATGATTACCTAGGTCAGTGCAAACTAAAGTTATGATTCCAAACACTTCACCTGAGCTAAAACTTGACCAAGATACCTTAGGTAATGCGGGTCCTTTGGCAAGGTAACCTACCCCGAGTCAGCCAGCATGTCTAGGTGTCGGTTGTAGCTAGCCAAATTGACGGGTTAGTCTTGTTGAGCTTCTTAGAAACTCATGCTTTACGAATACGTGGTTTTCAGACGCCAACACGTATACCCAAGATGATTGTTACCAGTGGGAGGAGCCTCGTCTAGAGTTCGGGAACCTTTAGTGGGAACGATGTGATTCGCCGCAGCAAACTTTGTGTGGCTAGTAGTATGGTGCCCATGGGCAAGGCCCATACTTTTGCTTAATCATGAGAGTTGGAGTCTGTACCTCGTTAACGTCTTTCGCTGTATTTCGTGATTTCAAAACTCTAATCATACTCTAATGATGTAAGACTAAATTTTAATTTATGGAACTATGATGTATTAAAATCTCTCATCTTATAAAAGATTGCTGTTTATCCTGCCTGTGTTGTACCATGTGTATGCTCGCTTGTCCAAGCATTGCCCAACAGGATCCTGACGAGATGCGGGATCCGTCCCGAACTGAGTTTTCTGGGGCGGGTCCGCGTCAATCCATATCCGCGAACCGGACCTCGACCTGTTAACCGCGATTGGGAAAACTCATTCGTCATTCTAGGGACGACAATTTTAACTCGTGGACCTAAAACCCGACGGGTGCAAGTGCGGTGACAGTTCTCACCCGTGGGTGTCACCTGCATCGACCCGCACACTTGTGGGTGCAGGTACGAGTTTCAATTTTTACTCGTGGGTGACCCGTTGGGGCCCGAACCAGCCCACCACAGGTCATTTTCAGCCCAACCCTTATCCTTTCCTCTTTTTTATTTTTTATTTTTGTTCTTGTGAGGACCTTCAGCCCATAAAACGGCAATTGATTTTTAAGTCGGGCCACCATTTCGAGAGATGAGAGAATAGGCGGAGGACCAGCGGCAGATCGAGACTCGTCCGCTCGTATTCTCCTGTTCAGAAATTTGAACTACTACCCAGTAGGGCAGAAGAGGTCAGTTCTCCGGTCTGATTCAATCTCCATCCCCACCCCACACCATGCCAGCCGCTATCGCCCAAGCCACTCTGCTACTGCACCAGCATGCCGCAAGTCCGTTAGTCGTCTTCGTCACGCACCAGGGTGCTGTGTGGCAATGCTCTTCTTGATCTCTATACTGGATCCAAAGCTCGGCCTGATGAGTACCACACCACGCACCATGACCGACATGCCAAGCAGTCGATATGGCGGCCGCTGAGGCTTGTGTAACACCGGCTCCAAGTATCACCGGGGTTACAAGTTGATCGACGTAATCGGCGGACTATACATAATGTGTCTTCATGAAGGGTATGCGACCACATCAGGGAACGGAGGCGTGTTCATTTAACGTAAGTTCTATTATCAGTATGATATGTGTGGCCTGCTGTACAAGGCTTAGTATCAATTATATAAGTATGTAATGGAGACTTGCTGTATCGGTTATATAAGTATGTAATGGAGACTTGTCGTGATTATTATGAAATGAAAACAGAACAGTATTATCTCCAGCTTCTTGTTGCTCAAGTTGAGCGGCGAGAGAGAGGTGAGCGCCGCCTATATCCTCACGTCCCGGTCCCTCATCGCCAGCGGCCTCGGGGTGATCATAGGTGGTATCAGAGAAAGTTCGTTCCTCGGCTTCGTCGTTGTCTGCGCCTTCCTCTTTGCGGGCTAATCTCTGCACATCAGGTCTGCGGGCTGCCGCCGTCGAAGACGCTTCTACATCCCAGTCTTTCGGCTTCCCTAGCCGTCTCCAGTGCTTCTCTCTTCTCCGTCACCACGGCCCCCAAGAAGAAGCAAGATCCATCGGTCCAGACGCAGTTTGTACTTGATCTCATGGCCGACTTGCACACCAAGGAGGCGGATCGATTGGCGGCGTTGCAGGAGAGTGTGGATCTGCTGTTCACGCGCGTGTCTGCTATAGATATCACTCAACAACAGTTGTTGGCTCAACCGGACATCTCGCTGAAGGCCGTCAATCAAAGCACCCACGATCAGCTGCTGTTGGCCAAGCAATTGCACACCACCGGTGAGACCCTGTCTCGCCTCACTCAGTGGAAGGCAGGTGTGGATGCTCGTTTGTAGGAAGACTCTCGCAGTTCCATCGATGCTGATTCGGGATTTTCCCCTCTCGACCCCGAGCCCTCTCAACGCCATCGCCCACCTCACACTCGCCCCGGCTCTCATCAGGTACGTCCATCTCGTGCCTATCTGCCTAAGATGTCATTTCCTAAGTTTCATGGTGATACTCCTCGCGTCTGGAAGGATTAATGTGAAGAGTATTTTAAGTTGTTCAATATACCTTCATCTATGCAAACTTCTGTTGCTTCTCTACATCTTGCGGGTAATGTTACTAAGTTGCAAGTTTCACCGGGGTTGCAAGTTGATCGATGTAATCGGCGGACTATACAGAATGCGTCTTCATGAAGGGTACGCGACCACATCAGGAAACGGAGGCGTGTTCATTGAACATAAGTTCTATTATAAGTATGACATGTGTGGCCCACTATACAGGGCTTGCTGTATCGGTTATATAAGTATGTAACGAAGACTTGTTACGATTATTATGAAATAAAAAGAGAACCAGTATTATCTCCAGCTTCTTGTTGCTCAAGTTGAGCGGTGAGACAGAGGTGAGTGCCGACGAAATCCTCATGTTCCGGTCCCTCGTCGCCGGCAGCCTTGGGGTGATCATAGCTTGCCACCGGATGGGCACCCAGACCTGCCCGAGACCCGTTAGGTGCGGGCGTGGGTGGAAAATGCCACCGGGCGGGCGAGGGTACGGTAGTATTTTTCATACGAACCCCACCCGACCCGAAACCCACCCATTGTCCCATTGCCATCCTGACTCATCCGCGTTCCTGCCGGTGCCGGGTTTGGCAGGGAAGCGCTCGGCAGGGCCCGTCACCAACTGTCAAATTACCGTTCCGAGCTCTCTTATAGTCTAGTTTGACAAGTTGAGCGACAGTAAGGTGAGAGCGGTAGAGATCTCGCGCCCCGGACCTCGCCGGCGGCGGCCACAGGTGCCCTCATCGTCTGGCTTCTACGGAAGGTGAGCGCTGAGGTCGCTACCCAATCTTCGAATCCTCTTCCCTTCTTCTGTAGTTGACATTGAGGCTGGATCTAGCGGGGATGGGTCGATCCCTGCGAGCGGGCGGAAAAGAAGTTTCGCTCGTGCGCGGGACGCGGACAGGGATGGGAATGGGGGTCGCTGTGTCTGGCGATCGGGGGGCGCGCGGGCGGAGATCTCGGAGGAGAGGGAAGAAAAGGGGAAGAAAAGGATCTCCCCGTCGCGAACCTCACCCTATTCATCGGTCCGCCTCCAGGAGGTGGGTTATCTCACTATACCCTTTTGTGTGTATTTTGTTCGCAGTAAGAAAGGATAAGGAGGGACAGGAGAGAACGATGCGATATGGCTGATTTCTCTAAGGTGGGGAGCTGATTCTTTAACTTTGCATTGCCTTCCTTTTGTATTCCTCCACTCGATGCTTAGCTCTTTTACCTGATAATTAAAATTGCAATATGAGTACTTGATTGTAGAGTTGATGCTGGCTGAAGCCTGTATTAGATCTGATCCTTCTTGTCTCTGTTTGTTCGTATATCAAAGACTTGATTACTTTTGATTTCAGTAACAAAATTTGGAAGTCTACTTTAATGAATAATAGGGCAAAGGTTTCTTCAGAGACAGTAAGCTTGTGTGGCATTGTATGTTACCTGCACCTGCACTAAGGAGTTTGAATCCTTAGTCAGCAGAAAGTTAGACTAATGAACTAAAAATATTTGATGGCAAGTTGGTGGTAATTCCACTTATGGTGGAATCCTGTAGTGATGATGTTTGGCAAGATGGTCGTAAATCTAGTCATGGTGCGTTATTATCATGATCCACCCAGAAAAAAAATGTGCTATAGGCAATAACTGATGGCTAAGCAGACCAAGCTTTTCTCTCATACCGGGTCGAAGAAGATGAGTACGTAAAAGGAATGTAGGCCTCTGTTTGTAACACTGTTATCGTATCAACTTGGTCTCATTACCTTTTTCTTCTAGTAGTATCAACTTGCTTTGCAAAGTTTACACTGTTATGGAAATTGAATAATTTCTTAATGTGAAATAGTACTATCTTTTTGTGAGGGGATCCAGAATGTATCAATCACTTCATGTATGGATACTGTAGGGGAAAGCTATGATGTGGCAGATTGGTTCATCTCGTGGATTTGTCATAAATAATAGCATCCACTTCATATATTCATTCAAAGTGTTGGCCAGCCATAATTTGCAACGTTTCTATACAAGAAAATGCATATTGGATTATTGCATTTTTAATTGTATTTCAAATAATGATGAGTGACAGCATGGTCTTATCAGTCCCTATACTTGCATTCAAACTGTTGACCATTGTCCTGGGTTCTCCTCAATTTTGTACTTACTAATTTTTAATATACCTAGCCTCACATTGTGACTTGGAGGTCCTGGGTTTGAAAAATAAGCAAGGGGAAGGCTGCAAGAAATTCTCTTCCCCAGCATATTGTACTCTTAAATCTTGATTTTTGGGTCCAAGAACTTGTTAAGCAGTCTCAACCAGGTCTCGGTACTCTTAAATCTTGATTTCTAGGTCCCAGAACTTGCTAAGTCTCATCCAGGTCCAAATCACTATCCAGATGCCTAAGTTTGCTGACTGGTGTGTCAACGTGGACCTACTGCTGTTTGTCATCAAGTGAGCTGGATTGTTATTTGAATTTTTGACCTGGTTAGCAAGTTTTGGGACCTAAACATCAAGATTTGGGAGTATCAGGACCAGTATGATAGTGGTTAGCAACTTCTGGCACCTGTTCATGGACTGCTGATGCAATTCACTCATGTAATCTGGCCAGTCATTAGTTTAATTTATCTATTTCTGAAAGGATATATGAAACCCCAGTGTGGTTTGTCCTTTCAGATATCTAATGTAGTGATTGTCTTTTAGCAGGAATCATGTCCTTCTGTGAAGAATATTTTGCTTCTGGATTCTGAAGGAAAGCGTGTTGCGGTGAAGTATTTCTCAGATGATTGGCCTAGTAATGTATCAAAGCTGGCATATGAAAAATCTGTCTTTACTAAAACTCTAAAGACAAATGCTCGTACAGAAGGTATAGTTGTTCTTTCTATTGTTTCAAGCAAAATGTATCATAAATGTCATGGAAACTATGTCTGAGTTCTAAACTATGTACTTGCTTTTACCCGTATAGCAATTTCGATGCATGGTTACCATGTTTCTTAAATGTGTCATTACGTATTTATGTATTAATCCTTTTCCGTTTAATTGTAATCGTGCATATGCCTGGCAAATCATAGGTTACATCCACTGGGTGAGATTCTTTCTATCTCACAATGCCTTATGGTCCTTGAATGTTCATTTAATCAAGAGACACGTGTTCAACCATTTAGCTATATCCTTTTTTTGAACCTCTTGTTCATTTCAGAAATTGCTCTGCTATCTCCCTGGTTCTGTAGTTTGGCTGATCCAATTGATATCTTTGAGTTTGAAACTCTGATATTGATTGCATTAATACAGCCTTTTTTGTCCATGAACCTTCCATTCTATTGAAGAAACTTAATCTTTAAATTTATCTGTCCTACGTTGATGATTATAGTGAATATAGTTTTTTCTTTGACAGACATATGGCTCTTGGGCACCCGAGGGTGTCTGCAACTAAAAATTGGATTATCCTCTGATGCCTATTTTTTTATTCTATGCAGCGGAGATAACACTGTTTGATGGTTATATCGTTGTTTACAAGTTTGTACATGACCTTCACTTTTTCGTCACTGCTGGAGATGATGAAAATGAGCTCATTATAGCAAATGTACTGCAAGGTTTTGCTGATTCAGTCGGTCTTCTACTCAGGTAGCCTTCAGTTATTACCACATAAATATTGCAAGTATCTGGTTTAAATAGCCATTCATTATGCTTTAGGGGTGATGTTGAGAAGCGGACTGCACTCGAGAACTTGGATTTGATACTTCTCTGCATTGACGAAATTGTAGATGGCGGGTAACTATATCTTGTGACTTATGCTAATTGTTATTATACAGCTTACTTAAAAGTCCTGTCAGATATTGTACTTTTCATGTTGCAGCCTATGTTTTTGAGGTGGTGAGGTGAAGCGTAGCGCCTTGCATCCTTCCAATCACTTAGGCCATGCCTAGGAAATAAGGTGGCGAGACAAGGCGACACCATACGACCCTAAGAATTAGGAAAACAGATGCAGGCATGGGGAAACAGAAACAAACAAAAAAAAAGAAGAGGAAAAAGGAAAGGGGAGAAGAGAGAGGAGAGGAGGGAGCTTGGCCCAGCCTACTAACCAGCTCATTGGTGCTTCCCCTACCAACTCGTTCAGCCCCAGTTGACGATGGCAATCAATGAGGCACAGAGCAATGCCGTTGCTGCTCCCCTCTTGTCCTCCCTGCTGCCTGTCCTCCTGTCCTGCTCTCCCGCCACCATTCCTCCCTGTCTTACGCTCACTGACGTAATCCCTTTTTATCTCCACTGAGCCACCAGACCGCTGGCGCTGCTGTGCCTTCGGCAGCTGCCTAGACTGTATTGCACCAGCTAGTAGCAGGACTGAAGACTGTTGTGGTGGTTTTCGGCGTTTCCTATGGCTCTGCGCCTGTTTCTTCTTTCTTATCCCTTCATCCCTCTATTATATTTCATCTTTGGCAAGGCAACAAGGAGGCCATGGATGGGTTCTCTGTTTACCTGGACGCCATGGTTAAACCTTTAAATCACAGTCTGCTGCATATTTATGTTAGTACTAGATGAATGTCTCTGCGTTGCTGCGGGTGTAAAATTTTGTGACAAATGTATATGTGACTTAACCATCATCTATATCATAAACATGGTTACCTGTATAAGCAAGCAAAAAGTTCAAACATGAAAAATTCAGCAGCCAATCGCTATCATATGTACACCGGTTAGACGAGCTCCAACAAATGGCCAGGCTTTAGATTTGACCTGCCATTGTGTTGAAGCACAATTTAAAATGAGACAGGAAAAGAGGATTCTTTGTTAATAATAGCATGTCCATCGAAACGTACATGTATTAAAAAGTATTTACATTTGTGTCCTGTACAATTTACTCCTGGCAGCAACTATTCCAAAATCCCAGCTCGGGAAGGAGACAAAGTCTTTTAAAAGTTGCAACTTGAACTGCAAGCCTGCACGTCTTCCAACTGCAACTTGTTAACTTGACATGCTGGGGACCAAAATTTAAACTCTGCATTCAAAAATAATTTTCAAATATATGCCAAATAATAAAACATCTATTACTGAATTTGTTGTAGCTGCTGTGATATCCCCCCTTTTTTCCCTCAAAGTTCAATCCATTTTCCTGTTGATATTCTGTCGCATATCACATGTGGGTCGTCTTGTCATCATGTTAATGTGGGTGTTGTTTGTCTGCGATATGAAATGGGGTTGAAGATTGGGTTCGGTAGGGATTGGGGGTGTGGATGAGTGGAGGGAGGTAGGGGCAATGGGATGGCGAAGCAGCGAATAGGGGCCCACATGTCATCACATGGGTGCAGGGTGTAGTGGTGACATGAGAGAACAACTGTGGTGTTGGGAGGGGGTGACACGAAGGGCATGTGAGTCACATTGCTGTTTTATTTAGTACATATTTACGTCAGTTGTGTCTTTGGCTTAATATGTTGTTACTAAATCAAATGACTTTGATGTTGCACAAATTTGAAGTAGTCAGCTCATTTATTATGAAACTGGTTAATCATTGGGGAACAATATCACAGCCAACAATAATGCAGAGGGTTACACTGTTTGATACATTGTTGCTTTCAGTTGTGTTAGACACCTGCTCAGTATAATAGCATATCTTTATACTTTCTGTAGTCACAGTTAGTAATGGACTGAGGCAGTTTCGTTTTTTCTTGCTTTATGAAGCATAATACTGGAAACTGACGCACATAACATTGCTGGAAAAGTCGCAACCAATGCTGTTGATGGTTCTGTCCCCTTCTCCGAGCAGGTAATTTCTTGTTCCACCACATGCTATCCCCCTCACCCACGCACACACACACAAATAGTTCTCATCTCATGATTACTGGGACCTGTTCTGCACAGACGATATCTCAGGCCCTAGCCACAGCTCGGGAGCACCTCGCAAGATCTCTGCTTAAATGATCAACCGACATTCTTTATTTCTGATGACCTCTGTATTAAAGGTTGTGCTACTGGATGTGGGATCTAGTAGTTGACCATCCTTAAGTGCAATTCTGACGGATAACATAGTTGAGTTCTCATGTTGGCGTCCAGGATTGTCTGTTGAAATGCTATGTAATCTGACGTTTTCGAAGTACTGATAAAATAAAGAGCTGCGTGAATGACTGTGGTGTGACTTTTATCAGAACGTAGATGTTGCGTAAGTTCCCTATTATATTAATTAAGAACAATATTTGATGACTGATAACTATTATTGGTAGTTTTTCCACTCATCATATGCGGATCATTTTTGGAGACGTGTCTGCTCGTGTCTTTTATATATTGTCAAAGAGTGAATGAATCCTACTATTATAATGCACCAAATTATCCGTCGTACGTCCATCTTCCTACAAATATATCCACCCTTCTAATTATATCCTTCAAATTAAAAAAAAACTATATATTGACTCAATTTAAGTCATTGACTTAAAATCCGATAGATTATATGCCTCTAAATTAAATTGTATAGCCCATAACTATTTCTGAATCTCTAATAGATAAAAATACGAACCCCCTTGACTAGATCTTAACTTCCCTTAATCGGAAATCTTCATTTGTATTTCGCAACCCGTCCTCCACAACCATAGGCAATCCAATCTTGACGTCACCCGAACTCTCACACCCAAACCCTAACCTACCTCCGCGGCCACCTCAATCGCACCGGGCGCGCCGCCAACTCCTCCCCGCCAGAGCCGCAGCCACATCCTCTTCTGCGCCACACCAGGGCGCCGCCGCCTCCTCCTTTGCACCTCGCTAGGGAGCCGCCTGATCCGTCACGCCAGGACATCGCGCCACCTCCTCCACGTCGTGGTGCTGCCGCCCGCTCCACGCCGAGGGCATGGCCCCCTTCACCCTCCACACCAGGCGCAGCCACCGTCAGGCCCTCGACGAGGACACCACTGCCACCGGGACGTCAAGTCGCCTCCGCCACCAGGTCCTGCCCACCGGGGCCACCACGCAGTTCCATATCGTCCGACCGAGTCTGACCGCCCCCGTCAGGGCCTCCGCGCCGTGCTACGCCACCCCGTCGGGGCCTCCAAGCCACCAGCCCCCGTCTAATCCATGCGCGTGTCTGAATCAGATGAGATAATTAAAAACCTGCTTGACAAAGATAGTGAGGATACAACATTTCCCCCTACCCATTGTTGTTAGTAGATGTTCTTCCTATGAACTTCCTTGATTTGTATTTGTTTTTAGGTGATGGAACTGTCCACTAATGTCGTCATTTGGCCAGAGTAAGAAACCATAACTTTCTTTTCCCCTGAGTCAAGAATATATCATTTCCAGTACATTATGTTCTTTGGTTTATAGATAATTTCTACCGGCTTTCTATGATTGGCCGCATTGGAATGATACATTGCAAATCAGGTTTCTTGTTTATGTATGCCTCTAATTATGTATGTAGATGAGAACTGGCATCCGATTTGCATTAAAAAAATGTGTTTATTACCAGCAACACTAGATTTTTTTTATTTTGAGCTGGAATACCTGTGCAAGCACCTCAGGATACTAATGGTGAAAGTATCTATTGTTAATTGGACTGAAATACCTCGTTCCAAAGTGCACATACCAACCATCTTGTACATGGTATTTGTGCTCCTATTGATCAAAGTACGTTATTGACCTGTGTAACTGCATTTACCTTGGGAGAATAGTCCTTCATTAGCAATTCATCTGTTAGTCTTTCTATAATTGATATCCACAGGTGACGGGGTAAGTATTAATTATTTAAAGTGAGGATTCAGTTTGGTGCACATATGAGTAACAGTAACACTGAGTAAATTGTAACTCATTCAAGTCTAATATAATTAGGTGAACTAATGTGTTATATGCATAACTGTTTAGGAATTGGAGAATTGCTCCCATATTGTGCTTCTATATTCAAACATTTTTCCAATAATAAACAGTATAATTTTTCTCTTATATAGGTCACTATCAACTATGTGCTGGGAAATTTGGGAAAGACTTGAGCACACACATTTGGAATTGTTGATCACGGTGGCGAGTCTGTCCAAATGGCATACGCTATTTCAGAGATGGATGCAGAGAAGGCCCCTAAACCATCTGGTGGTAAAGAATTATATGAAAAAACTCTTCCTCAAGGGAACCATGTACTACCTTTCTGTCACAGGTTAGTGCTACAAGATTGCAGAGCTTCTGCATGCTGCTACTTTTTTCTAGTATATTTTACATCCCTGCACCTGCGACAACATAAGACATATTGCTACCACAGTAAGGATTTTCCCTACTGCATATTGTCCAGCTCCATAAGTCCCTTATTTCTACTGTTAGGATTCATAGGTTATATTTCACTACAAAGATGAAAAATATTGTAGTTCTGATTGTAGTGACTTTAGGGAATTTTTCTAGCTGATCTAACGACATAAATAAATTACTAATTTAGTATAACACTTGTAGTCATAGCGACCTTAAGGGTGTAACAGCTTTATGTGTTAAAGTGCAAACCTTCAAAACAGTTTTGTAGTCTATACAATATTTAGATTGTATTTTAATTAGTACTGTTTCAAGGCCTGAAGTCTATACATTTATGTATACTATTTTTTTTTTTTTACTTCAAGCTCGTCGTTCATGCTTATTATATATACTATTTTTTTATGCAGAATGTACGCTGATATTTGTTATAATACACAGGAGTATGCTTATTCTTTTTAAGATCGTCCAGAAAGAAAAAGTCACTCAGTTCTATCCAAAAAAGGAATAAGTAATGTCAAAAAAAGGAAATGGATTTGGATTCACGTGCAGACACATATCGAGATAAGTTGATTGTAGTTTACTTGAAATTATGGCTTTATTCTTAAGACTGTATATAGTACCACTATACGATACTTAGTATTTTAGATCAATTTTCTTTGTGTTAATGAGTTCATGTATTTAATGATGTAAAAAATATTATTTTCCTTTATATAAATCATAAATCTTTATCTTATATTATTTTAGGTTATTATTTTTTAACACTTTTTATCATAGTGGCATCAGCACGGGTATAGTACTAGTAAAGATAACAATTTATTTGTTAATTACGTTATGTCTCGCTTGAATGAGGCTAACAATTTATTTTCATTGTTCAATAACAACTATTTTAATAGCATCTTATTTGTGTCATACTTTCTCTATTTCCTTTTATTTGTTCATCTAGGATCTTATAGTTTCCTCCTTTATTTGTTCACCTTACTTCGTAATACATCTTTCTCTCTTTTTAATACATCTCCATCTTTATCTCTCTTTATTTTCTGCGTACCTACTTTCTATTTTTCTTAACCTTTGTGTCGACAGAAAATAAAAAGAGACGGAGTGAGTAATTACTTGAATTAGACTTTTTACATCTTATAATAACATATTTTAGGACTCAATTGTTATATATGGATTTTTAGATCACACTCTCGCTTAAGCATTGTCCCCTGTTGGGTTATCCTCTCATATGTCTCTAGCAGTTCAGACTTATGGCTTGCTCATCCCAATTCATCTTTCACGTAGAATAGGTCACAAAGATGTATACGTATGTTACCACTTAATATTAAAAATCAGATCAAACCCTTACAATTCTAGATATCATTATTCCGTCTATAGACATAAAAAACTGTCTAGAGAAGTAAATATTAGTGCACCATAAAGTTAGCAAATTGCAGAGTGAATGTTGGAGTCTCTTTTACTTTTATTTATTTATTTTTCTTTTGGCAATGCTGAGGTCCAGTTATATAGTGGCGCATAGCCACTATGCGTTCATATTACGAGAGTGCCATTTTCTTTTGGAGAGTGTCGTTTCTTTTATTTATTGTCTGTCCGTTCTAAATTGTTCAATTGTCTGTAACGGAGCAATATGCCCTATACTAAGTCTATTTGTCTTTTTTTCTGTAAATTTTTTGTTTTCACATGCACTTTTATATTTTATAGTAAGCTATTATAAGATGCTATTAAACTATGAAAATATATTTTTAAAAAATTACTACTAGGAGATGTCATAGCCATATTTAAGCTTTAATGCAAATTGTACATCTTAGTAAATTATGCACTTAGGTAGTTGCAGAGAGTAAATTAAATCAGTTGAAATTTTATTGAGGGGATCTAACCCATAAAATTTAACAATTTATTACTTAAACAAAATTGTGAAAATTTGTTTTTATTGTTTAAGGCATACATCAACAACAATAACAACCAAGCTTTAGTTCCAAACAAGTTGGAGTAGACCAGAGATGAAACCTGAGAGCTCCATACAAACACATTCCATACCTTTAAATATGCCCGTACCATCTCAAACGGTATTGCATGAGCTTCTTGCGCACTGGTGTCACTCCTAATCTTTCTCTTATGTCGTCGTTCCTAACATGATCTCTTCTTGTATAGCCACATATCCAACGTAGCATACACATTTCTGCCACGCTATAGTTGTTGGACATATGTTCTTTTAGTAGGCCATCACTATTCTCCATATAACATGGCTGGTCAAATCGCGGTCCTATAAAATTTGACTTTTAGCTTTCATGACACCCTAGCGTCGCATAAGAGAGTCTTGACACCACTTCAACCATCCGTCTTTAATTCTATGATTGACATTGTCATCGATATCTCCATCCTTCTGTGCATTGACCCCAAATATCTGAAGGTGTCTTTCTTAGGTACCACTGAACATCGAGTACAACATCTCCATCCTCATGAGAGGTGGTATTAAAACCACGCTACATGTACTCTATTTTAGACCTCCTAAGTCTAAAACCTTTTGATTCCAAAGTCTTTCTCTACAATTCTAACTTATGGTTAACCCCTATCCTACTCTCATCCACTAGTACCACATCATCTGCAAAAAGCATGCACAAAGGGACATCTTTTTGTATGTCCCTTGTGACCTCATCCATCATCAAAGCAAAGAGGTATGGGCTCAAACCGAGCCTTGGTACAGTCTGATGTTAATGGGGAAATTGTCGGTATCCCCATTATTCGTTCGGACACTCGTGACAACATTATTGTACGTATCCTTAATGAGGTTGTACTTTTGTCGGAACTTTGTGTTTCTCTAAGGCCCACCACATGACATTCCTTGGCATTTTGTCATAAGCCTTTTTTAGGCTAGTGAAGACCATATTTAGGTCTTTCTTTTGTTCCCTGTGCCTCTCTATAATTTGCCTTATTAAGAAAATTGCCTCCATAGTCGACCTGCCAGGCATGAAATCAAATTGGTTTATAGTGACCTTGGTTAAACTTCGTAAGCGATGTTCAATGACCCTTTCCCACAGCTTCATTGTATGACTCATTAGCTTAATTCCCTGATAATTAGTACAACTCTGAACATCTCCTTTGTTGTGACGGACATTTTGTTTGATCGAAAGATAAGGTTGAACAGTTTAGTGAGCCATACTATCACTATGTCTCCAAGGCATCTTCATACTTCAATGGGGACACCATCCGGGCCCATTGCTTTGCCTCCTTTCATCCTCTTTAAGGCATCCTTGACCTCAACTTCTTGAATCCTCCGCAAAAAGTGTGTGTTAAGATCAACCGAAGACGCATCCAACTCAATGGATGAACTTCCATTATCTTCGTTGAAGAGTTTGCTAATGTACTCCCGCCATCTATTCTTGATGTCTTCGTCTTTTCACTAAAAGTTGTTGTGACTCATCCTTGATGCATTTACCTTGGGTGATGTATCTTGTCTTTCTCTCCTTCTCTTGTGCCCAACCTCTAATAAAGGCCTTCAAACGTCCGACCTCGTGCGACACTCACTGCTGTCTTAGCCATTTTCTTCGCCACCTAGTATTGCTTCATATTAACCGCACTCCTATCCTTGTGTAGACGCGGGAGCATTCTTTTTTCTCTATAATGGCCTTCTGTACATCATCATTCCACCACCACGTCCCTCTGTCTGCATGTCTACCACCTCTAGTTACCCCGAACTCCTCTAATGCCACTTTCTTAATGAAAGCTGTCATCTTGCTCCACATGTGGTTCGCGTCATCTCCTTCTTGGCAAGGGGCCTCCTTGGTGATCCTCTCCTTGAAAGTGCCTGCTGACTCTTCTCTAAGCCTCCACCACATCATCCTCGGCACTTTAGTGTGTTTCTCCTTTTAATGTGTACCCAAAAGTGAAAGTCAGCTACCACAAGCTTATGTTGAGGTACAACAGACTCTCCAGGTATCACCTTACAATCTAAGCACACATTCCTATCTAGTCATCTCGCTAGGATAAAATGGATTTGGCTATAGTGTTGGCTGCTGCTAAACGTTACTAAATGAGAATCTATCTTTCTAAAGAGGGTGTTCGCTATCAACAAATCGTAGGCTAAGGCAAAGTTTAAGACACCCTCCCCTTCTTGGTTCCTGCTACCGTACCCAAAACCTCCATGCACCCCCTCAAACCTATGTTAGAAGAACCTACGTGGCCGTTGAGATCTCCTCCTATAAAGAGCTTCTTGTCAATGGGCACATTACCAACCAGTGCATTCAGATCCTCCCAAAACTACTTAACGCTCTCATGAAGACCTATTTTAGGTGCGTAAGCACTAACTACATTGAGGGTCCAATCCCCTACAACCACCTTCACTAGAATAATCCTATCTCCTTGCCTCTTGACGTCCACAACACCTTCCTTAAGGCTCCTGTCCATCACTATGCCTACTCTGTTTCTAGACGCAGTCTTTTTGTGCACCAAAGCTTGAAACCGATATCTTCCACCTCCTTCGTCTTTTGTCACTTCCATTTTGTTTCCTGAATGCACATGACATTTACACGTCGCGTTATCATAGCATCAACTACCTCTTGAAGCTTACCGGTTAGCGGCCCTATGTTCCAACTACCTATGCGTAACCTACTAGGCTCAACTAGCTTCCTTAACCTCTGCACATGTCGAGTCAAATTCAGAGACCCTTGCCCACTCTGCACTACACCCGGGCAGCGATTTAGAGTGCCACGAAGGATGCGATGACCCAATCCTTTCTCACTTGTCACCGTATCCAGATCAAGATACGGCGTGCCACGGGGGTGGCGGCCCAGCCCTTGCTTACTTAACACCACACCCGGGTTCCAATATGGCTCGTCGCTAAGAGGGTTACGCCCCAACGAATTTAGTAGGTTTCATCTCCATAAGAGTAGCTAAGTTTTTTACGTTGGCTCTCAAAGTCTAACACAACACTTCTACTTTATCAGGGCTTGGGATCTGCTATGTTGGAGCACCAGAGGCACCCCACCATAGACGGAGTTGTTTAAGGGCATACATCCCTTAAAAAAAAATAAATTCGTATACTGATATAGTGAAAACTGTGAAATTGACATCCAGTTTATTACTTGCGTAGAGGAAACAAACATATGGCCTTAACAAATTTACTAGACGCAAGCTCCTACATGCGAGCAGTAGCTTATTGTTCTACGCTCCTCCACTAAAAATGCTCAATGATCTCCATGTAAAAGACAAAAGAGAAAACTTTTTATGTCATTTGTTAAACTTCTAATCCATCATCTACCATCGATAAGTCACATATCACTTATATGTCATCGCCCATAAACTTTAATCCCTTCCATGTCACTATTTTCATAAATTCAAATTCTACTAAAACTTTAGCATCTAAATAATGAAGTTCTAGGTACGTACAAAGAAAATATCAGGTGTACGTGATGTATTTGGTGACTTTTCGTGTACATGGGCATAGAGGCTCGTAGGATCTAATATCGATGGCTTAGAATTGTTTCATGAAAGGGAAACACACTCTCGAAAAAGAGTTGTCCGTAGGCGTGTGATTAATAATAGAGCACGGACGTGCCAGTATACTTTCGTATACAAAATTAAATAAATGTGTAATAAACACACGAGAACACAAGTGCAGGAAATGTGACTTTATTCATTTATTATAGAATTACAAAGTACAAATTCTCATGCTACATGATCATATTGCGTCAAGTTACATCTGACAGTTAAAGGATTGTGCGATTTCTGGTTCCCGTGGCCTTGTGAGGTCTTTGGTTAATTACATCCGCAGCTTTGAGCCACGGAACACCTCCGATTAAGCTATGCTGATGGTCGTCGTCTCCAAATAAAATATGAGTTATCTCCAAGTAAGCCATAAGCACAAGTTGATGAAAACGGTGAAGTGCTAGAGCCTCGTTGGTGCCTAGCAAAATATGTCCTGCCTCATCATGCGGATCCCAATGCCAAGTCTATAGAAAGGTTCAGCCTCATCGGTCGCGAACAACAATATCCTAGCCTCGTCGGTCAGGGAGAAAATAAGACTTCTCATGGTTTTCCGACCTTGACGTTGCAGATAAATAGATGAGTCGTGAGTCGTGATGATGGTAAAACTTGTACTCGTACTGTCCTTAGAAATTTCTTTGCTTGAGCCTGTGAGATCGACACAACGTTTAATCATACATAGGTACTGTTTCACGCTGATTTCTTCAATACTTAGATTTATTCGGAGAGCGCTGGTCAGGTCACATGTGTGACAGGCCACTGATCAGGGCCATCCAGCAAACTGCTGGATTGGGCTAGGTCCGAGAGTATTAGCAGGCTGATGGTCTAGTCCATCATTGACACGTGAGTATGAATACAGGCCCATCCTGATTGCTTGCCTGTAGATTGCACGTATACACTTATGCATGGCCCTGTAGCAGGTGCTGTCGTGTTTCTTTCTACCCGGTTACAGACTTTGACTTGCTGATCTATTGCCAGGGCGAACTGTGGCTTATATTCAGGATGACATGTGGGCCGCCTCGGCCACAAAACTGTTTGCCGGGCATGAGATGCTGATCGCCGGACGCCGACGGGCATATCATTACTGCCGTTGTCAAGGCACCGGGCCGAAAGCCGATACGGGCCGAAAATGCACAGAATTGACACCAGTTTCGGTTGGGACTGCCGAGATCATCACCAGTGTCGCGGCCTTTGCATCGCCGGATCATGAACGTTGTTAAATTCATTGGAGCAGACTGAGATAGGGCAGTTGTATACGTGTACGCCCCTGCCCCCTGTGCTGCACACAAGGATGGAATGATTAGTATAAAACAAAGAATATCACCCTCAAAATGAGCTGCCATGGAAACGGCTGGACGATGGACTTCCTGCCGGCAAAAGAGGGGTGCTAGCTGGGCGTTGATCTGAGCGAGGCGGGGAGGCGGTGTTTGCGTGTGAATGATCTGCAGCAGCTAGGAGAAAACGATGGTGGAGCGGAGCAGAGTGACGGCGCAAAGAATGTGTCTGTCCGCTGAGGAAGAACGGTGGCCGAGCGGAGCAGAGTGGCGGCGCAGTGTTGGTGCGTGTATGAGTCCTGGTTGCCTTCAGCTGGAGCCTCCTTTTATAGGCTGAGCCTAGGTCAAGCAGTGGCAGGAGCGATTCGTGTGCAGCGCCGCCGTTCGTCAGTTGGGGAACGCGTTAGCATGAGCGGAACGTTCGGCTCCGTTCCTTGCTGTGCGGACTGCCGCTTATTTTAAAAAGTCCATAACCGCATGACTCACCCATTGTTAGCTGAGTCCACGTCGTGAGCCAGAGAAGTCGCATTCTCGTTGCTGCTGTGTACGTGTTCTCCGTGTCTTGTGTATAATGCCATGCAAATACTAGCTTGCCATAGTATCTTTGCGTGGTGCACTTACAAAAGTACTCCCTCCGTTTTTTTATGTGTTGCCGTTGACTTTGACTAAAAATTTTGACCACTCGTCTTATTTAAAAATTTAATTTAAATGTGTAAAATTAAAAATTAGGATTAAAAAACTTTCAGTAATAAATCAACTTCTAACAAAACTTTTGATATTTCTGATATTATTTTGAATAAAACGAACGGTGAAAGTTATTAATCAAAGTCAACGGTGATAAAAAAAAATAAAGGGAGTAGAAGGTAACTTGATCTTGACCTCGATGGCAAACTGCAATGTTTATATTCATGGGCTTTTATTTTGATTATTTCCTCTATACGCATTTCGCCGCAATACGTGTACAAAAATACATGCTTGTGCCGTGCATGGGCTACTGCATGGGCCGTCTTCACAGATACACATCTGGCCCAAGAATTAGGCACTGATTTTCTACTTTTAAATGAGCCAATGCCTGATCGTTATTAGCCCATAAGCTAAGCATTTAATCTGAATGTTTAATAATTATAATGCTGCAATTCTCAGATGATACGTCAAAACCACATCATACAAGAATATTAAAATTTTGGAAAGTCTCTTCAATGATTTTAGCAACCATAAATCCATTTCTAAATATATTTATTCCATCACTGAAAGTTCTATGCAGGATTTTAGGCATTTAAATGTAATCGAATCACTCACAATGAGTTTGTGTGTATATCTGATATCAATATATCATGTGCACCTGACATTTCTCCCTCTACAAGTCATGTTAGTTTTTTAAGACCAAGGTTACATGTTCACATTCGAACCGCAAGAAGTGCCGAAAATTTGGTACAATTCGAATTAAAATTAATCCAGAAGGCTAGATTGAAACTTAAAAGGATTTTAACTGCATCTAAACTTGTGTTAAAATTATGGTAGAAATAATGTAAATTAATTTTGTCAGGCCCGCTATAGATGAATTTTTTGTTTGTGGTGAAGTTTCGTTGAAAACAGTTTCAATTGCTTCACACACTAGGGATTTAATAATATAAATTTAAATTCTGAAATTGGACCTCACCATATGAAATTTAACATTTTCAGATTAACCTTCTGAGAGGAATTTTATTTCAAATTGTGTAGTACCTTTCGGAGATATTCAAGCTCAAATAGTTGTCTAAGCTTGGTCTATCACCAGAAAAATCATGATAATTTTTAGAGGCCTAGAACGTAATTATTTAGATGTTAAGTATAGGCAAAATTGAATTTATAAAAGTAGTGGCATGCAACCATTCCTCACTCCCATTCCATCCTTCAGAGAACCGTTCACCCCATCGGAGGAGAGTTCACATCAACCAATGTATAAATTGGCATGATAAAGCTAAAAAAGGCAGACGTGTTCAAGAAAATAGTAAGACATGATAGTTCAGCCGAAGCCCCTTCTATGTTTAGCATATGGCACTGAAAAAGAAAATCATTTGATCAATAATGCAGAAAAGTTCCCAAAAATGGATAACATAGAAAAAACATAAATTAGAATGACTTTGATTTTCCTGATTTGTCAACAGATCGGTACCATTAACCCTTTGGGCTAAAGAATGATACAGTTTTTTCTATATTTCTATGCATTTACATATGAAACAAGCTAAGTCATCCCTCAAAAAGAATGGCATTTCCTAAACTATTTACGGACTACGAGCTCCAGTAATTTCTTTGGAGAGCGAGATACTATTTTGCTCCGCATAATAATCACTAGTCATGCATGACCATACATGACACGAGGTTCTAATAAATCCATGACTTTATATGATCATCATATCATGGTCTCAAATTTGTCAAGTTTCTTCACTCTTTGCATCGATCTAACCACCAAAGCCAAGAAAATGCCTGCTCAGTTTCGTTGAGAAAGAAAGACCAATCAGGAAAAGCTTGATAATTAATTTCATTACAGAACAAGAAGAACATGTAGTACTTTTAGTTCAAGTTGGTTCTACTTCGTGGTACTACATATCGGCACTCGCGCGCGCCACATAAATGTTATTCATCACCCAAGGTAAAGAATACTTTATTCTTCACGCAGGTCATGGAACAATTAATTTTCACTATTGGAACCCTTTTATTTTCATTCTTAGAACATCTGATTCAATAGGATGGAATGTGCATACGTAAGGTGGATCCTGTAGATTATTTTTGCAAAGTACCCTAAGATGTAAATTAACATGTTCCATGATACATTTAGACCCGGAACAATTTTTCTGAGATCGGAACAATCATGTCTTAACACTGAAACATCAGTTTGTTCTAATAGTACTAATGAAATGTTCCATTCCATGCTATATTTTCAAAAGTTCCAGAAGTGTATATTGATTGCTCCAGGATTTGGGTGAAGAATACTACTTTATTCTCCACCTAAGGTATGCATAAAAGACCAACAGGGTAGAAGGAATTGCTGAATGTGAATTAATAACACCATAAATGTATAACCTAACTTACCTGCGCCTAGAAAAGAACCATTTGCAATTATTTGGTTCCCTTGACTATTTAATGTGACTCCAACGTTCAGGAGAGTACCACTCAAGGCTGTATACATTGTAGCCATCTGAAGTACAGTAGCTTTCCGAGCAGCTCGTTCGGACTGCAAATGCCGGTGTCAATGAGATTTAGGATGAAAATGAACTCTATTGTTAGCAAAGTAACTGGTTTTGAGGATAATCCAAAGCTTGACATAAACCAATGGCATAACAGAATGGGATAGTATTATATTAAGGGAGATTTTATTGGAGAATAGGATACGGCAACTGGCTTAGTGCTCATAGTTGTGATGCAAAAGGAAGAAAAGGTCATATTTCGCTTGCTTTTGAACACCCACCAGACAAAATACCAGAATCAATACAACTTGATAGCATTGCAGTACCTCAAGTACTCTGACCCTGAGTTTTAGGTCACCAGATTCAAGCTGCCCTACAAAATTCTCAATTCGTTGTACTCTGTAGGGCATTGATATTGTAGAATCACGAGCCTGTCATATATGGAGATATATGTAAGTGATATTGTTCAGAACACACCTTGACGGTGTAAAGACCGAAGAATAACTGTGCATCAACTAGAATTCTAGAAAAAGGAGACAAAAGGACATCTGTATGTCATGAAACATTTGCATCTTTACATCATTTGCTTGCTTTCTTATCTCCTGAACTAGTTCAGGTCCTGCTCTTCGTCTCTGTTTCAAGTCTAACAATTCCTGTAGTTCAGACAAATAAGCATTAAAAATAATAGAGGTTTCTGTTGCTACAGAAAAAAATTGAAATAAGAATTATATTTAGCATAATACAAAATAAGTGCATATAAAACCAAGCATATTAAAACGCACATTTATCTTGAAATGAAATAAATTAAAGCCATACACGGCTCTGTAAGGAAATATCAGCAGGACCCTAGGAATATAAATTAAAATGATAAATATGTCAAAGCAAAAGTATGGTGTAATATGACACAAATAATAATGCTAACCTGTGCATAAGGTGCTGCGACTTTGACAAAGGAAAAATCTGGATCCAGTGAGTACCCAATTCCTGCCAAATGAGAGCCATGGTAATCCACAATAATTAGTGCCTAATTTCTGTGGCAATTGATCACATTGAGACTAAATGAATAGTTTGGATATAGACATGCCATTTAGATGGCTAGAACAACTTTTGAGCTGTCCATATATTAATTGCTAGTTAGCAAATTGTTTGATCAGAATGCCATATCAGATTTGCAGCTTACTAAACCAGTATATATCTTGACATGACTGGTAGACATCTGTTCAGTTATGCTAATCATTTTAAACAAAGAAGTACTGACATCAGGAACTTTAGGAAAAATATAACCAATTATGAAATCAGGATACTCAGTCATCCATACTTAACCATAAAGTAGGTTCACATAAACAATGATCAAATAAATGCACAGAAGTGTGCATAAGATGGAGAACCTTCAAGAGTAGAGAATGCTCTTATGACAAATGTAAACGTCGATGGGAAACGGAAAGGCTGATCTTGTGCTATTGCAAACAAGTCCTGGGAAGAGAAAAATAAAAAAAGGGTTATATGCTGGCTTTGTTTGTTAGATTAATTGCCAACAAAGTGCACATAAGGACATGCAACCTCTCCAATCGCAGCCAGAGTTTGTTGTTGATCTGGTGTCTGACTCAGTAGATTGTCCAAGAAATATTGTATGGACCTCCTAACCTACATCACCAAAAGGAAGTATCATGCATTGCATAAAATTTCTGTAATAATCTCCTTACACAAAAATCAGTATGTTACACAAACCGGTGAGAGATCTCCAGTTGGCTGGAGAGCTTCAAGATCAATTAGGGCTTTCATAACCTGTATGATGGAGCTCATTAAGACAGGCTGAGTATTGTGGAGAGTTGAATCTTAATTTTAGAATAGCAACCATGGTAAAGTGCTGGCGTAAGCAAACAGAGCTGAGATATCATTCTCATGAGATGATTACGATACCTTGTTTGCATCCTTCTCATACACAGAATAGAATAAAGAGAGTAATCGCTCTCGAGTGAACGATTTTATTTCACCCATCATTCCGAAATCATAATATATAAGAGAGCCGTCCTTGTCTATAGCAAGGTTTCCAGGATGCGGATCAGCATGGAAGAATCCGGTCTTCAATATCTTTTTTCAAGTATGAAGAATGTTAGGGCCAAACCAAAGCAATAATTCTGTGTCAGGGCTAAGAACGAGGAAAAATTGCAGTAGCAACATTATACAGGCACATATTTATTGATATACAGAAACAAAAGAGAAACTGTAAAGAGGAGAACGAGAGGGGTTGTCACTGTGTATGTTTCCTGTATTGAAGTGTAACACCCTGTTCTTTTTTTTAAAAAAAAGAAAGAACTATGATTTTTTTCAGCCCAATCCTACTGCTGCAGCCCAGGTCAGCCCAACCAAAACCTAATATAATTTTTCCCACGTTGATACAGTGCCTAGGCTACCCTCCTGGAAGCTCTGTTTCTTCACCCGTGCGCGCCGCCGCCTCCTTGCTCCTGCTGCTAGGGGAAAACAGAACCATCGTCTCCAAGCCCTTCTGCCTGCGTTGGTCCCTGGTGCAGCAAGGTTAGGTCAACCCCATTCTAACCCCTGCTGCCTTGTCCCATTTGTGTAGCCTGCATTTTGGTTAGGAAGGCAAGGTCAGGGTGTTGGTAGGGAGAATCAAAGGGGAGACCTGCCCTTATCTGTTGATGCTTGATCAATTTTGTATCCCCTGTGTTTCAGCTGTGATTTAGGCCTGCTGGATAGGTTTAATCTGGTTGCAATGCGTCTGCACAGCAGTTTCTGTCCAGCAGACGGTTTAGTAGATCGAGACCTTTTTAAGGATTTTGGAGACCGATTCAGGGATTTTGGTAATAACGAAAGTTTTAGAACACTTTGAAAGCTTTCCATAGAGTTCTCATTCGTGTTTTTTGTTGAGATTTGAAGGAGTTATGGCAATCTGAGTATTACTGTCAAAACTGTCATGTTCCAGTTTCGTCAGTTAGGTGCAGTGTCAGTAATTTTCAGTTTAAGGTTCCTTAAACGACCTTAATAACTTTTGCCACTATGGACAAAGTTGCAGAACTTTTTGATACCTATGTTGGGACACCAAGATCAGCCTCATTGTAATCTGAATATTACTGTCAGTTTTGTCATATTATAGTTTTTTCAGTAATTCGTTTGAACTTTGCTCTGTTGGCACTCAGTTTAGGGGGTCTTTAAGGCAGAGTTAGTTCAGGACCCAATATAAGTTTTTGTAGTCAATCTTTCAATCTTTCCAAAGAGTATCTACAGTTCAACTTTCATCAGACGGTTCAGGAGTTAAGCATTGTTGAGCGTGCTGTTTGACCATGATGACATATTCCAGTATTTGTCTTGTCAGCTAGTTTAGGGCCAGCAGATGTCAGAATTTAATCTTGCGTTGAATACAAAACTTGTAGAGGGTTAAATGTAGATGCTTTTAGGCATGTTGTTCTATAGCATATCTTTTATGATTTAAAAGTTATGAAATTGTTAAGCAGCGCTGCTGCATTGTTTGTCTTTTTCTGGCGTTTGGGGCTGTGGAGCGTAGGAGTGTTTGTGGTTTACTTATAAAAATGCATGGTTGTTTTAGCTGAGAATTTTCTTTTGATCAGGTGGTGTGCCCACAGGGTGTTCGTAGCTCTCTCGCTTGTCCGTTGGAGAAGGCAAGTAAATGTGGCGCCGTGGTCTACCACTTTAACATGTTATTTGAATTGTCTCCATATAATTTAATTATTCACACTAGCCAGATCATTTGCTAAATGGACTTTACTATTTTATATTGAAGTATACCTTATTCTTTGCCATTTGGTTACATTGGAGTTGAATACATATGAAGTTCATTAATGGCAATCTTGCATTTTTTGCACTCTCCTTTGATATGCACATGACGATACTGTAGCTGAATATGTGCGGTAAGTACCGGTACAGCAATGCACATTGATTTGTAGCAATGTGGCTGTCCCCTTCTTTCCTTTGTTGAGATTAGAGGCTTGAAGTGAAGTCATGCATTGCATTCATTACATTGCATTGCATCATTGCACTTTACTTTTGAAGTATGATGTATATCATTATTGCAGCTTCTAAATTCTCTATAAAGATATTTATTTCACTTTGCTTCCGCTGTTTTCATTACTATCTTAAATCAAGGTTTAATATACTGTGATTTAAATAACTTGTTAATTTATAGTTGTTAATACAAAGAAAATGCTATCGAATTTTATTTGTGGTTGTTAGTAGTGTTTTAAGCTCTTAGTGACACTCCAGGTTATTTTTGAATTCCGGGGTGTTACATGAAGCTATGTCCCTGCCATCAGACAGTTATCAATAAACTCTGAAGACACTTATCAGCCCCGGACACAAGAATAGTGTCACAGTAAATTTCCAAATAAAATAAGAATTAAAAATTGAGAAATGCCCTCCCAGATTAAGTGGATTGAACCAGTAACAGAAAGAAATTAAAAAAACAGGAAAGTTATACAGTATACTTTTTATATTCACTGAATTTTACTAATAAGGTCTAAACTGAAAGCAACCAGATTGAAAAGAAAATACAGCAAGCATAGGTAATAACTACGAACCTGAATCAGGTAAGCTTCTATTGCACGAGATGCAATCAATGAGCGACTATAACCTTGGGTGTCTAGGGCACTCAGATTGTTTATTTTGATACCTGTAGAAACGAGCCATTGAATTAATATTTCAAGATAATGTTTTCTTCTTAATACAAAGATGCGCAGCTCTCCTACGTAATCTAGAAAAAAAGTACTCCCTCCGTTCTTTTTTACTTGTCACCATTGACTTTGACCGAAAACTTTGACCGCTCATCTTATTCAAAAAATTAGTTCAAATGTGTAAAATAAAAAATTAAGATTAAAAAAACCTCCAGTAATAAATCAAATCCTAACAAAACATTTGATATTTCTCATACTTTTTTGAATAAGACGAATGGTCAAAGTTATTGGTCAAAGTCAACGGTGACACACAAAAAAGATATTTCAAGATAACGTTGTTATAACAATTTCTGTTTCTCAAGTCCAAGTGAAAAGATAACTGCACCTTAACATATTTTATCGACATTCACTGTAAACTTTTATTGCAAAAGTAACAAGAATGTAAAACAATTTGCTTACTGAAAACTGAAGAATATAAGGATCGGACATTCACTGTACACTTTTATTGAAAAAGTAACTAGGATATACAAATATGATCATATTCATATATAGGTAACCCAGAGTATCGATATAATAATTCTGTGGTTGCAAATCATTCAGTTGCACAAATTATATGTCTCAGCTATAGAGTAAATTAGTTGTACATCTTTATAGCATGAATGATTGAATTCAAATTTGTTTTGATGTCGCTATGATTTCATAACCTGGCATGTACTACCTTCATTTTTTTATTGTTGATGCTTTCTAGTATAAATTTGTACTAAAATCTAGATAATTTACTCAGTAATAGTCAAAGGGCAAGAAATCCAAAGGAACCGCAGTTTATCCAACACTATACATTCTCATTTCAGTGATAAGATGAAAAGAAATAATTAGCACTTACCCGGAGCATACTCCAGCGTTAAAACCTTTTCAGTTGTGTAATCCCACATGATAAGCTAGAAAATGGCACAATGAAAATCAGCTAAAAGTTTCAAAACAAAATCAAGTAAATAAAGGGTATAACTTCAGTGCTCCACTATGGTTAACACATGTTAAAGCAGACACTGGGGATTGAAATTGATACAATTTAAAAGTGTTGAGAGGTGTGACATGAAATAGATGATTGTATTCCTCCAAGCACATGGGGTTACATATATACACAGCCAGCCAGGGGATTCCTGGTGGCGTGCGTGTCAGAGGTGGTGCGTGAGCCCTCAACATGGCACCACCTGGGCTGGTAATACATGGGCCAGCCCGTATATACGTGCAATGCCTATTAGGCTATACATATTGTTAATTCTAAAAAAAAGGATGTTTAGTATGGAGGGAACACCTGATTTTGGTAAGACCCTTATTACTGGAGCTAACCAATAAACAAACCAAATCCACATGTGGTTTTCCGTGTTAGTTACCGCACCAATACAACATTTTCTCACCTTTCGTTTGTTGGATATGCAAACAATCTTACCCATACTGTTTTTCTTTTTTTTTTTGTGAAAGGAAATCTTACCCATACGGTTAATATGCAGTTGATGCAAGCTATAGGTTTGGATGAGACTAGGAAAACAATTGCAAGCGTTTAAGTGCAGGAAAGCCAAGTGATGAGGACCCTTACTAGCACCCCCATGGTTGTGGGTTCGATTCCTTGTGAGAGCGAGTTTTCAGGATAGGGTACAAAAGGTCACTCCCTGGTTCCCTGTTCGTGCACACCAGAAGATGGACTGACCTGTGGGGGGCGGATCCTCATGTAGCCGCTAGGGGGCTCAAATCGGGTAAAGATTCGACCCAGGGGGCATTGCCTAGCGTTGTGGCACCAGGGGGTGGGGGGGTGGGGATTGGCTGAGTTTTCCTATATGATAAAAGAACAGATGGAAAGTATTGCTATGTTGCTTTTACAATGGCTACCAATATGTCGTTTGTTCTTAAAGGTTATTAGGCACCCAACTAAATCAAAGCCCTAAACTCAATTCAAGTGTGAGGTCCAGGTAACATACTGGCACGCGAACCCACTTTATATTTCTGAAATCTCGGCGAAATTTGTCAGCATTCTTTCCTTCATTGATGTAATCGATTTCCTCATATAAAATTCTGGAATAAGAATATAAGAATAATTAATTTCTCACAGTAAACCAAATGAAGAAATTGCTCTTATTTATGGTTGTTTATTTTATAATCATGGTTGTTTTATTTATAAGTTCCATTGAATGTAACATATAAGCTAATGACTATCAGAAGTGTAAGATATTGCCTCACTAAATAACTCAGTTCAAAATCAAACATAAAAACCCAGACTATAAATTTACTTACTTAGAACATTCCTCATAAATACCAATCCAGTCCCTTGAAGGACCTCCAAATGTTTCACTTCTCTGAAAGTACTCTGCTACTAGCTTTAAATTCTCTAACAGAAACCAGAGGGAAATCTTTTCAGTATGATTCACATTACAAGTAAACTAATTGAGTATTTGAGATGGAGGACATCAAGTTTGTACTGAAAAATAATGCAAGTGAATTTTATTACTTCAATTTTATAAACTGGCATGGGAAATTTAATGATAGGAAAACATAAATAAGAGGACCCGAAATTCACAGTTTATACTAGATAAGATCAAAGTCCAATGCAAAATGCTAGAATAATCATCTTCGTTTGTTTTGTTGGACTAAACAAACTGTTCTCATAAAAGACATTCATAGCTTATAAGTCTCTTACTTAGGTCAATGTCAAAAAGTCTTTTAAGCCCTGGTCTCTGAACTTTCACTGCAACTCTTTCCCCGTTATGAAGTACTGCACGATGTACCTGAATACAAAGTACATTTAAAGCATTATAAGTACAACAAATTGGAA
The DNA here is from genome assembly GCA_001182835.1 of Oropetium thomaeum. Taxonomy (NCBI): domain Eukaryota; kingdom Viridiplantae; phylum Streptophyta; class Magnoliopsida; order Poales; family Poaceae; genus Oropetium; species Oropetium thomaeum. Next base: position 391,266 of record LFJQ01000067.1, on the reverse strand, counting down.
ACGGTCTCAAAAAAAGTATAAATTGGAAACATCACAATGCTTGTGTTTTTAAAGGAGGACAACGAATTTGGACGAGTTAGTGAGGCCCTTCAGTGATGAACATCATGTCAGGTGTTTAGCCCGAGCCAAAGGTCTGCTTCTCTTAGGATAGAGGATGGATTAGGTCATAGGACGTCTTGGAGGTGCTTGTTTAGTTAAGTTTCAGGATGTTTGTTCATCCACCAATTCTTGGTCCAGAATGGTGTGGTGGTGTTTGCACATGTACCCTATTTTTTTTCTCTTAATATAATATGCAGCTCTCCTGCATATTTGAGAAAAAAAGGTAAGAGCATCCCTCCCTCTCCCTCCCTCCCTCCTTCCCTCTGCATTGGGCCTCAATACAATTCATTAAATTCAGTCCCTATTATTCATAGTAGTAGTAGTAGAATAATAATAATAATAAAGCTAATTATTGTAGGTTCTGAAAAATTAAAAGACAAAAAATGACTGAGAAAAGCATGACAAGGTATGATTAATAATATTGGGCAAAAATGGTACTAGGCAGAACCAATGTAGAACCTGAAAAAGTTTTAGAATTAAACACCTGACCAAGACTAGCAGCAGCTATTGGACGATCTTCAAATTCTTTGAACACGACTTCAATTGGACAACCCATTTCCTTTTCTATGAACGCTTTTGCCTTCTCGGGCGAAAATGCAGGTACTCTGTCCTGTATATGAGCAGAAAAAAGAAAAACAGAATATGTTAAGAGTACTTATACTCCCTCCGTTCTTTCTTGTGTGTCGCCATTGACTTTGACCAAAAACTTTGACCATTCGTCTTATTCAAAATATTAGTTCAAATGTGTAAAATTAAAAATTAGGATTCAAAAACCTTTACTAATAAATCAAATCCTAACAAATTTGATATGTCATTATTTTTTGAATAAGACGAATGGTCAAAGTCAACAGTGACACACAAAAAAGAACGGAGGGAGTACATAACAAGTGACCTTTTTTTATCCCAGCCTGAATACTCACTCCCGCTTGGAATTCCTAGGACCCAAGGGACGCTACTTAAGAACCCTATAACCACTAGGCTAAGACTAAGACCACTTTAGCTGAAATAGAATAAAAGAAACTTATAATAATATGAAACAGGCAAGGTACCTGCAGTTTTGCAAGTTCATCAATGAACTCCCTTGGAAACAAATCAGATCTTGTAGAGGATAATTGTCCAAGCTTAATAAATGTTGGACCAAGCTGCAACACTTGTTCTCTTAGCCATGCTGCAGTTTTCCCCCTTCGAATTTTCTGTGAGAAGTAAGGCTCACTTCAGTTCAAAAAAGTAGAAAAACAATCTCCTTTTGGCATCAAAAGATGACCTCGTTCATGATTCATCTTATTGTCATGTACTTATTACTACATAAGGTTGTCATATGTAGAAACATGACTTAAACCACCTGTATGTAGATTATTCCATAGAAAAGACAAAAAGTCCATTAATATTCAGCGTTCTTTCTTTGCCTTTTTCTTTTGAATTTTTAGGCATGTTTGAAATTATAATATCAATGAAGCCACTGCATTTTATTGAGAAAATGACTCAATTGCTTATCGATATCAATATAAAACTGTACCTGCTTTTCCTCAGAGAAGCCACCAGCATAGGCCCATTTTGCATTGTCGAAAAGAACACGGATCCTAAGAGAAAGCACAAATGACCATATATCTGCACTCCTTTGCCAAGAGTTGTAACTATCTTTTGCCCAGCTGAACCCCTCGTCAGAAGGCAAAACCTTCAGTTCCTCATCAAAGGGATTGTCATTTGGTCTCGTTTGCTTCAGGGTCTTAACTAGAGAGGACGTCTTGCTGCCTTTCACCAAACTTGTCCTGTTAACAACCACCTTTGGAGAATGGTTAATGATCGCTTTGGTTGAACCATTGACGACGGTCTTTGGAGAACCATCTCTGAGCACTTTGGTCGAGCTGTTAACAGTACCATTCGAAGATCCATCCACAGACCCTTGTTTTACAAGGCCACCACCATTGGTTCTCCTCAACTCAGTTGTTGGGACCATCTTTATTGCACGGCCATTAGAACCATATTTATGAGATTCAGCTGGCCTAACTTGTGCACGGAAAGTTGGGCATCTCTTAACGACGAACGTCTCATTCTTTGATACCCCGTACCCTGGGAGCTTCACACTCGAGACAGATGCCAAAAAACCAAGATCAGGGACCATCACCAACATGAGTGTAATAACCAATCAGAAGCCCCTGTTCACAGAAGAACCTGTATTAGAATTAAAACAGAATAAAGAAAAAGCAGGCCAAAAGTGAAACTCCATTTATCAATCAAATCATCTTGTAGCTTTTCAAATACCCAACACAGAAGTCAAGAAAGCTCCTGAAGTACAATTTCATTCGCCTTTTACACGAATGATTCACCAACAAAGTAAACACACGTTCGCATTTCCCTGCAAAGTCGAGGAACTAACTGACACCTTCTCATACTGAATTAGGCAAAGAGATTGATCATCAGGACTGTTGGAGCCAAGAAAAGTACGTATGTATGCTCCCAGCAAGATTCATGACATCATTCCCAATAGAAATCAGTAAAGTGAGGCGCCGTTTCTATCTACTACAATGCGGTAAATTTACTGAAACGGCAAAAAAAAAGAGAAAAAAGACAGGAACCAGTGAGCAACTACACGCAGACACAGCAGCGATTTGTCATTCATGCAACATATCCACCCTCAATACCAAATAACCTAAGCCGAAACACAAACACCACCCCTTCCGATTCCAGCAATATTCCGGATCAACGCAAATTACGGCTGCCCCGAACCAACCATCCAAGACAGGATCCAACGTCCACAGAAATTACAAAGAAATGAGAACTAGGAGTGAATGAAAACACAGAAGAAGAAACGAACTGAGTGGCCCGCGGAGAAGCGAGAGTTGTGCAAGCAAGGGTGGGTCACCTCAGGCGGGCGGGGAGGCTTCCGATTGATTCCTTGTAGCTGTTGGGGAAGGCGAGACGGGAGCAGCCAGAGAAGATGTGGAGACTGGAGAAGTGGAGAGAGACAGATGGATGGAGCGTGCGCTCCTCGACTGCTGGGAAGAGGACACCACAGAAAGAGCAAGTGGAGAGGAAACTGGCAAGAATCGGAGATTGGGTCCGCACAGGATCAAAGATAGCGGTGGGCGGTGGCTTCAGGCTTCCACCTTCCGTTTTTTTTTTCTTTTCCCTCTTTGTGGGTCCGCTGGTGTGCTGCGGCTGCGGAACTGTCATCGTGTACAAAAAAAGGAGACGCGGGCGGCGGGTCGGCACTCGGCAGCGAGTGGCTGCGGGGTGCGGGCGACGAGCGGAGCGGCGACAGTGCTCGCGCCTATTCAATACAAAGACTGCGATTGAGCTAATCACAAAAAATCAAACTTTACTGTGCTTACATCTAAATCTAACAACTACAGTATAGTTTATAAATTTTGTCTATAGTCAAATAAATCAATATTATATATTTTTATAGTTAATATATAATCCTAAAAAAAAATTAACAATCACTTGTATGAACGTCTAGAGGCTATGAACGTTTTTTTTGAAACGAGCTAAAATTTCAGCTCATTAAAAATTAAAATTTTTGAAAAATAAACAATGGGATGAGACTTTAAAGGATGTTTGCTGATTGTTACTAGTCTCATTGTTTATATTATTATTATCGTTATTTACTTTTAAATTAACTTTGATTCGATTCTATAGTTGAGGACATGGGCGAACTCAGAGTTAAGGCCTTTGAAGGCCATGTTTAAGACCCTCTTTAGATTGGAGAAAATAAAATCTTAAATCTTACGTTCTTACTGTGAAATTGAACTAATTTACATGGAAGTTTTGTTACCGTGAAATTCGTGAATTCTAAAGAAGAGTCAGGTCGCTTCCCCCATCGTCAATTACGAAATTAATAGAAAACTCACTTTTATGAGGAAAACTCCCTACAAACGTCCATGGAGGAATCGTCGCCGCTGCGATCGCTTTCATAGAAAGAAGGGAGCTGTTTCCATCTCAAGTACATCGCTCCTTTCTTTCATCCAGACTTCCGGCCTAGTATCTGAGCAACTAAGGCAGTGAGAGGCAGTTAAAGTTTATCCAAATCCTGCCGACCTGCCCCATCCGCCACTGCCCCCTTCCGTGTTCTTGTCTTCACCTCGGTTCGATATGGAGACCCACTCTGTTGATATCGAAATGGAGCGAAGCAGCCTTGACGGGAAAAGAAAAGATTCCCATCGATTTGCTCCATCAAAATGCATGGTTCCGGGAGTTGCTGACCTAAAGTCTAATCCTTCTAGGACGTTTTCACTAAAGTTCCATAAGTGGAAATAATACTCCCCCCTTCTTGATCGTGGATCATTTGATTAGAGTTGAGTACAATGCACTAAAGGTCCTTCAACTATTTATGATGTTTCACTTAGATCCATAATATTCTTGATGCGTGAAACTAGACCCAAATTTCATGTGAAGGCAAAAAAATATGATATACATGTTTTGCATGTGACACGGGTGGAAGTTTTGAAAAATAACATAAAGACCTATGTTTAGTTTTCTATTATTTGACTGAACGAATTTGCAAATATCTATGGTGAGAGTCGAGGAATAAAGGACCAGGTGAGGCACCAGCGATGAATGGTTCGTCGTGATTACAGAGAGGCTCCCTCCGACTCCACCTCGTGGACGCATCATGAAAGGCCATTGAAAGGGACAGGCATGATGCCTATTGTTTTATGCGAAAGAAAATTTTATTTTCTTTGGATCGGTATAATAAAGGTTGCAGGCGTGTCAGTATACATTTCATATACAAATTATAACTCAAACATACAGAGACATGAAACAAAAGAGACACGATGTTTTATGTGGAAAACCCTTACGGATAAAAAACCACTGAAAGTTCGAACGTGATCATCACTATATGAAGAGAATTACAAGTGCATAGGATTTACGATGAGTTCTCAACTCATCCCATGCATCTTACAAAAGATATAGATGAACAATTTATTGTTTATTGTCTCTCTTATCCTTGTCATCTCTGTATCACACCTTATCTATCAGACAATTATGTAATTGATGATTCCCAGGATCTCGTAAGAACCCTAGTTAATTACATCCAAAGGTCCATGGCCTGCAAAATACCTTCGATTAAGTGTGTCATTAGTCATCATCATCCCTTGTCCTCTAATAAAAGTAGTAAAAGCACATGCCATGTTCAACTATGCACGGGCTTCACGAAGCAATGTGTGTTGATTTTGTTCGGCCTCGTTAGTCATGAACAATGCTTAGCCTCGTCGGTCAGAGCGTTAAAAAAGATTCCGACCTCGTCAGTCACGGTATGTAGTACTATTATATTTGATACATATTTGGCTTCGTCAGTCACGATCAAACATAACGTCCAACCTCGTCGGTCAGGACATAATAGATTATACAAGCCTCGACAGTGGAACTCTGGCACACAATGAATACGGCACTACACTTTACTTCTTTGCTTTCATGAATTTGTTGGCCAATCCAAAATGAGAAATATTTATACAGCTAATGTGTTGACATAGCTGCACGGCCGTATTAACAATTTTCTTATTTACAGCCACGAATGCGTGAGGCTTGTGTATACTATCATTTTGTACTTCATCAATTAACTTTGTTAGATATTTAGACAAAATACGACATAGTTTAATTTCAAAAAATATTAAATAAATCATGATATTATTTTGTGATCGACGTGTGCTAGTGTTCATGTTTAAACCACTGTTTAAAATAAAAAATAGAGACAAGATAAAGTTTAGGATCTACCCCGAGGCGGGATCAGTACCGAGGGCACCGGCGGCGCCGTTCTCACTAATCGACATAGTGAACTGTTCGATGTAGTCGATTGAAGTTGACGCAGGACGTGGTACGCAGTGCAGTCCCTCGAACGGCCACCGGGAAGAAGATGTACGCACTCCATAGTTTGTTCGTCGGAAAGAATACGTCGTAGACGAACACCAAGATCAAAGAGCGAGCAGTCGTGCGATGAAGTGCGCTTCCTAAAAACCTTATTGCCTTCCTATCTCGATGCAAGAACTCAAGAAGACAGAGGTTCAGAGGCATGCTCTCCCATCGGCCGTGCACGCGGTCGTCGGGATGAGATGACGAACGAATTACAACTACTAGCGAGGAATGGTATGCTGGAGTATTTGTGTGTGTCTCTTCTTTTTTTCAAGTCACACAAAGAGAGTATATATATTTTTTTCTCTCAGCAATAAGGATGGAAGTGAGACTATAAAAGAATTACTTCATGCGGATGAATGAGAGTTAGTATTCATCAGCATTGCATGCCATCAACTTCATTTTCATGCTCCTAACGACCATTAACATCATAATGCCTCTAATAACCATTAGCATAATACCTTTTAATTACTAGTAACTCCAATAGTGTTAATATGGGTCTTGAAATTCTGATTTAATTGCTGGTAAATTAATTAAATCCAACAATCCCCACCAAATTTTAAGACACATGAAGACACTCTCAATTCTTTGTAGTTTGATATATCAGTGTTTCGATGTGGACTGTTAAGTTGAACATCCATCTAGAGGAAAGGTTATACCTGTTAGCAACTGAACAATGGACTATGTCTTAAATTGACAGTTTTGTGCTAACAGATTTCACCAGAGCCCTTAACTCATACTAGATTATAGTAATGAAAGTGCATCTAGGCCCCCAAAAGTGGGTTTCAGTGGTTCATGACAATAAAGTTAAAGAGCTAATCATATCTTGAGTAATTGTGCAGTAAATGTGTATGTATATGGAGAAAAATGGCACATGACCTAGAAAGGATACCCCTCAATTTTTTTAAAAAGTTGAAGGTTCAAAAGGATATCAAAATGAGGGAGAAACGTGAAGAAAATCGAGTCCAATTTCTGTTTTTCTCTTCTAGGCATGTCAAGGGGGGTGCAAAACCAAGTGGATGGATGAATCGAATGCTCAAAATAATCAAAATCCAACTTTCGGACCTGAAATTTCAGGCCGGACCTCTGGCCCGTGGCTGGAACTCCGGCACGTTGAAAGTCCGGCAAGTTGCCGGACCTCCGGACCATCCGAACAGTGCCGACTGCCTGAAACCAGTTGCGGATGTCCGGTAGACTGCCGGAGCTCCGGCACGTCGGAGGTCCAGTCAATGGCCGGAACTCCGAGGATTCTGTACCATACCCTAACAGCTAGTTGCTGTGGGTTTCGGGTATAAATACCCCTTCATCTCTAACACTTAACCTCTCTTGACTACACACGAAAAACACCCTCCTGAGCTCTCTCCTCTCCCACACCCTACTAAGGCTTCCAAGTAAAGATTTGAGCTAGGGTTTGCTAGTGAGAGAGATTGAAAGGTTGAGAGCACTCCGTTTCACTCTTGAGCATTTGAAGAGCCTTCGAAGCTTGGTCTGGACCTATTACTCTTGGGGATTCATCCCCTAGACGACTAGAGGTTGCCCGGGAGCTCACAAACTTGTGTGGTGACGCTCCGGGAAGTTTATATTGCCCGTCCTCACAAGAGGAATTTGCTAGTGAAGAACCAAGTTTGACCTTCATGGTTGCTTGGAGAGAAAAAGGATTGAAAAAGACCCGGTTCTTTGTAGACCTCTCAAAGGAGACGTAGGCTTCTTTGTGGAGCTGAACTTCGGGATACAAATCTCGTGCCTCCGTGTGCTTCTCTCTTTTAACTTGTGCTTGTTCTTCATTTCCTCTAGTTATTTGCTTCGATCTGCGCATATACTTGCTTATTACCTGTTTAGCCTGTTCTTTCCTGTTCTTACATATCTAGGCTTGTTTTCGGTTCAAATAGTTTTTCAAATACCTGCTTAGTTTGTGAATTCCGCATTTATCAAGTTTTGCCGGAGTTCCGGAGATTTATCGGAACTCCGACGCACCGGATATCCGACGTTTGGCTGGACATCCGGGGGACTGATTCAGGTTGCTGAGTGTTGTTTCGCATGAAAACTATTTATTGCCTATTCACCCCCTCCCCCCTTAGGCAACTTTCAAGTAGCATCCTTTCGATTTGGAGCATATAAGTCAAACTCCTAGGCCTTTCATGAGTATCTAAAAATCATCCAAATCTCATAGACTGTGACCAGTAGTCGAACTCATATAGGTGTGTTCCTCTTAAGATGTTCTATAGGTCAACATCTCTACCTAAATAATAAGCCACTCGGATCATATTAAGGTATATATACCAACCTGTCATACAGAATAGGAGAAAAGTGCTTCTCAGATGACATGGACCTTTTTAAAGGATCTCTCCATCTTAGTCAACCACTAACTTGTTTCATCATCCTAATTCACTGGATCTCCGATCACATAGGATAGGTTTACCACTATGGTAGACTTCACATGGGTCTCAAGCCCATCTCACTCGATTCACCATCTATCACATTACGTGATAGCCCCTTTGTAAAATGATCTGTTAGATTTTTAGACGTATGGACATAATCCAACGCAATCACTCTAGAGTTTTTCAATTTTCTGACAGATCTAAGCCGCCGCTTTACATGCCTAGATGACTTCATGTTGTCCTTCGAACTGTTCACTTTGACAATCACCGTTTGATCGTCACAGTTCATAGATATAGCTGGTATAGGTTTTTCGACCACCGGTAAATCTAAAAGGAGCTCACGAAGCCATTCAGCTTCAACAGTGGCGGTATCAAATGCTGTGAGTTCTGCTTCCATTGTTGACCTCGTTAAGATGGTCTGCTTGCAAGACTTCTAGAAAACAGCGCCACCTTCAAGTATAAACACATATCCAATAGTGGCTTTAATCTCATCTGCATCAGAAATCCGATTTGCATCACTAAAACCCTCTAATACCCGTGTACTCGATATAGTGAATCCCATAGATCGTCGTGCCTTTTAGATAGCGCATAACTCTCTCAAGAGCACGCCAGTGATCATCTCCCGGATTTGACACAAACCGGCTTAGTTTGCTCACAGCAAACGAGATGTCAGGCCTAATCGTGCTAGCTAAATACATTAACGAGCCGATAATTTAGGAGTATCTCAATTGATCCCTTGTTATTTCTTGATTTTTCCTTAACAGCACGCTAGGATCATAACACGTAGGAGCACGCTTGCAGTCACTAAATCCAAAGCGACTCAAAACCATTTTCACATAGTGGGATTGCAGCAGTGTAACCTCACCACTGCCTTCTCTTAGTAGCTTGATATTATGAATAACATCAGCCACTCTCAAATCCTTCGTCTCAAAATTATTAGACAAGAAGTCCTTCACGTTCTTAATCACATTAAGGTTGGTTTCAAAAATTAATATATCATCGACATATAAACACAAGATCACACTTTCTCCCCCACTATAGCGATAGTACACACATTTGTCAGCTTCGGTCACAACAAAGCCAGTAGATGTTAAAGTTCTGTCGAACCTCTCATGCCATTGCTTAGGCGCTTTCTTTAGGCCATATAAAGATTATAATAATCTACACACCTTTCCCTCTAACTCTTTACTACCAATCCATCAGGCTGATCCATATAGACCTTCTCATCTAGCTGCCCATTCAGGAAAGTTATCTTACGTCCATCTGATGAACAAGAAGACCATGAGAGGCTACCAAAGAAAGTAACACTAAAATAGTAGTCAAGCGAGCAACCGGTGAATAGGTATCGAAAAAATCCTCGCCCTCTTTTTGGGTGTAACCCTTGGCCATAAGCCTCGCCTTGTACTTTTTAATAGTACCATCAGGCCTAAGCTTTTTCTTGAACACCCATTTACATCCTGCAGGTTTGCACCCATAAGGACAATCAACGACTTCCCAAGTTCCATTAGACATAATAGAATCCTCTCACTCTGAACCGCTTCCTTCCAAAAGTCAGCGTTAGGAAATGAATATGCGTCTTCAATAGTTTAAGGAGTACCATCCACTAGGTATATAATATAAACATCACCAAAAGATTATGCAATCATTTGTCTCTTACTCTTTCGAGTGACTATAGTATTAGCCTCCTCAGGATTTTCATGTGTTTCATTATTAGTGTGTTTTATCGGTTCAAATGTCTCAGGAGATAAATTGTGTTCATGACTAGACGAGCTAGGTGCATTTTTCATTGGAAATTCATTTTCAAAAAATGTTGCATCTCTAGACTCCATAACTGTACCAACATGCATGTCCTATACTCCAGAGTTTATAATTAAGAAGCTATAACCCACGCTGTGAATAACGTAACCAAGAAAAACACAATCAACGGTTTTTGGTCCAAGCTTTCTCTTCTTGTTGATTGGCACATTCACTTTTGCCAAACAACTCCATGTTTGCAAATAAGAGAGGTTTAATTTATTTTTCTCCCATTCCTCTGTGACACCCCAGGTGTCGCTAGGGTCTAAATCGACAACTTTAAATCCTAATCGGCAAATTACACACTTAAAAACAAAATCGACACTGGTAGTAAAAAGAAAATGTTGTTGAAATAATCCAAAGGAACACTACGCCAATTTTGTCAATTAACAGAACACGATTAGGAGGATCGGTAAATTTTGTTTAAACAGTGTCGAAAACCTTCTTTTTGGGGAAGGAATTAAACCCTAATGAGTAACCTATCAAAATTTTCACAACACCCTAGCTATATTTTTGCATAACAATCAATTACACTTCAAAATAGAATTTTGGAAATTTACTCAAAATTTTTGGATAAGATTTAAACCTCTTTAAAATTCACACAAACGAGAATGAACATGAAAATTCAAGAAATTTTAGGAGCCAATTGAGAACTTGAACCTTAAATAAAAAGTGTTCCAAATAAATCCCTGAGCATTCACAAAAATTTTCAAAAAGTTTTGAACTCGGAAAGCATAACTTTGTATTGAATGGTGTTTCAAGATTTGAACTAAATAGCAAAGATCAAAAAAAAAAGAGGAGAAAAAGGAGAGGCGCCACAGTACCCGGCCGCCCGCCACGACCAACCGGCGAGCGGCAGGGCAGCCTTCCCCGCCGGCCGACGCTCCCTTCGGCGCCGCGGCTTCAAATCGTCGAGCAAGAATCCCGCCAAAGATCCTCTCCATTACTCCTCGCCCTCTCCCTCCTCTCTCCCTCGTGCGCGGCAAAAACCTCCACTCCAACACTCCACCGCCCGGGCCGCCCAATCCCGGCGATTGCCGTGCTGTCACCATGCCCCCTCCCCGCTCCAACCCTTTAAGTAGCGCGCACACTCTTCCCTTCTTCCCCTTCCTTCTTCTACCTGCCGTATTCGCACTATTCCTTCTCCCCTCGCTCGGTTGCCGCCGTCGCCATTGCCGCCGAGGAGAGGCTCACGGTGAGCGCTACCTTCCGGCCATCCTTCGGCTTCCTCACCTTGCCTAACCTGCTTTCCTCACTCTGGCACAGCTCCTGGTCCAGCAAGCTTCCCTCCGGTTGCTCCCTTCACCCGGAGCGCCTCAATCCTCCTCCCCGGCACAAGGACGCCGACCCGGCCGACGATCTTCAAATTCCTCCTCACGGTACCACCATTCTGCAATTCCTTCCTCCGGCTCCTCCCTCTCGTCCTTGTGATTGGTTTTGATAAGGTTTCGGCCACAGAGGCTCACCGGCGACGACGGATTCCTAGCGCCGCCGTCGGTCCACCTTTTGACACCGCTCGAGCTCACCGTCGACTTCGGTCTTCCGGCCATCCCCGCGACCCCCAACTCCATCAAACAGGATCCCCACGCCACGGTGAGCCTTCTAGACCGGCTAACCTCCACCCTCCGCCGCTCCTTCGGTGATTTCCTCGTCAGACTTTGGGCGCTGCCGCCGCTCCTCGCCGCCAGCCATGCTCCGGTCGTCCCCAGAGAGCAAGCTCGGCGCCGTTGGGTAGAAGGTGGTGGGTTAACCATGAAATTGCTGCCTCCTGGCCGAGCCACCCCGCTGCCGGCTCGCCGGAGACCGCCGAAGCCCTCCCCTGTTTTCGGCCGCCCTGTAGCGTTTGAATTTTCATTTACCTAATAATTGGTTAACATTGCCAAGTGTCTAAAAAATCACAGAAAAATCCAAAAAGTCCAAACTAAAATTTGTTAGAATTCTCGTGAAATAAACTAATTTTTTGTTGAAACACGTTTTCCAAATGACCAGGAATTTTCAGAAATATTTAGAATAATCTTTTCTGTTTTTGAATTTTAATTTAAATTCTAGAGCAGTGCTAGGGCTGAAATTTGATATACAGCTACGGCATGGAAGCAGGCATCCTCTGGAATTTTATGGGGAGTTTAGGACCAAAGAGTTGCATGTAACATTTTTAAAATACTCCAATCTGCCTAGCTAATTTACATTTTTCTAAAATACATTATAAAAGTCCTCCAAAAAGATGAACCCAAAAACAGAACTTTATTTTTGATGCTCATGAGTGACTACATCAAATTTCATAATTTTATTCTAGGGTCTAATAATTATTTCTGATTTTACAAATTTAAATAACAGAAATTTGTTGAATTTTTATAAAATCTAGAAAATTCATCTAGACCTCAACCAAATTTTAAAATTCATATTTCAGAGAGCACTATGAGTTAAAAATAAAATTTAGTACAACTAAAAATTTTCATTTCAACGCTAAGATTAATAGTCGTAGTTTATTAAATAATTATGATCCGAAGTAAAGTACTGAGCAATCCTCGACCAAGTTTGAATTGCTTGATTCAGAGAACATGGCCAACTAAAAATAACCTCCTGGAGGAATGAATGGTTTTCCTTGAACCTCATTCTAAGGATAAAATCTTAAGATAAAGCGATGGCGTCAAGGAATTAGGGTTAACCCTAAACCCTAAACGTCGAACCCTAAAATAATCTTTATTAAAAGCATAACAACTATTTTTCTTTTAACTCATCTTAATCATAATGCATCATGTAGGTTCTGAAGCCCACGAAGTAGCTGCAGAGCCCGAATCCTCGATCTCCGCCGAAGAAGTCAACGTCAACTTCGAAGATCCAGGCAAGCCCCAGTGCACAACTAGTGTTTAAAGTTTTTTTTTTTACAACTAAGTGTGTCATGTTTGTGCATTAAGTTGTTAGGAGTTGATTGAAACCTTAGTTGCATTGTTCCCATAGGAAACTCTACCGGTAGCTGGTATAGATGACCAATTAGTTGCTATGCTTAGCAAGTTCTTACCGGTAGAAGTCGAGCAGAGTGGACGCTGCTCGCGATTCGTAGGATATTGAATGAAACTATTTCATGAGATGTGCCACATGGTTGTGAATACGTAAGGAAAAATAAAAGGTTGAGGGTCAGGCCAGGTACAAGTAGGTCGGCGACTGGTCCGGGACCAGGGTGACCGTAGTCTGGTCTGATCTGTGTGGCACAGTTGGGCAAGTATTGAATGTACTAATCATATACTGGGAATAATGGGGCCCAGTAAACCTATGTAGCCTAGTAAATGCAACGTCGAACTTACCCTACGGTGTCTGAATCGGAGGCGATCTGGGGTGGGCAGCATGGGAACTCCACGGAAACCGTCTGGGACGTGTTGTCTGGTGGGATGCGGCGCTGCTGAGGCAGGCGTAGGACGGAATTGACGTTGCAGGAGCTGGTGCGAACGGTTGCCACGTGCGGTCTGGGACGCGCACGTGTCGTATGATTAGGTTGACCTTGCAGAGGTATAAAAATCGGTTCGAATCGCTGTCGCTCTCAGCTATGAGTTTACTTGGACTCTCTGTCATATTTTAGTAAATAAGTTGAGACTCAATGAGGATGATACTATGATGATTACTATTACTTTGTCACTTCTATTATGCTTGATTTGTTCAGTGCTAATTAAAGTTACATTTTAATCACTTAACCTGTGCTAAAATTTGACCAAGAGTAGTACAAGCTTGCGGGTCCGTTTTTACAAGAAAACCCACCCCCATCAGCCTTCATGTTCAGGAGTCGGCTGTAGCTAGCCATTCTTGACGGGTCAGCCTTGTTGAGCTTCTTAGAAGCTCACGCGTTAGCGATATATGGTTTTCAGGCACCGACATACAGAACCAGGACGATAGCATCCACCAGGAAGAGTCTCACCCCGAGGTTGGGAACCTCCAGTGGGAACTGTGCGAGTCGCCGCAGTAACTTTGAAGTGGCCAGTAGCGACGCGCCCCGGGCAGGGTGCATGCTTTTGCTTAATGTATGAGTGTCGGAGTCTGTAACGATCGAGTCTTCCGCTGTATGTTTTCAAAACTTTATTTGCGCACTCTGAATCAATTGTAAGACTCAAGTTTTAATCCATGAATTAATGTTGTACTAAATTCTCTCCCTTTATAAATTATTGCTGTTTATTCCTGCCTGTGTTGTATCGTGTGTACGCTCGTTTCGCCGAGCGTTGCCCAACTGGATCCTGGCTCAACGACCGACCGGATCCGTCCCGAGACGTGGTTTTCTGGGCGGGTCCGCGTCATCCTCGAATGATGCAATTTCTTTATTTTTTGTAGGAACTCTCTTCAGGATATGACACGCGGTCAAAATAGCCTCACCCTACCATTCCTTAGAGAGTCCTGTTGTTTCTAACATGGCGTTAACCAAATCAGTTAGAGTACGGTTCTTTCTTTCGACAAGCCCATTTGTATGGCGGTGTCCTCTCATGCATAATATTATGTTCCATGTAGAATTCAAAAAACTCATTTGAGAAATACTCTCCACCGCAATCGGACCGTAACCGTTTAATTTTCTTCTCAAGTTGGTTTATTTCAGCTTTATAGGTCTTAAAACAATGCAACAATTCATCTTTTGATTCTAATAAATATATGTAGCAAAATCTAGTACAATAATCTATGAACGTCATGAAATATCTTTTATCAACTTTGGTCAACTCACCATTCATTTCGCATAGATAGGAATGAACTAATTCTAACGGTGTTAAGTTCCTCACCTCCGCAGCAAGGTCGCTTAGATTGCACGCATCCATAGCATTTAGAATTTTTGACTAAATTAAATTTGAATTAAACTCATACTAGCCAAGCGTGTCATACAACCAAAATTTATATGACAAAGTCGTGAATGCCAAACATTCGATTCAATATCATCAACCTCATGGTCCACAGAATTAAAACAAGCATCGGTTAAAGATAAGCGGAACAAGCCTCCGCTCGTACCCTTTACCAACAAATGTCCTGTACTTCGAAAGTATACATTTATTCGACTCAAACACAATTTAAAAATCATGTCTACAAAGTAGAGATCCACTAACGAGATTCTTCGTTATTGAGAGGACATGTTGCATGTTCTTCAGTTGCACGGTCTTTCTCTAAGTAAGCTTTAGATTGATCGTACCAACACCATGAATAGCAACACGAGCGCCGTTCCCCATCAACAAGGATGAAGCCCATCTGACCTGAGAAGAAGAAAATAAGGAGATATAATCACACACATGAATATTGGTGTCACATCCCAAAAGTTGCAATCTTGTATTCTTTTGAATTGAGCTCACTGATTCAATCATTTGAATTCGACCTTTTCCTGTTTTGAATTTGGGTCAGGGTTTCGAGATTCGTCGTTTTCGCTTAAACCCTAATCGACTTTCTAGAGGTCTTTTGTTTTCTTAACCAAAACTACCCCAATGTTTTTACATAACAATTAACTATACATTAAAATAGAATTTTGGAGATTTTATCAAAATTTTTGGTAAAGGTTTAAACCCCTTTAAAATTCCAACAAGTTAGAACCTAATTGAAAATTCCCAGACCTTTAGAAGCTGTTTCAGTGGACCTTCCTATAAGAAAAGTTGTTCCAAATAAATCACTTAGCACACACAAAAAGTTTCAAAAATTTTTGAGCTCGGGAGCTAGGGTTTTCTGTTATATCAAGAGGGAGGGTAATTGAATTAATAGAATTTGAAAACTGCCTTACCGTGAACAGTGTGCCGCCCGACACTTCGCTGCCGCAGCCAACCGCCGGCCGACCGCCCGGCCAATCCCTCGCGCGCGTCTTCAATCCTCCATCGGTGAATCTTGTCCAAAGATCTTCTCCTTCATTGCTCCATCTCTCTTCCACTCTCTCCCTCTCTCTGGCGCGCCTTCATTTCCCTGCCTTGCTCTCTGCCGCACGCCACCACCTCCGGCAGAGCACCGCCTCGACGCCCAATTGCCGGCCACCGTTTCCTTTCACCAATCCAGTGCACCACTGCCCTCTCTACCTCCCTTGGCTCCTCCTCCTCGAGTACAAAACCGACGCTCAGGCTTTCCCTTTCTCCTTTCTTCTTCTCTGTTCTGCCCTAGCCTGTGCGCCGTCACGCCATTGCCGCCCGAGCACCCTCACCGTCGACAGCTCGACTCGGCCATTCCCTAGCCACGCCACCGTGTCAATCAAGTTCCCCATGACCCTCTGAACCTCTCCGAACACCGAATTCATCAGCCGTGCCCTAAATTCACCAGAACGCCGCCGCACTGCTCCTCGGCCGACAACAGCGCCGGCGGCCACCATTTTTCAAATTCCGTCACCGAGGTAGCTCAACTTTTCGATTCCTTCTTCCAGCATGTTCCTCTCACCATGGTACATCTATTTGATGAGCCATTGGCCCCAGATAACCGCCGTTGAGGAAGTTCGTCCCACGCCACCCGTCGGCCGCCATTAGCAGAGCTTCGAGGCTCACGTCGACCACCACCCTGCAGCCTTCCCCGTGGCCCAAATCCCTATCAAATCAGTTCCTTGGATCAAGGTGAAGCTCCTCGACCTTTCAATCCCCTCCTAACCCCCCTCCTCCGACGAATTTCCAATCGGAGCAACCGCACTGCCTGTTTCCCCTGTTCTGAAACACTGTTCCATTGAATTTCCTATTTTCTTTTATTTAACCAGAAGATGCATAGTGTGTAGAAAATCATGGAAAAGTATAAAAATTCCAAACCTAATTTTATTTGAATCCTTGATTTATGTGTTAATTTTCTGTTAAAGCACTTTTTCAAAATTGTCCCTGGTTCTTCCTTAATAATTCATTGTATTATTTCTGTTGTTGATTTTTAATTGAAGTTCCAGAAGGTTTCTAGGGTTGATTTTTGTACCATAATTTTATCTTGGCATGATGCATCTCCTGTATTTTTACCAGAATTTTTCATGAACATTGTGCATGCATGTCATTGATAATATCCCCAAAACCCTAGATTAATTACCTCTGTCTAAAGTACATTAGGAAAGTCACCCAAAAGCCCAAGACCTTTAACAAAAACTTTAGTTTAGATTCCCAGCAGTAGCTCTGTAAAGTTTCATGATTTTTGAATAAGTTTAAATACATGTTTCTGATTTAATAAGTTTGAAAAACAGAGCCTTGTTAGATTTTAGTAAATTCATAGAAACTCAACTTAACCCCAGACCAGAGCCAAAAGCCTTAGTTTAGAGCCTACTTTAAACTAAAAATGGTCCCATGCCTGTAACTTAACTTGGAATTTCACCGGAAAAGTCGTTACGACTTTTACGGCACCGTTACGGTATTCCCGATGTCGTAAACAGGCAACGACCATCGGAGGGCTCGTGTTCCTGTTAACGCGAGTCAAAACCACTCAAACTTAGTCTCATAGTAACCCAAGCTGCTTAGTAAAGCCAGTACATGTGATGTGTTTGGGATTTTTCCCGAAAATGACATCCGTGTGCCACCCGATATCGGAATCGGAAAACCGGGAACCGGGAAACCCGTAACCGGAATCGGTAAAACTGTTTAGGTCATAACTTGAGCTGTAGAACTCCGAATGCCTTCGTTCTTTTTGCATTGTGCTCATAAACTCAGTAGCTTCCTCTCTGCATCATATCACATCATTTGGGCATCATGGCATCATGGCATGCATCTCATACCGTTGCGATTTTACTTCATAGCTTACGATCCGCCAGAGAGTGACGCGGGTGCTGCTACGGGAGAAGCACCAGAGGTTGACCAAGCTGCTGAGGAAGACACCACCACTGCTGTTGAAGGCAAGCACCTCATATTGCTACCCTAAGTAATTTACTTAATTATTAATATGAATGCTTACGTATAGGAATGCATAAAGTCAGGCTTAGTAGTAACATTGGGAAAAACCTATTATTGTTGCATGTACCCCTCCTTGCTATTGCTTACGTCACCTTAACAAACTGGGTAGAGTGTCTTTGTTCGAGTCACGAAGTGCTTAGCCATGCTTAGATAACACGGTAGAAGTCGAGTGGTAAGTCCCACTCGCACGTATAGGAACCACCTTGATTACTTATGAACTTGTGGCGAGTTCATATGTTGGTAAAAGTTGAAAAGTGTTTAAAAGCTGAAATCTGGACGGTGGGATAGGAGTGCAGCAAGACATGGAGGTCTTGTGTGCCGTAGGCCCCGTCTGGGTTGACCTAGGAACCGGCCGTGTTATTCTTGGCCTGAGCACTTCCCGTTCATACCACATGTCCGATATAATGGTAAGATAAGCTGAGTATCTCACTGCGTACCAACGTTTGGCCGATGACTGCACGGTGTGTGGAACGAGGGAGTCATGGGTGCCTGCGAGGCCGTGACACTCGACGAGGGACTCACGTGTGCCTGCGAGGCCGTGGTACTCGGCACCGCGTGGATTTTCCAATCGTGTGGGCACGAGTGTGAAAAAGGTTGACATGAGTACCCCCTTGTGTAACTTTAGCGGGTTACATGAGCCGCATGGTCCTCAGTCGTGTGGGTACAGTTGGACTCCCCTGCAGGGTGTAAAATCGGTTCGAATCCGCCGCGGTCTCGGTTATGATCAAAGCTCAGTGTCCTTTGGATAATATCGTAGAGTTGTCAAGTAACATGATGGGAATTGGGATATTGTTGATGGAACTGGAATATGGTTGTTGGTATCCATGGTTCGGATGGAACATGGATGTTGGCATATACATGGTTTATGGTTACATGATACTTGGGGATTGGGTTTATTAGAAGTTCATGCCCGCAGAGTCTTTTACTTTATGCTTATTCATATATGCTTAGTTTCTGCTTTAAGCAATCGAGTCCATTTCCTATACCTTATTTACCTTGCTACAGCCTCATTGCATTATCCTTGGAGTCGGGAACTAATTCCCACCACAGGGTAAGACTTGCGAGTACCTTCGTACTCAACGTTTGTTGTTTAAGTTTTTGCAGGTGAGGATGAGTTGGTCTTCGGCTACTTTGTCCCCGCCGATGCCGGCGAGGGCGAGGCGTAGTCGAGACGTTCGAGTGATCGTGATGTGCGATGTTCGTGGGCTGGGCATCGCAATCTTTTGCTGTTTTCTCATTGCAACCGCTGCGACTATCGTCTTCCTTAGAATCGCTTCCGCTCTTTGATTTGTTAGTTTCAAGACTTATGTTGAACCTTGGTATGTAAGAATATTTTTAATCAATGTTATTAATTAATGTGACCTTTGTGATGAATCACATGTGACGTTGCCGACGTGCTCGGATCTTGGGCATTGCTTGAGAAGCATGTCGGGGGACTGCCGGGTCTATATTCTCTTTTATCGGGTTGAGTTCTCGCACACCATGCGTGGGCAGCGAGTCAACTTGGTAAACTTGAATATAAATTGGTCGGGTCTCTCACAATTGGCGTCTGTGTCAAAGCCACCAATCTGATGCATGACAAACAAAAAGAACTATAGGTAAAAATTTACCGTACCCTGATGTTGCTCCATCAGCCTGAATCATGTTTGCTGACTTTTTGGTTTTGTCCTGCTTATATTTGCGGTCCGGACACTAGCTCGCCCTGTGATCCGCACTACCGCAAACAAAGTAGTTACCTTTCTCCTTCTTCTTCTTCTTCTTAAAAGTCATAGATTTCTGTATGAGTTCTTGTTTGAATTTCTTGCCTGTTGGAGTTGTGGGAATTTTGAGGTTTTTTCTGCACCACATGGGCGCTAGAACTCCCCTCCACAACCTTTTGGCCACGAACGTCTTTTGCTCTCGCCTTCTCCTCAACATCCAACGAGCCAATAAGATCAGCAATACTGAACTCTTGTCTCTTTTGTTTTAGAGAAGTACCAAAATCAGTCTAAGTCTGTGGCACCTTTGCAATAATGCAGCCAGCCACAAATTTATCCGGCAACACACATCCAAAATTCTCAAGTTCTTTTGCTAGCGTTTGTATTTCGTGAGCTTGCTGAACAGTCATCAACCATTTTATAGTCGTGGAATTTCTTCATGACATACAATTCGCTGTCAGCATCTGAAACTCCGAATTTGGCATTAAGTGCATCCCACATATCCTCCTAGGCAACCATATGTATGCATCGATAATGGTGTCTGCTAGAACGCTTATTATTGCCCCCTTGAACATGTTATTAGCCTCATGAAAAACCTGTTCCTCCTTATGAGTATACGGTCCAGTTGATTTTTGTTCGACAATAAAATAGCAGCGCATAGCGATCAGCCAGAGCATGCATTTGTGACGCCACCTCTTAAAATTCGTGCAGTAAAAACATTTGGTTTCAACGCATTTGCAATGCTAGTAGCCAAAAAAGCCTAAAATAAGGTTTTTGGATTGTTAGATATTTAGACAAATTACCGCTTATTGTAATTCCAAAAAATACTAGATAAATCATGATATTATTTTGTGATCGACGTGTGCTCGCGTCATGTTCAAACCACTGTTTAAAATGAATAAAAATAGAGACGAGATAAAGCTCAGGATGTACCCCGAGACAGGACCAGTGCCGAGGGCACCGGCGGTGCTGTTCTCACTAATCGACATAGTGAGCTGTTCGATGTAGTTTACACAGAACGTGGTATGTAGTGCAGTCCCTCGAATGGCCACCGGAAAGAAGATGTAGGCGCTCCGTAGTTTGTTCGCCGGGAAGAAGACGTTATAGATGAACACCAAGATCAAAGAGCGAGCAGTCGCACGAAGGAAGTGCGCTCCTAAAAAACCTTATTGCCTTCCTATCTCGATGCAAGAACTCGAGAAGGCAGAGATTCGGAGGCATGCTCTCCCACCCGGCTTGCACGCGGTCGTCGGGATGAGGATGACGAACGAAATATAACTATAGCAAGGAATGATATACTGGAGTATTTGTGTGTGTCGACTCTTCTTCTTTCCAAGTCACACAAACAGAGTATATATATATTTTCTCTCAGCAATAAGGATGGAATTGAGACTATAAAAGAATTACTTCATACGCATGAATGAGAGAAGAAAACTGAAGCATTCATTAGTATTGCATGCCATCAACTCCATTTTCATGCTTCTAATGGCCATTAACATCATAATGCCTCTAATGACCATTAGCACAATATTCTTTTAATTACTAGTAACTCCAATAGTGTTAATATGGCTCTTGAAATTCTGATTTAGTTGCTGGTAAATTAATTAAATCCAACAAACTTGACATGTAAACATCATAATGCCTTGGATATCCCTTTTTCTCTATGTGCTGAGCACACTATATGTGCTTCTATTGAACAACGGCTTTACTCACAATAATCTCCTTTTGCTAAGGTCCGTAACCTACTGGCTGCTGCCGGTCTAGTGGTTTTCTCCCAAATTTCTTTTCTTAGACCTATGAGGTTTATTTCTCTAGATCACCCAATACCTGCCAAAGAAGAGCGCACAGACGCACTGCAGTTGAACAGTCAGCACACTCATATTTGTTCTTTTTTTTTTCCTACTCTCAGCTTCTCATATTTCTCTCTTTCATCCAGCGGCCTGGAAAAAAGGAGTGCAGGAATGGCGCTGTCGTCGAACGGCTATCTCACTCATATTTCCTTTTTCTTTTCTTGAGATGTGCTCCGCTGGAGCTTCTCTAAAATTTAGCACACATCTTAAAGAGGCTATTTATATTAATGATTCATTATATCATTAAACGAGCCGGCTTAATTAAGGTGCCGTAAGCCGTATTGTGAGTTGTGTTGGTACGTGGTATCAGACGAATGGAGGCATATAGCTGCGCATCATCCGTCGCTCCTCCCTTCCGACGCGCTCAACGGCAGCGGCGCCGGCGACGTTTCCTGGCGACCGCGGCATCGAACGCAACGACGGCGGCCGCGGCGAGACGCCCCTCCCTCACCCTCCAACCCCGCGTGTGGCGGCAAAACCCGGAGCCCCCTCTCGGGCGCCGGCAAGATCACGAGAGGGGCAGATCGTGGGGGACACTAAGCGGAGCCTCGACATTTCATGTACTTGCTTCATCGATAGTAGTAATATGTCAATTCCCGTCTCCGTTTGAATTTGCTGCTGTCGAGTCTCCTGTTCTTTAGTTACAGTAGTATTTCAGTAAAATCTTGGAGTTTCAAGGTGCTATAACATTATCCATGACTCAGAAATACTAGTTACACTAGAAGGTCATCAACAGTCGTCATTTGTCGTATAATAAAGTGGATGAGGTCATGAAACCAACAATCAAGAATCAGGTGATATGTTTCAAGTCTGAACTAGTGCAAAATTAGATTATTGTGTGGCCGGAGTTGCATTCTTCGAAAAAAATCTGACATAAACAAAGATGGGTAAGATTGGGTAAAAGCCCTGCAAGCAAAACTCGCAAGAAGCATACAGTTTGGGCTATCAGTGATTCGCCTCTACCAATACTTCTAGGCGCCAAGAAGTTGTCACTCATCACAACATCACGCATCACCACTGCCTCGCCGCTGACAAGGAAGAAATGATAACTCTGGCGAGTGCCAAGAGACAAAGGTGGAAACGGATCATGCGGCACCGTCAAAGGAGGGACGGACTCCGAGTCTCGCTGCTGGGACGACGGACCCTTCAGATCTTGCCGCCGTCCGGGAGGGAGCTCCTGGTCTCGCCACCACATGCATGGTTGGGGGTGGTTGAGGGGGCTGCTCACCGTCGGTACACTCGACACCACAACTGCCAAGAAACGTCACCGGTGCCTCAGACGTTGGGCGCGTCGGAAGGGAGGAGCGGTGGAGGGAGAGAATGGTCTTGGCTGCGATATGGCTCACGGCTCCTTAATGAAGTTGGCTCGTTTAATGATAAAACAAATAATTAAAATAAATAGTCGTTTTATGTGACACCCCAGGTGTCACCAGGGCTTAAATCGACAAACTAAAATCCTAATCGATAAATTTCACACTTAAAAGCAAAATCGACACTGGAAGTAAAAAGAAATGTTGTTTGAAATGCTCTAAAGGAACACTACGAGAATTTTAGCAAACAACAGAACACTATGAATAGGATCGAAAAATTTCAACTAGCAGTGTCGAAATTCTCGTTAACAGGAAGAAAAAACCAAACCCTAACTCATGACTATCAAAATTTCCATAAAACCCTAGCTATATTTTTACATAAAAATTAAGTACACTTCAAAATAGAATTTTGGGAATTTATTCGGAATTTTTGGAAAATATTTAGACCTCTTTAAAATTCACACAAACAAGAACACTCTTGGAAATTCAAGAATTTTTAGAGACCAAATCAGGACTTGAACCCTAAATGAAAAGTGCTCCAAACAAATCACGAAGCCTACCCAAAAATTTTTAAAAATTTTGGAACTCAGAAAGCATGTCTTTCAATTGAATTAAGGAGTCAAGGTTTGAACAATAGCAACAAAATAGAAATTTAAAAAGAAGGAGCAGTGGAGCTACAGTGCCCCCCCCCCCCCCCCGCCCGCCCGACCGAGCGGTGAGCGGCAGGGCGGCCATACTCCGGCCGGCATGGCCCTAACGGCGCACGTCGCCTTCAATTGCTCCTCTCTCCCTTCTCCTCTCTCTCTCTCTCCCTCATTCTCCTTCCCTGCGGCGAGTTATTACTCCTCCCCTGCCGCACGTCGCGCATCGCCTGCCGCACGCCGCCGCCCGAGCCCGTGCCGACCATGCTGCCCCTGTTTCTCCACTCCACGGCTCCTTAAAAGCGCGCGCAAGCTTCTCCCCCCCCCCTTCCTCCTTCCTCCGCAACACCGCGCCAATTTCCCCTTCCTCCTCCCTGCTCCACGGCCGCCGCCGCCATTGCCGAAGGGTAGCTCGGTGAGCCCCCCCTTCAGGCCCTCCTCCATCCTAATTCCTTTGTCTAATCCCTTCATCTTCTCCTAGTGCAGCTCGCGAAGCTCTCCATTCTCCGGAATTGACCTTCTCTCGCCGTCGCCACCGACGCCCTCCCACGGTGAGCCCTCCTCTCCGGCGTGAAAACTTAGCCTTCGTTGTGTTGCCGAGCTTCCCCATGGTCCGTAGAAAGTGTAGGGCCAAGGATCGACCACCGGCGACCACTCTTCCGCCGGGAAAACGCCGTCGAAGACCTCGCCGGAGAATGCCCTGTTCTGCCCTGGCCGGCGACCCTATTTTCTATTTTACCTATTAATTGCTCTGTCTTGTAAAATTTCTAGAAATTCACAGAAAAATCCAAACATAGCAAACCAAAATTTTTTAGAAACCTCATGAAAAGTACTAAATTTCTGTTAAAGCACTTTTTGAAAACGGCCAAGAATTTCAGAAATAATTAGAAAACTCTTTTATTTTTTTGAATTTTAATTTAACGGCTAGAGCAGTGCTAGGGCTAAAATTGTATCTACAAGTAGAGCATTGCAATAGACATCCTCTAAAATTTTATGGGGATTTTAGGACCACAAAGTTGCATACAACACTTTAACAATACTCCAATCTGCCTACTTAAAGTATCATTTTCTAATATACATTGTAAAAGTCATACAAAAGGTTAGACCCCAAAAGAAAATTTTTAGAATTTGTGCTCATGAGTGACTATTGATTTCTAATTTTATAAAATTTAATAACAGAAACTTTGATGAATTTTTATAAAATCTAGAAAGTTCATCTAGGCCTCAACCAAAGTTCAAAATGCATATTTCAGAGAGTGCTATCAATTAAAAATAAACTTGAGGTATAATTAAAAATATCATTTTTAACCCTAGATTAATAGTCATAGTTATTAAATAATTATTAACTAAGGAAAAATGTCGAATTAACATTAACTCAAGTTGAAAATTCTTGATTTTCAGGACATGCCAACTAAAAATCATCTCCTGGAAAGAAAAGAGAAGTTTTATTTGAACCACCATCATGAAATCAAAACTTAATAAAAACGACGTAGTATTAGGGTTAACCCTAATCCTAAACATCGCCATTCAAGACCCTAGATTACCCTTAATAAAGGCATTGTGACTCTGTTCATTAAACTTATCTTAATCATAATGTATCATGTAGATTCTGAAGCGCATGAAGTAGCTACAGATCCAGTTGCCTCAACCTCCACAGAAAAAGTCTACAACGACTCCGGAGAACCAGGCAAACCCCGGTGCACAACCAAGATTTTAACTTTTCTTTTATAACTAAGTGTCATGTTTATGCATTAAGTTGCTAGGAGTTGATTGAAACCTTAGTTGCATTTGTTTCCATAGGAAACCTTATCGGTAGCTGGTATAGCCGACCAATTAGTATGCTATGCTTAGCAAGTACTTACCGGTAGAAGTCGAGCAGAGTGGACGCTGCTCGTGATTGGTAGGAGATTGATTGAAATTATTAAATGAGACATACGACACATGGTTATGAATGAATAAAGAAAGATAAAAGATTGAGGGTCAGAGAGGGTATAAGTAGGTCGGCAACTGGTCCGGGACCAGGGTGACCGTAGTCTTGTCTGATCCGTGTGACACAGTTGGTCAAGTATTGAATGTATTAATCATATGCTGAGAATATGGGGTCCAGTAAACCTACGTAGCTTAGTGATTGCAAAGTCGAACCTGCCCTACGGTGTCTGATTCGGAGGCGATCTGGGGTGGGCAACGTGGAAACTCCACAGAAACTGTTTGGGACGTGTTATCTGGTGGGATGCGGCGCTGCTAAGGCAGGCGTAGGAGGGAATTGACTTTACAGGACCTGATGCGAACGGTTGCCACGTGCGGTCTAGGACGCGCACGTGGTGTATGATTAGGTTAACCCTGCAGAGGTATAAAAATCGGTTCGAATCGCTCTCACTCTCAGCTGTGAGTTTGCTTAAACTCTCCGTCATATTACAATTAAGAAAACTGGATTCCATGATGAGGATTATTATTATTGTATAGTGCATTGCTCCAGTTATGATTGCTTAGATCAGTGCTAACTAAAGTTATCATTCTAATCATTTAACCTGAGCTGAAATTGGACCAAGATTAGTTCAGGATCTACGAGTCCATTTGGCAAGGTAAACCCACCCCGCGTCAGCCAGCATGTCTAGGTGTCGGCTGTAGTCAGCAAATTTGACGGGTCAGCCTTGTTGAGCTTCTTAGAAGCTCACGCTTTTGCAATATGTGGTTTTCAAGCGCCGACATGCAGGACCAGTACTATAGCATCCACTGGAAGGAGTCTCACCCCGAGGTCGGGAATCTCCAGTAGGAACTGTGTGAACCGCCGCTGTAACACTTGAAGTGGCTAGTAGCATGACGCCATTGGGCACGGTGCATGCTTTTGCTTAAGTCTGAGTGTCGGAGTCTGTAAACGATTAAGTCTTCCGCTGTTATGTTTTCAAAAACTTTATTTGCGTACTCTGAATCAATATAAGACCTAACTTCAAATTTGTGAATTAATGTTGTATCAAAATCTTCTCTTCTTGTAAATTACTGCTGTTTATTCCTGTCTGTGTTGTATCGTGTGTACGCTCGCTTCGCCGAGCGTTGCCAAACAGGATCCTGGCTCGAGGACGTCGGATTCCGTCCCGAAACGGGGCGGGTCCACGTCACTTTAAGATGCGTGTTAAATTTTTAAGAAGCTCCACTGGAGCACACTTCTTTTTTCTTACTCTCATATTGCTCTCCTTCGTCCCGTGACGAAAAACAAGCGCACCTAAATACTGCTGACATCGGCACGGTGTCGATCTGCTCCAGATCATTCCAATTTCCAACACCTGCAAGTGCGAATGCACTACAATCAAATGGCTCCTTTTCAAAACACAGCTGACCTGTTAAGCACATGAGTTACGTGCTGCAGTGCCATCGCCATCTACTTTCTTGGATCACCGGCAAAGCCTAGGCGGCGATCATTGGTAGGCACTGATCTTGGCTGGCCTGCTCATGGCGACAACAGCAACCTGCAGATGATGTGGATGGCGGAGATCTCTCTCTCTCTCTCTCTCTCTCTCTCTCTCTCTCTCTAACGACGCGCTGGATATACTGCTCGGGATTGGAGAGCACTTGCCTATGTGGCTGTGCACTCCAATCTCCCAGCCGATGGACTTCTGACCGATGATCCATGCCGTCTGTCGGCGGCAGCAGATTGCCTGACCTATGATCTCCCTCCCCCTGGTGTGAGATGTGAAGCCTAATAGAGGAGACTAGGCGCACGATTGGAGAACGAACGGGAGGCAGCGCCGCCACCGTTCTGTTGGATTTAGCGAGTCTGCTGGCCAGGAAAAGGCGCAGCCCGTTTCAGCGCTCCGATCATTAGCCATTCAAATTCTGAACCTGTAAGAACGCATGTAGCTGCTGTCTTTTCATTTTTCTTCCATCTAATGCTGAAACTGAGGAACGGCCCTGACATTTTTAAGGAGCAGGCTATCGCATGGGCGTGCGTGCATGCTGAAGCCAGTCCGCAAGCATACCCCTAATTACAAAACTACCCGATTAGTTGCCTTCCTAATCAAGCTACCCACCATATTAGGCAGGCCGGAGTGCGGGAGCACCATATCTGTGCTGCAGGCCCGCTAGCACTCCAGCAGTCATGAAACAGATGCATTCCAATCTTATTTTTCTATTCTTTATAGACGCATTTAAATTCAGTCCTGTACAGTAAAAAATATTGTTCATTTTACTGTTAAAGTGCCACAACTCCTATGGTGGTATATTTGCGCCAAAAGATATATAAAAACTAAAAAAAATGTTCATCCCAATCAATAGGAGTTAAGAATACTATATTCAAATAGTAAAATAGTTCGATTTATGTATACTACATTACTGCTCAATCTATTTTTCACAAGAATTACATCGGATGAATTTGGAAAAAAATATCAATGCACGGACAACTGCTTCATCAATTCGACTTGAATTTCCCATCTTGTTATCTCTGAACATAAAGTTCAATGCATCTTTGCATCTTTCCATCTAAAGAGAGAATGTCGGTAATATAAGATCAGATCAGTGCATGATAAAATATAAATCAACATGTATTGCTTACAATACTCTGTAAACTTGCTTTTGAGGCCCAAAATGGTTTTAAGAATGTCATATAGCAGATATGTTGTTTTATATACTAGTTATTCCTTTTGCACATATCAGATTTGTAAATATCTGATGTGCTTTTAACATATAAGATATACCTCTTTTGCTGATACTTAGATATGCCTTTTAAAAATACTTGATTTGCTACTCATAGGTATAAGATGCACTTAACATATAAATAGAATCACTAGATCCAATATGCTAATATGATAAAACGTAGTATATCAAGTATTATTATTTTTTGTCACCTGATTTCAAAAGTAATATCAATCCAAATATGCTTTTATATACTTGATTCTGCTTCTAAATCGTGAATAAACACACATACAAATATATATATCATGAAAGTGTAAATTTACAGATAGGCACACTTGAAAATAGGACTGGTTAGGTAGCAATAAGCTCTTACATTACCGCTTGAAAAGTGAAAATATAATTAAACTTACCGATGACACGAGCCAAGTACGCACATTTTTGTATGTGCATCGAAGAAAAGTACTCTACTCTATCACCAAAGCAGCATACTAACGTGTGAAAAACAATAACCTGGAAGCATATGAGAGAATACCAGACAATGCAGCGCGCATACAGAAAAACACTATGCAAATGTAAGATAAGCTAGTATATGGTTAAGCTACTTTCGTTTGAACGGGTGGTAGAAGAAACACCGTCTCTTTGGATGCTCTTTAGTTAGAAAGTTCCTAAAGTAGAGCCGTAAAGTTTAAGTCTCATCACAGCCATTTTGTTTTTGGTTCCGTTTGCTTCTAGGTTGTTACTCCTTTTAGCTTTCCTTGTCTATCTAATGGAACAAAGAGCAGCTGCAATTAGCACTGCAATAATTCACAAATTCCAGCCTCCATTTGAGTTCAAGGTCTAACAGCAAAATGAGATTGTAACAAAAAAGAATAGGTTCTCACCGGCCATGTCCAACTCGTCGACTCGCCGGACGGCGGCTGCTGCCGCAGCGGCTGCCTAGGCTGAGGCTCAGGAAGCCCGCATCGTCGCGGCGAAAACGACCAGGGCGGCAGTCGCCACGGCCGAAGCTGCTGTAGCAGCCGCCGCTGCCCTGCGTGCCGACGGCCACAATGACGGCGAAGGAGATGTTGAGGATCAGGGTGGTGACGGGCATGTTTCACGGAGCCCTCGCAGGCACCGCTGCGCCTCCCCATCACCACAGCGGGGCCGTGCCCGCCATGGCCGCTGCAACTCCCCCGTCATCCAGTGCGTTATCAAGGAGTCCGGCGGGAACACGCCATGGCCATGCTGACCAAGACAAACTACAATGAGTGGAGCGCTGATGAAGGTGAAGTTGCAGGCGCGGCGGCTCTGGGACACCGTCGCGTACGACGATGTTGAGTTCCACAAGGACCGGCTGGCGCTAGAGGCTTTGCTGGCCTCTGTCCCGCCGGAGATGGCGTCACCTTTGCTGGCAAGGAGACAGCCAAGGAGGCTTGGGACTCCGTCACTGTGTCGCGCATCGGCATGGACCGTGCACGTAGGGCGATGCTGCAGACAGGAGTGGGACCGCCTCACGTTCCGCACCGGTGAGGACGTAGACTTCGCTCTCCGACTTTTTGGCCTTGTGCAGCGCCTCATGCAGGACGGAGACGGCGATGACGACGAGCAGAAGGCGGTGGAGAAGTTTCTTCGCATTGTCCCCAAGAAGTACACTCATCGCCCTCTCGATGGAGACCCTCCTGGATCTCTTGACCCTCTACATCGAGCAGGTGACCGGTCGGCTCAAGGCGGTGGATGACCGTGACGAGGCGCCGTCCGACGACCCTATAACCATCGGCGGCAAGCTTCTATACACCGGGCAGTGGCTCACCCGCTAGAAAGGAGAGGGATCAAGCTCGTCCAAGGACCATAGTCGACGACTGAGGAAGAAGGACTGGACAGGTGGCGGCGAGAAGCCCACTGACGGTGGCGGCGGTCGAGGTGGCGGTGGCGGTCGAGGTGGTGGAGGCTGAGATGGGAAAGGAAGGTGACGCGTGAGGACGTCTGCCTCAACTGCGGGCTGCGTGGCCACTGGGCCAAGGAGTGCCGTCAGCCGAAGCGTGGTGGTGCGGCCCACATGACCCAAGCAGACGAGGATGATGAGCTCGCACTGTTCTTGGCCCATGCGAGCCCATTGATAACGGTGGCCGGCCCATCAGCCCAACCTACGGGGTTGAGTGGAGGGGTTAAAACCCTAACCGACTCGCCCACTGCCCCGCGGCGCCACTCTTAGCCAGCTCGACCCAAGCAGCGGCTTTCCCCCACATCAACAAACCACGCACGCACGCCTTCCTCGGCCACGACGGCAACGTGAGAAGCTCGAAGGATGGTATCTCGACAGCGGTGCCACTCATCCCATGACGGGCCACGTCGAGCACTTTGTTGACACCCACCGTCATGTCCGGGGCTCCGTCAAGTTCGGGGACGCGACCGCCATGGAGATCTGCGGCGTTGGCTCCATCGTCTTCGTCACCAAGGCCAACGAGCACAAGCTCCTGCGGGGCATCTACTCAATCCCGCCCTCCGCAATTCCATCCTCAACCTCGGGTAGCTCGATGAGGGCAGAGCGCGGGTCGAGATCGACAACGGCGTGCTGCAGATCTGGGACTCTCGTGGGCGCCTCCTCGTCAAGGTCGCGCGCGGCAAGAACTGCCTCTGTGTGCTCGACATGGAGGTGGCACGCCCCGTCTGCCTTGCCGCCCGCCATGACGACGATGCGTGGCGCTGGCAAGAGAGGATGGGGCACCTCAACTTCGAAGTGCTCCAGAAGCTGGGGTGGATGAAGATGGCATGCGGCATACCCTGCATCGACCACGTCGAGCAGCTTTGCGACACCTGCGTGGTGACCAAGCAGAGGCGCCTTCCGTTCCCGCACCAGGCCACGTACCGCGCGCGGGAACAGCTGGAGCTGGTCCATGACGACCTGTGCAGCCCCATCATGCCGGCGACACCTAGAGGGTGGCGCTACTTCCTGCTGTTGGTTGACAACGCCATGCGGTACACGTGGGCTGTCCTCCTCCCCACCAAGGCGGGCGCCGCGGACGCCATCAAGCATGTTTAGGCGGAGATGGAGAACGAGTGCGGGCGCAAGATCAAGGTGCTGCGCACGGACAACTGCGACGAGTTCACTGCGGTCGAGTTCGCCGCATACTACACCGACGAGGGGATCAAGCGGCACTACTACGCAGCAGAATGGCTTGGTCGAACGCTACAACGAGATGGTGGTGACCACCGCACATGCACTGCTCAGGCAGAGGGGCATGCCGGCCAGCTTCTGGGGCGACGGGATTTGGATCACAGATCGTAGGTATCTCTGATACCAACTGTCGTGCCCCACGAGAGTGACGAGGAACGCCGACGATAACCAGGCCGAGTTGACTGGGAATGGAGAAGAAGGATAGCAGAGAACAGAGAAAGAGAGAGAGAGACGTACAGAGGAAGCTTGAACGAGGAGTAAGCTTTTTTTCATTGATGATATGTTCGATACAATAGTCCGTGCTTATATGCGTGCACGGTGACGCAAACTTGGGCTTAGCCCAGACACAACCCAACTCTCACACAATTTAGTGACTTAAAATGATTGACCCAATTACACGGTCTTCTTTGTCTTCTGCGTGACGCGCGCCAGCGCCGTCAGTGTCGCCGTGACACGGAGCCGAGCTCTCGACATGGGGCTCGACAGTGCACGGCGCCGACGTCGAGTTCCCGGTGATGTGGACTCCGACCTCGAAGACGTCGAGTTCCCGGTGATGTGGACTCCGACATCGAAAACGAACAGCGCGGTGAGCTGCGCTAGGATCAGAGGAACATGTTTGGCAAGTTTAATAGGGCTGAAAGTGGGCGGAGCTAGGACCTCACCGTGGTGCTCGGTGATTATGGCGTGAACCGGCGACAGGGCAGCTCAAACAGCCATTCATTCTGCCGATGGCTTGCTGGAGGAGTGTTAGTGGTGGAATTTGGCAAATGGTCTTTGTTTTGCAGGAGAATGTCAAAGTGGTGCAGAGCAAGCTGTCGGACAAGACTCACGTTGTCAGGAGTCAAGCAGCAGGGCAGGCATCGGAGTCCCTGTAGTCAGCATCAAGTAAGAGAAGGTGCAAGTTAAGTCGACCGGTTGCTGTGTCCTGGTCGAATCGTAGAGGACTTGGAGTACAATCATGAGTTTGAGACGATGGTTAGGTAAAGAAGGCAATAGATTCGGTGTTTAGAGATAAGTTTTATTCAGTTTGGATTCTAGATAGAGTCGGTTGGTTCATAGTATAAAAGGCCACTAATTCTTTGGCAAAAACAGACACAATCAATCTTTCATTTGTTTTTAATCTGTTATTCACGTTCATGTACTTCTTTGGTTCTTTGACGAGTAAAGTACCCGTTCTTCTCCACGAAAGCGAGAAATCCTTTACTGATTTGCCGAGTAAATCAGTCGCGACGTCGTTGCGTAATACGGCACTCATCCTGTTATTGATCGGCATTCTTGCCGGCAACAGAATTGGCGACTCCGCTGGGGACGAGTTCATCGTTCGTGCTGCAACGCTTAGTGGATAATCGGCGCTCTTATCGCCGACGTGCAGCCGTCAGGCATGACCGACTTGGGCGATGTCAAGCCGGCCGGAAAGACAGACAGTAACTGCGAGCTTGACGCTTACAACATCGTCAGTATAAGCTTGGAGGACTTATCAGAGGAGCAGAAGAGGAAGATCCAAGCCGAGTTACACGAAGAAACAGAAGCAAGTCTCAGGAAAAAGCTTGGCTGTTTTCAGAAGATGAAAAGTGGTGGTGTGATCCAAAAAACAGATACAGCAAGCGCATCTACTAAACAGGTGAATCTACTGTTTACTCCTGAAGATCTCGTGCATATGGTTGATATTTCTGTAGCTAGCAAATATGGGGCTGACATTGAAAAATTAACACGCATGGTTACTGAGGGGGTGCGCAAATCCTTTGATACGTTTAGAGTTCAGTGCAAGCAGGATATAGATAACTGTTCACCTAGCCAGGTTAGGGCCGTAGTGCAGCAAGTTTTAGATGAGCATCGGGGCAAACGTGGGGAAACTAGTGATGCTCAGAAGTTTAGTTCAACAACGGCTGCAGCAGGGGATACGCCTAGTCACACAAGCATGCCTGTCAAGAGTAGTAATCAGGGGATGGGAGTAAATACCAACATGCAGCAACCTTACTATCAGACCATGGCTTATGGCCCTAATATTTCACCTATGGGAAACGGGATCCCTTACGGGCCAGTTTCAGATGCGTGTTTTCCTAAAGTACCGATTGTTTCTCTAGGAACTGATATTGCCGTTAGTGGTGGACCAACGGATAGTATTAGGGAACAGATAGCAAGAACGCTGAGGGAGTTTGGTTTTGAGCCAAAAGCACGCGTTAAGACATATCAAAAACCTTATCCTGAAATTTTTGACACTATTCCTTACCCACGCGGTTTTAGGGTCCCTGATTTTGTTAAGTTTACCGGGGAAGATTCCAGAACTACTTATGAACACATTGGACAGTTCTTAGCGCAAGTTAGTGACGTTGGTATTACAGATGCACGCAGGATCAAGTTGTTTCCTTTATCTCTATCTAGCACTGCTTTCAATTGGTTTATATCTTTGGCTCCAAATTCTGTTAACTTTTGGCCAAGTCTTGAACAGAAGTTTCATGAATATTTTTATAATGGAGAAATTGAACTTAGGTTGTCGCATCTCACATCTGTTAAACAAAAATATAACGAAACAATTTCCGAGTATTTCAAAAGGTTTAGAGAGATAAAAAATAAGTGTTACAGTTTAACTATCGGAGGAAAAGATTTGGCAGACTTAGCTTTTGCAGGTTTATCATCATATTTAAAAGAAAAACTAGAAGGACACGAATTTACTGATGTTAATCAAGTACTGCAGCGGGCGATAGTATATGAAAATCGTGCTAAAGATAAACAATACAGCCGATTCAAAGATGGGGGTAACAGAGAAAAGGATAGACCAGAGGTTAATGTATTAGAATATGACTCGGCCAGTGACGACGAAACTGATGTTTGTGTGGCCGAATGGGTGGTCGCTCCTGGAAGTAAGCCCTTTGCTTGTTCGTTTTTGAAGCCTACCCCCGGGAAGAGAGATGAGATGAAATATACTTTTGACGTGTAAAAATGTGATAAATTGTTTGATGTGTTATTACAAAACAATGTTATTAAGTTGAAAAAAGGACATGTAATCCCACCTCCTGAGCGATTGACAAAGAAAGCTTATTGTAAATGGCATAATTCTTCTTCTCACTCTACTAATGAATGTAATTATTTTCGTCGTCAGATACAATCGGCCTTAAGTGATGGACGATTGTCATTTGGAGCGGGGAGCAAGATGAAGCTTGATGTCGATCCTTTTCCAATCAATGTGATTGACTTTGAAAATAAGAAGGTGCTGGTTCGGGCTGGTCAGAGGGAGTCTACTAAAGGAAAAAATGTACTCATTGCAGACGAGGATAGGCCAAAAATGATTAAACCCAAGAGCCATGAAGTGAATGTGTGGAAAATAAATGAGAGGAAGAGATTTCACCCAGCGTTCAAACCTACTTCTGAATTTCTACTGAGTAAATACACAACGCAACAGAGGAGAAGTGTATTTCAGCGTATGAGTGGGTTCAAGAGAACAAGATCACCTGTGGGTGGTGACAACTGTTGGAGGAGAAATAATTTTAACTTGGCCCCTAGGCCAAATTATGTTCGTGCACATGGTTCACGTGAGCGACGTCCTAGGATGGATCGGCAGCAAGTTCGATGGATGGATCAGAGGAAGCGACATGACCCTTGGCCGAGGCAAGGAAGGGCGTCAGAACCTCGAAGCCGTGATGTTATTGTTTTGCATGATTCAGAGAAGCCACAGATTCAGCAAAGATGGGTTCCTAAGTCGGGTGTTAAACAGAGGAATACAACAACTGATACAGACTAGTCTGAAGGTGTTATGGTGGGAACCATGTTTTGTGTCATGGAGCAAGTTACTAAGGATACACAGGTTGTTTTGAAGGATGGAGCATTTGGTGCAAGTGAGTCATCTTTAGTTGGCGGGCAAAGGGAAGCACAGGGGGCGCCAGTGGAAGCGCTACGTGATGGAAAATGTCAAGTTGTATGCGGCGAGACGCCAACTAACGATCGAAGATGGAATGACAAAGGCCGCGTAGAGAGCAAGCGCCCAAGATTTGGTGTGCGCCAAGAGGGTGAATGCAGCAGATTTGACAGAGATCATGAGCATAGAACTGAGATGATTATGAAGCAAAATATTGTTGGTCCTGGCTGGATGCCGGTGCACTGGATATCTGAGCGAGGGCATGATGTACAAGTTTCATGGAATCTGCCTTGTTTCAGTAGGCAAAGGCGTCCGGTAAACTCAGATAGGCTATACGGCTCACAATTTCAGAGACAGCGGTTTGATAGCAAGGCAGTGGACTCGGGGGGCAGGCTGGTTGGGTCTGTTGCGCCTGGAACGGCACCTTTACCTCAGTGGTGTCCGTTTGGGCTTAATCACACGCAGAAACGACGTGTGCAACGTTTGCGAGCCATGGAGATTGCAGAACGCAGACGAGAAGAAGAACGGGACAGGTGGTTCAATCAAGCTAGGCCGATGGCTCCTTCTAAGAAAACTTGGAGAGAAAAACGTCTGGCCAAGGAGGAAGCTGATGGTGACTTAAGTGGTGATAGCAGCTCTGAGGAAGAGAATAACTGCAGAGAACAAATGGATGTCGATGTCAACATGGTGTTTATTCTTCCTGACGAATTTAAGGCACCTAAAGAAGATGTTGCCGAGCTCGTATTAGGGGCAGGGCATGCTGTGTTTGATAAGCCCAAGGAACATGATCGGCACTTAAAACCCTTGTATATCCGAGGGCATATTGATGGAAAACCTATTGGGCGCATGCTGGTCGACGGCGGAGCTGGCGTGAATGTTTTGCCATTATCTGTCTTCGCGAAGTTGGGGCATAGAGAGGAAGAGCTGATAAAAACTAATATGAATCTCAGTGGTTTTTCCGGGGAATCATCGACAGCGAAAGGGATTATTTCGGTTGAACTTACTGTGGGTAGCAAGACTGTCCCAACAGCGTTCTTCATTGTGGATGTGAAGGGAAGATATAATGTTCTGTTGGGGCGAGATTGGATTCATGCAAACTGCTGTGTGCCTTCTACCATGCATCAGTGCCTGATACAGTGGGTTGGTGATGATGTAGAGGTAATTGAAGCTGATAATTCTGCATGTGTTGCACTGATGGAGGCGCCACTAGACTGGCAGCATGGCAACATGCATTGTCTGACAGGTAGAATTTGTCCGAATGCAGCGCCGCGTCCCACCAGACAACACGTCTCAGACGGTTTCTGTAGAGTTCCCACGCTGTCCACCCCAGATCTCCTCCTAGTCAGACACCGTAGGACAGGTTCGACGTTGCAATCACTAGGCTACGTAGGTTTACCGGGGCCCATAACACCCAGCATACGATTAGTACATTCAATACTTGCCCAGCTGTGCCACACGGATCAGACCAGACTACGGTCACCCTGGTCCCGGACCAGTCGCCGACCTACTGGTACCCAGTCTGACCCTCAATCTTTTATCTTTCTTACTCATTGACAATCGTGTGGCACATCTCATGAAATAGTTTCATTCAATATCCTACTACTCACGAGCAGCGTCCATTCTGCTCGACTTCTACCGGCAACTATCTGCTAAGCATAGCATACTAAGGGTATCTAGACAAGCTACCGTCAGGGTTTCCTATCGGAAACAGATGCAACTATGGTTTCAATCAACTCCTAGCATTTAATGCACAAGCAAGACACACTTAGTTGTAAAAGTAAAACTTTAACATCGGTTGTGCACCGGGGCTTGCCTGGTTCCTCTGAGCTGATGTTGACTTCTTCGGCGGGGGTCGAGGAACTCGGATCGGCAGCTACCTCGTGAGCGTCAGAATCTACATGATGCAGTAGGATTATGATAAGTTCAATAAAATAGAAACTTATTGTTATTATCAATAATAACCTAGGGTTTAGATTGGCGACGCCCAGAATTAGGGTTAACCCTAATTACTCGACGTCGTCGATTAAATTCAAATCTTAATCTATGAATGATGTTTAAAGAAATCTATTAAACTTTCATGAGGTGACTTTTAGTTGGCATGTTCAACAACTTCACTCTCGTTAAGTTAATTCGACAGTTTCCATCGGTTAATATTATTTAATTCCTTCGGCTATTAAACTAGGGTTAAAATGAAGATTTTAATTCTTCCTCAAGATTATTTTTAGTTGGTAGTACCCCCTGGAATAAGCATTTTGGGCTTTGGGTGGGGCCTAGATGAATTTTCTATATTTTATAAAAATTCATCAAAGTTCCTGTTTTTAGATCTTGTAAAATCAGAAAGCACTAGTAAACCTTAGAATAAAATTATGAAATTTTATGTGAGCATTCCTGAGCACCAGATCTAAAACTTTGTTTTTGGTTCTAACCTTGTAAATGACCCTTACAATGTACTTTAGAAAAGGGTATTTAAACTAGGCAGATTGAAGTTATTTAATAGGGTTAGATGCCATTTCGTGTTCCTAAAATCTTTACAAAATTCCAGAGGGTGTGTTAGATCAAAGTTTAGCCCTAGCATTGCTCTATAATGCAATTTAAAATTCAAAAACAGAAAGGAGTGTTTCTAATTAATTCTGCAAATTTTTGGTCATTTGTTAAAAAGTGCTTTAACAGAAAATTAGCCCTTTTCACGAGGTTTCTAACAAATTTTGGTTTTCTATTTTTGGATTTTTGTATGAATTTCTACGGATTTTACAAGACAGAGCAATAACCTGGAAAATAAAAAGAAAAAGAAAAACAGGGGAGGTTTCTCCGACGAGCTGCGGCGATCAATTCCCGACGATGGGGTGGTCGCCGGCCGTCGAACCTTGGCTTTCTACGATCCACTTGACATGACAAAGCTCGGCAACATGCTATTTTTCAAGGTTTTGGCCGGGATAGGGGGTCTCACCGTGGGGGGTGCCTCGGGGCGGCGGCGATCGATGAAATTCCGGCGAGGTGGCTCGACTTCGGAGGATTGGAGGGTTCTGTGAGCTTCACGGGGTGGAGAGGAACTGATTTGGGTGAAGGAATTTGATTAAAATTGATCGGGGGTTACGTTTCACCGTCGAGGCGGCTTCGGCGACTATGGTGGACGGCGGCCGGGCAGGGGAGGTGAGCTCGCGCGGGGAAGAAGAAAGGGAGAGGAAGGGGGGGGGGGGGATGGAGGAGCTCGCGCGCCATTTATAGGAGGGCCGGGGGTAGGGGAGAGTAGGGGACAGGGGGGGTCGGCATGGCGGCAACGGTCGGGCGGCGTCGGGCGGCTCGGGCGACGGCAGAGAAAAAGAGAGAGAGAGAGGAAGAGAGCTAGAGAGAGAGGGAGAGAGCAAGGGGGGGTGAGGAGGTAGGGGGGCCGGGCGGCGAGGAAACGGCGACGTGCCCACAGGAGCCCGTGTCGAGCGGGCGCAGCCGTGCCCTGCCGCGCCGCGTTGTCGGGCGGGCGGGGCACTGTAGCCCGCCCGGCAACAGCGGTTTGATTTTTTTTTTAGCTGGAATGTAATTTGATTTATAAGACACACTTCCCGAGCTCGAAAATTTTTGAAAATTTTTGTACAAGCTCAGGAATTTATTTGGAACACTTTTCATTGAAGGTTCAAGTCATGATTTGGTCTCTCAAAATTCTTGAATTTCTAAGTTGATTATAGCTTGTGTGAATTTTTAAGAGGTCTAAATCCTTTCCAAAAATCTTGAATAATTTCCCAAAATTCTATTTTGAAGTGTACTTAATTGTTAT
Organism: Oropetium thomaeum; assembly: GCA_001182835.1. Lineage (NCBI taxonomy): Eukaryota > Viridiplantae > Streptophyta > Magnoliopsida > Poales > Poaceae > Oropetium > Oropetium thomaeum. The sequence continues at coordinate 352,407 of LFJQ01000067.1, read as the reverse complement.
GTAAAAATATGGCTAGGGTTCTGTGGAAATTTTGATGGTCAAGAGTTAGGGTTTGGATTTCTTTCTGTTAATGAGATTTCGACACTGTTATTTGAGATTTCTCCCGGACTTTGCTAAAATGCTCTGTTGTTTGTCAAATTTTTCCTAGTGTCTCTTTAAAGCATTTTAAACAATATTTCCTTTTATTTCCATGATTGAATCTGCTCTAAAGTGAGTGAAATTATGGATTAGGGTTTACTGTTGTCGACTTTTTTGCCCTGGTGACACCTGGGGTGTCACAGCAAGCCCCAGAGCACAACCTGTTTTAAAGTTTTTCCTTTTATCACTAAGTGACATGATTGTGCATTAGGTTTCTAGGAGTTGATTGAAACCCTAGTTGCATCTGTTTTCAATAGGAAACTCTATCCGTACTTGGTTTAGGTAACCATTGTAGTATGCTATGCTTAGAATATATTTACCGGTAGAAGTCGAGCAGAGTGGACGCTGCTCGCGACAGGTAGGGCTTGGTTGAAACTCTCACATGAAGCATATGACACATGGCTATGGATGATTAAGGAAAGATAAAAACAGGAGGGTCAGACAGGATACAAAGTAGGTCGGAACTGGACAGGGTCCAGGGTGACCGTAGTCTTGTTTGATCCGTGTGGTTCGAATCTGATAGAGCATTGGATGTACTGATCATATGTTGGGTATAATGGGGCCCAATAAACCTACTTAGCCTAATGATTGCAAAGTTGAACCTGCCCTACGGTGTCTGATTCAGAGGCGATTTGGGGTCGGCAGTTGTGGGAACTCCACAGAAACCGTCCGGGACGTGTGTTCTGGTGGGATGCAGCACTGCTAAAACAGGCGTAGGAGGGAATTGACTTTGCATGATCTGATGTGAACGGTTGCCACGTGCGGTCTGGGACGCGCACGTGTCGTATGATTAGTTATCCCTGTAGGTGTAAATCGGTTCGAATCCTTGTCGCTCTCACTTTGTGAGTTTGCTTATGAAACGCACCACATTATAATTAAGATGATGAGCTACGAGGATGATGGTTAAGATATGATGCTTATTATCTGTTGCTTCTATTTATGATTTCCTAGATCAGTGTAAACTAAAGTTATGATTCTAAACACTTAACCTGAGCTAAAACTTGACCAAGAATAGTTCAGGTAATGTGAGTCCTTTTGCAAAGGTAACCCTACCCTGAGTCAGCCAGCATGTCTACGTGTCGGCTGTGGATAGCCAATTTAACGGGTCAGTCTTGTTGAGCTTCTTAAAAGCTCACGCTTTGCGAATACGTGGTTTTCAGGCGCCGACGCGTATACCCAGGATGATAGTTACCAGTGAGAAGAACCTCGTCCGGATATTGGGAATCTTCAGAGGGAACGTTGTGATTCGCCGTAGTGAATGTTGTGTGGCTAGTAGTATGGTGCCACTTGGCAAGGCCCATAATTTTTGCTTAATTATGAGAATCGGAGTTTGTACCTCGTTTGAAGTCTTCTGCTATATTTCGTGATTTCAAAAACTCTATTCGTACCCTGATGATGTGAGACTTATTTTAATTTATGGAAACATGATGTATTAAAATTCTCTCCTCCTGTAAGAGATTGTTGTTTATTCTGCCTGTGTTTACCATGTATATGCTCGCTTCGCCGAGCATTACCCAACAGGGTCCTGGATTTGGTTTTCTGGGATGGGTCTGCCACAAGTCGGGACGCAGAGGATTCACCGAGCTACTCCGCTAGACACTGCAGTCGCTGGGCTGTACTGAGACTCCGTGGTTCTAGACCCGGGAGTTTAGGCAGCATGGCCAGCCCCGCTGCTCTGCTGTAGTTACCCTCCCCATTCATCCTCACCGAGCCGACTGGCTGGCCTGGACCACCACCTCGCTTGGTTTGGATAAGGCTGATGCTGTTTAGGTTGCTGCCCACGGAGCTCTGTTGAGGCTCTGTGAGGAGCACTTGTAGGATTTGGCAGATTAGCCAGCAGTGTTGTTTCTGATACGGCATCAGATTAACGGTACTTGGCACCGGAATGTCAAGGCTGCCAGGGATAAGACCCTCAAGGGAGAAAAGAACTTTATGACTCCACTTTTTCTGCAGAGCTTGGCGATGTTCAACCTATATAAGGACACCGTTGTCACAGCCGAATTTGATCGCCAGGCCCTGGGACGCACCATAAGCAGCTAGCTAGGGTCTAGGAGAAGATTCAGAGCTTGGAGATGACGGGGACCCGCCCCAGAAGTCTCGATCCGGGACGGATCCCACATCTCGCCAGGACCCTATTAGGCAATGCTCGGCGAAGCGAGCATACACATGGTACAACACAGGCAGGATAAACAACAATCTTTTACAGGAGGAGAGAATTTAATACATCATTGTTTCATAAATAAAAAATTAAGGCTTACATCATCATCAGAGTATGAATGGAGTTTGAAACACACGGAAATAGAGCGGAAGACTTCGAACGAGGTACAGACTCCGACTTTCATGATTAAGCAAAAGTATGGGTCTTGCCCAGTGGCACCATACTACTAGCCACTTCAAGATTTAATGCGGCGAATCAAAGCGTTCCCACTGAAGGTTCCCGAACTCTGGAAGCGGCTCTTCACACTGGTAGCTATCATCATGAGTGTACACGTCGGCACCTGATAACCACGTATTCGCAAAGCGTGAGCTTCTAAGAAGCTCAACAAGACTGACCCGTCAAATTAGCTAACTACAGCCGACACCTAGACATGCTGGCTGACTCAGGGTAGATTTACCTTGCAAAAAGTACTCGCATACCTGAAGCTAATCTTGGTCAAGTTTTAGCTCAGGTTAAGTGATTAGAATCATAACTTTAGTTTGCACTGGTCTAGCCAAACATAAATAGAAGCAATATATAATAATAATCGTCATAACTTCATCCTCATTGTTGTATCTCAACATCTTGGTTATAATGTGGTGCGTTTCACAAGCAAGTTAACAAACTGGGAGCGACAGCGGTTCGAAACGATTTTTATACCCTGCAGGGGGAAACCTAATCATACGACACGTGCGCGTCCCAGACCGCACGTGACGACCGTTCAGACCATGTCCTGCAAAGTCAATTCCCTCCTACGCCTGCCTTAGCAGCGCCGCATCCCACCATAACACACGTCCCGGACGATTTCTATGGAGTTCCCACGACTGCCCACCCAGATCGCCTCCGAATCAGACACCGTAGGGCAGGTTCGACTTTGTAATCACTAGGCTACGTAGGGTTACTGGGCCCCATATTCTAAGCATATGATCGGTACATTCAATATTTGAGACACTGTGTCACACGAATCAGACAAGACTACGGTCACCCTGGACCCAGTCCAGTCGTCGACCTACTGGTACCCTGTCTGACCCTCCAGATTTTATCTTTCCTTAACCGTCCATAACTATGTGTCATGTTCATGTGGTAGTTTCAAACAAACCCTACCATTCGCGAGCAGCGTCCACTCTGCTCAACTTCTACCGGTAATTATCACTAAGCATAGCATACTACTAATGGTTACCTATACCTAGTACCGTCAGGGTTTCCTGTGGAAACAGATGTAACTAGGGTTTCAATCAACTCCTAGAAACCTAATACACAATCACGACATATAGATATAAAAGAAAAATCAAACATTGGTTGTGCATCGGGGCTTGCCTGGTTCTCCAGGGTTGGTGATGACGAGCTCTTCGGGGATCGAAGACTCCGGATTGATAGCTACCTCGTGCGCTTCGTGTCTACATGATGCAACATGAATAAGATGAATTACGATTGAATACTGTAATATGATGTTTTCATCATAGGATACCGGGGTGTTTTCATTATTCCACTTAGGGTTTTAGGGTTAACCCTAATAATTTGACTTCGGCATTTTATTTAAGCATTTAAATTTTATTGAGTGTGTACCTAAGAGAAACTTCACATTTTTACCAGGAGACTCTTTTTAGTTGATAGAGCTATCTGAAATGGAATTTTAAAATTTGGTTGAGGTCAAGTTGAATTGTTTTTATTTTATAAAAATTCAGCAAAGTTTCTGTTATTTAAAATTTTAAAATCAAAAATAAATAATAAATCTTAGTGTAAAATCATGAAATTAATCATGAAATTTTATACATGCACCATGAGCATCTCAGCTAAGCTTTTGATTAAGGGTTTAGTTTTTTGGATGATTTTCATAATGTATTTTAGAAAATAACAAATTAAAATGGCAGTTTGGAGTATTTTCAATGACATGGCATTTTGGAGGTGCACACTATTATGATACACCTATGGTTCAAGTTTCAACCCTAGCACCTCCCTGGAACTCCAACTAAAATTCAAAAACAGAAAGAAGTAAGGTATTTATTAAGCAACTTCCATGACCCTTCTTGAAAAAGTGTTTCACCAGTAAATTAGTGCCGTTTACAAGGATTTTAACAAATTTGGGTTTGGCATTTTTTGAATTTTTCCCCGATTTACTAGGAATTTTACAAAATCGGCTAAATATTAGGAAAATAAACTTAAATTCGGAAATTGGTGAAACTGGGGAGGCGGTGGGGTCTTGCCGGCGGCGAGCTTAACGGCAGCGAGCGGACGCCGTTGGCCACCATGGCTGTGATCAGGGATGCACGGGGGTTCTAATGGAGGTAGCGCCGAGCTCCTGCGATGACCGGACGGTCACTGGCGGCAAGCGGCGGCGGAGGGGTTCGGTTGCCGGCGAAGTGCGCAGCGGAGGAGAGGGGTAGGGTGCTAGGAAAGGTGTCTAGAAGCTTCACCGTTGCGCGTGGAGTCGGTTTGATGGGGTTGATGGCCACGGGGCGGCCAGAAGATGGTTGGCAATGGCGAGCTCCGCAGGCGGCGAGGATGGCAACCGACGGTGGCGCGATGAATTTGTCGTCACCGGTGACTTTCTGCAGCCATACCCTTGTCAAAACAAAGCACAAGTAAGAGAGGGAGGGGCCGGAGGAAGGAATTCAACTACGGCAGTACTGTGAGGACGAATTTGAAACTCGCCGGGTGGCAGCGGCCCTCTCGGCCAAAGGTGGAAGAAAAGGTGTTCCCGGTGATGGAGTGGTCCAGAGAGGGGGCGTTTGCTGTGGGGGCTGGAAGGGAGGATGGGGGGGGGGGGGGTTAAATGACAAGCTCTCGCGCCTTAGTTCGCCTGTGGAGTGCTGTCCACGCGAGCGCGACCGGGGCGGCCATGGCAGTGCGCGTGGATTGGGGGCGGCAGGCGGTGGCGTACCAGAGGAGGGGATGCGTGGCGAGTGAGAGAGGAAGGGAGAGAGAGAGTTTGTTGTGTGGTTCTTGTCGTGAGAGCATCGTCGACAGGGAAGCAGAGGGAGACAGAGACGAGCGGCGAGCGGCGGTTGGCGCACGACAGGAAAAGAGAGGGAGGAGAGACGGAGAGGAAAGGAGAGAGAGATTCGGCCGGGATCCTCGTGGCGAATTAACAGAGCAGCGGAAAAAGCCGTGCCTGCCCGGCGACCGCCGCGCTGCGCCGGATTGGCCGCCGTGGCGGCGGGCGGGAGAAATTTTTTATTTTTTCCAATTATTTCAGATTCCCCTCTTCTAAATTCAAGTAAAATTCAGACTTACCGAGCTTGGAAAATGTTGAAAATTTTTCTGGGCACTCAGTGAGTTATTTGGAACAACTTTTGTTCTAGTAAGTAGTTCTTCTTCGGCTTCTAAAAATTCATTAATTTCCAATTAAATCCAAGTCTGTATAAATTTTGAAGGGGTTTAAACCTTTTCCAAATATTCTTACAAAATCTCCAAAATTCTATTTTAAAGTGATCTTAATTTCCATGTAAAAATATTGCTAGGGTTCCATAGGATGTTTGGATGGATTTTGAAAGTGGTGTTCGAATTGTTTCCTGTTAATAATAATTTTGGTACTGTGGATTGAAGGTTCCCAATTTGATAAAATTGCTCAGTAATTCACCAAAATTTTCATGGAGGATTCATAGAAGTGTTTTAAATAATAATTCTTATTAGCTCAAGTGTAAATTTTGCCTCAAAGTACAAGAATCAATTCTTAGGGCTTAAAATTTTGTCGATGGATTTTGCAGTGACACCTGGGGTGTCACATCGTTTGGACTCACAAATGCACCAGCATATTTCATATATCTCATGAACTCGGTCATCATGCCGGAACTGGATAAGTTTCCGGAACTGGACAAGTTTGTGGTGGTATTCATTGATGACATCCTTGTGTATGCCAAGAACCCCGAAGAGCATGCCGAGCACCTCCGGATAGTCTTGCAAAGGCTCAGGGATCATCAACTGTATGCTAAATTCAGCAAATGTGAGTTCTGGATTGAACGTGTCTAAGTCTTGGGTCACGTGATATCCGCTGAGGGCATTGCTGTTGATCCGGGAAAGGTGCAAGACGTTGTCGAGTGGAAGGCACCCACGTCGGTCCACAAGGTGCGTAGTTTTCTGGGATTAGCCAGATACTATCGTCGGTTCATACTCGGCTTCTCAAAAATTGCCAAACCCATTACCGAGCTACTCAAGAAGGATCATATGCTCAAGTGGGCCGGTGAGTGCGAAGAAGCTTTTCAAACCTTGAAGAAGCACTTGACCACAGCACCGGTACTAGCCCAACCAGACTTGAGCAAACCCTTTGACGTATATTGTGATGCGTCAGAGATCGGGTTTGGGTGCGTGTTGATGCAACAAGGACGGGCGATTGCTTATGCTTCCCGACAACTCCCTAAGCATGAGCTAAACTACCCAACGCACGACCCAGAGTTGGCCACTGTAGTGTTAGCCTTGAAGGTGTGGAGACATTACTTGTTGGGAAATCTAGTACACCTCTACACTGACCACAAGAGCCTTAAGTACATCTTCACTCAAAGCAAGCTAAACATGAGGCAACGTAGATGGCTTGAGCTGATCAAGGATTATGAATTGGAAATTCACTACCACCCTGGCAAAGCCAATGTCGTTACGGATGCATTGAGTAGGAATGCTCACTGCCATTATCTAGATCAATGGGTTACGATGGAGGAACCCGAAACGAGCTTGAGAATCTTACCCCATGGGTCGTTGTACAACCTAGCCTTGGTTCCGACGCTCAAGGACGAAGTAGCAAAAGCTCAACGACTCGACAAGGGCATGGAAAATATCAGGCTTGGACTAAAAGACAAGAAGATGCAGTGCTTCCGGGAAGATGAGGATGGAGTCTTGTGGTTCAAGAATACATTGATGGTGCCAAAGGATCACGAACTCTGAAAAAAGATCATGGATGAGGCTCACTTATCCGAATATTCCATCCATCCTGGTAGCAACAAGATGTATCAAGAGTTAAGGAATGGTGGACCAAAATGAAGAGAGAGATCGCTCGGTATGTGGCCGAATGTGACACCTATCGGAGAGTTAAAGCAGATCATCTGAAAAGGGCCGGTTTGTTGTAACCCTTGAACATCCCATCTTGGAAATAGGAAGACATTAGTATGGACTGCTCAAAGGTTGGATTCCATTTGGGTCATAGTAGATCGGTTAACCAAAACAACCCATTTCATTCTAGTATCTGTGAGATACAGCATGAAGAGGTATGTCCAGCTCTACATTGATCGGATAGTATGTCTACATGGAGTACCTAAAACCATAATTTCAGACCAAGGTACACAATTTGTAGGACGATTTTGGAAACAGCACCATGAGTCGCTAGGTACTAAGCTGATTCATAGCTCTACCTATCTGTCACATCCCCAAATTTCAGTCCTTTGATCAGATGGAAATGAGCTCACTGACCTTGATTTTGAATTTTGACCATTTCCTATTTAAATGGGAGTTTTGGGTCCGGGTAGCAAAATTGTTCATTACGGGTAACCTTTTATTTTTCTTTTGTAAAATCTTCTGTTTTCATAATGAAACCACACCAGTGTTTTTGCGTATTAATTAACTGCTCATTAAAATAGAATTTTTGGAGATTTTATTGAAATTTTTTGAAAATGGTTAACCCCCTTAAAAATTAAACAAATTTAATCTATGTTGAAAAATTTCAAACTATTAGAAGCTGAATTGTGACATCCCAGATGTCACCACAGAATTCACTAACATTATCGTAAAACCCTAGTAGTCAAATTATTCACTTGAAAGCAAAATCGACACTTGAAGTAATAATAAATATTGTCAGAAACATTCCAGAGAGCCACTACAAGAATTTTGGCAACAAACAGAACACCACTACAAGAATTTTGGCAACAAACAGAACACTTTTGAAAAAGTCTAAGAGATTTTAACTCGCAGTGTCAAAATTCTTCTTTAACAGGAAAAAATTTAAACCCCACTTAGAAACCCATCAACATTCTTATATAACCCTAGCAATATTTTTGCATAAAAATTGAGTTCACTACAAAATGGAATTTTGGAGATTTATTCAGAATTTTTGAAAAGATTTAAGCCCCTCAAAAATTCACACAAACTTGTTTCAAGTTAGAAATTCAAGAATTTTTAGAGACTGAATTAGGGCTTGAACCTTAAATGAAAGTTATTTCAAATAATTACCAGAGCAGGTACAAAAATTTTCAAAATTTTTCAGGTTCGGGTCCTATGGGTTTCAATTGATTTATGTTCAAGGTTTTGAATAAATAGGAAATCAAAAAAAAAGAATCAAACAGTACCGGCCGCCGCCCCCAACGGCCACCCGCCGAAGCGGCTCGCAGCCGCGGCAAGCGCCGGCCGAGGCTCCCCTTTTGAGCAATCTTCAATTGCCAAGATTCGACAAATCTTTCCCTCGCTCTCCCTCTCTCTCCGGTGCTCTCTCTCTCTCTCTCTCTCTCTCTCCCTCGCCGATCTTTTCTTCTCCCCGGCACGCCACCACCGTCCTTTTCTCCCCAATCCCCGGTGCCAGCCCCTGCCACCACTCCACCTCCCCCCCCCCCCCACTTCCACGGCAATTTGAGTCGCGCGCGAGCCTCCACTCCTTCCACTCTCTCTTTATTCCTCCACGGCGCACTCCCTTTCTCTCCCTTCTTCTCCGCTCGGCTGCCACCCGCCATTGTCGCCTGAGGAGCTTGCTCGGTGAGTACACCCTTCCAGCCACGTCTAGCTCCCGAATCCTTGCCAAACGAGATTGCCGTGTTCCAGCATAGCTCCCCGAGCTCGCCATTGGTTGTTTCGTAGCTCGGGTCGTCGGGAGCAAGAGATTGCCGAGGCCGCCGTCGACCTCCACGGTGAGAGCCATCCTTCGGTGAGAAATCTTTGCCATTGTCGTGTTGCCGGTCGTCTCCTAGGCGAGTAAGTGGTGTAGGACCAAGCCTCGAGCGCAGTCGTGCAGCACCGCGCCGCCACGGCCTTGCCAGAGCCTCGCCGGAGCTCGCCGCCGTCCTTCCCCTGTTCTGCCGTTTTATTCATTTAAATTTCAAATTACCTACTAATTGATCAAATTTGTAAGGCGTCTAATAAATAAAGAAAAAATCCAAAATTTCCAAACCAAAATTTGTTAGAATTGCCATAAAAAGAACTAATGTTCTGTTAAAACACTTTTTCAAAAACGTTCACGGAATTTCTTGAATAATTAGATGAACCTTTACTATTTTTGAATTTTAATTGATGTTCTAGAGAAATACTAGGGCAAAAACTTGAACTATAAGTGCAATATGACAGGGTACATCTCATGAAATTTTCTTGGAATTTTACAACCACAAAGTGGTATACATCTCATTAAAGATACTCTAAACTGCCAATTTAATTTATCATTTTCTAAAATACATTATGAAAGTCATCCAAAAATCTAAACCCCGAAGCAAAACTTTAGCCTTGGTGCTCATAGGTGTCTACATCAAATTTCATGATTTTACTCTAGGGTCTAGTATTTATTCCTGATTTGATAATTTTAAATAACAGAAAGTTTGCTGAATTTTTATAAAATCTAGAAAATTCATCTTGGCCTCAACCAAATTTCAAAATTCATATTCCAGAGAGTAATATCAACTAAAAATGAACTCATGATATAGTTTAAAACTTTCATTTTAACCCTAGTTTGAATAACCGTAGCTTTTACTAAATATTTATAGCCTCTAAGAAAAACCCAGCTTGACTTCGACCAAATTTTCAAAATTCCTATTTCAGAGAACATTGCCAAATAAAAATCATTCCCTGAAAAAGTAAGAAGTTTCGCTTTAGGCCACATTCAGAAGGTAAAGACTTTAATAAAATAACGAAGTCGGAAAATTAGGGTTAACCCTAACCTCTAAGTGTCGACGATGGAAACCCTATAATATTCTTTGATGAAAACATCGTGTTATCTTTTAATTGGAGTCATCATGTTCATATTGCATCATGTAGACATCAAAGAGAACGCCGTAGCTGACAATCCAGAGTCCTCAATCCCCGCCGAAGTCGTCATCACCAACGAAGCAGGAGATCCAGGCAAGCCCCGGTGCACAACCAAATTTTAATGTTTTTTTTATAACTATGTGTCCTGATTGTGCATTTAAGTTTCTAAGAGTTGATTGAAACCCTAGTTACATCTGTTTCTACAGGCAACCCTATCGGTAATTGGTATAGGTGACCATATTACCGTGCTATGCTTAGCTATCCTTACCGGTAGAAGTCGAGCAGAGAGGACGCTGCTCGCGACTGCTAGGATTTTGATTGAACTATCCCATGAGAAATATGACACATGGTTAAGGATGGTCAAGGAAAGATAAAACAGGAGGGTCAGATAGGATACAAAGTAGGTCGGCAACTGGACTGGGTCCAGGGTGACCATAGTCTTGTCTGATCTGTGTGGTCCGAGTCTAATCGAGCTATGAATGTACTAATCGTATGCTGGGTATAATGGGGCCCAGTAAACCTACGTAGCGTAGTGATTGCGAAGTCGAACCTGCCCTACGGTGTCTGATTCAGAGGCGATCTGGGGTGGGCAGTGTGGAAACTCCACAGAAACCGTCTGGGACGTGTGTTCTGTTGGGATGCGACGGTGCTAAGGCAGGCGTAGGAGAGAATTGACTTTACAGGATCTGGTGTGGACGGTTGCCACGTGCGGTCTGGGACGTGCATGTGTCGTATGATTAGGTTTCCCCCTGCAGGGTATAAAATCATTTCGAACCGCTATCGCTCCCAGTTTGTGAGTTCGCTCGTGAAACGCACCACATTATAATCAAGAAGTTGAGATACAATGAGGATGAAGTTATGATTATTATTATTACCGTATACTACTTCTGTTATGATTGATTAGTTCAGTGCCAACTAAAGTTACCATTCTAATCACTTAACCTGGGCTAAAATTTGACCAAGAATAGTTCAGGTATTGCGAGTCCGTTTTGCAAGATAAACCCACCCGGAGTCAGCCATCATGTCTAGGTGTCGGCTGTAGTCAGCCAATTTGACGGGTCAGCCTTGTTGAGCTTCTTAGAAGCTCATGCTTTGCGAATACGTGGTCTTTCAGGCCGACGTGCATACCTAGGATGAGAGCATCCAGTGGAAGGAATCTCGACCAGAGGTCAGAAACCTCCAGTGGAAGCTTTGTGAATCGCCGCAGTGAATCTTGAAGTGGCTAGTAGCATGATGCCAACTGGGCACGGTTCATGCTTTTGCTTTACCATGAGAGTTGGAGTCTGTACTCGTTTTAGTCTTCCGCTGTAATTGTGTTTTCAAAACTCAGTTTTGTACTCTGACATGAATTGTAAGACTTAAATTTTGATTCATTAAGCAATGATGTATTATATTCTCTTATCTTGTAAAAGAATGTTGTTTATCCTGCCTGTGTTGTACCATGTGTATGCTCGCTTCGCCAAGCATTGCCCAACAGGATCCTGGTGTGATGCGGGATCCGTCCCGGACTGAGTTTTCTGGGGCGGGTCCGCGTTATGAATCAGGACTCCTTCCTAAAAAAAAAGTTTTTCCAAATAATATCCTGAGTACCCGCAAAAAATTTCATAATTTTCGGAGCCCAGGAAGTACAGATTTCAATTGAATTTAGAAAGGAGATTTGAAATTTTGCATAATTCAAAAAAAGGAATTCAGATCGACGCGCCGCGCCTGCCGCACCGCCGCGACGGCCAACCGGCACGCCGCAGGCCACCGCAGGCACCAAAACCACTCTGCTCCCTCTCCTCTGTCCCATCGGGCCAGAAATCCCGCTCCCTCCATCTCCTCCCCTTCTGCCCCCTTGAGCGCGTGAAGAGGACGACGGCAAGTGACAAAGCAGCGCACCAGACTCCTCTCTCTCTCCACGCAACGCTCCTAACGCACCACTGCCACACATATTTCTCTCTTCCCCGCGCGCGTGCCCATTCGCCACCATTGCCTCCCCGCGACCCCCTCACGACGACAGCTCGCCACGGGCGACTCTTGGAGGCGGCACCTTGCTATTTAACCTCCTCTCACACCCCCCCCCCCTCTGCTCTCAGAGCAGCGGTACCCCCTCTGGTTCACCCAGTCGTCGGGAAGACCATCTTCTTCTACCTTCCGCTGAGAGCGCCACCGCTGGCATTCGAGCTTTGATTAGTCTTCTCGGTACCATCTTGGTTCGATTCCTTTTCGCCACCTACCTTCTCTTGTCCTTACGCTTTTTAGTGACAAGGTTTTGCCAACAGAAAGTCACAGGTGAGGAAGAACTCATCGCGCCGCCTCTGCCGCCATTGTCGCCATCGTGAGCTGCTCTGCTTTTTCTTTACTTCTGGAGTTCCAGAACTCTTCTAGAGTTGGAACTGTGCCAGAAGTATGTCATGGCAAGCAGAACCCTTGTTTCTGCTTTTTTTTACTTCTGAAGTTCCATAACTCTTCTGTAATTGGAACTGTGCCAGAAGTATGACAGGACAAGCAGACCCCTTGTTTATGCTTTTGCTTTACTTCTGGAGTTCCAGAACTCTTCTGGAGTTGGTACTGTGGAAGATGTATGTCATGGCAAGCAGAACCCCTTCTTCTGCTTTTGATGTACTTCTAGAGTTCCAGAACTCTTCTGGAGTTGGAACTGTGCCAGAAGTATGTCATAGCAAGCAGAACCCCTTGTTCTGTTTTTGTTTTACTTCTAGCGTTCTAGAACTCTTCTAGAGTTGGAACTTGTGCCAGAAGTATGTCAGAAGCATGTCATGACGAGCAGAACCCCTTGTTCTGAGATTCTTAATGATTTTTGGTATTCTTCTAGCCAATTTTGTAAAATGCATAATAAATCGATGCTAGCTCTAAACATGGTTAACCAAAATTCACTAACATCCTTGTGAAATTCTCTAAATATCTGCTGAAACACTTTTTCATGAAGGTCCGTGGAAGCTCCCAATTAAATACGTTCAGATTTTCTGTTTCTAATTTAATGCTGGAGTTCCTCAACTTTCTGGAGCTGAAACTTGCACAAGTAGTATGTCTTGGCATGTAGAACCTCCTATAATTTTCACAAAATTTAGCCTTGACCAGATTCCTTGCATACCTGTATTTAATATCCAAACTGCCATCTAAATTTACAACTTTCTAAAATACATTGTGCATGTCAACCAAAATTAATTATTCCTGATCTAAACCCCATTTCAGTAACTTTCAAGTTCATGTATCTAGTTTCATGATTTTATCATGTCTTTTGGTACCTTTTCTGGATTTGTCTAGGTATAAATAACAGAAACTTGTTAGATTCTTAATAAAATCTTGGAAGCTCAACTTGACCCAAAAACTAATTTTTCGAATCGGTAAAACTGTTTTCAACATAACTTGAGCAGTAGACCTCCATTTGACGTGTTTCTGTTTGCATTGTGTTCGTAATCTCAGTAGTTACCTCTCTGCACCATATCGCATCTTTTGTTTCCATCATGTCATCATGGCATACTTTCTCATACCGACGCGTTTTACTTTATGGAGTACGATCCATTGGAGAGTGACACGGGTGCTGCTGAAGGAGGAGCACCAGAAGCTGACCAGGTCGCTGAGGAGAACACCTCCGCTGTTTTTGAAGGCATGCACCTCATATTGCTATCCTAAGTAAATTTTTTAATGTTAATATATATGCTTACGTATAGGATTGCATTAGTCGTCCAACAGTGGTAATGTCGGGAAATTCTATTATTGCTACATTTACCCCTCCTTGATGTTGATTACGTCACCTTATCAACTGGGTAGTGAGTCTATCTTCAAGTCATGAAATGCTTAGCCATGCTTACATTAACGGTAGAAGTTGAGTGGTAAGTCCCACTCGCATGTATACGAATAAATCCCGGTTACTTATGAGCTTGTGGTGAGTTCATATGTTGATAAAAGTTGAAAAGTGTTAAACTGAAATCCGAGCGGTAGAATAGGAGTGCAACAAGACGTGGAGGTCTTGTGTGCCGTAGGCCCTGTCTGGATTGACCTAGTACCCGGCTGTGTTATTCTTGGCTTGAGCACTTTTCGTTACTACCACGTGTCGAATATAATGGTAAGACAAGCTGAGTATCTCACTGCGTACCAACGTTTGGTCAATGACTGCACGGTACGTGGAGCGAGGGACTCACGTGTGCCTGCGAGGCCGTGGTACTCGACACCATGTGGATTTTCCAACCACGAGTGTGAAAAAGGTTGACATGAGTACCCCCTTGTGTAACTTTAGCGGGTTGCACGAGCCGTATGGTCCTCAGTCGTGTGGGTACAGTTGGACTCCCCTGCAGGGTGTATAATCAGTTCGAATCGCCGTGGTCTCGGTTATGATCAAGCTCAGTGTCCTTTGGATAATATCGTAGAGTTGAGACATAACATAATGAGAAATGGATCATGGTTGATGGTATACTTGATTTATGGTTACATGGTACTTATAGTCATGGGTTTTGTAGGTGTTTATACCCATAGAGTCTTTTACTTATGTTTATTCACATATGCTTAGTTTCAGCTTTAAGCAATCAAGTCTATCCCTAAGCCTTACTACTGCCATATTGCATTATCCTTGGAGTCGAAAAATAATTCCCACAACAGGGTAAGTCTTGCGAGTACTTTCATACTCAATGTTTGTTGCTTAAGTTTTTGCAGGTGAGGATGAGTTGGTGTTCGGCTACTTTGTCCCCGCCGATGCCGGCGAGGGCGAGAAGTAGTCCGGACATTCGTGTGCTCGTGATTTGTGATGTTCGTGGGCTGGGCATCGCGATCTTTTGTTGTTTTATCTTTACCGCCGCTGCGACCACTCTATTCCTTAGGATCGCTTCTGTAATTTAATTTCAGGACTTATGTATCGAACCTATGGTCTATAATATTACTTTAAAACTGATGTAATCGAACCTTTGTGACCTATGTGATGTATCAATCGTTGTTGTACCGACGTGTTTGGAGCTTGGGCATTGCTTGAGAAGCATGTCGGGGGACTACCGGGTTTACATTCCTTTTTATCGGGTTGTCTACCCGCATAACGTTCATGGACGGCGGATCAATTCGATAAACTTGAATGTGAATTGGACGGTTCCTGACACTATCATCCCCAGACAGATGACGAAACAGAAAGAATAAATCAGATCCTTGAAGATATGCTACGCGCTTGTGTTTGGGAGCATGGAAGAAGCTGGGATAGTTATTTATCATTGGCAGAATTCTCTTACAACAACAGCTACCAAGAGAGTATCCGAATGTCACCTTTTGAGGCATTGTATGGCTGTGCAGAACTCCACTCAATTGGTCTGTGGCAGGAGAAAGGGCTATACTTGGACCTGACCTAGTGCAGCAAGCAAAAGAAGAAGTGCGGGTTGTTCAAGCTAACCTGAAAGCAACCAAATCCTGGCAGAAGAGTTATGCCGATAGAAGACGTAGACCACTGAGTTTTGAAGTAGGTTACTATGTCTACCTTCGAGTCTCACCCACTAAAGGGGTTCAACGATTTGGAGTTAAAGGCAAGTTAGCACCATGATACGTTGGCCCATTTCTCACCACTGCAAAGTGCGGACCAGTTGCATACTAAGTGGAGCTACCTGAGAAGCTATGGGGAGTACATAATGTTTTCCACGTTTCCCAGCTGAGGAAATGTTTGAAAGCGCCCATGGATCATGTAATTCCTGATTTGGAGGAGTTGCAACCGGATCTAACGTATTCAGAACGAACAATTCAGATATTAGACGAGAAGGAACGAGTAACTAGGAAGCAAACCCTCAAATTCTACAAGGTCCTATGGAGCAACCATTCTGAAGATGAAACCACTTGCGAGTCCATAGAATTCCTTCAGATGCACTACCCAGAGATACTTCCAGCCACCATAGGTACCCACGAAAAAAGAAACCACCTCCTTAAACCTCGAGACGCGATTTCTTTTAGGGGGGAGGGCTGTGTCACTTAAAATTCATCGAATAAGTTTCACCCTCAGAAAGCAAATTTTTGCATTAACCAATGGCATTATTGTTTTAAAATTTACACTTAACCTCCAAAAAAGTTTTGGTAAATTTTTTAGTATTTTTGCAAAATCAGGAGTTTTGGATCCCGGTACCAAAAATATTGGCATGCAGGTACAAATTCCATCTGACTCTTGCAAAACCATCGAATCCTCAATATAACCATACTGATGTTTTTATATGGCAATTAAGTTCACTTCAAAACAAACTTTTTAAGATTTTAATAGAATTTTTTGAAAATGTTTAACCTCCTTAAAAATTCAAACAATTCTAATCAGAGTTGAAAATCTATAAAATATTAGAGACCAAATCAGGATTTCTTCCAAAAATAAAAGTTGTTTTAAATAATGTCCTGAGTGCCCACAAAAATTTGCACATTTTTTCGAATCCTGGAAGTGTAGAGTTTGTTTGAATTCAGAGGGGAGTTTTTGAATTATTGCAAAATTTTTTAAAAAAGAACAGCCTGCGCCGTGCGCCAACCGCGACGCCGCTGCACCACCCGCCGCGGCCGCAGCAGCGCCTGCGCCAGCCTGGCAGCCGTCCCATTGATGGCGCGGGCTCCTCCCTCCTCCTTTTCCCTCTCTTCCTCTCACTCCTATCTCAGCACGCCGACGCCGCCCCGCGCGCCCAACCGCCCCCAACGGTCCCCTGCGCTCACCCACCTCTCACGCCGCACGAGCCATCAAAACCTTTGCACGCGTGGGGCTCGAGCTGACGCCGAGTGAGAAAGAAACGCACCAATGTCGCTCCCCACTTCCCTTCTTCATCCGCGCACGAGCACCGCACCCCCCGCCATTGCTGCTGCTGTCCCCTCACGTGGACAGCTCCGCTCAGTGCTCCCCACGCCTCAACACCATGCCATTTAGCCTCTCCTCCACTCCTGTCAGCTCCCTGCCAAAGCTGTTGCTCTGCGCCGCCCTGAATCGTCGGGAATGCATCGTCGTCTACCTTAGTCCGGAGGGCCCCCGCCACCACGAATTCTTTGATTTCTTCCTCACCGCTCGAAGGTGGTTCGATTCCTTCCTCCGGCTAGCTACTCTACTCCTTGCGCTCGTCTGTGACACATTGTTGCTCACAGAGACTCACCGGAGCCGCCGGAACCCACTCGCCACCGCCATTCCGCCATCGCCGCTGCCACAACCTTCATGTCGACACGCTACCCCCAGCTATCTCCGCCGCCTTAGCTGTCTCAGCTCACCTTCTCACGTCACGGTGAAACTCTTGGACATCTTCTTTAGCTCTCTACCGCACTCTTTCGCCGCGCACCTCGCCGGAGTGGCGCTCCACTGCCGCCTCTTCATCGCCGGCCATGTTCCGTCCATCCCCGGCGTCCAAATCCGGCACGCACGGGTGGGGCTTCACGTGCAGAGCATGAATCCACCGCTCTCTGGCTAAATCCTGCCGCCGTCGGGCTCGCCGGAGCCCTCCTCCGCCTCCCCTGTTTTCCTTCTTTTTCAAATTTTTAAATTGATTTTGTTAATTTCTGGCAGATTTTGTAAAATGTGTAATAAATTGATGGAAGCTCTAAAAATGATGAACCAAAATTTTCTAGAATCCTTGTAAGGTGCTCTAACTATATGCTAAAACACTTTTTCATGAAAGTCCATGTAACCTCCTAAATAAATACGTTAATGTATTCTGTTTTTGATTTATTGCTGGAATTCCATAGCTTTTCTGGAGCTGAGACTTGTGCCAGTGGTGTGCCATGGCATGTGTAACCTCCTGAAATTTTCCCATGATTTAATCTTAACAAAGTTCTATGCATGCATGTGATTTTTCTCAAAACTGTCATTTTAGTTCAATATTTTTTGAATTACATTATGCATGTCAACCAAAAATCACAACACCTGTTCATAACTTCAGTATAGAGGCTTACAAGTATATCTATTCAGTTTCATGATTTTATCATGCAGTTTAGTGCTTTTTTTTAATTTCTAATTTTAATTAACAGAAGCTTGTATGAATTTTTATAAAATCCAGAGACTTCAGTTCAATCTCAACTTAACTCCAAAAATCATATTTCAGAGAGTACTATCAACTAAAAATAATCTCCTGACAAGTCTGAAACTTCATTTTAGTCCATGGTCGTTAGGTAACTAATTTACTTACCGCTGTAGTCAAAAAGCGTTAAGTATTAAGTTAGAACTCACCTTGACATGAAAACGCCATATTATTAATGATGAAAATACCATATTATTAATGATGAAAACACCATACTATTAATAATGAAAACATCATATATTAATAATGAAAACACCATATTATTAATGATGAAAACACCATATTATTATATCACTAATGGCAACATCATACTGTTTGCATCATGTAGACGTTGAAGCAAACGAGGTAGTTGCGGACCCGAAGCCCGCGTTCACTGAAGAAGCTCTCACCACCGAAGTAGGATATCAAGGCAAGCCCCGGTGCACAACCTTTTTATGAAGTTTTTCCTTTTATCACTATGTGTCGTGTATGTGCATTAGGTTTCCAGGAGTTGATTGAAACCCTAGCTGCATATATTTTCTTAGGAAATCCTATCGGTATAGGTAACATGTGGTAGCTTGCTATGCTTAGCTATACTTGCCGGTAGAAGTTGGGGGTCTCACAAACCGATGAAACGGCGACGCTATTTTTAACAGGAATAATCTAAGAAAAACCCAAACCCTAATGGTGGAGTGATGGCTAGATATAAAGGAGTTTGGGACGTGCAAGTCCCGTGGACTCAACTCTAATGGACTCTAACTCGTTACAAGGCCAACCAGCCCAAAGTCGGTGTCGCAACACTCATATAGATTCTGGACTGTCCAATGTTTCCATAATTTCCGTGGACTCTGGAGGAATTTGGATGTGGAACCAATCCTATTTGAAAGATAATTTTGTCCTCTTTCCATAAAGTGGTAGATCACCTAAAACGGAGTCCGTATGCGATCGGGGCGTCCGTTTTAGTGCATACTGCTCCTGGACTTCGAATTAGATTCGAAGTCGACGTGGGTGGGCTGTCGACTTGGCTTGGACGTCTGTGGCCGACTCCAAGCTGGTCTCCTCTCATTTCCTGTCCTCTTCGTGATTCCTAATTAGAATAAAATCATTAGGTAGTAATCTATCCTCAAGATGCGTAATGGACTGCTAAGGAACGAGCTCACCTCTAGATTAAGTTGTCGGACATGAGCTCTATTGATTGGACCTTCATGTGTAACAGCAGGAGAAGTATTGTGTGTATCCATGGGTGTGATCCTCATTAGTGCCCGCTAACTTTGGAGGGTTGTCATTGGTTGAGATATTCCTACTGCAATAGTAATGCCGTCAACCATGGAAGGTTGCCATCGGTTGAGATATCACCATCGCACTAGTCATGCATGCACCATAGAATATCTTGAGGGGTGAAGCTAAGATGTGATAGGACAAAATAATGGAGGGTTTCTCTCCTCTCAATTACATCTACGTGAACAAGATGTGGTCGGCTTTGCATCGGGTGTTCCCTATCCAGGAGTAATAGTGCGCAATCCATGCAAGCGTGGACAGAAAGCACAAGGGAGGAATGGCTCTGTGATGCCTCTTGCTACACTTAAACATGTAAAGCAAACACCTAGTCAACAGTGCACACCATACCTGAATAGTTTTATTTTTTTCCTATGCTGGCTACTACGAACAACCTCCTTGATGATAAAAGGAGAGCAACAATGCCGGAAATAGGGAGGTTTTATCCTCCCACACAAACAATACTTCACTCCTTCAGCCCCGAATCCCAAAGGGCTATGACACCACTCCATGTATTGCTACATGCAACGCTCTAAATACAAAGATAAACATAACGTAGGGACTTTACCTTTCGAAAAGCTAGGTTACAAACCAGCAGCTTGTTATTTCTTTGATCTACTAGAGAAAATAGCAAGTTCAACCCTGATCAAACTCTAGATAACTGGAGGATGACCCAATTGTCCTGGACAATGACTCCTTTTGGAACTAGCCTTCTGATGTCTTCTAAAACACTGAACAAAGGCCCCATCATCCTAGATAATGACTAGATCTTTAGCTGACAAATTGATCTGTGGCTTGACGATGATTGGATGGTGACCCCATCATCCTAACGATGACTGGCTGAAGCTAAAACTTCTTGTTACATTCTTGCCTTCAAGCTTCACCACTTTTAACTTCTTGGCTTCTCTAATCTCTTCTAGTGCTGTAAAAATTTGACATAATCTATTCAACCACCTATACACTAGTAAGATGAAGCTAGACATCCCAACCCCTTTCAATATTATCGGTTTTTACAATGGACTCAAAACCTAATAAACAAAAGACGATCCACTTGTCAATCCACAAGCCAATCCCAAACTGTAGTCTGTAATTGCTGATGATTTAGCACTTTCAAGAGTAATTGTACTGTATACAGTCTGATGATTCAGCACTTTCAAGAGTAATTGAAACACTGTTTCCACTGTCAAAAAAAAAAAGACCGTGACAAACACCAGAAAAAGAAAAAAAAATCATTTCTTAACATGATCTTTCTCCCCTCAAATCAGCAGAATCGTTTACAAACATGACGGTGCATCATAAACGTCGCCAAACAACAAAAAGAATATATCCTCGTGTCACTTAAAACTATCGCTAACCAACGCTTCCAACAGTGAGCTTGTATGATACACTTCCCACCGTACAGATGGGAACAAAGAGCTGATATCCTCCACAGTAGCAAGGTTACACTTCCCGCAGTGAGTATCAATGTCTATGTGAGTGCTTCCTATTCTTTCTAGAGCTAATGTCACCTCTCACTATTTTTCTTCTTTCAATAATTCGAGAGGCAAGACAGATGAAGCCAATTATCATCAAAGCATACAAAGCTCTGTAAGGCACCAATGCCACGGAACTCACGAACGAATAATAGCCACCCAGGAGGTAGAGGAAGCTGAGCCCAACTTCACGGCCACTGCGTCCAGGTAGCTTGAAGGATATACAGCTGACGTTTGGTTGTGATCCCAAAAGCCCATGAAGAATGACACCAATACAAACACATGAATCTACTAAACAGGGAACACTCTGTCCCATTCGAATTCTCTGAAGAAAGGAAGGAACTAATTAATATCAACACTTGATTAAACAGCATAGTATATGGTACATATATTCTAAGCATGATGGGTAACGAGCATCAAATAAATTTTTTCATCAGAAGATACAAACCATAAAACAGAGTTGTCTCCTAAATAACTATTTGGCCACTCCTGTTAGAGTTAGCAATAGGGATATATCCTGCCCTAGCGCCGCAACCCACCCCCCCCCCCCCCCCCCCCCCACCCCCCCCAAAACAAAAAACTTCAGTAGAGTTTCACCAAGTTAAGTTTTTCATTAATGAAAGGAACCAAATACAAAGTCTCAACAGCCTTTCACTTGTTGCTGCATATAAATACATACAAGTTTCAAGCAGCATTTCAACATATTGTTGCATATAAATAATGTTAATCGCATGAGGGAGACAAAACTTGTCTACAACAGAAACAACTAGAAATTTCACTAGTGATATAATTGACAAGAGAATGACAAACCTGGACCCAGGCAACAAGTGAAGGTGCAAACATTAGTGTAGCCAGAAGATGCAAGATCAGGATCCCATGCCGACAATCAAACAATTCCAGCTGACTGTCAGTAAAGCTTTTAGCAGCTGTCGGGCTATCATCCATTGGCAGAAGTTGCTGTATCCCATCTGACTTACTTTTGGATAGCATAACAGGACTATCACCAATATTGGATTTATAAAGATCCTTTTTCTGAGCGATGCTCCGAAAAGAAGCGGCCAAAAAACTGTTACAAGACCAGAGTAACCACTTCAGTAATTGAGAAACTGAAATTAACAGATGGAACTAACAAATTTCCCATGCGTGGCAACAGTAAAAACAAGCAATTCAAAGAAAAATCCTGCTGCAACTAAGACCTATATAAAACCAAAGACTATCACATTGAGGTGCGTTTAGGAAAATCATTATCAAAGAACAATAGCATGTTACGACATGCTGGCCTGTGGATCTGTTCGAAATATATGGGTAAAACTTTGTGGATCAGTTACTGTGATGAATGAAAACGACTGACTAAACCAATGCAACAGCAATACTTATTGGGAAAGGGAGTATAAGTTGAAAACAAACTTGATCAACACGGTAAATGCCAAGCTTTCACTAACTGCAGGATGGGAGAACTCCAAGTTAATGGGAGATGTTACAAATTCGGCTACACGAGACTTCTAAAGATGGTATAATATTCAGTTTGCAGTGATCAACAAGCATCCATGGTAAACCACAGAATGTGTCGAAAAATAAGTGGAGTACCCACCTTTCCGCATCAGCTAGGCTTTTGGGTGAGTTGGTTGGTACATGAAACTCAACAGAAAGATTAGATGAGTCATGCTAAGGATTAATCACTTGGGAGTTAACTGATATATGCTACGAGCCTATGACAACAGCTGTGACGCATATTGATCAGGACATCGGAGACGATCGAGAGGCACATGTCCCGGCCCTAGAATCACAAGGAGGTGTAGCCCATGCTCACATTATTGTGATGTGAAATGATTAAGGGACCCTAGTGTCTTCGCAGCAGCATTCGTACACTTCACGGATCTTAAAGGTGTTGAAGGATGACAGGGTAGACATGGGCCGGGGCAGTATCCCAGAACATGCTCTATAGGGTTTGAAAGAAGGATGGTGAGCAGCAAATGATCACTCACGATGTACACAGTCAGCGAGGATGACCAAAAACAGCAACAAATTTGACTGAACCTGGTTTATATTTTCAGTCGAATTTTCTTTGTTTCACAGAAACCACAATTGACAGCATGAGTGGGGCTTTCCATTGATTTAACAAATTGGAAACACCTTCTAGATTTATGGTTGCTAAAAGAGTTTCTTAAATTTCAATATTCTAGGCCATTGTTATGACATCCTATGTCCGTTAATGATTTGTGGACATATGCACCAAAGACATCATGTGCACCTACTATTTCCCTTTTTTTATTTTGATCTATTTTATCAAATTTGCTGTAGGTTTAACAATTATACTAATTACAATTTGTTACATTTCATTGACATGGTTCTGCAAGACACCTCAATTAGGAAGGTTAATACTAATTTTTTTATTTTTTATTTTTTTTCTCTTTTTTTGGGCATGGAAGGAATTCGCTAAATGTGGCCAATGTTTGATGGCGTGGAAAAACATAGCCCGTCTATTGATGAGGACTCGACATCATTGTTCTGCACCGGGCAGGCGTCACGTTCCAACGCCGGTGGCTATGGTGGCAATGGGCTGGCGGTGAAGATAATTCGTGGGTAGCGAGAAAAGTAAAGATGGACACGGAAACTCAGGCGTTCTTTGACGCGTCCACCTAGATCAAATTGGCATGTGGTGAAAAGGCATTAATCTGACTGGATCGATAGTGACACCTCGGTTAGGAGCATGGCACCAGAGGTTTACAAGGTGGTGGCCAGCAGAACAAGAGGTTCCAGGGCGATGCAAGAGGCCTTGGTTGACAAGCTGTGGATTAGGGACATCGCGGCACCCCTTTTGGTTCCTAGAACATATATATACATGAAGCTTTGGCGGGCTGTCCAGGAGGTCGTTTGTGGCCAAATGTGGCAGATAAAATCTCTTGACGGCGGACGGCAAGCAGCGAGTACACATCCAAATCAGCGTATCAGCCTATGTTCTGTGGTTTCTACCAGTTTCGCCAGGGCACAGTGGAATTGGAAGGCATGAGCGTCACAAAAAGTCGAGCTGTTCATGTACTGGGCGATGCACCGTAGGATTTGGATGGCAGAGTGGCGACAACGCCACGGACTGCAAGACAACATCTGTGCCGTGTGCGACCAGGACCCGGAAGTAACTGGCACCTGCTACTCCATTGCCCAATCACCAAGGAAGTATTGTGGGAGGCACTGAATTGGCTGCCAGACTGCTTCGTCAACACAGAACAACAAATTGTCGGTGCTTGGGCGCAGATGCGGCAGGGTTGCCCAAGATGCTACGTAGAGGGTTTGACACCTTATTTCTGCTGGTTTCATGGAAGATTTGGAAGGGGTGGAATGCTAAGGTTTTCAACAAACAGCTGGCAAATGCAGCTTCGGTAATAGCAGCAGCCAAGGAGGAGGCGCGCATATGGATACTGGCCGGTGCAGACGGTTTGCATAGTTTAATGACGCAAGAATATGCCCTGTCGTTAATTTCTAAGTGGCTTGCCAGGGCTGCTTGTCTTATGTTTTGCAGGCTACCTGCGGCCGCTACTCTAAAAACTTGGCTTCAACCTTTCTTCTTAAATACAAAGATACACAGCCCTCCTGCGTATTGTAGAAAAAAAAAATGTCTCGAATACACCAGAGAGCTGCGTATCATTTCATTAAGAAGAAGTCAATACTGAATTATGATGGTTTGGACCTTGAATGAACCATTTGGCGAGTTCTGGGGGCTGAATTTGTAAATTAATAGTCTTGAGGACTTGGATGACACAACTAGACAAGTTGAATAGCCAGCCATGCATGTTGCAAAGTTATGCTACTTATCTTTGATCAACGATTTCAATAAACTCGGTCAAGTTTAACAATATGATAATTATATTTTCAAATTCGCAGAGAAATATTTCATATAATATAGCATGTACATTGTTAAAATTAATCGAAATTGTAGAAACAGGTGATCAAACACAGTAGGAAGATTCAGACCAAAACCCAAAATAATACTCATTCCGGGACAGAGGAGTGGTAGAGATAATACCGTCATAGCAGGACCATACATATTCAGTCCCCAAAGACAACAAGATATGTAATTAGAAGAATATATAATTTGAGATAAAATGCAAATTAGGCACTACAGCTCCAAAAATGCTCTTTGTGTTTCAGGGTAAAATCAGGTAAGTGAAAATGTGCGTTAATGAACACATTTTGGAAAATGAGAAAGGATAAAATGTACCTGCACAGGGTTGAATGAGCATGAAGGCTATGTGAGATTAGTAACACTCCAAGGCCGATTGCTGGATGAACCAAACAAACAAGTGGTATTGTAGCAAACGCTACAATTACATTTTCATTGTTCTTAATCATCTGCACAATCTTTTTTCCAAGCATCAGTTCGTACCTGAATATAGGAGCCTGGAAGAAAAGGAATAACAAAATACGCATATCTGCGTGAATTTTGCTAGCAGAAGGATGTTACCTTCAATGACTGAAATGAGAATGAGAGAATGAATAACTGGGAAAGGAATGGTGATTCCACATTATTCTCCCGTGACTGCCAGCTGTAATAAATTGATGCAACCAAGATTAGAAGAAACTGATATATGATTGCATGGTCAAAGAAATCCAAACATCAAACAGATGGCCACTTTTATGCGTCAGAAAATAAATCGCTCATGAAGTTACACTGGACATGAATTGGAAGCTTTAGATAGGAGTTGACTTACAAAACAACCTGTACATGCTTAATGATATTCTCATACCAGTTGGGCCAGAAAACTACTGCTATGATATCAATCAACAATGATTCCACAATAAAACAAATACTGGACAGAACAAAAAGGTGATCCACTCAAATGTACATAAGTATCCCCAAAACAACTTGCAATTTAAGACTAACAGCTCTCAAACACTACCAGCCAAATCAGAAGTTAATGTGTTTTACAATGATAAAAAAAAATGGGCAAGATATAAAAAGCTACTAATTAAGGGTAAAGATGTATCTTAATTTATACTAACCATCTCTTGATGAAGACATGTAGAATGGCAGCCACATAAAGAATAAATTTTGAGCTTAGTATCAACAAAATTGTGAAACCATTAGCGATAATATAGCAGATCATACAAACAAACAAGAAGGTCCAAAATTGTGAGTTTCGCTTTGTTGTGAGAAGCAAAAAGGCAAGATATAGAATTATTGGTACAAAGCAAAGGAACATGAGGCTGGGGAGCCTCAGATTAGCCTCTATTGCTGACAAGATGGATGGCACCGAAGAATCGCTTTCCAATGCTGACGACTGCCGCATCAGACCAAAAAATGTAAGGGCCACCACGAAACCAAGAATCTGCAATAAAAATATTGTGGTTTCGAAATTAAAATCATGATCAATGTTGACGGTCCTTAAGTGTCATATTTGACCGTCAAATCCCTGAATAAAAAGGACCAAATGTCATCGCTAAAGATAGTGGTAAGGTTTATTACTAACTAGTTCCACAACTCTTGGTGAATATTTGCATGCAAGTAATTTATATGAGAACAAATATTCAAATAATCATTATTAAAAATGTTCTCAAATGAGGATTTGGTTTATACCATTACGAAAGGCTCATCGAGACAATCAAAACGCATATATAATTTGCTATAATCCGAGTCTGGATGACAAAGATATGAAACAGAAAATATGATGACCAGGCTGAATTGCTGATGACGTCATGATGACATCAGCACGCACAGGAGGCAGGAGCATGTTCGGTTTTGCCTGGTTGAGGGGGCCCACAGTCTCCTTCCTTGGCCCCCAAGGAGGTGGAATAGTCAAGGTAATATTCCCTAGATGCTTGGATCAGGGAATGAACGAGAACGACTCATTTGAAGGCACTCCACCTGTAAATAGAACCCCTCCTCACTTCCTCTCATCAACCCCACACTCCACACTTCATTGTGCTATAAGCATTAGAGGCTTAAGCTCTAGTACTTAGAGCTCTAATAGGAAGAGATCGAGGCGGAGGTCCTCCAAGGGAAGTGCCGGCCTGTCGGCACTCTCTCGGTCTGACTCGAGTGGTGGTCTGTCATTACTCTACTTCACACTTGTCCCTCGACGGATGCTTCATTTAATCAAGTGAGTATTCGTATCTGATCATTGAGTATAATTCTTTAGTCTAGTGAGTAGAATTATCCTTCGCCTACTGGTTTGTAGTATCCTGCTTAGTATTTACTTTAACTTATAAGACGTCAGTCTTGGTGAGGATTGAAGTAGTAATTAATTTGTGTAGACGTGGTTTCTAGATATATTATTACCTGCGAGTGTTGCGTATCCCACGAAGCTAGAGGTAGGCTATAGGTGATGACAGCCCTATTAGTCCTTTGTATTGCTCCACGTTCGGATACGTAAGTAGCGTTTATATAATTGTCGGAGTCTTTTCCCTGGATTGGGAGTAACCGGACGTCAAAGTAAGCGGGGATAGGATAAACTTCTTGCTTAGATTAGGATTTGTCTCATAGGTAGCCTCTCTATCCTTTGCCCAATGTTAGTGTCGTTATTCCTTGGACTTAATTTATAGATAACCCACATCTGAGGAAATTATGATACATTGCAAGACTCTAGGGTGAAGAGCTGACGGTACTTCGTGTGCTTGCGGATTTATCAGTGATCGCAAGAAATACCAACAATCAATCACCTATGTCTAGCGAGTTTTTTGCTATAATAATATTTTATGGGTTCTCTATCATTGATTTGTATAAAATACACCTATGTCTAGCAGATTTTTTGCTATAATAATATTCTCAATATGTGGCTTCTCTATCATGGACTTCTCTAAAATAAACATTAATTAAATGTTAGACACACCATTAATAGCATTGTCAGGTATTTTCTTTTCTCAAATACACAGGAGAACCACATATCTTTGAATTACAGAGAAGAAAAGACCAGTCCCTTACAAACACCACCACCTCACTCCTGACTGAGGCATGAGGGGCCGTTGATCAAAACAAAGATCGTAACCTAAACACTGTCCGGGAATTAAAATCTTTTCTTTTTCTTTTCAATTTTCAGCCACAAGTGACCAAAACCAAAGTACACCTCTGATTTTTCTCTCTTTTCTTCCATTGTGGTCCTTTCCTTTTTCTTGTTGTGAGCAGGAAAGGCCATAGTACCAAGCAGGCAAGGGCAGCACTCACTGGCCCTGCTCCATGGGTAGCGACCAGGCGAGCCGTCACCTCTGACGCCATTGATCTTCTCTGTGTTTCATCATTGTAGCAGCCAGCCATCCATTGGCAGCGGCGGCCATGGGGACAGAAGCAGATCGTTTGCACAAGATTGGCCCGGTGGCGGTGCCTGCACAGCAGCCACACAGCATTGCATCCTCAGATGTTGAACTTAGTCGACTTTGTGCCATGCACCTTGGCCACACATGTCCAATCCGTTCCATTATCTCTTTAACGATTTGGCCCCAATGCAAGATGAGACTGCTAGCTCCAAACATTCCCATCTACGGACACCTCGTCACCCACGGAGCAGGACCAGGCCACACCTGCTGCTCACCCTGAACAGGAAAGTGTTATGATCAGACCTGGCTAGGGCTTCACCGGCGGCTAGGGTTAGGGTTTAGGGCGGTGGCGGGGTGCTGCGGTGGCGGCTAGGGCACAGGGAGGCAGGGAAGGCAGGAGAGCTGGAGAGTATTTGGGGATAAACCCTTGTTTCTAGTACTTCATTAAATCTGATTACATCCATCCTTTTATATAGAGGTCACTTATTTGACCCCTAAGTAATCTATTACTATCTGGAAGATTTTAGATCTAATCTTATCTAACTTAAATGACAAGTAAGAACTAGGAACGTCCTGCTACATTAACCCGTGGGTATCGTTCATGGGCATGAACAGTGCCTGTTTGGGCCTTATAGCAGCTAGGTGAACCCATGCTGAACTTGGCTCATAACATTTCTCCCAGATGGCACGTCCTCGTGCCATCCAATGTTCCCGCCAATGCTGAAGAGGATGTTGAAGACGAGGTCGGGGAGTTGACGCCGATGAGGCCACACAGGTGCTTGATGACGTGAACCATGCTGAAATAGTTGAGGCTCATCCTGAAGTACTTGGTGATGAAGGCACATAATGGAAGTTGAAGAAGGTCCTCCAATGCTCTAGGCAGCTGCATGACTTCGAAGAAGTCCTATGGCATACCCATGGCCAAAAGAAAACACCATATGGCCATAGCACCATTGGCATTATTGAAGTCATTCTGGATTGCAAGAGAATGCCAATCTGAGATAGCCATGTAGGTTGTTGTTCCCTCAGGTGCGGAGGCATTTGCATCATGAACAGATAGAGCTTTGAGCTAGTGTTGGGGAAGTTTCGATGTGTCAAGTAGATATATTTGACCATGATAGAATAACAGCCCATCTTGTACGTGGTGTGTCACCAATATGGATGCTCTCCATCAGACGAATTAGTTTGGTCTCACGAAAAATATCCTGGCTATTGTTGGTGTAGATGCCAGAACAAAGCTCATGGTTGTAGAAGATAAGGACAATGAGACCATCTCTCATGGCAACTGAGAGCACATAAAGCGGTGTCGGCTGCTCTCCTTCTAGTCATGCCATCATGTCTTGTGTGAACACAAACGGATCCTTCTCCATATCACACAGATCGCGATGAAAGTCGAGGACGAAGAAGTCTGCATTAGAGCCTCCTGCGACTAGGGAAGTGGCTGATCTAGAGCCAACTGCTCTAGGTCCAACAGGGAGAGCTTTAGTGGCCTTCCAATCAGCCGGTAGATGTTCATCAACCAAATGTTTGACGGTGGCGACGATATCTGGGAAGGTAGGACCCGAAGAAGGGGCACCAAAATATTCAACAAAATAGGTAATGTAGCTGGTGCTGGGCATGCTGTGGACGACATCAGCGATGTTGGGGGCTTCCTATTGAGGAAGACGACCTTGATGGTCTCGTCCACAATGTTTAAGTCAGCAGTGGCATCCACCTAGTCGGGGGCAAGTTGAGCGACACTTGGAGTGTTGTTGGCGATGCCGGTTGAGATGGCGATGTCAGTGAGATGGGAACGACGATGGCTGGACGTGCTACTGGTGTGATGACCAGTAGTGATTCCATACCATCAACCGTGGGCAAGCGGAGGCCTCCTGATGCAAGATCTTAATGGACATCAGTCAATGGTGCGCGGACGACATCCTTCATAGCCGAGGCATCCAGATCTGGCACGTGAACAACATCAGGGGTACAATTCATGACGTGAACAATACCAACCTCGTTGTACAAGGTCAACGGTGAAATTTGTGATTGATGAATCAGCGCCCTCGTTATAGTGCGCAGTCGATAAAGCACCACCCTAAACGTGGTGGTTGCCCTCGTCGGAAAGAGGCGCCATAGCGACAGCCGATGGTGCGGAAAGGAATCCCGATACAGGAGCATCGTTCTGCGACGCATTAACGACGCCCATAGTGATGTAGGAGATTGTGTTCACATTGGAGTTGGAGCCGTCCTTGCTATCCATTGTGTCGATACCCTCCAAAATCATCCTAGAAAGGGACGTGGGGTGTGTATCAACGAAGATTGGCACCGGATATTCTACAGGGTCAACATGAATAGTGCTGCCGTCCTTGATACTTTGCGCGACGCTGAAAGCGGCAACGGGTACGAGTGCTAGCACGGCCGACGGTGGACTATGAAGCCCTATCGGTGTTACGACCTCAATTGACGGTGTCAGGGTCATGTTCTCCTTGGGAATGACTGAATCAGCTGTGTGAATAGTCGCACACGCGACTTCTTGTTTGGCAGCGGCCAAGTGGAGTGCGGCCTTCTTCGTGTCATTGTGAAGGTCAGTGACAATCTTTTGCACGCTGCGGTGGATCTCCACGAGGATCGTTGGCCATTGAAGTGGAAGTGACGGCTAGTCTAGTAACAAATGTTATGAAAAACCCAGCTAGGCCTGACCGGTGTCTAAGGTTTGGGTTTAGGGCGGCGGCGGTGTGCTGCGGTGGTAGGGGCGCAGGGAGGCAGGAGAGCTGGAGACTATTTGAGGATAAAACTCTTTTTTCTATTACTTGATTAAATTTTATTACATCCCTCTCTTTATATAAAGGTGACTTAATTGACCCCTAAGTAACCTATTATAATCTGGAAGGTTCTAGATCTCATTTGATGTAACTTAATTGACAAGTAAACTAGGAACGTCCCATGCCTGTGAACAGTGCCCGTTTGGGCCTTATAGCAGCTACTAGGTGTGCCCCATGCCAAATCTAGCCCAATACAAAAGGAAGAAGAAAATCAAAGGGATAATTTGGTCACTTCATGTGGAAAAATAAAAAGGATTTAAAATACCAAATAGTGTTATGATAACCGTGTGTCAACTTTAAAAGTCCTATTTCCAGAAGCACACATTAAGAGCTCTTATGGAGAAGCCAGGTGGCTCGTTTAGCTCAAAAGAGATCAATTAGATAATCATTTAAATAATGTTAGCGCATTCAAATCCCCACACCAAAGAAAGGACAACAAATTTTATAAAAGGAGAAAAATAAAAACTTTATAGGCAGGATCTTAAATTCAGTTTTGTGAGTGTCATCGACTCCTTTGTTGGGCGTGTGTATAGGCATTGGCCCCGCATGCAATCCAAACCGGCCCTAGAAACTGAAAGTAGCTAAAAGGGCGCCATAGTAGTTTGGCAGCCGTGGGAGTCTTGGTCTGAGTTTGTTACAATTTTGTTGTTATTTCCCTTTTGATTTCTATCTGGCCTGGATTATATAGGTTGGAGGTTAGATTGTAATCAGTGGTCTAGAAAAATAAACTCCCTTTAGCAATTAGACTAATAGTTATCCTGCATAGAACATTTTTATTGTGCTGTGAATTATTGAAACTATTGACTTCAGAGAGTCCAGTAACCTCAGGGATCAATATTTCTTACTCAAACTGAAAAAATTTCTTCTGCAAGGTGTTTTTTTTTTTTTTATCGAACATGCAAGAGATCTGCATATCTCTGTATTTATAAGAGAGAAAAGGGACAACGTCCTATATACCTCCTAAGAGGAAGTATAACTGAACTACAAAAAACCCATACTTACAATACAAGATCACACACTTTACAGAACACGACCCGAACTAGAGGAAGCCTCAAAGGTTCACTACCTATAAATGACAAATGTCATGGTTATATGAACACAAGAATCCAAAGAAAATTGAAAAGGAAAGGATACTAAGGTAGCCTCCCTCCCTTGGCTGCTAGACTTATATCCATGTCCCATAACTGTCTACATCTTGACATGACATGATGATATTGACATACACGGCAAGAGGGCTTAAGAAAAAGCTAAAGCGTTCCAGAGAAAAGCTTAATATCATGAAGCGCAGATCTCCTGCGTTTTATTTTTTCTTTCTTGAGAAAAGCTTAAATTCAAAGCATATAACAGGATGCATAAAAACAGAATAGCATTTACTCTATAATGTGCGATTAGAGCAATTTCTTTAATCAATCAGTAATTCAATATGCTTGAGAAATAGTGATGTAGCTCAACATGTAAAAAAAGAGGCTCCGGTAAGTATAATTGTTTGGCGCCCAGGGGTGCGCGCGCCCTCACTACTGGATTCTACATGTTGCAATCTTTTAAAATTTTGTATAAAAAGTGTAGTACATTTGAAATGAAGTGTGCTCATAGAATTTTAGCATGAAATCCGTCCTAAATTTCAAGAAACAAAATAAACAAGAATCAATCTCAAACCGTGTACCATGTGCAAACAGTGCCCCCTTGTGATTTTGAATCTTGATATCAAAGATGATTTTGACAATCATCTTTTGCAGGTTTTCATACCTCTTATATGTGTTACTTAGTATGATTTTAATGACATTTTTAAAAGTTGCAACGCGTATAATTATTCCATTTTTGTTAATAACTGGGGGCGTGCGCCCCCATGTGCGCCAAATCTGCCCTGGCTAAGGTAATGCATGGATAGAACAGTTCAGGTAATACATGATCACCTCTGACGAGTATAGTAGAAAGAAGCGGCTGGCAGCAGCACTAGGTGAGGCACGGATACTCGCTTTGTAAGAGCAATGTGGGTCTGCCTGCAAATATCAACTACTGTTATGAGTTCAAAAGCTGAGAAATCATATATTTTAATTTATCTAACAGGGAATAAACCTAGTGACACGTGGAAAATACTTGTGATTCAACTCGACATCCCCAAGTTTTCATACTGTTGTGAGACAGCAACCTAGTCTTTTTATATTGACCCTAACATATCACACATTCATAATTTATAGGTCCAGAAGGAGACACTACCATGTGCCAACTTTACATTGGTATAAACCAGTGAACTGCCAGTTGGTGAACAAGATGCTTTTCTGGTTTTATAAATGGGCCAATTTGTTGTGTGCCACTGCAAACTCATATAAAATAGTATCTGCCATCGCAAAAAAAAAACAAAATATGGCACACGCCATCGTTTGTGCTAACCTTGATGTTTAGTGCCATTACAGTGAACTGGTCAGACGTGGCAGCCGACCAATGCAGTCGAATCAGTACTAACATTTTATAATATTATGTATCCCAGTTGCATGGGTAAATATTTTTTTATATTTTTTTTTGCATATAAACAAACATTATCCTTAACATGATTACATATTACACATGCAAACAAAAATAAAAATGTTTATTCATACAAGTGACATACATAATATTGCAAAATTTGAGCACTAATTTAGCTCATGTGGTCCTTCCATATGGTCATCACGTCCTCACTAATGGCAGCCTCTCCGCAATGGTACAAAACATTAAGGTTTGCGAAAACAATGACGTACGCCATATTTTATTTTTTATGATGGCAGATACCATATTACGCAAGTTTACAATGGCACACAACAAATTATCTCTTTATAGATCCCAAGAACATGCTAGAGCATTAGGACAATAGTCAATACTGATTTTAAACCACTGATGGTGATTGGCAGCAAAGCGATGGGGAGATGAAAAGCCAAAGAAACAAGCTAAGATGCAGGTAATATGCTAAAGGATAACACCAGGCACATGGCAGTGCACATGACACTGTAATACTGTAGCAGCAAAACACATTGATATAAATCATGTCTAGAAATAAATCTGATTTCCAGTTTAGAGTTGTCACATAAAATTTCAAATGTGCAAATCTAGAAAAGGAAAATTAAGGTCACACATAACGTTCCACAGACTATGCTATATAAATACAAACAATTTATAAAATATTAGAATCAGTATTACTGTGCAAAAATTTCTCTAAATTACCATGGGCATTATTTTCGAACAAAATAATTTAAAGCAAACAAAAAGAAAATATAACCATAAGTTTACCAGGACAAGCACTGTTGTTCTGTCTGTTCCTTCAGGTGAATCCCAAAATGCTGGTGATGAATCAATCACTAGAGTTTCAGAGTATATATTTGGTACAATGTGTACGCCTGATATAGAGTCCGAAGCCAAAGCAATAGGTGGGAAGCACCTCAGTTTACAAAGGTCTACAATGGAACAAAAGATGAACAGTTATGAAGATGGTAAGTATGCGTAACCTAGTATTAGTGCATGTTTAGTCATTGATATGAGTACCTCTGTTTAGTTATTGATATGACTTACCTCAAAGATAAGTATATATGTTATGAGCAGACCCGGCTAAGGCCTGGTTGGCGGCGGTGGCGGCGGCGGTTAGGGCACGGCACGGGTGAGACTGGTGCGGGAGATTGAGAGCTACAGAGAGTTGGGAATAAACCCTTTTTTGAAACCTTTCCTAATAGATTGGGACTCCTTTTTCTAATTGATTACAATTCCTTCTCCTAATCTAATTCAAACCATCTATCTCTAACCAAATATTAGATTCCTAATAGAAAATTAATCCTTCTACTAAATTACGACTCCTAAATATTTCCTTCTTAGCCACTTTCTTCTGCGGACTCAGCAGGGATGGCCTACGCGCAGCCTAAGGCGACGGCGGCCGGCTGTCCTGGCGTGGGCAGCGTCCAGGGCAGCGTCTGCTAGGCGGGGGTGGGGGGGGTTGGGTGGGTGGGGAGAGATCCCCACTCGGCCCATAACACATCTCCCCACTTTTACTTCTTGCGCGTCCTCGAGCTGGGGAAGACCAGTCGATGCTGAAGAAGAGTAGACCACTGCAATGTCAGCTTGGTCCTGGACCAAGGAGCTACGATGTTGCAGAGCGTCCAGTCGACGTAGAAGGCGAAGCTGAACTAGAGAATGCTGATGAAGCTTGTGACGAAGAAGGTTCAAGCTGGAAGCTGCCGATGTTCGGTAGACCGTGCCGGTATTCCTGCTGTAGTGAGGAAGGAACTAGGCACATTAAGGTCCATGTTGAAGACGTGGGGACCGCTTCTCATGCGCGGGATATTGTAGTGCGATTCTCTATAGACAGCAGCAACCCATCTAGGAAGGCCACAAATTCAGCCTTTGGCTTAGGCTACTTGACAATCAGATCAAGCACGCATCCGTAGAGGACCTTGTAAGGAAGCCCATACGGGATAAGGTAGAGCCATGTATAACCCGTCAAAGGAGACCTTGTCCACACAAACAAACTCATAGCCCATCAAGTCGGCGAAGCGAACCATCATGTTGCCTACCGGCTCCGTTGGAGGCCCCTGATGGCACAAGACCACCATGGGGCAAATGCGCCCGTTGTTGATCAGTGGTTGATGGAGACCGATAGCAACTAGACGGAGGCACTCCACTCCCCATGAAGCATGACCCATCAAGAAGGTGTTGAAGATGAAGCGACGAGGCTGGCATGTAGATGCAAATGTCGAAGTAGATGAGGTCATCGCTAAGGCGCAAAGCACTGGAGGGGTTATTCACTTTGATGTGGTCAATGAGGATCAACATTTCCGAATTGTGGAGGGCATCATGGCAGAGGGCATCTAGGATGTTAGAGTGGTGGTCGAGGACATCGAAGAATGGAGCAGATGGGCGGGAGCCGGCCATGATCATGACGCGGGTTATTGATGAAGGAAGCCATGGCTCCCCTAGCGTCAGTGTGGGCCCCTCAACACCGGAGGCCACCATGGGCTGCATGGCATTGCTAGAGCCGATGCCGATGAGGAGGTGGTACTGGTTGCCGAGGAAGGACATCAAAAGTGTCTCAAAATCCCACGTGATCGCCCGAGAGT
Organism: Oropetium thomaeum; assembly: GCA_001182835.1. Classification (NCBI taxonomy): domain Eukaryota; kingdom Viridiplantae; phylum Streptophyta; class Magnoliopsida; order Poales; family Poaceae; genus Oropetium; species Oropetium thomaeum. Next base: position 316,302 of record LFJQ01000067.1, on the reverse strand, counting down.
GACCAACCATGGGAACCCCAGGACGACGTTGATCCCTTCTGGTAGATCTATAGTGTACAGGTCAACGAGGTGTGTCCTGCGCCTAAGGATGAGAGGCATGTCTAGAGAGACACTACTGATGACGCGATATGAAGCGTCACACCAGATTTTCTCACTTACGAGGCACCTGCAGCGAGTTGGCAAGGTCAACGTTGATGAAGCTCTACGAAGGCGCTCGTGTTGATCAGGACCAGCAGGGGGCACGCACAGATGTCTTCGTTGAGCCGCATGGTCGACCACTGTCGCCAATGAGGACCATCAAGCCACCAATTATGACTCCTTTACCTAATCGATTATGATCCCTGTCCTAATCTAATTCAAACCTTCTTTTTATAACCAAATATTAGATTCCTAAAAGAAAACTGATCCCTCTCCTAAATTAAGACTCCTAAATATTTCCTTCTTAGCCACTTTCCTCCGCGGATTCAGCAGCCATGGCCCACGCACCGCCTAAGGAGACGGCACCGGCCATCCTGCCATGGGCAGCATCCGAGTTGGGCACCGGTGGTTGGGCTCGGAGAAGGGCCCACCCTCAGCCATAACAATATATTATAATATTTAGATTGTATAGACCATAATTAGACCCGTTTTGTTTCAGCTTTTCAGCTGGCTGAAAGAAAATGGGTTCTCAAAATCTGCCTTCTGAAATGCTAAAACCAGCTTTCAAGGAAACGAACTATAAGCTGATGAAAAGCTCACAAAGCATCCTCCGAGCAATGTATCTTTGGTTTCTATTTCTAATTCAGTTCAGAATCTTAGCAGATTAGATTTGAATAGCAGTTGATATTTCTTTTGCTTTAACACAGCCCTATTGGCCTTACGCCCAGTTTGTATTTGGCTATACATAGTGCCTGTTTGGGAGAGCTCCGCTCCAAAAAGAACTAGCTCTGCTCCACAACGCCATTGTGGAGCAGCTCCACTCTAAATTTATAGATCCACCACAAAGTATTTGGCTTAAAATTTAACTCCAGCTCCAGGAATTCACGGTTATGATGAGAAAAGTCTATTATATACACAAGATGTTTTCAACTTTAAATGTTAACGGTAACTTTTTAAAACAATAATATGACGTTTGAGACAAAAAATGATATAAATTTTCAATTGTTTCAAGCACATAATCCGACATCCAAATTAAAGTAATTACAATATTCTTGTACTTAAAAAAACTACTCAAAACTATTCCCAAGAAAGAGAAACAGTAGTCATCAACTCATCACATAAACTAGATCGCGATCAACTCAAGCAAAATGTGCGAGAAGGAAAAAAAGACAACCATCGGGACCAGGCAGGAGAAGAGTTGGACTGCAAGGCGGAGCGGATAGCGCCAGCGGCCAGCTGCAATGTGGACGTGCTTGCCTGCCAGAACTAACTTGTCGTCGTGGAGACGCAACGTAACCTGTCCGTGGCCGGCCAACCCCGACGCCACTTGACTCCCCACCATCATCGCAGTGACCCACCGGCCGCCATCAGAGCCTATGTTGAGCATGGTGCCGCGTCGATCGCTGTTTCAGCCCATGCCATGCCCGCCACGACTAATCACGCGCCCAGCCACGGTCGCCTTCTATACTACGTCGCTCCACGCCATGCCCGCGATTGCCAGAGGCTCCCCCATCTCGCACACAGCCACACGAGCGCAAGCGCCGCCTACTCCCATAGCAGCGCCAGCACCGCCGAAGGCGAGCACCGAGCCTACGACTGCGCCGCAACACAAACAATACTTTCCTCCTTCAGCGCCCAATCCCAAAGGGCTATGACACCACTCCATGTATTGCTACATGCGAAGCTCTAAATACAAAGATAAATGTAATGTAGGGACTTTACCTTCCGGGAAGCTAGGTTACAGACCGCTAGCATGTTATTTCTTTGATCTACTGGAGAAAATAGCGCGTACAACCCTAGTCGAACTCTCAAAAAGCACTTAGTGCAGAGCCCCATGTGGCATTTTGTTCGCCCAAAGCATCTATCGAACATGCGTCGTTTATCGCCATATCAATCCATAGCCCACCGCTTCCAAATTAAACCCTAGTCGCCACGTCATGTACCATTCTGGCTGCCCGTGCAGCAAGAAGCGCGCCACCGAAGACTCCCTTAGCACCCATGTCACCTTAGCCGTCTCCTACACTGAAGCCATACTCGCCCAACAAGCGTGAAACCGAGTGTGACACTGCTAGCACCCAGGCACGCCACACTACTACGGTCAACGGTGGCCAAAGAGCGTGCCCTCAAAGAAGCCAGCAGCACAAGCAAGGCTCGCTTGAAGCTCTAGGATGTCAGCTTAAGGCACCAAGCAAGAGGAAGATGTAGTTAGCCAAGCCAAATACCTGGAAGCCACGGGTACCGCCAAACTACACACCCAAGCTTCCATGTGCCCTAGAGCCTTTGTTCTAGACTCCCCTCGAGCAAACAAAAATGGTATGGCTCACATTAAGCCTCCACAAACTCTCCAACAATGTTCTTTCCGATGCCGCCCACCCTCTTATTCCCAAAAATGAAGTCTTCTTCAACACCATGACTCATACCTCACAGACATGAACGACTAATGAGCACCATGGCATCACTGCTAGCGTTCTTAGCTCAACATCAAACAATAGTCATCAGTGAGACTCCCATCATGTTGCCCAACGTCGACTTCTACAATTCCAAACTCCATCAATGGCCAAAACCCGAGGTGATCTCGGTGAGGTAGTTGCAGATCGCACCCTCGTCTTCAATATTCTTCACAGCCTAAGGAGCAGTTCCAGTACATGACAGCACTGTTCGCTAGGCAACGTTCATTGTTAATATACGCCGATGCGCGCACTGACCTTCTCTTTGAGGAGCTCCGTGAGCGACATAGTGCATCCGCTTGCCGCCGTCTTTTCCCTCGGAGTTTGTCACCACACTCTATGCGCCCCTTGCGCACCAACACTCGCTCATGGTCCGAGACCCACCCAAGCGTCTGCGCCACACCCGCCCTAGAACAACTTTCACATTGGGGGTGGTAGCACTAGGTGTAGGTGGTGAAGGGGGCCGACAACAAGTTCAACGATGACAGTGGCTAGACCTCCTCAATCTGTGAACTGGAAGGATCAAGCTCTTGCTCATGTCACCCCTTTAGCCAGGTCAGTAATTCAAATTTGACTTAAATTTGTACCATCTGAAGTGACTCGAAATTTTGAAACATTGCTCTACTCTGCTTCACACGTCCCCCGAAGGTATCTACCACTGATTGTCTTCCGGGGGCAAATCCATGGCCTTTCATGGCCCTGGCACTCTGTAGTTTTTGATCTTCAAATGTTTGGATATTTCATGTTGTTCAACAGGTGTGCGTTAATATGCATAATTCGAGAAGCCAAACGGATTTGTCGCTAAGACCATGGCTTTCTTATCCCACAGAGTTTGCCCACTGAGACCAATTGGGCGGGCGCAGTGTTCTTTGACACTCGTCTCGCCTCCTAGTCATCCAAGTGTTCTCGGTCCAATGTGGAGGCTAAGTAACGCGCTATGGCCAATGATGTGACTGAGCATCAAGCTAGGAAACTTGGAAAATTTCATTGTTCTCGCACCTGTATTTTGTGAAAATATTGTTGTCTACTTGTCTTCTAATTCAGTGCAACATGAGAGCATGAGGAATATTGACATCAATCTAGTGCGTTTGGAACTATTGTTTGAACTCGACATTTGTTGACGTCTTGTGTGGCAGCCCTCTCTTAACCCGCACACCCACGCTCCTCAGGGTGGGCTAGCCACCCCGCTACGGTGGAAGGTTATCTCCCTTGATCGTGTTTCCATAAATCATTTGTTGAGATATCCCAACCGTGGTTATATATCTGTAATCCTCATTACCAATCAATCAATTGTGTCTGCTATCCAGCATGGACACATGTATTAGTATCCCGATGGATACAGATATAGCAACACTGCATTTTGTCAAAAAAAAAAGAACCTGATACGTGGATACATTTAAATAGTTTTTTATAAAAATAAAAATATACACACGTAGCAACAGATAATGGGTTAGCACTTAGCAACACACAAGCTTTCTCATTCAAAGCATGCTTAAAGGAGAAATATAAACGTCTTGAAGGGGCTTATATAGAAAATGACCATGGCAATATCCTCAATTCCCGTGTCATCTTCCTCGCCGCAAGTGAATCAAGGTCAGCTAACTGCATCCGACTCTCAAAGTCTTTCTACACAGCCATCTCCTTCAGTTGCTCCATGCCGCGCAGCCCCTGCCCCCCTTTTCCATACGCCGTGCCCCCATTCCAGCTTGCACGGAGGCCACAGATCAAGCAGAGCAGATCAAGGAGAGGCCACATCCCTCCCCATCTGCTGGAGCTGCAGCGGTGGCAACCAATGGCTCGTGCCAGCTCCAATGGTGTTGCTAATTCCCTTGCCGACAGCGGCGGCGAGTGGGGATGACAAGGAGGAGGCGTCCTGGCAGAGGAGGCGGCAGCACTGCTGCTACTCATGCCCCTGCGCTCGTGTCCCTAGCAGGCCAGTATGTATCCTCTATTGGGCCATAGTGGACTGATACATACTTGCCAAAGTATCTGATTTATTTGTATTTATTTTTTTCAAATACTTCCTTGATATGTATCCAAGGCATATAGGATACGTATTCAAGATGTATTCAATATGTATCCGTACAGGACATGTATTTATTCAGGTTAAGTACCGGTGTTTCGTAGGTGCGACCAATCTTTCCAGCAGTATGGACTATAGAGGACAATGATGCTGTTATGGAGTGAAAGATAACCAAGAACTCACTATTTCCCTCAGCGTTCATTTGGTCGCCATTATGTTTTATTCCACATCCAGCTGTTTTCAACGTCAATAATACTGGTAAGAGGCCAAGGCTTGCAGAAAATGATAAGTTCAAAACCAACGGGTGATCCTCCTCCAGAAATATTTCCTGAGATCACAAGTTTTGACATATTATATATTTATAATATAGAAACAGCATAATTTGCATTTTAGTAATGACTATGTACTCACTTCAGGTGTGATGCTGGAGCGGATGATTCTGCCAGCAGAAACTGCATTTGTTCCATGCTCAGGGTTGAAGAATTGTCCCACTGCCATAGAAGCTGCTGGGGGAGGCCTACCTGAAATTGTCTGGATACTGAAGTTCAGAACAAGCACTAGCTTTAAAAAATTCATTCCCCTGAAACATTTATGGTACGCTTCTAATGAAAAGAGTTTATTATATAGACACAAGGGATGGAGACTCGTCGGGTGGGAGCTGAAATTATACTTAATGTTGCATAGATAATTAAAGAGTAAAATGCACCATAGTTCCATTAACTTGTCTAGCTGTCATTTAGGTCCACAAACTTATATTTTGCATTTCTAGATCCATAAACTTGTCTACTTGTGTCAACCATTTAGTTTGTATGTCTAGGCTAAACTTGTCCACTTGTGTCAATTAGGTCCACGAACATTTTTTATGGTCATGACTTTTTAAGCGGTATACATTTAAACGTCTATACCTTTCAATACAGTAACCATTTCTGTGACAACCATACACATAGCACTGATCGATTTGCCACATTGGGTTAATATAGAAGTGATTGCAGTCACCATTCCACAATGTCAACATGTGGACACGAGCTCATCGCAAGATTCAAGTACATAGGTTTGGTTTTAGTTCAAAACCGTCTGGTTTTATTAACCGAGCTGTACTGGTTTCACATATCATTAGTTTTTCAACCGTGACTCATCGTAAGTATCCCTAGTCCATTGTGTTTATATGAAAAAAAAATTTACACACTCGTTATATCCCAATCCAATGTAGCGGAAGGGACTTTCAATGCACCACATAACAATTTATAAACCTAAACTATAAAGAAATGCAAAATAGGAGTTCATGGACCTAAATGACACAGCTGGACAAGATCATGGGCCAGAAATGGAAAATAAGAGTTCATGGACCTAAATGCCACGGCTGGACAAGTTCATGGACCTCTCGTGCATTTTAACTCATAATTAAAACATAAGAATTCCAAAAATACAGGTTACTCTACTACATATGCACTGATGTGATATTGACCATTGAAATGTACCACAGCAAACTGTCATTTTAGAAAAATGCATGCATTCTCTTCATAACTAATATTATTTAAGCGAGCACAAAAATTGATGTGAATTGGACAGTTGAAGGAGCAACTTAGCCATTAAATACAAGGTCCCATTTGAAACTATCAAGTTTGATTACCTAGTACACTCACCTGACAAAATCGCGTATCTATGGTGCTATTTACTCTTTTGGCATACATTGATAGAAGCAACAAATTTCTTGCGAAGAGAATTTAGAAAGGTTGCATTTTAAAGAAAGGAAGTAAAATAATTGCACCAAAAAAATCTAGAGTAGAACAGGACTGGCACAAGAGAATACCGGTCGAGGTGCCACTGATATTGCTATGAAGCGGAAACCATTCATTTGTTCTGGACTTAGTAAAAGGAATGCAGAAGGAGGTGGTTGCTCAGTCTGACTTCCAGGTTCAACCTGCTTGAAAAGCGTAGTACATACTTTGATGAACTCATATTTCATCAACAAAGGGAACTGAATACATAAAAAACTAGTTCAACTATTTGGATGAACACCTTTACTTCCCCTACAAATAAAACTAATTGTTTAATTGCAAAAAAAACGAAAATTACTTGTATATTAAACTTCAGGTCCAGGTAAGATCATTATTTCAACTTTGTAGTTTCTACTTTAAAGCTTGCAAAGGCAAGAAGATAACAAAATAGCTGTGAGGACAGTGAGCATGAAAGCATATAGCACAATAATAATGACTCTAGAATCAATGTGTCATGTCAACTCCCATTTGAGACTGCAATCCGTATACAACCCTAACAAACTAAATTTCACACCAATGATAATGACTAACAAGAAAGGGACAAAAGATTTTATTTTCATCAATGGACCAAAGAAATCAGCATAATAATAAATTGTTGTGCTATAATTTGCATTCCACTGATACCATGAAAAAAAAATCAAATAAAAAGAAGATAAGTACTTCCCCTGCAACATTGCTGTGCACTCATTCACACAGTGCACTGCGAACAAAATAAGACAAAAAGGAAAAGGAACTAATGTTGAAACAAAAACTTCTATATAAGTTCAATATCCATTGGTACAACAAATTCAAGCACCATACAATTCCACAATAACTCAACTGTGCAGCAGTTATAATTCAAAATCGTGAAAGAAAGATAATGAGAATGGTTAGGACAACAATTGGAAATAGAATCTAATATTACCTGTTTAGGAGCTGGTCCAGCAGGAATTTGGACCATTTTCGATGTGATTTCCACTATCCTTTTACCGGCAGGTACAAAATTGTGCACAGATGAATGATACTTTCCAGGCCACAAGTGAATTCTTACTCCTGAACATGGAGCAAGATTTGTAACAAAAACAAAATGCTCCCGGCCATTCAATCCCTTGTGCAAGAAAAAGTGAAAAGCCGTCAAAATTTATTCATCATTAGCTCACACACATCTGCTATGAAGTATCAGAACCGTCAAGTCTGAACAATAAAAAAAAATACTATAAATATGCTTTCCTATCTCCAATAAATGTGTTCAACATAAAAAAAAAAAGAGAAAACTACAAAAACAATACAGAGGTCAGGTTCACCTACCAGCTTCTTAATATCTAACCATCTTCTCCTGCCATCCATGGCTAATATGGTAACTGAATTTGACTGAATGTAAAGGTCCTTTTCAAGGCCATCATTTGCCCACAGAACAGATGGTGGGCAAGAAGATGAACCCTTTTGCTGCACTTCTACAATAAATAGGGTATTATATTAAATTAGGAAGGCTAACATGATTTTACATATATTTCAAAAAATATGATATTATAGCAATAGGTAACTGGATAAGCCCCTAGATATAAATAGATATATACATGTCATGTATCAGTCAACTGAGCAAAATACTGCCACACTTAAACAGTATCTGTGTGCTATAGGTATAACTATTACAGATTAAAGAGTCACTCTCAACATGGCATAAAAACTAGCAATTCAATTACTCATGCATTATAGCAGTGAAGTCAGACAAAATGTAAACAGATCTTACATAGATAGAAAAGAGTACATAATTGTAGCACATAGTATACATGAAAATTAGGTTATAAGAGGTGAAGTTTATACAGTCAAAAAGAAGAGGCTTCTACAGGTAGCACACTATTTATTATATTAAAAAGTATTAGATACCCTTCGAGTACATGAAGCAAAAGTATTAAATTGTCCTGTTAGGGATGCTTATTTATCTAGTTATAGCTGTTGTTTTCCCACAGTAGACCATCAAAACGGTAAGTAAATTAAAAGAATGCTCATGGAGGGGGCGCAAAGAAGTGTGATGACATTGCCTGGTGGATTGGGTAAGTTGTGTAGGCCACTACAACTTGGAGGCCTTGGTATCCCTGATCTTTAAAATTTGATATGGGCCATGTTTTTGTGGTGTCCTGGACTCCCTTCACAGTGCCCAGGCGCTTATGGCGGATGCCTAGGCGACGCCATAAGCACATGAGATGCTGTGAGGTGCAGAGAAGCATTCTATTGTAATCAGGAGCAAAGAAGTTGTGCCTTGCTACACTTACAGGACCGGCGCAGAGGAGAAATGGAGCCGGGATCTGGAGCGTCGGTGTTGGAGCAGGGCAGGGGCAGCCGCAGTTGCGGATTGAGGAAAGGAGGCACAGGGAGACGATATTGGAGCAGGGCAGGGGCAGGCGAGAGAGGAGTCTCTCTCTCTCTCTCTCTCTCTCTCTCCCCCTCCCTCCCTCCCTCCCTCCCTCCCTCTCCGCCCCTGGTCTGGCGCCTCCAGGCCGCCTCAGACCGCACGGCATCACTTCGACGCCAAACGGCTCTGCCATATTCCATGCGGCGGATGCCACATGAAGAACGGTGTGGCGACGACGACGCTGCAGCATACCAGACCGCCACGATGCCTAGTCGTCGCCTAGGCGATGCGACAAAAACATGGGATATGGGCATTGAGAATAAGATGAGTTTGGCTTCAAAAGACGGAGTCTCATCGTCCTTGATCTACTTTGCTAATACATGTGCCAGCACTGGCCCAAGCTTTCTTTGTAATCACTCGCAAATGAAAACAGGTGATGGCTCACATATTTTTTTGACTGATTGACGGATTCATGGGCAGTGTATCGCTGATTTGGCGCCTCGCTTATTTGCTATAATACCAAAGAAAAAAAATCAGAAATGCACTGTCCAAGTAGGCCTCACAGCATGCACTTGGATTTCAGATACACAGGACACACTTACAGTGGGAGCTATACAAGATTATTTGCTTCTTTGGGATGTCGTATTGGATTTTAATCTGCGGCCTGAGGTCGAGGATAAACAAATTTGTCAATTCATCCCAAGTGGGCACTACTCAGCCAAGTCCGCATATGAGAGCCTTCACAGGTGCTTTGCAATTCTGACCTTGGGAGAGAATATGGAAAAAGTAGCACCTGCTAAGTGTCAGTTCTTATGGCTGGTTGCTCATAATCGCTGCTGGATGGCAGATCGTGTTGCAAGACAGGCTGCCTAGGCGTGACCAAATCCCGTTGGGTGACCAGGAGGACAAAACTATCAATCATCTCCTCACTTCCTGCGTCTTTGCCAGGCAGTTTTGGTTTTTTCTATTCAGGCAGGTCAGTTTCATTCCCTTGCTCCTCAACCTACAGATCAATCCTTTGATCGAGGTGGGAGAGGGTTAATGAAGCAACCAGCGGTATAATCCCATGTGGGCGCAATTCTATGATCATTTTTGGCGCTGGGTTATAAGGAATCACCAGTACCGATGTGTTTTTGATAGTGTCACTCCTAGTATTTCGCAAGCTCTGATCATGGCAGGAGAAGAACGCAGCTCTCCACGTTTTCGAGAAAAACGAAAGAAGTATCAAAACTAGTCATTAGATCTAGGATTCCCAGAAAAGATGCATCCATTCACATGCAACATTTTCCTAGAATAGTTCACACCCTAAGCAATCAACTTTGATATTCTACTAACTGCAAAGAAATTAATGAGCAAAGGAATAAGATATACCTTGAGCATCCCAATTATTAGTGGCAAGTAAATTTGACTGCTCAAGACTAGGAACGTATGGCATCCAATTCAAAGATTGAGGGACCGCACTTTGGAGCATTTTTGCAAACACAAAGACTCTTTTTTGTGTACTTGAAAATGGCTTTCTGTTAACAGGATCTATGATGCTAAGAAGAGTGTGAGAAACCTGAAAAAGGTTATGTCCATATAAGTAAAATTAAGATACTGGATAGTTGTAACAGAAATTGGCATCAGTGTACAGTATTGACCTGTACAACCAATTGATTGCACCAGAGGATAGATTGATGGTCAATGGATAACCAAACATTTTTCATGCTGGAGCTTTGTACCGAAAATCCATGTGTAGAAGGCACGATGCCATCCAATCGGGTCAACCTTGACCTAACCTGAAAACAAATGGGTGGAAATTCACCATTCGGCAATCACCTACTTCCTAAATGATAATATATAATGTCACAAGTGAACATCGAATATAATAATAATAAAAAACTTGGCCTGTGAGGGGCAAACCACTCCCACGGTATTGCTGTATAGGGAATTGAATTGGAGCCCGGCCCAGAAAATCCACAATCCTGGTCCCATCCTTAGGGAGCCACTCCAATATTACAATAATCAAATTGGAGGTCATGTATGAATAACGAATTGAGCACAAACACAAGCAAAAGAATGAATGGTCCGAATTTCTGTGAAAATTACATAGTGCAGTCCCTGCTGCCAGACCATGGGCTGAACCAGTAGTCCAACAAAAAGGAAAGGCCTCTGTACAGTATGTCCCATATTTTCTTCTATAGAAGTATTATCTATGGGTACAGGGACAAAATAATCATGATGAGATGCAACACTGATTCAATCTATTATAGAACTTCTTTTTGCTTACAGTTCTACTATTACTACGGAAGTTTCTATAACAGATTAAGCAGGTATAAGTCATAGATAGAACATAGCTACAGAATGTGACCTGTCACCAAAAAATAATTCATAGATAAAAACAATGCACAAGTCACATAAAATTATAATATCATAGGAGAAGAAAATACCTGATAATCATGGATCCCACCTGAGACAGAAACAACAACAACATTTGATAATTTTGGACTGCTTGATCCTACCATCCTGTATCCACTTCTCCATTCTTCATTGACATGGGAGAAAAACTGACCCAGAGATGGTTGCAGTGCGATAGGAGGATACCTGGCACATAAAAGAATACATAATAAAAGAGAGAGCATGTAAGAAAGGGATGGGAGAGAAAACGAAACATCCAAAAAGTGAAAACAACACACAGAGAAACAGAAAAGAGAGAGAGTACTGGTGCGGGCTGGAAAGTGTAAGTATGGTCTCCACCGCTGATTTCCTTAAGTTTGGGTGGAGAAGAGCTGCTCGAGCCACAAAACCACCCATTGAATGTCCAACCAGTATAACACTTGATGGCAATTTATCAGAGGACTGAGCAACACCTTTTGATCTTTCTAAATGTGATTCTCTGTATACATCAAGAATCTACGAAGACGAATATCCATAAAACATAAAAATAATAACAGAAGTCAGGCTAATTTGTAACCTATATGAAATCCCAAAGAATTGGTATTATGTGCTTGGAAACTATAAACAGCATAATTTAGTAGCAGATATAGTCAAATGGGTCATTGTGCATGGCACTAAATTTTGTGACAATTCACCTTTCGTTTGGAAAACCTCTTGTTAAACATTTTAGAATCCCATCCAGTGGAAAAGTTCCTATTTCATAGTCATGTCAACCAAAGATAACAAACAAATACCAATTATTAAAATAGGATGGACATTTCTGTTACAAATATTCCAATTTGATGGTTATTTTGACAGAAAATTATGAGCAAAGTACAAACTGTTAAATTAAGATCCAATGATTGGTTAGGGCCGGTTACCCTGTGAATAGCATAGACAACATATTCTGTGTGCTCTTCGAGTATCTGACCATCCATAGCAGAATGTTCTCCTTCAAGGTCAACAGCAAACCAATCCAGCATGCACCCATAATGTGATGGCACCGAAAATTCATTGAATTCATCTTTTGACAAGGTGGTAGATGCTTCCTGATAAAAGGTAGGCTCAAGTGGGCCATTCTGATATGCTCGAAAAGACTCTGCAGCCATCGACCGGACCTAGATGCCCAACATGAAAATAGAGGAAGAAAACATCATAAGAAACAGCAGTACCATACATTAAAGATAGCTGAATCACAGTTACAGAACTTATATCAGGCACATTGGTTAAAATAAGCATTTGATTGGCATATCATACCAGAATTGTGGGCAGAACAGGGGTACATATTGCTGTCTGTAAATATTGCAGATAGCCACTCAGTTTTTTCCCACTAAATGGAACATATTCAATCCTCTATGAATAACGGTAATGGAATATGATGACAAAGTACAAAGACCAAATCTTTAGGTTCTACACTTCAAAGAGCTACTGGTATCAGCATTCAACAACATATATGGCTAAACCAGTACATGTGGAATGCTGCAACAATCTTAGCTTCTTGCTTATTAAGGCAGTAGTACGTCCAGAGTCACTAATCATAAGGTTCATGTGCACAATTTTTACACCATGCCTTTCTCGACCGTGCCACAAATTACTCTCTGTTTTTTAAATATAGCCACGGTTGACTTTAACTAATAACTTTAACCATTTGTTTTATTCAAAAAAATTATTCAAATGTGTTAAATAAAAAGTTATGTTTCAAAATCCTTTAATGATAAATCAAATCATAACAAAATATATAATATTTCTCGTACTTTGTTTAATAAGACGGAAGGTTACGGTCAAAGTCACAAAACCATGCAACCCAAAAACACGAGCATTGTAGCAAGAACTCCTTCCCCACCTGCTTGTAGCTGCCGCCATTGCCAGGAATGAAGAGCACAGGCACTCCGCTGAGGGCGCGGATGTGCTTGGCAAAGTCGATCTGCTTCCAGCCCTCGTGGTACAGGAACAGCCCGTACCTGTCTGAAGACACGTTCCTGGGCGTCGCGGCGATGGGGATATAGGTCGGGTACATGTAGGTCATGATGCATCCATTGGGCACAGGCTGCAGCAGCCGGCTGAGCGCCGCCAGCGCGACCCAGGCGGTGAAGAGCAGCACGGCGCCAACACGGCAGCTGCCCCGCATCCCACCACCGCAGCTCATGGGGACTGCCGCCCGAATCGATCAGTGCGCTACTTTTTCTCAGACAGACGGATGATCAAGTCTTGCTCCAAGAAGCAAGCGGCAGCGGTGGAACGGTGGGAGCGTTGGACGGAGGGCGAGATCTTGGGCCCGGCGGACACCAAGGGAGATCCGGGGCGGCGAAGGCCTCGCAGCACCAGCCGTTCCACGGCTGAATGCCGCCGTCCAGGCCTCCTTTCCCGGCGAAATACTGGCCCTCGCACCGGCGGGCGCGACGGACGAGGGCAGGCAGAGGAAATGGGCAGGAGAGGTGCGGGGGCAGGTGGTGGGACTGCGGAAGAGAAACGGCGGCGATGAATTTGGGCCCGTGTGGTAGAGCTTTAAGGAGAAATAAAAAAAAACGAAGACAGCCGCATCACCCCGAGTTTTTCTGTAATAATATTCGCAAAACTACCATAATCGGACAACCGACGTGTCCCCTATCGGCCTCACAGCTACGGAAATGCCAACGACCGATCGGTAATGTGACATCCGATAGGTAATGGAATTTTAGGGTTTAGCAGAGCTCTCTCCTGTTAGTGGATTTTTGCATGACTTATCTTAACGGAAAAAGCGACATGCCTAGAAAACCTATAGACTTATTGGTAAGTAAAAAACCGACAGGCCCTTATCATATACTAGACCATCAAATAATGTTTACACATTTCTTTAGAATGCAATAAAAGTAAAATTGTCTGTGTAGGTAGTGGGATATGAAATTATTTTATATGTTTATAAATTATATTGGATAGTATATTATTAATTTATAAATGAAAGAATAGTATAACCATTATTTTATTACATGTCACCGAATAGTATAACTATTATTTTATTACATGTCACCTGTCCAAATAATCAGAATTATTGTTAAAATAAGAAAGAATAAACGTGGATTATAAGATTCTAAGGACAATACATTACTTGGTGGATGCAAAGATAGATAATATATTCCATTCTACTCTAACTACAAAGTATTGTTTTAGGATATTATAAAAGACGATGAAATTTAACCTATCCTCGGTAATGACTACTGGACTGAGAGCACCTAGTGGAAATGAGATGACGAGGAAGGGCCTTTGTCCATGGTGGTGTGCTTTGGGTTCCGATGGAGGTTTTGTAGATCCAGGCTTGTGATGTGGGCATAAAAAATATGGGTCCTCACACCAAATCATGTAGTCATCATGAGCAATGCTAATGAGATCTTCCTTGGATGGTACAGGAGTTGGTGATTTAACTGTTGGGTGAGGTCAAAGATTTGTCCTCGAGGTAGATGATGAAGTGACGATATGGATAAACTGCCTACGGATATCCCATGCGTCCTTTCGTAATTGTCTAAATCCTCGTACTATTGTAAAACAAGTCGTATACAGAGTAGCATTTAAAAGTTGCCTAGAGCCAAGGGAGGAGGGGGGGGTTGGGGTGGTGTTGAATAGGCCATAAAAGATAATCGTGCAAATAAAGCTAAGGAAATCCTCAGACCGCTGGACAATCTGACAAAATGTCGGATCGTTTGGTACCCGGACTTAACTATGATTTCTTAATTCTTGCAGAATGTGAAAACAATGCAGGTCTTAGCAGTTCTACTTGAATCAAAAGCTTGCAACGAAACATAGGAACTACTAGAAACAAGAACCACAGGATAATAACAACTATATATAGAGATCGATACGAAAGTGTAAAGAACTAGAACATATAAGCACACGAAGACACGATGATTTGTTTCCCAAATTTTAGACCCACAAAGTATCCTCCGTCGTCGTTGAGAGGTCAAAGGACCAGGTTGCTTTGAATCCTTTTGCTCACTCAAACGATCAAAAGATCAAGTTTGAGTTGCTTCACTATCAATTCCCTTGCAGGAGGGCAATACAAACATTCCGGGGCGTCACCACACGAGTTAGGAGCTCCTTAACACGCCTGGACATCTAAGAGCGAAAGCTAGAGTAACAAATGCAAAACCAAGGATTCAAAGCCCACAAATTCTCAAAAAGTAGTGGAAATGGGTGGCTTAATCTTGCTCTTACTCAAACCCTAGCTTAATTCTTGCTTGGGATGACTTTGGGGAACGAGGGGGAGTGAGTTTCAGCTCGAGAGAAGATTTTTCGTGTCTTGTATGAGTCGTACGATCCATTGGAGGTGCGGGGTTTAAATACCTGTTGACGGTCTCTAAGCGCTAAATTTGACCATCAAATCTCTACATAAATGATTAAATTGAATACACTAAATTAGGTATAGGTTTATTACTAACCCTTTCCACAAGTTTTGGTGAATATTTATATTGAGGTGATTTATCTAGAAATATTAAGAGAAGAGGAGAAGAAATTAATTATTCAGCAGAGCACAAAGATGCATGGGCCTATCAACGTACCAAATTTACCCAAATACCGTCGTTCACCACACAAAAGGAATAAGGGCCCACCTAAGGACAGCCCGGAAGAAAATGGGGCTGAGCAGGGCCAAGCAAGGATCGACCGATCTGCCAGTGGGCCTACTCAGGCCCATTGTTGACGTGCCGTGAGTTACCGCCTCTCCAAGTCGGTTCTGAAGGCGGTGGCATGAATGAGTGGCGGGAAATGGTCCAGAGAAGAGGAGGAAGGTGAGCCACTCATTTCACACCCCCAAGGCACCCCACCTATAAATAGGACCCCTTTCCTCACTCATTTCATCAACTCAACACTACACACTATTTGTGTTGCTGTAATTAAAGGCTTAGGCTCTAGTCCTTAGAGTTCTAGTAGGAAGAGAGCAAGGAGGAGGTCCTCCGGGGAAAGTGCCGGCCTGTCGGCACTCTCTCTCGGTCCGATCCTCCACTAAATTGGGTCGGGGTGTTGGTCTGTCAATACTCTACTCTGCACTTGTACCTCGATGGATGTTTCTCTTATTCAAGTGAGTATTCGTGCTTCACCTTATGAGATTGTCTTTGCTAGTAAGTAGTGTTTATTTTTCGCTTGCTAGTTCATCGTATACTGCATAGTATATGCTTAAACTTAATGGGATAAGGTCCCTATGCAGAGTTAAAGTAGTAATAATCTATATAGATGTAGTGTCTAGATAGAGTATTACCTGCGAGTGGTGTGTATCTTACGGAGCTAGAGGTATGCTATAGGTGGTGACAACCCTATTAGTCCTTTGCATTCCTTCACGTCCGGATACATAAGTAGCGTTTATAATTGCCTGAGTTTTTTCCCTAGATTGGGAGTAAACCGGACGCTGAAGTAAGCGAGGATAGAATAAACCTTCTTTCTTAGATTAGGATTTATCTCATAGGTAGTCTCTCTATCCTTTGCCTACCTTAGTGTGACACCTCGAAAATTTAAACTCGATCAATCCGATAAATAAGCAGGGGTTTGGTGATTAAAATAAAGAATTAAAGAGTTCTTTGTCGTTTAAGGAGGTAGAGGAAATTAAATAAAAGGGGTTACTAATTCGTCAACTAAAATAAGTTATAATCACTTTTTGCCATTTTTAACTATTGCTAATTTATTAAATTGAGCTGAAGTGAGAAAAGAGCACGGTAACATTTCATGTAAAACGGGCGGAAAGTGATTAAAACGCTAATAGGGTCGAACTCCCGTAACTATTCTCATCAAAACCCTAATCGTCGGGATGATTGAATAGTTGGGTATTGGGACCTAGGGTATCGAATTCGAAAAGTTGATCAAACCATGAATTAAATTCCGAAGCGACTGAAAAATCGAAACCGTAATTAGGTCGGAATTTCAAATAATAGACAAAAGAAATTCAAGAAGTACAAAGGGCCAATCCAAAAGAAATTTAATTCTAACTTCCTTCACCTGTCTATCCATTCAACCATTTTTGTGAGACTTCAAATTTGCAATTGGAATTCAAATTCAAACTCCCACACCAATTCTCCTTCTCTCCTTCCTCCCTCCCTTCTGTCCTGCCCCCTTTTCTTTCTTTTCTCTGCGTTGTCGGACGAGTACAGTACCGGTGCCGCCCGGGACAGAGCCGCCATGCTGTTTTCCCCCGCCGAGCGTCGCCCTACGCCCTTAGCCGCGCAGAGCAGAGCTAGCCCGACGTGCGTCTTAATGATCCTCCGCGCGCGCCGCTGCTCCGCTCGTCCGGCGAACTACCCACGTACGGGAACCGGCGACCGTCTTCACCATAGCCGCGGCCGCCGATTAAATTCCACCCGAGAGCGCCGTTGCAATGTCGTCCGGCCAACCACCCGTGTACTGCAGGCCGCCTTGGTGGGTTACAAATCGCTCCTTCATCGATTTCCTTCTTCCTCCCCGCTCTGCCTCTCTTTCTTTGCCGCTGCCCTGCCGCCATTGCCGCCACCACAGCTCCCACGTCGACCGAACACCCCACTGCAATCCGATCATAACCGAGCCCTCTAACGTGTACCAGATCACTCACCATTCCCTTCCACGTCCGTTTAATTGCTCCCGAGCCTAAACCCTAGTCAACCCCGGCAAATCGTTCTCGGAGCACCGCCGCAACCGCCATTGAAGCCGCCCCGTCGAATTCTTCACCGCCGTTGAGAGCCTCTCCAATTCCTTCCGTCGACGAGGCCCTCGGGTAGCCCTTGTCCCGTTTCAATTGACTGCAGTGGTTTTGGTGAAGCAGCGGTGACGGAATCGCCGCGCCATCACCGGAGCACCTGCCGAGCCGCCACCTCACCGTCGACGACCATCTTCCGGCCAATTTCACTCTTCCTCGCCGTGCCCAGCGACATCCCCGACCTCTGCTGCAGCTCACGGTGCTCGACCCCGACACTCACTGATCGTCAAGCCGCCGGAACACCGCCGCCGCCATCACCGAAACCGGTCCACCGTCGTCGGCGTACCTCCGGTGAGTCCCGCCCCCACTCCGTGACCAAATGGGACCTCCGAGCCGTGCTGAGCATGCTGGGCACCACGAAAGCCGCCGCCGACTCCCCCTCCGGCGAGAACCGCCGGTGGTGCGCCATCGGGAGGATGCCCTAGCACCGCTCCTCTGTTCTGTGCCACTGGCAGGCGGGCCCGTTTCATTTCAAATTATTCAAACTCCAGGAAAATTCACAGACTTGTAAAATTCATAGAAAATAAAATACCACTTCAAAAATAGCAAACCAAACCTTGTTAGAAACCTCATGACTAGGACTAAATTTCTGTTAAAACACTTTTCATAAAACGACCAAAAATTTTCAGGAATAATTAAAATACTCCTTTCTATTTTTGAATTTTAATTTAAATTCTAGAACAGTGCTAAGGCTAAGATTTGATCCACAAGCACCTCATGGCAGCACACACCTACTGGAGTTTTTTCGGATTTTAGGACCACCAAATTGTATATAATACTTTCACAATACCCCAATCTGCCTATTAAAATGCCATTTTCTAAAATACATTGTAAAAGTCATTAAAAAGATTAGACCCCAAAAACAAAGTTGTAAATTTGGTTCTCCTGAGTAACACCCTAAAATATCATAATTTTATTCCAAGGTTTACATATGGATTCTAATTTTATAAGACCTAATAACAGAAACGTTGTTGAATTTTTATAAAATCTAGGAAATTCACCTAGGCCTCAACCAAAGCTTAAAATTCCTATTTCAGAGAGTACCATCAATTAAAAATAATCTTGAGATCTAATAAAAGTTTTATTTTTAGCCTAGATAAATAGTCGTAGTTATTAAAACGATTAATACTCGAAGCAAAGTGTCGGTCTAACCCTAATTCCTAACAATGAAACCCTAGTTAATCTTTAATAAAAGCATTGTGACTCTTTTCATTAAACAATTCATTCCATTTTCGTCATATAGGAACCGACCAGGAACTTCCGCCGGTGAACGAGAATCCAGAGGAGGCACCCGCAGGAACTAACTTCTTGTTTGAGTGCTCTGACTATTCTGCAACCCAAGGCAAGCCCTGGTGCACACCTATGTTTTACGAATTTTCTGTTTTCCACTATGTGTGTAGGAATTGTTTGTGCATTAAGTTTCGAGGAAATTGCCGTGAAAACCTAGATGCATGACTTGGTAGGTTTCCTATGAATTATTTTGGGTAGAGCCATCGATAGAATGCGATGCTTAAAGAAGGAACCCGGTAGCACCCGAGTCGTATGGAGACTACTCGTGCTTTAAATCAAAGAAGGAAAAATGTCGAGCAATGTGTTGATCTTAATTGTGATTAAAATTTGAGAACCCTATCGGGTGCGGTTGCATTGGTCAAGTTTGAGTTGTGTACCGAGTGCATACTGGTAAATGGGACCAGGAAACCGACGTAGCTCACCGTGCTTTGTTGGACAATTGGCCATCCCTTTTTCTGGGTGAAAGGACCAGCAATGTGGATGAATTTGCTTTTGGTTTCTTGGGCTCATGCTAGTGGGAAAGGCTTGGGGCCATACAGGGATGCAGGGCATCGCCTGGAGGACCATGTCCTTGGAGGGATGGATGTTGAGCCAACACTGTCACGACGTTGCGAAAGGTAGCCACGTGTGACTCAGTTGAGTGTGCACGTGTCGTGTCATTCGGGTTTCTCCTGCAGGATGTAAATCAATTATAATTGCTGCTCCTCGTGGTTAAGAGTAGCAATTGCTCCTTTCCGCCGCAACGATATGAAAATAGTGGATTATGATGAAAGTGGCTAATTTCACTCTGCTTTGTTGCAATGCATTCTTGATTGTTAGAATAGCGGCACATTTAGTAAATTCACAGTGAATCCTGTTAACTTGGCTAAAAATGGAATAGACTATTAGCGCTGTGTTTCGTAATACCCGATCAACTTCCACCATATCTCCTGCATTCTAGGAGTCGGTCATTAGATGGCCACGTTGACGGGTAAGCCTTGCTGAGTATTAGTTGCTCAGGCTTTGTGGATTAATATTTTGCAGGTGATTCTTCTAACCTTGCTTCGTTTGGTTGTGGTGGTTGGGAAGGGGAGGCACCCTCGGAGTGGACCTTCGAGTGGGTTCCCGCTTCCCCGACCTATGAAGATTAAGCACCCGTGGGCTGGTGTACTTAATTATATCGTCGAGTTGTAATTATTAGCTTCCGCTGACTTTCGCTTGTTTTCGAACTACGTTTCCGCACTTAAATTATCTGAACCAGTGATGTAACATTAAGAATTCATGTACTCTTTAAATCATGTTTTGCGTGTCCTTGTTAATTAATGTACTGTATGGTCGCTTGCTTCGCCAAGTGGCACCCCGAATGATCCTGGATGAGCAACCGTACGATTTTATCGGACGGGGTTGCGACACTTAGGTGTTGTTGTTCCCTGGACATAGTGCATACACAACCAACACACGTTCCCTATGCAAAATTATGATAACTTGGAATACTGTGGGGTGAAGTGCTATGACGGTACTTCGTGCGCTTGCGGATTTATCTGTGATCGTAAGAAATACCAACAAGCATTTCTGACGCCATTGCCGGGGAACGGTTGCTAAGTTTTCTGCGAACCCAAGTACTTGTATCTTTTTTTTTTCCTTTTATCCTTATTATTTCTTACCCCTTCTACCTAACAATGGAGCAACCCCTTTGCCAATATTCTGCTCCAAGGGGTGAGTCTGCGAGCCACCATATTCTTCTCGACCCATCGGGACATCTGGCTACGAACTCCACCCTACTTTTATAGCCATGGTTCGGGAGCAATCTTTCTCAGGATTGGATGAGAATCCGCATCATCATTTGCGAGAGTCATTCCGGGCATAACACAAGAAACTCTCAAGTGGAAGCTGTTTCCATTCTCTCTTATTCCGATAGCGAAGCAGTGGTACACACATATAGTAGGAAGTGTATAGGGTGACTGGGAAGAGGTGAGGAACAAATTTTGTCTCGCCTTCTTCCCGTTATCTCGGGTTGCTTCTCTACGAAGGGAGATTCTCGACTTTCGACAGTCGGAGAAAGAATCCATAGGCGCAGCCTAGTCATGGTTTTCAATGCTCATCCAATATGGACCAGACTTGCTCTTGCCCAACACCGTGTTGTTACAACATTTCGTTGTGGGGCTGAGCAAGGAATCTGCCCTATATCTCGACAGTGCCGTCGACTGTTCTTTTCTGCACAAAACACCGACATAAGCCAAGATCATCTTGGATCGCATCCATGACAACTCTTTCTTTGTTGACAGTATCAACAAACCAACGGAGGACATCGAGTCGAGCGCTGAGGAGCCATCAACCGTTGAATTCGAGCCTATAACCTCTACATTTCTTGATTTGACCCTTGATCCCTCACCTGAACCTAGGACTACTCAAGAAGGAGAAATCCAACCTGCTGAGTCTTCTTCTGTATTTGAGGATAGTCTTTATAAAGACTTTGGAATACCTCGAATAGACCTGTTAGTGGACACCATAGATCCCTTCCTCTTCTTTTGATTTTCTTGAGAAACACCTTCCTAAGAAGACCAAGAAGAAGAAGGAATCTTTAGAGAACAATGAATGGTCGGAGGAGCATGACGCTGCACCAAATATTCTCCAAACAAGTTTGCCTCCTCCTACCATCCAATGTGAAATCCGAGGGACTATGGTGGACTCTTTGTATTGTCCCACGGTTAGGGCAAACATCATTTCCAAATCCTTGGCACTCACCGTTCTAGGCGATTTTCCTTACACCCCGACCTCCAAAACCTTCAAAACCCTAACGGGTACCCTCATAGAAGGTTGTGGGATAATACATGGAATGATCGTAATTCACGTAGACATCGTGATTATCCTTGATTTTCATGTGGCCGAAGTCCTTGACCTTGACATTTTGATAGGACATCCACTTGAGGAACTCCTAATTGATGATGCTTCATCAGTAGGAAGCCTTGATGTCAAAGTCGGGAGAGATGTCTTCCTTGTCTCGCTAGCTAACCCAAAGAATGATCTAGCAGAACATCCTCCCGATCATGAGCCGATTGAGAGAGTCATGAGTGTGTCGCCCTTTGAATCTCCCGAATTCATTGCTGAAGAGAAGTTGGAGCACTTCATCCAAAAGAAGGACAATTCAGGAGGAATCTCTCATTTGGCGAATAAATCGAAGGAAGAAATATTTATACCTTTCGATTTGCCAATAGAATTTGAGAAGGACTGCGGAAACAGCTCGAATTTCTCTTGGCACAGGAAGCCTATAGCTTGCCATCCTCCTTCTGCTCCTTGTTTTCTTGAGGAAGCTTTTTCCACAATGTCTATGGAGGAGCGCACGTTCAAGACAAATGGGGAATGGATGAAGGAAGTGAAACGCTCTTCTAAAGCAATTCGAATCATTTCACGTTCCACCCCAATTCCATGTTTCATAAGAGGAGCTGCTGTAGAAGCCCTTCACAATCCCACTATCAAGGCGAACATCAGGTCTAAATCCTTGGCGTATGCTCTCTTGGGCAACATGCACTTATCCTCGATAGACTAACTCTTCAAAATTCCTTCTGTAAGAATCAAGACACCGAGAAGGGGGGTTTAATCCATGTGGACGAACAAAAACAGTCACACAATTCTCAAACCAAGTCGTCGAAACAAGGTCCTATGTAAGTCTAGTGGCTAAGAACGCTATCATACTAGTGATATAAGAGCAACAAGCAAAGCAAACACACTAGCACGACAGCCACCAAGAGAGAACAAAAACAACAAGCAACCTATACAATTCTACTAGCTCAATGGAAGATCAACAAGAACAACAAGCTAGAGAAAGAGTGATAGAGAGAGGTTGACACGTCAATGTTTTTCTGAGGTATCGGAGGATGGCACCTCCCCTAGTCCTCGTTGGACCACTCCCACCGGAGTCTCAGTCCCTCCCGCCGTTCCCGGAACGGTATCACCCAAGGTGCGCTCCACTCCTTGAGTGAAGACATGAACTTCCTCCGCCACCCCGGGCAGCACTTTGTTTCCCGGTGATAAGCCTCCTAGCTCGGACGCTCTCTCTTGACGCCCCTTTGAACGGAGGGCTCCGAACCATGTACAAATTTGTGAAGTATTCCACAAACTCCATGGAAGTTCAATCACCAACTCCTAACCAGTCTAGGCCCTGCCATAAGACCAAGACTAACAAGCCAAGATGCCCCTCTACAGCCCACTTGCGTAGAGGTGGATGAACACTCCTTGTTACTCTCCCACAAGCACTCAAAGATCTTCTCTTCTTTGCCCAAGTGCTTCTATCCTTGACTTCTTGACCCTCCTGGGTTCCTCTGCTGTTCCACAGGCCAAAAGTCTCTCAAATAACTGAGAGGGACGGGTATTTATAGGCCCAACCACGCCCACTAGACGTTACACTCAAGTCCCTCTATGCAGACAATCGTCGTACCATCATGGTACAACGATACCGTCGTATGGTACGATGACATAACTCCTGAACTCAACTTTGAAACAGGTCTTTAGGAGAATGGTACGACAATACTGTCGTACGGTACGACAACTATATCTCCAGTCATCTCTAGCTCAGCTCCAACAGCTCCAATGGTACGACAACCCCGTCATATGGTACGACGATTCTTCTCCTCCTAGCATGGCCCAACTTTCAGACCTTCTGAAAAATGGTACGACGACTCCGTCGTATGGTACGATGACCCTTTTCTCCCGGCCAGCCCTGATTTTCAGATCTTTTGGAAAATGGTATGACGATTCTACTGAAACTGGAATTTGATGTCTTTGTTACATCATTGCTTCCAAGCTTCACAAATCATCTTCCCCAGCTTCCTAGCTGCTCTCCAAGTGTTGTGGGACCTTTACACACGTTGTCCACCACATCTACACTAGTGAGACATAGCTAGACATCCCAACCCCCCTTAATAGTACCGGTTTTTCCTTTTTTTTCTATGGACTCAAAACCTAGCCACACAAGCTCTCCTAGCTTGATCTCAATGCTTCAAGGTCTTGATCCATTCTTCAATCACGTACTCATCATAGGCTCAACATGGGTTGTCATCAACATTTGCTAAGGCACTTCACTCTTGAGGTTGTAGATGGAAGTAGGAGCTGCACTCAACAAGTGAGATCATGTTTATTCAATCACCAAAACAATCATTTCTTTGGGCCACAATGGTCATGAAGCTCACAATCTCTCCCTTTTTGGTGAGTGATGACAACACATGATCAAAATAATCAAAACCATAGAGATGATATATGATATGAATGAAAGCACAAGGGTACTTGACAAAGTGAGGAATAGGCAGGCAAACGGAGTCAAGAAACCTTTATCTCATGTCATCATGTTGAAGAATTTGTTGATGAAGCACATGATGTTAGGAGCATTGCATGGCATGTCAAAGCATATATCTAAGAAATCTCCATGACCTACAATCTTAGCCTTCCAATGATATGTGATATATGATAAAAGAAAGAAAGAGAGCACACTATCATTAAGCATCAAGGATATGGAATGGGACGGGATGATTTTGTATCATGTCTCCCCTTGACGACACATGTGGCAGACCACCCGGAAATTAGGGACAGCCCGTCTCCCCGGGATCCATTTTGGGCGATACTCGATGAAACGAGCATACATTATGGTACAACATAGGTACATAAAATAGAATAATTTACAGGATGAGAGTATTTGTTACATCAATGGTTCCATAGCATAAATAAGTCTTACACATTTAGGTTACAGATACAAGAGTTTTCAAATACGAGTTTAGCGGAAGCATAAGAATAAGACGATCAATACAGACTCCGACTCTCGTGGTCTAAGCAAAGCATGTGCCTTGCCCAACGGCACTCTGCCACTAGCCAAGTTAAGTTCACAACGGTGGGTCACACTGCTCCCACTAAATGTTCCAGAAGTCTGGACGCTGCTCCTCCCAGTGGTAGTGGCCATCGCATGTGAACAACTCAGTGTCGAAAACCACATATCGCAAAGCGTGAGCTTCTAAGAAGCTCAGCCGACACCTAAACATGCAGGCTGACTCAGGGTAGGAAAATCTTGCAAAAAGGACTCGCACTACTTATTGTTCCTCTAGTCAAACTTTTAGCCCAGATTAAGTTGTTAGAAACATAATTTTAGTTTGCAGTGAACTTAAACAAGCTTAGATCTCAATCAAACATAATAGTAATGATCATCATCATCATAACCTATTTCCATTTCCTGAATTCATCTCTTAACAAAATGTGGTTTGTTTCACAAGCGAACTCATATACTGAGAGTGACAGCGGTTCGAACCAATTTACACCTGCAGGGATAACCTAATCATACGACACTTGCGCGTCCCAGACCGCACGTGGCAACCGTTCACTCTAGGTCCTTGTTGACGGTTCTTAAGTGTCATATTTGACCGTCAAATCTCTGCATAAATAATAAAAAATAATACACTAAATTAGGAATAGGTTTATTACTAACCAAGGTCCATAAGTTTTGATGAATATTTGTATGCAGGTGATTTATCCAAAATTATTGAGAGAAAAAGATAAGAAAAGTATTATCCAATGAGGCATAAAAGGATCCTTGGGCTATTCAACATACAAAATCGGCCCAAATACTGACACGGACCT
The DNA here is from genome assembly GCA_001182835.1 of Oropetium thomaeum. NCBI lineage: Eukaryota > Viridiplantae > Streptophyta > Magnoliopsida > Poales > Poaceae > Oropetium > Oropetium thomaeum. The sequence continues at coordinate 290,597 of LFJQ01000067.1, read as the reverse complement.
GCCCAGAAAACCTCGTCTCGGGACGGATCCGGTCAGTCGTTGAGCCAGGATCCTGTTGGGCAACGCTCGGCGAAGCGAGCGTACACACGATACAACACAGGCAGGAATAAACAGCAGTGATTTACAAGGAGAGAGAGAACTTAATACAACATTAATTCATAACTTTGGAGTTAGGTCTTACATTGATTTAGAGTACGCGAAAGTTTTTAAAAATACAACAGCGGAAAACTTGAACGTTTACAGACTCTGACACTCAGACTTAAGCAAAAGCATGCACCGTGCCCACGGGCGTCATGCTACTAGCCACTTCAATATTCACTGCAGCAACTCGCACAACTCCCACTGGAGGTTCCCGATCTCAGGGTGAGACTCCTCCCAATGGGTGCTACCAGCTTGGTCCTGCATGTTGATGCCTGAAAACAACATATCGCTAACGCATGAGCTTCTAAGAAGCTCAACAAGACTTACCCGTCAACGTGGCTGACTAGAGCGGACTCCTAAACATGCTGGCTGACTCGGGTGGGTTTACTTGCAAAAACGGACTCGCAATCCTGTACTACTCTTGGTCAAATTTTAACGCAGGTTAGGTGATTAGAATGTAACTTTAATTGGCACTAGACAATCAAGCATAAAAGAAGCAACAATAACAATAGTAGTCATCATAATTCATTCTCATTGTGTCTCAACCTATTTACTAAAATGTGATAGAGAGTTCAAGTAAGCTCATAGCTGAGAGCGACAGCGATTCGAACCGATTTTTATACCTCTGCAGGGTTCACCTGATCGTACGACACGTACGTGTCCCAGACTCGCACGTGACAACCGTTCACACCAGCTCCTGCAACGTCAATTCCAGCCTACGCATGCCTTAGCAGCGCCGCATCCCACCAGACAACACGTCCCAGACGGTTTCTGTGGAGTTCCCACGCAGCCCGCCCCAGATCTCCTCCTAATCACACACCGTAGGGCAGGTTCGACGTTGCAATCACTAGGCTACGCAGGTTTACTGGGCCCATATCACCCAGTATACGATCAGTACATTCAATACTTACCCAGCTGTGCCACACGGATCAGACCAGACTACGGTCACCCTGGTCCCGGACCAGTCGCCGACCTACTTGTACCCGGTCCGACCCTCAATCTTTTATCTTTCTTACTTACTCTCAAACATGTGGCACACCTCACCTAATGGTTTTATTCAATATCTCCTACCACTCGCGAGCAGCGTCCACTCTGCTCGACTTCTACCGGCAATTATCTGCTAAGCATAGCATACTACGGGTATCTATACCAGCTACCGTTAGGGTTTCCTATGGGAAACAATGCAACTATGGTTTTCAAGCAACTCCTAGCACTTAATGCACAAACAAGACACACTTAGTTATAAAAGAAAAATTTGAACAACGGTTGTGCACCGGGGCTTGCCTGGTTCTTCTGAGCTGACGTTGACTTCTTCGGCGGAGATCAAGGACCCGGGGTTGCCAGCTACAACGTTCTCTTCGAAGTCTACATGATGCAATATGAACATGAGTTGTTATTTTAAATAAGGAAAAAATATGGTGGTTCTGTTAAAGAGTAATCAAGGAGTTACTTTTGATAAGTTGGTTTCAACTATCATTTATTTTGACTTCAGCTGTTAGACAAGTTGGTTATTTGCTTAACAACCATGGCCTATTATGAAATCTATCAGATTCTGTTAGAAGGTGACCTTCATCGAATGGTGCTATCGGAAAGATGATTTTTGGGGTTCGGTTGTTTGTTTGAACTGAAGTCTCTACGTTTTATAGTAATTCTAACGATCTTCCGTTAGGAGGTTATTCATAGGTAGGAAAGGGGTATTATTGAGGTCGAGTTCTGGAGACAATTTACAGGAGGAGTGTTTGTCGAGACACACATCTGACAAAAGCTACATCTCCGGATGAGCTCTAGAATTCCAGACGTTATTTAAGTCCTTGGCGTCGTGACATACATCTGACAGAACTCCAACTCCAGATGAGTTCGGGAACGCCAGATGCTACTCAAAATCAGAACATTGAGTTCTGAGTACCACAACACTCGTCAGACAGAAGTCTCCGTTCCAGATGTTTTAAAATCTTCAGATGTCGAGCAAAAACAAAACACTTGGGGTTCTGCTGAGCCTGACGCACATCTGACGGATATTCCAGTTTGAGAATAGCTTTGTAAAGTCAGATGTTAGGCGAAATCAGAACATAAGCGTTCTGCTTGCCATGACGCACTTCTGACATAAGCTCGAATTTGAGAAAGCTTTGGAAGTTCAGATGTTAGGCGAAATCAGAACATAAGCATTCTGCTTGCCATGACGCACATCTGACATAAGCTCTAATTTGAGAAAGCTTTGGAAGTTCAGATATTAGGCGAAATCAGAACATAAGCGTTCTGCTTGCCATGAACCACATCCGCCAGAAGTCCTGGTTCTATAGGTGTAAGGTAAAAACAGAAGGTGTCTCCTATCCATTTGACAGCTTCAAGGAGTTTTAGGAAAAAGTGTTTCAGCAGATGTTTCGTGTATTATGCAAGGGTTTACACCTGTAAACTTGGGTTTACCATTTTTAGACCTGTCCTCGACTTACTAGGCATTTTACAGGACAGGGCAAATAATTGGAAGAAGAAATTAAAGGAAGAAGGCGGCCGAAACAGGGGAAGTGGCGGCGGTGGTCCGGCGAGGTCTCCGGTGGTGATTTCCCTGTGAAAGAGTACTCGGCAACACGACGAAGGTCAAGCTTTACCACGGGAAGGGGGGGGCTCACCGTGAGAGGTGGTGATGGCGGCGGCGGCGAGAAATTCCGGCAAGGGAAGCTTGAATTCGGAGGGGCCGAGGGCGTCGTGAGCTGCACAAAGAGGAGAGGAAGGATTTAGGCGAGAAGAAAAGGGTGGGGAAGGACCCAAAGGTGGAGCTCACCGTGAGCTCCGCCTTGACAATGGCGCACGGTGGCCGGACAGTGGGAGAAAAGGAATTCCGCGGGGTTCTGCAGAGAAGAGGAAGACGGAGGAAAAGAGAAGGTGGCGTGCAACTTATAGGACCGTGGAGCAGGGAGGAAGGGGGAAAACATCATGGCCGTGCCTCGGGTAGGGCGGCTCGGGCGGCGCGGCTGTGCCCGGCGTGAGCAACAGTGGGGAGTTAATTCGCCGCGGGATGAGTAATGAGAGAGAGAGAGGGAGGAGGAGAGAGTGAGGAGCGCGGGAGAGTGAGGAGTGAAGGCGACGTGTGCCGGCTGATGCATGTCGGGCGGGCGGCTCGGAAAAGCCGGGCGGTAAGGTCCTGCCGCCCGCCGCTCGGTTCGGGCGGGCGGCGGGCACTGCAGCCCGTCCGACAACAGTCCCTTCTTCAATTATTCATTAGAGCTGGAACATAACTCAAAGAAATGGCACACTTCCCAAGCTCAAAAATTTTTGGAAATTTTTGTGCAAGTTAAAGAATTTATTTGGAGCACTTTTCATTTAGGGTTCAAGTCATGATTTGGCTTCTTAAAATTTTTGAATTTCCGAGATGATTATAGCTTGTGTGAATTTTTAAGAGGTCTAATTATTGTCCAAAAATTTTGAATAAATTTCTAAAATTCTATTTTGAAGTGTAATTAATTGTTATATAAAAATATGGCTAGGGTTCTGTGGAAATTTGGACGGCCACGAATTAGGGTTTGGATTTCTTCCTGTTAATGAGATTTCGACACTGTTAGGTGAGATTTTTCTCGGACTTTGCTATAGTGTTCTGTTGTTTGCCAAACTTTTTTTTAGTGTTCCTTTTAAGTATTTTAAACAATATTTCTTTTTATTTTCAAGGATGAATCTGCTTTTAAGCGAGTGAAATTATCGATTAGGGTTTATAGTTATCGATTTTTGCCCTGGTGACTCCTGGGGTGTCACAAATACCAAAGCCCACTATGGAGAAGGGATTGAAACCCACTTAGGAGAAGCCTAGAAGAAGCCAGCCTGAGTGGGGCCCACCACAGGATAGTGAATAGGAGTTTCAATCCACTTCCACTTCCATTCCATCACATGTGCACCACATGACCATGATTGTGTAATTTACTTTCTGACTTTGGATCCATTTTTTGACTTAGCAATATATGTGTTGGAAGTATGCCTTCTATTTCCCTACCAAGCTCCATCAAAATGCCCATCATAAGAAAAGTAGGAATAGAGGCAATACTTTGCCATGGTGAGGATCTACACACACACATATATTGAGCGACTGAGAGAATCACTTGAGCAAAATTTTGTTTAACCTTTTTGAAAATACTTCCAATTCCCAAGTCTTGCTTAGTTTAGAGATAGTATGGTTTGTTAATACTGTTCTATTTTTCAACCGCTTAAATTAGTATGATAGACCCATCCAAGTCTGGGTATAAGTATTGTAATTGGAATAACCTTTATGTTTGCTTCATATGATCTAGTTAATAATCCTAAGTTTTTCTTCTTCCCTCGAGTCGAATGAATGACTAAGTGTGGGGGTGTTTGTTGACGGTCCTTAAGTGTCATATTTGACCGTCAAATCTCTGCATAAATAATTAAAAAATACACTAAAATTAGGAATAGGTTTATTACTAACCAAGTTCTATAAGTTTTATTGAATATTTGTATGCAGGTGATTTATCCAGAATTATTGAGAAAAAAAATAAAAAAAGTATTATCCAATGAGGCATAAAAGGATCCATGGGCTATCAACGTACAAAATCTGCTCAAATACCAAAGCCCACCACGGAGAAGGGATTGAAACCCACTCAGGAGAAGCCAGAAGAAGCCAGGCCCAAGTGGAGCAAGCCAGGCTGGTGGGGCCACTCAGGCCCCACTTTGGCACTAAGCTTCCAACCGACGTACCAAAGGTGGTGCTGACCGGGCTCGAGAGTTACCGACTCCAGGTGGCGGGGAAAGAGAGAAAGAGGGAGGGGAGGACACTCACCCCCCTGAGGCACCTCCACCAAAAAAATAGGACCCCTCTCCTCATTCTCTAGCATCAACTCTTCACTCCACTTTTACATTTGTGCCACTGCATTAGAGGCTTAGGCTCTAGTCCTTAGAGTTCTAGAAAGGAAGAGAGCGAGGCGGAGGTTCTCCAAGGGAAGCGCCGGCCTGTCGGTGCTCTCTTGGCATAGGATCCTTCACTAAATCGAGTCGAAGTGGTGGCCTGTCATCACTCTGCTTCGCACTTGTACCTCGACAACATGCTTTATTTAATCAAGTAAGTATCCGTGCACACTTTATGAGTATATTGTCTTAGTTTAGTAAGTAGTGTTTATTCATTGCTTGCTAGTTCACCGTATACTACTTAGTATATGCTTTAACTTAATTATGGACTAGATCCCTGTGCAATGTTAAAGTAGTAATAGTCTGTGTGGACGAGGTGTCTAGATCGAATATTGTCTGTGAGTGGTGTGTATCCCACGGAGCTAGAGGTAGGTAGCTTGAAGTGACAGCCTTGTCTGTGCTTTGTAACCCTCCACGTCCGGATACATAAGTAGCCTTTATAGTTACTGGAGTCTTTTTCCTAGATTGGGAGTAAACCGGAGGCCGAAGTAAGCGAGGATAGAATAAACCTTCGTGCTTAGATTAGGATTTATCTCTTATGTTGCCTCTCTATCCTTTGCCCATTTCTTAGTGAGGTTGTTCCTTGGACTTGACTAATAGTTAGCTCACACACGTTCCTTGTGGAAATTACGATACCTTGGAATACTTTAGGGTGAAGTGCTACAACGGTACTCCGTACGCTTGCAGATTTATTTGTGATCGTAAGAAAGACCAACAAGCATTTCTGGCGTCGTTGCAGGGGAAAGGTTGCTTAGTTATCTACGAACCCAAGTCCTTGTATCTTTTTCTTTTATCTTTTTCTTTTATCTTTTTACTCCTTACCCCTTCTACCCATCATGGAGCAACCACTCTGCGAGTACTCTGCTCTGCAAGGCGAGTTCTGTGAGCCACCGAGTTCTTCTCGACCTATTGAAACAACTGGCTGGAACTTCGACCACCTTTTCTAGCCATGGTCGGGAGCAATCCTTCTCTATCCCAGATAGCGAGAACCCCTATAATCATTTGCGAGAGTTTGAACAATTGTGTTCATGTCTAGTCATTCAAGGCATGACGCAAGAAACTCTCAAGTGGAAACTGTTTCCGTTCTCTTGTTCAGAGAGCGAAGCAATGGTACACGCATACCATAGGAAGTGTACAAGGGGAATGGGAAGAGCTGAGGAACAAATTTTGTCTCGCCTCTTTTCCATTATCCCGAGTTGCCTCTCTACGAAGGGAAATTCTCGACTTTCAACAGTCTAAGAAAGAATCCATAGGCGCAGCTTGGTCCTGATTTTTTATGCTTACCCAGTCCAGACCAGACTTACTTCTGTCTGATGCAGTGTTGCCCCAACACATTGCTCTGGGGCTGAATAAGGAATCTTCCCTGTATCTCAACCTTGCCTTCCAAGGTTCCTTCTTACACAAGACACCGTCTGAAGCCAAAATCATCCTGGAGCATATCCAAGAAAATACTTCCTTCGTCGATGGCTTGAGTACACCTACGGAAGACGTCAAGGCGAGCAATGAAGAGCTTATAGATGTTGAATCCCAACTCATATCCCAAGATCCAACACCTAAGCCTCTCCCCGAACCCAGGAATATTCAGGATGAAGAAATTCAACCTAAAGAATTTCCTTTCGTAATCGAGGAAGGACTTTTTGAAGATTTCGGAAACGCCTCGAGTTACGCCTATCGAAAGCGACCACCCATCCAGCCCTCTCCTCCTGGGCTCGAAGAAATAAAAATTCATAAGGAGACGGTTAAAAGGCTACATCCATTCTTAGCGATGAATGGTTAAATGAGATGGAAACATGTTCTGAAATTCTTCGGATTCTTCCTCTTTGACCATTATCCGCTGTAGAATTAGAGGAGTCAATATGGTAGCTCTTTACGCCGTCCCACGGTCAGAGCTAACATCGTCTCAGGGAATTTGTCCCTCGATCTTTTAAACGATGTCCCCATAGCTCCAACCACAAAAGCCATTAAGAGTCTCTCAGGACCGATAATTAAAGGTTGTGGGATCTTGCAACAGAAAAACTTGTTGACCTCTGACGCCGAAGTTATCCTTGATCTTCATGTATGGATGCCCACGATTTTGATCTCTTGATAGGGGTACCGAACGCTGGCGCAGCACTGTGGGGGTTGGCTAGCCACTCGGTAACAGCGGCTAGCGGAGTGGCTTGACAAGGAACCACGCTCGAGCGGCCAGCCGATGGCATTCATGGGTAAGCCGATCCATGGATGCGGCTAGCCAGAGCTGCTGCGCGGCGAACCGTGGCACGCCAACGTGCGGGAGATGAGCAGCTAGCCGGTGGTGGCGAAGTGACAAACTGCGGTTGTTGGACCATTCTCCGTTCAACGCTCCCCGGCGAAGCAAGCATGTTTTGCGTTCAACATTCTCGGAAAGATGTACGGAGAAGAAAAAGAATCAACAAAAGAAGACGCAGAAATCCTAACAAGGTGCTGCGGTGGAGGTGCTTGCTTTGCTTGGCGTCGAGCGTGACTTGCTTCTGCGTTCGGCCTCAGGACCTTGCGAAACCGGTTGGCTAGCCGGAGAAACCGACCGGCTTGCCGTTTTGGAATTTCGTTCGGATTTTGTTTTTTGAATGTTAATCGGTTTTCATTCGGTCTTTTTTGTTTTCACTATTTTCAAATCGGTGCGGACTGGTTTTTTTGGTTCAATGGGTAACTGAAACCTTGTCCCTGAGCCTGTGAGCCGCCGTGGAGGGAAAGTTGTATGAATAACCATGATTCGTAGGCATTATCAGGCAACCAGAGATGAGTGGGCTGCCTGAGCTGGACTTGGTCGGAGATCCGGCTACCAAATACAGCCTATGTTTCGTCTTAGAAAAAAAAAGATTTTGAGCTATCTTTAAGAAAACTGTTAAGGAAGAGAGGAAAATTTGTACTACTGTCCGATTGTAGACTGTTTAATTAGAAAGAATTCTTGAGAATTAATTTTTTTTATTCTGTCCAAAATGCTCTTATGCTTTTTGACCATAATTTATTCTTAAGAAAGGATAAAGTTCGGTTTACTCTTCTGAAGTATAGACAAAGTCTAGATAAGCCAGAGTTCCTCCGACAGCCGTAGGTACCATCGTAACCTTACCATGTTCGCAAATTTCGGAATGCGATTTCTTTTAGGGGGGAGGCTATGACACCTGCATGTTACTAACATACTCGAGCACAAAAGAATTCAAATTAAGTAAATAAATGATGCACAGGAGACTTAACGAAAAATTTCCTGCATTAGGCAAATGACCTTAAGTAATGACCTTTATTTAAATGTCTAATTCCTTTCAAATGACCTTAATAGTTTTTGGTAGGAATTTGGTTTTTGTAACAGAACCCTATCAATAATTTTGCATGATAATTAAGTTCAAATTAAAATAGAATTTTAGAAATTTTACCAAAATTTTTTTGAAGGGTTTGACATACTTTAAAATTCGGACAAATTCAAATTTGACTAAAATTCATGAAATTTCAGAGGCCGAAAGATGTAACCTTCCCAAAACAAAAGTTGTTCCAAATAGTTTCCTAAGTCCTCACAAATTTTCTCATAATTTTTGAAGCACGGGAGCATCAAATTTCAGCCGAATCAATTCAAATTTTTCAAAAGTTTTAAATTCTGAAAAGGTTCTGCATCACCGCCGAACGCGCGCCACGTGCTCAACGGATTGCGGCCTGCCCCGTCATCCGCAGATCTGCCGCGGAGGATGCTGCCGTGGCTTAACCCGAGCCTTTGACACCTTCTTCATGTCTCCTCTGTGATCCCTTGGCACAGGCGTCCCGTCCCATCGCCGAGACGCACGCCATCACTCTACTGCCGCGCCATTAAAGCCGTCGACGCGATGTCGGTGTTGACGCTGCGCCCACACGCCGCCGCACGCCTTTTCCCTACCACCCGAGCACGCCAGCAGCTCCGCGACGATGCAGCGAATCTACTTTGCACAGCGCACCCACTCCTCCCCTCTCTTTTCTGTGTGTGCATCGCGCCATGTCGGCCACCGTCACAGCCACTCGGTCGTTTCGCGTGGACAGACCACTATAAGCAAAACTAGCGCCCCAAAGTTTGCCATTTCAACTTGCCTCGCTTCACTCCAGGTCCTAGAGCACGAAATTGCATTTTCGCACACTCCTCCGCCCGGTCGTCGCTACCTCGGGCCAAAGCGCCGCCGCCAACGCAATTTCTTCAATTCCGGCCAACTCAGTCGAGGTGAGCTCGTGTTTGTGCTCCGGCTCGTAGAGGTCATCCTCGCGCAGCTCTGTGACAATTTTCTGATCGCAGAAAAGCCCCGAAGCTATCGTAAGAGCCATCGCCGTCGCCACCTGCCATTGCCACCGCTCGGAGCTCACCGTCAAAGTCCTATTTCCGGCCATCCCCATGACCTTTATCATCGACTATTCGACTCCACGCACCACGGTGATGCTCTCAGAACCCGCCGGCGTTGAGCCGCCTCCGTCTCCAATGGCCCTCCGATCATCACCGGAGCTCGGCACCACCACCGTTAGAAGTTAGAACCCCCATGACCCAATGAACGCGAATATGGTGTCCAATGGCGCCAGCTCACCACCGTTGAGCTCGCCGTCCTTGTTTTCCATTTAAAAATGAATTTTGAATATTTTGACTAAACTTGTAAAATACGTAAAAATTGTGAACCAAAATTTTTTTGGAACCTTGTTAAATGCTCTAAATTTCTGCAGAAATGGATTTGTTAGAAAGTTCATTGAACTTCCTAAATAAATATATATGCATACTTCATTTTTGAATTTTCATTCTAATTCTATACATGTCCTGAGCCTGAACCTTGAACTTATCTCTCTGTTAGGACAAGCATGACCTCCTGTAAAATTTTCATGAATTTATCTCGACAAAGTTTTATGCATATCTATGACTTTACTAGAAACTGCCATTTAAATTTACCAAATTCTAAAATACAATGTGTAAGTCAATCAAAACTTACGATACCTGTTCTAAACCTCATTCAGGTTACTTGCAAGTGCATCTATCAAATCCCATGATTTATCACATATTTTTAGTGCCATTTCTTGAATTTCTATGTTTAAATCGTAGAAATTTGTATGAATTTTCATAAAATTCAGAGAGATCATTTTGACCTCAACTCAACTCTAAAAATCTTGTTTCAGTGAGTACTTTCAACTAAAAATGGTCGCCTGCACAAAGCTAAATCTTGTTTTCGAACCATAGTCGCTAAGTGATTCATAATAAATTTACCGAATGTCAGGATTGTTAGTGTTGAGCTTATGCTCACGTTTGCGGTAAGAAAACTTTCAGAAACATTTCGATAAATATCACTCAATCAAAACATGCATCAACCATTCATATTTTGCATAAATCGTTAATGCAGTGCTCCGTTAATAACACTATGGATATTGCATCATGTAGACGTCGAAGTGATCGAAATAGTTGCTGACCCGAAGTCCATGTTCCTTGAGGAGATTCAAGCATGCCCCAATGCACAATCATTTTATAAATTTTTATTTATTACTAAGAGTTGTATACTGTGCATTAGGTCCTAAGGAGTTGATTAAAAACCCTAGTTGCATGTGTTTCCTTAAGACTCCATTTTAGAATATTGGTACAAGTAGCTCGATGTAGACTGCTATGCTTAAGTATAGTCTCAAATACAAGTCGAGCAGAATAGACGTTGCTCGCAGCTACTAGGAATTGTTTGAAACTACCCCTTGAGTTACCAAGCTTGTGGCTAAGTTGGACTAAGATCAACGTAAAACTGTGGGTCAGACAAGTAAAGTATAGGTTCAACAGGGCATGGATCCTGGTAGTCCTGTCTGATCCGTGTGGCCCGAGCTTGATCGAGCATTGAACGTATCACTCATATGCTAGGTAATGACGGGACCCGGTAAATCTATGTCTAGTGATTGCAAAGTTGAACCTACCCTACGGTGTCTGATCCAAAGCGATACATGGTGGGCAGTGTGAGAACTCCACAAAAACCGTCTAGGATGTATGCTTCTGATGGGATGCAGCACTACTAAGTAGCATAGGAGGGAGTTGACTTTGTAGAACCTGAAGTGAACGGTTATCATGTGTGGTCTGGGATGCGCACGTGACGTATGAGTAGGTATTCCCTGAATGTGTAAATCAGTTCAAAACGCGCTCTGAAGTAATGAGTTTGCTTGTGCAATACGCCACATCATGGTAAGAGATAGGACTAAGAAAAGGGAATTGGATTGCGCTGATGAAATTTACTTTTGTAATTGATTGAGATCTATGTTTGTGTAAGATAGTGCAAACTAAAATTCAGTTTCTAACCACTAAAGTTGAATACTATTTAGTGTGATTCCTTCTAAAACAACCCCCTACGCTATGTCGATCTGTATGTCTGTTGACCGTAAACAGCCATGTTGACGGGTCAGTCTTGCTGAGCTTCTTAGAAGCTCACGCTTTGTGATATGTGATTTATGCGCCGAGGTACGTACTTGTGATTGCGGCTACCACTGTGAGGAGCAGCGTTTGGACTGTTGGAACATCCGGTGCGAGCGGTATGACTCGTCGCTGTGAAATTGCTTGGCTAGTAGCAAAGTGACATTAGGCAAGTGTGACACCTCGATACAGGGCTTAATAGGATTAATAGGATACTCATATCAACAAGTTGCAACTTCTTTTCCGGTAGCCTAGCTCCGAAAACCTTCGAGGTTAAGCGTGCTTGGCCTGGAGCAATTTCAGGATGAGTGACCGACTGGGAAGTTATTCCTGGGTGCGTACGAGTGAGGACAAATGTGCGTAGAAAAGACTTGTGTTGATCTGTGAGGCCAGCCTATGTCCTATAAAAAGCTACCTGATGTAAGCGGGCCCGGTCTCGAGGAGGCGGGACGTTACAGCAAGGCACATGCTTTTGCTGAGTCTACGAGAGTCAGAGTTTGTATCTACCGTTTTTTATTTATGCTTCCGCTAAACTCGTATTTGAAAACTTGTATCCGTACTTTGATTTGTAAGACTTAATCTTTTATCGAAACCAGCGTTGTATTATTTTTTTTCATTTGTAAAATTATGGTTTTATCCGTCTGTGTTGTACCATCTGTGCTCACTTCGTCGAGCATCGTCCAGAATGGATTCCGGGGAGACAGATCGTGTGGCGGAACCACCCCAGAACTGGGGAAGTCCCTCCTCCCGGGATCCATTCTGGGCGATGTTCATCGAAGCGAACATTCACAGGGTACAGCACCGGCAGATAACAATATTTTACAGACAGAAGTAAAATATTACAGAAGTTGTTATTACAGAAGATTCAGTTACAGATGTCAAGTTCAGATAAAAACCGTAGCGGAAACAACATTGACTACAAGCGAGAACGGAAGGTAAGATTACAGACTCCGACTCCGTGAGACTATGCAAAAGCAAGTGCATTGTCCATCGGCACAATGCTTCTAGCCACACACAAGCAGCGGCTACTCGATCTGCTCCCACTGGAAACTACCCCGTCTGAAGGCTGACTCCTCCCAAGAGTAGCCATCACCAGAACCACCTGAAAACCACAAGTCGCAAAGCGTGAGCTTCTAAGAAGCTCAACAAGACTGACCCGTCAATGTGGTTGTCTACAGCTGACTCCTAGACATGCAAGGTTGACATCTGGGTAGGGGTAAGTGCAAAAGACACGCCCTAATAGTAGCTTCCTACTTTCAAGTTTTCAATCATGTTGACAAATAATGATCATAATATTCATCACAACATTAACCATCATTATTCTCTTTGTTCATTTCTTAGCATATGTGTAACGTCCCGCCTCCCCGAGGCCGGGCCCGCTTACATTAGATAGCTTTTATAGGATATAGCCTGACCTCACAGACCAACACAAGTCTTTTCTGCGCACATTTGTCCTCACTCGTGCGCGCCCGAGAGTCACTTCCCAGTCGGTCACCCATCCTGAAATTGCTCCAGGCCAAGCATGCTTAACCTTGGAGTTTTCTGGAGTTAGGCTACCGGAAAAGAAGTTGCAACTTATTGGTATGAGTATTCTATTAATCCTATTAAGCCCTGGGCCGGGATATCACAATATGCAACAGAGAGGTTGAGCAAACTCTAGACTGAGAGTGTTAGCGGTTCGAAATGATTTTTAAACCTGCAGGGTTAACCTGATCACACGACACGTGCGCGTCCCGGACCGCACGCGGCAACCGTTCGCACCAGATCTAGCAAAGCTAATTCCCTCTTACGCTACCTCAACAGCGCTGCATCCCACCAGATCACCCGTCACGGACGGTGTCTGTGGAGTTCTCACACTGTCCACCCCAGACCGCCTCCCATCAGACATCGTATGGTAGGTTCAGCTTGCCATCACTAGGCTACCTAGGTTTACTGGGTCCCATATAATCCAGCATGTGAACAGTATGTTCAATACCCAAGCCAAACTGTGCCGAACGGATCAGACAGAGCTACCGCACCAGAACCCATGTTCTGTGCCTCCTACCATTCCCCCGTCTGATCCCAGTTTCTTTCCATGAAAATGTAGACTCACCACAGGTTCTTTATCAGAAGTAAAAGTCTCAAACAACTCCTATCATATCGCGAGCAGTGTCCTCTCTGCTCGACTTCTATTGAGTTTTATGGCTAAGCATAGCATCTACATCGGGCTACCTGTACCACATTCCAAAGTAGGCACTACTAGAAACATATGCAACTAAGATTTCAACCAACTCATGTCAACCTAAATGCACATCACATGACTCATGTGACACCCCAGGTGTCACTTAAAAAGTCACCGGCAAATCGTAAACCCTAAAAAGAAATTTTTGCACTTTTGAGCAGAACTAGCACGTGAACTAATGAGCAATGTTGCTTAAAACACTTCCATTAACCTACACAAAAATTTTGATAAATTAATGTTTGAACACTTTCACCAAACAGGGGCCCTCAGTCCCACAGTACATAGTGATTTCCTACCAGGTAAGAATTCACACTCCAATTCGAAACCCTAATCGGTAACTCTCTTAAAAGCAGAATCAACCTTGGAAATAAAAAGAAATAATGTTTAAAATACTCCAAAGGAACATACGCAAACTTTGATCAACAACAGAACACTATACCTAGGTTCGGAGAAATTCCAACTAGCAGTGTCGAAATCTCACTAACAGGAAGAAAATCCAAACCCTAACTCATGGCTATCCAAATTTCCACAGAACCCTAGCCATGTTTTTACATAACAATTAAGTACACTTCAGAATAGAATTTTGGGGATTTATTCAAAATTTTTGGAAGAGATTTAGACCTCTTAAAAATTCACACGAGCAATAATCCTCTTGGAAATTAAAGAATTTTTAGAAGCGAAATCGTGACTTGAACCTTAAACTAAAAGTGCTCCAAATAAATTCCTAAGCCTATACAAAAATTTTCAAAAATCTTAGGATTCGGGAAGCATGACTTTCTTTTGAAATAGGGAGTGAACCTTGAACTGTAGCAAAAAAAAATTTCTACTTTGCCGGGCGGGCTATAGTGCCCGCCGCCCGCCCGACAGAGCGGCGGGCGACAGGGCACCGCGCCCGGCCGACACGGCCTTTGGCACGTCACGTCTTAAAATCCCGGCCGGTGCTCTCGTTCCTCTCTCCCTCTCTCTCTCTAGCTCCCTCACTCCCTCTCCTCACTCTCTCTCCCGCCCGCTTCCCACTACCGTGCCTCCCGAGCCTCCCATGGCATGGCCGGCCTTACTGCCGCCGTGCCATACCCCACTGCCCCCCTATTTCCCTTGCTCCGGAGTCCTTTAAAGCGGTGCGAGCTCTTCCATCCCCCCCCCCCTTTTTTCTCCTTCCTCCGCGCCACCGTTTGAATTTCCATCTTCCTTCTCCTGGTCCGGCCACCCCGCCATCGCCACGACCTGAGCTCACGTCGACTGCGCAATTGGGTGAGTAATCACCGTCTTTATCCTCTTGCCGCTCTTCCCCATCCCGCCTAGTTGCTATAGAAGCAAACCCTAGCCTCTCTCCTGCAATGCCGCGCCGCCGCGAGGTCGCCGGAGCACGCTCCCGAGGGCGTCGCCGCCGCGCCCTAGGTTGCACCGCACCCCGCCGTCCGTTGTGCTGTCCCCGGGACTCCCCACGCCATGTAAAGCAATCCCCCTCTCTTCCCCCTCGCCGGCGAGGCCCCAGCCGGCCGGAATTGCTCGCCGGAGACCTGCCGGACTCACCGGAGGCAACTCCCCTGTTTCTGCCGCCACTCCTTCTTTAAATTTCATTCTTCTATTTTCTGTCCTATCTTGTAAAATAGCAAACCAAAATTTTTTAGAATCCTCATGAAAGGCACTAATTTTCTATTAAAGCACTGCTTAGAAATTGTACAAGAATTTGCAGAACTAATTAGAACACTCTTTTCTGTTTTTGAATTTTAATTTGAATTCTAGAACAATGCTAGGGCTAATCTTTGATCCACAAATACAACATGATATTACACACCTTCTGGAATTTTATGAGGATTTTAGGACTAGGAAGTTGTATGTAACCCTATTGAAATACTTCAATCTGTCTAGTTAAAGGACTATTTTCTAAAATGCATTGTAAAAGTCATTTAAAAGGGGTTAGACCCAAAAGCAAAGTTGTAGATTTGGTGTTCATGAGTGACCACATAAAATTTCATAATTTTATTCTAAGGTTTACTAGTGCTTTTTGATTTTATAAAATTTAAAAACAGGAATTTATTGAATTTTTAT
Source organism: Oropetium thomaeum (assembly GCA_001182835.1). NCBI lineage: Eukaryota > Viridiplantae > Streptophyta > Magnoliopsida > Poales > Poaceae > Oropetium > Oropetium thomaeum. The sequence goes on along the minus strand of LFJQ01000067.1, from coordinate 274,893 downwards.
AAAATATAGAAAATTCACCTAGGCCCCAACCAAAGCTCAAAATTCTTACTTCAGAGAGTGCTATCAACTAAAAATAATCTTGAGGAAGAATTAAAAGTTTCATTTTAACCCTAAGTTAATATTCGTAATTATTAAATAATTATTAATCTAGGAAATTGTCGAATTAACATTAACCAACGTTGAAATTCCTAATTTTAAGAACATGCCAACTAAAAGTCATCTCCTAGAAAGGAAATGAGAGTTTCATTTAACCACAAATCATAAAAATCAACACTTAATGAAATCGACGGCGTCGAGTAATTAGGGTTAACCCTAATTCTAGGCATCGCCGATCAAAAACCTAGATTACTATTGGTAAAAGCAATGACTCTTTTCATTAAACTTATCTTAAACATACTGCATCATGTAGATTTTGAAGCGCACGAGGTAGCTGCAGATCCCGGTTCTTCGATTTCCATAGAAGAGGCTAGCAACAACGCCGGAGAACCAGACAAGCCCCGGTGCACAACCGATGTTTAAAATTTTTCCTTTTATAACTAAGTGTGTCTTGTTTGTGCATTAAGTGCTAGGAGTTGATTGAAACCATAGTTGCATTTGTTTCCATAGGAAACCCTAACGGTAGTTGGTATAGATACCCCCTTAGTATGCTATGCTTAGCAGGTATTGCCGGTAGAAGTCGAGCAGAGTGGACGCTGCTCGCGAGAGGTAGATTGTTGGATGAAACTATCACCTGAAACATTATGACACATGATGATGAGTTAATTAAGGAAAGATAAAAGTTTGAGTTTCAGACAGGATACAAAGTAGGTCGGCGACTAAACTGGGTCCAGGGTGACCGTAGACTTGTCTGATCCGTGTGGTCCGAGTCTGATCGAGCCTTGAATGTACTGGTCGTTTGCTGGGTGATATGGGCCCCAGTAAACCTATGTAGCCTAGTGATTGCAACGTCGAACCTGCCCTATGGTATCTGACTAGGAGGAGATCTGGGGTGGGCAGCGTGGGAACTCCACAGAAACCGTCTGTGACGTGTTATCTGGTGGGATGCGGCGCTGCTAAGACAGGCGTAGGAGGGAAATTGACGTTGCAGGAGCTGGTGTGAACGGTTGCCACGTGCGAGTCTGGGACACGCACATGTCGTACGATCAGGTTTCCCTCTGTAGGGTATAAAAATCATTTCAAACCGCTGTCGCTCCCAGTTAGTGAGCATGCTCGTGAAACGCACCATATTTTAATAAAGAAGTTAAGATATGATGAGAATGATGCTATGATGATTATCATCGCTATTGTTACTTCCGTTATGTCTGCTTAGCTCAGTGCTAACTAAATTTATTTTCTAATCACTTAACCTGTGCTAAAATTTGACTAAGAGTAGTACAGGCTTGCGATTCCTTTTTGCAAGTAAACCCACCCTAGTCAGCCTTCATGTCTAGGAGTCGGCTGTAGTCAGCCACGTTGACGGGTAAGTCTTGTTGAGCTTCTTAGAAGCTCATGCGTTAGCGTTATGTGGTTTTCAGGCGCCGACATGCAGGACCAAGCTGGTAGCATCCATTGAGAGGAGTCTCACCCTGAGGTTGGGAACCTCCAGTGGGAATTGTGCGAGTCACCACAGTGAACATTGAAGTGGCTAGTAGCATGACGTCCGTGGGCACGGTGCATGCTTTTGCTTAAGTCTGAGCGTCGGAGTTTGTAATCGATGAAGTCTTCCGCTGTTATGTTTTGAAAACTCCTTTGCGTACTCTGAATCAATGTAAGACCTAACTTCAAATTATTAATTAATGTTGTATTAAAACCTTCTCTCCTTGTAAATTTCTTTTGTTTATTCCTGTCTGTGTTGTATCGTGTGTACGCTCGCTTCGCGAGTGTTGCCCAACAGGATCCTGGCTCAACGACCGATCGGATCCGTCCCAAAATGGGGTTTTCTGGTCGGGTCCGCGTTAGCTTTGGTATCAGAGCTGTGTTGAGAAATGGTACAGCGTTTAAGGCATATTTTCAAAAACTATGTGCGGTGAGGTACGAGTCCTATTAGTTAATAGGTTATCAGGTGTTAAGCTAACCTAGTGCAGGAGCTAACAAAACCCAGTCTAGATTTACTTTTCTGTAACAACGCACCTACACTAAGGTAAGCAAGGTAAGGTACGCCACTCGACTGCGGTGAAAGGTCGAGAAATCCCTGTTGCATCCGCAACAGTAGCGTTCTATACCATGATGGTATGGAAGGAGGTATTATGTTCGCTATAACATAGTATGCCCCCTTGCCGTTTAGGGAGAAAAGCGGACCTCTACCGTATGAGGTGTGGGTTACGGACCTGTTGCGAATGCAGACCTTCGTAACAGTGGAGTCTTGTGTCTTTGGTACACAAGAGATGAGTTTGTTCCTCACGACTTAGGTTTTGCGGAATACTCTCATACCTCCGCTGCCTGAGGTAAAGTGCAGTCTGTCGCCGCGCAGGGAAGGCCGGACACGTGATCCCCGTACGTGACCTACTCGGAGCGACCCATATGGCAATGATATGTGTTGTTGTTTTTTACTTTTGAGATATATTTATATTGAACTGCCTGTGATGCCATTTTCTGCAGGTACGCTAACCCCGGTACCGTAAGAAACGTGTAGTAACGTCTAACTTGAGTGCGATTCTGCCACCGCCTACGCGTATCCTTTTTTACTTTTGTGAGGTCGTATAGGCCGATGTAGGATTGCATTGCATACTAAAATTGGAAACCAAATAAAATCACCCAATAAAAAGGAAATCAATTGCTGGTTAACAGAAAAAGGCTAACTATAACGATTAACTTGTTGAATTTAAGTGATAACTGGAACATAACTTAATAGTTTAATAAGATGTGTAACTAAATAAAGGGTGTCAAGAAGTCATTTTAAAATTGTGGATATTATTTATATATAATCATGTTAGGGTCAAACCCAAAGCCTTCAGAATCAAAAGAAAAATCAACCTTAAATGTTTTCAAACCATTTCACTTTAAGGGGAAAGGTTCACCTCATCCTAGAAATTCTTTCATATCTTAGTGCTCTTTTCTAAGACTGGCCTCCGTTCACTCGTCATGAGGATGTGAATGAGTGCAATATGGAGGAGTCGGGAAATTCTCTACCGCTTGAATGTTTTGAACCTATCAATCTTTATTGCCAAGTAAATCACTTTGACCAAACCGTGAAACCGTGTCTGGAAGCAAAACCTTGTCACCTAAGGTCTTGGCTTTCTCATTCAAACAACATGAGGTTGCATCCTCGTAAAAACTAAATTCTTCAATAACACCCCCTAAGGCCTGAGAAAACGTTCGGTTTTCAGGATTCCTTGTAGGCATGAAACTCTTGTATTTCAGAGCCATTCTTGTACACTTCAACAATCACCTTCGTATCCTTCTTGGGGTTGATAGTTTTTGTGGTCAATCCTCTGATATCATCTTACTATTCGACAAATCGAGTCTTCACACATCTTAATTTTTCCAAAACCTAGGAACGATAAAATCCTTCAAACTTATACTAAAACCATCCAGGAGCTAAATTCCATCAATAATGGCTATAGCACTTTTAGGAATAGAAGAGCCTCTCCTAGACTTCCTCCCCTAGAGAATGCGTGGCAACCAGTCCATCAAACAAGTCCTAACTAGAACTCTTTGTCAAAATTGAGCCTTTTTGCAGTACTGCCCTCGATGAGAAGATTGTCTACTTGACAGGTCAACTTAGATGGTAAAGCACCTTGAACTATCTGTGTAACCATAAATGAGGAAATGGATATGACTATGGCACAAACATGGCCATTTGGGTAACATCAAAAACCTTTAGAAGGAATAGTTGATAAATTACCAAACTGTCATTACCTAGCTCCAGATTCACCTTTCCACATCAGACAACTTTGGTGAATCAAGAAACCTTAACCCACTCGCCATTGGTATCTGACTGAGTACTAGGAAACACTCAGTAAAGAATATGAGGGATATCTATAAACATTGGTCGAGTAGGACAAATCTTGTGGTTACTGATTTGACATTCATATGTAAACCCCCCTAAATTGTTGAAGTGAAGCTCTTCCTTTTGTTTGTTCAGAAGCCACATCATAGCTAAAATCAATTACTTCGGAATGTCCTTCCAATCACTTGAAAATCTTATCTCTTTTGGACAAGAGAGAGTCCCTACAAACTTTTAGCCATCGTCTGCAAAACCATCCTTTTACATTTTCATAGACTCTGTGTGACACCCCGATCCAGGACTTAATATGATTAATAGGATACTCATATCAACAAGTTGTAACTTCTTTTCCGGTAGCCTAGCTCCGAAAACCTCCGAGGTTAAGCGTGCTTGGCCTTGAGCAATTTTAGGATGGGTGACCGACCGGGAAGTTATTCCCGGGTGCGCATGAGTGAGGACAAATGTGCGTAGAAAAAGACTTGTGTTGGTCTGTGAGGCCAGCCTATGTCCTATAAAAAGCTATCTGATGTAAGCGGGCCCAGCCTCAAGGAGGCGGAACGTTACATAATGGTATCAGAGCCGACTCTCGCGATTTTACCGGCGTGTGTGTCGTAGTTGCGCAGGCATGGTGTGCATGGCTGGTGTGGATCCAGAGTGGTCACACAGCATGACACATGCGCTGGCACTGAACACATGGACGTGGCCAAGAGAGAACATTCCTAGCTTGGGATTGACCAACGAGGTCGTCGGTCTCTTACGGAGGTGAGTATGTGACACCCCGATCCAGGGCTTAATAGGATTAATAGGATACTCATATCAACAAGTTACAATTTCTTTTTCGGTAGCCTAGCTCCGAAAACCTCCGAGGTTAAGCGTGCTTGGCCTTGAGCAATTTTAGGATGGGTGACCGACCGGAAAGTTATTCCCGGGTGCGCACGAGTGAGGACAAATGTGTGTAGAAAAGACTTGTGTTGGTCTGTGAGGCCAGCCTATGTCCTATAAAAAGCTATCTGATGTAAGCGGGCCCGGCCTCGAGGAGGCGGGACGTTACAACTCACGTGTACGGTTGTAAAGGAAAAACTTTAAAAACGATAGTGCACCGGTGCTTGCCTTGTGGTTGCTCCTCCTGATCTGCAGGAGCGGGCTCTCCAGAGAACTCGGGCTCAACCTCGACGGCGATCTCGTTCACATCGGCGTCTACATGATGCAAGTAGAGACGTGAATCATTAATTAACAATTTCTCAAAGACTTTAAGTGGCCAAAACACTTAAAGAACTAAATTGATTGATAAACAATTTAATCTAACACCAAGCTACACCACTAAGTGATACTTAAACAGCTCTACTTCCCATTATACGCCCGGCTTAAACAATGGCACACTTCTGGGGTTTTGTGGTCAAGACACACTTCTGGTGGAAGTCCCAGCTCCAGATGAATTTTAGAACTCCAGAAGTAAATCAAAGACAGAACCTTTGAGTTCTGATTGCCATGGCACACTTCTGACAGAAGTTCTAGCTCCAGATGAGTTCTGGAACTCCAGAAGTAATCAAAGACAGAACCTTTGAGTTTTGATCGCTATGGCACACTTCTGACAGAAGTTTCATCTCTAGATGAGTTCTGGAACTCTAGAAGTAAATCAAAAAAAGAAGATCTCCAGCTATTTACTTAGGAAGTTCCATGGGTTTATAGGATAAGGTGTTTCAGCAGATGTTTGGAACCTTTCCCAAGGATTTTAGAGAATGCTTGGGTTCCTCCTTTCTAGACCTTGCAACGATTTAGTATGCAGTTTACCAAATCGGTTAGAAGACAACCGCAATCCTCTAACACCCCAGAACAGGGACGGTAGAAGTTAAAACTGGAAGCGGAGGGTGGTCCTCGCCATGCGGCTTTCTCGAGTCAGTGCGTTACGGCGAGGGCGGCACGGTCCTGGCAACTGATGCTGCACGGCGAAGAAAAGTGAGCTTGACGAGCTGCGAGCAAATCCAGGACACTAAGGACCAGAATCCAAGCCCGAGCACGAAATCGGCTGGGTGCTCTCTGGAATCCCTCTCGGCTTCAGCGTAGAACGACAACGGCGACTTCCAATCTCTAGAACTCCAGTAATTACGACGGGTTTACCTGGAAGAAGACAGGGAACTCTCTGATGCTTTGGTCTTCAGAGGAAAATGGCGAGGTGAGTGGTGGAGACTAAGTGTTTCTCGCGGAGCTCGACGGAGAAGAACGGGAGAGCGAACGAGAGAGCGAGTGCGAGAGGAAGAAGTGTGACGACCGAGGCGCGAAGGATCGGTCAAGGTGGCGTTTTATAGCGTCGCATGCGCTCGCCACACACGCCAGGCGTGCTGCGAGGTGGTTGAGCGCTCGGCAGGCGGCAGCCATGCTCTGTCGAGCAGCGCGCGTACGCGGGAGAGAGGAGAAGAAAGAAAAAGGGAGGAAGAGAGGCTGACCAGTGGGGCCTGCTGTCCAGTGGATCCCACTAGTAAATGAAAATTTTGAGGAAATCCAAAAATTCCTCAAGATCTTCTGAAATTTTTGCCTCAACCCCAAAAGTTTGATATCAGATGCTGAAAACTTAAGTTCGAACTTGGGAAGACAAAAGTGGGAGTTGGAAGTCGATTGAATTGATTTAACCCCCTTTTAGTCAAAAATCCTCCATTTCAGCGGAGCGCTACAACCCTCCTCCCTAAAAAGAAATCTCGTCCCGAGATTTAAGATGCAAGGGTGGGAAAAATGTCAGTACCTAGTGATGGTGGGAGCACTTCGGGGTAGTGTGCACGGAGAAACTGTTCTGACTTCCATGTAGCTTTCTCCTCAGAGTGGTTGCTCCACTGCATCTTGTAAAACTTGATGGTTCGGGTTCTGGTAACACGCTCCTTCTCATCAAGCAGCCGGACAGGTTTCTCTTCATAAGTCAGATCCGGTTGCAAACCCTCCACATCTGGTGCAGTTTTATCCGACGAGGCTTTTAGGCACTTCTTTAGTTGCGATACGTGAAACACATCATGCAATCCCGTCAAGTGATCTGGCAATTTTAGCTTGTATGCTACCGGCCCACTCTTCTCAATGATTGGAAATGGACCAACATACCACGGGGCCAACTTGCCTTTCCCTCCAAATCGTTCTACTCCTTTGGTGGGCGAGACCCTGAGATATACAGAATCACCCACATCGATACTAAAGGGTCGGCCTCTTTTGTCTACATAACTCTTCTGTCGGGATTGGGCTCCCTTCAAGTTGGACTGGATGGTCCTCACTTTATCTTCTGCTTCTTGAACTAGATCTGGCCCAACTATTACTCTTTCTCCTGACTCAGACCAGTTTAACGGGGTCCTACAACTCCGACCATACAATGCCTCGAACCGTGACATCTGGATACTTCCCTGATAGTTGTTGTTGTAAGCAAACTCTGTCAGGGGCAAGTATTCATCCCAATTCCCTCCATGATTTAGCATAGAGGCTCGCAACAAGTCTTCCAGGATTTGTTGACTCTTTCGTTCTGTCCGTCGGTTTGGGGGTGGTATGTGGAGCTTCTGATCAGCTTTGTACCCAAGGTTGCATGCAGTTGTTCCCAAAACCTAGCAACAAACTGGGCTACCCGATCGGGGATGATGGTCTTTGGCACCTCATGTTGACTAGCGACTCGAGCGATGTACAATTCTACATACTTCTTCATCCTGTAATTGGTGTTCACCAGTATGAAATGAGCAAACTTTGTCAGATGGTCGACGACTACCCAAATGGAGTTATGGCATCGAGAGGTCATGGGTAGCCAAACTATGGTCCATGCTCAGAACCTCCCATTTCTAAGCAGGAACACTTAAGGGTTGCAAAAGTCCGGGCTTCTTCAAATGGTCCGCTTTGACTCGCCTGCATGTGTCACACTCTGCCACATATTTCACAATTTCCCTTTTCATCCTTGTCCACTAAAACTTTCTTCTCAAGTCTTGGTACATCTTATTGCTACCTAGATGTATGGAATATTTTGACAAATGAGCCTCGTCCATGATCTTCTTTCGAAGCTCAAGCCTCTTTGGCACTACTAACCTGTTCTTGAACCTTAATACCCTGTCCTCATCCTCTCTGAAACACTGCATCTTCTTCTCATTTAATCTGAGTCTGATGTTCTCCATACCTTGTCCTTTTGTTGGGCCTTCACTACCTCATCCTTAATGGTTGGGATTAAAGCGAGATTGTACAATGATCCATGAGGTAGAACTCGTAGGGTCGCTTCTTCTTCTTCTATGGTAACTCCCTGATCTAGGTAGTGACAATGAGCATTCCTACTCAATGCATCTGTAACGACGTTAGCCTTGCCAGGATGATAATAAATTTTCAACTCATAGTCCTTAATCAGCTCAAGCCATCTTCGCTATCTCATGTTGAGCTTGCTCTGGGTGAAAATATACTTCAGACTCTTGTGATCAGTGTACAGATGCACTAGGTTTTCCAACAAGTAGTGTCTCCACACTTTTAGTGCTAGTACTACTGCTGCCAGTCCCAGATCATGAGTCGGGTAATTCTGCTCATGCTTACGGAGTTGTCTAGAAGCATAAGCCATCACTCGACCTTCCTGCATCAACACACATACGAGACCAATGCCAGATGCATCGCAATATACATCAAACGGCTTACTTAGATCTGGCTGCGCTAGCACTGGGGCTGTTGTCAAGTGCTTTTTCAACGTCTGGAAGGCTTCTTCACAGTTATTGGTCCACCTAAACTGGTTGTCCTTCTTGAGCAGCTCAGTATCGGTTTGGCTATCTTCAAGAAGCTTGGAATGAACCGTCGGTAATAACCTGCCATTCCGAGAAAACTGCAGACTTTATGGACCGAAGTAGGCGCTTCCCATTCAAGAATGATCTGTACTTTCCCTGGGTCAACCGCAATGCCTTCTGAGGAGACCACATAGCCCAAGAATTGAACGTGATCAATCCAGAATTCGCATTTGCTGAACTTGGCGTACAAATTGTGATCTCTCAGCCTCTACAAAACCGTTCGGAGATGTTTGGAGTGGTCTTCCGTAGACTTGGAATATACCAGAATGTCATCGATGAACACGACCACAAATCTGTCCAGCTCCGGCATAAAGACAGAATTCATGAGATACATGAAATGAGCTGGTGCGTTGGTGAGTCCGAAGGACATCACCAGATACTCATACAGGCCGTATCTAGTGGAGAATGCCATTTTCGGAACATCCTCTGGCCGAATCTTGATCTGGTGATAGCCAGACCGGAGGTCTATCTTTGAGAATACCTTAGCTCCAGCTAGCTGATCAAATAAGATGTCAATGCGGGATAATGGATATTTGTTCTTGATTGTGACCGCATTCAAAGGGCGGTAATCGACACACAACCTTAGGGATTGGTCTTTCTTTTTCACAAATAACGCCGGACAACCCCAAGAAGAAGAGGGTTGTATGAAACCCCTGTCCAACAGCTCTTTCAACTGCACCTTTAACTCAGCCAGTTCTTTCAGTGCCATCTTATATAGTCTACGGGAAATCGGGGCCGTGCCTGGCTGTAGGTCAATCCGAAATTCCACATTCCGGTCTGGGGGTAAACCAGGTAGATCTTCTAGAAACACATCCTAGAATTCTCTTACCACTGGTATTTCTTCCAAACTCTTCCCGATAACATGGCAGCTTTGTGTGAAAGTGGATCCGGGATGATCTAAGTTTAAGGAGACGGATCCGTGAAGTGGTGAGGTTAGACGGACTACCCGGTTAGCTATGTCGAGAAGGGCTTGGTGGTGTTTCATCCACTTCATACCAATAATAACATCGATACTGTCACATCCCAAAAAGTTGCAATCTTTTGTCCTTTTGATAATGAGCTCACTGATTCAATCATTTGAATTCGACCTTTTCCTGTTTTGAATTTGGGTCAGAGTTTCGAGTTTTCGTCGTTTTCGCAAAACCCTAACCGACTGTTAAGAAGCCTTTTGTTTTCTTAATAGAACTACCCCAATGTTTTTGCATAACAATTAACTATACATTAAAATAGAATTTTGGAGATTTTATGAAAATTTTTGGTAAAGGTTTAAACCCCTTTAAAATTCCAACAATTTTGAACACAATTGAAAATTCACAGATCTTTAGAAGCTGTTTCAGTGAACCTTCCTTTAATAAAAGTTGTTCCAAATAATTCCTTTAGTACACACAAAAAGTTTCAAAAATTCTTGAGCTCAGGAGCTAGGTCTTTCAATTGAATCTTGAAGGAGGAATTGAATTAATGGATTTTGAAAATAGCCTGACCGTGAACAGTACCACCGCCCGCAGCAGCCATTGCCGTGGCTGCAGCCCGACGCAGCGACCGGCCGATTTTGCGCGCCATTACTCCAAAGCCGTCCTGCGGATCTTGGCAAAGATCTTCCCCTCCTATCCCTGCTCTCCTTCCTCCTCTCTCTCCCTTCCTCCCTCTCTCTGGCGCGCTCTGATTTCACCGTACGGCACGCTATCGCCCACGGCAGGAGCACCGCCTCTCTCGCCAATTGCCGGCCGCCGCGCCCCTTCTCCAATCCGGTGCGCCACTGCTCTCTCTCCCTCCCTTGGCTCCTCCTCCTCGAGTACAAAGCCGAAGCACCAGTTTCCCCCTTCTTCTTTCTTCTTCCTTGCTCTGTTTCTGCCGGGCGCGCCACAGAACACTGCCTCCATTGCCGCCCCACCGTCGACAGCTCGCCTCAGCACTTCCCAAGCTACGCCACCGTGCCAAGCAAGCTCCCCTCGACTCACTGAAGCTCTCCAACCACCGAGCTCACCAGCCGTGCCCTAATTTCTCCGGAACACCGCCGCCCCTGTTCCTCGGCCGACAACACGCCGGCGGCCACCTCTTTCCAAATTCCGTCACCACGGTAGCTCCATTCTTCGATTCCTTTCACCAGCTTGTTCCTCTCACCTTGGTACACCGATTTGATAAGCTATTGATCGCAGCTCATCGCCGGTGAGGGAGATTCTCCCGCGCCACCCGTCGGCCGCCATTAGCAGAGCTTCAGAGCTCACGTCGCCGACCCCTTGCCCCTCTCTCCCGTGGACCTAATCTTCTTCAAACCAGTTCTTTGAATCAAGGTGATGCTCTACGACCTTTCAATCCCCCTCCTAGCCCCCTCCTCCGGCGAGATTCCCACCGGAGCAACCGCACTGACTAATTCCCCTGTTTCTGCTACTGTTCCATTCAATTTCCTATTTTCTTTTATTTAGCCAGAAGTTGCCTAGTGTGTAGAAAATCATGGAAAAGTCAAAAAAATGCCAAACCTAATTTTATTTGAATCCCTGAATAATGAATTAATTTTCTGTTAAAGCACTTTTTCAAAATTGTCCCTGGAATTTCTTTAATAATTCAATGTATTATTTCTGTTGTTGATTTTTAATTGAAGTTCCAGAAGGGTTCTAGGGTTGATTTTTGTTCCATAATTGTATCTTGGCATGATGCATCTTCTGCATTTTTACCAGAATTTTTCATGAACATTTGTGCATGCATGTCATTGTCAATATCCCCAAAACCCTAGATTAGTTACCTCTGTCTAAAGTACATTAGGAAAGTCGCCCAACAGCCCAAGACCTTTAACAAGAACTTTAGTTTAGATGCTGAGAAGTAGATATATAAAGTTTCATGATTTTTGCATAAGTTCTAATGCATGTTTCTGATTTTATAAGTTTGAAAAACAGAACATTGTTTGATTTTTAGTAAATTCATAGAAGCTCAACTTGACCCCAAACCAGAGCCCAAAATCTTAGTTTAGAGCCTACTTTAAACTAAAAATGGTCCCATGCCTGTAACTTAACTTTGAATTTCACCGAAAAAGTCGTTACGACTTTTACGGCACCGTTACGGTATTCCCGATGTCGTAAACAGGCCACGACAGTCGGAGGGCTCGCGTTTGTGACACCCCAGGTGTCACCAGGACCTAAATCGGCAACTTAAAACCCTAATCGACAACATTTCACACCAAAAAGAAAAACCAACAATGGGAGTAAGTGCGATGTTGTTTAAAATACCCCAAAGGAAATCTACAAAAAACTTTGATAATCCACAGAACACGTTTACCAAGTTCGAAAAGTTTCCACCCGCAGTGCCGAAAATTTAATCCTTCGGGCAGGAATGAAACCCTAATGCGTGACCCACCAAATTTTCCACAACACCCTAGCTATATTTTTGCATAACAATTAAGTTCACTTCAAAATAGAATTTTAGAAATTTATCCAAGATTTTTAGAGAAGGTTCAAACCCTTTTAAAATACACACAAACTAAAGTGGACCCATAAATTCAAGAAATTTTTGGAGCTGATTCAGAACTCGAACCCTAAATAAAAAGTGTTCCAAATAATTCCCTGAGCATACACAAAAATTTTCATAATTTTCTGAGCTTGGGAGGTAGGGTTTCCAATCGAGTGTAGCAGGGACTTGTATTCTGTTGAAATTTCGAAAACAGCCGGACGAGGAACAGTGCCGCCCGCCCGACGCGCCCAACCACAGGCGGCGCAGCAGCCCCGCTTCCCCGCCGGCCTCCTCTGCGCCAAATCCTTTCCCACCGGAAATCCCGCGCCAGCTCGTCTCTCTCTCCCTCCCTCCTCTGCGGCACGCCACCGACGGCACACGGCGCCGCCCAAGCTCACCGCTCACCGCCTTTCTTTTTCCTCCCTCCTCTGCTCCCTCCCGCCAATCGAGTAATCCGACAAGGAAGATCTCTGCCAAAGATCATGCCTCCACTCTCTACTCTCCACTCTATCTCTCTTTTCCTCCTCACTGCCGCGCCGGCCTTAATTCTTCCCCGAGGCGCACTCCACCGCCAATTCTCCCCCAATCCCCGGCCGCGCCATCAATTCTCCTCTCTCTCTCTCCCCGACGCCTTAAAGGGATACTCCGAGCCTCTATACTCCTTTCCCCACACCCAATTTCACTGCCTCAACACGAAATCGCCATTTCACTTGCTCGGCCACCGCCGCCGCCATTGCCGACGGGGTCACTCGGTGAGTCCACCCTACCGGCTATCCTCCACCGTTCTCACTAGACCTAATCTCTTCCTCTTGTCCTAACACAGCTCCTGTTACATCGAACGACGTTCCGAGCTACCCATTCGTCGGGAACGTTCACCGCCGCCGCCGCCATTGCCGAGCGGAGCAGGCTCACGGTGAGCCCCCTGCTCCGGCCTTTTTCAGTGCTCTTTCCCTTGCCCAAATCAGTTGTCAAGCCCTTGTGCAGCTCACGGCACTCTCCTCTCACCGGAATTCAGCTCAGCTCGTCGGGAACTCCTCCTCGCCGCAGCCGCCACCGACCCCCACGGTGAGCACCCCTCTCCGGTGATGGAACCTCACCGTTGCCGTGTTGCCGGGCTTCGTCTTAGCTTGTAGATGGTGTAGGGCAAAGAATCGAGCGCAGCCGATCAACCATTTTGACCGAATCAATCGCCGGAGCTCGTCGGAGCTCAGCTCCTCTGTTTTGCCCTAATCACTGTTTCATTTCTATTTTCCTCCAATATTGTCCTGTCTTGTAAAATGCCGAACAAATCACAGAAACCTCCAAAAATTCCAAACTAAAATTTGTTAGAAACCTCGTGAGATGCACTAATTTTATGTTAAAACACTTTTTCCTAAATGACCTAGTATTTTTAGGGATAATTAAAACAATCTTTTCTGTTTATGAATTTTAATTCAAATTGTAGAGCAATGCTAGGGCTCAAAATTGATCTACAAGTGTGGCATAACAGAAGACATCCTCTGGAAATTTACCAGGATTTTAGGACCCCAGAACTACGTGTAACCTATTCAAGATACTCCTTTCTGCCTAACTAATTTGCCTTTTTCTAAAATACATTATAAAAGTACTCCAAAAAGTTAAACCCAAAAACAGAACTTTAGTTTTGATGCTCATGAGTAATTACATAAAGTTTCATCATTTTATTCCAAGGTTTAATAATTATTTCTGATTTTACCATTTTAAATAATAGAAACTTTGTTGAATTTTAATAAAATCTAGAAAATTAATCTAAGCCCCAACCAAATTTCGAAATTCATAATTCAGAGAGCACTACCCAGTAAAAATAAAATTTTAGTGCAACTAAAATTTTCATTTTCAACCCTAAGGTTGATAATCGTAGTTTAATCAATTAATTATTTTCCGAAGAAAGATGCCGATGAATCTCAACCTAAAATTCGAGCTTAGACTGGTTCAGAGAATATGACCCTTTTTACACAATCACATGGTGAGAAACTGAATGAGTGACTCGGAACCCCATTCTTTAAGTCAAATATTTTAAACCAGTGGCGTCGAGGAATTAGGGTTAACCCTAATTCTAAACATCGCAGATTGAAACCCTAAAATACTCCTTAGCAAAAGCTTTAAGTTATTTGTTATCAATCCTTGAACTTCTCATAATCTTAATCATAATGCATCATGTAGACTCCGAAGCACGTGAGGTAGCTGCAGAGCCCGACTCCTCCGCTCCAGCAGAAGAGATCAACCAAGAAGCTGAAGAGCCAGGCAAGCCCCGGTGCACCACCTCTGTTTGAAATTTTCTTTTTACAACTCAGTGGGTCATGTCATGTTTGTGCATTAAGTTGTTAGGAGTTGATTGCAACCTTAGATGCATTGTTCCCATAGGAAACCCTACCGGTAGTTGGTATAGACGACCAAATAGTTGCTATGCTTAGCAAGTTATTACCGGTAGAAGTCGAGCAGAGTGGACGCTGCTCGCGAAAGGTAGGATCTTGGATGAAACTACCACTTGATACATTATGACACCTGATGATGAGATAATTAAAGAAGGATAAAAGTTTGAGGGTCAGACAGGATACCAATTAGGTCGGCGACTGAACCGGGTCCAGGGTGACCGTAGACTTGTCTGATCCGTGTGGTCCGAGACTGATCGAGTGTTGAACGTACTGGTCGTATGCTGGGTGTAATGGGCCCCAGTAAACCTATGTAGCCTAGTGATTGCAACGTCGAACCTGCCCTACGGTGTCTGACTAGGAGGAGATCTGGGGTGGGCAGCGTGGGAACTCCACAGAAACCGTCTGGGACGTGTTGTCTGGTGGGATGCGGCGCTGCTAAGGCAGACGTAGGAGGGAATTGACGTTGCAGGAGCTGGTGTGAACGGTTGCCACGTGCGAGTCTGGGACATGCACGTGTCGTACGATTAGGTTTCCCCCTGCAGGGTATAAAAATCGTTTCGAACCGCTGTCGCTCCCAGTTGGTGAGCATGCTCGTGAAACGCACCACATTTTTGTAAATAAGTTGAGATGCAATGAGTTGATACTATGATGATACTATTTACTTGTCACTTCTATTATGCTTGATTAGATCAGTGCTAATTAAAGTTACATTCTAACTACTTAATCTGTGCTAAAATTGACCAAGAGTAGTACAGGATGCGGGTTCGTTGGCAAATAAACCCACCCCCCATCAGCCTTCATGTCTAGAAGTCGGCTGTAGTCAGCCTTTTGACGGGTCAGTCTTGTTGAGCTTCTTAGAAGCTCACGCGTTAGCGATATGTGGTTTTCAGGAACCGGCACCCAGAACCAAGACGATAGCTTCCACTGGGAGGAGCCTCACTCCGAGGTTGGGAACCTCCAGTGGGAACTGTGCGAGTCGCCGCAGTAATTGAAGTGGCTAGTAGCACGACGCCCCTGGGCAGGGTGCGTGCTTTTGCTTAATTTATGAGTGTCGGAGTCTGTATCCAATCGAGTCTTCCGCTGCTACGATTTTCAAACTTTATTGTGCGCTCTGAATTTCTTGTAAGACTAAAGCTACAATCCAGGAACTAATGTTGTATTAATTTCTTCCTCCTTAAATCATTGCTGTTTATCCCTTGCCTGTGTTGTATCGTGTGTACGCTCGCTTCGCCGAGCGTTGCCCAACAGGATCCTGGCTCAACGACTGAACGGATCCGTCCCGAGACGATGTTTTCTGGGCGGGTCCGTGTCAGCGTTCCTGTTAACGCGAGTCAAAACCACTCAAACTTAGTCTCATAGTAACCCAAGCCACTTAGTAAAGCCAGTACATGTGATGTGTTTTGGGATTTTTCCCGAAAACGACATTCGTGTGCCACCCGATATCGGAACCGGGAACCGGGAAACCCGTAACCGGAATCGGTAAAACTGTTTTGGCTATAACTTGAGCTGTAGAACTCTGAATGCCTTCGTTCTTTTTGCATTGTGTTCATAGACTCAGTAGCTACCTCTCTGCATCATATCGCATCATTTGGGCATCATGGTATCATGGCATACATCTCATACCGTCGCGTTTTTACTTTATAGCTTACGAACCGCCAGAGAGTGACGCGGGTGCTGCTGTGGGAGAAGCACCAGAGGTTGATCCAGCTGCTGAGGAAGTCAACACCGCTGCTGTTGAAGGCAAGCACCTCATATTGCTACCCTAAGTAATTTACTTAATGATTAATATGAATGCTTACGTATAGGAATGCATAAAGTCGGGCTTAGTAGTAACATTGGGAAAAACCTATTATTGTTGCATGTACCCCTCCTTGCTATTGCTTACGTCACCTTGACAAACTGGGTAATGTCATTGTTTTGAGTCACAAAATGCTTAGCCATGCTTAGATAACACGGTAGAAGTCGAGTGGTAAGTCCCACTCGCACGTATAGGAACCCCCTTGATTACTTATGGACTTGTGGCGAGTTCATATGTTGGTAAAAGTTGAAAAGTGTTAAAAGCTGAAATCTGGACGGTGGGATAGGAGTGCAGCAAGACATGGAGGTCTTGTGTGCCGTAGGCCCCGTCTGGGTTGACCTAGGAACCGGCCGTGTTATTCTTGGCCTGAGCATTTTCCGTTCATACCACATGTCCGATATAATGGTAAGATAAGCTGAGTATCTCACTGCGTACCAACGTTTGGCCGATGACTGCACGGTGTGTGGAACGAGGGAGTCATGGGTGCCTGCGAGGCCGTGACACTCGACGAGGGACTCACGTGTGCCTGCGAGGCCGTGGTACTCGGCACCGTGTGGATTTTCCAAACGTGTGGGCACGAGTGTGAAAAAGGTTGACATGAGTACCCCCTTGTGTAACTTTAGCGGGTTGCATGAGCCGTATGGTCCTCAGTCGTGTGGGTACAGTTGGACTCCCCTGCAGGGTGTAAAATCGGTTCGAATCACCGCGATCTCGGTTATGATCAAGCTCAGTGTCCTTTGGATAATATCGTAGAGTTGTCACATAACATGATGGGAACTGGAATGTTGTTGATGAAATTGGGATATGGTTATTGGTATCCATGGTTCGGATGGAACATGGATGATGGAATATACATGGTTTATGGTTACATGGTACTTAGGGATTGAGTTTTTAGTAGTTGTTCATGCCCGCAGAGTCTTTTACTTTATGCTTATTCACATATGCTTAGTTTCTGCTTTAAGCAATCGAGTCCATTCCTATACCTTATTTACCTTGCTACAGCCTCATTGCATTATCCTTGGAGTCGGGAACTAATTCCCACAAGAGGGTAAGACTTGCGAGTACCTTCGTACTCAACGTTTGTTGTTTAAGTTTTTGCAGGTGAGGATGAGTTGGTCTTCGGCTACTTTGTCCCCGCCGATGCCGGCGAGGGCGAGGCGTAGTCAAGACGTTCGAGTGACCGTGATTTGCGATGTTCATGGGCTGGGCACCGCAATCCTTTGCTGTTTCCTCATTGCAACCGCTGCGACTATCGTCTTCCTTAGAATCGCTTCCGCTCTTTGATTTCTTTAGTTTCAAGACTTATGATGAACCTTGGTATGTAAGAATATTTTAAATTAATGTTACTAATTAATGTGACCTTTGTGATGAATCACCTGTGACGTTGCCGACGTGCTGGGATCTTGGGCAATTCTTGAGAAGCATGTCGGGGGACTGCCGGGTTTATATTCTCTTTTATCGGGTTGAGTTCTCGCACACCATGCGTGGGCCGCGAGTCAACTTGGTAAACCTGAATGTAAATTGGTCGGGTCTCTCACAAGCGCTGGTATCAGAGCTATGGTTCACAAAATACACTCTAAAATTTTGCTTAGCAACACGGGGTGGGTAGTTGCGTCTTAAAATCACTAAATTCAACTAAAAGTTGTAGTAGTAGTTGCTGTTTTTAGGTCCTCACCTTTCTTAACTTGTTTTAGTTTTGAGAACTAGGAATGCACCCCTGCATGCTGCCTTCCTTGATAGATGGGCCGTTGGAGTAGTTTAGCGGGTCTTGGCAGCACCCATTTGTGTTAGGGCGCGTGTTTTATCTAAACCCCTCCCTTTCTCTTCAAAATTGCCCATGTTGACGTTGTGTGTTTATTTTCAGTAGTGTTGCTGTGCTTGGGGAGAGTGTTTTATGCATTCGTGTGAGGATCGTTAGTACGGAGCATGTTTGCATATCATTGCATGCATCGATCATCTCTTTGCTTGGTTTTGAGTTGCAAATTGCTAGTTGGGTTTTGATCATCTTTTGTTGACTGGTTTTTAGCAGCAAAAGGAACAAGTTTGTTTCACCTTTGAAACGACTTGTTCAACTTTTAAAACTTTCGTCGTTGTTTCGAGTTTCGTGTTCGAGTTTAGTGAGCTCGTCCAATCTGAACATCGGTGTATGTTGGTCAATACACCAGGTCTGTCATCTCGTAGCATCCTTTGCTGCCTTCATATCATCGATAGCATTCCCAGCAACCCGTATTTTCCCCTGTCTATGACACGTCCTTGTTGTCATAGCAATGCATCGTCTGGTTGTCTATTCTTCCGGTCGCTAACCGTGGTTTTGGCGACAGGATGAATACCCGAAGCCGCACTCGTGAGGCCGGTGAAACCTCCGGAGCTGCTGAAGGCCAAGGACGCCAGACCACACCACCACCGCCACCACCAGCCCCTACCATGGCTGAGGTGCTCATGCAAATCGAGCACAATCGGCGGGAGCACTCCGAGTATCTTCGTATCATCGCTGAGGGCATCACTCAGCGTGGCGCGGAGCGCAACGCTGCTCGTGAGGATGACTTCTCCGACTTCCGCCGCACCGAGCCGCCTGTCTTCACTCGGGCCAAGGACCCCCTTGACGCTGACCATTGGCTTCGCACCATTGAGCAGAAGCTCGATCTACTCCGGTGCGGAGAGCATCAGAAGGTTCTTTTTGCTGCCCATCAGCTTCAGAATGAAGCCGGTGCATGGTGGGATACCTACCGTGCCACCCAGCCCGACAACCACCGTTACACGTGGCAAGAGTTCCGTACTGCCTTCCGTGCCTTTCACATCCCGGATGGGGTGATGGAAATTAAGAGGCTGGAGTTCCTTGCTCTCAAACAAGGCAACCGTTCGGTGATGGAGTATGTGCACCAATTCAACTACCTTGCACAGTACGCTCGCACAGAAGTGGCAACCGATGCGAGCAAGAGGGGCTATTTCTACAATGGCCTTTCTGAGGAGATGCAGGACAAGCTGTCTGTCATCATTTCAGAGGTCGGCAGCTTTAACCAGCTCGTGGATCGTGCCATAGTTGCCGAGGACAAGATGAACAAGCTTGCAGCCAAGAACCGCAAGCGTGCTGCCCCACCGCCTCAGAATGGGAACCCACAGCGTCCTCGCACGGGCTCAGCTCCACCGCAGCCCATGTGGATGGTACGTCGTGCTCCTCCTGCTGCTGGACAAGCTCCCAGGCCGCCTATGGGACAAGCTGGAAATCAAGCTGTTGGTCCGTGTTTCAACTGTGGCCAGCGCGGTCACCTTTCCCGTGGCTGTCCGTATCCAAGGCGTGGAGCGGGGGCTGCTGCTCCAAACCAGCCACCGCGCCCACCTATCGCTGCTCCACCACAGCAAGGCAACAAGCCCCAAGTTCCCAAGCGTGGCCGTGTCAACTACACGACCGCCGCGGATGTGCCTGAAGGTGCCGACGTGCTCGTTGGTACGTTATCCGTCGACTCTCGTCCTACCAAAGTTCTTTTTGATTCTGGTGCATCACATTCCTTTATTAGGCGAGAGTATGCCACACAATATAACTTAAAGATATTCCCTACCCGTACACCTTATCTCATAGAATCCCCCGGAGCCAAAATCCACGTAGACTCTATGGTTCCGACATCGTTGACCCCAGTCAGCGGTGTTACTTTGCAAGCCAATCTCTTACTCCTAGATCTTCAGGGGTTAGATATTATTCTTGGGATGAATTGGATGATTTCCCACGATGCCGTCATTCACGTGGCTTCCAGAGTTGTTTCTCTGAAAGGCCCAACCGGCGATCATTTTTCGCTACACCTGGAGGGTGATAGTTCTGGGTTGTACCATTTGCAAGGTGCGACTAGTTCTGGGCTTTCCTCTATCCCCGTTGTGTGCGAATATCCGGATGTTTTCCCTGATGATTTGCCGGGTATGCCGCCCGACCGGGCTGTTGAGTTTGCCATCGAACTCGAACCAGGAACGGCTCCTATTTCAAAACGGCCATATCCGATGTCTTCTGAGGAGTTAGCTGAAATGAAGAAGCAGTTGAAAGATCTCCTCGACAAGGGTTTTATTCGTCCAAGTTCTTCTCCATGGGGTTGTCCCGCTATCTTTGTGAAGAAGAAAGACGGCACATTGCGCATGTGTGTCGATTATCGTCCCTTGAACGCCGTTACCATCAAAAACAAATATCCACTTCCGCGGATCGATATCCTTTTCGATCAGCTTTCTGGCGCTCGTTGCTTCTCCAAAATTGATTTAAGGCTGGGCTACCATCAAATAAAGATCAGAGAAGAGGACATTCCGAAAACTGCCTTTTCTACTCGTTACGGTTTGTACGAGTACCTCGTCATGTCCTTTGGTCTCACAAATGCCCCTGCCTACTTCATGTACTTGATGAACTCTATTTTCATGGAGGAACTTGATGTATGTGTAGTGATCTTCATTGATGATATCCTTGTGTTCTCCAAGACGGAAGCAGATCATGCTGTTCACCTCCGAATTGTACTCGGGAAGCTTCGTGAACACCGTCTTTATGCCAAATTCAGCAAGTGCGAATTCTGGCTGCACGAAGTTGCTTTTCTTGGGCACGTCATTTCTGAAAATGGTGTTGCCGTCGATCCCACCAAGGTGCAAGAAGTGCTGGATTGGTCTCCACCAACCAATGTGAAGGAAATCCGCAGTTTCCTTGGACTTGCGGGTTACTACCGTCGGTTTATCAAGGATTTCTCCAAGATTGCCAAGCCAATGACTAGGTTGCTGTGCAAAGGAGAGAAATTCCTTTGGTCCGCCCATTGCGAGCAAGCTTTCCAGACATTGAAGACATTGCTTACCACAGCGCCCGTTCTTGCGCAACCCGACATCCACAAGAGCTTTGACGTCTTTTGCGACGCTTCTCGTGTTGGACTCGGATGTGTGCTTATGCAAGACGGGAGAGTCATTGCTTATGCTTCTCGCCAGTTGAGGTCACATGAGGAGAATTATCCTACTCATGATCTTGAGCTTGCCGCCGTTGTTCATGCGTTGAAAATCTGGCGACACTATCTCCTTGGCAAGACTTGCAATATCTACACCGACCACAAGAGCCTCAAGTACATATTCACCCAAGCGGATTTGAATATGAGGCAAAGAAGATGGCTTGAGTTGATCAAGGACTACAAGCTAGAGGTGCATTATCACCCAGGAAAGGCTAACGTTGTGGCTGACGCGTTGAGTCGCAAAAGCCGTTGCAATTGCCTAATCGGGAAGACCCGAAGTCGCTCCCTATGTGAGGATTTTCGGAAGCTTGGTCTACAAATGGTGGAAGAAGGTTTCCTTGCCAACCTTGAAATAAAATCCACACTTTTGGATCAGATCAAGGAAGCCCAAAAAAATGACAAAGGCATGGCTCGTATCCGAGAGAAAATAAAATCGGGTAAAGCCAGATGTTTTTCTCTCGATGAGCAAGGCGTGTTATGGTTTGGAAAACGCTTTGTGGTGCCAAAAGTCGATGAGCTGAAGATGAAAATTCTCAATGAAGCTCATGATTCCTTGCTGTCCATACACCCAGGAAGCACAAAGATGTATCAAGACTTGAAGACCAAATTTTGGTGGACTCGCATGAAGTGGGAAATTGCTCAATACGTCTCCAAATGTGACGTATGTCAGCGGGTGAAAGCTATCCACTTAAAACCTGCGGGCACGCTGCAACCATTGCCTATTCCATCATGGAAATGGGAGGATGTTGGCATGGATTTCATTGTTGGTCTGCCTAGGACTTCGGGTGGTTACGATTCCATCTGGGTAATCGTTGACCGGTTAACAAAATCTGCACATTTCCTTCCCGTCAAGACCACCTATTCTTTCAAGGAATATGCAGAGTTGTACCTCACTCGCATTGTGTGTCTTCATGGTGTTCCTAAGACAATAATTTCAGACCGAGGCACCCAGTTCGTCTCTCGGTTTTGGAAAAGTCTTCATCAAGCATTGGACACCAAGCTTATTCATAGTTCGGCTTACCACCAGCAAACGGGAGGACAAACCGAACGGGTTAATCAAATCCTTGAGGACATGTTGAGAGCTTGTGTGCTAACCTATGGCAAAAGATGGGAGCTCTGCTTACCTTTTGCGGAGTTTTCTTACAACAATAGCTACCAAGCTAGCCTCCAAATGTCCCCATTTGAAGCACTCTATGGGAGAAGTTGTAGAACCCCGTTGAATTGGTCTGAATCCGGGGAACGACCTTTCTTCGGTCCTGATTTGGTTCGCGATGCTGAAGCTCAAGTGCGCCAAATTCAGGAACATCTTCGAGTTGCTCAATCTCGCCAAAAGAGCTACGCCGATCGTCGTTGGGTAGAACTGTTCTTCAAGGTTGGAGATTATGTTTACCTCAAAGTTTCACCACTCCGAGGCACGAAAAGATTCCAGGTGAAAGGGAAGTTAGCCCCACGCTACATTGGCCCCTTCAAAATCCTTGCAAGACGTGGTAACGTGGCGTATGAGCTAGAGTTGCCATCCTCTCTTGGTAACGTCTACAACGTCCTCCATATCTCGCAATTGAAGAAGTGTCTCCGTGTTCCCACCGAGGCTATCTCCATGGAGCATGTCGAAGTCCAACCCGACCTCTCTTATGCGGAGTATCCTCTACGCATCCTAGCGCGTTCGGAACGCAAATTGCGCAATCGTGCAATTCCGATGGTGAAAGTGCATTGGAGCAGACACACTGAAGAAGAAGCAACATGGGAACGTGAGGATAAAATGCGGGAGGACTACCCGGAGCTTTTCACAGAGCCGTAAGTCCCCTCGTTGTTCTCTTCACATTCGCTTCTTAGCATTCCTTATCATTGATATTCCTTTCGCCACCCTACTTAACCTTTAATCTCGGGACGAGATTCTTTTAAGGGGGGGTGGTCTGTCACATCCCAAAAAGTTGCAATCTTTTGTCCTTTTGATAATGAGCTCACTGATTCAATCATTTGAATTCGACCTTTTCCTGTTTTGAATTTGGGTCAGAGTTTCGAGTTTTCGTTGTTTTCGCAAAACCCTAACCGACTGTTAAGAAGCCTTTTGTTTTCTTAATATAACTACCCCAATGTTTTTGCATAACAATTAACTATACATTAAAATAGAATTTTGGAGATTTTATGAAAATTTTTGGTAAAGGTTTAAACCCCTTTAAAATTCCAACAATTTTGAACACAATTGAAAATTCACAGATCTTTAGAAGCTGTTTCAGTGAACCTTCCTTTAATAAAAGTTGTTCCAAATAATTCCTTTAGTACACACAAAAAGTTTCAAAAATTCTTGAGCTCGGGAGCTAGGTCTTTCAATTGAATCTTGAAGGAGGAATTGAATTAATGGATTTTGAAAATAGCCTGACCGTGAACAGTACCACCGCCCGCAGCAGCCATTGCCGTGGCTGCAGCCCGACGCAGCGACCGGCCGATTTTGCGCGCCATTACTCCAAAGCCGTCCTGCGGATCTTGGCAAAGATCTTCCCCTCCTATCCCTGCTCTCCTTCCTCCTCTCTCTCCCTTCCTCCCTCTCTCTGGCGCGCTCTGATTTCACCGTACGGCACGCTATCGCCCACGGCAGGAGCACCGCCTCTCTCGCCAATTGCCGGCCGCCGCGCCCCTTCTCCAATCCGGTGCGCCACTGCTCTCTCTCCCTCCCTTGGCTCCTCCTCCTCGAGTACAAAGCCGAAGCACCAGTTTCCCCCTTCTTCTTTCTTCTTCCTTGCTCTGTTTCTGCCGGGCGCGCCACAGAACACTGCCTCCATTGCCGCCCCACCGTCGACAGCTCGCCTCAGCACTTCCCAAGCTACGCCACCGTGCCAAGCAAGCTCCCCTCGACTCACTGAAGCTCTCCAACCACCGAGCTCACCAGCCGTGCCCTAATTTCTCCGGAACACCGCCGCCCCTGTTCCTCGGCCGACAACACGCCGGCGGCCACCTCTTTCCAAATTCCGTCACCACGGTAGCTCCATTCTTCGATTCCTTTCACCAGCTTGTTCCTCTCACCTTGGTACACCGATTTGATAAGCTATTGATCGCAGCTCATCGCCGGTGAGGGAGATTCTCCCGCGCCACCCGTCGGCCGCCATTAGCAGAGCTTCAGAGCTCACGTCGCCGACCCCTTGCCCCTCTCTCCCGTGGACCTAATCTTCTTCAAACCAGTTCTTTGAATCAAGGTGATGCTCTACGACCTTTCAATCCCCCTCCTAGCCCCCTCCTCCGGCGAGATTCCCACCGGAGCAACCGCACTGACTAATTCCCCTGTTTCTGCTACTGTTCCATTCAATTTCCTATTTTCTTTTATTTAGCCAGAAGTTGCCTAGTGTGTAGAAAATCATGGAAAAGTCAAAAAAATGCCAAACCTAATTTTATTTGAATCCCTGAATAATGAATTAATTTTCTGTTAAAGCACTTTTTCAAAATTGTCCCTGGAATTTCTTTAATAATTCAATGTATTATTTCTGTTGTTGATTTTTAATTGAAGTTCCAGAAGGGTTCTAGGGTTGATTTTTGTTCCATAATTGTAACTTGGCATGATGCATCTTCTGCATTTTTACCAGAATTTTTCATGAACATTTGTGCCTGCATGTCATTGTCAATATCCCCAAAACCCTAGATTAGTTACCTCTGTCTAAAGTACATTAGGAAAGTCGCCCAACAGCCCAAGACCTTTAACAAGAACTTTAGTTTAGATGCTGAGAAGTAGATATATAAAGTTTCATGATTTTTGCATAAGTTCTAATGCATGTTTCTGATTTTATAAGTTTGAAAAACAGAACATTGTTTGATTTTTAGTAAATTCATAGAAGCTCAACTTGACCCCAAACCAGAGCCCAAAATCTTAGTTTAGAGCCTACTTTAAACTAAAAATGGTCCCATGCCTGTAACTTAACTTTGAATTTCACCGGAAAAGTCGTTACGACTTTTACGGCACCGTTACGGTATTCCCGATGTCGTAAACAGGCCACGACAGTCGGAGGGCTCGCGTTCCTGTTAACGCGAGTCAAAACCACTCAAACTTAGTCTCATAGTAACCCAAGCCACTTAGTAAAGCCAGTACATGTGATGTGTTTTGGGATTTTTCCCGAAAACGACATTCGTGTGCCACCCGATATCGGAACCGGGAACCGGGAAACCCGTAACCGGAATCGGTAAAACTGTTTTGGCTATAACTTGAGCTGTAGAACTCCGAATGCCTTCGTTCTTTTTGCATTGTGTTCGTAGACTCAGTAGCTACCTCTCTGCATCATATCGCATCATTTGGGCATCATGGTATCATGGCATGCATCTCATACCGTCGCGTTTTTACTTTATAGCTTACGAACCGCCAGAGAGTGACGCGGGTGCTGCTGCGGGAGAAGCACCAGAGGTTGATCCAGCTGCTGAGGAAGTCAACACCGCTGCTGTTGAAGGCAAGCACCTCATATTGCTACCCTAAGTAATTTACTTAATGATTAATATGAATGCTTACGTATAGGAATGCATAAAGTCGGGCTTAGTAGTAACATTGGGAAAAACCTATTATTGTTGCATGTACCCCTCCTTGCTATTGCTTACGTCACCTTGACAAACTGGGTAGAGTGTCATTGTTTTGAGTCACGAAATGCTTAGCCATGCTTAGATAACACGGTAGAAGTCGAGTGGTAAGTCCCACTCGCACGTATAGGAACCCCCTTGATTACTTATGGACTTGTGGCGAGTTCATATGTTGGTAAAAGTTGAAAAGTGTTAAAAGCTGAAATCTGGACGGTGGGATAGGAGTGCAGCAAGACATGGAGGTCTTGTGTGCCGTAGGCCCCGTCTGGGTTGACCTAGGAACCGGCCGTGTTATTCTTGGCCTGAGCATTTTCCGTTCATACCACATGTCCGATATAATGGTAAGATAAGCTGAGTATCTCACTGCGTACCAACGTTTGGCCGATGAATGCACGGTGTGTGGAACGAGGGAGTCATGGGTGCCTGCGAGGCCGTGACACTCGACGAGGGACTCACGTGTGCCTGCGAGGCCGTGGTACTCGGCACCGTGTGAATTTTCCAAACGTGTGGGCACGAGTGTGAAAAAGGTTGACATGAGTACCCCCTTGTGTAACTTTAGCGGGTTGCATGAGCCGTATGGTCCTCAGTCGTGTGGGTACAGTTGGACTCCCCTGCAGGGTGTAAAATCGGTTCGAATCGCCGCGATCTCGGTTATGATCAAGCTCAGTGTCCTTTGGATAATATCGTACAGTTGTCACATAACATGATGGGAACTGGGATGTTGTTGATGAAATTGGGATATGGTTATTGGTATCCATGGTTCGGATGGAACATGGATGATGGCATATACATGGTTTATGGTTACATGGTACTTAGGGATTGAGTTTTTAGTAGTTGTTCATGCCCGCAGAATCTTTTACTTTATGCTTATTCACATATGCTTAGTTTCTGCTTTAAGCAATTGAGTCCATTCCTATACCTTATTTACCTTGCTACAGCCTTATTGCATTATCCTTGGAGTCGGGAACTAATTCCCACAACAGGGTAAGACTTGCGAGTACCTTCGTACTCAACGTTTGTTGTTTAAGTTTTTGCAGGTGAGGATGAGTTGGTCTTCGGCTACTTTGTCCCCGCCGATGCCGGCGAGGGCGAGGCGTAGTCAAGACGTTCGAGTGACCGTGATTTGCGATGTTCGTGGGCTGGGCACCGCAATCCTTTGCTGTTTCCTCATTGCAACCGCTGCGACTATCGTCTTCCTTAGAATCGCTTCCGCTCTTTGATTTCTTTAGTTTCAAGACTTATGATGAACCTTGGTATGTAAGAATATTTTAAATTAATGTTATTAATTAATGTGACCTTTGTGATGAATCACCTGTGACGTTGCCGACGTGCTGGGATCTTGGGCATTGCTTGAGAAGCATGTCGGGGGACTGCCGGGTTTATATTCTCTTTTATCGGGTTGAGTTCTCGCACACCATGTGTGGGCCGCGAGTCAACTTGGTAAACCTGAATGTAAATTGGTCGGGTCTCTCACAGATACCCTGCCCGTCAAGGATTATGAAGGAGGTACGATAGGCGTGGCCGTCTAGAATTAGCGGTGTCTCCCTTAACCCATACCGTGACATGATATTTTCCCCTGGGGATTTTATGACAAAGGGTGGCTCTAGGAGAATAGTATTAAAGTCTTTATCCTTAACAAAGTTCTGACTGATAAAATTGTGAGATGGACCAGAATCAAACAGGACGAAAGCAGAGTAATAGGAAAGTGAGAACATACTCGCAAGTACAGGTTCTCCCTCAGCAATGTCTTCTGTAGTGATATAATTCACCCGTCCCATTCTGGTTGCCTTCTGTCCCCTCGGCGGGTTCTGTTCTGAACTCTGCTGGCGATTGGGATTGTTCTGACCGCGGGTGGGACATTCACGAGCGAAATGCCCTGGGAGCCCACAAGTGAAACATGGAGCTCCTAGTCCCGGCGGTTGCCCTACTGAGGTGGACGGGTATCCCGGTTCTGCTGGGGGTGGTGGTACGTGGTACCCACCCGGCTGCTGGTGTTGTGGGGGTCGATACTGCTGCTGCGGCGGACGAAAGGATGGCCCCGGCTGAGGAACCGATCTGAACCTTCTCCCGTCAGGTGCGGTGTAGACCAAGCAATACTTCTGAGGTCGCGTACTGGAAACCACCACTGCTTCACTTCTTATCCCACTGCTCCTTCTCCAGATACTCCTCAGTAATGAGGCTGTTGCTCACAAACTCGTTAAAGCTACAGCCTTGTTTCAGAGCTATGCGGGACTAAAGTGTGGTATGCAGCCCTTCCATAAAGCGACTCTTACGCTTCCCGTCCGTGTCGACCTGCTCCGTAGCGTAGAGTGATAACTGGTTGAATGCTCTGGAGTACTCGTGGACGGAGCGGCTTCCCTGAGTTAGGGCCATGAATTCTTTGGCCTTTCGCTGCATAAGACCGGCAGGGATGTGATGAGCACGAAAAGCCTCCCGGAACTGCTGCCATGGTACTTCAGTACCTGATGGAAAAGTGGCGATGTAATTTGCCCACCATGTGCCGGCATGTCCATGCAACATCTGGGCTGCAAACAGAGTCTTCTGGTGCTCAGTGCACCGGATAAGCCCAAACTTGGCCTAGATGGTACGAAGCCAATGATCTGCCTCCAGCGGTTCTCTAGCGTCCCGGAACTCAGGAGGGTGTGTAGCCATGAAGTCCGAATAGGTGCTGTCCTCACGCGGACCACGACGTTCCCAGTTCTGGTGACTGTTTTCTAAGAGGACCCGCAGCATCTCCCTTTGCTGCAAGGAGTTATGCATCATGGTTACCATGGCTTCTACGAGGGTGGGAGCATCTGGTGGGAGTGGTGGGTTCTGATCCTCCCTCCCCTGGGAACTCCCTTCACCGTTAGCATTCCGAGTCCGCACCATGCTGAAATTCATAGGTTAAGGGTCCCGTTAGTGTAGTCTTCCAACATACATTCATCATGGTACAATACAAGACTACACATGTTGAACACACTCAGCATGTACATAGAAAGCAAACTGCATTCACTCCCCACAATCATGACAAGATCTCAGTACCGGTTACAATCCGCCTTGTCATGTCCTTCCACCTTACGTCAGAATGCCATACATTGCTACCATGATATACCATACGTAGGGCACACAATCTCCTCACCCCTTTATAGCCTCGACTGGTCCAGTCTCATCCGATCCAACCCACGTAGTGGTCTAGACCTCTCGTTCCGCTCGGTGAGGGTGTGTGGAAAATGTAACTGAGGCAGAATAGCGGTGTTACCCATGTTTGGTATACTTCCAAATTGTCACATCCCAAAGTTTCAGTCTTTTGTCTAGATGAAAATGAGCTCACTGACCTAGATCTTGATTTTTGACCATTTTCTGTTTGGGAGTTGTGGGTCCGGGTTGCAAAATTTTTCGATTTCGGGTAACCCTTTTCGCTTTTTTGCAAAATCTTCTGTTTTCATAATGAAACCACCCCATTTTTTTGTATATTAATTAAGTACACATTAAAATAGAATTTTGGAGATTTTATCAGAATTTTTGGAAGAAGTTTAATCCCATTTAAAATTGCAACAAACTTGGACTAAGTTGAAAATTTGCAAACCTTTAGAAGCTGAATCAGGGCAGATTCCTTAAAACAACATTGTTCCAAATATTTCCTTTAGTACCCACAAAAAGTTTTAAAAATTTCTGAGCTGGGGAGGTATGGTTTTCATTTGACTCAAGTGGGAGCTTTTGAATTAATTCAAATTAAAAAAAAAAACAGGGCAGCCGCCGCCCTCGGCAGCCAACCACCGTGGCCGGCCAGCCGAGGCAGGGACCGGCCAGCTCCACTCCCCGCGCCTTCACTCCTCCAGCAGCAAAATCCCGCCTAAGATCTTCCTTCTTCTCCCTCCTTCTCTCTCCCTCTCCCCTTTATTTTCCCCACTGCCGCACGGCATGCCGCCAGCGCTCCCCAATCCTTGGCCGCCGACCAATGTTGCCAATCGACGGTGCTGCCACCCCACTTCCTCTCTCTCTTTCCCTCTGGCTCACTTCCGCATCAGTATAAAGCCGCAGCTGCAGCAAACCCGCCGCTCCCCTCCGGTTCTTCTTCCTCTGCGCCCCGGTCACACGCCGCCATTGCCGCCGACCCCGCCCTCACGTCACCAGCACGCTCCGTTGATCGCCGTGCCCCGCCACCGTGCCGACTGAGCTCCTCTTGGCCCTCTTCAACTCTCCAACCACCAAGCCGTGCTCCGGTCCACTGCTCCACCCGGAACGCTGCCGTCTTCTTCCTCCGGCCGTGAGCACCGCCACCGGCAATCTAACCCGAAATTCGTCGTCGTGGTACCCCCTCACTCCAATTCGTCTCTCCGGCTATTTCCTCTGATCCAGGCACACCTTCTTGACATGGTTATGTCCACATTTCATCGCCGGTGAGGAAGAATCAACAGCACCACCCGTCGGCCGCCATTGAAGCCGCCGCGAAGCTCGCCATCGCCAACCACCTTCCCGTCGCTCCCTTGGCCTCCATCACCCTCAAATCGACTCATTGATTCACAGTGAAGCTCTCCGACTCCTCATTCCCCACTCTAACCCTCTCCTTCGGCGAGCACCTCACCGGAGCGCCGCCGCCCTGCTCTGTCCTCTGTGCCCCATCTTCCTTATTTAATTTCCATTTTTCCATTTTTTAGCTACTGTTGTAAATGGTGTAGTAAATAGTGGAAAAATCTAAAAATGCTAAACCTAATTTTATTTGAATACTTGTAGAATGAACTAATTTTTTGCTGAAGCACTTTTTCAAAAATCTTCCTGGAACTTCCTCAATAATTAGATGAATCTTTTCTATTTTTGAATTTTATTTGAAGTTTCAGAAGGGTTCTAGGGTTGAAATTTGAACCTTGGGTGTGTCATGACTTTATGCATCTCCTGAATTTTTATCAGGATTTTACAGAAACAAATGTCTATGCATGTCCTTGATAATACTCCTAACTGTCTAACTAATTTGTCTTTTTCTAGAATACATTAGGAAAGTCATCCAAAAGTCCAAACACTTAACCAAAAATTTAGATT
This sequence comes from Oropetium thomaeum, assembly GCA_001182835.1. Classification (NCBI taxonomy): domain Eukaryota; kingdom Viridiplantae; phylum Streptophyta; class Magnoliopsida; order Poales; family Poaceae; genus Oropetium; species Oropetium thomaeum. The sequence continues at coordinate 244,039 of LFJQ01000067.1, read as the reverse complement.
AGATGCTCACTGGTGCCTCCATCAAGTTTTCATGTTTTTTTCCATAAGTTTAATGTTTGTTTCTGATTTTAAGAAGGGTTCTAGGGTTGAAATTTGAACCTTGGGTGTGTCATGACTTTATGCATCTCCTGAATTTTTATCAGGATTTTACAGAAACAAATGTCTATGCATGTCCTTGATAATACTCCTAACTGTCTAACTAATTTGTCTTCTTCTAGAATACATTAGGAAAGTCATCCAAAAGTCCAAACACTTAACCAAAAATTTAGATTAGATGCTCACTGGTGCCTCCATCAAGTTTTCATGTTTTTTTCCATAAGTTTAATGTTTGTTTCTGATTTTATCATTGTAAATAACAGAAACTTGTTAGATTTTTAATAAAATCTTGGAAGCTCAACTGGACCCAAACCAGTGCTAAAAGTCTTATTTTGGAGGCTACTTTGAACTAAAAATGGTCCCCTGCCCATAACTTAAGTTTGAATTTTCATCGGAACGTCGTTACGACTTTTATGGTGTTTTACGGTATCTCCCGATGTCGTAAACGAGCAACGATAGTCGGTGGGCTTGTGTTCCTGGTAACGCGAGCAAAAACATTCAAACTTAGTGTCGTAGTAACCCCTAGCCTCCTGGTGAAGCCTTTGCATGAGACTTGTTTTGGGATTGTTCCCGGAAACGATGTCCGTGCGCTATCCGATATCGGAACCGGAACCCGGAAACCGGGAACCCGTTTTCCGGAATCGGTAAAACTGTTTTTAGCATAACTTGAGCTGTAGACCTCCGTTTAATGTGCTTCTTTTTGCATTGTGTTTGTTGTCTCAGTAGCTACCTTTCTACACCATATCGCATCATTTGTGCATCATGGCATCATGGCATACTTCTCATACCGACACGTTTTAACTTTATAGAGTACGATCCGTCGGAGAGTGATACGGGTGCTGCTGAGGGAGGAGCACCAGAGGTTGATCAAGTCGCTGAGGAGAACACCACCGCTGCTGTTGAAGGCAAGCACTTCATATTGCTACCCTAATTTAATACTTAATGTCAATATATATGCTTACGTATAGGATTGCATTAAGTCGGGCATAGTGGTAATGTCGGGAAATCCTATTATTGTTGCATGTTACCCCTCCTTGATGTTGAATACGTCACCTTGTCAACTGGTTAGTGTGTCTTTGTTCGAGTCACGAAACGCTTAGCCATGCTTAGAATAACGGTAGAAGTCGAGTGGTAAGTCCCACTCGCATGTATAGGATTCACTCAGGATTCACCCCGGTTACTTATGAGCTTGTGGCAAGTTCATATGTTAATAAAAGTTGGAAAGTGTTAAACTGAAATCTGGACGGTAGAATAGGAGTGCAACAAGACATGGAGGTCTTGTGTGCCGTAGGCCCCGTCTGGATTGACCTAGGACCCGGCTGTGTTATTCTTGGCCTGAGCACTTTCCGTTCATACCACATGTTGAATATAATGGAAAGACAAGCTGAGTATCTCACTGCGTACCAACCTTTGGCCGATGACTGCATGGTGTGTGGAACGAGGGACTCACGTGTTGCCTGCGAGGCCGTGATACTCGACGAGGGACTCACGTGTGCCTGCGAGGCCGTGGTACTCGACACCGTGTGGATTTTCCAACCGTGTGGGCATGAGTGTGAAAAAGGTTGACATGAGTACCCCCTTGTGCAACTTTAGCGGGTTGCACGAGCCGTATGGTCCTCAGTCGTGTGGGTACAGTTGGACTCCCCTGCAGGGTGCATAATCGGTTCGAATCCGCCGTGGTCACGGTTATGATCAAGCTCAGTGTCCTTTGGATAATTTCGTAAAATTGACACATAACATGATGAGAAATGGAGTAAGGTTGATGGTATACTTGATTTATGGTTTCATGCTACTTATGGTAATGGGTTTAATAGGTGTTCATGCCCGCAGAGTCTTTTTACTTTATGCTTATTCACATATGCTTAGTGCAGCTTTAAGCAATCGAGTCTATTCCTATGTCTTACTTGCCTTGCTACTGCCATATTGCATTATCCTTGGAGTCGGAAAATAATTCCCACAACAGGGTAAGTCTTGCGAGTACCTTCGTACTCAACTTTTCTTGCTTAAGTTTTTTGCAGGTGAGGATGAGTTGGTGTTCGGCAACTTTGTCCCCGCCGATGCCAACGAGGGCGAGGAGTATTCCGGACGTTCGTGTGACCATGATTTGCGATGTTCGTGGGCTGGGCATTGCAATCTTTTGCTGCTTTATCGTTGCAATCGCTGCGACCGCGCTCTTTCTTAGAATCGCTTCCGCAATTTGAGTTTTCAGGACTTTATGTTGAACCTTAGTCTGTAAGATTATTTTAAAACTAATGTACTTGAAATATTGTGACCTATGTGATGTATCAACCGTTGTTATACCGACGTGCTTGGATCTTGGGCATTGCTTGAGAAGCATGTCGGGGGACTGCTGGGTTTACATTCCTTTTTATCGGGTTGATTACTCGCAAATCGTGCGTGGGCCGCGAGTCAATTTGGTAAACTTGAATGTAAATTGGACGGGTCTCTCACACGAATCTAGAACCAAGGGCCTCCGTATATCCTGAGGAGCGCAACATCTGACAGAGTGAACCGGAAAAGCTCCTACATCCTGACTCCTGGGTTATCCGAGTGGAGGTGGAGTGCTCAACCCCATAATCCTCCGAACCATTCTCCACCGAGTTGCTTGACATCTGGAGCCACAGAGATGGAGTATTCTGCTTTCCAGAAGTCGCATGCCAACATCTAAGTTCAGGCATGCATGAAACTTTCGTTAAGTAAACTGTTCACCTCTCTGGTAAAAAGGACGATCTGACTCCCTGACCAACGACTTCAACCTCTGACTCCAGGAAGTTTTTACCATGATTTCTCTAGACGTCTTGTTAGTGTGTTTACCTTACTTTACTTATCACATTAATATGCAATGCAACCATACACGGCCTATGCGTCCTCACCAAATAAAAATCTAATATGTTTAGTCGGTGGCCGAATCGTTCTCTCAAATCAGTCGTGTCTACGTGTTCTTACGCAACGAGGTTAACATACCTGCAGAAAACACACCACAGGCAGTTCACTGAATAACGGAAGTAAGAACAACAACCCATATCATTTCCATACGGGTCACCCCGAGTAGGTCACGTACGGGGATCACGTGTCCGCCCTTCACTACGCGGCTACAGACTACACTTCACCTCAGGCAGCGGACGTATGAGAAGGTTCTGCAAGACTTAAATCGTGAAGAATAGACTTATCTCTTGTGTACCACAGACACAAGACGCCACTGTTAGGAAAGTTTGCTTTCGCAACAGGTCCATAACCCACACCTCAAATGGTGGAGGTCCGCTTTTCTCCCTAAACGGCAAGGGGGTGTACTATGTTACGTCGAACATAATACCTCCTTCCATACCACCATGGTACGGAATGCTACTACTGCTGATGCAACAGGGATTTATTGACATTTCACCATAGTCGAGCGGCGTACCTTACCTTGCTTACCTGCGCATAGGTGCGTTGTTACAGAATTATAAATCTAACTGGATTTTGTTAGCCCCTACACTAGGTTAGCTTGCCACCTGATACAACCTACCTCTATTAAGGGCACGTTCCTCACTCGCACGCAATTTTTGAAAATATGCCTTGAAAAAGGTCTTACCCATCCCAGAACGGCTCTGATACCAGCTGTGGCGGAACCAACACAGAACTAGGGAAGTCCCTCCTCCCGGGATTCATTCGGGGTAATGTTCGTCGAAGTGAACATTCATATGGTACAGCATAGGCAGATAACAGAGTATTTTATAGACAGAAGTAAAATATTATAGAAGTTGTTATTACAGAAGATTCAGTTACAGATGTCAAGTTCAGATAAAAACTACAGCGGAAACAACATTGTCTATAAGCGAGAGCGGAAGGTAAGATTACAGACTCCGACTCCGTGACACTAAGCAAAAGCAAGTGCCTTGCCCATCGGCACAATGCTTCTAGCCACACACAAGCAGCGGCTACTCCGTCTGTTCCCACTGAAAACTACCCCATCTGGAGGCTGACTCCTCCCAAGGGTAGCCATCACCAGAACCACCTTAAAACCACAAGTCGCAAAGCGTGAGCTTCTAAGAGGCTCAGCAAGACTAACCCGGCAACATGGCTGTCTACAGCCGACTCCTATACATGCAAGGCTGACATCTGGGTAGGGGTAAGTGCAAAAGACACGCCCTAATAGTAGCTTCGTACTTTCAAGTTTTAGCTCAGATTGAGTTCTGGAAAAATGAACTTTAGTCAGCACTTGACTAATCAATCATGTTGACAAACAATGATCATAATATTCACCACAACATTAACCATCATTGTTCTCTTTGTTCATTTCTTAGCATATGCGATAGAGAGGTTGAGCAAACTCTAGACTGAGAGTGTCAGCAGTTCGAAATGATTTTTAAACCTGCAGGGTTAACCTGATCACACGACATGTGCGCGTCCCGGACCGCACGCGGCAACCATTCGCACCAGATCTGGCAAAGTTAATTCCCTCTTACGCTACCTCAACAGCGCCGCATCCCACCAGATCACCCGTCCCGAACGGTATGTGTGGAGTTCTCTGTGACACCCCAGGTATCACCGCTTAATGCGACGACTAAATTTAAAACCCTAGAAGTCGAATCATACACCTAAAAGCAAAATCGGCACTGGAAGTAATAAGAAATGTTGCTAGAAACCTTCCAAAGAACCACTACAAGAATTTTGGCAACAAACAGAGCACTTTAGATAAAATCAGTAGACTTTGACTCGCAGTGTCGAAATTCTGTTTAACGGGGAAAAATCTAAACCCTAATATAACACTTCGTTTCTTCATCGGGTTTAAAAGAGGGATTAAATCAAATTAAGCAAAATTGCAAAAGAAAAATTTAAAGATTAAATAACTAACAAAAGTTTGGGTAAATTGCTAAAAAGAAAATTTTCTCCTTTGGTCCAAGAAACTATTTAAACACTTGCAAAAAGAATCCTCACGAATTAGAAACTATCCAAATTTGAAATTGTTAGCTTAAAAACTTAAAAATTGCAAATCCAAAATTTATTTAATCCTTGAAACCAAATTCAGGGGCTACTGTCAAATTTCTGAAATTTTTGTGGATTTTGCTGAAAAATTGAATCGCCAGTGGGACCCACTGGTCAGTGGGCCCCACCAGGCAGCCTCTTCCTTCTTCCCTCTTCTCTCTCTGTTTTCTCTTCCCGCGCGTGCACGCCAACCCATGGGCTCCCGACCGGGGCAGGCCGCTCGCGCCACCTGCCGCACGCGGTTTGCGCCGCGCGCGTGCGTGGCGAGCGCGCGTGAGCACCGCGGCGCACAAGAGAGGCGCGCCGACCGCCTTCCCTGTTTTTCGCACCGCTCTTTCTCCCTCCCTCCTTCCCTCGCGCCGTGCTTCTCTGTTCCTTCCCCACCGAGCCGCCGCGCCGCATCGCCGCACCTCGAGCTCGCCGAAGCCCGGACCTTTTCCTCGTGAAATCGGTGCGCCGCAGCTCCTTCTTCCCTCCCAAACACCACCGCACCACCATTTCGCACCGAAGCTCGCCGGATTTAGCGCCACCGTCGCCATTGTCTTCCGCCGAGGGACGTCTCCGGTGAGCACCGTTTTCCTGGTGAGGACCGACCCCGTTTTTCCCTTCCCTAGCTCCGCCATGCCGCGAAGGTTCTCCCCGGCAAGGTCTCGCCGTCGCCCGCTCGCCGCCGCGCCGCCGCATCGTGGCGCCGCCGCGCGTGTGCGCGCCGCCCGTCGCCGCCGCCGTCGGGCGGCCGTCTTGGGTCCCACCCGAGCCAACCGAGCTCGCCGCACCGAGCTCTGGCCGAGGGTGCCCGCGCCGCCGGCCGCCGACGCCGGCAGTGCCGCCGCCCCTCCGCCTCTGGCCGGCTAGGGCTCGGCCCTAGCTAGGCTCGGTGCTTTTCTTTTTTTTTCTATTATGCAAAAATCCATTAATTCAGCTGGAAACTTCAATAAATCATAGAAAATTAATTCTAGCTCCAAAAATTATCAATCCAAATGTTTTGGAACCAGGGAAAATTGTAGTTTTTAATAAAAATATAAAACCTCATTGTATAAAATTAATAATTTTTGGGATTTATTTAATTAGTCATAAAAGGCCCAAAACCCTAATTAATTAACTTGCAACTATTAAAATTTGGAAAAATTGGTAGAACCCTAGGTTTAAACCTGGCTACTCATTTGTGTTGCGATAGCATTGGTTAGGGTTATTTTGGGTACCTTTTGCGAGCAGTAATTTGGTTTAGATCAAAAAAGTCGCCCTCGTCAAACCCTGATTTCTCTAATTCGCTAGCGACTCTTTCAGTCGGCAGGAAGTTGTTATCTACTAATGACGCTTTTGTAATTGCATCATGTAGACACCGACGTGAACGAAGTAGCCGCCGAGGCGGATCCCGCTTTTTCTGAAGACACCGTCGTCGCAGATCCAGAAGACTATCCACAAGGCAAGCCCCGGTGCACTACTGTTTTTAAAAATCTTTCTTTTTGCAACAGTATATGTGATGTCATGTGATGTGTATTTAGGTCAATAGGAGTTGAATGAAACCCTAGATGCATATGTTTCCAGTAGTACCTACATGGAATATTGGTACAGGTAGCCCGATGTAGCTGCTATGCTTAGGATTTCTCTTCGGTAGAAGTCGAGCAGATTGGACCCTGCTCGCGATATGTTAGGAGTTGATTAAAACTTCCACCTTACTAGAGAATTATTTAGCAGGTTCAGGTTTAATGAAAAGAAAATCGGGGTCAGACAGAGAATGGAAGGAAGGCAACAGACCGGGGTTCTGTGTGCGGTAGCTCTGTCTGATCCGTGGGGCACAGTTGGTTGAGTATTGAATGTACTGCTCACATGCTGGAACTATGGGAACCAGTAAACCTAGGTAGCCTAGAGAAGGCAAAGCTGAACCTACCTTACGGTGTCTGATTGGCGGCGGTCTGGGGTGGACAGTGTGTGAACTCCACAGGCACCGTCCGGGACGGGTGATCTGGTGGGACGCGGCACTGTTAAGGTAGCGTAAGAGGGAATTAGCTTTGCCAGATCTGGAGCGAACGGTTGCCACGTGCGGTCCGGGACGCGCACGTGTCGTGTGACCAGGTCAACCCTGCAGGTGTGAATCGTTTCGAACCGCTGACACTCTCAGTCTAGAGTTTACTCAATCTCTCTGTCGCATATGTTAAGAAGTGAAATAAGAGAAGAATGATATTCATGATGTGATGCTTATGCTAATCATTGTTTGTCAACATGATTGTTTAGTTGCGGTGCCTACTAAAGTTATTTTCTTGAACTTAATTTGAGCTAAAACTTGAAAGTAGGAACTACTTAGTAAAGCGTGTCCTTTTGCAATTATTCCTACCCAAGGTCAGCCGTGCATGTCTAGGTGTCGGCTGTAGACAGCCTGTTGACGGGTTAGTCTTGCTGAGCTTCTTAGAAGCTCACGCTTTGCGACTTGTGGTTTTCAGGAGGGTTCGATGCGACCGGTGGTAGTGGCGGCCAGTTCTGGGAGGAGTCGTCTCCGGGCTGGGGTAGTTTCCAGTGGGAGCCGCTCGAGTAGCCGTTGTTTGTGTGTGGCTAGTAGCAGGGAGCCGTTGGGCAAGGCCCCCTTGCTTTTGCTTAGAGTCAGAGTCGGAGTCTGTACCGTTATCTTCCGCTTTCGCTTGGAGGCTTAATCGTTTCCGATGTTTTATGAAAACTGTTGCTGTGGAACCAGACTCTGTAATATCACTCATGTAATACTTTTCTTCTGTCTGTAATCCGTGCTTTTTAATGCCTGTGTTGTACCCTGTGAACGTTCGCTTCGACGAACGTCGCCCAGAATGGATCCCGGGAGGAGGATCTCCCCAGTTTCAGGGGCGGTCCGCCACAGCTGGTATCAGAGCCATTCTGGGATGGGTACGACCTTTTTCAGGGCATATTTTCGAAAATCGCGTGCGAGTGAGGAACGTGCCGTAGTAGAACTAGGTTGCATCAGGTGGCAAGCTAACCTAGTGTAGGGTCTGACAAAACCCACTTAGATTTATTTTTCTGTAACGACGCACCTACGCTACGGTAAGCAAGGTAAGGTACGCCGCTCGACTGCGGTGAAAGGTCGAGAAACCCCTGTTGCATCAGCAACAGTAGCGTTCCATACCGTGGTGGTATGGAAGGAGGTATTAGGTTCGTTGTAACCTAGTACACCCCCTTGCCGTTTAGGGAGAGAAGCGGACCTCTACCGTACGAGGTGTGGGTTACGAACCTGTTGCGAATGCAGACCTTCGCAACAGTGGCATCTTGTGTCTGTGGTACACAAGAGATGAGTTTGTTCTTCGCGACTTAGGTCTCGCGGAACCCTCTCATACCTCCGCTGCCTGAGGTAAAGTGCAGTCTGTCGCCGCGCAGGGAAGGTCGGACACGTGGTCCCTGTACGTGACCTACTCGGGGCGACCCATATGGCAATGATATGGGTTGTTGTTTTTACTTTCACTATTATATCTATTCAACTGCCTGTCGTGTGATTTCTGCAGGTATGCTAACCCGTTGCGTAAGAACGTGTAGACACGACTGACTTGAGAGATCAATTCTGCCACTGATTTAACGTATTAGGTTTTTACTTTTGTGAGGACGAATAGGTCGATAAAGGACTGCATTGCATCGTAAAAATCGAAAGATCACACGAGTTTTAAAACCTCTAAATCACAGACCTAAGCATGTTAAAATCCTTCAAACTTATACTAAAACTATCCAGGAGCAATCACTTCCATCCATAACAGTTCAATCTTCGTAACCTTGATTCCAGAGTGTAGGCCTCGCCTGCACCAGAGTTGTGAACCATTCCTTTTAACAGAAGTCGCATGCATGCTTGAATTAGGTATCGACATGTGACTTCCATAAATGAATCCTTCTCCGTCTTTGTATCTGCAGATGTCGGGCAACTCGGTTGAGAATGGCTTGGAGGACTATGGGGTCGAGCACTCCACACTCACTCGGGTGACTCAAAAGTCGGGACGCAGGGGATTTGTCGAGTTACTCAACCAAACCCTGCAGTCGTTAGGCTATGAAGAGGCTTCTTGGTTCCGAGTCCGGGAGTTCAAACAGCACGGCCTACCTCGCTACTCAGCCGTATTTACACTACCCGCTCATCCCCACCGAGCCAATGGAGAAATCTGGACCACCACCACAGTTGGTTCAGATAAGACCGAGGCCATTGAAGCTGCGGCTCACCAGGCTCTATTGAGGCTATGCGAGGGACACTTAGCGGATCTAGCAGATCAGCCAGCAGCGCTGTTCCCGATCCGGGACCAGGTTGATGGTGTCTGGCGCCGGAACGTCAAGAACGCTATTGCCAAGACTCTCAAGGGAGAGAAAGACCATGTGACTCCGCTGTTCAAGTTGAGCGTAGCGATGCTCAACTTATATGAGGACACGGTGATGGCAGCCCAACTTGACCGCCAGGCTCTGGGACAAGCTCGTAGGGAGTTAGCACGAACCCCAGAGGAAACTGGGAGCATGAGGAGCAGGAACAATGAACTGTGTATTCGTTGTGATGCTCGGGCGCAACGCATTGCCGAGCTAGAGCATCTTGCGACAGCTAGGCTTGCCCTGGTGAACGCCAGGAATACTGATTGCAACGCCCTGCTAGAGCAGATCCACCAGCTGGAGATTACACGAGATGAGGCTCTGCAGGCAGTCGAGAACCTCGTTCATGAGAATCACCACCTGCAGCACCATATTGCTGGGCTTATGGAGGCACAGCAACAGCAGCTTCCGCCACCAGCCGGCGAGGACGCGCCTGAGTCAGAAGTGTCTGACCCAGATGTGACGGGCCACGAGTCCGATGAGGAGCAGAGCAGTGGAGGCGACGCCACCCCATAGGGTTGTGACTCTGTAGGCTTGCTGGTTGGCAACGTGTGTTAGTTGTATAGCATAGTGGTGTCTGGCTAGTAGTAGTGTGTTCGATTGTATCCCGTAGGAGTGGTTTACCATGGTAGCACTATGTCATAGTATGATGTAAGTCTGGAGTGCATGACAATGCGGGTTGTAATGTGGGTACCGATGTATTGTCATGATTTTGGGAATGAACGCAGTTTGTTTTCTATGTGCATACTATGTGTGTTACATATGTACATTCTTTGTCGTACCATGGTAACTGCATGTTGGACGACCACACTAACGGAGCCATCGATTTGTGAATTGCAGCATGGAGCGAAGCGAGGCGGGAAGTTCACATGGTAGAGAGGAGCAAAACCCACCACCCCCACCAGGTGCTCCCACTCTGGCAGAAGCTATGGCAGCCATGATGCAAAACTGCATACAGCAAGGGGAGATGCTGCGGGCCCTTCTGGAGGGCCACAACCAGAACCGGGAACGCCGTGGTCCGCGAGAGAACAGCACTTATTCGGACTTCATGGCGACACACCCTCCCGAGTTCAGGGATGCTAGAGAATCTCTGGACGCAGATAATTGGCTTCGTACCATCGAGGCCAAGTTTGGGCTTATTCGGTGCACCGACCATCAGAAGACTCTGTTCGCAGCCCAGATGCTGTATGGGCACGCCGGTGCATGGTGGGCCAATTACATCGCCACCCTTCCACCTGGCACTGAAGTGCCGTGGGAGCAATTCAAGGAAGCCTTCCGTGCCCATCATATTCCCGCTGGGTTAATGCAGCGAAAAGCCAAGGAGTTCATGGCTTTGACTCAGGGAAACCGCTCTGTCCACGAGTACTCCAGAACATTCAATCAGCTGTCACTTTATGCTCCGGAGCAGGTCGACACGGACGCGAAACGTAAGAGCCGATTTATGGGAGGGCTGGACATTACACTTCAGTCCCGCATGGCTCTGAACCAAGGCGGTACCTTTAATGAGTTCGTGAGCAGCACCCTCATCGCGGAAGAGTACCTCGAGAAGGAGCAACGCGAGAAGAAGCGAAGCGGTGGTGGCCCCTCCAACGCGCCACCCCCGAAATATCGCTTGGTCTACACTGCGCCTGACGGGAGGAGATTCGGATCGGTTCCTCCGTCCGGGCCGTCTTTCCGTCCGCCGCAGCAGCAGTACCGACCCCCGCGTCATCAACAATCGGGCGGAAACCGTGCACCACCACCCCCACCGCAGCAGAATCGGGATGCCCGTCCACCTCAACAGGGCAACCGACCGGGACTCGGAGCTCCATGTTTCACTTGTGGACTTCCGGGTCACTTCGCTCGCGAATGTCCTACCCGCAGGCAGGGTAACCCGGGTCGCCAGCAGGGCTCAGGGCAGGACCAGTCCAGGGGGCAGAGGGCCACCAGATCGGGTCGGGTAAACTATACCACGACCGAAGACATTGCCGAGGGTGAACCGGTGTTGGCGGGTATGTTCTCACTTTCTGGCCACTCCGCTTTCGTTCTGTTCGATTCTGGTGCCTCTCACAATTTCGTTAGTCGGAGCTTTGTTGAGGGTAAATATTTCAATATCATTTCCCTAGACCCACCTTTTATCATAAAATCACCGGGGGATGTATCTTATCACGGCATGGATTAAAAGAAACACCACTAAATCTAGGCGGACGCACCTACCCCACTTCTTTCATAATCCTTGACGGCCAGGGTATCGACATCATTATCGGGATGATGTGGATGAAACACCACCAAGCCCTTCTCGACATCGCTAACCGAGTAGTCCACCTGACCTCACCACTCTTCGGGTCCGTATCTCTAAGGTTAGATCACCCCAGCTCCACTTCCACACAAATCTGTCATACTGTCGGGAAAGGTTTGGACGAGATACCGGTGGTGAGAGAGTTTCCGGATGTGTTTCCGGAAGACCTACCGGGGTTACCCCCAGATCGGGATGTGGAATTCAAGATTGAGCTACAGCCAGACACGGCTCCGATTTCTCGTAGACCATATAAAATGGCGCCGAAAGAACTGGCTGAGTTGAAAGTACAGCTGAAGGAGCTTTTGGACAAGGGTTTCATACAACCCAGCTCTTCTTCTTGGGGATGTCCAGCATTATTTGTGAAAAAGAAGGACCAGTCCCTACGATTGTGTGTTGACTACCGCCCTTTGAATGCGGTCACAATCAAAAACAAATATCCACTACCCCGCATCGACATCTTATTTGATCAGTTGGCTGGAGCTAAGGTCTTCTCCAAGATAGACCTTCGATCGGGCTATCACCAGATCAAAATTCGACCAGAGGATGTTCCAAAAATGGCATTCTCCATGAGATATGGTCTGTATGAATACTTGGTGATGTCCTTCGGACTCACCAATGCACCAGCCCACTTTATGTACCTCATGAACTCTGTCTTCATGCCGGAGCTAGACAAATTTGTTGTCGTGTTCATCGATGACATCCTAATCTATTCCAAGACCACGGAAGACCACTCCGAACATCTCAGAACGGTCTTGCAGAGGTTAAGGGATCACAAGCTCTATGCTAAATTCAGCAAGTGTGAGTTCTGGATTGATCGTGTCCAATTCTTGGGCCATGTGGTCTCCTCAGAAGGCATTGCGGTTGACCCAGGGAAGGTGCAAATCATTCTTGAATGGGAAGCACCAACATCGGTCCATAAAGTACGCAGTTTCCTCGGGATGGCAGGGTATTACCGTCGGTTCATTCCAAGCTTCTCGAAGATAGCTAAACCAATAACTGAACTGCTCAAGAAGGGCAACCAGTTCAAGTGGACCGATACCTGCGAGGAAGCTTTCCAGACCCTGAAGAAACATCTAACGACAGCCCCAGTGCTAGCGCAACCCGATCTGAGCAAGCCATTCGATGTGTATTGTGACGCATCTGGTATTGGTCTCGGCTGCGTATTAATGCAAGAGGGTCGAGTGATCGCTTATGCTTCCAAACAGCTCCGAAAGCACGAGCAGAATTACCCGACTCATGACCTGGAGCTAGCAGCAGTCGTACTAGCACTAAAAGTGTGGAGACACTACTTGTTAGGGAATCTTGTATATCTGTACACCGACCACAAGAGCCTGAAGTATATCTTCACCCAAAACGAGCTCAACATGAGGCAAAGAAGGTGGCTTGAGCTAATTAAGGACTATGAATTGGAGATTCATTATCATCCTGGCAAGGCCAATGTCGTTGCAGATGCCTTGAGTAGGCATGCTCACTGCCACTACCTAGACCAGGGAATTTCCACAGGAGAAGAAGAAGTGGCCCTGCGAGTCCTACCTCATAGATCATTGTACAATCTCGCTCTAATCCCAACCATTAAGGATGAGGTAGCGAGTGCTCAACGAGAAGACAAAGGAATGGAAAACATCAGGCTCAGGTTAAAGGATAAAAAGATGCAGTGCTTCCGGGAGGATAAGGACGGGGTGTTATGGTTCAAAGACAGGTTGGTAGTTCCAAAGAGTCTTGTGCTCCGAAGGAAGATTATGGACGAGGCTCATCTATCAAAATACTCCATTCATCCCGGTAGCAATAAAATGTATCAAGACTTGAAAAAGAGATTCTGGTGGACAAGGATGAAAAGGGAAATTGCAAAATATGTGGCCGAGTGCGACACCTGCAGGCGAGTCAAGGCAGATCATTTGAAAAAGCCTGGACTCTTACAACCCTTAAGTGTTCCCGCTTGGAAATGGGAGGATCTGAGCATGGACTTCATAGTTGGGCTACCCATGACCGCTCGACGCCACAACTCCATCTGGGTAGTCGTGGACCGTCTCACCAAGTCCGCTCATTTCATACCGGTGAACACCAACTATCGAATGAAGAAATATGCAGAGTTGTACATCGCTCGAGTCGTCAGTCAACACGGGGTACCAAAGACCATTATCTCCGACCGGGGAGCCCAGTTTGTTGCTAGGTCTTGGGAGCAACTACATGCGGCTTTGGGTACCAAACTAATAAGAAGTTCCGCGTACCACCCCCAAACTGACGGACAGACTGAGAGGGTCAATCAAATTTTAGAAGACATGTTGCGAGCCTCAGTGCTAAATCATGACGGAAATTGAGATGAGTACTTACCCCTGACCGAATTTGCTTACAACAACAGCTACCAGGGAAGTATTCAGATGTCACCCTTTGAGGCGTTGTATGGTCGGAGTTGTAGGACTCCGTTGAACTGGTCCGAGTCAGGTGAAAGGGTAATACTTGGACCAGACCTAGTTCAACAAGCAGAAGAGAAAGTAAGGTCCATCCGATCTAACTTGAAGGCCGCCCAATCCCGACAGAAAAGTTATACAGACAAAAGACGACGGCCCCTGAGCTTCGAGGTGGGTGATTCGGTGTATCTGCGGGTCTCGCCTACCAAAGGAGTACAACGATTTGGGGCGAAGGGCAAACTGGCTCCGAGGTACATTGGTCCATTTTCCATCTTGGAGAAGTGTGGACCGGTAGCGTACAAGCTAGAATTGCCAACTCACTTATCAGGGCTGCACAATGTTTTTCACGTGTCGCAACTGAAGAAGTGCTTAAAAGCCCCGTCAGACAAAACCGTACCAGAAGTAGAAGGGTTACAACCGGATCTGACTTACTCCGAGAAGCCCATCAAGGTACTCGACGAGAAAGACCGAGTCACCAGAACCCGGACCATCAAATTTTATAAGGTGCAGTGGAGCAATCACACTGAGGAAGAAGCCACGTGGGAATCCGAGGAATTCCTCCGTGCACATTACCCCGACGTCTTTTCACCATCACTAGGTACCACCAATTTATTCCACTCTGTTTCTAAATCTCGGGACGAGATTCCTTTTAGGGGGGAGGGTTGTAACACTTCGTTTCTTCATCGGGTTTAAAAGAGGGATTAAATCAAATTAAGCAAAATTGCAAAAGAAAAATTTAAAGATTAAATAACTAACAAAAGTTTGGGTAAATTGCTAAAAAGAAAATTTTCTCCTTTGGTCCAAGAAACTATTTAAACACTTGCAAAAAGAATCCTCACGAATTAGAAACTATCCAAATTTGAAATTGTTAGCTTAAAAACTTAAAAATTGCAAATCCAAAATTTATTTAATCCTTGAAACCAAATTCAGGGGCTACTGTCAAATTTCTGAAATTTTTGTGGATTTTGCTGAAAAATTGAATCGCCAGTGGGACCCACTGGTCAGTGGGCCCCACCAGGCAGCCTCTTCCTTCTTCCCTCTTCTCTCTCTGTTTTCTCTTCCCGCGCGTGCACGCCAACCCATGGGCTCCCGACCGGGGCAGGCCGCTCGCGCCACCTGCCGCACGCGGTCTGCGCCGCGCGCGTGCGTGGCGAGCGCGCGTGAGCACCGCGGCGCACAAGAGAGGCGCGCCGACCGCCTTCCCTGTTCTTCGCACCGCTCTTTCTCCCTCCCTCCTTCCCTCGCGCCGTGCTTCTCTGTTCCTTCCCCACCGAGCCGCCGCGCCGCATCGCCGCACCTCGAGCTCGCCGAAGCCCGACCCTTTTCCTCGTGAAATCGGTGCGCCGCAGCTCCTTCTTCCCTCCCAAACACCACCGCACCACCATTTCGCACCGAAGCTCGCCGGATTTAGCGCCACCGTCGCCATTGTCTTCCGTCGAGGGACGTCTCCGGTGAGCACCGTTTTCCGGGTGAGGACCGACCCCGTTTTTCCCTTCCCTAGCTCCGCCATGCCGTGAAGGTTCTCCCCGGCAAGGTCTCGCCGTCACCCGCTCGCCGCCGCGCCGCCGCACCGTGGCGCCGCCGCGCGTGTGCGCGCCGCCCGTCGCCGCCGCCGTCGGGCGGCCGTCTTGGGTCCCACCCGAGCCAACCGAGCTCGCCGCACCGAGCTCTGGCCGAGGGTGCCCGCGCCGCCGGCCGCCGACGCCGGCAGTGCCGCCGCCCCTCCGCCGCCGGCCGGCTAGGGCTCGGCCCTAGCTAGGCTCGGTGCTTTTCTTTTTTTTTTTCTATTATGCAAAAATCCATTAATTCGGCTGGAAACTTCAATAAATCATAGAAAATTAATTCTAGCTCCAAAAATTATCAATCCAAATGTTTTGGAACCAGGGAAAATTGTAGTTTTTAATAAAAATATAAAACCTCATTGTATAAAATTAATAATTTTTGGGATTTATTTAATTAGTCATAAAAGGCCCAAAACCCTAATTAATTAACTTGCAACTATTAAAATTTGGAAAAATTGGTAGAACCCTAGGTTTAAACCTGGCTACTCATTTGTGTTGCGATAGCATTGGTTAGGGTTATTTTGGGTACCTTTTGCGAGCAGTAATTTGGTTTAGATCAAAAAAGTCGCCCTCGTCAAACCCTGATTTCTCTAATTCGCTAGTGACTCTTTCAGTCGGCAGGAAGTTGTTATCTACTAATGACGCTTTTGTAATTACATCATGTAGACACCGACGTGAACGAAGTAGCCGTCGAGGCGGACCCCGCTTTTTCTGAAGACACCGTCGTCGCAGATCCAGAAGACTATCCACAAGGCAAGCCCCGGTGCACTACTGTTTTTAAAAATCTTTCTTTTTGCAACAGTATATGTGATGTCATGTGATGTGCATTTAGGTCAATAGGAGTTGAATGAAACCCTAGATGCATATGTTTCCAGTATTACCTACATGGAATATTGGTACAGGTAGCCCGATGTAGCTGCTATGCTTAGGATTTCTCTTCGGTAGAAGTCGAGCAGATTGGACCCTGCTCGCGATATGTTAGGAGTTGATTGAAACTTCCACCTTACTAGAGAATTATTTAGCAGGTTCAGATTTAATGAAAAGAAAATCGGGGTCAGACAGAGAATGGTAGGAAGGCAACAGACCGGGGTTCTGTGTGCGGTAGCTCTGTCTGATCCGTGGGGCACAGTTGGTTGAGTATTGAATGTATTGCTCACATGCTGGAACTATGGGAACCAGTAAACCTAGGTAGCCTAGAGAAGGCAAAGCTGAACCTACCTTACGGTGTCTGATTGGCGGCGGTCTGGGGTGGACAGTGTGTGAACTCCACAGGCACCGTCCGGGACGGGTGATCTGGTGGGACGCGGCACTGTTAAGGTAGCGTAAGAGGGAATTAGCTTTGCCAGATCTGGAGCGAACGGTTGCCACGTGCGGTCCGGGACGCGCACGTGTCGTGTGACCAGGTCAACCCTGCAGGTGTGAATCGTTTCGAACCGCTGACACTCTCAGTCTAGAGTTTACTCAATCTCTCTGTCGCATATGTTAAGAAGTGAAATAAGAGAAGAATGATATTCATGATGTGATGCTTATGCTAATCATTGTTTGTCAACATGATTGTTTAGTTGCGGTGCCTACTAAAGTTATTTTCTTGAACTTAATTTGAGCTAAAACTTGAAAGTAGGAACTACTTAGTAAAGCGTGTCCTTTTGCAATTATTCCTACCCAAGGTCAGCCGTGCATGTCTAGGTGTCGGCTGTAGACAGCCTGTTGACGGGTTAGTCTTGCTGAGCTTCTTAGAAGCTCACGCTTTGCGACTTGTGGTTTTCAGGAGGGTTCGATGCGACCGGTGGTAGTGGCGGCCAGTTCTGGGAGGAGTCGTCTCCGGGCTGGGGTAGTTTCCAGTGGGAGCCGCTCGAGTAGCCGTTGTTTGTGTGTGACTAGTAGCAGGGAGCCGTTGGGCAAGGCCCCCTTGCTTTTGCTTAGAGTCAGAGTCGGAGTCTGTATCGTTATCTTCCGCTTTCGCTTGTAGGCTTAATCGTTTCCGATGTTTTATGAAAACTGTTCCTGTGGAACCAGACTCTGTAATATCACTCATGTAATACTTTTCTTCTGTCTGTAATCCGTGCTTTTTAATGCCTGTGTTGTACCCTGTGAACGTTCGCTTCGACGAACGTCGCCCAGAATGGATCCCGGGAGGAGGATCTCCCCCGTTTCAGGGGCGGTCCGCCACACCTAAATAGTAACCTATCAAAATTTTTATGAAACCCCAGCAATATTTTTGCATAAAAATTAAGTTCACTTCAAAATGGAATTTTGGAGATTTATTCAGAATTTTTGAAAAATATTTGAACCCCTTTAAAATTCATACAAACTAGATTATACTTGAAAATTCAAGAATTTTTGGAAGCCAATTCAGGACTTGAACGTAAAATAAAACGTGTTCCAAATAAATCCTTGAGCATACAAAAAACTTTTCAAAATTTTTCAAGTGCGGGAAGTATAAATTTCACTTACATCTAAATTGGAATTTTGAATTTAATCAAAAAAAAAGGGAAAGATCAAAATCAAACTTAGGGCTGCACCGGCGGCACAGCAGCCCCGTCTTCCCCGCCGGCCTGCTCTGCGCCAATCTTTCCCGCCAGGAATCCTGCGCCAGCCCTACCCTCTCTCCCCTTTCCCCCCCTCTCCTTTCTCCCTCCTCTGCGGCACGCCACACTGGCGCACGACACCGCCCGAACCGGCCGCTTGCCGCCCCTCCTTTTCCCTCTCGGTTTTCTCCTGCCAATGGCGTGATCCGACAAGAAATTCCACGAAAGATCTCCTCTCCCTCTCTACTCTTTCTCTCTCCCTCCCCACTGCCGCACCGGCTTTAATTTTTCCCCGAGGCGCACTCCACCGCCGAATTCTCCCAATCCCCGGCCGCGCCATCAATTTCCCTCTCCCGGTGCGAGATAAATGCCGACCAAGTCATCTCCCATGCTCCCCACCCCTAGCTCATTCTCAGCGCAGCACCATTCCCCCTCCCTCTCCTTCTTCCTCTGTCCACGCGCGCACCGCCATTGCCGCCGAGACGAGCTCTCCGTCGATAGCACGCCTCGGTGAGTAATCCTCGTCGTTATCCTATTGTCGGTCTTCCCCGTGGTGCATAGATGGTGTAGGACAAGGTCCCGAGCTTCGCCGTGCTTTGCCGAGCTGCCACGAGGTCGCCGGAGTTCTACCGAGAGCGCCGCCCGCCGCGCGATAGGGTCCACTGTGCCCCGCCGGTCTTCATGGTGGCTCCATGAATCCCCGCACCGCGTAAAACTCTCCTCTGCTTGCCCCCATCGCCAGCGAGGCCCCAGCCGCCGGGAATTCCTCGCCGAAGCCCTCGCCGGAGTTCCTCCCCTGTTTTGCCCTAGTTGAATTGAATTTTCTTTTACCTACTTAATTGGCCTGTCTTGCAAAATGGCTAACAAATCACAGAAAAATCCAAAAATACCAAACCAAACTTTTTTAGAACCCTAATGAGAAGAAGTAATTTTCAATTAAAGCAATTTTTCCAAAACGTCCAGGAATTTCCTGAAATAATTAGATTACCATTTTCTTGTTTTGAATTTTAATTTAAGTTCTAGAGAAGTGCTAGGGATAAAACTTGAACCACAAGTGCAACTTGATGGTACACATCTCCTGAAATTTTGTTGGGATTTTACAACCACAAAGTTGTATACATCTCATTAAAAATACTCTAATCTGCCAAGTTAAATTATCATTTTCTAAAATAGATTATAAAAGTCATCCAAAAGGTTAGACCCAAAAGCAAAACTTTAGATTTGATGCTCATGGGTGTCTACATAAAATTTCATGATTTTATTCTAGGGTTTAGTATTTGTTTCTGATTTTATAAATTTGAATCAAAGAAAATTTGTTGAATTTTTATATAATTTATAAAATTCATCTGGCCTCAAACAAATTTCAAAATTCATATTTCAGAGAGTGCTATCAATTAAAAATAAACTCATGATATAATTTAAAGTTTCATTTTAACCCTAGGTGGATAACCATAGCTTCTATTAAATAATTATAGACTTGAAGAAGATTCAGTTTAACCTCAACCAAGTTTTAAAATTCCTAATTCAGAGAAACGTTGCCAACTAAAAATCATCTCCTGGGGAAATGAGAAGTTTCATTTTGAACCACATTCATAAGGTCAAAGACTTAAGTAAAAGACGGCAAGGAGGAATTAGGGTTAACCCTAATCTCTAAATATCGCCAATAGAAACCCTAAAATATTCTTTAATGAAAGAATTGTGTCATCTTTTAGTTAGACTCATCATGTTCATATTGCATCATGTAGACATTGAAGAGAACGCCGTAGCTGACAACCCCGAGTCCTCGATCTCCGTCAAAGCAGTCGACATCAACCCCGGAGAACCTGGCAAGCCCCGGTGCACAACCAAGTTTTAATGTTTTTCTTTTATAACTATGTGTCCTGATTGTGCATTTAAGTTTCTAGGAGTTGATTGAAACCCTAGTTGCATCTGTTTCCACAGGCAACCCCATCGGTAATTTGTATAGGTGACTATATTAGTGTGATATGCTTAGCGATCCTTACCGGTAGAAGTCGGGCAGAGAGGGCGCTGCTCGCGATTGGTAGGGTGTTGTTTGAAACTACCACATGAAACATGATACATGGTTGTGAATGATTAAGAAAAGATAAAAGATTGAGGGTCAGACAGGGTACAAGTAGGTCGGCGACTGGTCCGGGACCAGGGTGACCGTAGTCTTGTCTGATCCGGTGGCACAGTTGGGCAAGTATTGAATGTACTAATCATATGCTGGGTATAATGGGGCCCAGTAAACCTACATAGCCTAGTGATTGCAAAGTCGAACCTGCCCTACGGTGTCTGACCAGGAGGAGATCTGGGGTGAGCAGTCGTGGGAACTCCACAGAACCGGTTCGAGACGTGTATTCTGGTGGGATGCGGCGCTGCTAAGGCAGGCGTAGAAGGGAATTGACTTTGCAGGACCTGGGGTTGCCACGTGCGGTCTGTGACGCGCACGTGTCGTATGATTAGGTTAACCCTGCAGAGGTATAAAAATCGGTTCGAATCGCTGTCGCTCTCAGCTATGAGTTTGCTTGAACTCTCTGTCACATACATTAAGATGATGAATTGATCTGTTGTTCTATTCATGATTGATTAGATCAGTGCAAACTAAAGTTTCTATTCTAATCACTTAACCTGAGCTAAAATTTGACCAAGAGTAGTTCAGGTATCGTGAGTCCATTTTGCAAGTAAACCCACCCTGAGTCAGCCAGCATGTCTAGGTGTCGGCTGTAGTCAGCCATTTTGACGGGTCAGCCTTGTTGAGCTTCTTGAAGCTCACGTTTTACGATACGTGATTTTCAGGCACCGACGTGCATAACCAAGATGAGAGCATCCAATGGGAGGAGTCTCGTCCCGAGGTTGGGAACCTCCAGTGGGAGCTGTGTGAATTGCCGCAGTAATTTTTGAAGTGGCTAGTAGCATGATGCCACTGGGTACGGTTCATGCTTTTGCTTTAATATGAGTGTCGGAGTCTGTAACTATTTTAGTCTTCCGCTGTAATTGTTTTCGAAAACTCTATTCCGATTCTGAGATATTGTAAGACTTCAATCTCCATTTATAAAACAATTATGTATTAAATTCTCTTGTCTTGTAAACTATTGTTGTTTATCCTGCCTGCGTCGTACCATGTGTATGCTCGCTTCGCCGAGAATTGCCCAACAGGATCCTGACGAGACGACGGATCCGTCCTGTATTGAGTCATTCTCACACTGTCCACCCAGACCGCCTCCCATTAGACACCGTAAGGTAGGTTCTTGCCATCACTAGGCTACCTAGGTTTACTAGGTCCCATATAATCTAGCATGTGAACAATACATTCAATATCCAAGCCAAACAGTGCCGCACGGATCAGACAGAGCTACCGCACTAGAACCCATGTTCTGTGCCTCCTACCATTCCCCCGTCTGACCCCAGTTTCTTTCCATGAAAATGTGAACTCGCCACAGGTTCTTTATCAGAAGTAGAAGTCTCAAACAACTCCTATCATATAGCGAGCAGTGTCCTCTCTGCTCGACTTCTATCGAGTTTTATGGTTAAGCATAGCATCTACTTCGGGCTACCTGTACCACATTCCAAAGTAGGCACTACTGGAAACATATGCAACTAAGGTTTCAACCAACTCATGTCAACCTAAGTGCACATCACATGACTCACATGTACGGTTGTAAAGGAAAAACTTTAGAAACGGTAGTGCACCGGTGCTTGCCTTGTGGTTGCTCCTCCTGATCTGCAGGAGCGGGCTCTCCAGAGAACTCGGGCTCACTCTCGACGGCCATCTCGTTCACGTTGGCGTCTACATGATGCAAGTAGAGAGGTGAATCATTAATTAACAATTTCTCAAAGACTTTAAGTGGCCGAAACACTTAAAAAACTAAATTGATTGATAAACAATCTAATCTAACACCAAGTTACACCACTAAGTGATACTTAAACAGCTCTACTTCCCGTTATACGCCCGGCTTAAACAATGGCACACTTCTGGGGTTCTGTGGTTAGGACACGCTTCTGGTAGAAGTCCCAGCTCTAGATGAGTTCTGGAACTCCAGAAGTAAATCAAAGACAGAACCTTTGAGTTCTGATCGCCATGGCATACTTCTGACAGAAGTTCCAGCTCCAGATGAGTTCTGGAACTCTAGAAGTAAACCAAAGACAGAACCTTTGAGTTCTGATCGCCATGGCACACTTCTGACAGAAGTTCCAGCTCCAGATGAGTTCTGGAACTCTTGAAGTAAATCAAAAATAGAAGATCTCTACCTATTTACTTAGGAAGTTTCATGGGTTTATAGGATAAGGTGTTTCAGCAGATGTTTGGAACCTTTCCCAAGGATTTCAGAGAATGCTTGGGTTCCTCCTTTCTAGACCTTGCAACGATTTAGTATGCAGTTTACCAAATCGGCTAGAAGACAACCACAATCCTCTAACATCTTAGAACAGGGACGGTAGAAGTTAAAACTGGAAGCGGAGGGTGGTCCTCACCATGCGGCTTTCTTGCGTCAGCGCATTCCCGACGAGGGCGGCGCGGTCCTGGTAACTGACGCTGCACGGCGAAGAAAAGTGAGCTTGACGAGCTGCGAGCAAATCCAGGACACTAAGGACCAGAATCCAAGCCCGAGCACGAAATTGGCTAGGTGCTCTCCGGAATCCCTCTCGGCTTCGACGCAGAACGGCAGCAGCGACTTCCAATCTCTGGAACTCCGGCGATTACCTGGAAGAAGACAGGGAACTCTCTGATGCTCTGGTCTTTGGAGGAAAACGGCGAGGTGAGTGGTGGAGACTAAGAGTTTCTCGTGGAGATCGACAGAGAAGAACGGGAGAGCGAACGAGAGAGCGAGAGCGAGAGGAAGAAGTGTGCGACCGAGGCGCGACGGATCGGCCGAGGCGGCGTTTTATAGCGTCGCGCGCTCGCCACGCACGCCAGACGTGCTGCGAGGCGGTCGAGCGCTCGACAGGTGGCAGCCATGCTCTGTTGAGCAGCGCGTGTGCGCGGGTAGAGAGAGGAAGAAAGAAAAAAGCAGGAAGAGAGGCTGACCAGTGGGGCCTGCTGTCTAGTTGGTCCCACTGGTAAATGAAAATTTTGAGAAAATCCAAAAATTCCACAAGATCTTCTGAAACTTTTGCCTCAACCCCAAAAGTTTGATATCAGATGCTGAAAACTTAAGTTCGAACTTGGGGAAGACAGAAGTGGGAATTGGAAGTCAATCGAATTGATTTAACTCCTTTTAGTAAAAAATCCCCCCTTTTAGCGTGGCGCTACAGACCGTCTCTGCTTTTGGGGTGGTCTGCTACAACTACAACGCTAGAAACTTTAAAATTAAAATTTGACTTGTGTATTGATAAATAAAAAGGACACATTATAATAGATGTAAATTAAGCCAAATAACATAAATTTAAAACGTAAACTGAATATAAAATAGTTACTTTATTTATAATTGAGCAGAGTAAATTAATTTTTTTTTTAAAAAAACACATACTAGGCCCCTTCCCCGCTGCGCTCTCTTCCATCCAGTCCCTTCCGTTCCCGTCGGTCTCATCCCCACGTGGCCACGTCCCATTCCGAGACAGCTCTCTCCTCCTTCCCCTTCATTCATCAGCCGGCCACGCCTCCGGGTGGTCTGCCCCGCCTCACGTCACCCGCCGGCGCAGTCGTCGCCGTTGCACAGGAAGCCCGATCTTGGCGCCGCGAGGTGAGATCCGCGCTCCTAGAGCCTGCCCCGTGCCTCTAGATCTGCGGCCTTAGCACGATATACGCAGCGGTCGCCGCGGCGTGGTGTGGTGGCTCCTCGATCCCTCCGCGGGCGACGTGGGTACGGGTGATTGATCCTCCTGCGCGCGGTTTCGGAGTGTTTCCATGCCAGATCTGCTCCGTTTCCGTCGGATTGCGATGGATTTTATTATGGGATTGGTACATTTGGGGTGGGTTGGGAGAAGGTGACCTTATGGTTGGGATTTGGTTCCCGAGCTGGTGGGCTGTGGTGTTTGTGGTTGTGATGGGATTTATTTGTTGGTTGGCTTTCGGGTCGTTGCTCATCGATTGTGTGAACACCTGCTGCGGTGTGGTCGCTTAAGTCATTCACCGTATTATGTGCTTTTATTCTCGTTGTAATGAAATTTATTACTCCTATGTTTTGGAGCATATATTCGGTTTTAAAGTTGGATAATGGTCACAGGATCGGATTTCAGAAAAAAAATTTATTTACAGAAATATATATTATTGTTGAGTGATGAAAAAAGTCGATTAGAGAAGTGAAATGGAATCAAATCAATTACAGTAACATGCATGTTGAACGACTCATAGATTCACTCCGGAACATTTTGGTACATCTAATATCTGGTAGTGTAATTATGTATCAGAAGGTATCTGATTGCTTACTGAAACCCACTTGGCCTGCCTCATCCGCTCTCGTTTCCTTTTTTTTTTGTGATTACCTGCTTTCGTTCTCCATGCATTATATGAGGTGTTGAATTGATACCTTTTGTTTTATTTAGAACTACAATATTCCATTGTAATGTTTGCATAGCCCTAATGCTCTCTCTTATTATACAGGTGTTGGAGTCCTGTATGGCAATGATGGATGAGCCACTGTATCCAATTGCAGTTCTAATTGATGAGCTGAAGAATGAAGACATTCAGCTGCGTCTGAACTCCATCAGAAGGCTTTCCACCATTGCGCGGGCACTTGGGGAAGAAAGAACAAGGAAGGAGCTAATTCCTTTTCTCAGCGAAAACAATGATGATGAAGACGAGGTGCTTCTTGCGATGGCTGAGGAGTTAGGTGTGTTCATTCCTTATGTTGGGGGCATAGAACATGCTCATGTTTTACTCCCACCATTGGAGACCCTGTGCACGGTAGAGGAAACTTGTGTCCGTGACAAGGCAGTCGAATCTCTTTGCCGTATTGGAGCACAGATGAAGGAGAGTGACATCGTCGACTGGTTCATTCCAGTGGTGAAGGTAAGAGGTTCATACTGTAAAAGTTCATTCTTAGGGGGGCAAATCTGATAGGAATGTTTCAAGTATTTCTGGGTTAAGTCTTTGTAGTTATACCTTTCTATTTGTTGGCTTGAGCCAGCAACATTGCATTTCATGTTAGGGTATAATAAAGTAATGGTACATACACTATTATGTACTTTCTTATGATGTTGGCTATGGCTAGAATACTGCTAAAATTTGGCTTTCTCCTTATCTGATCCAATAAAAGGCTGGATTTAGTAATTTTGTTTAGAGCCATCAAACTGTTGAAAAGCGCCCTTTTTCAGAGTGTCTTCACTCCTTATTTTGTTTCACTAATTATAGATTACTATGCTTAGTACGCACATCATTAAACTTCTTGACAGTGTAGCTTTTGAATTGATTTGACTTTACTTATTTGATCAAACCTACTTGCCAAGTGTATCTTATGATGTGTTGTCTTCTGAATAAAGCATATCCAGCTGATATATGCCATGGTTATGCACATTCATTTTTTGATCTCTATTTCTGATCTATATCTGTACTTTGTCTTTTCAGAGGCTAGCAGCTGGTGAGTGGTTTACAGCCCGGGTATCGTCCTGCGGTCTTTTCCACATAGCCTATCCAAGTGCCCCTGACCAACTGAAAACAGAATTGAGGACGATATATGGCCAGTTATGTCAAGATGACATGCCTATGGTCAGAAGAGCCGCTGCATCAAACCTTGGAAAGTTTGCAGCCACAATTGAACAGCCTCATTTGAAGACAGAAATAATGTCAATATTTGATGATTTGACCCAAGATGGTATCATCCTTGTACATATTTTGATTTTATTGTGTTACATAATTGTTAACCATGTAGTAGCGAGTCCGATGAGGGAAGTCAATGTACTAGTCTGAAATCATATGGTACCTTCCATAGTCTTGTATTTTGTTTCTGAAATTCTCTTGAATTGTCACTTGGTTCTATGTGAAGTGAGGGGTAAACTTTAGCTTATGCTTTGCATGACTACTGTTTAGGATAGTTACAAGTATCTTGATTCCGATATTGCATTATGTTCGAAGCAGATGAGTTGGTGGTCATATGCACATCTTGGACATCACTGGTATTATAGCTGAAATTTGTTCCTTTTGTTTGCAGATCAAGATTCAGTGCGTTTGTTGGCTGTTGAAGGCTGTGCGGCTCTTGGAAAACTGTTGGAACCACAAGATTGTGTAGCACATATTCTTCCAGTCATTGTAAATTTCTCCCAGGTACGTTTTGCACATATATATATTGGGAAATATTGTCTTTATCGTTTACCTCTAGGATGTGTTTTGACAAGCAGTGTGAAAGTTGCAAGATGTTAACAGTTACTCAAGCTTCTTCGTAATTTGTAGTTGTTTTAGCCAAGTGAATCATCACCAATGTCCTGATTATGCCTTTTTTTCTTTGAATAGGACAAATCTTGGCGTGTTCGTTATATGGTCGCCAATCAATTGTATGAGCTATGTGAGGCTGTTGGCCCAGAGCCTACACGGTACCTTTTTGCCCTCTTTACTCAGTCATAGAGCAGCTGGTAATATTTTGCATGGTATTGGAATTAAGTGTACCAAATAGATTAATTTTTTCTCTCTATTTTTGTTAATAGAGCGGATTTGGTTCCTGCATATGTTCGTCTCCTTCGTGATAATGAGGCTGAAGTGCGGATTGCAGCTGCTGGAAAAGTTACTAAGTTCTGTCGTATATTAAGTCCTCAACTTTCAATCCAACATATTCTTCCATGCGTCAAGGTGGGGGAAAAGCACTTGCTGCAAATAATATGTTGGCTTTTCTTTGCCTGTCAGATCTAACCCATGTCAACTGCATTTACAGGAGTTGTCATCAGATTCATCACAGCATGTTCGCTCGGCTTTGGCTTCGGTCATCATGGGGATGGCTCCTGTCTTGGGAAAGGTATTGTCAATGATTCATGTTATGTTTCTCAGATTTCCCTTAGTCATGCTCGACTTATAACCATGCTAATGCAAACATGCTGTACAAATTATTATTAGGTGAAATGATGGTTCTTAGGTCACAAAATTTATTGACTGCTGCTACTGTTGAGATGAGGCAATGGTGATTAGAACTGACATATTAGCAACTCCCTCTGTCCCAATTTAAATGACATTTTAGCTCTAATTTGGAGATTAAGGAGAGATGAATAAGGTTGGTGCACAGGAAATGAGAAGGAGAGAGATAGGGATGGAGATGTATTAAAAAAGAGAGAGGTGTATTGGGAAGTGAGAACACCAAGTAATTTAGGAAAACTTGTAGATGCTAGAATGCCATTTAAATGGGGACGGAGGGAGTATTGATTTTTCACAAACCTTATTGCTCCTTACATGTTAGGTTAAATACTGGAGTAGTGATGGTATTTTAGAAATTTAGTGTTTGTTAAGGGGCTTTGCTTGAGTTTACATATTTTATCTCCAGAGGTTGTTATTAACATACTCCCTCAGTTTTTTAATTGTTGTTGCTGTTGACTTTTAGCATCAACTTTGACCATTTGTCTTATTCAATAGTTTAAATATGTAAAATTACGAGTTGTGTTTCAAATACCTCTATTGATAAAGGAAATTATTACAAAATATTTGATATTATCACACTTTTTAAAATAAATCGAATGATCAACGTTAGAAGTCAACGGCGACAACAATTAAGTGCAGTATTATGTAGTTTAAAATGATTTATTGGTTAACACAGTGCATAATTGTATTGTCCTTCACTCCTGTACTACTATTAATCCATTAATTTATCATAATGTTGCAATATTGTTTGTCAATTGCTTCCAGTATTAAGATTAACTGTTAGTGCTCTCTGAAAGCTGACAAACTCAATTTTCTTTATTCAGGATGCTACCATTGAGCAGCTTCTTCCTATTTTTCTTTCTTTGCTTAAGGATGAGTTTCCTGATGTTCGACTCAACATAATCAGCAAACTCGATCAGGTTAATCAGGTAAGTGTATATTTCACTACTGGAGTTGATTATCGCTGCATATAGCTCTTCTCAAACTTTATGATGATATCTGAGTTCATGTGATCTGTCAGGTTATTGGAATTGACCTGCTATCACAATCACTACTACCGGCCATTGTAGAACTTGCAGAGGATAGGCACTGGAGAGTCCGTCTTGCAATCATCGAGTACATTCCGTTATTGGCGAGTCAGTTAGGAGTTGGATTTTTTGATGATAAGCTAGGGGCGCTATGCATGCAATGGTTGGAGGACAAGGTTTGTATTATTAGCATGAAAATAGTGTCTTTAAAAATCAAAGCCCATTGGTTCTTTTTCATACTGGCACATTTGTTTAGAAAAGGCTATTAAATATGCTCTAACATTTGTTGTAACTATACTGAGAGTCTGTCTTGCAATCATCGAGTACATTCCGTTATTGGCGAGTCAGTTAGGAGTTGGATTTTTTTGATGATAAGCTAGGGGCGCTATGCATGCAATGGTTGGAGGACAAGGTTTGTATCATTAGCATGAAAATAGTGTCTTTAAAATCAAAGCCCATTGGTTCTTTTTCATACTGCCACATTTGTTTAGAAAAGGCTGTTAAATATGCTCTAACATTTGTTGTAACTATACTTGTGGAGGCTTACAGATGGTTGTAATTGCAAAGGGGATTTTTTTTTTCCCTGTCAGACATTGCTGTGTTAACTAGTGAATGTTTTTGATGTTTTGCTAGCTAAACTAAAATAAACAAAATGACATGCAATGTTTTTCAGTTGCAGCATCGTGAGCTAATGAAACACAGTTATATTTCACAAATGTCTAAATATTCTGTCGTTTTATATGTATCTGCATCATCTCTAAAACTGTGATCTGGTGTAGGATTACTTGGTGCTTTTGTCGGTGATCATTGAGTAGCTGAAGTTTGATTTTCCAGGTTTTCTCAATCAGAGATGCTGCTGCTAACAATTTAAAGCGTCTTGCGGAGGAGTTTGGTCCAGAGTGGGCGATGCAGCATATAATTCCTCAGGTGCCTCATCTACTATATGAATACTAGGCATTCGAATCTACTTCTGGTGTTTACGACTAGTCTGAATCTTATGGCTATGAACAAGGCATTGTTCTTTGACTTGACAAAGTTAATAATTACTTTGGTTCCAGTTTTTTATTAGGGGATTATGTACTTTCTGTTTGGATCAAGAAACTTATGTTGATGTATGCTATGTTGAGACACTTTTAAGTAAGTAGCTTGAGCTGATTTACTACTATTTGTTAATATAAGTTAAACTATATCAATGATGAAAATACATAATGCAATAACATGTATCGGCATGTCATGAAGCCCACTCGTCCAAGTTTTACATAGGAGTATCTTGTACTGGAATCCAGATTTTCTGGTTGAAAACATGAAATTCAAATTCTTCCAAATTTTATATTGCAACACATTTGTTTTGGATTCTGAACTTGTGTGGTTGTAAATTAACGATCTACGCACAAATTCTACAGATTTTGTATTGCAGCATGTTGTACATGGAGTTCAGCCTTCGTCACATTGAATTTCTACAAATTTGTATTGCAGAGTATTTCTTATTTAGTCATGAAAGCACTCTTAATTTTTCAGGTGCTGGAGAAGATAAATAATCCTCACTACCTGTATCGTATGACGATTCTGCAAGCAATCTCATTATTGGCGCCTGTCATGGGTGCTGAAATCACTTGCCAGAAACTGCTTCCGGTCATCATAAATTCATCAAAGGATAGGTGTGTTATACATTCTGCATAAGATCGAGAGTGCTCCGGAGTGCTCAGGATCTTGCTTACATGGCCTCAATTTTACAGGGTTCCTAACATCAAATTCAATGTTGCAAAAGTACTGCAGTCGCTCGTACCAATCCTCGATCAATCTGTGAGTTTTATAGCTATTTTGCATCATTCTGGTTATAAAGTACTATATTTCAAGTTCTTGTCATTGGGGAATATCATCAATGCTTACTCTGCAGGTTGTTGAACAGACTGTAAAGCCATGTCTTGTTGAGCTCAGTGAGGACCCTGACGTGGATGTAAGATACTTCGCGAACCAGGCTCTGCAAGCATGCGATCAAATGATGGTGTCAAGCTAACTAATTTCTGTCAGTATTTAGAGCTTGATTTTTTTTGTAGTCCAATTTTGGGGTACCCTGTAATTTGGCCTTTAGATTAAAGAGTTCCTTTTAGCCCCAGCAACAGAACATTGAGCTGATAAATAGGTGCTCGTGACCCCTTTGTTATTTGTGTTATTACTGTTATAAATTGAGCAAGACCTACAAGACAAGTTACTATCATGTGTGTTTTTGGTTTTTGTGCCTAACCCAGGTTGTTGTTTCGGCTTGCAAGATTCTTCACTAGACCGGATCTGCTTTGTTTGATCCAATCCTATTTGCGATGTTTAGGGATGGGTGGTTTCGGATGTATTTGGTCAACATCCCACAAAGATTTTACTAGTTGATAGCTATGCCTATGCGCGAAGCTGCGGATCTGCTTGTAGAATACTTGTGTTTCTCTGAAGTTAGAAATTATAGAATGGTATATGGCGATTATGGACAGTAGTTATAAGTCAGTTCGTATTGAATGAAACACTCAGAAGATAATATGTGCTGCTCTATAGAATGTAAAACTGAAGTACCTTGTGAAGTAAAAAGTTATGATTTAAATAATTAAATACATGTGAGGAATTGCCAAATCTCAACTGAACGAAACGAAACAGTAACATATGGCACTAGGATAATTGACACACATTTTCCAATGTATCTTAATCTTTCTTCTTTGTTTTCTATGCATTAGCACCTTTTCCACCCTTACTTTGTTGTGCCAGAAATTATGTGCAAAAGAGGGAGGAGTACCAATTCAACTTCACGATCTGAATGGGATCATCAATCCTCCTTAACTTGCTCATGCCCGTCGACATGTCTAATTCTAATGTGGACTTGAGTGAGTTTGGCAATCTTGAACTTTTGGCTTTTTTGACCAAAGCATGTTGCCATTAGGCATGATGATGTCATATTTGACCAGAGTATTCTTCCTAAGCATTTATGAGGTTAATAAAGTTAATTCGTTTTACTTTTGACCAAAATATTCTTCATAAATTGACTATAAAGCAATTATTTATTGAAATTGTTTTCATTAATTATCATCAATAGATATTATGCTCTCAGTACTCAGAATCGATATTTAGTACTCAAATTGAATTGGTTGAAGCCTTCACTCCAGGTGAAGAATATCATTTTTATATAATACTAAATAAAGTTAAGCACATTTAGCTTCCACCAAAACTAAAAATGCTTTCATTTTAGAACTAAGGAAGTATCATGCTTAGGAAGCCTGCATTGATTTACAGGCTAGTGTTTTTTGAAAGCAATCTCATTGTGAAGGAGCATGAGGATCTTGATTAGTTTGTATTTCACTTTCTATTATCATTCTGTTAATGAAGCCTTCATTTTGTTTCTTTGAAGCAATGTTGTGCTCGATTATTTGCTTTGGTGCTTGAGATGGGTCGAGTCGACTTTGCCTTGACAATAACCTTTTGTTTTGTTGCAATGTCACTTCTGGCAATGTGTGTCCGTATAGTTTTTTGAAAAGGCTCAATTACATAAACTCATTAATAATCTATTTTAATATTCCCTCATAAGATGATTTGTAAAAAAGAAAAACCACCCATACATAACCTTACTCTAATTTGATACTCCCCCATAAGATGATTTATTGCAAAAACCAACTCACCCACAACATTTAGTTAAAATCTCCCATCACCATCCATCCCACATGACACAAATTTTTATATCTTCTAATCTCTACTACTTATTAATTCAATAAAAATCGTCCGTGCAACCTGAAGCGCGAATAGACCTGCGCCAGCCAATACGATGCCCGTAACTGAGACCAACTCATCTTCCTCGAATCTTTCCGCGCTCCCTCCTCCCTCAAGAACCCACGCCGACGACGACACCAAGTACCCACGCCAGCACTAAGCCCCCAGAGAGGACCCGTACGTCGCCCAGCATCCACGACTCAACGAGCCATGCAGCATAGCCATCGGAGCCGTGACCCGTGCTGCCACCGAGGTCCCGGACGCTGCCGTCCGCCGAGGGGCCGCCGTCACGGAGCCGCTCTGCCGTCGTCCGCCGAGGAGTCACTGAGGACCCCCGAGTGCGCCGTCGAGGACCCGCCTCCATGACGCTCGTCGTCGCAATTCGTCACGACCCATGCTGCCGCTGAGGACCTGGACGCTGCCGTCGCGGCGCGGGGTGGACGACCTGATCCGCCTCGATCCACGCGACGCCTGGCTGCCCGTAACCCAGAGCCAGGGCGGCCATGTGCGCTGCCTTCCACTCCCACAATTGCAGCCTCGGGTTCTAGGCGCTGCTGCTCCCGCTCACGTTCTTGGCCCTCGGATGGTCCAAATCCCTCTCCTACCTTCTCTTCTTCTTATGCTTTGCTTGTTTGCTTGAATGCTTACTTCTTCCCTGTGAGCCATTTAATGATGAGCTCTTATGCTAGCTCTGTTCTGCTATTTTATGGGGTGCGGTGGTGGTGTCTGAGCCTAGCCTGAGTAGTGCAGAATGGCTGCGCGGCGCAATCGTGATGACGGGTGAAGTTGTTCGATGGAACCTGTTAGTTTGATCTTAAAGGAGCCCGATTCATCACCACAGTAACGGATCCGAACCCCTTCTCCCCGCCCTGATCGGGGGCGTCTGGCCCGACTGGCTGGTAGGCCCCCGTCACATTGCGCCATATGGAAAGAAAAGGTGGGAGCCGGGGCACGCACGATGAAGTTCGCCGCCGCCACATCTCTGTAACATCCCAAACTAAATTCTCGCTAAATCTTTTGTCAATAAAGACTTAATTGTGTTCAATAAAAATCTTAAAACCCTAAGTAATGATATCATAGGATCTAATCAACAGAGCTTAAATTCAAAATTTAATTTGAAATCCAATCTTTACTGTCTTTCCGCTTCTCATTGCTTTCGCCCGTGTACCGCCGGCCTTGCTCCGCTCCGAGCAGGAACGAGCGCCGTCCGGTCTCCTCTGTTCTCCCAATTTCAAGCCGCCGCCCGAGTCCCTGCTCCTCCGGGTGCCGCTCCTCTGTTCTTTTCCATGTCTTCCCGACCCCGTCGTTTGGGAATCCGATTCGCCCGACCTCCGACCCAGAGGTCGGATGACTTTTGCGTTTCGCCCGACCTCCGACCCAGAGGTCGGATGATTTTCGCGATTCGCCCGACCTCCGACCCAGAGGTCGGATGATTTTCACGATTCGCCCGACTCCGACCCCCAGCGGTCGGACATTATTTTCCGTCTCGCCCGACCCGTCATCACTCTCCGCTTCGCTCGACCCGAGGTCGGACAAGCCGCATTTCGTTCCGCCTCGCTCGACCCCGAGGCCGGACAGACTCGTCGGACCCGAGCTCGAAGCGGCCGCGCCATTAATGCTGCCGGTCATCTTCCCAACCGTAAAAGTGCCTGGCCGTACACAGCAGTGCTGCCACCGCGCCGAAAGTCTTCGTGATGGGACGCGCACGCCCGGCGCCCATGCGCTGCAGTACACTGCCGCCGCGCCAACTTGCGTCGTCCTGGAGAGACAAAAGGAACGGAGGCTGATATTTTTCCCTGAGACGAAACACTTCACTCGGCGAGCTCCTTTGCTCCTCTGCGCGCTCGTCTCTCTGCTCTCGTCTCCACTCCCTTCCGCCATTACAGCCGAAGAGCCCCGTAGGGCCGAAGCAGAGCCAGCTTCTCTCGTGCTCAGGTGCGCTCGGTAAGCCTTGCCCTGCCGACGGTTCCATCGTCCGTCGTTATCGTCTCTAACCGCCGCCCCATTCTTCCGCAGTATTTCAGCAGTAGCGGCGCGTCGACATCTCTTTCCGACGACCGGTCTCTGTTGCTGTTCTTTTTCCACCGACAGCCCTCTGGTAATCTTTGCCGTCCGACCAGTCTAGCTAGTCCCGTCTACCGAAGCAACACTAAAGTTTGTTAGAGAGAAATTCATGCAACTTCACTCATCTGTAATACAAGATTACCTTGCATCTTCATATAGGAACCGAGCTGCAGACGGCCACTGAGGCTGAGGAGGACTTCCCCGCTGCCGACCCCGCCATCGACTGTGCTAACTTCTCCCCGAACCAAGGCAAGCCCCGGTGCACACCTAAGATTTAAAGTTTTACTTTGTCACTATGTTTGCAGGTCTTGTTTGTGCATTACGTCGAGGAGTTGTTTGACACCTAGTTGCATAGCCTTAGCAGGAGTTCCTATGGGATAATCCAGTAGCATCAGCTAAGCGCTAGCATGCCTTGCTAATATTAGGAATCGGTAGCACATGAGTAGTATGGAGACTACTCATTCGAGAGCTAAAATCTTGTGGGAGGTGGGTGACTGTCAACTGTGTAGTCTTTAAGGAATGGGCACAAAATATGACATTAACTGTTAACCAGTATTGCTGAATGGATTAAGTTAACAATGGTACTGAATGTCGGCACCCATGGGCAAGTATTGAGTTGTGTACCGAATACATACTGGCATATGGGACCCAGGAAACCGACGTAGCTCATTGCGCAGTGTTTGGACGATTGGCCATCTCTTTTTCCGGGTGAACGGACCAGTATGGTGGATGAATTCGCATTTCTGTTTTCTTGGGCATGTGCTAGTGGGAAAGGCTTGGGGCCGTACAGGAACGTAGGGCGTTGCCTGGAGGACCATGTCCTTGGAGAGATGGATGTTGGACCAACACTGTCGCGATGCAGTGAAAGGTGGCCACGTGCGACTCGTGGAGTGCGCACGTGTCGTGTTATTCGGGTTTCTCCTGCAGGATGTACATCGATTATAATCGCCGCCCCTCACGGTTAAGAGTACCCGCTTGTCCACTGTGTCACATCTTGCCGAGAATGTGGGTTGTATGGTGGGCAAATCAATGTATTGGGATCTCAATAAATTGTATTGCAACCATGTTTGTTTAGTATTTAAGAGCACATTTTACTACTGCTAGTGAACTCTTAAAATCTTGGCTAAAAACCTGAAAATAGGGTTTACCATTAGTGCTGTTTTTGCAAATACTTACCCTGCTGCCACAAATACTCCCTGCATACTAGGAGTCGGCCTTAGAAGGCCTATTGACGGGTAAGTCTTGCTGAGCGTCAGTCGCTCACGGTTTGTTGATTGTTGTTTTGCAGGTAATAGTGCTGACTGTAGCCAGGGTGGTTGGGAAGAGGAGATGCCCTCGGAGTGGACCTTCGAGTGGGTCCCCGCTTCTCCCTCCCGTGGAGATTAAACACCATCGGGCTGGGGTGTTTGATCGAGGCGTCGAGTGTTAGATTTTTGCTTCCGCTGAAAGCCACGTGTTTGTTATCAAAACTACGTCTCCGCACTTTCTAAACTTCTGAAATAAGTTGTAATATAACCTAAATTAATGTATCTTCAAGTCATTTATGCGAGTCCTTGTTAATTATTGTACTGCAAAGTCACTTGTCTCGGCAAGCGGCCCCCCCCGAATGATCCTGGATGAGCAAGCGTACGATTTTATCGGACGGGGTTGCGACAGCTGGTATCAGAGCTATTTGGGGGTTAGTACTCTAATTAACGAGGCATGTTTTCAAAAAATTGCGCTACGGTGAGGTACGGTGTAGAACAGCCCTTAGTGGAGATTAGAGTTAGGAAGGTGGCAAGCTAACTGTGCATTCATGCATTTTACCTTCCTGTAAGTTTATGATTATGTAACGACGCACCAACGAACTACGCGAAGGTACGTGTTACAATTTTTGCAACGACGCACCAACGAACTACAACGAAGGTACGGAGTCCTGCCGTGGGATAATATTCACGGTCGCTTGGTGTTCGCGTTGCTGGTTCACCCATCTTGCCTGAGATGCTTTTCATGGCCGCTAACGGCAAGGCGTTACTGGTTGCCGCCGGTTGCCATGAGTCGTGACTATCATGGCCATATTGCATACCTGCTCTGTGATGTGTTTTTCTGCAGGTACACTAACAAGCGTTAGACCGTGTAGGAAACGATTTGTCTTGAGAGAACGAGTAGTGCCACCGAGGATAACGTATTAGGGTTTTCCTTTTGGTGAGGACGAATAGGCCGTGGCATCCTTTAAAATCTGCATGAGTACTAAAATTCACCTAACTAAAAAGTTCAACCTCATAAATCCAATAGGAACCTGTGAATTAACCAAGGAAAGTAATTAAGGAAAGAAGGACCTAAGAATTTCATTTCCCCTGTGTTCAGCCTGTTCCTCGCTCCAGAATCCTATAGAATTCGTAGGATTTCATCTCCTAATTTCATTCTCCAGACTCCTCTTAAGGGGGAAGGTGCCCCTCTGTTCTGGGAGAAAAGGACATCGGACCATCCGGTGCAGGGCCGGACAGTCCGAAGACACTCCCTCTGGAATTCTCTTTTTGGTCACCGGACATTCCGATGTGGGATCGGACCTTCCGGTGAACACCTCTCTGGACTGAAATCAACCAAGCAGGGATTTCAGCAAGGAGTCGTTTTCCAAAGCTTGTAGTTTCACGCCTGTCATTCTAAAAATGTGAATGGGCACAATTTGGAAAGGTGTGAAAAATATCTACGACTTTTGTAGTTGGGAAAAACTTGTGATTCCAATCCCCGCTACAGGAAAAATGTGTTTTCTCTCTGCTGCCATAGCAGGGCAGAAACCTGTTATTGTTTGGGAAATCCCATCCTTGATTGATTCTTCCTATTTAGGTCTTGCACACTATTCCTCATTTGGTCGAGAAATGAGTTGTAGTGTAGGACTTGCGCCTCTCATTTTGGAAATGAGGGCTAATTGTTTGACTTTTTACGCAGATGGCAGGACGTACTCGCGGATCAAGCGGACAGGACCAGGCTAGTGGCTCTAATCTTCCTCCACCGCCGCCCCCACCTCCAAGGATGTGGGAACAATTCATGGCCACCCAACAGCAGCTCATGCAAGTCCTGATCGAGCAAAATCGTCAGGGTGGTCGTCAGCGTGCACAAGCACCCCCGCCAGAGAGCTCCTTTGGGGATTTCTCGGCCGTCCATCCGCCAACCTTCGCGGATGCAGCTGACCCATTGGACGCCGATAATTGGCTGCGCACCATCGAGTCCAAGTTCGAGCTCCTTCACTGCACCGAGCATCAGAAGACTCTCTTCGCGGCTCAACAACTCCGCGGACCGGCGAGAGCGTGGTGGTTTAATTACACTACCTCTCTTCCCGATGGCCACCAAGTGCAATGGACGGAGTTCCGGGAAGCTTTCAGAGCACATCATATTCCTGAGGGCCTCATACAGCGCAAGGCGAGAGAATTTGAAGAGCTGCGCCAAGGCCACATGAGTGTCCACGAGTACTCGCGCAAGTTTAACTACCTGGCGCAGTACGCTGGGCACCACGTGGACACGGACGCCAAGAAAAGGAGCTGTTTCATGAAGGGCCTAAACTCCAAGTTACGTGATCGCCTAGCCCTCCACCACAGCGCCAATTTCAACGCACTGGTGAGCGCTGCCATTGTCCAAGAGGATGCCATTCGCGCCCATCAAGAAGAGAAGAAGCGCAAGCAGCCAGCCGGAGGTTCCCCTGGGAATCAGCAGCCCCAGAGGTATCGTCTAGCCATTACGTCTCCTACGGGCCAGAGGTACAAAGCTCCGGTGCCACCGGGTGGAAGTTTTCGCCCGTCATTCCAGCAGCGGCCCGTAGCGCGTCAAGGCCAGCAAACGGGTTCTCAAGCCGGAAATTCCAGACAGTCGGCTCCAACTTCTCACCCGCCGCAGCCGTACAGCAACACGGGGCCGAGGCCGTGTTACAACTGCGGTCGTCCTGGGCATTTCGCCAAGGATTGCCGGCAACCTCCCCGTCAGCAAGGCCATGTCCAACAGAGCGACCCCCGCAACAACAACAATTCCCGTCCCCAGCCTGCCGGGGGCGCACCTACTCAGGGCCGTGTCAATCACACTGTGGCTGAGGAAGTTCAAGAAGGTGAACAAGTCCTTGCGGGTATGTTTTCTGTTCGAAAGCAGCCTGTTTTCGTTTTATTTGATTCGGGTGCCACCCATAATTTCATTAGTAGGGCGTGTGTCCAAAGGTGTGGTCTTCTCACCGCTATCACTAAAACCCCCTACATTATTACCTCACCCGCCGGAAAAATATCTACCACATTAAAAGTCCACCAAGCACCACTAAATCTGGGTGGAAAGGTATTTAAACCCCAATTCATCATTCTTGAGCATCATGGCATAGACCTAATTTTAGGCATGGGTTGGATGGTGTACCATAATGCCGTGTTGCATATTTCCTCTCGAGAGATTCAATTAAACTCCCCTATACACGGCTTCATATCCTTTCATGTTGCACCTCCCACTCCCAAGTCACCTAGCCTTCATCAAGTTTCTGGTAAAAAGTTGGAGGATATTCCGGTCGTGTGTGAATTTCCCGATGTATTTCCGGATGATTTACCGGGACTGCCACCCGATCGTGATGTTGAGTTCAAGATTGAACTTCAACCCGGTACAGCTCCTATCTCCCGAAGGCCGTATAGGATGGCTCCAAATGAGTTGGCAGAATTGAAAATCCAGTTAAAGGAGCTACTGGACAAGGGATTTATTCGGCCTAGTTCATCTCCATGGGGCTGTCCCGCCATATTTGTGAAGAAGAAGGATGAGACCCTGAGGCTTTGTGTTGATTACCGGCCATTGAATGCGGTCACTGTCAAGAATAAATATCCTTTGCCTCGCATTGATATTTTATTCGATCAACTTGTGGGCGCCAAGGTCTTCTCTAAAGTAGATCTGCGCTCGGGGTATCATCAGATAAAGATCCGTCCTGAGGACATTCCAAAGACTGCCTTTTCTACAAGGTATGGTCTCTATGAGTACCTTGTCATGTCCTTCGGTTTGACCAATGCTCCAGCCCACTTCATGTATCTAATGAATTCCGTTTTCATGCCCGAGCTGGACAAATTCGTCGTGGTCTTCATCGACGACATCCTTATTTATTCCAAGTCGGAGGAAGAGCATGCGGAACATCTTCGTATTGTTCTCCAGAGGCTAAGGGAACATAAGCTGTACGCCAAATTCAGCAAATGTGACTTTTGGTTGAAGGAAGTACAGTTCCTTGGTCATGTGATTTCCGCCGAAGGTATCTCTGTTGACCCAAGCAAGGTGAAAGATGTGCTTGACTGGAAGCCCCCAAAGTGCGTCAAAGATGTTCGCAGTTTCCTTGGGCTTGCTGGATACTATCGACGCTTCGTCCCAAATTTTTCGAAGATCTCCAAGCCCATGACGGAACTGCTTCACAAAGGGGTCGCCTTCTATTGGAGTGACTCTTGTGATGAGGCTTTCCGAACTCTCAAGAAACACTTAACCACCGCTCCAGTTTTGGCTCAACCGGACATCACCAAACCGTTTGATGTTTACTGTGATGCTTCTGGCACGGGCCTGGGATGTGTACTGATGCAAGACGGTCGCGTCATTGCCTATGGATCAAGACAGCTGCGACGTCATGAGTTGAATTACCCCACTCATGATTTGGAACTCGCCGCAGTTGTGTTTGCCTTAAAAATCTGGAGGCATTATCTTCTTGGGAATCTCGTACACTTGTACACGGATCACAAAAGCTTGAAGTATATTTTTTCTCAAGATGATCTGAATATGAGGCAAAGAAGGTGAATGGAATTGATCAAAGACTATGAATTAGAAATCCATTACCATCCGGGTAAGGCGAATGTTGTGGCTGATGCCCTAAGTCGCAAAGCTTGCTGCAATCTCATCATTGCTCAAGCAAATTCCACTGCCCCATGTTGCAACCCAGATGAACCAAGCCTTCGTGTCATTCCCCACGGAGCTTTATACAACTTGGCTCTTATTCCTACCCTCCGCGAGGAAATTGTGACTGCACAAAAGGTTGATAAGGGCATGGAAAATATCCGCGCTCAAATAGGCAGTAACAAAATGAAGTGTTTCCGCCTTGACGAGGAAGATGTTCTATGGTTCAACAACCGTCTGGTCGTACCAAAGGATTTTGAGCTGCGGAAGAAAATCATGGATGAGGCACATCTCTCCAAATATTCTATACATCCGGGCAGCAATAAAATGTACCAAGATTTACGGAGAAAATTTTGGTGGACTCGGATGAAGCGTGAAGTCGCTCGGTATGTCGCCGAGTGTAATACATGTCGGCAAGTCAAAGCTGATCATTTAAGAAGTGCCGGTCCATTGCAACCTCTCAGTATCCCCGCATGGAAATGGGAAGACATTAGTATGGATTTTATCGTCGGTCTCCCGTTCACTGCTCAGAAACATGATTCTATTTGGGTGATAGTCGATCGACTAACCAAATCTGCTCATTTCATTCCGGTGCATACCCGATATAATGCGAGGAAATACGCGGAGCTTTATATCTCTCGTATCATGTGCCTCCATGGTGTTCCAAAGACCATCATTTCTGATCGGGGTACCCAGTTTGTGAGCCGTTTTTGGGAGCAATTTCACGAAGCACTTGGTACCAAGTTAATTCATGGTTCAGCTTATCACCCCCAAACCGATGGTCAAACAGAGCGTGTAAATCAAGTTCTGGAAGATATGCTTCGCGCATCTGTGCTGACCCATGGGAAGAGTTGGGAAGAGTGCTTACCATTGGCTGAATTTTCGTACAACAATAGCTATCAAGAGAGCATCAAGATGTCTCCGTTCGAGGCGTTGTATGGTCAGCCATGTCGCACGCCTTTAAATTGGTCTGAGGCAGGAGAAAGAGTAATTTTTGGACCCGATTTGGCGACTCAAGCCGAAGAGAAAGTGAGGGCTATTCAAGAAAATTTGCGAGCTGCAAGGTCCCGACAGAAGAGTTATGCCGACAAAAGGCGTCGACCGTTAACTTTTGAAGTGGGTGATCACGTCTATCTTCGTGTGTCACCAACAAAAGGTGTCCAACGCTTTGGCATTAAGGGTAAGTTAGCTCCAAGATTCATTGGACCTTTCAAAATCATCGAGCGATGTGGTCCAGTAGCATATCGATTGGAGCTGCCCTCTCATATGTCAGGAATTCACAACATCTTCCATGTCTCTCAACTCCGGAAGTGTTTGAAGCTGCCTGAACAAGTAATCATCCCAGATGTTGAAGTATTCCAAGAAGACCTCACATATCCGGAGATGCCGATGAAGATACTTGATCGGAAGGATCGCGTAACTCGTCGGAGAACCAAAACTTTCTTCAAGGTGCAGTGGACAAATCATTCGGAAGATGAGGCTACCTGGGAAAGTGAAGAATTTTTTCATTCACAGTTCCCGGAATTCATGGCATCGGTCGCGAAATAGTCATCGGTTTCCCCCCTTGTAACGTTCTCTCGAAATCTCGGGACGAGATTTTCTTAAGGGGGAAGGGCTGTAACATCCCAAACTAAATTCTCGCTAAATCTTTTGTCAATAAAGACTTAATTGTGTTCAATAAAAATCTTAAAACCCTAAGTAATGATATCATAGGATCTAATCAACAGAGCTTAAATTCAAAATTTAATTTGAAATCCAATCTTTACTGTCTTTCCGCTTCTCATTGCTTTCGCCCGTGTACCGCCGGCCTTGCTCCGCTCCGAGCAGGAACGAGCGCCGTCCGGTCTCCTCTGTTCTCCCAATTTCAAGCCGCCGCCCGAGTCCCTGCTCCTCCGGGTGCCGCTCCTCTGTTCTTTTCCATGTCTTCCCGACCCCGTCGTTTGGGAATCCGATTCGCCCGACCTCCGACCCAGAGGTCGGATGACTTTTGCGTTTCGCCCGACCTCCGACCCAGAGGTCGGATGATTTTCGCGATTCGCCCGACCTCCGACCCAGAGGTCGGATGATTTTCACGATTCGCCCGACTCCGACCCCCAGCGGTCGGACATTATTTTCCGTCTCGCCCGACCCGTCATCACTCTCCGCTTCGCTCGACCCGAGGTCGGACAAGCCGCATTTCGTTCCGCCTCGCTCGACCCCGAGGCCGGACAGACTCGTCGGACCCGAGCTCGAAGCGGCCGCGCCATTAATGCTGCCGGTCATCTTCCCAACCGTAAAAGTGCCTGGCCGTACACAGCAGTGCTGCCACCGCGCCGAAAGTCTTCGTGATGGGACGCGCACGCCCGGCGCCCATGCGCTGCAGTACACTGCCGCCGCGCCAACTTGCGTCGTCCTGGAGAGACAAAAGGAACGGAGGCTGATATTTTTCCCTGAGACGAAACACTTCACTCGGCGAGCTCCTTTGCTCCTCTGCGCGCTCGTCTCTCTGCTCTCGTCTCCACTCCCTTCCGCCATTACAGCCGAAGAGCCCCGTAGGGCCGAAGCAGAGCCAGCTTCTCTCGTGCTCAGGTGCGCTCGGTAAGCCTTGCCCTGCCGACGGTTCCATCGTCCGTCGTTATCGTCTCTAACCGCCGCCCCATTCTTCCGCAGTATTTCAGCAGTAGCGGCGCGTCGACATCTCTTTCCGACGACCGGTCTCTGTTGCTGTTCTTTTTCCACCGACAGCCCTCTGGTAATCTTTGCCGTCCGACCAGTCTAGCTAGTCCCGTCTACCGAAGCAACACTAAAGTTTGTTAGAGAGAAATTCATGCAACTTCACTCATCTGTAATACAAGATTACCTTGCATCTTCATATAGGAACCGAGCTGCAGACGGCCACTGAGGCTGAGGAGGACTTCCCCGCTGCCGACCCCGCCATCGACTGTGCTAACTTCTCCCCGAACCAAGGCAAGCCCCGGTGCACACCTAAGATTTAAAGTTTTACTTTGTCACTATGTTTGCAGGTCTTGTTTGTGCATTACGTCGAGGAGTTGTTTGACACCTAGTTGCATAGCCTTAGCAGGAGTTCCTATGGGATAATCCAGTAGCATCAGCTAAGCGCTAGCATGCCTTGCTAATATTAGGAATCGGTAGCACATGAGTAGTATGGAGACTACTCATTCGAGAGCTAAAATCTTGTGGGAGGTGGGTGACTGTCAACTGTGTAGTCTTTAAGGAATGGGCACAAAATATGACATTAACTGTTAACCAGTATTGCTGAATGGATTAAGTTAACAATGGTACTGAATGTCGGCACCCATGGGCAAGTATTGAGTTGTGTACCGAATACATACTGGCATATGGGACCCAGGAAACCGACGTAGCTCATTGCGCAGTGTTTGGACGATTGACCATCTCTTTTTCCGGGTGAACGGACCAGTATGGTGGATGAATTCGCATTTCTGTTTTCTTGGGCATGTGCTAGTGGGAAAGGCTTGGGGCCGTACAGGAACGTAGGGCGTTGCCTGGAGGACCATGTCCTTGGAGAGATGGATGTTGGACCAACACTGTCGCGATGCAGTGAAAAGTGGCCACGTGCGACTCGTGGAGTGCGCACGTGTCGTGTTATTCGGGTTTCTCCTGCAGGATGTACATCGATTATAATCGCCGCCCCTCACGGTTAAGAGTACCCGCTTGTCCACTGTGTCACATCTTGCCGAGAATGTGGGTTGTATGGTGGGCAAATCAATGTATTGGGATCTCAATAAATTGTATTGCAACCATGTTTGTTTAGTATTTAAGAGCACATTT
Organism: Oropetium thomaeum; assembly: GCA_001182835.1. Classification (NCBI taxonomy): domain Eukaryota; kingdom Viridiplantae; phylum Streptophyta; class Magnoliopsida; order Poales; family Poaceae; genus Oropetium; species Oropetium thomaeum. The sequence goes on along the minus strand of LFJQ01000067.1, from coordinate 200,412 downwards.
TACTACTGCTAGTGAACTCTTAAAATCTTGGCTAAAAACCTGAAAATAGGGTTTACCATTAGTGCTGTTTTTGCAAATACTTACCCTGCTGCCACAAATACTCCCTGCATACTAGGAGTCGGCCTTAGAAGGCCTATTGACGGGTAAGTCTTGCTGAGCGTCAGTCGCTCACGGTTTGTTGATTGTTGTTTTGCAGGTAATAGTGCTGACTGTAGCCAGGGTGGTTGGGAAGAGGAGATGCCCTCGGAGTGGACCTTCGAGTGGGTCCCCGCTTCTCCCTCCCGTGGAGATTAAACACCATCGGGCTGGGGTGTTTGATCGAGGCGTCGAGTGTTAGATTTTTGCTTCCGCTGAAAGCCACGTGTTTGTTATCAAAACTACGTCTCCGCACTTTCTAAACTTCTGAAATCAGTTGTAATATAACCTAAATTAATGTATCTTCAAGTCATTTATGCGAGTCCTTGTTAATTATTGTACTGCAAAGTCACTTGTCTCGGCAAGCGGCCCCCCCGAATGATCCTGGATGAGCAACCGTACGATTTTATCGGACGGGGTTGCGACAATCTCCCACTCACAAACCCTGTTTGAATGCTTTGCCCTGTAAATTATTTTGTATAAGGAAAATAAAAGTTAAAATTGCAACTGGAATATATGTTTTATTAAATGTTTCCGCTGCAAATTGATAGAATTGATATTAATTGCTGTAAATTGAAATTCGAACAAACGGGAGAATTTTAACTTTAGTGCAATTATTTTATGATATGTGATGTTGTTATTTCCTGACCAACGTTGTTAAATACAATATCATGATGGTTTGATTGTATGTTTTTAGTCTATTTTCTGCCCAACGGTGATGTAGACTTAATTGCATAATTGTTATATATAGTTAAAATTTGTCTATTTTCTGCCCAACGGTGATATAGACTTAATGTGTATGTATAAATTTTGTTTCTCATACAACTTGGTTACTTACAGGAGGATACTCCTTAATGAGTTGTATAAAGGATATTACAATTCTAAAAGGAGAGAATTATGGTGAATGGAAAAGAAAACTCGACCTTGCTTTTATCTTGGGAGAGATGGACTGGGTGGTAACCACTCCACATCCTAAAGAGCCTACTGCGCCTGTCAGAGGCGAAAATGAGACTGATGCTGAATGGCAAAAGAAGGAGCGGGATTTTGCTCCTATAAGGTTGTCCTATGACCTTAAGCATAGGAAATGGGCTGTAGCCAACAAGAAATGTTTGGTTGTGGTAAAAACCACAATTGAACCAACTATTCTAGATTCAATTGCAGAGTGTGACACTGTCACTGAGTATCTTGACAGAATATAGGGTCAGTATACTGGCTCCTAAAAGACCTATGCTACCTAGTTGATAAAGCAACTGGTCACAGAGAGGTACACAGGTGGTGGCATAAGAGAGCACATACTTTGCATGGTTCATTTGAACAACATGCTTAAACCAATGAACTTGGCCTTCAAGGATGACCACATTGTTCATTTGGTTTTTGCTTCGTTGCCAAATGAGTTTGTGAACTTCATTGCGAACTACAACACGACCCTTGAAAAATGGGACGTGGGAAAGACCATTGCGATGTGTGTGTGCAGGAGGAGGAAAGGATAAAGTCCACCAATGATGGCTCTATCAACTATATCAAAAAGAAAGACTATAAACCCCTTTCTTTACAGCAAAAAGGAAAGCAGCATCAGCAGGCTTATCACCAGCATAATCCACAGTATAAAGAGTTTCTTATGGACAAAGACCAGTGTCTGCACTGCAAGAAGACAGGGCATTATAAGAAAGACTGCCCTGAGTTTCTGAAGAAGATCATGGCCAAGAATGGTGAGAACACAGTAACTATGATAAATGAATCCCTATTTGTGAATTATTCAAAAATCACTTGGTGGTTTGATTCAGGAGCAACTATTCACGTTGCCAATTCGTTACAGGGATTCCATTCGACAAGTACTACGCAAAGAAGCGAAGGCTCCATTAGAGTTGCCAATGGAGTTGAAGCAGAAGTCGAAGCTATCAGAAATGTCTATCTAAATCTAGCTAATGGTTTTAGACTTGTGCTTAGAGATGTCTTTTATGTACCTTTTTTGAAAAGAAACTTGAAGTGTATCACGTTTGGATCGTGTTGGTTATGATTGTCATTTTAGAGATGGCAAATGCTCCTTATGGATTGATAATAAATGTGTTGGTATTGCTTTTATATGATCAACTTTATTTATTATCCATATCTGAGAATGTGAATGTTGTATGTGATGTCAATGTTGATGAGTCCTTGTTAACCAAAGAAAAGAAAAGGGAGAGAACTCCTAAGGTCTCATCGAAATTGTGGCACTGTCATTTAGTCCACATTTCGAGGGGGAGAATAGAGAGACTAGTCAAGAATGAGATTCTTCCTCCATTGGAGTTCTCAGATCTTTAACAATGCATAGATTGCATTAAAGAACGTTACATACAGAAAATTAAAATGGATGCAAAACGAAGCATAGGAGCTTTAGAGATCATTCATACAGACATTTGTGGTCCTTTTCCTGTTAAAAGTATAGATGGATATGACTCGCTCATAACTTTCACAGATGATTACTCCCGATATGGTTACGTCTATCCAATTAAAGAAAAATTAGAGGCATTGGATAAATTTAAGATATTTAAAGCAGAATATGAAAATCAACAGGATTTAAAGATTAAAATAGTAAGGTCCGACCGTTGGGGGGGGGAGTACTATGGTCGACATACACCTCATGGACAAGCCCCTGGACCTTTTGTAAGGTTTCTACAAGAAAATGGAATAGTGGCTCAGTACTCTGTACCAGGTCAACCACAACAGAATGGAGTGGCTGAAAGGCGAAACCGCACCTTGATGGACATGTGCGCAGCATGATAAGCTACTCTGATTTACCTCTAAGTTTACGGGTGGAGGCGTTAAAAACCGCTATTCATATTTAAATAGAGTACCGAGCAAATCTGTGCCTAAAAATCCATATAAATTATGGACAAGCAGAGTGCCCTCGCTAAATTACCTCCGCGTGTGGGGGAGTCCGGCAGAAGAAAATTGTTTAACCCAAATCTTGGGAAATTGGATCCCAAAACAATGAGCTGCCATTTTATTGGCTATCCTGAAAGATCGAAAGGTTATCGTTTCTACTGCTTAGACAGATATACAAAGATTGTAGAAACGAGAAATGCTGTCTTCTTGGAGGACGAAATGGTAAGGGGGAGCATGGTGGCTCGAAAAGATAATTTTGAGGAGAAGCGGGTATATGTGACGTGGACCCGCCCAGAAAACCTCTTTTCGGGACGGATCCGAGCGGTCGTTGAGCCAGGATCCTGTTGGGCAACGCTCGGCAAAGCGAGCGTACACACGATACAACACAGGCAGTAATAAACAGCAATAATTTACAAGGAGAGAGAAATTAATACAGCATTAATTCGTAAATTTAAACTTAAGTCTTACAAATGATTTAGAGTGCGCAAATAAAGTTTTGAAAACGTAACAGCGGAAGACTCGAACGTTTACAGACTCCGACACTCTTACTTTAAGCAAAAGCATGCATCGTGCCCAGGGGCGTCATGCTACTGGCCACTTCAAAGTTACTGTGGCGACTCGCACAGTTCCAACTGGAGGTTTCCAACCTCGGAGTGAGACTCCTCCCAAAGGATGCTATCGTCCTGGTTCTGCATGTCGGCGCCTGAAAACCACATAACGTTAACGCGTGAGCTTCTAAGAAGCTCAACAAGGCTGACCCGTCAAAAATGGCTAACTACAGCCGACTTCTAGACATGAAGGCTGATGGGGGTGGGTTTACTTGCAAAACGGACCCGCAAGCCTGTACTACTCTTGGTCAAATTTTAGGACAGGTTAAGTGATTAAAATGTAACTTTAATTAGCACTGAACTAATCAAGCATTGTAGAAGTGACAAAGTAATAGTAATCATCATAGTATCATCCTCATTGAATCTCAACTTATTTACTAAAATGTGACAGAGAGTCCAAGTAAACTCATAACTGAGAGCGGCAGCGATTCGAACCGATTTTTATACCTCTGCAGGGTCAACCTAATCATACGACACGTGCGCGTCCCAGACCGCACGTGGCAACCGTTCGCATCAGCTTCTGCAACGTCAATTCCGTCCTACGCCTGCCTCAGCAGCGCCGCATCCCACCAGACAACACGTCCCAGACGGTTTCTGTGGAGTTCCCACGCTGCCCACCCCAGATCACCTCCGATTCAGACACCGTAGGATAAGTTCGACATTGCATTTACTAGGCTACGTAGGTTTACTGGGCCCCATTATTCCCAGCATATGATTAGTACATTCAATACTTGCCCAACTGTGTCACACAGATCAGACCAGACTACGGTCACCCTGGTCCCGGACCAGTCGCCGACCTACTTGCACCCGGTCGGACCCTCAATCTTTATCTTTCCTTACTTATTCACATCCATGTGTTATGTCTCACGTGATAGTTTCATTCAGTATCCTACCAATCGCGAAGCAGCGTCCACTCTGCTCGACTTCTACCGGTAAGAACTTGCTAAGCATAGCAACTAATTGGTCATCTATACCAGCTACCGGTAGGGTTTCCTATGGGAACAAATGCAACTAAGATTTCAATCAACTCCTAACAACTTAATGCATAAACATGACACACTTAGTTATAAAAGAAAAATTTAAACATCGTTTGTGCATCGGGGCTTGCCTGGTTCTTCGGAGTTGACGTTGACTTCTTCGGCGGAGATCGAGGATCCGGGATCTGTAACTACTTCGTGCGCTTCGGAGTCTACATGATGCAATATGAACATGAGTTCTCATTTTAAATAAGGAAATATGGGGGGGGGGGGAGGTGCTGTTAAGGAGTAATCAAGAGGTTACTTTTGACAAGGTGGTTTCGGCTATCATTTATTTTGACTTCGGCTGTTAGACAAGTTGACTATTTGCATAACAACTATGGCCTATTACGAAATCTATCAGATTCTGTTAGGAGGTTATTCATAGGTAGGAAAGGGGGTATTATTGAGGTCAAGTTCTGGGGAAAAATTTATAGGAGGAGTGTTTGTCGAGACACACATCTGACAAAAGCTCCATCTTCGGATGAGCTCTAGAATTTCAGACGTTATTTAAGTCCTGGGTGACGTGACATCCATCCGACAGAACTCCAACTCCAGAGGAGTTCGGGAACGCCAGATGCTACGCAAAATCAGAACATTGAGTTTTGAGTACCACAACACTCATCTGACAGAAGTCTCCATTCCAGATGTTTTGAAATTCTCCAGATGTCAAGCAAAAACAGAACACTTGGGTTCTGCTGAGCCTGACGCACATCTGACGGATATTCCAGTTGAGAATAGCTTTGTAAAGTCAGATGTTAGGCGAAATTAGAACATTAGCGTTCTGCTTGCCATGACGCACTTCTGACATAAGCTCTAATTTGAGAAAGTTTTGGAAGTTCAGATGTTAGGCGAAATCAGAACATAAGCGTTCTGCTTGCCATGACGCACATCCGCCAGAAGTCCTGGTTCTATAGGTGTAAGGTAAAAACAGAAGGTGTCTACCTATCCATTTAGGCAGCTTAAAGGAGTTTCATGAAAAAGTGTTTCAGCAGATGTTTCGTGTATTTTACAAGGATTCCAATAAACTTGGGTTCACCATTTTTAGATTTATCTTCGATTTACTAGGCATTTTACAAGATAGACTACAAACGATGAAAAGGACATTTTTATTAAGTTAGGGTCACTATCATTGTAATACACGTTAGGGAACTAATTTACGTAGACTACTTATACTATTTAGAGATACTTAATGATGGTCAAGAGTCTAGCTCATGATTGAAATCCTAATTATTCTTAAAGGGACAGGTTTAGGATGCTTATTGTTAATTGTTGTTTAACCATTTGAATCGCCACTAGCACTAGATCTCTAATTAGGGTGACTATTAGGATTAAGGTCACCATTAGCTTTCAAATTACTGATATTTAATTAGCAGCTCTAAGCGGATGGGTTGGGGCAGGATAGTTATTAGCTTTATGTTTGATAATCTTTACTTACTAGAGTTAGATGATTATTAGCATTATTATTATTCTTATTGTTCGATTTTATCAATGCTTTGTTATTGTAAAATAATAACCATAAAGGTAATTGTTAGTATGACATTAGGTAGCTACTGAGACTACAAACACAATGTAAAAAGAACAAGTCAAACGGAGGTCTACAGCTCAAGTTATATTGAAAATAGTTTTACTGATTCCGGATACGGGTACCCGGTTCCCGGGTTCCGGTTCCAATATCGGGTGGCACACGGATGTCGTTTTCGGGAAAAATCCCAAAACACACCTCATGTACTGGCTTTACTAAGTGGTTTGGGGTTACCACGATACTAAGTTTGAATGGTTTCGACTCGTGTTAGCAGGAACACGAGCCCTCCGACTGTCGTTGCCCGTTTACGACATCGGAAAAACCGTAACGATACCGTAAAATTCGTAACGACTTTTCCGTGAAAATCAAGGTTAAGTTACAGGCATGGGACCATTTTTAGTTCAAAGTAGGCTCCAAACTAAGACTTTTGGCTCTGGGTTGGGGTCAGGTTGAGCTTCTAAGAATTTACTAAAAATCAAACAAAGTTCTGTTTTACAAACTAATAAAATCAGAAACATGTACTAAAACTTATGAAAGATTCATGAAACTTTATGTAGTCACTTATGAGAACCAAATTTAAAGTTTTGCTTTTGGGTCTAACCTTTTGGATGACTTTTATAAAGTATTTTAGAAAATGGTAATTTAACTAGGCAGATTGGAGTATTTCTAAAGGGTTGTATGCAGCTTTTTGATTCTAAAATCCCCATAAAATTCCAGAGGATGCCTACTGGCATGCTGTATTTGTAGATAAATTTTTTTCTCTAGCACTGTTCTAGAAGTTAAATTAAAATTCAAAAACAGAAAAGAGTATTCTAATTATTTCTAAAAATCCCTAGACGTTTTTGAAAAATTGCTTTAACAGAAAATTATTAAATTCTTCAGGGATTCAAATAAAATTATTTTTATAATTTTTAGATTTTTCCACTGTTTACTACACATTTTACAAATTCTTGCTAATTAATAGGAAAATAGAAAAATTGATGGAACAGGACGACAGAACAGAGGACTAGGGCACGGCGGTTGCTCCGGTGAGCTCCTCATTGGAGGAGAGGTGAGGAAGGGGGGATTGAGCAGTCGTGGACCATCACCGTGAGACAGAGCACCGATTTGAGGAGGATGATGGCCACGGGGAAAATGGGAAACCGGGTCGGTGACGTGAAGCTCCGGCGGCGGTTCCAGTGACGACCGATGGCGGCGCAAGGCGTTCTTCCTCACCGACGGTCACCTGTGGCCGGGATCATGTCAAATGGATGTGCAAGGACCAGAGGAGATAGCCGGTGAAAGGAATTGAAGGAGCATTGTACCATGGCAACGAATTTTGAGGAATGGCGTCGACGGCGGTGCTCTCGGCCGAAGTGCATGGGCGGCGGTGTTCCGGCGAAACTAGGGCACAGCCGGTGACCTTGGTGGTTGGAGAGTAGAAGGAGGTGGAGGAGATCTTGCTCGGCACGGTGGCGAGGCTCGGGGAGTGCTGAAGTGCGCTGGCGTCGTGGAGGTGGCTGGTCGGCTATGGCGGCGGCGGTAGAAAACAGGGGGAGGAAGAAAGCAAGGGAGGGGAGGTGCTTGTTACCTTTATACCGAAGGAGATGTGAGCTGAGTGAGGAAGAGAGGAGTGGGGCACGCTGCGGATTGGTGCAGGGAGCGGTGGTGTTCGGTTGGCGCGGGAGGCGACAGCTTCGGCAGTGATGGAGTTGGCGTGCCGTGTGGTGGAGGAGAAGACAGCGCCAGGGGAGATTGGAAGAGAGAGAGGGAACAGAGAGAGGAGGGAAAGATCTTTGCTGGACAGGGAGTGAAGGCACGCGGGAAGACGACCGGCGTTGTGCTCGGCGGTTGGCCACCGAGGGCGGCGCCACTGTTCATGGTCACTGCGTTTTCAATTTGATTTTTTTTTTAATATTTCAAAAGCTCCTTCTTGATTCAATAGAAAACCCTAGCTCCCGAGCTCAAGAATTTGCGAAACTTTTTGTGTGAGTTATTTGAAACAACTTTGCTTATAGGAAGATGCCCTGATCCAGCCCCTAAAAGTCTGTAAATTTTTAACCTAACTCAAGTTTGTTGGAATTTTAAAAGGGTTTAAACCTATACCAAAAATTTTGATAAAATCTCCAAAACTATATTTTAATGAGAACTTAATTTCCATGTAAAAAGATTACTTGGTTTATTTTTGATGGGTTTCGAATTGGGGTGCGAATTCTTACCCGGTAAGAATGATTTTTGCATTGGGTTCGGAAACCCCTGATCTGGTGAAAGCGTTCAAAAATTCACCGAAATTTTTGTATAGGCTAATAGAAGTGTTTTAAGAAACATTGCTCATTAGCTCAAGTGCTAGATTTGCTCCAAAATGCAAAAAGTCCTTTTTAGGGTTTTCGTTTTGTCGATGACTCTTTAAGTGACACCTGGGCTGTCACAATATGTGCCCACTCCGATGATCCAGGAGCCTTTCTTTTCATCACCGGTTGACGCTGGACCTGCAATGCATGGTGTTGCATTTCCAACGTCTGTTGTTGGTACCCATGAGTATATGAGGAACCTACTATTCAGGATCCGACAGAACCCACCGCTACGTGTGAACGGGAGCAACAACACCCTCAAACAAAAAGTGTGCCAACCAAGAGGTTGCACAATAGCCTCAGGTAGAGAATGTGCCAAATGTGGAAGCCACTAGAAGGTCTCAAAGAAATAGAAGACCGACTATCCATAAAGATTATGAAGTATATGATACAGAAAAGATTCATATGAAGGACGATCCTACCTCATATGAAAAGGCCATGAGAGACGCTAACTCATCCCAATGGCTAGAAGCCATGAAAGATGAAATAAGATCCATGGACATCAATGATGTTTGGGTTCTGAATGAAATTCCTAAAGGGCCCAAAATAGTAGGCTGTAAAAGAGTCTACAAGACTAAATATGGCCCTGGAGGGAATATAGAAAAGTTCAAGGCGTGATTCGTGGCAAAAGGATTTACGCAGAGAGAAGGTATTGATTACAACGAGACCTTTTCTCCAGTCTCTTGTAAAGATTCTTTCAGAATTATAATCGCACTAGTGACATATTGTGACTTAAAGTTACATCAGATGGATGTAAAAATAGCATTTCTAAATGGGAATAGATGAAATAATCTACATGGCACAAATGAAAGGTTTTGTTGTGGATAGGAAAAGAAAATATGGGATGTCGTTTAAAGAAGTCCATCTATAGATTGAAGCAAGCTTTAAGACAGTGGTATTTGAAGTTTGACAGAACAATAAAGGAATTTGGGTTTGAAGTAAACATTAAGGTCAATTGCATTTATGCAAGGTTCAAGACAGGAAAATTTATTTTCCTGATTCTGTACGTGGATGATATTCTACTGGCAAGTAGTAAAGTCAGTCTACTGCATGATATAAAGAAATTCCTGTTCTCAAAGTTTGACATGAAAGATCTTGGTGAAGCATTATATGTTTTGGGTATAGAAATTCACTGAGATAGAAGAAAACATGTACTAGGGCTGTCTCAAAAAAACATACATAGAAAAGTTATCGAAGAAATTTAATATGCACAACTATAGTACTTTGCCTGCTCCTATAGTCAAGAACGACAAATATGGGATATGGCAATGTCCCAGAAATCGGTATGAGCTCGATAAAAGAAAAACAGTACCATATATTTCAGCTGTAGGAAGCCAACAGTATGCACAAGTGTGCACACGTCCTGATTTATCTTTTATCACCTGGTTACTTGGTAGATTTCAAAGTAATCCAGGCATTGAGCACTGGAATTTAATAAAGAAAGTGTTGTGATACTTGTAGGGAACAAAAGGCCTCATGTTAACATACAGAAAATCTAATTCACTAGAGATAGTGGGTTACATAGATTCTGATTTTGCCAGAGATAATACAAAGTCGACAACCGGATACGTATTTACTCTCGCAGGAGGAGCTGTTTCATAGAAAAACTCAAAACTGACCATCACTGTGGGATCTACGATATATGATGAATTCATAGCATGTTATGAGGCCACGGGGCAGGTCACTAGCTAAAGAAATTTATATCCGGTTTAAAAGTGGTCAATACTATTGAAGAACCAATAAAGTTATACTGCGACAATGAACCCGCAGTACAATATGCTCACAACAATGAGTCAAGTGGTGCTGTCAAACACGTTGACGTAAAGTATTATGTTGTGAAAGATAAAGTCCGAGATCAACAAATCAGTCTCGAGCATATTAGTACAGATAAAATACTTTCCTCCCAACTTGTTTAAGGAACATGTAGCCGGCATGGGATTATGGGAAAGACTATGATCTCTGGACTAAATAAGGAAACAAGTCAAAGTTACCTGTTGTTGAGTAGAGATGCACACTGTAGTTGTGGAATCTATCAGCGGTAAACTGTGATGATGAAACATGCTGTGTGTGTAAATCTGTGATGTGACAGGAAAAGCTAAAAGGTAACGATAAAGATGAGATCAAGGTGGAGAATGTTAGTTTGATCTTAAAGGGGCCAGATCCGTCACCATCGTGACGGATCCGGACCCCTTCTCCGCGCCCTGATCGGGGGCGCCCGGCCCGACTGGCTGGTGGGCCCCTGTCACACTGCGCCATATAAAAAGAAAAGGTGGGAGCCGGGGCACGCATGACGAAGCTCGCCGCCGCCACATCTCCCACTCACAAACCCTAGACCCGATCTGAAGGGGCGTAGCAATTGACGGGAAGCACCGCCACCGCGATGCACCTCACCGCTCGACGGCGACCTTGACGATGAGCGTTATGGCCGCCACCGACGGCGCCAGATCCTCCTCCGCCGCCACCATCACTAGAACCGGTGACCGTCACATCCTTCGAACCACTTCTTTTCTCTCTAGATGCGTGACTAGCATAGATCCATTTAACACAGAACCACCTCCTTCAGGCAGCCAGCGTGCCTGATTTGGTCTCGTGTATGTTCAATGGGAGGCTGTTGAGAGCTGCCGCACGACAGATATTCGGAGAATTGCCTGAGCCATGCGAGTGTAAAGATAAAAGTGTATATTGTGATTAGTCTTGGGTTTAATCACTCCCCCAACCCGAGGAAAAAAATATTACGATAAACTGCACAAGTTCAGGTCAGGGAAGTGATGTTTCTGCAAATCTTAAATTTTCTACCAGTAATCTAAAACGATAGTTTATTAGTACGGAGGGAGTTGCTGACTTTGGTTGTGATTTTCCATACCAACACACAAGCATATAAAGGATATGCTCCTTGTTTCTAAAAAAAGATGTCCTATTTTTTATGGTATAAAAAAGAGAGAAAAAACAACCCGTAGCAACGTACGGACATGTTACTAGTAAACTTATTAGATTTGAAATTTTAATAGTACAATTTGAATTTTTATTCAAACAATATTCAAAATATTTTTTGATTTCAAATCTACTAGAACAATTTAACTCATGAGGCAGTTCAAAGATATTCAAATTCAAATTTGAAATTTTGTAATAAGTATTGATTTGAAATTTTAAAATTCTGTAATTAATTTTTTTGAAAATTTGCAATATATATATATTAAAATTTGAAACATTTGATTTTCATTGACCATTTTGAAATTTGAATTTCTGAATATTTTGAATTATTAAAAAAAATAATATTCCAGTAGCTTTGAAAAAAAATAAATATTTTGAATATGTTTTGAATAAACTTTTTTGTATTCTACCGTTAAAATTTTAAATCTACTAAGTTTAGTAAAAAATACAAAAATTTAAGCCATGTGAGATGGATGGTGTGTGTGTTTTGTGTGTGTGTGTGGGGGGGATCCTAAATGTTATGGGTGAGTGATTTCTTTTTATAAATTATTTTATTAAGGAGAATATTAAACTAGAGTGAGTTTATGGGTGAGTTTATACAATTAAGCCTTTCGAAAAACTAGTTCTACGATGTTGGCTTTTGCCGGAGCTAAATTAAGGTCATGTTTCTAAAAACAGTTTCTGAGAAATGGTTTCTAAACACCGGATTCCAGTTTTTTATTGTTAATAACCCCTCCTCTTTCAAAAAAGGGAAGATGGTGGCAAAATGTTGATCTTTTATAAAGAAAAAACTAGGAATAGCTACCTTAGACTAAATTCGTGGTTTCTTATAAACTGGAAACAGATTTCGAGAAACAAAAAAACATTGACATGTTTAAGAGTCATTTCAGTTTCTCATATCCAGTTTTCAAGTACAATCAATTTCAAAATATAGCATCACTCATTCAGGAAACAGGAACAATATACTATCAGCTCACGAAATCCATGATTTTCCTAGAGCTAGAGCTGTGTTAAGATTTCTGATTCTTGACAGCATTGTAGCGCAGGCCAATACATTAACCCAAAACATTAAATACAGAGGTGGCCATCCAAGACAATAGAGAAAAAAAACAAACAATGTAAGTAGTATTAGCACTTTATTGGAGTGGAATGCCTGGACTGTTTTTCTTTTTCTTTTCTTTCTTTCATTGGAGGGGAATGCCTGACATGTTTAAGACTTTTTTTTTTTGCAGAAAGAAGCCTTGACTGTATTCGAATGAGTTACACAGTCCATGAAGCCCCTAACATCTTTGCCATAAAACCATATCTGTCTGCAGCTTCGTCAATCTGAAAAAAGAAAATACGGGGATATATAAATACTAAGTGTGAAGCTAAAGCAGGATTCGGAAAGTGCTTGACTGCTTGCACGAACCAGTTTTTGAGTCGGCCTGCCAGCTCCATGCCCTGACTTACGGTCAATGCGACAAATTATTGGATTTATCTGTGGGGAGTCCTCTATGCTAGTACACAGGACATACTGCATTGTCTGAGAATAACAAGAAGCAAAGTACGACAATAAAAGCAAAAGATTAGAAAACACATTACTCACATATAAATATAAACACAAATAATTTTCTTCATACAATAGGTTATTTTTCACAAAATTAATTTTCTTTCAGACAAGAGTTATTTTTCACAAAATTCTTTCATACAATAGTTATTTTTCTATAGGACTGTAATTTGATACCGATAAAATCACAATAAAAGGGGCTTTCCTACAAACCACATGGACAAAGCTTCAGCAAGAACTAATTAGTTCTACTCACTCTAAAACAACTTGTATCTAGGTGTTGCTAGCATAAAATGGGTACCATGCAGCTGTGGCAGATGGGTGCCTGTGTGCATGATATGCACATTTACATCCGTGTGAAAATAATGTAAACCAAATTAGCATATAAGCACTTGAGTCCTGGTCATATTTTGCATTGGTCAGAATACTTGCGACAGTTTTGCAACATTTACCAGTTTCCACCTAGATAGTGGTTTCCACTAGATATCTTATATGTATGTAGATGAGGTGGAGATAAAGTTGCACATAAAGTTTTAAATTCAATTACATCTTTGTCTAATAGATACAAAAATGAAAAAATCAGGATAAATGAGAAGGAAAGGACCACATAGTGTGTAGTGTTGTATTTGTCTTTTTGCAGGTGATTTATCTATTACACAAAGATGTATTCGGATTTGAAATAATGTGTGCAAGGTTATCTCCAGCTCATCTATGTACATACAAGATTTCGGAACTTTTTTGTAAATTCTAAACATGTTTTTTGATGGAGTTTCCACCTAGATAATGGTTTTCACTCGATATTTACACCATTTACCACCTGTCTGCTGTTATTAAGTGATTCTATGTTGAACAGTTCAGATTTTCAGTTCAAACGAAAACTCGGAATAGAATATACAAATTATGTAACTTACTGCTAACAACTTCAGCGAGTGCAATGGCACAACTCGATCATCATGATCAGCTGTCAACAACATGGTTGCAGGATACTGGCAGTGTTTGTCAGAGATTTGTTCCCAAGGTCTCCGCACGTTGTGAAGGGGAGAATATCTTATTTTCATTCAACAGCATAGCAAACAGCGATTGAAAGGATCAGCATAACTTCAATAGACCAAATTTAAGAATAATAACCAAACAAAAGTAAAATACGCCAAGCACCAAAATAATAGCAGGGATCCCTCTAATGTGGTATCAAACTCTCAGAAAATGAAAAGGAATCCTTCTTATATGAATGCAGGGCCAAAGGGCTTCTAGCGTATTGGTTACTGGTTAGGAGTTCGAGCGGCACTCCTCAAGTCCTGGGTTCAATTCCCTGTGGAAGTAAATTTTCAGGTCAGGGTTAAAAAAGTCCCCTCGTCCGACTCTGCACCAGAGCATAGATTAAGAGCCGACCCAGCTAACATGAGGCACGGTTCCCTGTTGTAATGGTGGAGGAAAGGAGGTTCGAGGGTTTTTCTTAATCTGCGTGAGAGATCTTCCCTTATAAAAATGCCCAGGGCTATCATACCCCCCGCAGGTAAGTTTTTCTTTTTTATATGAATGCAGGACATTTACCATATGAAAAGATTGGACGAAGAAATAGTTTCACCATGAGTACATTCCATGAATTCAAACGGAACATGGTGAAAAATAATTTATGCTTAATGATTCCAAAATCAGTTTAATTAGACACTTATAACATATATAGAGTCAGTGCAGTTGATTTGACCTAAAATCCAGAACAATGGAAAACATTATCACGAAAAAAATGTCATACAAAAAACACCAAAGTTGCAACACTACTACCGTGTGTTTTGAACTTTTGATGGTTTTATAAATAACCAAATATCAGCGGAAAAGGTAATGTCATGCCTGATCTTTTTACCATATAAACAAATGAATAAAAACGCACACATACTTGATAAGCCAGTGGAACTCATCTTCCTTATCAGAACAACCATAGTCCGTAGTCCAGGCATGACCTGTAGAATGAATCATCTCTAAGTTGCCTAGTATACACAGTTAAAATATATCCAATCCATGAGGAAATGGCACGGGAGAGGGAAAGGGCAATGTGTTGCAAGGTTAAAAATATGTTAATGGGTACCATTTAAAAAAAGGACAAGCACAACATCCACATTATTTGTTAACGCGAGAAGATGATGGCAATGGCAAGTGGGGCAATTTATCCTTTTTCATATTCCTGTTAGTTATATGCTAAAACAAAGGGGTAACTGAGGGGAAGGGTGGACCAAAACACAAGCTAACTTCAAGAGGGTTGTACAAACATACCAATTGTGAACTTGTGAAAACGGAGCATGTCCAAAACTCCAACATGAGCAAGAGCACACCCAAAGAGATCAGGCCGCTACAATACAGTATATACCATAGTTAAATTCAAGACAAAATATTGTATCATCATAAAATTACAAGCATATTCTGTCGCGTTCGCTAGTAAAGCATAATTATTAGTGCAGGAGTGCCAGCAGCTAAGTAACTTTCTTTTACTTTCATTTCAAATTGCAGAGGAAACCCCTTTTTGGGTAAGTGAAACATCTTATGTAAAATTAGCATATACTTTATCACCTGATTTTTATTTTTTTTTAGTAATACATTATCACCTGATTAATGCAAGCAGCAATCAGAAGGCCACCATTGCTTCCACCTTCGATACATAATTGTTTGGAACTGGTGTAACCATCAGAAATAAGGTATTCCGCACAAGCAACAAAGTCATCAAAGCAATTTTGTTTCATTGCAAGTGCTCCAGCTTTGTGCCACTCCTCCCCATATTCTCCACCACCTCGAAGGTTTGCTATGCAGATAACAAAACCCATGTTCTTGCACAGCACAACACGGCCAACGCTGAATGAAGGGGTAAGGCTTATGTTGAAACCCCCATAACCATATAGCAAAGTTGGGTGCGATCCATCAAGCTTGATACCTTTCTTTGACATTATAAACATGGGAATTTTGGTCCCATCCTTACTAGGGACAAAAACCTGAGTATTAAGAGTAGTTTGTTTAACTAGAGAAACAAATAGAAAGAAATTTCATTCAGAATAGCAAAACGATCTCTAGTAGATAAAACGATCCTCTGAAATGGTGCAAGAACAAATAATTCAAAAGCCATTCAGTTAAACTGGTGGCATTGTGCTAAATTTTCTCATTCTAGAACATAGAATAAGTTTGGATAGGCAAGCTACCTACTTGCTTAACCTGGAACCTCGTGCGATCAAATCCAGGAACTGAAGTTTCTCGAAACACCATCATTTCAAGAACTGTAGATGCTAAATTACATCTGTAAATAATACCCGGAGAAAGAAAGCTGGTGAAGCCAATAAAGGCTTCCTTGTCCTCCCGTCTACAAGAGATCTCAAAAACAGAACCAATCTCTAGAGGCAATAGGTGAATCAAATTTCCAGTCCCAAGGTCTCTTAACTGCAGAACGTGCTTGACATCTGACATATAACACACCAACAGCTGGTTATTGTGAACTACATCAGCTGATTCAAGAACATCATTTTCATGCTCCGGGAGAACATCAGTCCACAACTCTGGGTTCTTGAGATTAACTCTAACCAGTTTATTCTTAGGGGAACTTTTATTGGTCAAAAATGTAAATTCATCACCATCATTCGCCACAACTTGATATTGAGCATCAAAGTCATCGATAAGCTTGACAAATGGAAGCAATTCCTCTGTCCCTCTGTGACCTTCAATTCCTTGAGAAAGAGAAGAAATTTCGCAATAATATAACTTGTTGACTGGGTCACAACCTTCATAGATGCTCAGTATGATGTACTGCAACAGGAAAAAGAAAAGTTTAGAGAACAAGATCCATAGCATTCATAGCCCTCAGCTTTCCAAAGTTGTACAGACTATATCCACAGCATTCATCAGCTACCTTTCCATCTTCAGTGACCGAGGTGCCAAAGGAATACTTGGGGTGTTCAGGATCCTTCCAGCATAATATATCCTCTGACTGATCCGATCCCATTACATGGTAATATATCTGATGATTAAGATTGATATTTGTTTCGGTTCCTGCATCCAGTTCGCCTCCTCTAAAGAAACAAATGAGAAGAAAACAGGTGATGGTAACATTACGAGCATATATTAAATCAACCCAGAAATCTCAAATAAAGTGAAACTATTGACATATATGATATTTGATGATTCATATATTGTGCAAAACAATAAGAAAAACGGATGGTCACCCTTCTTGCTAAGTTCAAAATTCTCAATCTGTAATTCATACTGCTGCTTGCACTTGGACTTTGCCTGACTATTAGCAAAGTAGACAGATACGCACAAGATACAATACAAGAAGCAAAGACTTCACCACACAAAGAAGGTGTTTACTGATATGTATCATGGGCTTAACAACACAAAAAAGCAAGACGTGAGGAAGCCAACATATCAAGCTATATAGTGTCAAACAGAATTCAAAACTGAAGAAGTGAAGAGATCCTTGCAGAGCATAAGATAGAAATATTTTGAATTGTTTTAATACAGTTGAGAGCAAGATAACTCATAGGATCTGCATAATCAAGAAATTCATTTCAGAAGTGAGACCAGACCAGAAACCAGCCATGTAAGGCAGGTGTGCAATGAGCAGGCTGTATCAGTAACACTGACCAAAAGAATTCGAACCTTAAGGTCTGCGAAAAGCGCGATAATAACATAACAGAAAACTATACTAATGTAACTTTTATGTACTTTTTCCCTCTTCTTTCTTTCATATGGTTATAGAATCTAGTGCCGCTGATGCTTCCTGCACTTTGCCTTCTGCAGTTCACCATTCCCGTCATGGCACATCGCGATACGCTTCACGACGTGCTTCAAATGCATGCAAAATCGCCTTGCCGTGCACCACTCTGCCCTAGACATGCTGCCACTGCAGCTCGCCGCACCACCTGCAACTTGCCATGTCCTGCTGCCTGTCCTGCCGTTTGTCCCGACACTCGTTACAAGCCGCTCTCCCAGTGGTGCCATATTGTCTGCAGGTTGCCACCCATGCACAGCGCTAGAGGCTCGTGGATTTGAGCAGCCATAATACAGGTGGGGTTGGGTATATGTGGTGACGTGCACAAGGCCACTTTTGTCACTTTGTGCACACTCCATTTTCCAAACGTAAAAATATGAACTTTTTAAAAAGTTTTGCTAAACCTAACTGAAGCATACAGGTGTCCATTTGGTGGCATCTGTGCAAAAGGAAAATTTTTAGTGGCTATGGACAATTAAAGCCCCAAAACCAGTGGCAACTATTTCTCTTGACCTTTGGTTGTATATTTTGGTAAAATTCTGAACTTTTTTAAAAATTTTGCTAAACATACCTGAAGCAAACGGGTGTCTATTTGGTGGCATCTGTGCAAAAGGAAAATTTTTAGTGGCTATGGAGAATTAAGGCCCCAAAACCAGTGGCAACTATTTCTCTTGACCTTTGATTGTATATTTTTAATCTTCATCAGATTGGAGTAGCTATTGAGAAATTCTAAGCCAAAAGAAAATCTATACCAATTGTTAAGAGTGTATTGGTGCTGGAAATAGCAGCTACTGTATAAAAAACTTGATCGGCGGGGGGTATGACGGTCCCCGAGCGTCAGTTTTATAACAGAAGATCTCTCATGCAGATCAAGAAAACCCCCGAACCTCTTTTCCTCCACCCTTACAGAGGGAGCTGCGAGCCCATGTGAGTTGGGACGGCTCTTAACCTGTGCTTTGGTGCGGAGTCAGACAAGGGAATTTTTTTAACCCCATCCCTGAAATTCGTTCCCGTGGGGAATCGAACCCAAGATCTCATGAGTGCCGCTTGAGCTCCCTAACCACTAGGCTAGATGCCCTTTGGCTCAGCTACTGTATAAAAGAAAAAGGAAAAAACAAGTGAGCCTACCTAGGTGCTGGATATCGACCATAAAAAAACCCTTTCTCATCATGAGTCCAACTAATTGATGAGAATTTCACCTGCAACCACAAAGTAGATCAGATTTGGTTAAAGAATAAATGTGGACAACTGCATTCCTAGCAAGTCCAGGGACAACTTCTGCTACTTACCCAGGACAATTTGTCAGGCATAGACTGCTTGTCTGTAATGCACATCACATGAATAGTGACCCAGTCACTACCACTTTCACTAAGCCCGTAGGCAAGATAGTTTCCATCCTCACTGACAGAATATGTCGAAAGAGCAACTGTTCCATCCTTGCTTAGTGTATTTGGATCCAAAAGAATATCCGCCTTCCCATCCAAACTGTCCTGCAACGTAAGCACAGCACATGACATATCTGGACTCTTCACATGATGATACCAGTAGTATATTAATTTAGCACAATTTGCATTGGGTGTATAGCAATATTTGAACCCCAGAAATATTTACGCCAAAAACTGAGACTTGGTTATCTATGTGTCACTGTGCATAAAACTGAACAGGCACATAGAAATACATATGTATTCAAGGATGCTCAATTATCCATTATATGAAATTTCATGAGTTGACAATATCATTTAGTCTCATTGACGTGTCCACCTGGTCACACAACCACAAAGTGAATGTGACATGCAGTGCATTATGTAATTCAACGATACAACAACAAAGCTTTGTAGTCCCAAGCAAGCTGGAATAGGTAGAGGTGACACCCACAATAATTTTTTT
Source organism: Oropetium thomaeum (assembly GCA_001182835.1). Lineage (NCBI taxonomy): Eukaryota > Viridiplantae > Streptophyta > Magnoliopsida > Poales > Poaceae > Oropetium > Oropetium thomaeum. The sequence goes on along the minus strand of LFJQ01000067.1, from coordinate 180,822 downwards.
TTTTTTGCAAGGAAAGGTGGATTCAGTTAAGTCTCAGAAAGATTACATTCAATTGCCACCTCAGTAGCAATAACACCCACAATAATTAACAAAATAAAGCAATAAAAACAAAATATAACGACAAATGCTGTTCTATGCACCGTGCAAACTTTCCCCAACACCTCTACAATCACCGCATCTAACTGGTGCATGGCAGTATGAGATTTTACTCCCAAAAGACTGCTTTAGTAAGTTTGTAAATAAGTATTGGGAGTAAAAAAAACTTATGAACTTCAACAACTCCCAATATAAGTTTTCAAATCTATTGAAAATATTTGTCACGTATGCAATTTTCTTCAGGTCGCCCATATATTAAGTTGTTTTGATCTTTTGGGAGCTCCAATTTGATCTCTAAATGTAGTGAGTGAGAGGGTTTGTTTAGGAACTTGCTATGTTTAGAAACCTAGTACAAAGAACAGTTGGAGAGCTATTTTTTTAATTACTTCCTAAATTTTAGTTTAGGGACTTAATTTAGGGAGTGATTGTAGTTGCTCTAAGGCTCCATTTTCTTTCATTGCTACTGCAGAATAATGACTCTATCACAAGCTCAGGCAGAACTTTTCAATATCAATGCAGGAAAATTTTTTCAATATCCTTAAATAATAAATAAGGAATCACTGGAAGCAGAGAATTTACTTTTCACTATAGGTAAATGCATGTAAATGTCTTGAAGAAAAAATGATGACCTCAGTATAAGAATATTTTCCTTTTTTACTATGGGTTCAATCAGTTAAGTACTGAACGGAAATTGTCAACGAGGTGACCAAACAAATTCGGACACCATCCAATCTTACCCTGATAGGTTTGATTGCAGCGAAGGTTCGTGACATACCTGCATATAGAGCACGCTCTGGGCCTGAAGGCCGGAATTGTGAAAGTAGAAGTACTTGTTCCCGCGGCGGAACGGTGCCGCATAACGTGGGTGGTCGAACAACTGCTTTATCTCACGACGAAGGCTTTCCCTGTCGGGGCATCCCCCGAGCACTGTGTCAGCCAGCTCTGCCTGCCGCGCCACGAACTCCTTGGTTTCTTCCGAGTCCGGGTCCTCCAACCTGAGCCATGAAACCGTAAAAGCGGTAAGCCCGCCGAACCTGGCGAAACAGAGAAACAACTCGTGCGCAGTTGCTTACCAGCGGTAGGGATCGGGGATCTTGACGCCGTGGTAGTTGTCAACAACAGAATCGTCGCGGCGGGCCGGGGGGTATGCGAGGCGAGCAGCGTCGTCGGCTAAGGAGCCCATGGCGGCGCGCGACAGAAGGGGGAGGCAGCGGCGGGGACAAAAGGACGGTGGGTGGGAGAATGTTTTGAGAGGACGGCGGGTGAGCAGGCGGCGCAGGGATAATTGGACCATGCTTTAATGAGTGCGGGGCAAGTTTGCACTTGCCTTCCGCATCCCATTTATAATACTCTCTCTAGTTTGAAAAAAGAACAACCATACGATTTTTAAAATATAATTTTAACTTTAATTTTTTATAATTATATTAATTAAAAAATGACATAAAGATTTTTATAAAAATATTTTTAAAAATAAATTTATTCATATAATTTTTATCTTTTCAAACCTAATAACTTAAAAATTATTCATGATTTATATTTCTAATATTTAATAAAACCTTGTACTAAATGAGTTTCGTTATCAACGTGGAGAGAATAAGTAGTATTTACCAAGTGAATGCCCTTGCCACGAGGTTTTAACTAAAACATTTAATAAAACATTTTTACAAATAAAATTAATTTTGTGGTATTGAAAAATAACAGTTTTGGAAATATAACCTTAAACCGAATGGATACACTTCAATACGATACAAATACTAATCGTTTCAGAAATTACCACTCAGTCACGTTTTTCACTCATCATCCATCAACATTTTTATAAATACCCTAACAATATTTTTATAAATACAAACATTGTCTATCTTTTCATTAATGTAGGTACAAAGCTTTTTCTATAAATCACATTAAACTCAACATAAGTAAGCAAAATTAGTACAACGGGCCAAGAGAGAATACAATTCAAGAAATCGACTCATCAGACCAACTATTAGGTGTTCATGAGCCAGGATGATCCGATATGGCCAGGCCATTCATTACCATCTGACCCGACCGAGGTCATTGAAGGTATTAATAGTAGTAAACTCGGTGAATATTAATTATTAATAAAAAAATTTCATTATCATTAGTGAAACACAAATAATCAGTGACAAGTGCCAATAAAAAATTTCATTTGTGAACACAGAAAAGGAGTTGAATTTTGATGCATCAACGTGATCAATAACTTAATAGGAATCGTAAAAAAATCAATCATTGTGATCTAAATACAGTACCTCTTCCGATAAAAAAAAATACAACACCTCTTGACAACTTTTTAGGTGAGCTTTATAATCCCTGGCAACAATAAGCCTAATTGTAGAATCTTCCAAAAAAAAAAACAGAGCTTCAATATACCAAGCACAAAGTAATGAATCATCTATATACTGCTCCTCTCTGAAACAACGAGATCCACACAAGCAGACTCAATAGATCAAACAAAATCCCTTCTGTAACAAATATGTAAGAAAAAAGAGATTGGTTTGATTGGGTAGGGATGGGTTTTAACTTATGAGTAGCAGATAAGTAAGTATCAAACCCTTGCGTTTGGACTGGGTAAAGGCAGGGAGGCTCAGGTTGACAACGACGCCAGCGAGGGTGGTGGTGTTGGAATTTGGCCCATTTTAAATGGCCCATTCAGTAGAATTCTAAAGCAATAGTGACTGAAATTTTTAGTCCCGTTCTAAGTTCATTGTAATGTATGCCAACTTAATAGAAGGACTATTTCCGTTGATTGAATAATGTGAGCAAAAGAAAAGAGAGAGATCTTCAGTTGACACACATGCGCGAGATTGCGTTTTTCATGTCTCATTTCGCGTGACTTGTGACTTTATCCCACACGTTTGTACTGATTAGAGAGGTGATCAATATGATTTAATGCCATAATTCGGTGTCAATTGGCTGTTACCATTTTAGTGCACATTAATAACATTTAACAAACCAATTAACATGAGCAATTAGCTCTATCAGAGGGGAGCCATGGCTACATAATCCTGGAGACGTCCAGATTGAAAGACACCAAAAAATCTCCATCTCTTTCTTCCTCTTCTTCTCCCAATCGCTGTCATTCTGAGCTGCTTCGACCTCGCCGACTCTCTTCCTTGGCGTGCACTGAGGAAGGTGAGCGGTATCTTCGAGCCGTTGCCATCGAGAAGCCTGCACAAGGGATGACAATAAGGTTTCTGAGCAGCGCAACTGCATGACCGCTCGTTCGCTGCTGATCGCCCGCAAGTCTACATCGACGGTCTACTTCGATTACTATTTGCGCTAATTTGATTAGTACCAAAAACCCCAATGTAAGGATGCGAATCCCTCTCTTTGTGTTCTTTCTTTTAATAATCTGTCTGCTGCTAGAATTAGAGTTGTTTGCATCATTTGATTATGAAATATGCCTCTCTATAAAATCTGGAATTAATAAAATAATTCACAATTTTCCAACATTCCAAAAACCTTATTGTTGTGTTTATTTTATTCTAGCAATGGCTGGTGCGTCGAATGGAATGAAACCTGAGAGGTTTACCGATGGTGAAAACTTCCGTAGATGGTAGACGAAAGTCAAGTTTTGGCTTATGTCGTTGAGTCTGTGGTGGGTGATCCATTTAGAGATGCCTTTCACGGTCGAACAGACCACACGTTCCCAACAGCGCGCGATTCCGCGTTGGGATGCATTTTGATCCTGTTGGCTGATAATCTCTATGATGTGCATATGAATTACATCGATACTACTGAGTTGTGGGATGCACTTGAGTGGAAATATGCCATCTCTAAAGCCACTCGCCTGTTGTATTCTTGTGAGCAATTCTTTGACTTCAGCATTGATGTTGCAAGGTCTGTAACGAGATATTGCTACTGACCGGAGAGATTGCAAGTTTCAGTTGTGCTTTGCCTGACAAATTTATGGCAGCAGGCATTATTGTCAAACTTCCATCTTCATGGAGGGATTTTGCCACAAGCCTGAAACACAAGAGGGAAGAGATCTCTGTGGCGGGTCTGATTATAGCCCTGGATGTGGAAGAAAAGGCAAGAGCAAAGGATGCTCCAAGCACATCTGCTGCTGCAGAGAACGGTGCTACTGCAAATGTTGTTGAGAAGAAAAACAACTTTGAGAACAACAAGAACAACTACAAGGGCAAGATGCAGATTGGCAGCAAGCGAAAGATACAACTAACTTCAAGAAGAAAACAGAGAAAAGAAATTGGGCATGCTTTGTTTATGGTAAAGAAGGACATATTGCCAAAGATTGTCGTTACCACAAATTCAAAGATGGTGGACAGCAGAACAAGAAGGCTGTCAGTGTGACCATGGACAAGAACGGCAAAGAAGCTGAAGGTTTTGGGTATGGTAATTTACCATTTGTATTTTCATCAATTCAAATCTACCTATTGGTGGTTTGATACGGGCGCCAATGTTCATATCTGTTCTGATTTTTCCTTGTTTTCTTCTTACCAGGGAACGCGGTCCTCCTCCATCCTGATGGGAAACGGATCAGCTGCTTCTGTTCATGGTGTTGGTACGTTCGATCTGAAGCTCACTTCAGGGAAGACTGTCCATTTGAAGAACGTGCATCATGCTCCATCAATAAACAAAAATCTGATTAGTGTTTCTCTATTGTGTTAGGATGGTTATAAGTTAGTGTTCGAGTCAAATAAACTTGTCATCTCAAAGTATGGAAACTTTGTTGGCAAAGGCTATGTAAGCGGAGGCTTGTTCCGCTTAAGTACTTTTGATTATTTATATAATCTGAATTTTGCACCCATGATTAACAATATTTGTGAAGCTGATGTGTGGCACTCATGTTTTTGTCATATTGGATTTAACAATGTCCATATTAGATTTAATTCCTAAATTTAATATTGTCAAAGGATCAAAGTGCCAATCTTGCGTGCAAGCAAAACAACCTCGAAAACCTTTTAAGAGTTTAGAGGAAAAGAGAAATTTGGCACCTTTAGATCTTATTCATTCAGATTTATGTGAAATGAATGGATTGTTGACAAGAGGAGGCAAGGAATATTTCATGAATTTAATAGATGATGCTACTCATTTCTGTTATATATACTTGCTGAAAATAAAAGACGAAGCATTACACTACTTTAAAATTTATAAGGCCGAAGTTGAGAATCAACTTGAGAGAAAAATCAAATGATTACGCGATGATTGTGGAGGAGAGCATACCTCCAATGATTTCTCTTAATACTGTGCAAAGCATGGTATAATCCATGAAGTCACACCACCATATTCATCTCAATCAAACGGGGTGGCCGAGAGGAAAACCTGACACTAACAGACTTGGTAGATGCCATGTTGGAGAGTGTATGCCCTATGAATGGTGGGGGAAAGCTATTTAATAGCAAATTTCGTCCTAAATAGAATTGTGACTAAAAACAGAGAAGTCACGCCGTATGAGGGATGGAATAAGAGAAAACCCAAAGTTAGCTTTCTGCGGACATGGGGCTGTTTGGCCAAGGTACATTTACCTAAACCAAAAAAGAGAAAGCTTGGACCCAAACAGTTGATTGTGTATTTTTAGGCTATGCCCATAATAGTACGACTTAGAGATTTTTAGTGGTAAAATTTGATACTCCTAAGCAAAGCGTTTATTCTATTATGGAGTCGAGAGATGTTTCATTTTTTGAGAATATTTTCCTAAACAAGCAGCATGTAGTACTTCTCAGAGTGGGAACATTCATGTGCAATTTCCTGAAATTTCAGCACCACCACCTGATCCAAATCTTGAGACGAGACAAAAGATAAATACGTAGTCGGCGATGCTCCTCATCGGAGCAAGAGACAAAAGATAGTGAAATCTTTTGGTGACGACTTTATTGTTTATCTTGTTTATGATGTGCCTAAAAATATTTCGGACGCTTATGCATCTCCAGACGCAGAGTATTAGAAAGAAGCAATCCGTACTGAGATGGACTCGATCATGTAGAATGGCACCTGGGAGGTCACTGATTGTCCGAGCGGGTGTAAACCAGTTGGATGTAAGTGGATTTTCAAAAAGAAATTAAAGCCTGATGGTACTATTGAAAAGTACAAGGTTAGATTAGTGGCCAAAGGATCTACACAAAAAGAAGGAGAAGACTTCTTCGATACATATTCCCCTGTTGCCAAGATTACCACCATAAGAGTGCTTCTTGCTCTCGTAGCTTCTCACCGTTCACAGGTCCATCAAATGGATGTGAAAACTGCTTTCCTATATGGAGAGTTAGAAGAAAAAATATACATGGAGCAACCTAATGGTTTTAAAATTCCCGGGGAGGAAAATAAAGTGTGTAAATTAATAAAATCACTATACAAACTTAAACAAGCACCTAAACAGTGGCATGAAAAATTTCGATACCACTTTAATATCTGCCAGATTCAGCGTGAATGAAGCAGATAAGTGTGTGTATTTTTGATGTGGTGGGGTGTCAAGTAGTAATACTATGCTTGTATGTCGATGACATACTTATTTTCGGGACAAGCAATACTGTGATTGATGAGATCAAATCTTACTTGTCAAGTTGTTTTGACATAAAAGACATGGAACCTGCAGATTTGATTTTGAATATTAGGTTGATCAAAAATGATCATGGGATTACTTTACATCAGTGCCACTATACGGAGGAAATTTTAAGCTGGTTTGGCTTTGAGGACTACAAAGTTTCTCCAACTCCGTATGATGCGAGTGCAAATGAGACGCCCCACCCCTGAACCCAGGGATGGTTCGTCTGATCCGGGATCCTTTCTGGACGACACTCAGCGAAGCGAGTATTCACATGGTACAACACAAGCCGAGAAAACATCATAATTTACAAGATAAGGCAAAAAGATTACAATTTTGGTTCATTACAGAAATCTTAGAATCAGAGTACGGTATACAACTTTCAAATGAGAGTTTAGCGGAAGCATAAGACACGATACAGACTTCGACTCTCGTAGACTAAGCAAAAGCACGTGCCTTGCCCAGCCCACCGGCACTATGCTACTACCCATCCAAAGTTCACTACGGCGAGTCGCAGCGCTCCCACTGGATGCTCCCAAGGTCTGGGCGCTGCTCTTCCCACTAGTAGTGACCATTACTGGTACAAGCGTCAGCGCCTGAAAACCACGTATCGCAAAGTGTGAGCTTCTAAGAAGCTTAGCAAGACTGACCCGTCAAATTGGCGTTCTACAGCTGACACTTAAACATGCAGGCTGACTCAGGGTAGGGTATCTTGCATAAAGGACTCGCACTACTTGAAGCTACTCTGGTCAAGTTTTAGCTCAAGTGAAATGGTTAGAAAAACATAACTTTAGTTTGCACTAGTCTGAACAATCATAGAGAGAAAACATTAGGTACAATAATCATCTTCATAATCCAGTCATCATCACAGCTCAACATCTTAATTAAATATGGTGTGTTTCACAAGCAAACTCAGAAACTGAGAGCGACAGTGATTCGACTTGATTTACACCTGCAGAGATAACCTAATCATACGACACGTGCGCGTCCCAGACCGCACATGGCAACCGTTCACACCAGATCCTACAAAGTTAATTCCCACCTAAGCTACCTTCGCAGTGCCGCTTACCACCAGAACACACGTCCCAAACGGCTTCTGTGGAGTTCTCACACCTGCCCACCCCAGATCGCCTCCGATCAGACACCGTAGGGTAGGTTCGACTTTGCAATCACTAGGTTACGTAGGTTTACTGGATCCCATCATTACCCAACATATGATCAGTACATTCAATGCTCGATCAAGCTCGGACCACACGGATCAGATAGAACTACGGTGCTCTGGACCCGGTCTAGTTGCCGACCTTATTTTCCCTGTTTGACCCTCTAGTTTTTATCTTCCATTAATCATACATAGCCATGTACGGCATATTTTAGGAGGTAGTTTCATTCAACTCCTAGCAGCTGCGAGCAGCGTCCACTCTGCTCGACTTCTACCCACAAGTATAGCTAAGCATAGCATGCTACCACGGGCTACCAATACTGATATACCGATAGGATTTCCTAAGGAAACATATGCAACTAGGGTTTCAATCAACTCCTGGAAACCTAATGCACATACATGACACATAGTGATAAAGGAAAACTTCATAAAAAGGTTGTGCACGGGGCTTGCCTTGATTTCCTGCTTCGGTGGCGAGAGCTTCTTCGGTAAACACAGGCTCCGGGTCCGCAATTACCTCGTTCGCTTCATCGTCTACATGATGCAAACATTAGGGTGCTGCCATTAGTGATATGATAATATGGTGTTTTCATCATTAATAATATGAGTTTACTCATGTCAGGGTGAGTTCACTTAACACTTAACGATTTTTGACTATGGCATTTTAATAAAGTAAATTATTCACCTACGACCATGGACTAAAATGAAGTTTCAGATCCTATCATGAGATTATTTTAAGTCGATACTACTCTTTGAAATATGATTTTTGGAGTTGAGTTGAGGTTGAGCTGAAGTCTATGGATTTTATAAAAATTCATACAAGTTTCTGTTAATTAAATTTAGAAATTCAAGGAAAGGCACTAAACTATACGATAAAATCATAAAACTGGATAGATGCATTGCAAGCATCTGAACTGAAGTTTTGAACAGGTGATATGATTTTTGGTTGACATGCATAATGTAATTTACAAAATAATGAATTAAATTGACAATTTGAGAAAAATTATATGCATGCATAGAACTTTGTTAAGATTAAATTATGGGAAAATTACAGGAGGTCATGCATGTCATGACACACCACTGGCGCAAGTCCCAGCTCCAGAACAGCTCTGGAACTCCAGCAAATAAATCAAAAACAGAATACATTAACCTATATATTTAGGAAGTTCCATGGACTTTTCATAAGACATATTTTTAGCAAAAGGTTAAAGCCTTTTAAGAGGGTTCTAGTAAATTTTAGTGTGCATTTTTAGGAGATCACTATGATTTACTATGCATTTTACAAACTGGACTACAAATAATAAAATTAATTTACAAAAATTTGAAAAAGAAGAAAAACAGTGGAGGGCGGGAGGAGCTCCGGCGTGCTCAATGGCGGCGAGGTTCTGCCGGAGTTGGCTAGGTTGGTGCTCAGCCGGTCACAGCGCACGCGTTGGCGGCGGAGTTGGTCGCCGGCGACGGCCGAAAGGCGATCGACGACGAGAGGCGGCAATGGAGCGCCACTCCGGTGAGGTGCACGGCGAAAGAGTGTGTTAGAGAACTAAAGGCGATGTCCAAGGGCCTCACTGTGACGCGAGAAAACGAGCTGAGTCGGCTAGGGCGTTGGAGATGGCCGGGAGTAGTGTGCTGACGTAAAGGCCACGGTGATGGCAATGGCAGTTCGGCGGCGACGGGTAGGTTTCGGCAGCTCCGGTGAGTCTCTGCGAGCAACAATGTGTCACAGAGGAGCGCAAGGAGTAGAGTAGCTAGCCGGAGGAAGGAATCGAAACACCTTCGAGCGGTGAGGTTAAATGGCACGGTGTTGAGGCCCGGGGAGCACTGAGCGGAGCTGTCCACGCGAAGGGGGCAGCAGTGGCCGGTGGGGAGCGGCGTTGGGGTGGCTTCTCCCGCTCAGCGTCTGCTTAAGCACGCGCGCGCACAGAGACCGCAAGAGGTGGGCAGGCCCACGTGACCGTCAGTGGCGATTGGGCGCGCGGGGCGGCGTCGGCGTGTGGAGAGAGGAGTGAGAGTGAGAGAGGAAAAAGGAGGAGGGAGGAGCGGGATTCCCGCACCGTCGATGGGACGGGACCGCCAGGCCAGCGCACGCGCTGCGGCGGCCGCAGTGGGTGGCGCTTCAGTGCTGCGGTTGGCTAGCGGCGCGACGCGCTAGGCTTTTCTTTTTTTTTTTGAAAAAAATAATTTGCAATAATTCAAAAACTCCCCTCTAAGTGTGAAATTCATTCAATGAATTTAAGTGACACCTGGGCTGTCACAACCCTCCCCTCTAAAAGAAATTGCGTCCCGAGATTTAAGGCGGTGGTTTGGTTTTTTGTGGGTACCTATGGCGGCTGGAAGTATCTTTGGGTAGTGCGTCCGATGGAATTTCACGGACTCCTAAGTGGCTTCATCTTCAAAATGGTTGCTCCATAGGACCTTGTAGAATTTGAGAGTTCGCTTCCTAGTTACTCGTTCCTTCTCGTCCATTATGCGAATTGGTCGTTCTGGATATGTTAGTTCCGATTGCAATTCTCCCACATCATGGATTACTTGATCTATGGGCGCTTTCAAACATTTCCTCAGCTGAGAAATGTGGAAAATATTATGTACTCCGACAGATTCTCAGGTAGCTCCACTTGGTATGCAACTGGTCCTGTGACACCCCAGATGTCACTTAAAATTCATCGAATGAATTTCACACTCAGAAAGCAAATTTCTACATGAACCAATGGCATCGTTGTTATAAAAATTTCACTTAACCTCCACAAAAAGATTAATAAATTTTTCAGCATTTTTGAAAAATCAAGAGTTTTGAACCCCAGTACTAAAATGTTGGCATGCGGGTACAAATTTCATCTAACTTTTACAAAACCATCAAATTCTTAATATAACCCCACTAAAATTTTTGAATGGCAATTAAGTTCACTTCAAGACAAAATTTTGGAGATTTTACCAGAATTTTTAGAAAAGATTTAAACCCCTTAAAAATTCAAACAAGTCAAATATGAGTTGAAAATTTATAAACTTTTAGCAGCCGAATTAGGTCTTCTTCCGAAAACAAAAGTTGTTTCAAATAATGTCCTCAGTGCCAAAAATATATTCAAAATTTTCCGAATCTGGGAAGTGCAGTTTTTGTTTGAATTTAGAGGGGAGTTTTTGAATTATTATAAAAATTAAAAAAAAGAGAAAATCAGCGCGGCGCACCGCCATGGTGGCCCTCCTTTCTGTCCTATCACCGGTCGGGAATCCTGCTCCCCCCTCCTCCTTCTGTCTCTCTCGCCCTCACTTTTCCCTCTGCACATGCCGACGCCGCCCCGCGCGCCCAATCGTCACCATCGGTCCGTCTACGCCCGCCCGACGCTCACGCCGTGCAGGCCATAAAACCTTTGCGCGCGCATGCCTAAGCAGCCACTGAGCGAGGAAAGCCGCGCCAACACTGCTCCTCACCTTCCTTCTTCCTCCGCGCGCGAGCACCACCCATCTGCCATTGCCGCCGCTGTGACACCCCAGGTGTCACCAGGGCAAAAAGTCGACAACAGTAAACCCTAATCCATAATTTCACTCACCTTAAAGCAAATTCAATCATGAAAATAAAAAGAACTATTGTCTAAAATACTTTAAGGAGACACTACAAAAAATCTGACAAACAACAGAGCATGTTAGCAAAGTCCAGAGAATTCTCAACTAAAAGTGTCGAAATCTCGTTAACGGGAAGAATTCAAACCCTAACCCTTGACCATAAAAATTTCCACAGAATCCTAGCTATATTTTTACATAACAATTAAGTACACTTCAAAATAGAATTTTGGGAAATTATTCAAGATTTTTGGAAAAGAATTAGACCTCTTAAAAATTCACAGAAGCTATAATGAACCTAGAAATTCAAGAATTTTTAGATGCCAAATCATGACTTGAACCTTAAACGAAAAGTGTTCCAAATAAATTCCTAAGCTTGTACAAAAATTTTCAAAATTTTTCGAGCTCGGGAAGTATGCCGAATCATTGAATAGCTTCCAGCATTAAAGAAAAAAAAATAAATAAAATAAAAGAACTGTTGCCAGGCGGGCTACAGTACCCGCCCGCCCGACAACAGAGAGCAGAGGCGCAGCTGCGCCGCCCGTCCGACACGGGCGTTGCTCCCCCACGTCGCCTTCATTGCCGGCCGACCCCCTACCATTCTCATCCCCCTCACTCTCCCACTCCTCTCTCTCTCTCTAGCGCACTCTCTCTCACTCTCTCTCTCCCGCTCTCACTCTCTCTCTGCTCTGCCCAGCCGCCCGCCGCCGCCCGCAATGCCGACCCCCCCCCTTGCTCCCTACCTTCTCCCTACCCCGGCCCGTCGATAAATTGGTGCGCATTCTCCTCCCCAACCCCCCCTCCTCCATTTTCCTCCCTCCCACGCGCGAACCCCTCTCAATTCCACTGTGACCGGCCGCCACACTCCATTGCCGCTGCCTCCACGGTGAAACGGCACCTCCGATCAATTTCAATCAAATTCACTCACCAAATCAACTCCCCTCCACCTAGTGAAGCTCCCTGCACCTTCCAATTTTCCGAAGGCGAGCCACCTCGTCGAAAAATTCACATCGCCGCCGCCACCGAAGCACCCCCACGGTGAGACCCCCTATCCCGGCCAAAAGCTTGATAACTACCATGTTGCCGAGCTTCGTCATGTCGTGTGGATCATGAAAAGTCAAGGTTCGACGGCCGGCGACCACCCCATCGTCGGGAATTGGCCGCCGGAGCTCGTCGGAGACTGTGCACTGTTTTTCTTTTTCCTATTTATTTTCCAGATTATTGCTCCGTTTTCTAAAAACCCTAGAAAATCACAGGAAGATCCAAAAATGCCAAACAAAAATTTGTTAGAACCCTCATGGAAAGTACTAATTTTCTGTTAAAACACTTTTTAACAAATCACCAAACATTTGTAGAATTAATTAGAAACACTCCTTTCTATTTATGAATTTTAAATTTCATTATAGAGCAAGGCTAGGGCTGGCCTTTGATCCACAAGTGTACCATGGTACTACACACCCTCTGGAATTTTATGAAGATTTTAGGAGCATGAAATGACATCTAACCCTATTAAATAACCTCAATCTGCCTAGTTTAAATACCATTTTCTAAAGTACATTGTAAAAGTCATTTACAAGGTTAGACCCAAAATAAAAGTTGTAGATCTGGTGCTCAGAAATGCTCACATAAAGTTTCATAATTTTATTCTAATGTTTACTAGTGCTTTCTGATTTTACAAGATCTAAAAACAGGAACTTTGATGAATTTTTATACAACGTAGAAAATTCATCTAGGCCCCAACCAAAGCCCAAAATGCTTATTCCAGAGAGTACTATCCACAAAATATAATTTTGAGGAAGAATTAAAATCTTCATTTTAACCCTAGTTTAATAGCCGAAGTAATTAAATAATATTAACCGGTGAAAAATGTCGCATTAACTTAACTAAAGTCGAAATGATGAATATGCCAACTAAAAGTCACCTCATGGGAGTTTAATAGACTTCTTTAAACATCATTCGCAGAGTAAGAATTTAATTTAATCAACGGCGTCGAGTAATTAGGGTTAACCCTAATTTTGGGCGTCGCCAAACTAAACCCTAGGTTATTATTGGTAATGGCAATAAGTCTCTTTTTTGTTAAGCTTATCATAACCCTACTGCATCATGTAGATTCTGACGCTAACGAAGTAGCTGCGGATCCAAGTTCCTCGACCCCGCCGAAGAAGTCGACATCAGCTCAGAGGAACCAGGCAAGCCCCGGTGCACAACCGAATTTTAAAGTTTTACTTTTATAACTCAGTGTGTCTTGTTTGTGCATTAAGTACTAGGAGTTGATTGAAAGCCATAGTTGCATTTGTTCCCATAGGAAAACCCTAACGGTAGTTGGTATAGGCACCCCCCCCTTAATATGCTATGCTTAGCAGGTAGTTGCCAGTAGAAGTCGAGCAGAGTGGACGCTGCTCGCGAAAGGATAGGTTGCTGATTGAAACTACTTCATGAGATGGGCCACACTAATGTGAATCAGTAAGAAGATAAAAGTTTGAGGGTCAGACAGGATACAAAGTAGGTCGGCGACTGGACTGGGTCCAGGGTGACCGTAGACTTGTCTGATCCGTGTGGTCCGAGACTGATCGAGTGTTGAACGTACTGGTCGTATGCTGGGTGTTATGGGCCCCAGTAAACCTACGTAGCCTAGTGATTGCAACGTCGAACCTGCCCTACGGTGTCTGACTAGGAGGAGATCTGGGGTGGGCAGCGTGGGAACTCCACAGACACCGTCTGGGACGCGTTGTCTGGTGGGACGCGGCGCTGCTAAGGCATGCGTAGGCTGGAATTGACGTTGCAGGAGCTGGTGTGAACGGTTGCCACGTGCGAGTCTGGGACACGCACGTGTCGTACGGTCAGGTATCCCCCTGCAGGGTATAAAATCGTTTCGAACCGCTGTTGCCCCCAGTTAGTGGGCATGCTCGTGAAACGCACCACATTTTAGTATATAGGTTGAGACACCATGAGATCTGAATTATGAATATTAATATTTGCTATTGTTACTTTTGTCTTGGTTGTTTAGTTCAGTGCTAACTAAATTTATTTTCTAATCACTTAATCTGATGCTAAAACTTGACAAGAGTAGTATAGGCTTGCGAGTCCTTTTGCAAGTAAAACCCTCCCGAGTCAGCCTTCATGTCTAGGAGTCGGCTGTAGTCAGCCATTTGTCGGGTAAGTCTTGCTGAGCTTCTTAGAAGCTCACGCGTTAGCGTTTTGTGGTTTTCAGGCGCCGTCATACAGGAACCAGCAGGTAGCTTTCATTGGGAGGAGCCTCCCCTCGAGTTTGGGAACCTCCAGTGGGAGTTGTGCGAGTCGCCGCGTTGAATGTTGAAGTGGCTAGTGGCACGACGCCCGTAGGCACGGCGCGTGCTTTTGCTTAAGTCCGAGTGTCGGAGTTGTAATAGTCCTAGTCTTCCGCTGTATTCGTTTTAAAACTTCTGCGTACTCTGAAACAATGTAATATTTAACTTTAAATTTATGAACCAATGATGTATTAAGTTCCCTCATCTTGTAAATTATTGCTGTTTATCCCTGCCTGTGTTGTATCGTGTGTACGTTCGCTTCGTCGAGCGTTGCCCAACAAGATCTTGGCTTAACGACTGACCGGATTCGTCCCGAGACGAGGTTTTCTGGGCGGGTCGTGTCAGCTTTGGTATCAGAGCCGTGTTGGGAAACGATACAACGTTTAAGGCATATTTTCAAAAAAATTACGTGCGAGTGAGGTACGCGCCCTATTAGTTAATAGGTTATCAGGTGGCAAGCTAACCTTGTGTAGGGGCTAACAAAACCCAGTTTAGATTTACTTTTCTGTAACGACGCACCTACGCTCAGGTAAGCAAGGTAAGGTACGCCGCTCGACTGCGGTGAAAGGTCGAGAAATCCCTGTTGCATCCGCAGCAGTAGCGTTCTATACCATGAGGGTGGAGGTATTATGTTCGCTGTAACATAGTACGCCCCCTTGCCGTTTAGGGAGAGAAGCGGCCCTCTACCGTACGAGGTGTGGGTTACGGACCTGTTGCCAATGCAGACCTTCGCAACAGTGGAGTCTTGTGTCTTTGGCACACAAGAGATGAGTTTGTTCCTCACGACTTCGGTTTTGCGGAACACTCTCATACCTCCGCTGCTGAGGTAAAGTGCAGTCTGTCGCCGCGCAGGGAAGGTCGGACACGTGATCCCCGTACGTGACCTACTCGGGGCGACCCATATGGCAATGATATGGGTTGTTGTATTTACTTTTGATATATATTATATTGCACTGCCTGTGATGCCATTTTCTGCAGGTACGCTAACCACGATACCGTAAGAAACGTGTAGTGACGGCTAACTTGAGTGCGATTCTGCCACCGCCTATGCGTATTCTTTTTACTTTGTGAGGACGTATAGGCCGATATAGGATTGCATTGCATGAAGAAATGTTAAAATCCTTCAAACTTATACTAAAACCATCCAGGAGCAAAAATTCCATCAATAATGGCTATAACACAATCAGAAAAATTAAGAAGTCAACCTGGATACCTTCCTCCCTTAGTGATTGCGTGGAATCAACCGAGTTGGAGTAAAACCCTTGTACACCATTGAGCCTTTTACAATACCTTCCTCGATGAGAAGATTGTCTCCTTGACAGGTCAACTTATATGGTAAAGCACCTTGGACTACCGGCTGTCGCTAGTCAGCATCCTTAGTGATTGATTTGGATCACCTTTTACGCAGGGATGAAAAATATTTTATGTATCGGAAGATTTAGCATGCTTTGAACTATGTGTCAACATGTGGCTTCTGATTGATAAAATATTATTCATCTCTGTGATGCAGATGGACGCCAACACGATCGAGCATGGGATCGCGGAGATAGGCATTGAGGACTCCACCCCTACCTACGTCACCAAGAAGTCCGGACGTAGAGGATTCGTGGAGATACTCGAGCAGACCCTACAGTCATTGGGATATACAGAGACTCCTTGGTTTCAGTTCCGGGAGTATCGGCAGTATGACCTACCGCGCTGATCGGCCACTGTTACACTACCCACGCACCCTCAGCATGCCAACGGAGAGGTTTATACCACCACCACCTTCGGTTCAGATAAGACGGAAGCCATTGAGTCAGCCGCGCATCAGGCTCTATTGCGGATTTGCGAGCGACACCTCGAAGACTTGGCAGACAAACCAGCAGCGTTGTTTCCGATACGGGACCAGGTCGACCGCACCTGGCACTGCAATGTTAAGAATGCTCAGAAGAGGACTTTTAGGGGAGAGATGGACCATATCACTCCCTTGTTCACATGGAGCCTAGCGCTACTCAACTTGCATGAGGACACTGTTCTCGCAGCCCAGATGGATCGACAGGCCTTGCGACAGGCTCATGTAGAGGTAGCTCAACTCAAGAAGAAGGTCCAGGACTTGGAGAGCAGAAACAATGCACTGCATGCTCGCTGCGACGCGCGCGCTACACGTATCTCTGAGTTAGAGGCGGTCTCCGAGATTAAGACTGCGGAAATCCATGCTAGAGAGAATGATTGCAACATCATGTTGCAACACATTCTCCAGCTGGAGATGCTTAGGGATAACGCGGTTCAGATGGCGGAGAACCTCGCCCATGAGAACCACCATTTGCAGCATCAGTTAGCGGGACTTTTGGAGGCACAGCAGCCGCCTCCCGCTAATGATGATGCGCCTGAGTCAGAAGTATCGGATCCCGAAGCTTCAGACCCAGAGCCAGATGAGGAGTAGATTGGAGGTGGCTCCGAAGTAACAGTTTAGCTAGATGCTTCGCTTAGGGAGTGCGTTGTCCTTGTCTTGGAGTTAGTATGTGTTCTTAGAAGTTTATCTTAGTGGCGTGTAATCCTTTGGATGTAAAAGTGGTGATTTGACAGTCTAAGGGGTTGAACAATGGATGTATTGTCATCTTTTGGGGAAATGAAGGAAGTTTGTTTTTAATGAGATATCCGTGCCGTGCATTTTGATGTGCTCGTACTTATATTGAGAAATGGACATGGGTTGAATTGCTCTAATAAGGATCCCTTTTACTTTTTCAGTATGGTGAACACCAGAGCAGGACGTTAGGAGGCAAAAAGCTCCAACCCGCCGCCCCCGCCAGCTGAGCCAACCTTGGCCACAGCTATGGCGGCCTTGATTCAGAGCAGCCAGCAGACTCAGGAGATGTTGCGGGCCATCCTGGAGAATAGTGGCGCAAACCGAGGCGCTCGGAACCGCGACCAGGACAGCACATATGCGGAGTTCCTGGCCACTCATCCCCCGGAGTTCAGGGATGCCCGGGAACCAATGGAGGCAGACCATTGGCTTCGTACAATCGAGGCCAAGTTTGGGCTACTCCGTTGTTCGGAGACTCAAAAGACGCTCTTCACGGCCCAGATGCTCCACGGTCACGCTGGAGCTTGGTGGGCCAACTATTTGGCCACTCTCCCGGCCAACACCCAGGTGCCATGGGAACAGTTCCGGGAGGCGTTCCGCGCTCACCACATCCCCGCGGGACTCATGCAAAGGAAGGCCAAGGAGTTCATGGCCTTGACGCAAGGAAGTCGCACGGTGCACGCATACTCCCGTGTCTTTAACCAACTTGCTCTATATGCTCCGGAGCAGGTTGACACGGATGCTAAACGGAAGCACCGCTTCATGGAAGGGTTGAACATCACACTCTAGGGTCGCTTGGCCCTGAACAAGGCGGCTCATTCAACGAGCTCGTCAGCAACGCCCTCATCGCCGAGGAGTACCTCGAGAAGGAGCAGCGGGAGAAAAGACGAGCCAGCGGTGGGCCATCAAATGCCCCGCCACCCAAGTACCGTCTGGTGTACACTGCACCCGATGGTAGGAGGTACAAGGCAACCCCGCCGCAGGCGCCGTCATTCCGTCCACCGCAACAGCCGTACCGGCCCCCACAAAATCAACAACAAGCCGGCTACCGCGCACCTCCCCCGCCGCAGAGGAACCAAAGTGTCCGCCCACCTCAACAGAGCGCCCGTCCTGGACCAGGCACGCCTTGCTTCAATTGCGGGCAGCCCGGACACTTCGCCCGCGAGTGCCCCTCCAACCAGCAGTCCGGAGGCAACCGGCAGTCGAACCAAGGACAGGGCCAGCAGAAGGGCCAGAAGAACACCAGGACCGGTCGGGTAAACTACACCACGACCGAGGAAATTGCCGAGGGCGAACAAGTACTGGCGGGTACGTTTTCGCTCTCTACCCACTCAGCTTTTGTTCTTTTCGATTCCGGTGCAAGCCACAACTTTATCAGTAAAAATTTTGTCAAGGGCAAAAGCCTAGTCACCATTCCCTTAGAGCCACCCTTCATCATAAAATCTCCTGGAGGCAACATATTATCAAACTATGGCTTAAAGGGAGCACCCCTAAATCTAGGAGGTTGCACCTATCCTACCTCCTTCATAATCCTAGATGGGCAGGGTATCGATATTATCATCGGCATGAAATGGATGAAACACCATAATGCCATCCTTGACATCGCTAACCGTGTAGTCCACTTAACCTCCCCACTTCACGGTTCCATGTCCATAAACCTAGATCACCCCAAAGCCACCCTCAAACAAGTCTGCAATGTTGTCGGGAAAAGTCTGGACGAGATACCAGTGGTTAAGGAGTTCCCGGACGTATTCCCAGAAGATTTACCTGGTCTACCACCGGACAGAGATGTGGAGTTCCAGATTGAGCTGTTGCCAGGCACAGCCCCTATCTCCCGCCGACCGTACAAGATGGCACCCAAAGAGCTAGCAGAATTGAAGAAACAGTTACAGGAGTTGTTGGACAAGGGCTTTATACGGCCCAGTACCTCACCTTGGGGTTGTCCAGCATTATTCGTGAAGAAGAAGGACCAGTCCTTGAGGCTATGCGTGGATTACCGTCCCTTGAATGCAGTAACTATCAAGAACAAGTACCCTTTGCCACGCATAGACACTCTATTTGATCAGTTGGCAGGAGCAAAGGTCTTCTCGAAAGTTGATCTTCGGTCTGGTTATCATCAGATCAAGATCCGTCCCAGTGACATTCCGAAGACGGCCTTCTCCACCAGATACGGATTGTATGAGTATTTGGTGATGTCGTTTGGACTCACGAACGCACCAGCTTACTTCATGTACCTCATGAACTCAGTTTTCATGCCAGAGCTAGATAAGTTTGTAGTGGTGTTCATTGACGACATCCTAATATACTCCAAGTCAGCCGATGAGCATGCAGAGCACCTTAGGACAGTTCTCCAAAGACTCAGAGATCATAAGCTCTATGCCAAGTTCAGCAAGTGCGAGTTTTGGATTGAGCGTGTGCAGTTTCTAGGTCATGTTGTGTCCGCGAAAGGTATTTCTGTTGATCCAAGAAAGGTGCAAGATGTTGTTAATTGGAAAGCACCCACAACGGTCCACAAGGTGCGGAGTTTCTTGGGATTAGCGGGATACTACCATCGCTTCATTCCCAATTTCTCCAAGATTGCCAGGCCTATCACAGATCTACTCAAGAAGGATCAAAAGTTCAAATGGACAGAAAAGTGCGAAGAGGCCTTTCAGACTTTGAAGAAGCACTTGACCACAGCACCAGTACTAGCCCAACCGGATTTGAGCAAGCCCTTCGACGTGTATTGTGATGCGTCGGGCACTGGACTTGGTTGTGTGTTGATGCAAGAAGGACGGGTAATTGCTTATGCTTCCAGACAACTCCGTAAGCATGAGTTGAATTACCCCACACACGACTTGGAATTGGCAGCCGTGGTATTAGCTCTAAAGGTGTGGAGGCATTACTTATTGGGAAACCTAGTACACCTCTACACCGACCACAAGAGTCTCAAGTAAATCTTCACCCAGAACGAGTTGAACATGAGGCAACGAAGATGGCTAGAGTTGATCAAGGATTACGAGATAGAGATCCACTATCATCCGGGCAAGGCTAATGTGGTTGCAGACGCATTGAGCAGAAACGCCCATTGCCACTATTTGGATCAGGAGGTTGCAACGAAAGAATTAGAGCCAGCCATAAGGATTTTACCCCACGGAGCACTCTACAACCTCGCCCTAGTGCCCACACTTAGAGATGAGGTAGCCAAGGCCCAGAAGCTTGATAAGGGCATGGAGAAAATCAGATTGGGACTGCAAGAGAAGAAGATGCAATGTTTCCGTGAAGATGAAGAAGGAGTTTTGCGGTTCAAGAACAGACTGGTAGTGCCGAAGGATCACGAGCTCCGAAGGAAGATCATGGATGAAGCTCATCTATCCAAGTACTCAATTCACCCTGGCAGTAACAAGATGTATCAGGACCTGCGAAAGAAGTTTTGGTGGACAAGGATGAAGAGAGAAATCGCTCGGTATGTGGCGGAATGTGACACCTGCCGCAGAGTAAAGGCCGACCATCTGAAGGGTGCAGGGTTGTCGCAACCTTTGAGTGTTCCGTCATGGAAGTGGGAGGACATAAGTATGGACTTCATTGTTGGACTGCCCATGACAGCTCAGAAGTTGGATTCAATATGGGTTATAGTAGATCGTTTAACAAAGACAGCCCACTTCATTCCTGTCTCAACCAGATACACCATGAAGAAGTATGCACAGCTGTACATTGACCGGATAGTCTGTCTGCATGGAGTGCCCAAGACGATCATCTCCGACCGAGGCACCCAATTCATCGGTCGATTTTGGAAACAACTCCATGAGTCACTAGGAACCAGACTAATCCACAGCTCAGCCTACCACCCTCAGACGGATAGTCAGACGGAAAGAGTGAACCAAATACTTGAAGACATGCTCCGAGCTTGTGTTTTGGAGTACGGAAAAGGATGGGACACTTATCTGTCATTGGCGGAGTTCTCATACAACAACAGCTACCAAGCCAGCATCCAGATGTCCCCTTTCAAAGCACTTTACGGCCGTAGTTGCAGAACCCCACTCAATTGGTCAGAAGCAGGCGAAAGAGTTGTATTGGGACCAGACCTAGTGCAGCAGGCTGAAGAGAAAGTACGGGCTATACAAGCTAACTTGAAGGCCGCCAAGTCAAGACAGAAAAGCTATGCAGATAAAAGGCGTAGACCATTGACCTTCGAGGTAGGAGACTACGTCTACCTACGAGTCTTGCCAATGAAGGGAGTTCAACGGTTCGGGATCAAAGGCAAGTTAGCACCCCGATACATAGGTCCATATCCTATCACAGCTAAGTGCGGACCAGTGGCATATCAAGTGGAACTGCCAGAAAGATTATCAGGAGTGCACAACGTATTCCATGTCTCCCAATTGAAGAAGTGTCTAGTAGACCAAGTGGTTCAAGAAGTAGAAGAGTTGCAACCAGACCTAACCTACCCAGAGTCCAATCCGGATACTGGATGAAAAAGAACGAGTTACAAGAAGACGGACACTCAAGTTTTACAAGGTTCTGTGGAGCAACCACACAGAAGACGAGGCCACGTGGGAATCTGCGGAATTTCTTCAGTCAAACTACCCCGAGCTACTCCCAAAACCTTAGGTACCTATGCCTATCCTAACCCTCTCCTTAAATCTCGGGACGCGATTTCTTTTAGGGGGGAGGGCTGTGACACCCCAGGTGTCACCAGGGCAAAAAGTCGACAACAATAAACCCTAATCCATAATTTCACTCACCTTAAAGCAAATTCAATCATGAAAATAAAAAGAACTATTGTCTAAAATGCTTTAAGGAGACACTACGAAAAATCTGACAAACAACAGAGCATGTTAGCAAAGTCCAGAGAATTCTCAACTAAAAGTGTCGAAATCTCGTTAACAGGAAGAATTCAAACCCTAACCCTTGACCATAAAAATTTTCACAGAACCCTAGCTATATTTTTACATAACAATTAAGTACACTTCAAAATAGAATTTTGGGAAATTATTCAAGATTTTTGGAAAAGAATTAGACCTCTTAAAAATTCACAGAAGCTATAATCAACCTAGAAATTCAAGAATTTTTAGAGGCCAAATCATGACTTGAAACCTTAAATCAAAAGTGTTCCAAATAAATTCCTAAGCTTGTACAAAAATTTTCAAAATTTTTCGAGCTCGGGAAGTATGCCGAATCATTGAATAGCTTCCAGCATTAAAGAAAAAAAAATAAATAAAATAAAAGAACTCTTGCCGGGCGAGCTACAGTACCCGCCCGCCCGACAACAGAGAGCAGAGGCGCAGCTGCGCCGCCCGTCCGACACGGGCGTTGCTCCCCCACGTCGCCTTCATTGCCGGCCGACCCCCTACCATTCTCATCCCCCTCACTCTCCCACTCCTCTCTCTCTCTCTAGCGCATTCTCTCTCACTCTCTCTCCCGCTCTCATTCTCTCTCTGCTCTGCCCAGCCGCCCGCCGTCGCCCGCAATGCCGACCCCCCCCCTTGCTCCCTACCTTCTCCCTACCCCGGCCCGTCGATAAATTGGTGCGCATTCTCCTCCCCAACCCCCCCTCCTCCATTTTCCTCCCTCCCACGCGCGAACCCCTCTCAATTCCACTGTGACCGGCCGCCACACTCCATTGCCGCCGCCTCCACGGTGAAACGGCACCTCCGATCAATTTTAATCAAATTCACTCACCAAATCAACTCCCCTCCAGCTAGTGAAGCTCCCCGCACCTTCCAATCTTCCGAAGGCGAGCCACCTCGTCGGAAAATTCACATCACCGCCGCCACCGAAGCACCCCCACTGGTGAGACCCCCTATCCCGGCCAAAAGCGTGATAACTACCATGTTGCCGAGCTTCGTCATGTCGTGTGGATCATGAAAAGTCAAGGTTCGACGGCCGGCGACCACCCCATCGTCGGGAATTGGCCGCCGGAGCTCGTCGGAGACTGTGCACTGTTTTTCTTTTTCCTATTTATTTTCCAGATTATTGCTCTGTCTTCTAAAAACCCTAGAAAATCACAGGAAGATCCAAAAATGCCAAACCAAACATTTGTTAGAACCCTCATGAAAAGTACTAATTTTCTGTTAAAACACTTTTTAACAAATCACCAAACATTTGTAGAATTAATTAAAAACACTCCTTTCTGTTTATGAATTTTAAATTTCATTATAGAGCAAGGCTAGGGCTGGCCTTTGATCCACAAGTGCACCATGGTACTACACACCCTCTGGAATTTTATGAAGATTTTAGGAGCACGAAATGACATCTAACCCTATTAAATAACCTCAATCTGCCTAGTTTAAATACCATTTTCTAAAGTACATTGTAAAAGTCATTTACAAGGTTAGACCCAAAATAAAAGTTGTAGATCTGGTGCTCAGGAATGCTCACATAAAGTTTCATAATTTTATTCTAATGTTTACTAGTGCTTTCTGATTTTACAAGATCTAAAAACAGGAACTTTGATGAATTTTTATAAAACGTAGAAAATTCATCTAGGCCCCAGCCAAAGCCCAAAATGCTTATTCCAGATAGTACTACCCACTAAAAATAATTTTGAGGAAGAATTAAAATCTTCATTTTAACCCTAGTTTAATAGCCGAAGTAATTAAATAATATTAACCGAAATGTCGCATTAACTTAACTAAAGTCGAAGTGATGAACATGCCAACTAAAAGTCACCTCATGGGAGTTTAATAGACTTCTTTAAACATCATTCGCAGAGTAAGAATTTAATTTAATCAACGGCGTCGAGTAATTATGGTTAACCCTAATTTTGGGCGTCGCCAAACTAAACCCTAGGTTATTATTGGTAATGGCAATAAGTCTCTTTTTTGTTAAGCTTATCATAACCCTACTGCATCATGTAGATTCTGACGCTAACGAAGTAGCTGCGGATCCAAGTTCCTCGACCCCCGCCGAAGAAGTCGACATCAGCTCAGAGGAACCAGGCAAGCCCCGGTGCACAACCGAATTTTAAAGTTTTACTTTTATAACTCAGTGTGTCTTGTTTGTGCATTAAGTACTAGGAGTTGATTGAAAGCCATAGTTGCATTTGTCCCCATAGGAAAACCCTAACGGTAGTTGGTATAGGCACCCCCCCCTTAATATGCTATGCTTAGCAGGTAGTTGCCGGTAGAAGTCGAGCAGAGTGGACGCTGCTTGCGAAAGGATAGGTTGCTGATTGAAACTACTTCATGAGATGGGCCACACTAATGTGAATCAGTAAGAAGATAAAAGTTTGAGGGTCAGACAGGATACAAAGTAGGTCGGCGACTGGACTGGGTCCAGGGTGACCGTAGACTTGTCTGATCCGTGTGGTCCGAGACTGATGGAGTGTTGAACGTACTGGTCGTATGCTGGGTGTTATGGGCCCCAGTAAACCTACGTAGCCTAGTGATTGCAACGTCGAACCTGCCCTACGGTGTCTGACTAGGAGGAGATCTGGGGTGGGCAGCGTGGGAACTCCACAGACACCGTCTGGGACGCGTTGTGTGGTGGGACGCGGCGCTGCTAAGGCATGCGTAGGCTGGAATTGACGTTGCAGGAGCTGGTGTGAACGGTTGCCACGTGCGAGTCTGGGACACGCACGTGTCGTACGGTCAGGTATCCCCCTGCAGGGTATAAAATCGTTTCGAACCGCTGTCGCCCCCAGTTAGTGGGCATGCTCGTGAAACGCACCACATTTTAGTATATAGGTTGAGACACCATGAGATCTGAATTATGAATATTAATATTTGCTATTGTTACTTTTGTCTTGGTTGTTTAGTTCAGTGCTAACTAAATTTATTTTCTAATCACTTAATCTGATGCTAAAACTTGACAAGAGTAGTATAGGCTTGCGAGTCCTTTTGCAAGTAAAACCCTCCCGAGTCAGCCTTCATGTCTAGGAGTCGGCTGTAGTCAGCCATTTGTCGGGTAAGTCTTGCTGAGCTTCTTAGAAGCTCACGCGTTAGCGTTTTGTGGTTTTCAGGCGCCGTCATGCAGGAACCAGCAGGTAGCTTTCATTGGGAGGAGCCTCCCCTCGAGTTTGGGAACCTCCAGTGGGAGTTGTGCGAGTCGCCGCGTTGAATGTTGAAGTGGCTAGTGGCACGACGCCCGTGGGCACGGCGCGTGCTTTTGCTTAAGTCTGAGTGTCGGAGTTGTAATAGTCCTAGTCTTCCGCTGTATTCGTTTTAAAACTTCTGCGTACTCTGAAATAATGTAATATTTAACTTTAAATTTATGAACCAATGATGTATTAAGTTCCCTCATCTTGTAAATTATTGCTGTTTATCCCTGCCTGTGTTGTATCGTGTGTACGCTCGCTTCGCCGAGCGTTGCCCAACAAGATCTTGGCTGACGCGGACCCGCCCAGAGAACCACGTCTCGGGACGGAGCCGTTCAGTCGTTAAGCCAGGATCCTGTTGGGCAACGCTCGGCGAAGCGAGCGTACACACGAATACAACACAGGCAGGATAAACAGCAGTAATTTAAGGAGGAAGAATTTAAATACAACGTTAATTCCTGGATTGTAGAATAAGTCTTACAAGATTTCAGAGTGCGCAATAAAGTTTTAAAAACCGAAACAGCGGAAGACTCGATAATACAGACTCCGACACTCATACATTATGCAAAAGCATGCACCCTGTCCGCGGGCGTCATGCCACTGGCCACTTCAAGATTACTGCGGCGACTCGCACAGTTCCCACTGGAGGTTCCCTACCTCGGAGTGAGGTTCCTCCCAGTGGAAGCTAGCGCCCTGGTTCTGCGCGTCGTTTCCTGAAAACCACATATCGCTAACGCGTGAGCTTCTAAGAAGCTCAACAAGACTGACCCGCCAAAAGGCTGACTACAGCCGACTTCTAGACATGAAGGCTGATGAGGGTGGGTTCTATTTGCAAAACGGACCCGCAACCTGTACTACTCTTGGTCAATTTTAGCACAGGTTAAGTAGTTAGGATATAACTTTAATTAGCACTAGTCTAATCAAACATAATGAAAGTGACAAGTAGATAGAAATCATCATAATGCCAATCTCATTGCATCTCATCTTATTACGGAATGTGGTGCGTTTCACGAGCATGCTCACCAACTGGGAGCGACAGCGGTTCGAAACGATTTTTATACCCTGCAGGGGGAAACCTAATCGTACGACACGTGCGTGTCCCAGACTCGCACGTGGCAACCGTTCACACCAGCTCCTGCAACGTCAATTCCCTCCTACGTCTGCCTTAGCAGCGCCGCATCCCACCAGACAACACGTCCCAGACGGTTTCTGTGGAGTTCCCACGCTGCCCACCCCAGATCTCCTCCAAGTCAGACACCGTAGGGCAGGTTCGACGTTGCAATTACTAGGCTACGTAGGTTTACTGGGGCCCATTACACCCAGCATACGACCAGTACGTTCAACACTCGATCAGACTCGGACCACACGGATCAGACAGGTCTACGGTCACCCTGGACCCGGTCCAGTCGCCGACCTAATTGGTATCCTGTCTGACCCTCAAACTTTTATCCTTCTTTAATTATCTCATCATCAGGAGTCATAATGTATCAAGTGGTAGTTTCATCCAAGATCCTACCTTTCGCGAGCAGCGTCCCCTCTGCTCGACTTCTACCGGTAATAACTTGCTAAGCCTAGCAACTATTTGGTCGTCTATACCAACTACCGGTAGGGTTTCCTATGGGAACAATGCATCTAAGGTTGCAATCAACTCCTAACAACTTAATGCACAAACATGACATGACCCACTGAGTTGTAAAAAGAAAATTTCAAACGGAGGTGGTGCACCGGGGCTTGCCTGGCTCTTCGGCTTCTTGGTTGGTCTCTTCTGCTGGAGTGGAGGAGTCGGGCTCTGCAGCTACCTCACGTGCTTCGGAGTCTACATGATGCATTATGATTAAGATTATGAGAAGTTCAAAGATTGATAACATATAACTTAAAGCTTTTGCTAAGGAGTATTTTAGGGTTTCAATCTGCGACGTTTAGAATTAGGGTTAACCCTAATTCCTCGACGCCACTAGTTTAAAATATTTGACTTAAGGAATGGGGTTCCAAATTAGTTATTTGACTTCTTACGATGTGATGCGGAGTGGGTCAGATTTTCCTGATTTAGGCTAAATTCAAACTTTAGGTTGAGAGTCATTGGCACGTTCTTCGGAGAATAATTATTTAATTAAACTACGGTTATTAACCTTAGGGTTGAAAATGAAAATTTTAGTTGCACTAAAATTTTATTTTTACTGGATGGTGCTCTCTGAATTATGAATTTTGAAATTTGGTTGAGGCTTAGATTAATTTTCTAGATTTTATCAAAATTCAACAAACTTTCTGTTATTTAAAATGTTAAAATCAGAAATAATTATTAAACCTTGGAATAAAATTATGAAATTTTATGTAATCACTCATGAGAATCAAAACTAAAGTTCTGTTTTTGGGTTCGACGTTTTGGAGTACTTTTATAATGTATTTTAGAAAAAGGCAAATTAGTTAGGCAGAAAGGAGTATCTTGAATAGATTACATGTAATTCTGTGGTCCTCAAATCCTGGTAGAATTCCAGAGGATGCCTACTGTCATGCCACACTTGTAGATCAAAATTTGAGCCCTAGTATTGCTCTACAATTTGAATTAAAATTCATAAACAGAAAAGATTGTTTTAATTATCCCTAAAAATACGAGGTCATTTAGGAAAAAGTGTTTTAACAGAAAATTAGTGCATCTCACGAGGTTTCTAACAAATTTTAGTTTGGAATTTTTGGAGGTTTCTGTGATTTGTTTGGCATTTTACAAGGCAGGACAATATTGGAGGAAAATAGAAATGGAACAGTGATTAGGGCAGAACAGGGGAGCTGAGCTCCGACGAGCTCCGGCGACTGATTCGGTCAAAACGGTTGATCGGCTGCGCTTGATCCTTGGCCCTACACCTTCTACAAGCTATGACGAAGCTCGGCAGCACGACAATGGTGAAGTTCCGCCATCGGAGAGGGGTGCTCACCGTGGGGGTTGGCGGCGGCGGCGGTGAGGAAAAGGTTCCCGACGAGATGAGTTGAATTCCGGAGAGAGGAGAGCGCCGTGAGCTGCACAATGACTTGACAAGTGAGCTGAGCATGGGGAGAAGCACTGAAATTGGCCGGAGCATGGCCGGCGGCGAGGGGTGGCGGTTCTGCCCGAAGCTCGATGAAGGATTCACCGGAGGAACGGCGGAGGAAGAAAATTGGTTGGTCCAGGAGACTCACCGTGGTGCAGTGAACCTATTTGACGTGGTTAGAGGTCGCGGGGATGGCCGGAAGACAGGAGTCGACGGTGAGCTCAACTGGCGGCAGAAAGGGGAACTGGCGGCGGTGCAGGCGTTCTGTCGTCGCCGGTGAGCTCCTGCGGCCGAGCACTTGTCAAAACCGATCACCGGGATGAGGTGAAGTAGCCGGATGAAGGAATTGGATAATGAAGGTACCGTGAAGACGAATTTGATTGATTAGGGTTGGGGCGGTGCTCCTGTTGCCGGTGAGGTCGACAGCAGCGTTCCGGGCGGAGGGAGCGACGGGAGCGCAATTCAATGAACTGAGAGCTGCACTGGGGCGAGGGGAGTCGTTTAGGCAAGGTTTGATCGGTGGAGGAGGGCCGGAAGTGTGGTCTCACCGTGAGCTCCCTTGCGGCGGCAATGGCGACGGTGGCACCCGAGTGAAAGAAAAACGGCAAGGCTTGCGTAGGAGCGAAATTGAGCGCGGGGAAAGTGAGAGTAGGGTTCAGTGCATCCCTTTTAAGTCGTTGCGTGGAGAGTTAGGGAGGGGAGCAGAGGGGGACGACGGAATTGGGCAGCGGGGGCGGTGGCCTGCGGCAGGAGCAGAGCAGAGCTCTGGCGCTGTTGGCGCGGGGAGGAGAGAAAGGAAGAGAGAGGGAGGGAAGGAGGAGGAGTAATGGAGGAGATCTTGGCGGGATTCTTGTCCATCGACTTGAAGGCTCGGCGCCGAGGGGAGCACCGGCCGGCGGAAGAGGCGGCTCTGCCGAGCGGCGGTGGGGCAACGGGGGCGGGCGGCACTGTTTCCCGTCACTCTGTTGTCGATTCAAATAAATTGCTACAGGTTCTCTGTGGTTCAAATTGAAAACTCTACCTCCGCAGCTCAGAAAATTATGAAAATTTTTGTGTATGCCCAGGGAATTATTTGGAACACTTTTTATTTAGGGTTCGAGTTCTGAATCAGCTCCAAAAATTTCTTGAATTTATGGGTCCACTTTAATTTGTGTGAATTTTTAAAGGGTTTGAACCTTCTCTAAAAATCTTGGATAAATTTCTAAAATTCTATTTTGAGGTGAACTTAATTGTTATGCAAAAATATAGCTAGGGTGTTGTGGGAAATTTGGTGGGTCACTCATTAGGGTTTAATTCCTGCCCGAAGGATTTAGTTTTCGACACTGTGGGTGGAAACCTTCTGAACCTAGTAATTGTGTTCTGCGGATTATCAAAGTTTTTTGTAGATTTCCTTTGGGGTATTTTAAACAACATCGCTCTTACTCCCATTGTTGGTTTTGCTTTTTTTTTCTTTTTTTTTTTTTTTTTTTTTGGTGTGAAATGTTGTCGATTAGGGTTTTAAGTTGCCGATTTAGGTCCTGGTGACACCTGGGGTGTCACATTGGCTTAACGACTGACCGGATTCGTCCCGAGACGAGGTTTTCTGGGCGGGTCGTGTCAGCCACTGCCCCCCTCACGTGGACAGCTCCGCTTAGTGCTTCCCGTGCTCCACCACCATGTCATTTAGCCTCCCCTCCACTCCCTTCAGCTCCCTACCAAAGCTGTCGCGCTGCACCGCCCTGAACCGTTGGGAACGCGTAGTCATCTACCTCGGTTCGGAGCACCCGCGCCGCCAAGGATTTCTTCGATTCCTCCCTCCTTGCTTGAATTTGGTTCGATTCCTTCCACATGCTACATTCTCTTATCCTTGCGCATGTTTGTGACAAGGTCTTGCCTGCAGGAAGTCGCCGGTGAGGAAGAACTAGCCGCGCCGTCTCCGTCGCCATTGTCGCAGCCGCCCGAACCGCCGGGAACGCGTCGTCGTCTACCTCGGTCCGGAGCGGCCCCGCCGCCAAGGATTCCATCCACATGCTAGCTTCTCTCATCCTTACGCATCTTTGTGACAAGGTCTTGCCCGCAGGAAGTCGCCGGTGAGGAAGAACTCGCCGAGCTGTCTCCGCCCGCCATTGTCGCCCCGTGAGCTGCTCGTTGCTGACCAGTCTCCGGCCATCCCCATGGTCTTCATCGTCGACCAATCGACTCCCCACGACACGGTGATGCTCCCAGACCTCTCAATCGAACCCTAACCCTTCTCCTCCGCCGCACGCGTCGCCGGCGTTGAGCCTCCTCCTCCGCCGTCGTCGCCGATGGCCTTCCGGTCATCGCCAGAGTCTGGCACCCCCACCCATAGAACCCCCGTGTCATGCTGAGCCTAGTTGGGGTGGTCAACGGCGCCAGCTCGCCGCCATTGCTCCCGCCACTCCCCTGTTCTTTTTTTTTCAATTTTTAAATTAATTTTGTTATTTCTAGTCTACGTTGTAAAATACGTAATAAATCAGTGGAAGCTCTAAAAATGATGAATCAAAATTCTTTAGAATCCCTGTAAGATGCTCTAAATATATGCTGAAACACTTTTTCATTAAAGTCTATGGAACTTCCTAAATAAATAGGTAAATATATTCTATTTTTTATTTATTACTGGAGTTCTAGAGATCTTCTATAGCTGAGACTGTGCCCCGAGGTGTGTCATGGCATGCATGACCTCCTGAAATTTTCCCATGAATTAATCTTAACAAAGTTCTATGTAGGCATGTAATTTTTCTCAAATCTGTCAATTTAACCCATTATTTTCTAAATTACCTTATGCATGTCAGCCAAAAATTATAACCCCTGTTCAAAACTTCAGTTTAGATGCTAGCAAGTGCATCTATTCAGTTCATGATTTTATCATGTATTTTAGTGCCTTTTCTTGAATTTCTAAATTTCATTAACAGAAACTTGTATGAATTTTTATAAAATCAAGAGACTTTAGTTTAACCTCAACCCAACTCCAAAATTGATATTCCAGAGAGTACTATCAACTAAAATAATATCCTGGTAGGATCTAAAACTTCATTTAGTCCATAGTCGTTAGGTTAATAATTTACTTTATCAAACGCCGTAGTTGAAAATCGTTAAGTTTAAATTGAACTCACCTTGGCTTGGGTAAACTCTTTGGAAGTAATGATGAAAACACCATATTATGAATGATGAAAACACCATATTATCATATCACTAATAGCAACATCATACTATTTGCATCATGTAGACGTCGAAGCGAACGAGGTAGTTGGAGACCCGGAGCCCACGTTCACTGAAGAAGCTCTCGCCACCGAAGCAGGAGATCAACACAAGCCTCGGTGCACAACCTTTTTATGAAATTTTTTTTCCATTTATCACTATGCGTCGTGTATGTGCATTAGGTTCCTAGGAGTTGATTGAAATCCTAGTTGCATATGTCTACTTAGGACATCCTATCGGTATGTTGGTGTAGCTAACCCGTGGTAGCATGCTATGCTTAGCTATACTTACCGTAGAAGTCGAGTAGAGTGGATGCTACTCGCGACTACTAGGAGTTGAATAAAACTACCTCCTGACACATGCAGAACATGGCTATGTATGATTAATGGAAGATAATACTGGAGGGTCAGACAGGGGAAAGGTAGGTCGGCAACTGGACTAGGTCCAGGGTGACCATAGTCCTGTTTGATCCGTGTGGCCCGAGCGTGATCGAGCATTGAATGTATTGATCATATGCTGGATACTGATGGGGCCTAGTAAACCTACATAACCTAGTTATTACAAAGTCGAACCTACTCAATGGTGTCTGATCGGAGGTGATCTGGGGCGGACAGGTGTGAGAACTCCACAGTAGCCGTCGCGGACGTGTGTTCTGGTGGGATGCTGCACTGCTAAGGTAGCGTAGGAGGGAATTGACTTTGTAGGATTTGGTGTGAACGGTTGCCACGTGCGGTCTGGGACGCGCACGTGTTGTATGATTAGGTTATACTTGCAGGTGTAAATCGATTCGAATCGCTGTCGCTCTCAGTTTTTGAGTTTGCTTGTGAAACACACCATATTTAATTAAGATGTTGAGTTATGATAATGACTGGATTATGATGATGACTATTTGTATCTATTGTTTTCTCTCTATGATTGTTCATATTAGTGCAAAGTAATGTTAAGATTTACTAATCACTTAACTTGAGCTAAAACTTGACCAGAGTAGCTTCAAGTAGCGCGAGTCCTTTTTGCAAGATACCCTACCCTGAGTCAGCCTGCATGTCTAGGTGTCAGCTGTAGATAGCCAATTTGACGGGTCAGTCTTGCTGAGCTTCTTAGAAGCCCATGCCTTGCGATGCGTAGTTTTCAGGCGTCGACACTTGTACCGGTGATGGTCACTACCAGTGGGAAGAGCAACGTCTAGATCTTGGGAGCATTCAGTGGGAGCGCTGTGACTCGCCGCAGTGAACTTTGGGTAGCTAGTAGTATAGTGCCGGTGGGCAAGGCGCATGGTTTTGCTTAATCTACGAGAGTTGGAGTGTGTATCGCGTCTTATGCTTCCGCTAAACTAGTATTTGAACGTTGTACGCCGTACTCTGTTTTAGGATTTTTGTAATGAACCAAGATTGTAATCATTTTCTCTCATCTTATAAATTATGCTGTTTTCTCGGTCTATGTTGTACCATATGAATACTCGCTTCATCGAGAATCGTCCAGAAAGGATCCTGGATCAGACGAACCATCCCTAGGTTCGGGGGCGGGTCGCCTCAACTTGGTATCAGAGCCATTCTGGGATTGGTACAATATTTTAAAGGCATTTTTGAAAATAACGCGCGAGTGAGGTACGAGCCCTAATAGGTAGTAAGTTGTATCAGGTGGCAAAGCTAACCTAGTGTAGGAGCTAATTAAACTCAGTTTAGATTTAAACTTCTGTAACGACGCACCTATGCTCAGGTAAACAAAATAAGGTACGCCACTCGACTGCGGTGAAATGTCCGAAAATCCCTGTTGCGCTAGCAGCAGTAGCGTTCTGTACCATGATGGTATGGAAGGAGGTATTATATTCGTTGTAACATAGTACGCTCCGCTTACCGTGTAGGAAAAAAAAGCGGACCTCTACCGTACGAGGTCTGGGTTACGGACCTGTTACGAATGTAGACCTTCGCAACAGTGGCGTCTTGTGCCATTGGTGCATAAGAGATGAGTTTGTTCAAAACGACTTAGGTATTGCGGAACTCTCTTATACTTCCACTGCCTGAGTTGAAGTGCACTTTGTCGCCGCGCAGTGAAGGTCGGACACGTGATCCCCGTACGTGGCCTACTCGGGGCGACCCATATGGCAATGATATGGGTTGTTATTTTTATTTTGATATTTATATATTATAATGCAACTGCCTGTGATGTCGTTCTTATGTAGGTACGCTAACCACGATAACGTGAGAAACGTGTAGAAACGTCTAACTTGAGTGCGATCTGCCACCGCTTAACAAATATTATTTTCTATTTTGGTAAGGACGTATAGGCCGAGCAGGAAATGCATTGCATGTTAATCGAAACTATTAAAAACCTAAGGCTAAATCATGTCATAATCTCACCTGGGTAATTAATGGTTACCGATAGATTAGCAATGCTTACACCGTTAGACGTGTGGGTCTCGGATATTCTTTTACTCAGAGGTGGGAATATTTTACATATCCGAAGTTTATGCATGCCTTGAACTATGTGTCAACATGTGACTTCTGATTAATAAAATATTGTTCATCTCTGTGGTTGCGGATGTCTGGCAGCGCGAATGAGCAGGGCCAGGATGGGTTTGGGGTTGAGAACTCCACTCCCATCCGCGTCACCTAGGAGTCGGGACGCAGAGGATTCACCGAGCTGCTCCGCCAGACACTGTAGTCACTGGGCTGTCTGAGACTCTATGGTTCCAGATCCGGGAGTTTAGTCAGCATGGCCAGATCCAGTGCTCCGCCGCAGTTACCCTCCCCTGTAACCCTCATCGAGCCGACTGGGAGACTTGGACCGCCACCTCGCTTGGTTCGGACAAGGCTGAGGCTGTTGAGGCTGCTACCCACGGAGCTCTGTTGAGGCTCTGTGAGGAGCGCTTAGAGGATTTGGCAGATCAGCCAGCAGTGTTGTTTCCGATACGGCATCAGATTGACGCTACTTGGCACCGGAATGTCAATGCTGCCATGGGTAAGACCCTCAAGGGAGAAAAAGACTTTGTGACTCCGCTTTTCCGATAGAGCTTGGCAATGTTCAACCTATATGAGGACACCGTGGTCATAGCCGAATTTGATCACCAGGCCCTGGGACGCGCTCATAAGGAGCTAGCCAGAGTCCAGGAGAACATTCAAAGCTTGGAGAGCAGATACAACAGGCTGCGTGCTCATTGTGACTCCCAAGCCCAGTGGATCGCTCAGTTAGAGCATGTTTCTGCGATCAAGACTGCTCAATTGCAAGCTAGAAATAACGACTGCAATGCTATGCTGGAGTACATTCATCGTTGGAGATTATTCGGGATGAGGCCCTATAGGTAGCCGAGAACCTCGTTCACGAGAATCACCAGCTGCAGCATCACGTCGCTGGACTCTCAGAGGCTCAGCTGCCGCCTCCACCTCCTGCGAATGATGATGCGCCTGTTAGAGGTGTCGGACCCTAATGCCTCAGACCCAGAGCCTGAGGAGGAGTAGATCGACGACAGTAGCACAGGCTAGTGGATCTGTGACGTCCTAACTAATCGAGATCATCAAGGTTGTAAGCGTGAGTATGTAGTTGTTATTTATGTGTTGTGTTCTCTTGTAAAGGTATCGTAGTAGTAGGGTAAGGTATCAAGATGTAATGCTGGAATGTTTGACAGACTAGGAGGTTTTTGGGACTGATGTACTGTCATGATTTTGAGAATGAATGAAGTTGGTCTTCATGAGTTAATAGTGCATTGCTTTATGAAATCCTTTTCATATGACAAGACGGAACATGGAGTGAACTGCACTAACGGAAACCTTATTCATTTTTCAGCATGGTGAATACAAGGGGTGGACGCCAGGATCCTGAAGGCTCGAACCCATCACCCCCGCCTGGTGAACCAACATTGGCCGCGGCTATGGAGGCTATGTTGCAAGCAGTCAGCAGAATAGCGAAATGCTGAGGGTTCTGATGGAGAACGCCAACCAAAACCGCAGTCCCCGGATAGCACCCAAACCGACTTCCTGGCAACTCATCCCTTAGAGTTCAAGGATGCCAGGGAGCCAATGGAGGCTGATCACTGGCTTCGTACGATTAAGCCAAGTTTGGGGTGCTCCGTTGTACGGCGCACCAGAAGACGATATTCGCCGCGCAAATGCTGCAAGGGCATGCGGGTGCATGGTGGGCAAATTACCTCGCCACTTTCCCACCGAATACTCCGGTGCCTTGGGCTCAGTTCAGGGAGGCATTCTGCGCTCACCATATTCCTGCCGGACTGATGCAGAGGAAGGCTAAGGAATTCATGGCGTTGACCCAGGGTACCCGCTCAGTGCATGAATACTCTAGGGTATTCAATCAACTCTCCCTGTACGCTCTAGAACAGGTGGATACAGATGCGAAGCGTAAGCACCGCTTCATGGAGGGGTTGAACATCACTCTCACAAGGCCGCCTGGCACTGAATCAGGGAGGCCCTTTCAACGAGTTTGTGAGCAATGCTCTCATCGTGGAGGAGTACCTGGAGAAGGAATAGCGGGAGAAGAAGAGGTTCAGTGGTGGCCCATCTAATGCGCCGCCCCCAAAGTACCGTCTGGTGTACACCGCACCCGATGGTAGGAAGTTCAGAGCTACGCCTCAGCAGGGGTCGACCTACCGCCCTCCGCAACAATCGTACAAACCCCCGCAGAACCAACAGCAGGGTGGTACCGTGCACCACCGCCACCACAGCAGAGAAACCAGGGCGCTTGCCCACCTCAACAAGGCGCCAGACTGAGATTGGGAGCCCCATGTTTCACCTGCAGGCTGCCGGGACACTTTGCTCGTGAATGCCCCACACACCAGCAGCAAGGAAGCAGCCGCCAGCCCAATCCAGGGCAGAACCAGCAGAAGGGCCAGAAGGCCAACAAGACCAGTCGGGTGAACTACACCACGGCCAGGGAGATAGCTGAGGAAGAGTCTATGCTGGTGGGGACGTTTTCGCTATATGGTCATTCTCCATTTGGTCCTTTTTGATTCCGGTGCATCACACAATTTTATCAGTGGGAAATTTCTTAAGAACAAAACCTTCACCACCATTCAACTAGAACCCCCTTTCGTGATAAGATCCCCGGGGGGAGATATTCTAACACATCACGGGTTAGACGAAACACCACTTATTCTGGGAGGTAGAGCTTATCCCACCACCTTCATCATCATCGATGGGCAGGGAATAGATATTTTTATCGCAACGAAGTGGATGAGACACCATAAAGCAATACTCGATATCACCAACCGCGTAGTCTCTTTGAACTCACCACTCCACTGGTCAGTTGCCTTGAATCGAATCCACCCGAGATTCACCTCTGCTCAAGCTTACCACCTCATCGAGAAACAATTAGAAGATATATCAGTAGCGAGGGAATTTCTAGACATGTTTCCAGAGGACCTACCTGGTTTACCTCTGGATAGGGATGTTGAGTTCCAGATTGACCTTCAGTCGGGCATGGCCCCAATATCTCGAAGGCCTTATAAGATGGCACCAAAAGAGTTGGCCGAGCCAAAGGTGCAGCTGAAGGATTTGCTGGATAAAGGCTTCATACGCCCTAGCTCCTCACCTTGGGGATGTCCAGCCTTATTTGTAAAGAAGAAAGACCAGTCCCTGAGGCTATGTGTGGATTACCGCCCCTTGAACGCGGTTACCATCAAGAACAAATATCCACTGCCATGCATAGACACCTTGTTTGATCAGCTGGCTGGAGCCAAGGTCTTCTCTAAGGTTGATCTTAGATCCGGCTATCATCAGATCAAGATTTGTCCAATAAACATTCCGAAGACGGCTTTCTCAACAAGATACGGTCTATACGAGTACTTGGTGATGTCATTTGGACTCAGAAATGCACCAGCATATTTCATGTATCTCACTCGGTCTTCATGCCGGAACTGGACAAGTTTGTGGTGGTATTCATCGATGACATCCTTGATATTTCAAGACCCTAGAAGAGCATGTCGAGCACCCCGGATAGTCTTGCAAAGGCTCAGAGATCAACAACTGTGTGCTAAATTCAGCAAATGTGAGTTCTTGATTGAACGTGTCCAATTCTTGGGTCACATGATATCCGCTGAGGGCATTGCTGTTGATCCGGAAAAGGTGCAAGACGTTGTCGAATGGAAGGCACCCACGTCGGTCCACATGGTGCGCAGTTTTATGGGATTAGTCAGATACTATCGTCAGTTTATACCCAGCTTCTCAAAAATTGCCCCATTACCGAGCTACTCAAGAAGGATCATAGGTTCAAGTGGGCTTGTAAGTGCGAAGAAGCTTTCCAAACCTTGAAGAAGCACTTGATCACAGCACCGGTACTATCCCAACCAGACTTGAGCAAACCCTTTGACGTATATTGTGATGCGTTAGGGATCGGGCTTGGGTGCGTGCTGATGCAAAAAGGACGAGTGATTGCTTATGCTTCCCGACAACTCCGTAAGCATGAGCTGAACTACCCAACGCACGACCTAGAGTTGGCCTAGTGTTAGCCTTGAAGGTGTGGAGACATTACTTGCTGAAAATCTAGTACACCTCTGACGCGGACCCGCCCAGAAAACCACGTCTCGGGACGGATCCGGTCTGTTGTTAAGCCAGGATCCTGTTGGGCAACGCTCGGCGAAGCGAGTGTACACACGATACAACACAGGCAGGGATAAACAGCAATAATTTATAAGGAGGGAGGAATTAATACAACATTAGTTCCTGGATTGTAACTTAGGTCTTACAAGAATTCAGAGTGCGCAAATAAAGTTTTGAAAATCGAAACAGCGGAAGACTCGATTGATACAGACTCCGACACTCATATTTTAAGCAAAAGCATGCGCCCTGCCCAGGAGCGTCATGCTACTGGCCACTTCAAGTTACTGCGGCGACTCGCACAGCTCCCACTGGAGGTTTCCGACCTCGGGGTGAGACTCCTCCCAGTGGTTGCTATCGCCCTGGTTCTGCATGTCGGCGCCTGAAAACCACATAACGTTGACGCGTGAGCTTCTAAGAAGCTCAACAAGACTGACCCGTCAAAAGGCTGACTACAGCCGACGTCTAGACATGAAGGCTGATGGGGGTGGGTTTATTTGCCAAACGAACCCGCAACCTGTACTACTCTTGGTCAATTTTAGCACAGGTTAAGTAGTTAGAATGCAACTTTAATTAGCACTAGTCTAATCAAGCATAATAAAAGTGACAAGTAAATAGTAATCACCATAGTGTCAATCTCATTGCATCTCAACTTATTTATAAAAATGTGGTGCGTTTCACGAGCATGCTCACCAACTGGGAGCGACAGCGGTTCGAATCAATTTTTATACCCTGCAGGGGAAAACCTAATCGTACGACACGTGCGTGTCCCAGACTCGCACGTGGCAACCGTTCACACCAGCTCCTGCAACGTCAATTCCCTCCTACGTCTGCCTTAGCAGTGCCGCATCCCACCAGACAACACGTCCCAGACGGTTTCTGTGGAGTTCCCACGCTGCCCACCCCAGATCTCCTCCTAGTCAAACACCGTAGGGCAGGTTCGACGTTGCAATCACTAGGCTACGTAGGTTTACTGGGGCCCATTACACCCAGCATACGACCAGTACGTTCAACACTCGATCAGTCTCGGACCACACGGATCAGACAGGTCTACGGTCACCCTGGACCCGGTCCAGTCGCCGACCTAATTGGTATCCTGTCTGACCCTCAAACTTTTATCCTTCTTTAGTTATCTCCTCATCAGGTGTCATAATGTATCAAGTAGTAGTGTCATGCAATATCCTACCTTTCGCGAACAGCGTCCACTCTGTTCGACTTCTACCGGCAATACTTGCGTAGCATACTAAGGAGTATCAATACCAACTACCGATAGGGTTTCCTAAGGGAAACAAATGCAACTAAGGTTTCAATCAATTCCTGACAACTTAATGCACAATCAAGCCATACAGAGTTATAAAAGGAAAACTTAAATAATGGTTGTGCACCGGGGCTTGCCTGGTTCTTCGGCTTCGCGATCGACTTCTTCTGCGGGAGTGGAGGAATCGGGCTCTGCAGTCACCTCACGTGCTTCGGAATCTACATGATGCATTATGATTAAGATTAAGAGAAGTTCAAAGGATTGATAACATAATGTTTTTATTAAGGATTATTCTAGGTTTCAGTCGGCGACGTTTAGAAATTAGGGTTAACCCTAAATTCTTCGACGCCACTGGTTTAAAATATTTGACTTAATGAATGGGGTTCCAAGTCATTTATTCAATTTCTCACTATGTGATGTGTAAATGGGTCATATTCCCTGAATTAGGCTAAATTCAAATTTTAGGTTGAGATTTATCGGCATTTTTCTTCGGAGAATAATTATTTAATTAAACTACGGTTATTAATCTTAGGGTTGAAATGAAATTTTAGTTGCACTAAAATTTTATTTTATTGGATAGTGCTCTCTGAAATATAAATTTTAAAATTTGGTTGAGGCTTAGATGAATTTTCTAGATTTTATAAAAATTCAACAAAGTTTTTGATATTTAAAATGGTAAAATCAGAAATAATTATTAAATCTTGGAGTAAAATTATGAAATTTTATGCAGCCACTCATGAGCATCAAAACTAAATTTCTCTTTTTGGGTTTAACTTTTTGGAGTACTTTGACAATGTATTTTAGAAAAATGTAAATTAGTTAGGCAGAATGAAGTATCTTAATTAGGTTACATGCAATTAGGTGGTCCTAAAATCCTGATAAAATTTCAGAGGATGCCTACTGCCATGTTGTATTTGTAGATCAAATTTTAGTCCTAGCACTGGTCTAGAAATAAAAATTCGAAAACAGGATGAGTACTGTATTTATTGTGGAAGTTCCTTGATCATTTTTGGACAAGTGTTTCAGCAGTAATTTAGTTTATTCTACAAGGACTCCAGTAAAATTTGGTTTGCCATGTTTAGATCTTTCCTTGATTTACTAGGCATGTTACAAAACAGACCAGGAATGATGAAATTGAAATTTTTATCAAGTTAGGGTCACTATTATTGTAATGCACTTTTAGGGAATTTGTATTTACTTGGATTACTTATATTATGAAGGGATTACTAATAGTGGTCAAGAGTCTAGCTCAGGATCGAAATCCTAGTTAGTCTTAACGTTTAAAACGCTTATCCTTAATCGTTGTTTCATCATCAAATTGACTCAATCCAGGATTACACCTTAATATAACTGGTGGTCCTGTTATCCTGTTAATTACGTTTAAGAAAGTTACTCCTATTATTGTTAACCCTAGAAACTAATGATCTTTTATACTCACTAATAAAACCCGAAGCAATAGTTAAGCTTAACAGTACTTGCTTAAGGATTTAATTGGTGACTAATTACTTATCTAGGATTAACATGTGGGTGAAAGTCTAGATTAAGTTTATTTGTTAGTTCAATTAATTACTTATGAATCTTCTGGATTCTCTCCATAGTTAGAAGAATATAATTTTAACTACGAGTTAATAACAGTATATACTTAATATCTATTTACTTAAGCAACTTTATAAATCAAGCACTGAACTAACATGTCACCCATTTTTTTTACTTTAAGATTATGATTTAAGCCAAGAACCTGGTTATGACTATCACATATAAATTTTCACTTTTTATTTAGCAACTTCACAATTTAATCATTAAGTGATAATGGTCCTAACTATAAGGACTAGATATAATTCACTTGATCGGCTGATCAACTTCCTATGCACTTACTTCTATTTTAGGGTTACGGCTTGGTGTAGGAATTTTATTATGACTCATTTATAACATTCCATGAATTCCATTGTTTCCTGGAATTTTTCATGGAACTAGAAAATACTTGGTTTAGTTTTTAGCAAATCATGGTTTTCGATGTAAATGGCTAGTTACTTATGAATTTCACTACTTACTAGTATACAACCAATTCGATGTTAGGGTTATAAATTTGGCAGGGAGTCTTATTTACAACCTTTCACGACATATCCATGAGTATTATTAACCTAGGGATCTATTATATGATTACCCAGCAAAATAGCACTTGTGTTAGCGTTGTAGGTTATATGTTATAAACAATTATGCTCATTATTTTTACTGCCAACATAGATTAGTAAAAGCCATAGTATTTGGATTCAACCCCTTTTTCCTGATCATCCTACAAGGTTGTATGAATTCTTGAGTTTTTAGCTATTTAGATAAAGCCCAAAATATTTATTTTTCAAGATGTGTGTTTTATATTTTTCCTGAAAAGTAAATTTTTCACTGAGTTCAGAACCTTTGGAATCACATTTTTGTGAATTATTTTTGCTTTTCTATGAATTATTGAATTTTCTGCCATTTTAACTAATAAAAGAAAATCCTTGTGAAGAACCCTAATAGGGCACTTGCCCTAACTTCGCCGGAGCTCAATGGCGACTGCCTTGCCGTGGCTGAGGAGGCTCGGGGAGGGCACCAGTACACAGCTCGCGACCCAGGGAAAACTAAGGGCAAAGTTTGGATGCGGAAATCTCACCCGAGCTTCGTCGGCGACATTGGCGCGCTCTGGAGAAAGCCCGACGAGGTCGCGGGGACGACGGAGTCGACGAGGAACTCGGAGATGATGTCTAGGAGCTGCGCCCGGGTTCCCTGGTTGTCGGCATCGACGAAGAAGGCGACGAGGGGGCCTCCCATCGGCTTGGCGACGGTGGCCCGAACCAGGGAGCTCGACGTGGCGGCGACAAGCTCGCGTTCCGACGACTCGAGCTGCAACACCGGAATTAGCGAGCTCGGAGAGCTGTACCAGGGCACGGCGAACGCGGTTGACAAGGTCCCCATGCTCAATTCAAATCGAAGAAGGCTCTCACCATGCGCCTGGGCGGTTGCCGCACGAACCGACGGTGAGGGCGAAGAAATTTGCACAAATCCCGGCCAACTCGAAGTGAAACCTGCTGGACAAGCTATGGAGTGGAGGAAGGACTCCCACACGCACCGATTTGAGTCGAGTTTGCTGCAAATTGCAGGGAGTCGAGCCAGCTCTGCTTGGTATGGCGCTCTGTAGCGAAGAACAGGGGAAAAACAGGGGGAATCGTTGAAATTCCCAGCAAAATCCGCCGATGGCTGGCCGCACGAATTCGGGAAATCATGGACGAGTTTGTGGTGAATTTTCTTGGCTCGAATTGTGTGGATTTTAGAGAGATTGCGGAACGAGCTGCGCTCAACTCAATGCTCGGTGGTGAGGAACAGAAAGAACGAGAGAAATAGAGGAGGTGGACTCTGCTGCTGTGACTGCTTGGCCTGCGTGCTCGGCAGGGAAGAAGAAACAGGGAGGAAGCCAGCTGCCACTGCTGTTTTATTGCCGCGCGGAAGTGAGCAAGAGGGAGAGTGCTGCGGTGATTGGCGCTCATGGACGGTCGGGAGCAGGGGAGCGGCGACGGTGATTGGGGCGCGGGGCGGTAGTGTCGTGCGCGAGGAGGAGGCCGCGGAAGAGAGAGCAAAAAGAGACAGAGGGAGCTGAGCGTCGATTACTCGGCCAACGGGACGGGGCAGGGGCAGGGAAAGGGGGCAGTGCGCGCGGCGCGCGGGTTGGCCTCCGCGGCGGTGCGGCAGCTTTGCCCCAAAAAAACAAATTTTGACTTGGTTCGTTGTATTTTCTTTTTCATGCAATAATCTTCCTCCTTTAATTCAAACATAAATGGCACTTCCTGGATTTGGAAAATTTTGAAATTTTTTGTGGGTGCTAAGTGAGATATTTGGAGCAACTTTTCTTTTTGGAGCAAGTCCTAATTCAGCTTATACAATTCATGCATTTCCAATTAATTCAGGTCTGTTTGAACTTTTAAGGTGCTCAAATCCTTTACAAAAATTTTGAATAAACCTCCAAAATTCCATTTTGAAGTGAACTTAAATTTTATGCAAAAATATTGCTAGGGTTATATAAGATTTTTGATGGGTTTTGAATTGGGGGAGTGAATTCTTATCCGGTAGGAATGATTTTTGCATTGGGTTCGGAAACCCCTGATCTGGTGAAAGTGTTCAAAAACTCACCGAAATTTTGTATAGGCTAATAGAAGTGTTTTAAGAAACATTGCTCATTAGCCCAAGTGCCAGATTTGCTCCAAAGTGCAAAAAGTCCTTTTTAGGATTTTCGTTTTGTCGATGACTCTTTAAGTGACACCTGGGGTGTCACAACCTCTACACTGACCACAAGAGCCTGAAGTACATCTTCACTCAAAGCGAGCTAAACATGAGGCAACGCAGATGGCTTGAGCTGACAAGGATTATGAACTGGAAATTCACTACCACCCTCGCAAAGCCAATGTCGTTGCGGATGCATTGTATAGGAATGCTCACTGCCATTATGTAGGTCAAGAGGTTACGACGGAGGAACCCGAGACGAGCTTGAGAATCCTACCCCATGGGTCGCTGTACAACCTAGCCTTGGTTCCGACGCTCAAAGACGAGGTAGCAAAGGCTCAACGACTTGACAGGGCGTGGAAAATATCAGGCTTGGACTAAAAGACAAGAAGATGTAGTACTTCTGGGAAGATGAGGACGGAGTCTTGTGGTTCAAGAATAGATTGGTGGTGCTAAAGGATCACGAACTCCGGAAAAAGATCATGGATGAGGCTCACTTATCCAAATATTTCATCCATC
Organism: Oropetium thomaeum; assembly: GCA_001182835.1. Lineage (NCBI taxonomy): Eukaryota > Viridiplantae > Streptophyta > Magnoliopsida > Poales > Poaceae > Oropetium > Oropetium thomaeum. The sequence continues at coordinate 136,837 of LFJQ01000067.1, read as the reverse complement.
CTGATAGCAACTAGATGTATCAAGAGTTAAGGAAAAAGTTTTGGTGGACCAGAATGAAGAGAGAGATTGCTTGATACGTGGCCGAATGTGACACCTGTCGGATAGTTAAGACGGATCATCTGAAAAGGGCAGCTTTGTTGCAACCTTTGAACATCCCATCTTGGAAATGGGAAGACGTTAGTATGGATTTTATTGTTGGGTTACCCATGACTGCTCAAAGGTTGGATTCCATTTAGGTCTAGTAGATCGGTTAAGCAAAACAGCTCATTTCATTCCAGTATCTATGAGATACGGCAAGAAGCGTACGCCTAGCTCTACATTGATCGGATAGTATGTCTACATGGAGTACCTAAAACCATAATTTCAGACCGAGGTACACAATTTGTAGGACGGTTTTGGAAACAGCTCCATGAGTCGCTAGGTACTAAGTTGATACATAGCTCTACCTATCATCCCCAATAGATGGCCAAACAGAAAGAATAAATCAGATCCTGGAAGATATGCTACGAGCTTGTATTTTGGAACATAGGAGAAGCTGGGATAATTATTTATCATTCGCAGAATTCTCTTACAACAATGGCTACCAAGAAAGTATCCGAATGTCATCTTTTGAGGCATTGTTTGGACGTAGCTACAGAACTCCACTAAATTGGTCTGAGGCAGGAGAAAGGACTATACTTGGACCTGACCTAGTGCAGCAAGCGGAAGAGAAAGTACTGATTGTTCAAGCTAACCTGAAGGCAGCCAAATCCCAACAGAAGAGCTATGCTGATAAAAGGCATAGACCACTGAGTTTTGAAGTAGGTGACTATGTCTACCTTCGAGTCTCGCCCACTAAAAGGGTTCAACAATTTGGAGTTAAAGGCAAGTTAGCACCACGATACATTGGCTCATTTGTCATCACTGCAAGTGCGGACCAGTTGCATACCAAGTGGAACTACCCGAGAAGATGTCGGGAGTACATAATGTTTTCACGTTTCTTAGCTGAGAAAATGTTTGAAAGCACCCATGGATCAAGTGATTCCTGATATGGAAGAGTTGCAATCGGATCTAACGTATCCAGAACGGCCAATTCTGATATTGGACGAGAAGGAACGAGTGACTAGGAAGCGAACCCTCAAATTCTATAAGGTACTATGAAGCAACCATTCTGAAGAGGAAGCCACTTGAGAGTCTGTGGAATTCCTTCAGACACATTACCCAGAGATACTTTCAGCCACCACAGGTACCCACGAAAAACCCAACCACCTCCTTAAATCTCGAGACGCGATTTCTTTTAGGGGGGAGGGCTGTGACACCCCACGTGTCAATCAAAATTCATCGAATGAATTTCACACTTAGAAAGCAAATCTCTACATGAACCAATGGCATTATTGTTAAAAAAATTTCACTTAACCTCCACAAAAATGTGGTAACTTTTTAAGCATTTTTGAAAAATCAGCATGTTTTGGAAGCCAGTACCAAAATGTTGGCATGCGGGTACAAATTCCATCTAACATTTGTAAAACCATCAAATTCTCAATATAACCCCACTGATATTTTTACATGGCAATTAAGTTCACTTCAAGACAAAATTTTGGAGATTTTACTAGAACTTTTAGAAAAGATTTAGACCCCTTAAAAATTCAAACAAGTCTAATCTGAGTTGAAAATTTATTAAATTTTAGAAGACGAATTAGGACTTCTTCCGAAACCAAAAGTTGTTCCAAATAATGTCCTGAGTTCCCACAAAACTTTTTGAAATTTTCCGAACTCGGGAAGTGCAGTTCTTGTTTAAATTCATAGGGGAGTTTTTGAATTATTGCAAAAAAAAATTTTAAAAAAGAAAATCAGTGTGGCACGCCTGCCGCAGTGCCGCAGGCCGTGGCGGACGCCAGAGCCCCCCCTGCTCCCTCCTCTCTGTCCCATCGCCGGCCAGGAATCCCGCTCCTCCCTTCTCCTTCTCTCTCTCTCGCCCTCACTTTTCCCTCTGCGCACGCCAACGCCGCCCCGCGCGCCCAATCGCTGCCGCTGGTCCCTCTGCGCCTACCCGACGCTCGCGACGTGCAGGGCATAAAACCCTTGCGCGCGCGTGCCTAAGCAGCCACTGAGCGAGGAAAGCCGCACCAACACCGCTCCTCGCCTTCCTTCTTCCTCTGTGCGCGCGTGCCTAAGCAGCCACTGAGCGAGGAAAGCCGCGCCAACACCGCTCCTCACCTTCCTTCTTCCTCCGCGCGCGAGCACCACGCATCCGCCATTGCCGCCGCTGCCCCCCTCACGTGGACAGCTCCGCTCAGTGCTTCCCGTGCTCCACCACCATGTCATGTAGCCTCCCCTCCACTCCCTTCAGCTCCCTACCGAAGCTGTCGCGCTGCACCGCCCCGAACCGCTGGGAACGCGTAGTCGTCTACCTCGGTCCGAAGCACCCGCGCCGCCAAGGATTTCTTCGATTCCTCCCTCCTTGCTTGAATTCGGTTCGATTCCTTCCACATGCTACATTCTCTTATCCTTGCGCATGTTTGTGACAAGGTCTTGCCCACAGGAAGTCGCCGGTGAGGAAGAACTAGCCGCGCCGTCTCCGCCGCCATTGTCGCAGCCGTGAGCGTGGAATGCCTCTTTGAAGTGAGCCCAAGGCACCGGAGTATTCGGTGGGAAAGTGGTGAGGTAGTTTTCCCACCATGCACCTGCATGCCCTTGCAGCACCTGCGTGGCGAACATCGTCTTCTGGTGCTCCGTGCAACGGAGCAGCCCAAACTTGACCTCAATCGTAGGAAGCCAATGTTCAGCCTCCATTGGCTCCCTGGCATCCTTGAACTCTAGGGGATGAGTTGCCAGGAAGTCGACGTAGGTGCTATCCTGGTGCTGGTTCCAGGGACCACGGTTTTGGTTGGCGTTCTCCGTTAGAACCCTCAGCATTTCGTTGTTCTGCTGACTGCTTTGCAACATAGCCGTCATAGCTGCGGCTAGTGTTGGTTCACCAGGCGGGGGTGGTGGGTTCGAGCCTTTAGGATCTTGGCGTCCACCCCATGTATTTCACCATGCTGAAAAGCGAATCAGGTTTCCGTTAGTGTAGTTCACTCCCTGTTCCGTCTTGACATACGAAAAGGAATTCATAAAGCAATGCACTGATAACTCATAAAGACCAACTTCATTCATTCCCAAAATCATGACAGTATATCAGTCCAAAAAACCTCCTAGTCTGTCAAACATTCCAGCATTACAACCTGCTACTACGGTACCCTTACTAAGAGAACACAACACCTGACATGACAACAATCACAATGCACTCCTCATGCTTACAACCTTGATGAACTCGATTAGCTCGGACGTCACAGATCTACGAGCCTGTGCTACCATCATCGATCTACTCCTCCTCAGGCTCTGGGTACGAGGCATCAGGGTCCGACACCTCTGACTCAAGCATAGCGTCGTCCGCGGGAGATGGAGGCGGCAGCTGAGCCTCTAAGAGTCCAGCGACCTGATGCTGCAGGTGGTGGTTCTCGTGAACAAGATTCTAAGCTACCTATAGGGCCTCATTCCGAATAATCTCCAACTGATGAATGTACTCCAGCATAGCATTGTAGTTGTTATTTCTGGCCTGCAATTGGGCGGTCTTGATCACAGAAATCTGCCCTAACTCAATGACCCGTTGGGCTCAGGAGTCACAACGAGCATGCAGCCCGTTATGTCTTCTCTCCAAGCTCTGAATCTTCTCCTGGACCCTGGCTAGCTCCTTATGAGCGCGCCCCAGGGCCTGACGATCAAATTCGGCTGTGACAACGGTGTCCTCATATAGGTTGAACATCGCCAAGCTCTGCAGAAAAGTGGAGTCACATAGTCCTTTTCTCCCTTGAGGGTCTTGTCCCTGACAGCCTTGACGTTCCGGCTCCAGGTACCGTCAACCTGGTGCTGTATCGGAAACAGCACTGCTGGCTGATCCGCCAAGTCCTCCAAGTGCTGCTCACAGCAATGCGGTATACTATGTTACAACGCACATAATACCTCTTTCCATACCATCATGGTACCGAACTCTATTCTACTGTCGCAACAAGGATTTCCCGACATTTCACCGCAGTGGAGCAGCGTACCTTACCTTGCTTACCTGAGCGTAGGTGCATCGTTACAGAAATTTAAATCTAAACAGAGTTTAGTTAGCTCCTATACTAGGTTAGCTTTGCCACCTGATACTACTTACTTCCTATTAGGGCTCGTACCTCACTCGCGCGCAATTTTCAAACTATGCCTTTGAATTGTCGTACCAATCCCAGAATGGCTCTGATACCAGCTGAGATGGCCCGCCCCCGAACCCAGGGACGGTTTGTCTGATCTGGGATCCATTCTGGGCGACACTCGACGAAGCGAGTATTCATATGGTACAACACAGACCGAGAAAACAGCATAATTTACATGATAAGAGAAAATAATTACAATCTTGGGTCATTACAGAAATCTTCGAATCAGAGTACGGTATACAACTTTCAAAAGTGAGTTTAGCGGAAGCATAAGACACGATACAGACTCCGACTCTCGTAGACTAAGCAAAAGCACATGACTTACCCACCGGCACTATGCTACTAGCCACCCAAAGTACACTACAGCAAGTCGCAGCGCTCCCACTGGATGCTCCCAAGGGCTGGGCGCTGCTCTTCCCACTGGTAGTGACCATTGTCGGTACAAGCATCGGCGCCTAAAAATCACGTATCACAAAGCGTATGCTTCTATGAAGCTCAACAAGACTGACCCGTCAAATTGGCTTTCTACAGCCGACACCTAAACATGCAGGCTAATCAGGATATGGTATCTTGCATAAAGGACTCGCACTACTTGAAGCTCCTCTAGTCAAGTTTTAGCTCAAGTTAAGTGGTAGGAAAGCATAACTTTAGTTTGCACTAGTCTGAACAATCATAGAGATAAAACATTAGGTACAATAATAATCATCATAATCCATTCATCATTATAGCTCAACATCTTAATTAAATGTGGTGCGTTTCACAAGCAAACTCAAACTAAGAGCGACAATGATTCGAATCGATTTACACCTGCAGGGTAACCTAATCATACAACAAGTGCGTGTCCTAGACCGCACGTGGCAACCGTTAACACTAGATCCTGCAAAGTCAATTCCTTCCTACGGTACCTTAGCAATGCCGCATCCCACCAGAACACACGTCCTAGACGGCTTCTGTGGAGTTCTCACACCTGCCCACCCTAGATCGCCTCCGATCAGACATCGTAGGGTAGGTTCAACTTTGCAATCACTAGGTTACGTAGGTTTACTGGGTCCCATCACTACCCAACATATGATCAGAACATTCAATGCTCGATCACGCTCGGACCACATGGATCAGACAGGACTACGGTCACCCTGGACCCGGTCTAGTTGCCGACCTACATTTTCCCTATCTGACACTCCAGTTTTTATCTTCCATTAATCATACATAGCCTTGTACGGCATGTTTCAGGAGGTAGTTTCATTCAACTCCTAGCAGCTACGAGTAGCGTCCACTCTACTCGACTTCTACCCGCAAGTATAGCTAAGCATAGCATGCTACCACGGGCTACCTATACTGATATTCCGATAGGATTTCGTAAGGAAACATATGTAGCTAGGATTTCAATCAACTCCTGGAAACTTAATGCACATACATGACACATAGTGATAAAGGAAAAACTTCATTAAAAGGTTGTGCACCTAGGTTTGCCTTGATTTCCTGCTTCGGTGGTGAGAGCTTCTTTGGTGAACGCGGGCTCTGGGTCCGCAACTACCTCGTTAGCATCTGAACTAAAGTTTTGAACAGGTGTATGATTTTTGGTTGACATGGATAATGTAATTTAGAAAATAATGAATTAAATTGACAGGTTTGAGAAAAATTACATGCATGCATAGAAATTTGTTAAGATTAAATCATGGGAAAATTACAGGAGGTCATGCATCTCATGACACACCACTGGCGCAAGTCTCAGCTCTCGAACAGATCTGGAACTCCAGCAAAAGAAATTAAAAATAGAATACATTAACCTATTTATTTGGGAAGTTCCATGGAGTTTTCATGAGAAATCATTTTAGCAAAAGGTTAAAGCCTTTTAAGAGGTTCTGGTAAAATTTAGTGTGCATTTTTAGGAGATCACTGTGATTTACTATGCATTTTACAAACTGGACTACAAATAATAAAATTAATATACAAAAATTTGAAAAAGAAGAAAAACAGGGGAGGGCGGGAGGAGCTCCGGTGAGCTTAACGGCGGTGAGGTTATGCTGGAGCTGGCCAGGTTGGTGCTTAGACGGTCACGGCGCACGCGTTGGCGGCGGAGTTGGCCGCCGGCGACGGCCGGAAGGCGGTCAGCGACAAGAGGCGGCAATGGAGTGCCACTCCGGCGAGGTGCGCGGTGAAAGAATGCGGTAGAGAACTAAAGGAGATGTCCAAGAGCTCACCGGGACGCGAGAAAATGAGCTGAGTCGGCTAGGGCGTTGGAGATGGCCAGGAGTAGTGTGCCGACGTGAAGGCCGCGGCGGCGATGATGGCGGATCAGCAGCGGTGGGTAGTCCGGCAGCTCCGAGTGAGCCTCTGCGAGCAACAACGTGTCACAGAGGAGCGCAAGGAGTAGAGTAGCTAGCGGGAGGAAGGAATAGAACCACCTTCGAGCGCTGAGGAAGAAATCGAAGAATCCGTGGTGGTAGGGGCACTTTGGACCGAGGTAGAAGACGACACGTTCCCGGCGATTCAGGGCGACAGAGCGACAGCTTTGGTAGGGAGCTGAAAGGGGTGGAGGGGAGGTTAAATGTCATGGTGTTGAGGCGCGGGGAGCACTGAGCGGAGTTTTCCACGCGAAGGGGGCAAAGGCGGCCGGTGCGATGCTCGCGCGCGGAGGAGAAAGGAAGTGGGGAGGGGCGTTGGGGTGGCTTCTCCCGCTCGGCGTCTGCTTAAGCACGCGCGAGCAGAGACTTGATGGCTCGCGTGGCGTGAGAGGCGGGCGGGCGCAGGTGACCGTCGGCGGCGATTGGTCGCGCGGGACGGCGTCGGCGTGCAGAGAGAGGAGTGACAGTGAGAGAGGAAAAAGGAGGAGGGAGGAGCAGGATTCCCGCGCCGTTGATGGGACAGGACCACCAGGCCGGTGCGCCAGCTTTTCTTTTTTTAAAAAATTGTTTGCAATAATTAAAAAAACTCCCTCTGAATTCAAATAAAAATTTGCACCTCCTGGGTTCGGAAAAATGTGAAAATTTTTGTGGGCAATCAGGACATTATTTGGAACAACTTTTGTTGTTGGAAGAAATCCTGATTTGGCTTCTAAAAGTTTATTGATTTTCAAATTAGATTAGATTTGTTTGAATTTTTAAGGAGGTTAAACCTTTTCAAAAAAATTCTGGTAAAATATCAAAAATTTGTTTTGAAGTGAACTTAATTGCCATGTAAAAACATTAATATGGTTATATAAAGAATTTTATGGTTTTACAAAAGTCAGATGAAATTTGTACCTGCATATCAACATTTTTGGTACTGGGATCTAAAACTCCTGATATTTCAAAAATGCTTAAAAATTCACCAAACGTTTCGTGGATGTGAAGTGAAATTTTTAAACAATAGTGCCATTGGTTCATGCAGAGATTTGCTTTCTGAGTGTGAAATTCATTCGATGAATTTAAGTGACACCTGGACCATCACAATAAAACTTAAAAAAATCAAAGGAGAAAAGATCAACTGAGATATTCACAAATTATTGGTTCCCTAATGTATTTAGCGGGCGCCATGAGACCAGACATCTCCTATACTGTGAGCAAGCTTAGTCGGTTTACGTCAAACCTGGGAGATGATCATTGGAAGGCGCTTGTGCAAGTGTTGCGTTGTTTGAGAGGCACAACTTCGTTTGGAATTCACTACTCAGCATATCCAACAGTGCTGGAAGGATATAGTGATTCCAATTGGATCTCAAATGCGGATGAGATTAAAGTCACAAGTGGTATACGTTTACGCTTGCTGGTGCTGCTGTATCGTGGAAGTCGTGCAAACGGACCATTTTACCACGGAGGCAGAGTTAGTAGCACTAGAAACAGCAGCAAACGAGGTTGAATGGCTTAGAGAGCTATTGATGGACTTACCTTTGATTGAAAAGCCGGTACCGCCCATCCTGATATATTGTCACAACCAATCAATGCTAGCTCAGGTTATGAATACAAAGGATAATTCAAAGTCCAACAAACATATCAAGCGTAGACTGAAAACTGTCAGAAAAATGAAAAACTCCGGAGTCATAGCTGTGAGCTATATACGATCTGAAAATAATCTGGCAGACCCTTTTACAAAGGGATTACCATGGAATGCGATTTTTGAGACATCGAAGAACATGGGTATGAGGCCCGTCTAGAACTTCACCATGACAACAACCTATCCCGTTTGATCGGAGATCCCGTGACTTGGGTAATAGGAAGAACAAGTTACATGGTGTAACCAAAGAGTACATTATAAATAAATAAAATATACCCATGTTCAAATGACACTTTGCACTCTTTACTGTATGGATGGTTGGCTTATAGCCTTAATGTTTTCCGTTGTAAACGATATTAGCCTAGAGGATATCTAGAAGGAAAACACCTACTTGAGCTTAACTGTAGGTCGCAGTTCGTGAGTATACGACATCCTCATAAGAGCTCATGAGAAGATACGGGAGCAGCCCATTAACGCTCCAGTTCAGTGAGGTTGTTTTGGTAGCCAAGTATCAGTCTGATTTCAAGCAAAGTCTATCCACACAAAAGCTGATAATTCAAGGCCTAGTCCATTCTTTAGCTGCGAAAAGGGGAAGCTTGTTATTCTAGGTATAAGTTCAACCCGTACGGGACTTATACTGAAATACTGGTATATTAAGAGCATGACAACACTTTAATCCTTTGCCCTTACTTCTAATTGCTTTGGCATTGGTGGGGGATTGTTGGAATTTGGTCCATTTTAAATGGCCCTTTCAGTAGAATTCCAAAGCAATAGTGGCTGAAATTTTTAGTCCCACATTGCTAGTTCAAAGTGGTGTATGCCGACTTAAATAGAAGGACTATTTCCTTTGATTGAACGATGTGACTAAAGGAAAAGGGAGAGATCTTCAGTTGACACATGCGCGATCGCATTTTTTTCGTCTCATTTTCGCGTGACTCGTGACTTTGGACTTTGGCGTGGTGCTGTACGACTTATTTAATTTTTACCACTTTGTCCCACACGTTTGTACTGATTAAGACAGGTGATCAATATGATTTAATGTCTTAATTCGATGTCAATTGGATGTTACATTTTTAGTGCGCATTAATGACATTTAACAAGCCAATTAACATGAGCAATTAGCTCTATCAGAGGGGAGCCATGGTACATAAGTCTGGAGCCGTCTAGGTTGAAAGACACCAAAAAATCTCCAACTCTTTCTTCCTCTTCTTCTCTCATTCGCTGTCGTTCTGAGCTGCTTCGACCTTGCCGTCTTTCTTCCTTGGCGTGCACTGAGGAAGAAGGTGAGCGGTATCTCCGAGCCGTTGCCGTCGAGAAGCCTGCACGAGGGGCGGCAATAAGGTTTCTGGGCAGCGCAACTGCTGCGACCGCTCGTTCGCTGCCAATTGCCGTCAAGTCTACATCAACGGTATGCTTCGACTACTATTTGCGCTAATTTGATTAGTGTCGACAACCCCACTGTAAGTATGTGAATCCTTTTCTTTGTGTTCTTTCTTTTAATAATCTGTTTGCTGCTGGAATTAAAATTGTTTGCATCTTTTGATTATGAAATTTGACTCTATAAAATCTGGAATTAGTAGAATAAGTCACAATTTCCCAACAGGTGGCGGCGAAGTTTCGTTGGGGTGGTTTTGGCCGGTAGGAGAGGCTAGTGCGTCGGCACCGGCAGCAGCTTCCTGTGGATCAGGTCGTGTCCCTTCAACCCTATCAAGTCAACGCGTGCAATTGGCTTAATCCGCTGTTCGATGGATCCAGTGGCTCGCATCGGAGATGGCAGGGAAACCTCCTGACTGATTGTAGAGGATTGGATGCCTCTTACCTGGAGGTCGGAGGAGTATGAGCGGCTAGCTGATGTCCCGTTCTAGCGTATACCGTGAAGAGGAAGAAGTGGGAGAAAAGGGGAGGTGTCGCGGCTTCTCGACGGCGGCCACTCGGTGGACGGTAGCGTCCGGATCCTCGACGGCAACCCAGTCCTCCGCTATCCCTCGCCGAAAGACGACAGAGTGGAGGCAGGGCCGCGGCGTGACAAACGGCTACGAGGAGCAGCTCCGCGACGGAGGCCACTCGTCGGACGAACTGCGGTGAATCGCGTCGTGGAGGCGGCGAGCAACTCCACTTCGGCGGCTGCTCGGCGGATGGCGGCGTCGGGGTCCTCGGCGGCCCCTCGACGGACGGCAGCGCGTGGGACCTCGGCGGCCGGACGGACCGGCTCCGACAGGCGACCTACGGGTCCTCGGTTCGTGAGGCTCGGTGGCGGCGTGGTCATCATCGGCGAGGGTTCTTGAGGCAGGAATTGGAGAGCCCAGGGAGAGGAAGAAGAGTCTGATCTGATTACGGACAATTAATCTCCTGACGCAGCAGGAGAACCGGATGGCAGGCTTATTCCGCGCGGTGTGCATGGACAATGGTTACAAACTTAATTAGTAGCAGACATTTATATAAAATAAGATTTTTATCTAAAGACATAACCCTCACGATAATATGAATTTATCTATAAGACATTAAACCAAAAAAACTTTTATCTATAAAATCCCTATAGTTCAACTGTAGTGTCCTATAGAACAAGTGTGATCGTACCAGTATCCTATAGACGAATATCTCATAATATTTGCTTCAAAACTATTGTATCGTTCCTTCATGCGGATTTTTTCTTTTTTATTAGACCACTCTCATTAATTCTCAAGCCGATATTTGCTTGTTTACCAGTATATTCTTATTAATTTTCATTCTGAGTGTGCCACTCTCCTTCTTTACTAGTATTACATTCTCACTAATTATCATTCTAGTGTCACTCTCAACTCCAGATGACATACATCAATTCAGATGATATACACGTGATACTTTTAGATGCTCTGTTTGGATATCTGGAAATGGAGATTAGGTTAGGGACACAAAAGGTTGGGTTGTTCTAATCTATTGCTTGGATTTTGAGTTAGTAAAATGGAGATGGATTAGATTGGGTAAATAAATTCCCACCCATCTCAACCTAATCATAGGGATAGGTTATGTGTGACACCCCAGGTGTCACCCCAGGACTCACCGGCAATATCGTAAAACCCTAGTAATCAAATTATACACTTACAAGCAAAAATCGACACTTGAAGTAATAAGAAATGTTGCTAGAAACATTCCAAAGAGCCACTACAAGAATTTTTGACAACAAACAGAACACTCTTGATAAAATCGATAGATTTTGACTCGCAGTAGCAAAAATTCTTTAAACAAGGAAGAATTCACACCCCAATTCGAAACCCATCCAAATTCTTGTATAACCCTAGCAATATTTTGCATAACAATTAAGTTCACTTCAAAATAGAATTTTGGAGATTTATTCAGAATTTTTGGAAAATATTTAAACCTCTTTAAAATTCATACAAACTAGTTCTATTTGGAAATTCAAGAATTTTTAGAGGCTGAATCAGAACTTGGACCTTAAATAAAAGCTGTTCCAAATAAATCTCTGAGCACACACAAAACATTTCAAAAGTTTTCAAGTTCAGAAAGTATGAATTTCACTCGAATCTAGATCAGGATTTTAAATTAAATTCAAAAAAAGGGGGGGGGGGGGGGGGGAAGAACAGGGCCGCTGCCCTCAAGCGGCCAACCGCCGAGCAAGCGCCGGCCGTTTTCCCGCGCGCGCCATTACTTCGCCCTAAGCAAAGATCTTCGCCCCACTGCTCCCCCTTCTCTCTCCTTTCCTCCTTCCCCACTGGCGCGCCATCGTTTCTCCGCACGGCACGCCATCGCCACTGCCGGGCCACCGCCCTCCCACGCCAATCGTCGCGTGCCGCTCCACCTTACCCATCTACAGCGCTGCCACACTTCTCTCTCTCCTTTTCCTCCCTTGCACGTGTATAAAGCCGTGGCCACTGCAAAGCACCACTCCCCACCCCTGTTTCTTCCTCCGCGCGCAAGCCACACAGTCCGTCGCCGCCATTGCCGCTCGCCCGTCGACAGCAAATTCCGGCCACTCCCGAGCCTCGCCACCGTGCCGACCGAGTTCCTCTTGGCCCCCTGCTACTCTCCATCCACCAAGGCGAGCTTCGTTCCCCTCCTCCACCCGGAACGCCGTCGTCCCTCCCTTCGGCCGAGGACATTGCCACCGGCCTTCAACTCCGAAATTCGTCATCGTGGTACCCCGCTTTTCCAATTACTCTCGCCGGCTATCTCCTCTGATCCTTGCGCACCCTTTTGACACTTTTTCAAAAACATTCATGAAATTCCTTGAATAATTAGATTACCCTTTTCTGTTTTTGAATTTTAATTTAAGTTCTAGAGTAGTGCTAGGGCTAAAACTTAAAGCACAAGTGCAACTCGATGGTATACATCTCCTAAAATTATATTGGGATTTTACAACCACAAAGTTGTATACATCTCATTAAGAATATTCTAAACTGCCAAATTAAATTATTATTTTCTAAAATACATTATAAAAGTCATCCGAAAAAGTAAAACCAAAAAGCAAAGCTTTAGTTTTGGTGCTCATAGGTGTCTACATCAAATTTCATAATTTTACTCTAGGGTTTAGTATTTATTTCTGATTTTATAAATTTAAATAACAGAAAGTTTGCTGAATTTTTATAAAATCTAAAAAATTCATCCTGGCCTCAACCGAAAATTCAAAATTCCATATTCCAGAGAATACAATCAAGTAAAAATGAACTCATGATATAATTTAAAAGTTTCATTTTGGCCCCTAGTTTAAATAACACTAGTTTTTACTAAATTTTTATAAATCTCGGAAGGTCAGTATAACCTCAACCAAAGTTTGAAATTCCTAATTCAGAGAACAGGGCCAACTTAAAATCATCTCCTGGGAAAATAAGAAGTTTCATTTTGAACCACATTCATATGGTCAAAGACTTAAGTAAAAAGACGACGTCGAGGAATTAGGGTTAACCCTAATATTTAAATGTCGCCAACGGAAACCCTAGAATTTTCTTTGATAAAAGCATTGCGTTATCTTTAATTGGACTCATCATGTTCATATTGCATCATGTAGACATCAAAGAGAACGCCGTAGCTGACAATCCCGAGTCTTCAATCTCTGCCGAAGCAGTCGACATCAACGCAGGAGAACTAGGCAAGCCCCAGTGCAAAACCAAGTTTTAAATTTTTCTTTTATAACTATATGCCTTGATTGTGCATTTAAGTTTCTAGGAGTTGATTGAAACCCTAGTTGCATCCGTTTCGACAGGAAATCCTATCGGTAATTGGTATAGATGACCATCTAGTATGCTATGCTTAGCAAGTACTTAGCGGTAGAAGTCGAGCAGAGTGGACGCTGCTCGCGATTGGTAGGGTTTTTGATTGAAACTCACACATGAAATATACATGAAACTTGGTTATGAATGAATAAGGAAAGATAAAAGATTGAGGGTCAGACAGGGTGCAAGTAGGTCGACGACTGGTCCGGGACTAGGGTGATCGTGTCTTGTCTGATCCATGTGGCACAGTTGGACAAGTATTAAATGTACTGATCATATGCTGGGTATAATGGTGCCCAGTAAACCTAGTAGCCTAGTGATTTTGAAGTCGAACCTGCCCTACGGTGTCTGACTAGGAGGAGATCTGGGGTGGGCAGTCGTGGGAACTCCACAGAACCCGTCCGGGACATGTGTTCTCGTGGGATGCGGCGCTGCTAAGGCAGGTGTAGGAGGGAATTGACTTTGTAGGACCTGGTGTGAACGGTTGTCACGTATGGTCTGGGACGCGCACGTGTCGTATGATAAGGTTTTCCCCTACAGAGGTATAAAAACCAGTTCGAATCGCTGTCGCTCTCAGCTATAAGTTTGCTTGAACTCTCTGTCACATACATTAAGATGATGAGCAATGAGGATGAGGATTAAGTTACGATGATGAATTGATCTATTATTCTATTCATGATTGATTAGCTCAGTGCAAACTAAAGTTTGTATTCTAATCACTTGACCTGAGCTAAAACTTGATCAAGAATAGTTCAGGAAATGCGAGTCCGTTTTGCAAGGTAAACCCACCCTAAGTCAGCCAGCATGCCTAGGTGTCGGCTGTAGTCAGCCATTTGACGGGTCAGTCTTGTTGAGCTTCTTAGAAGCTCACGCTTTGCGAATGCGTGATTTTCAGGCGCCGACGTGCACTCCCAGGATGAGAGCATCCAGTGGGTAGAATCTCGTCCAGCGGTCGGGAACCTCTAGTGGGAGCTTTGCGAATCGCCGCAGTAAAACTTGAAGTGGCTAGTAGCATAATGCCATTGGGCACGGTTCATGCTTTTGCTTTATCATGAGAGTCGGAGTCTGTACTCGTCTTAGTCTTCCGCTGTAGTCGTGTTTCAAAACTCTATTTCGTACTCTGATATTGCTGTAAGACTTAAAATTTTAATTTATGAAATAATGATGTATTAAGTCCTCTCATCTTGTAAAAAATTACTGTTTATCCTGCCTGTGTTGTACCATGTGTATGCTTGCTTTGCCGAGCATTGCCCAACAAGATCCTGGCGAGATGCGGGATCCGTCCCAGACTAAATTTTCTAGGGCTGGTCCGCGTCAGCTTGGTATCAGAGCCATGTTGGAAAATGGTACGACATTTAAAGGCATATTTTCTTAAATTACGTACGAGTGAGGTGCGAGCCCTATTAGGTAATAAGTTATCAGGTGGCAAGCTAACCTAGAACAGGAGCTAACTAAACCTAGTTTAGATTTACATTTCTATAACGACGCACCTACGCTCAGGTAAGCAAGGTAAGGTACGCCGCTCGACTGCGGTGAAAAGTCGAGAAATCCCTGTTGCATCAGCAACAGTAGCGTTCTGTACCGTAATGGTACAGAAGGAGGTATTATGTTCGTTGTAACGTAGTACACCCCCTTGCCGTTTAGGGAGAAAAGCGGACCTCTACCGTACGAGGTGTGGGTTACGGACCTGTTGCGAATGCAGACCTTCGCAACAGTAGTGTCTTGTGTCATGGGAACACAAGAGATGAGTTTGTTCCTCACAGACTTCATTCTTTCGGAACACTCTCATACTTCCGCTGCCTGAGGTAAAGTGCAGTCTGTCGCCGCGCAGTGAAGGTCGGACACGTGATCCCCGTACGTGACCTTCTCGGGGCGGCCCATATGGCAATGATATGGGTTGTTGTTTTCACTTTGGATATATATCATATTACAATGCCTGTGATGTCATCTTCTACAAGTACACTAACCATGGTATCGTAATAAACGTGTAGTAACGTCTAACTTGAGTGTGAATCTGCCACCGCCTAAGCGTATATTCTTTTTAGTGAGGACGTATAGGCCGAGGCAGGATTTCATTGCATGAAGAAATGTTAAAAATCCTTCAAACTTACACTAAAACATCCAGGCATCGAAATTCCATCAATAATGGCTGTAACACCATTAGAAAATAAAAAGTCAACCTGGATACCTTCCTCCCTTAGAGATTACATGGCATCAACCGAGTCTTGGTAGAACCCTGGTAAACCATTAAGCCTTTTATAAGTACTTTCCTCGATGGGAAGATTGCCTCCTTGACAGGTCAGCTTAGATGGCAAGCACCTTGGGTAGAATGGTTGCCGCTAGAAATAGCAACGATAGTATCAATCTTCGATCACCCTTTTTACGCAGGGATGAGAATATTTTACGTACCGGAAGATTTTGCATCATGTGTGTCACATCCCAAAAAGTTGCAATCTTTTGTCCTTTTGATAATGAGCTCACTGATTCAATCATTTGAATTCGACCTTTTCCTGTTTTGAATTTGGGTCAGAGTTTCGAGTTTTCGTCGTTTTCGCAAAACCCTAACCGACTGTTAAGAAGCCTTTTGTTTTCTTAATAGAACTACCCCAATGTTTTTACATAACAATTAACTATACATTAAAATAGAATTTTGAAGATTTTATGAAACATTTTGGTAAAGGTTTAAACCCCTTTAAAATTCCAACAAGTTTGAACACAATTGAAAATTCACAGATCTTTAGAAGCTGTTTCAGTGAACCTTCCTTTAATAAAAGTTGTTCCAAATAATTCCTTTAGTACACACAAAAAGTTTCAAAAATTCTTGAGCTCGGGAGCTAGGTCTTTCAATTGAATCTTGAAGGAGGAATTGAATTAATGGATTTTGAAAATAGCCTGACCGTGAACAGTACCACCACCCGCAGCAGCCATTGCCGTGGCTGCAGCCCGACGCAGCGACCGGCCGATTTTGCGCGCCATTACTCCAAAGCCGTCCTGCGGATCTTGGCAAAGATCTTCCCCTCCTATCCCTGCTCTCCTTCCTCCTCTCTCTCCCTTCCTCCCTCTCTCTGGCGCGCTCTGATTTCACCGTACGGCACGCTATCGCCCACGGCAGGAGCACCGCCTCTCTCGCCAATTGCCGGCCGCCGCGCCCCTTCTCCAATCCGGTGCGCCACTGCTCTCTCTCCCTCCCTTGGCTCCTCCTCCTCGAGTACAAAGCCGAAGCACCAGTTTCCCCCTTCTTCTTTCTTCTTCCTTGCTCTGTTTCTGCCGGGCGCGCCACAGAACACTGCCTCCATTGCCGCCCCACCGTCGACAGCTCGCCTCAGCACTTCCCAAGCTACGCCACCGTGCCAAGCAAGCTCCCCTCGACTCACTGAAGCTCTCCAACCACCGAGCTCACCAGCCGTGCCCTAATTTCTCCGGAACACCGCCGCCCCTGTTCCTCGGCCGACAACACGCCGGCGGCCACCTCTTTCCAAATTCCGTCACCACGGTAGCTCCATTCTTCGATTCCTTTCACCAGCTTGTTCCTCTCACCTTGGTACACCGATTTGATAAGCTATTGATCGCAGCTCATCGCCGGTGAGGGAGATTCTCCCGCGCCACCCGTCGGTCGCCATTAGCAGAGCTTCAGAGCTCACGTCGCCGACCCCTTGCCCCTCTCTCCCGTGGACCTAATCTTCTTCAAACCAGTTCTTTGAATCAAGGTGATGCTCTACGACCTTTCAATCCCCCTCCTAGCCCCCTCCTCCGGCGAGATTCCCACCGGAGCAACCTCACTGACTAATTCCCCTGTTTCTGCTACTGTTCCATTCAATTTCCTATTTTCTTTTATTTAGCCAGAAGTTGCCTAGTGTGTAGAAAATCATGGAAAAGTCAAAAAAAATGCCAAACCTAATTTTATTTGAATCCCTGAATAATGAATTAATTTTCTGTTAAAGCACTTTTTCAAAATTGTCCCTGGAATTTCTTTAATAATTCAATGTATTATTTCTGTTGTTGATTTTTAATTGAAGTTCCAGAAGGGTTCTAGGGTTCATTTTTGTTCCATAATTGTATCTTGGCATGATGCATCTTCTGCATTTTTACCAGAATTTTTCATGAACATTTGTGCATGCATGTCATTGTCAATATCCCCAAAACCCTAGATTAGTTACCTCTGTCTAAAGTACATTAGGAAAGTCGCCCAACAGCCCAAGAACCTTTAACAAGAACTTTATTTTAGATGCTCAGAAGTAGATATATAAAGTTTCATGATTTTTGCATAAGTTCTAATGCATGTTTCTGATTTTATAAGTTTGAAAAACAGAACATTGTTTGATTTTTAGTAAATTCATAGAAGCTCAACTTGACCCCAAACCAGAGCCCAAAATCTTAGTTTAGAGCCTACTTTAAACTAAAAATGGTCCCATGCCTGTAACTTAACTTTGAATTTCACCGGAAAAGTCGTTACGACTTTTACGGCACCGTTACGGTATTCCCGATGTCGTAAACAGGCCACGACAGTCGGAGGGCTCGCGTTCCTGTTAACGCGAGTCAAAACCACTCAAACTTAGTCTCATAGTAACCCAAGCCACTTAGTAAAGCCAGTACATGTGATGTGTTTTGGGATTTTTCCCGAAAACGACATTCGTGTGCCACCCGATATCGGAACCGGGAACCGGGAAACCCGTAACCAGAATCGGTAAAACTGTTTTGGCTATAACTTGAGCTGTAGAACTCCGAATGCCTTCGTTCTTTTTGCATTGTGTTCGTAGACTCAGTAGCTACCTCTCTGCATCATATCGCATCATTTGGGCATCATGGTATCATGGCATGCATCTCATACCGTCGCGTTTTTACTTTATAGCTTACGAACCGCCAGAGAGTGACGCGGGTGCTGCTGCGGGAGAAGCACCAGAGGTTGATCCAGCTGCTGAGGAAGTCAACACCGCTGCTGTTGAAGGCAAGCACCTCATATTGCTACCCTAAGTAATTTACTTAATGATTAATATGAATGCTTACGTATAGGAATGCATAAAGTCGGGCTTAGTAGTAACATTGGGAAAAACCTATTATTGTTGCATGTACCCCTCCTTGCTATTGCTTACGTCACCTTGACAAACTGGGTAGAGTGTCATTGTTTTGAGTCACGAAATGCTTAGCCATGCTTAGATAACACGGTAGAAGTCGAGTGGTAAGTCCCACTCGCACGTATAGGAACCCCCTTGATTACTTATGGACTTGTGGCGAGTTCATATGTTGGATAAAAGTTGAAAAGTGTTAAAAGCTGAAATCTGGACGGTGGGATAGGAGTGCAGCAAGACATGGAGGTCTTGTGTGCCGTAGGCCCCGTCTGGGTTGACCTAGGAACCGGCCGTGTTATTCTTGGCCTGAGCACTTTCCGTTCATACCACATGTCTGATATAATGGTAAGATAAGCTGAGTATCTCACTGCGTACCAACGTTTGGCCGATGACTGCACGGTGTGTGGAATGAGGGAGTCATGGGTGCCTGCGAGGCCGTGACACTCGACGAGGGACTCACGTGTGCCTGCGAGGCCGTGGTACTCGGCACCGTGTGGATTTTCCAAATGTGTGGGCACGAGTGTGAAAAAGGTTGACATGAGTACCCCCTTGTGTAACTTTAGCGGGTTGCATGAGCCGTATGGTCCTCAGTCATGTGGGTACAGTTGAACTCCCCTGCAGGGTGTAAAATCGGTTCGAATCGCCGCGATCTCGGTTATGATCAAGCTCAGTGTCCTTTGGATAATATCGTAGAGTTGTCACATAACATGATGGGAACTGGGATGTTGTTGATAAAATTGGGATATGGTTATTGGTATCCATGGTTCGGATGGAACATGGATGATGGCATATACATGGTTTATGGTTACATGGTACTTAGGGATTGAGTTTTTAGTAGTTGTTCATGCCCGCAGAGTCTTTTACTTTATGCTTATTCACATATGCTTAGTTTCTGCTTTAAGCAATCGAGTCCATTCCTATACCTTATTTACCTTGCTACAGCCTCATTGCATTATCCTTGGAGTCGGAAACTAATTCCCACAACAGGGTAAGACTTGCGAGTACCTTCGTACTCAACGTTTGTTGTTTAAGTTTTTGCAGGTGAGGATGAGTTGGTCTTCGGCTACTTTGTCCCCGCCGATGCCGGCGAGGGCAAGGCGTAGTCAAGACGTTCGAGTGACCGTGATTTGCGATGTTCGTGGGCTGGGCATCGCAATCCTTTGCTGTTTCCTCATTGCAACCGCTGCGACTATCGTCTTCCTTAGAATCGCTTCCGCTCTTTGATTTCTTTAGTTTCAAGACTTATGATGAACCTTGGTATGTAAGAATATTTTAAATTAATGTTATTAATTAATGTGACCTTTGTGATGAATCACCTGTGACGTTGCCGACGTGCTGGGATCTTGGGCATTGCTTGAGAAGCATGTCGGGGGACTGCCGGGTTTATTCTCTTTTATCGGGTTGAGTTCTCGCACACCATGCGTGGGCCGCGAGTCAACTTGGTAAACCTGAATGTAAATTGGTCGGGTCTCCCACAATGTGGCTTCTGATTAATAAAATATTGTTCATCTCTGTGATGCAGATGACACATAACATGGTTGAGCAGGGACCCGCGGAGTTCAGTATTGAGGACTCCACCCCTACCCGCGTCACCAAGGAATCGGGACGCAGGGGATTTGTGGAGATACTCCACCAGACCTTGCAGTCACTAGGTTATGCGGAGACTCCTTGGTTTTAGATCCGGGAGTTTAAGCAGTATAATCTGCCGCGCTGCTCGGCCATGGTTACGCTACCCACGCACCCTCGACTAGCCAATGGAGAGACTTGGACCCTCAATACTTTTGGCTCGGACCGAACTGAGGCAGTCGAGTCATCTGCTCACCAGGCTTTATTAAGGCTCTGCGAGTGACACATAGAGGACCTGGCAGACCAGCCCACGGCGATGTTCCCGATACGAGACCAGGTCAACAGTACCTGGCGCCGCAATGTCAAGAACGCCCAGGTCAGGACCCTCAAGGGGGAGAAAGACCACGTGACTCCATTGTTCATGTTGAGCTTGGCAATGCTCAACTTGCATGAGGACACTGTTCTCGCTGCTCAGATGGACCGCCGGGCTCTGGGATGGGCTCATGAGGCGATAGCCTAGCTCCAGGAGAAGATTGAGATCTTAGAGAGCAGGAACAATGGACTGCGTGCTCATTGCGACGCCCGAGCTACGCGTATTTCTGGGTTGGAGGCAGTCTCTGAGATCAAGACTGCTCAGATCCACGCTCGGGAGAATGATTGCAACATCATGTTGCAACACATTCACCAGCTGGACGTACTCAGAGGTAATGCAGTGTAGATGGCTGAGGACCTCGCCCATGAGAACCATCATCTGCAACATCAGATAGCAGGACTCTTAGAGGCACAGCAGCCGCCTCCCGCTAACGATGAGGCCCCTGAGTCGGAGGTATCAGATCCCGATGCTTCGGAACCAGAACCCGAGGAGGAGGAGATCAGAGAAGGTTTCAAAGCATCGAGTTTAGCTAGATGGTTCGCTTAAGGAGTGCCTTGTGCCTATCATGGTGTTAGTGTTGTGTTCTCGTAGGTCTATCATGGTAGCAGTGTAACTTTGTAGATGTAAGAATGGGTGGTTTGACAGTCTAGGGAGTTTGAAGAACTAATGTACTATCATCATTTGGGAATGAATGAAGCTTGGTGATTATGAGTTACCCGTGCCATGCACTATGACATTATTTTGCATATGTCGAGATATGGTCATGGAATGAACTGTACTAATAGGGACCCCTTTTTTGCTTTTTCAGCATGGTGAACACAAGGGCTGGACGGCAGGATGTTGAAAGCTCCAACCCGCCACCCCCGCTAGTAGAGCCAACCTTGGCCTCGGCTATGGCGGCCATGCTGCAGAGCAGCTAGCAAACCCAAGAGATGCTGCGGGCCATACTGGAGAATGGTGGCCCAAATCAAGGTGCCAGGAACCAAAACCAGGATAGCACTTATGCTGACTTCCTGGCAACGCATCCCCCGGAGTTTAGAGATGCCCGGGAACCAATGGAAGCGGATCACTGGCTTCACATGATCGAGGCCAAGTTTGGGTTGCTCCGTTGTACGGAGACATAGAAGACACTCTTCGCTGCCCATATGCTACAGGGGCATGCCGGTGCCTGGTGGGCTAACTACCTGGCCACCCTCCCGACAAACACCCCGGTGCCATGGACACAGTTCCAGGGATCGCGTTCCATGCTCATCACATCCCCGCGGGACTTATGCAAAGGAAGGCCAAGGAGTTCATAGCCTTAACACAAGGCAACTGCTCGGTGCACGACTACTCCCATGTGTTCAACCAACTTGCTCTATACGCTCCAGAGCAGGTTGACACCGTTTCATGGAAGGGCTGAACATTCCACTTCAGGGTCGTTTGGCCCTGAATCAAGGGGGCTCATTCAATGAGTTCGTCAGAAACGCCCTCATCGCCGAAGAATACCTGGAAAAAGAGCAGCGGGAGAAGAGGCGAGTCAGCGGTGGGACATCAAACGCTCCACCACCAAAGTACCGTTTAGTGTATACAGCACCAGATGGTAGGAGATACAGAGTGACCCCGCCGCAGGCTCCGTCATTTCGACCGCCGCAGCAGCCTTACCGGCCCCCGTAGAATCAGCCACAGGCTGGCTACCGTGCACCACCACCACCACAGAGGAACCAGGGTGTCCGCCCACCTCAACAGGGCGCCCGTCCTAGACCAAGAAACCCAATGCTTCATGTGCGGGCAACCAGGACATTTCGCTCGCGAGTGTCCCTCGAATCAGCAGACCGGCAGCAACCGGCAAGCCAACCAAGGGCAGGGCCAACAAAGAGGCCAGAAGAACCCCAGAACCGGTCAGGTGAACTACACCACGACCGAAGAAATAAGTGAAGGAGGGCCTGTGTTGGCGGGTACGTTCTCGCTTTCTACCCATTCCGCATTTGTTCGATTTGATTCCGGTGCCATGCACAACTTTGTCAGTAAAGACTTTGTTAAGGGCAAAAGTTTAGTCACAGTTCCCCTAGAGCCACCATTCACCGTAAAATCGCCTGGGGAAAACATCTGTCAAACTATGGCCTAAGGGAGACACCACTAAATCTAGGAGGTCACATCTATCCTACCTCACTTATAATCCCAGACGGGCAGGACATCGATACTATCATTGGTATGAAATGGATGAAGCACCAAAATGCCCTCCTTGATATTGCTAACCGTGTAGTCCGCCTAACCTCTCCACTTCATGGATCTATTTCCATAAACGTAGACCACCCTGGATCTGCCCTCAAGCAAATCTGCCATGTTGTCGGAAAAAGTTTGGATGAGATACCAGTGGTTAAGGAATTCCCAGATGTGTTTCCGAAAGATCTACCCGGCTTACCTCCGGACAGGGATGTGGAACTCCAGATTGACCTACAGCCAGGCATAGCCCCGATCTCCCGCAGACCATACAAGATGGCACCAAAGGAGCTAGCAGAGTTGAAGACACAGTTGAAAGAATTGATGGACAAGGGTTTTATACGGCCTAGTTCCTCGCCTTGGGGTTGTCCGGCCATGTTTGTAAAGAAGGATCAATCCTTGAGACTATGCATGGATTACCACCTTGAACACGGTCACCATCAAGAACAAGTATCCACTACCACGCATAGATACTCTGTTTGATCAACTGGCTGGAGCAAAGGTCTTTTCTAAAGTCGATCTTAGATCTGGCCATCATCAGATCAAGATACGTCCCATCGACGTTCCAAAGCCGGCCTTCTCCACCAGATATGGGCTGTATGAGTACTTGGTGATGTCGTTTAGACTCACTAATGCACCAGCGTACTTCATGTACCTCATGAACTCAGTTTTCATGCCAAAGCTGGATAAATTTGTAGTGGTGTTCATTGACGACATCCTAGTGTACTCTAAGACTGCTGATGAGCATGTTGAACACCTTCGGATAGTCCTACAGAGACTCAGAGATCATCAGCTCTATGCCAAATTCAGCAAGTGTGAATTCTGGATTGAGCGTGTCCAGTTTCTGGGTCATGTGGTGTCCGCTGAAGGCATTTCTGTGGATCCGGGGAAGGTGCAAGATGTTGTTGATTGGAAAGCACCCACAACAGTCCACAAAGTGCAAAGTTTCTTGGGATTAGCGGGATATTATCGTCGCTTTATTCTCAGATTTTCCAAGGTTGCCAAACCTATCACAGAGCTGCTCAAGAAAGATCAAAAGTTCAAATGGACGGAAAAGTGTGAGGAAGCTTTTCAAACTTTGAAGAAGCACTTGACCACAGCACTGGTACTCGCCCAACCCGATTTAAGCAAGCCTTTCGACGTATATTGTGATGCGTCAGGAATTGGGCTTAGTTGCTTGTTAATGCAAGAAGGTCGAGTAATTGCTTATGCTTTCAGGCAACTCCGTAAGCATGAGCTAAATTACCCCACACACAACTTGGAGTTGGCAGCCATGGTGTTAGCTCTGAAAGTATAGAGGCATTACTTATTGGGAAACCTAGTACACCTCTACACCGACCACAAGAGCCTCAAGTACATCTTCACTCAGAATGAGTTGAACATGAGACAACGAAGATGGCTGGAGTTAATCAAAGATTATGAACTGGAGATTCACTAACATCCAGGCAAGGCCAATGTGGTTGCAGATGCACTGAGTAGAAACGCCCACTGTCACTACTTAGATCAAGGGATTACAACCGAGGAACTAGAGCCAACCTTAAGAGTTCTACCCCACGGATCCCTCTACAATCTAGTCTTAGAGCCAACACTTAGAGATGAGGTAGCCAATGCCCAGAAGCTTTACAGGGGCATGAAAAAGATTAGGTTAGGGCTAAAAGAAAAGAAGATGCAGTGTTTCCGGGAGTGGTTCAAGAACCGATTGGTAGTGCCAAAGGATCACGAGCTCCGAAGGACGATCATGGATGAGGCTCACTTATCCAAACACTCCATTCATCCTGGCAGTAACAAGATGTACCAAGACTTGCGAAAGAAGTTTTGGTGGACAAGAATGAAGCGAAAATCGCACGATACATCGCAAAGTGTGACACCTGTCGAAGAGTGAAGTCAGATCATTTTGAAAGGTGCAGGTCTATTGCAGCCGCTAAGCATCTCGTGGAAATGGGAGGATATCAGCATGGACTTCGTTGTTGGGCTACCCATAACCTCTCGACAGCATAACTCCATTTGGGTAGTCGTCGTTAATCATCTGACGAAGTCCGCTCATTTCATACCGGTCAGTACCAATTATAGAATGAAAAAGTATGCAGAGTTATACATTGAGCGAATAGTGTGTCTTCATGGAGTGCCCAAGACCATAATCTCCGACCGAGGTACCCAGTTCATAGGTCGATTTTGGAAGCAACTGACAACCCGATCCAGGGCTTAATAGGATTAATAGGATACTCATATCAACAAGTTGTAATTTCTTTTCCGGTAGCCTAGTTCCGAAAAACTTCGAGATTAAGCGTGCTTGGCTTGGAGCAATTTTAGGATGGGTGACCGATCGGAAAGTTATTTCCGAGTGCGCACGAGTTAGGATAAATGTGCGCAGAAAAGACTTGTGTTGGTCTGTGAGGCCAGTCGACGTCCTATAAAAAAAGCTACCTGATGTAAGCGGGCCCGGCCTCGAGGAGGCGGGACATTAAATAATGGTATCAGAGCTGACTCTCACGGCTTCACGGACGCGTGTGTCGCAGTTGCGCAGGCATAGTGTACATGGCTGGTGTGGGTCTAGAGTGATCACACAGCATGACACTTGCGCTAGCACTGGACACATGGACGTGGCCAAGAGAGAACGTTCCTGGCTTGGGATTGACCGACGAGGACGTCGGTCTCTTAAGGGGGTGAGTATGTGACATCCCGATACAGGGCTTAATAGGATTAATAGGATACTCATATCAACAAGTTGTAACTTTTTTTCCGGTAGCCTACTTCTAAAAAACTTCGAGGTTAAGCGTGCTTGGCCTGGAGCAATTTTAGTATGGGTGACCGACCGGGAAGTTATTCCCGAGTTACAGCAACTCCACGAATCGTTAGGAACTAGATTAATCCATAGCTCTGCCTACCACCCAAGGAACTAGATTAATCCATAGCTCTACCTACCACCCACAGACAGATGGCCAAACTGAAAGAGTAAACCAAATACTTGAAGACATGCTCCGAGCTTGCATTCTGAAGCATGGAAAAGGCTGGGACACCTATCTTTCATTAGCGGAATTCTCATACAACAATAGCTACCAAGCCAGTATCAAGATGCCACCTTTTGAAGCACTCTACGGCCGTAGTTGCAGAACGCCACTCAACTGGTCGGAAGCAGGCGAAAGAGTCATACTTTGGCCAGATTTGGTGCAGCAGGCTGAAGAAAAAGTTCAGGTCATTCAAGCTAACCTGAAGACCGCCAAGTCCAGACAGAAGAGTTATGCAGATAAAAGGCGTAGACCACTAAGTTTCGAGGTAGGAGACTACGTCTACCTACGAGTCTCGCCAACAAAGGGAGTTCAATGATTCGGGGTCAGAGGCAAGTTAGCACCCCGATATATAGGTCCGTATCCTATCACGGCCAAGTGCGGACCAGTGCATACCGGGTGGATCTACCAAAAAGATTATCGGGGGTACACAACATTTTTCATGTCTCCGAATTGAAGAAGTGTCTGAAGGCACCTGTAGACCAAGTGATTCCAAAAGTGGAAGAATTGCAACCAGACCTAACCTACCCGGAGCGTCCAATTCAAATACTGGATGAGAAGGAACGGGTTACCAAGAAACGGACACTCAAGTTTTACAAAGTCCTATGGAGCAACCACGCGGAAGATGAAGCCACGTGGGAGTCTGCAGAATTTCTTCGGTCACACTACCCCGAACTACTCCCAGCCCCCTAGGTACCGATGCCTACCCTAACCCTCTCCTTAAATCTCGAGATGTGATTTCTTTTAGGGGGGAGGGCTGTGACACCCCAGGTGTCACCCCAGGACTCACCGGCAATATCGTAAAACCCGAGTAATCAAATTATACACTTGCAAGCAAAAATCAACACTTGAAGTAATAAGAAATGTTGCTAGAAACATTCCAAAGAGCCACTACAAGAATTTTTAGCAACAAACAGAACACTCTTGATAAAATCAGTAGATTTTGACTCGCAGTGTAAAAAATTCTTTAAAAACAAGGAAGAATTCACACCCCAATTCGAAACCCATCCAAATTCTTTTATAACCCTAGCAATATTTTTGCATAAAAATTAAGTTCACTTCAAACTAGAATTTTTGAGATCTATCCAGAATTTTTGGAAAAGATTTAAACCCTTTTAAAATTCATACAAACTAGTTCTATTTGAAAATTCAAGAATTTTTAGAGACTGAATCAGAACTTGGACCTTAAATAAAAGCTGTTCCAAATAAATCGTTGAGCACACATAAAAAATTTCACAATTTTTCAAGTTGGGAAGTATTAATTTCACACAAATCTAGATCGGGATTTTGAATTAAATCAAAAAAAAAAAGGGGGGGAAAGATGAACAGGGCCGCCGCCCTCAAGCGGCCAACCGCCAAACAAGCACCGGCCGTTTTCCCGCGCGCGCCATTACTTCGCCCTAAGCAAAGATCTTGCGCAAAGATCTTCGCCTCACTGCTCTCCCTTCTGTCTCCTTTCCTCCTTCCCCACTAGCGCGCCATCATTTCTCCGCACGGCACGCCATCGCCACTGCCGGGCCACCACCCTCCCACGCCAATCGCCGCCCGCTGCACCACCTCACCCATCCGTGGCACTGCCACACTTCTCTCTCTCCTTTTCCTCCATTGCACGTGTATAAAGCCGTGGCCACTGCAAAGCACCACTCCCCCCCTGTTTCTTCCTCCGCGCGCAAGCCACACAGTTCGCCGCCGCCATTGCCGTACGCCCGTCGACAGCAAATTCCGGCCACTCCAAGCCTCGCCACCGTGCTGACCGAGTTCCTCTTGGCCCCCTGCTACTTTCTGTCCACCAAGGCGAGCTTCGGTCCCCTGCTCCGCCTGAAACGCCGCCGTCCCTCCCTTTGGCCGAGGACATCGCCGTCGGCCTTCAACTCCGAAATTCGTCGTCGTGGTACCCCGCTTTTCCAATTACTCTCACCGGCTATCTCCTCTGATCCCTGCGCACCCTTTTGACACGGTCCCGGCCACAGGTGACCGTCAACGAGGAAGAATGCCGCGTGCCACCCCTTCGGCCGCCATTAACACCGCCGTGAGCTCACGTCGCCGACCACCTTGCCGTCTTCTCCATGGCCTTCATCTCCTTCAAATCAGTTCCTTGAGTCAAGGTGATGCTCCACGACCTTTCAATCCCCTCCTAACCTTCTTCTCCGGCGAGAATTCCACCGGAGCGCCGCCCTCTGCCATGTCCCCTGTTCTGCTCTCTGTTTTATTTAAATTTTTTTCCGTTTTCCTATTATTTAGCTAGAGCTTGTAAAATATGTAGTAAACAGTGGAAAAATAAAAAAAATGCTAAACCTAATTTTATTTTGATCCTTGAAGAAATAATTAATATTCTGTTAAAACACATTTTCAAAAACGTTCATGGAATTCCTTGAATAATTAGATTACCCTTTTCTATTTTTGAATTCTAATTTAAGTTCTAGAGTACTGCTAGGCCTAAAACTTAAATCACCAGTGCAACTCCATGGTATACATCTCCTGAAATTTGATTGGGATTTTACAACCACAAAGTTGTATACATCTCATTAAGAATATTCTAAACTGCCAAATTAAATTATCATTTTCTAAAATACATTATAAAAGTCATCCGAAAAAACCCAAAAGAAAAGCTTTAGTTTTGGTGCTCATAGGTGTCTACATCAAATTTCATAATTTTACTCTAGGGTTTAGTATTTATTTCTGATTTACAAATTTAAATAAGAGAAAGTTTGCTGAATTTTTATAAAATCTAGAAAATTCATCCTGGCCTCGACCAAAAATTCAAAATTCATATTCCAGGGAATACAATCAAGCAAAAATGAACTCATGATATAATTTAAAAGTTTCATTTTGGCCCCTAGTTTAAATAACACTAGTTTTTACTAACTTTTTATAAATCTCGGAAGGTAAGTATAACCTCAACCAAAGTTTGAAATTCCTAATTCAGAGAACAGGGCCAACTAAAAATCATATCCTAGAAAAATAAGAAGTTTCATTTTGAACCACATTCATACGGTCAAAGACTTAAGTAAAAAGACGACGTCGAGGAATTATGGTTAACCCTAATCTCTAAATGTCACCAACGGAAACCCTAGAATTTTCTTTGATAAAAGCATTGCGTTATCTTTAATTGGACTCATCATGTTCATATTGCATCATGTAGACATCGAAGAGAACGCTGTAGCTGACAATCCCGAGTCTTCAATCTCCGCCGAAGCAGTCGACATCAACGCAGGAGAACCAGACAAGCCCTGGTGCACAACCAAGTTTTAACTTTTTCTTTTATAACTATGTGCCCTGATTGTGCATTTAAGTTTCTAGGAGTTGATTGAATCCTAGTTGCATCCGTTTCCACAGGAAATCCTATCGGTTATTGGTATAGATGACCATCTAGTATGCTATGCTTAGCAAGTACTTACCGATAGAAGTCGAGCAGAGTGGACGCTGCTCGTGATTGGTAGGGTTTTGATTGAAACTCGCACATGAAATATACATGACACTTGGTTATGAATGAATAAGGAAAGATAAAAGATTGAAGGTCAGACAGGGTACAAGTTGGTCGGCGACTGGTCCGGGACCAGGGTGATCGTAGTCTTGTCTGATTTGTATGGCACAGTTGGGCAAGTATTAAATGTACTGATCATATGCTGGGTATAATGGGGCCCAGTAAACCTACGTAGCCTAGTGATTGCAAAGTCGAACCTACCCTATGGTGTCTGACTAGGAGGAGATCTGGGGCGGGCAGTCGTGGGAACTCCACAGAACCCGTCCGGGATGTGTGTTCTGGTGGGATGCGGCGCTGCTAAGGCAGGCATAGGAGGGAATTGACTTTGCAGGACCTGGTGTGAACGGTTGCTACGTGCGGTTTGGGACGCGCACGTGTCGTATGATTAGGTTTTCCCCTGCAGAGGTACAAAAATCGGTTCGAATCGCTGTCGCTCTCAGCTATAAGTTTGCTTGAATTCTCTATCGCATACATTAAGATGATGAGCAATGAGGATGATGATTAAGTTACGATGATGAATTGATCTGTTGTTCTATTCATGATTGATTAGCTTAGTGCAAACTAAAGTTTCTATTCTAATCACTTGACCTGAGCTAAAACTTGATCAAGAATAGTTCAGGAAATGCGAGTCCGTTTTGCAAGGTAAACCCACCCTAAGTCAGCCAGCATGTCTAGGTGTCGGCTGTAGTCAGCCATTTTACGAGTCAGTCCTGTTGAACTTCTTAGAAGCTCACGCTTTACGAATGCCGGGGTTTTCAGGCGCCGACGTGCACTCCCAGGATGAGAGCATCCACTGGGTAGAATCTCGTCCAGCGGTCGGGAACCTCCAGTGGGAGCTTTGTGAATCGCCGTAGTGAAACTTGAAGTGGCTAGTAGCATAATGCCACTGGGCACGGTTCATGCTTTTGCTTTATCATGAGAGTCGGAGTCTGTAGTCGTCTTAGTCTTCCGCTGTAGTCGTGTTTCAAAACTCTATTTCGTACTCTGATATTGCTGTAAGACTTAAAATTTTAATTTATGGAACAATGATGTATTAAGTCTCCTCATCTTGTAAAAGATTACTGTTTATCCTACCTGTGTTGTACCATGTGTATGCTCGCTTCGTCAAGCATTGGCCAACAGGATCCTGGCGAGATGCGGGATCCATCCCGGACTGAGTTTTCTGGGGCGGGTCTGCGTCATTAGAAGGGAAATAAAGTTTGCATACTTTTTTAGTGTAACCAAACCTAAAATACCTAAACATGGGAAAGAGAGAAGATCTATTATTCCTGACCCCAACCTAACGTTTTGTATCTTATTTTATTCTTTTATCCCTAACCCACCGGTCATCCAAACAGCACCTTATTGTTTCACGACCTTCCTCAATGTCAATCTAACCATTAAAGCAAAAATGTCATATGTATGTAGTCTTATCTTCATCAAATCAGCTAGACCACCAAACGTAAGAAACATAAGAAAAACGTCATTAGAACATTATCATCTACGTGCTCTTTGGGTAGCCTATGGGTTGAGGATGAAAATTAGAAGGGATATACTTACTTAGTTTGGATTAGGAATATTTCATTTACATCTCATTACCATGTTTGGCCACAACAGGTTGAGAAAAGGAAATGGATGTGGGATCCATCATCTTCTTCAAAGCACTCGAGGCGAGCATGTGGCTGAGCTCAAGCTGTACAAAACAGTGAGGCGTCATCCCTGACAACGCTCTTAGGACCCCGTCGCCTCCGGCCTCACGCTCGGGCAACCGACATCGACCCCACCTCCGGCAGCACTGCTCGGCCTTGCGCTCGGGCCACCACCGCCTTCGGCCAGGCACGCGGGCCACTGCCTCCGGCCTTGTGCACCATGCCTCTCTGCTTTCTTCAGCCCCGCTCCTTATTTTCCAACATAGCCCACCCTCTTTGTTAGGTTAACATCTACCAAAAATTCGGTCTCTTTTCCATACCCTCAACAACATCTCATTTCCCGAATCTAATAACCATATATAGGAAATGTTATTGGACCCTCCCCATTTCCTCAGTCCAACCTTCATTTCCAAGTACCTAAAGAGCACCCTAGGTTTATCTTAGATGATAATATTCGTAGATGCAAATGAGAGAGATAAAAATTTATGAATCTAAACATAAAAAATAATAGTTAATTGTGAAACAAACACATATCTGGTGTTTAAATTATGATTTAGCCATGGTGTTTCAAAGTTTATGTTTCAAATTATAGATGTTTCGAGATTAAGAGTTTGTTTGTAGTAATTATTAAATTAATTATGCACATAGATTATAGTCTGTAAGTAATTATGACTATTAAATATTTTAAAATTTATATAATTTAAAAGTAGCTTATGAATGATTGTGACCATAATCACTTATGAATTTTAAAGTGTGTTTAGCAGGGAATAAGAAGTTGATTATCTAAATAGATTATAGTTTATAAATAATTATAATTATTAAACACCTAAAGATTATATGATTTAAAAATAGCTTACAGATGAAAGTGATAATAATCAGTTATAATTTTTAGGTGTTTAGGTAGACAAAATTATTTTATGAAGTATAGTCTATTTATATAATCTTTACCAAATAGGCTCTTACAAATCACTTATGAAATATAATTCACTTATATAATTAGTTTCATATTCCTTAAAACCAGATATTTTAGTCAAACTACTTCTTTCGGAAGAGGAGTGGGTGAGGGGGTTGGGAAATGCTGAATTAGTTCGGCGTTGGCGGGTTGTATTGTCGAATCCGTGATTCTTTCTCAAAATCCCCGTCCCTGCTTGTTCGTCAATCATCTGAGACGGCGGTGCTGCCGATGGCTGGGATCCTCGCGTGGGCAGCCGACGTGGTAGGCGGGGCCGGAGCCAGCGACGACGAGCCCGATGACGCACGCGCCGCGGCCTCCGCTTCGATGACACCCGAGCAGCGGCTCCGCGCCGCGGAGTTAGATGCGCGGGCGGCCTCGCTGCGGCGCTCGATCCAGGACCTGCGCCTCCAGGTGCCCCCACCGCACGTCGCGCAGCGACTGCCGCACCTCCACGCGCACTCCCTCGCTTCCTCCGCGGCCCTCGCGCTCCAGCTCAACGCCCACTCCTCCACCAAGGAGCAGGTAATGAATGGGCTCCTAGTCATTATTTGGATTCTAAGCGTTCTTAATTCCTGACACAAGATGATCTCTAATAGAAGAATCACTGCAAAGTAACACAGCCATTTTGAACTATTAAAAAGTGGAACTGCGGACCTGGATCTATAGCTGCATGAATATTTGTTAGCTACAGATACATCCGAATTGTTCAAATAGTTCCACATATACATATCTGTAGCTGCATGAATATTTGTTAGGCCATTTTGATGTTTAGTTTTTATCTACTAAATCCATGGTATCTACCGGCTTGAAGTCAAATGTGATCACAACTGT
The DNA here is from genome assembly GCA_001182835.1 of Oropetium thomaeum. Lineage (NCBI taxonomy): Eukaryota > Viridiplantae > Streptophyta > Magnoliopsida > Poales > Poaceae > Oropetium > Oropetium thomaeum. The sequence continues at coordinate 104,340 of LFJQ01000067.1, read as the reverse complement.
CCATACTTCACAAGCTACCACTAGTTCAGACTCCATTTGCAACCTGCTCGGATAATTTCATTACCTACACAAGCAAGATTGTGCCCTTTGTTATGATCTTATACACAGGCTTCTAAAGCCACCAATTATTTGTTCTGGTGTATTCCCCCAAGGATGTCCTAAAGTTCCTCCACCAAACTGTAATACGGAATCAGCTCCAAAATTTCAGTTGCAGTGGGAGAGAGCCTGATTTGTTATGGATGTGAAACATCTTGAGGGGCATCATTCGCCTATGCCCATTTATAGTAATTTGCCATTTGCTATTGAAAATTAGGGACTTGGTCAGCTTATATGACAATAATATCATTAGTGCATTTGTTATGTGCAACGATCAGTTCATTTCAATATTACTGATCATTTGGTACTTAAGAATTACAATTGGGAGCTACTCAATCTGGAATATTTGTGCATTCCCATGCAAATTCTATAATGTATATGTCCTGTATTTTCTGTAGGCCCAGCAGAGAGAAATAACTCTCCAACAAGAAAATGCAGCATATGAGAATGCTATATCTGATTGTCAACAGAAAATTCAGGAAAAGCTATTGGAGGCCAGCCTGCTTCATAGTAATCTGAAGGTTCACTATTGTATCCATTAAATACTTTGTTCCATCCTTTATTGTCTGACACCTACCTCATGCACAGTGGCACTGAAATCTACTTTGTTTAATCCTACAAATTCTGAAACCTTCTAATTCTCATGTCCTCCATAATTTTAATTTTTTACAAGCCCCTGTCCTGTTATCATCCAGTAGTACTACATCATCTGCAAAATACATACACCAAGAGACAGCTCGACCTTATCCATCACCAAAGCACAAAGACAAGGATTCAAAGCAAGACCCATGATGCAGTCGTATATTAATTATCGTAAAAACAGTCTTAGTGTTGTACAATATTTTGGATAAGAAGTAAGTTAATTTTATCGTTTTCTCAACACCTAGCGACTAATTCTGATACGTAAACAATGTTTATTTTGTATGTCTCTCAGCAACCGATTGCATTTAAGACTTTTGTTTGCTCTTTACAGGCACATGTAGTTCACCTTTTTTTTGGTAACATAATATAGGGACTTTTTTCGGGGGAAAACACAATATAGGGACTTGAACAACAATTTATTATAATATTATTTCTTTTTAGGAAATGGAAATGACAGAGCATAATTTGAAGGCACAGCTCAAAAATGCTCTGAAGGAGCAGGAAGCTGCGCAACATAAATCATCAACTACAGCTCCTGAAATAACCAGAAATGCTCTATTGGAGGCTGAATCATGGATTAATATGAAGAGGAAAGATTTAGAGAAGAAGAAGAACGAGTTGGTACTGTATGTCTTTTGACACAATTTTTCATCTTTCGAATATTAAATTCATTTTTTTCATTGCCCCCCCCCCCCCTCCCCCCTCTTAAACAGGAGTTATTGCATAACAAGATACAAATATTGGAGAAAGAGTGGTCTGTAGTTGAAGAAGAATCATTAAAGAATCCAAGTCCTGGTACTAAAAATGATTTTCTTTGAATAATATCCTTTCAGTCATTACTACTTATATTTCTCCTTGATGAAGTTGTTGCCTTGCTCTATTTTTGTATAACCTTGAAGATCACTCCAATAATTGAATCTGTACCATGTTTGGATCAGTTGTTCCAGTTATTTAATTAGTGCGCAATATATTTTATTTGTGAGTGCGTAAAACATTTTGAAGACATCATTCCTAGTTTCCTATGGCAGTGTTATTGCCACCATGAGTGTCAGTGATACTATTTCATAAGGTGACCAATTATCATCTCGTATTGCATAATTTAATCAACTTGTGAAAGTGAACTCGTTCTAGTTGGGTAAGACATCAACAAATTTAGTTTTTCCTAAATTATATCCTCTGAAACCTTGTGATATTAATCTTTTTGGTTTAGGGCAAGTGATGCAAATTAATCAGCAATTGAGACTTACTTTTGATATTACGTTAATTATCATGTTGTAATTCTCCATTTTCCTGCATATGCAGCTCAGCGAGAGAAGGTCCTGGAGAAACAACTCCATAGCCTCATCGAACAATTGACATCTAAGCAAGTCTGATCCTCATTCTCTGTCTTTCTTCTGAATGCTGATCGCTCCTCACATTCTAACTTATATTGTTTTTTTTCGTGTATAATTTTGTAGTCTCAAGCTGAAATTCTGATCACTGATGTTCGTGCCAAAGAGAAGGAACTGGAAAGGCTGAACAGTTTGAAAAGAAATGTTTACTCCAGTGCCAATGAAATGGGCACTCGGAATCGGACAATCCGAGGCCTTCTGGGTGGTACTGAAGATTATGATGCCAAATCGGGACGGAGACCCTACCAACCTAGTGCTCGAACAGAAGGCGTGAAAAGGCTGATGATCCTTAGGTCTGCAATTGTTATGTATATCTTGTTACTTCATATTGTTGTTTTCATAAAGATATCTGTTTAAAAGTTACTATTCATGACATTATAAGAGTCGGTTTTTCTGTCAAACAAACAACCTTTCTTGTGTAAGTAATAATGTACGTGCTATGTTTATGTGGTGGTGGTGGCGGGGGGGGGGGGGGGGGGGGGGGGTGTGGGTGTTTGAGATCATGGAATTTCATTAACCTTATGTGGGTGCACAGCAGGTCGCTTGGTTGAGATAGTTTAATGAGCAAATTCGTTATGAATCATCCGTACTTGCACACATCCTGGCTGCCAGCTCCAAAGGTCTGCCGGATGTTCTCTCAGGTGTTCGGCCAGCAAAACCATAATTTAAACGAAACCTATAGCAAAATTTGCTTAGAAATAGCGGGTAAACTGTGCATTCTTTTGAAAACATGCTAGGTTAAATTATAAATCTTAAAAATATTTTTATAGGAATACTAATTAGGATGTGTTTGGCAGGTATTATGAAACTGATTATGCAAACAGATTATATGTCATAAGTGATTTTATGTGTCCCAACATCTAAAACTCGAGAGTAATTATAGTCACAATCATCCATAAGTTATTTTTAAATTATATAATTTTAAAGTATTTAGTAGTCATAACCACTTATAGACTATAATCTATTTGCATAATCAGCTTAATAATCCCTGTCAAACACACCTAGTGTTCATCTGGGTCCGTTTGAATCACTGTTAGATAGTGAAATTAGAATTATAAATACACTATAGGTAGCCAATCGGGCGAGTTTCTAAAGGATGTAAGAAAAACACCAAACATAAAATATCGGTATGGAGCTATTTAAGATTTTTTTAATTCAAAACTAGGTGAGTGGCCGAGTGTTGCTTCGGGTTAGCACAACAGAAATATTGTAAGAAAACAATACATGTATATATCTATAAGGAAAAGTATATAATAAAAGTTCATGTCGTAATGCTAAAGGAAAATCAGAAAAAAAAAAAAAACTACTTCAGTGAACCATCATGATCACACATAAGGATCTACTTGAATGTCGGGTGTCATCACAGAGTCAGATACAAATAGGCCAACTTAGCAATGATAACAATAATTAAAGGCTACCCATAATTAAATAGCATGTAATCAATCTACGTTGGTTTGATCAACAACATATTCATAAACATTATTTTCTATTTTGCATCATCATTCGGTAGAAACAAAATAGATACAAAATCTCCATAATTTAAACAGGGATGAAACACAGTCAACATCAACATTGGTTAGGATTTAAATGTGCTACTAACTTATTTCCTGAAACATCAAAATTGTCTACCTAAACTTCTCGATGGTTCCATTTAAACAAAAGCTAATCATGGAAATAAATTCACTAAGACATTATGTGAATTTTACGCATAATTTCTAATATATATCAACTAATTTCTCAGACTAAACTTCTCATTGGTTCCATTTAATCAGAGACAAAATCTAAAATTTTTGTGAATTTTACTTATAATTTTCAGCATTAATTCAATAGCTAAAAGCAATAAGGAAAATGCTGAAAAAAATTGAAACATAATACATGAAAATGGACTTAATCTTTATTATCTCAACCGACCATTGCAAGCCGAAACTGGCCCGGGCCACCTAACGCCGTGCGCGCCCCCGCATGGGCTACGAGCCCAACTTAATTCCAGCATCGATATGAGCCGTGCGATCGACGATCAAAGGCATGGAGCGAAAATTGGAACTATAAACGTGATGCGGCCTGTGACACCCCGGGTGTCACTAGGGACTAAATCGACAACTTTAAATCCTAATCAGCAAATTTCACACTTAAAGGCAAAATCAACATTAGAAATAAAAAGAAATGTTATTTGGAATGCTCTAAAAGAACACTACAAAAATTTTGACAAACAACAGATCACTATGAATAGGTTCGAAAAATTTCAACTAGCAGTGTCGAAATTCCGTTAACAGGAAGAAAATCCAAACTCTAACTCATGACTATCAAAATTTCCATACAACCCAAGCCATATTTTTGCATAACAATTAAGATCACTTCAAAATAGAATTTTGGGAATTTATTCAAAATTTTTGGATAAGATTTAGACCTCTTTAAAATTCACACAAACAATACTCATCTTGGAAATTCAAGAATTTTTAAAAGCCAAACCAGGACTTGAATCTTAAATGAAAAGTGCTCCAAATAAATCACTGAGCCTACAAAAAAATTTTCAAAAAATTTTGGAACTCAAGAAGCATGATTTTCAATTGGGTTATGTACCAAGTGTTGAACCAATAGCCAAAAAAAAAATTTTAAAAAAAATATTAAAGAAGGAATGGCGCCACAGAGCCCCACCACCCGCCACGACCGAACGGCGAGCAGCAGGGCAGCCATGCCACCGGTCGGCACGGCTTTTTGGGCGCACGTCGCCTTCAAAGCTTCCCGTCCTCTCCTCCCTCTCCTCCTCTTCCTCTCTCTCCCTCCCTCTCCTGACTTCTCCACTGCCGCGCCATGCCCGAGCACAATGCCGCGCCGCCGGCTCTTTTCCCGCCGCTCCCCCCTCCTGTCCCCCTATTTCTCTCACTCCCGAGGCATTTAAGCAAGGCCCAAGCCTACTTCTCTCTCCCCCACGACAAATTTCCCCTCCCGGCACTAACTTCTCTTTTTTTCTCCGTGCTCACCGCCGGCGCCCTTGTTGCCGAGGAGGAGCTCTCGATGAGCTCCACCTTCCGGCCCTCCTCCACCCCATTTTCCTTACCTAACTCCTTCTTCCCTTCCCCGTGCAGCTCACAACACCCCCCCCCCCCCCCGTTCTCCGGAAGTATGCCCCAGCCGCCGAAAATTCGACCTCGCCGCCGCTACCGTCGCCCTCCACGGTGAGCCCCCTTCTCCGGTAGTGGAACTTGGCCTTCGTCGTGCTGCCGAGATTCGCCATGGTCCATAGAAGGTCTAGGGCAAGGGTTCGACCGCCGGCGAGCACTCTTCTGCCGGGAAACGACCGCTGGAGCTCGCCGGAATCCACTCCCCTGTTTTTCCCTAATTTTAATTTTTCCTATTAATCTGTCCTGAGTTGTAAAATCCCTAACAATTCACAAAAAAATCCAAAAATTCCACACTAAAATTTTTTGGAACCGCATGAGAAGGACTAATTTTCTGTTAAAGCACTTTTTTAAAAACGACCAAGAATTTTCAGAAATAATTAAAATAATCTTTTCTGCTTTTGAATTTTACTTCAAATTCTAGAGTAGTGTAGGGCTAAGATTTGATCTACAAATACAACATGATAGTAGACACCATTTGGACTTTTATGGGGATTTTAGGACCAAAAGTTGCATACAACCCTTTAAAAATACTCCAATCTGCCTAGCTAAATTACTATTTTCTAAAATACATTATAAAAGTCCTCCAAAAAGTTGAACCCAAAAAAAAACTTTAGCCTTGATGCTCATGAGTGACTACATAAAATTTCATAATTTTATTCTAAGGTTTAGTATTTATTTTTAATTTTAAAAATTTAAATAACAGAAAGTTTAATGAATTTTTATAAAATCTAGAAAATTCATCAAGGCCTCAATCAAATTTCAAAATTCATATTTCAGAGAGTGCTATTAATTAAAAATAAACTCATGATTTAATTGAAAATTTCATCTTGACCCTAATTTCTAAACGTCGCCGTTTAAAAACCCTAGAGTAATCTTTAATAAAAGCATTGTGACTCTTTTCAATTGAACTCATCACAATCATAATGCATCATGTAGATTCTGAAGCGCACGAAGTAGCTGCAGAGCCCGGTTCCTCAATCTCCGCAGAAGAAGTCAACATCAACACCGAAGAACCAGGCAAGCCCCGGTGCACAACCAAGATTTAAATTTTTCTTTTATAACTAAGTGTGCATTTTTGTGCATTAAGTTGTTAGGAGTTAATTGAAATCTTAGTTGTATTTGTCTCCATAGGAAACCCTACCGGTAGCTGGTATAGATGACCAATTAGTTGCTATGCTTAGCAAGTTCTTATCGGTAGAAGTCGAGCAGAGTGGACGCTGCTCGCGATTGGTAGGATCTGGATTAAAACTCTCTCACATGAAGTGCATGACACTCTTTTACGGATGATTAAGGAAAGATAAAATTTTGAGGGTCAGACAGGGTACAAATAGGTCAGCGACTGGTCCGGGACTAGGGTGACCGTAGTCTTGTCTGATCCGTATGGTCCGAGTCTGATTGAGCCTTGAATGTACTAATCATATGCTAGGTATAATGGGGCCCAGTAAACCTACGTAGCCCAGTGATTGTAAAGTCGAACCTGCCCTACGGTGTCTGATTCGGAGGCGAAGCTGAGGTGGGCAGCGTGGGAACTCCACAGAAACCGTCTGGGACGTGTTGTCTGGTGGGATGCGGCGCTGCTAAGGCAGGCGTAGGAGGGAATTGACTTTGCAGGATCTGGTGTGAACGGTTGCCACGTGCGGGTCTGGGACACGCACGTGTTGTATGATTAGGTTTCCCCCTGCAGGGTATAAAAATCATTTCGAACCGCTGTCGCTCCCAGTTTGTGAGTATGCTCGTGAAACGCACCACATCATAATAAAGAAGTTGAGATACAATAAGGATGAAGTTGTGATGATTACTGTTACTACTTTTGTTATGCTTGATTAGTTCAGTGCTAACTAAAGTTACATTCTAAGCACTTAACCTGAGCTAAAATTTGACCAAGAGTAGTTCAGGTATTGCGAGTCTATTTTGCAAGTAAACTCACCCCTAGTCAGCAAGCATGTCTAGGTGTCGGCTGTAGCCAGCCAATTTCACGGGTCAGCCTTGCTGAGCTTCTTAGAAGCTCACGCTTTTGCGATATGTGGTTTTCAGGGGCCGACATGCAGAACTAGGATGATAACATCCATTGGGAGGAGTTTCACCCCGAGGTTGCAAACCTCCAGTGGGAACTGTGCGAGTCACCGCAGTGAACATTGAAGTGGCCAATAGCATGACGCCCTTAGGCACGGTGCATGCTTTTGCTTAAGTCTGAGTGTTGGAGTCCGTAAACGATCGAGTCTTCCGCTGTTATGTTTCAAAAACTTTATTTGTATACTCTGAATCAATGTAAGACCTAACTTCAAATTTATGAATTAATGTTGTATTACATTCTCTTTCCTTATAAAATTATTGCTGTTTATTCCTGTCTGTGTTGTATCGTGTGTACGCTCGCTTCATCGAGCGTTGCCCAACAGGATCCTGACTGAACGACGACGAGATCCGTCCCGAAAGGGGGCGTGTGACACCCCGCCTTAACCCTAGCTAAACAAATTAATAAAAAGTCCACGGTGTAAAATAAAGAATTAGAGAATTTCACCTATTTAATAAAAAATAGAAGATATTAAATAAATGACATCTTATTCGCCTAATTAAAATGAGTTATTAAGACTTCTTGTCGTTTTAAACTTGCAAATCTATTAATTGAAATTAAGTGGGAGAAGAGCACGGAAACCCTTCTTGTAAAACGGACGGAACGAATTAATGGGTGGATCGGGTCGAACCTTCATCACTAGCCTTAAGTAAAACCCTAATTGTCGAAGGATGAACGAATAATGAGGTAGGAATGTACAAGAGAAATAAAATTTCAAGTAACAATTCAAATTTCAATTTTAAATCTCTTTATCCTTCTAGCCATTCCCTCTTTTTAGCGAAGTTACTAAAGCAAGTGCAATTCGAATTTAATCACCTTGCTTTGAGTAACTAATTTCCAAATTCACCGAATTATTTTTCCTTCCTTCCCTTTCCTTTTCCCTCCCTGCTCTCTACTGGCGCCGGCCAGACACTGCTCCCTGCCGCGCCGTCCTTCCTACCGAAGTGCAGAGCCGCCCATTCACCGAGCCGAGTGACAGGACAGAGCAGCGTTGCGCGACGCGCGCTTTGAATGAGTTCCGCGCGCGCCGCTGCTGCCCCGTCCGGCCGCCCACTCCTGGTACGGCGTCGTCCGGCCACCATCATCACCGGGAGCACGCGCACGCCAAGTCCACCCCCGTGCGCCTCCCGGCCCCCTATTTCTCTCCTCGCGGCTCCCTTTCTCCGTTTTCCACTCCATTTCTCTTACTCCTTTCCCCCCTGAGGACCGACGCGCCACCATCGCCACCGCCGAGCCGCCATCACCGTCACCAGTCAATTCCTCGTCGCCGGTGGGTCTTTCTTCGATTCCTTCCGCCGGCGAGACCCTCGCAAGGTTCGTTTCCCGTTTCATTTGACCGCGGCAACTTTGGTGGAGCAGGGACGACAGAATCGCCGCGCCATTCCGGAGCTCGCCCGCGCCACCACCTCACCGTCGACAACCCCCTTTCGACTGAGTTCCCGCCCCCTCACCGTGCCCGGCGGCACCACCGGCCTCTGCTGCAGCTCACGGTGCCCGCCATTGATCCTCCCCGACCACCAAGTTCTCGGAACACCACAGCTGCCATCGCCGAAAGCGGTCCTCCATCGCCGGCATAGCTCCGGTGAGCCCCATCACCCCTTCTTGGTCGAGGTCATCCCCCGTGGCACGCTGAGCACGCTGGACATCACGGCGACCGCCACCGGCGATCCTCCGGCGAGAACCGCCGACGAGCGCCGTCGGGATGCTGCCCTAGTGCCATTCCCCCGTTCTGTGCGGCTGACAAGCGGGCCCGGTTCTTTCTCCATTTATTCAGATTCCAGAGAATTCCCTAAAACTTGTAAAACTCGTCAAAAATAGGATACTACTCCAAAAATAGCAAACCAAAAATTGTTAGAAACCTCATGAAAAGGACTAAACTTCTGTTAGAGCACTTTTTAGAAAACGACCAAAAATTTTTAGAAACAATTAGAATATTACCTTCTGTCTTTGAATGTTAATTTAAATTCTGGAACAGTGCTAAAAGCTAATATTTGGCCCACAAGTGCATCATGACAGTAGACCCCTTCTGGAATTTTATGAGGATTTTAGGACCACAAAGTTGCATATAACACTTTAACAATACTCCAATCTGCCTAGTAAACTACCATTTTCTGAAGTGCATTGTAGAAGTCATAAAAAAGATTAGACCCCTTGTTCTGAGTTGGCTTTACTTCTGGAGTTCCAGGACTCTTCTGGGTCCAAGACTGTGCCAGGAGTATGTCATGGCAGGCAGAACCTTCTGTTCTGCTTTTGCCTTACTTCTGGAGTTCCAGGGCTCTTCTGGGTCCAGAACTGTGCCAGAAGTATCCGTGACAGGCAGAACCTCATGTTCTGTTTTTGCTTTACTTCTGAAGTACCAGAATAGCCGGAACCGTGCCAGAAGTATGTCATAGCATGCAGAACCCCTTGTTCTGCTTTTGCTTTACTTCTGGAGTACCAGAACAGCCGGAACCGTGCCAGAAGTATGTCATAGCATGCAGCACCCCTTGTTCTGCTTTTGCTTTACTTCTGGAGTACCAGAACAGGCAGAACTGTGCCAGAACTCTTCGACAGCGGCTAGCAGAGCGGACGCGCGAAGGATTATTCCGCTCGCCAGAGGTGCACAGACGGTAGTTACGAAATAATAGTAGTAGAGAGTAGGTTCCAAGGTTTACTTATAGTTCTGATTTTCTAAGATCTAATGACAGAAAATTTGATGAATTTTTGTAAAATCTATAAAATTCTCTAGGCCTCAACCAAAGTTCAAAATCCATATTTCAGAGAGTACCACCAATTAAAAATGATCTTGAGGTATAATTAAAAGTTTCATTTTTAACCCTAGGATTAATAGTCGTAGTTATTAAATAATTAATACTCGAAGAAAAGTGTCGATCTAACCCTGATTCCTAACGTCAAAACCATAGTTAACCTTTAATAAAGGCCTTGTGACTCTTTTCATTTAACTTGTCACAATCTTACTGCATTTTTATCATATAGGAACCGACCCGGAATTTTCGACGACGAACGAGAATCCGGAGGAGGCACCCGCAGGAACTAACTTCTCGCTTGAGTGTGCTGACTTTTCTACAGATCAAGGCAAGCCCCGGTACACACCTATGTTTTACAAATTTTCTGTTTACCACTATGTGTGTTGGATTGCTTGTGCATTAAGTTTCGAGAAAATTACCGTGAAACCTAGTTGCATGACTTGGTAGATTTTCCTATGGGTTGGTAGAGCCATCGATTGAATGCTATGCTTAAAGGATAGGGCTACCGGTAGAATACGAGTAGTATGGAGACTACTCGTGTTTAATCAAAGAAGGAAAAGCCGAGGAATATGGTTGGTCTTAAATGTGATTAAAATTTGAGAACCTTATCGGGTGCGGTTGCATTGGTCAAGTTTGAGTTGTGTACCGAGTGCATACTGGTAAATGGGACCAGGAAACCGACGTAGCTCACCGTGCTTTGTTGGACAATTGGCCATCCCTTTTTCTGGGTGAATGGACCGGCAAGGTGGATGAATTCGCTTTTGTTTTCTTGGGCTCGTGTTAGTGGGAAAGGCTTGGGGCCGTACAGGGATGCAGGGCATCGCCTGGAGGACCATGTCCTTGGAGGGATGGATGTTGGGCCAACTCTGTCATGATGTTGCGAAAGGTAGCCACGTGCGACTCATTCGAGTGTGCCCGTGTCGTGTCATTCGGGTTTCTCCTACAGGATGTAAATCAATTATAATTGCCGTTCCTCATGGTCAAGAGTAGCACTTGCTCCTTTCCGGCGCAACGATATGTAATTAGTGGATTGATGATGATAATGGTTGTTTCAACCCTGGATTGTTGTACTGAACTCTTGTTTGTTTAGTAAAGTGGCACACTTAGTATATTAATAACGACTCCTGTTAACTTGGCTAAAATTTGGAATAGACTATTAGTGCTGTTTTCGCAATACCCGATTAACTTCCACCAATACTTCCTGCATTCTAGGAGTCGGTCATTAGATGGCCACGTTGACGGGTAAGTCTTGCTGAGTATTAGTTGCTCAGGCTTTGTGGATTAATGTTTTACAGGTGATGCTTCTAACTTTGGTTCGTTTGGTTGTGGTGGTTGGGAAGGGGAAGCACCCTCGGAGTGGACCTTCGAGTGGGTTCCCGCTTCTCCGATCCATGAAGATTAAGCACCCGCGGGCTGACGTGCTTAATTGTATCGTCGAGTTGTAATTATTAGCTTCCGCTATCAACCATTCATTTTTGAACTACGCTTCCGCACTTAAATGAATTGAACCAGTGATGTAATATTAAGAATTTATGTACACTCTAAATCTCTTTTGCCGTGTCCTTGTTAATTATTGTACTGTATGGTCGCTTGCTTCGACAAGTGACACCCCAAATGATCCCGGATGAGCAACCGTACGATTTTATCGGACGGGGTTGCGACAGGGCGGGTCCGCGTCACGGCCGCTGAAACCCTAACCCTAAACCATTTTGCACCTACCTCGCCGTGACATAGAGAGAGAGAGAGAGTCGGTCCTAGGGTTAGGACGAAGCATCGGTCGGCGGTTGATTGTCGACGGTTTGCTCATATGCGAACGCTTAGGCGCAGCAACTCGCACTCACAGGCGGGGGGTGCATGGCGGTGGATCTCAGGCGTGTCATCCTCTGGCGCCGACGAGGCGGACTCACCAGCTCGTGCGTCGGTTCCCCGCGCGTCTTAGGCGTGGTCACGACACGACGAGCACTGGTGTAAGGCGCAGATCCGACGCGACGGCGTTCGTGCGCTGGTCTGAGGCGCACGTGTCGGTGGTTCTGAGGTGGTCGATTGCGCGGGCACGGTGGTTCTGGCCACCGTATGGGTCCCCGCTCTCCAACTGGGGCTTGCTAGTCTTCCTCCCACGCGCGTTAGATCGGCAGTGAGGCGGTTTTCTTTGATTCAATTTCTCGATTCATGTTGCTTTCTTCTTCTTCTATTCCATGGGGTGGGGTGTGTGGCAGAGTACCCCGACTTTAATATATATAGACTGTGATTTACTCATTTTTCGGTCTCCTTTCTTTGATTTACATGTGGTTCAGACTCTTTTTTATCCTTGATGGAGGAAGGGGTGGGGGTGGAGGAAGGTGAAGGGCAAGGTGAAGGCGAAATAAGGACACACGGAATAAATTAGCAGTAGATGTAACATGCCATGTTCCTAGGGCCCTTTTACCATGCACAACATGTTATCATAAGCATCATTAGACATGAGAATGATTTAAGCATTCATTCTTGTTTGAATGTTAAATTTTAAATTTAAGTGGAATTCATGTCTTGTGAAGCAACTCAAAAATTTTGAATACAACTTAATCCCAACAAATATTCCTCATATAGTGAATTGCTTAGAAGAATTTAGGTGAATTTTACTGAATTTTTAGAAACAGTTTAAGTGCCTCTAAAATTCAATTAATGCCACAGAACAGTCTTTTTGGAAGATTTTTAATTCGAAATCTACTTGACCTTTTGATCTTCTTCTTGCTCAAATGGATGCATGTAAACCCTATCTATCCCCAGAAACAATTGTGTGATTTTTAGAGCTCTCTAAGATCACCTTTCAGATTTTTAAACTGGAGAGAAGTTTCATCTTGAGAAATTCCAAAAAAAAAAAAGGAAAACTGGTTGCTTTCCCCAGACAGCAGCGTTGCTGCGTGCGTGGCTGGCGTCGGGGCAACGCCCTGTTGCCCCCGATCCTCTGCCTTTTGGCCCCGTGAGGGCCTCCCCTCTCTGTCTAGAGGGTCATAGTTCACATTGGTGTCTAATTTCAGATAAAAACTTACCCCACCCTCTTCAAAAACTCAATGCCCCACCCTCTTCCTTTCTTCCTCTCTTCATTCTCCGTTTCTCCAGAAAACTGATCAAGACAGAGTAGTCCTCGTCGTCTCCGTCGTCGGGATTCGAAGGAGAAGGCCACGTCTTCCCCAAGCCTCAACATCGACCGGAGCTCGATGTCCCCTTCTTCATTCTCCTCAAGACCGGTGAATCTCCATGGTCGCCCTCAACTTGAAGAACCCTTGCGGAAGTTTCTCCTCCCCTTTGATCTGGGTCTAAGCTTCTAGTCATCGAGGTGAACCTCTTCCACCTCCTCTTCATCATCTTCTCAACCATCTAGGCAACATTGTTGAGCTCTAAGGTCCATTCATGATTCTCCTCACCATTGTTAAAGCAGTTGACCTAACCTAATGCATGTCATGTTTAACATTTTAGATGAAGATTTTAGGTTGTTCTTATGCTGTTAATAATTTTAGATTGCCTAGAAGGTCACCTTTCACTGCCAAGAATTAATGCTAACATTTTCCCATCTTATTTTCGGGTTGGTCCTGTTCTGAAAATTTCTGTTTTTCAGCCAATGTTGATCTTCTAAACTGCACTGTAAATTCGTATGAGCTCCGAAAATTGTGAACAAATTTTCTTAGTTTCCTATAAAGTTAACTTAATGGTAAAAATAATCCCCATTAACCTTTCTGTAATTTTGCGAAACAATTAAATACCGATCCTTCTCTTAATCGAACAGATTAAAGAAAATATTCATAACTTGAGCATTGCTGATCCAAATCAAATAATTCTTTTTGCATTACAACAATGACCATTACACCTCATTCTTACCAATTTTTATGACATTTGCACCTCATCTCATTACTTGTCCATGTCATTCATTCGATATATATTTTGTCTAGCGATCGAGCAACCGGTGATAGTGGTGCTGCAGATCAAGACTTCTTGAGTGGTGAACCTGCAACTCAAGACAAGCATTGCATATCTCAAACCCTTTGGATGAGTCTTGTTAATGAATATGTCTGAGTCGAATTAAATTGAATGCATTAAGTTGGGCACTAGGAAGTATTTGTTCTATCCTACTTGTTGCATTTACCTTCCTTGTATTTATTATATACCTTACCTTGATGATGAGTTGGGTAGGATTGATGTGGGTTTAATCAGTACTGCTTATCCATGCTTTAATTTAAATGGTAGAAGTTGAATGTTAGAAGGTCACCATCATTCGTATGATATAGGTGGTTACTTGGGATTATTTGGCCTTGCTCAGTTAAAATGATGAATGATGGTATTGGGATGTTTAGGTGGAAATTGCCTAATGGATTGTTCCGGGTCCTAGGCCTTGTTCGTACTTCTAATGGGTAGGTAAGCCATCTTCCTTATCGAGTTACGACCATTTGTCCCTTGAGTCTGGGGGTGTAAGAGGTGCTAGGAAGGTAGCACTGAAAACTTGCCTTGACCGGACGACGGTTAAATGGTCGCAATTTATTTGGGAGCGGTGTCACATTGAATCACTGCTTACTTCCGTTGGGTGGTATGGTAGGTGGCGTGTGGGTAAAGATGTACTCCCCTGCAGAGTGTAAAAACAGTTCGAATCGCCACGGTCACGGTTATGATCATTCCTTGGTACAACAACAACATTATGGTACAATTTTCATAGTTGTAGTTTGGTTGAGATTGAGATACATGAGCTTACAATATTAATTGTTATATGGTGCTGATCAGTAGTGTCGCCTTATAGCTTCACTTATGTTTTAGGCTGTAAGTTATTATTCTACAAAACTTAATGCTTTTATGCAAATTATCATCCTATTGCCTATCCTTTTGTCCAGTATCAAATTACATAATCTTTGTGTAGGTAGTGGAGTCAGACTTGCTGAGTACCTTTCGTACTCATGATACTATTTGTTGAGTTTTTGCAGGTAAGAATGAGTATATTTTTGGTTACTTTTACCCCGCTCAGGACGGCGACGGGGAGCGTAGGTGATGCTCGTGGGACGGACATCGTTGGGCATTTTGGTTTAAAAGTTCCGCTACATAAACTTTTGATTGAGGACCAAACTTTATAACCCTGTCCTCATTTATGCTTAGTAGTTGGTTGACTTAGCTTTTGAGATGAAACTCTCTTTTTTTGTAAATATAAAGTTATCCAAACTGCTAATGTAATATATTAAATTGCTCTCTATCTATGTATTGTGATGATGATGGTTACAGTTTGTTGCATAGCAGTATGCATTGTGATCTTGGGCGTTATGATTGCATGCCGGGGAATACCTGAATTATATGTATTATTATTAAATATTATGTGGTTGACAGTTTGGAATGAACTTGGACATGTCGTGTAGCGAATGGTTGTTGGGCACGTGTCAAGGTTCATTCTAAAATTAATCGACATATTTGATAATTATGTACACAATTTAGGAGGCTTCTTCGTAGCTAATCCAAAATCTATCAATAAAGTCCTATAATACAAACGGTTGGGATTTTCAGTTGATTGAAGGAATCCAGGAGCCAAAATCTGAATCCTTTGAACTCCCAAAGCACCCCTGCTCTTGCCAACACTTCACCCCCTCTATTATCCCGAGAGGGCGAGACCCACCGGTCCACTCCATGGCGTCGTTCAGGCCGAACCCGCTGTCGCTGAGCGTGCCAGACCCGGCGCTCGACTGCTGGCTCCGCGACTCCGGCTACCTCGACCTCCTCGACTCCACCGCCGCCTCCGCGTCCGCCCCCGCCCCCTCTTCATCCACCGCCGCCGCCGCCGTCACCACCACCAACCCAGCTTCCGCCTCCGCCTCTGCGGGCGTCGCCGCCGACGTCCTCGCCTTCGCCCGCACGCTAGCCTCGCTCCTCGCGCTCAACCCGTTCTCGCGCCTCTCAGCCGCTGATCTCGCGGGGCCAACCCCGTCCTGGTCTCTCGCCTTCCTCGGTCCCCCCGGCTCCGCGTCCTACTCCTGGCCGCCGACCCCCACCCAGGCCAGGCTGCGCGTCCAGGAGAACGTCCGGCGGTACGCGCGCAACTACGCGGCGCTCTGCATTCTCGTCTTCGCGTGCTGCCTGTACGTATTTCGTTGTGTTCCCCTCCTGCTTATGACTTATCTCATCTCAATGCTCGAAGCAACTAGCTTGATGACGTCTGACTCTCTGTGGTGCGAGCAGGTACCGGATGCCGATGGCGCTACTGGGGATGCTATCCAGCGTCGTCATTTGGGAGGGCGTGCGCTACTGCCGGGACCATTGGGGGCTCACCACCAGGGCACCCTGTATTGGGCAGGCACTTCTGCACTGTGCGCAGAGCAGTGAGTTTCTAAGGCCTAGTTTTTGGATTGAAGTGCACAAACCACTTCAATCCATATGGCTTGGAGTGCAGCCGGTTTTCCTTCTTTTAGAGAAACAACTGAGACTGCACTAGCAAAGTCAAATAGATGACTAGTACATTTCATTAGATGCAAAGAAATGGATAGTTTGTGAATTTCCGGATTGCTGCTGGCAGGGGTTATATATTAGTTGAGTTCTTAATCTTTCTTGTAGCTTAGGGACCACTTCTGTCAGCCCTCACAATGCAAGCCAATGGTGTTTGTGCACTATTAAGCTTGCTATTGAAATGTGTAGCATCAAAAAAAAAAAGAATTCCACAACCACGAGTTGTTATTAAGAAAGAATTTGATAGACGAAAATTCAAGATCAGGGAAAAATATTTGCCTCCCTATGTTCTTAAAGAATAATTGCTTCAGGGCAATCAATAATTTCATCTAGGAGCTCTACCTAGTACCCGCAAATTCATTCATCAACCCTATGTTCTTAAAGAAGACAAGATTAAAGGGGTGTTACAAACCACTAAGGTTAATTATTATCTGCTGGAATTATCCCTAATGGTTTGAAACAGGTCTAGCAAATGATTTAGATAATTATTATCCAGTCCCTAGTTAAAAACATATTTCCTTAACTGCTCCAACCCAACGGATTATAGCTAATTGGTAGCAATTACGGTTTGTGGTCCCACCTTTCATCTGATTTCTACTATAAAAAATAGACAAGGGTATAATAGACCAAGTAATAATCCAACCACCATTATCCCTAGTAGTCTGGAACACCCCCATTAGAGATAACAATTAGCTAGCTAATAACTATCCATTAGTTATTAGCTAGATGTTATCCCTATTGGTTTGGAACAGCGAACAGCCCCCTAGGATTTCATTTCATGCTATAACAGCACCTCTTTCTTTACCTAGTACAAATGATTGATTTTTTTTTTTACACCAAAATAAGGAATATTGTTCCCAATTGCAATGTAGTGCTTAGACATGGGCACCACAACAACAACAACAACAACAACCAGCCTTTTAATCCCAAGCAAGTTGGGGTAGGCTAGAGATGAAACCCCAAGACATGGGCACCAACCTTAAAAATTTTCTTTTCTCATACTATATCAGAATCTATATGACTAAGATGGTGGAAAACAGATTTTTTTTTTTCTTCCTATTTTTCAAAATGCATCCAAATTATTTAAGGGAATATTTTCTGTACACCACTGCAAAGATTACCAGTATTTTAGAGCCTGTTACAATGCAAATTGTCTTGTATATGCCATATGAAACACACCAAAACATTATTTGTATTCTTTTGTTAGGATAAATTTTTGTATTCTTCTTGTTCTTTCAGAAACTGGTATTTTACAGAATTTTGGGTGCCACCTGTGATTAAAAGAAAACAGTGATTACGTGCTGGTTTCTATTGCTAACCAGTCAGTTATGGGGAAATGGTAGGAACCATCGGCCTGATAAGTGTTAGTAGATTTGCCACATTGTAATTTTGCAGGGAAAATGGTAATACTGGTAACCTGGTCGTTACTGATATCAGTCCTTTTGTTCATTTGTTTGATATTGTCCTGTATACCTTTTAATTACGCTGGGCAGTAGAGGAACCAGGATACAGATTTCAGTAGTTGTATGCTAGAGAGACAACACATTCCTCTCATGCTATGCAATTGTCCTGTGTTGAAACGCTATTTGGGTGACTTAAAATCTTGATGCTGCACGGTGGTAGGCATTTCATTTCTTTTGCACGTTTAGTCAAAGTTTTATTCATCATTGTTTCTGCTTTAATTTATTATATATGTAATTTTGTGATGCTACCTCCTAATCTTGTAATGTTTGAACTGTTTATTTTTTCATAAAAAAATTAATTTGAACAGTTTCTAATCTTGTCATTGTTTTGTTTTCCAACAGGTACTGTTATATTATTGTACTTGTGCAACCTGCAATTTGCAATTGTGTATGCCATCGGATTGAGTTATGCAGGTGAATGGTCTCCTTGGTTTATACCAATTACCTTCCTCTTTTCATATGGTTTTTGGAATAACTCAGGTCGCTGTGTTCTGCAGTGATGATGTTGCATGCTTCTCTTCGGAAATTAACTCCCTCCAACCTACCTGATCCCAGTAGGAGCAGGAGGGCAAAGCCAAAAGGAAGCTAAATGTTGTTGGTATATTGTCACTGGCCGCGAATGCTGTTGTAATTTAGAGAGGCGTAATCGAAATTCTGGGACCTGAATGTTGTAATGGTCTATTAGCGCACTAGTAGAATTATGCTAGCTATGTTATCATGCTCAGCCTTTCCTAGTTTCTACAGTTGTATAGCCGTTAGAGAAAAGTTTATACTCTTTGTTCTCTTTTGTCCTTTTTTAGTAGCTTTTGACAATTGTCTTATTTTAAAGAAAAAAACCTTATGGGAGAAAGATGGGGAGACGTATATTTGTTATGATACATTGTGCAATACTCGTTAAACACAGTGAAAAAATACATATACTGGTTATCGCCTCATTGCAGACTCATGTGAGAAAAACCCAAAGAGAAAATACATAAGCCCAGATAAGAGGTATCTATCTTCTCTAGCTACTATCTAGTTTCTTTACTTACAAGTTTAGAGGATAATATTATATCATTTGATATCACTCTTTAATAAAAACATTAGTGGAAAAAATTAGGTAATTTGACAATTATCAATATTGATTAATATCATTGAGATGTTGATAAAAAAATCAATTGGATACTACTGATTGATAGATAACATTTGTCAGTTAATGTGCTCAAGTTTTACTCTTCTACCATTGCTTTGTAGTGTGTGTTGTTTGGAAATGATTTGAAATCTAATTGAGATTTCACACAATTAACACATTTAGCAACTGTGGATTTTCCTTTCAATGAAGGAACTTATGTAATTAGTTGCACCACAAAAATTTAACTATTTAAAACCACTGGGTGACTCAAATCTGAAATCCATTTTTGAACCTACATGATTGTAGCTACCAAATTCTTTGATCTACAATGACATCTATGTATAGGAACATAATTTTTGAACCCTTGTTATATCAAAAATGATAGCAGGTCTATGTATGAACCCTTGTACTACAAGCTTTGCTATTTCACCACCTAATGAAATATTGTTTCATAAGGAAGACAATGTAAAGGAAAGGTTTTTTTGTTTTTTCCTAAAAAACGTAGAAGAGTTGCGCTTCATTATATTATGAAGAAGAAAGGGATAACAACCCTTGTACAACACATACACCGCTAAGATCTTATATATAATTTGCGCATGTTACATGTAAGAAAAACCCGGCCCTAGGAAGCCTAATCTCCAGGTTGGGGGGGGGGGGGGGGGGGCAAGAATGGAAACCCTTGAGCCCTTGCCATCTGCCACAAACGCTGGTTCCTACCTGTAAAAATTAGGGCTGCAGTGATGCTGGTAACTACTCCTTCAAAGACATTTGTTTCGATGATTCCAAATGATCCAAGTTCCCAAAATTATGATAGAATTAAGACCATTTTTGGTTATCCCACTAATTGTTGTGCTACGATTCTCCCATCACCCATGTAAGGAGAGTTCTGAAGATTGTCGAGCAAGTGAATGAAGACCAAACTATAGGAGAATAGAGTACTGAAACTGCTTTACGAACACAAATGAGATAGTATGTGGTCGATTGCTTCATCCTCTTGATCACATAGTGGGCATTGCTCAGGATGGGGCAGTCTATATCGAGCAAGACGATCTGCTATCCAACAACGATTATGAGCGACAAGCCATAGGAAGAATTTGCATCGCACGGTACCTCCAGATTCTCTCCCATGGCTCAAAGTGAATGGCCCCCAAGAATAGACTCTCGTAAGCAGACTTGGAGGAATACTCTCCATTGCTTGAAAACCACCAAATATGTGTGCCCTCTACTTCAAATTACAATTCGATCTCATAAAGCAAGTCCCACAGTTGGAGATATTCCAAGATGACACCAACTGTGAGAGCACCTTGAATATTGTCGACCCATGTAAAAAAAATCTATTTTTAAAGGAAAGGTATTACTTTCCAATATGAGCGAAAGAAAGGTGACTCCAATCCAAAATCTATTTTTGAACCATCTATTCAATTCTTTGATCTGCAATGATTTCTATGTATAGGAACATAATTTTCACACACACCTTTCATTATATTACATCACAAATGATCGCGGGTCTCTGTAACCACAAGCAGCTTTGCTGTTTCAATATATGCTTCCATAAGGAAAACAATGTGAAGGAAAGGTACTATTTCCCAGCATGACCAAAAAAGAAACTACTTAACCCCCACCTCTGGTGCAACAATTTGAGTACTAACGTACTCTACACAGAACTTTGGTCTCGATCCAATAACGTTGAAGAGAAATATGTCAACTTGTTGCAGCAGCATGTCAATATATCGATTCAATGGAATCTGTTGGGGGCCGAGGCCCATCTAAGGCCCCTTCCCGAAGAATGGTGCAAAGCCCAGTGAGATCTGCGACTGAAAGAATGGGAGAAGCTCCGGGACTCACTATTCTCGAGTTGTGCAAGAGACAGAGGCTACCGGGACCAAGAGTTCTTCGGTCCTGGTAACTTCTTATCCTGAAGGAAGCTCTGATCGAGAAGGAAAGCTGATGATGTATCAAGTATGGAGGTCCAGCTGTACATGTACCGTAAGGGATTAATGTTGCCAAATGCCCTGTAGGAAAGTAGAAATGACAAGGGTATTTCTATAATAAGACCAGTAAAAGTGTAATGACTGTAACCTATAAATAGCCCCCTTGGGCTACTGTAACGGACAGTAATGCTTGATTCACTCTCTTCTCCCACTCCGAAGAAAATCCAAATCCAACAGCTGGCGTTGTCCGTGTTGTTCGGACAAAAGGTCTGTTAGGATGGTCGGAGCGAAGGGAAAAGCGAAGAAACACAAAGAGATGGCGAAGGTTCTCCCTTGAAGATGAAACAAAAGTCTACATTGAGGAACCAGCGGTCACAGCTGCAACGGAGGCGGCAACGAAGACTTCAGCTCCTGCGCCCCCTTGCGGATAGGTTGGCGGCCGAAGGCTCGACCGAAGCATGCAATCAAGACCTTCCACCTCAACAAGCCAAAGCCCTTGCACGCCTCCAGCAAGAGAAAGATGCGTCGGCGGCGGAAGAACGGACAGCGGTGGAGCTTATGCTTGAGCTCAAGAAAGTCAAAGCGGAGGCGCAAGAGGAGCAGCTTCGATAACGGGTTCTGGAAAGCATATCCAAGGAAGAGTCCGGGAACAAGATGCGAGCGGAAGCCGCCCGACGGCAACAAGAGCTGCTTCGGAAGCAAATAGAGGCGCTCAAAAGGGCCGACATACCAGAAGTTGAGACACCGGGCTATGCATCTTTCGATGAAGCTTCTCCTCCGCCCTTGTCACCGATGGTATCTTATAATAAGAATTCGCCGTTGGCTCCAGAACTTCAGCAAGCACCTCGGCTGTCACGTTTTACAGTGGTCAAGCACCCAATATTAGGCATTCTGATCCTAGAGAGTTCTTCATGATTTATGAAGCAGCTATCGAGTCTATCGGCGGGGGGATGCTGTCAAGGCAAAGGCCTTTGTACTGGCTATTGATGAATTGTGAGAACTTGGTACACCAGGTTGCAACCGCTGAGCATCTTTTCTTGGGGTCAGCTGAAGCACAAAGTATCAGTGCACTTCTGGGGCAATCATGCCTGCCCAGTGAGTTCCGGTTCATCCATCTGAAATGCCAGGCCGAAGACATCAACGATGCCATTATTGACTCTGTCACAAAGGGGCTTCGCCCCAGTCCTGCCAGGTCGGAGTTACACAAAGTGCACAAGTCAGGGTGGAGGATGACATTAGAAGAGAAAAGGAGTATCATATGGCACAGAGGAGGGCGGTCACCTCGAGAGGCGTCGGTCTTCTCTTAATCGACACCAAGGCAAGCCCTATGAGGTCTCTTGGCGTGAAGTGTTGCAAGGATTCTGAGCCGCCTCAGTCGAGGTCCCTGCCCTGCAATCATCAATCAGAGTCGTGGTAGTAGGACATGCATCGAATGGTTAAAGACCAGGGGGCCGGTCAGTCGGTCCTCAGCATCGCCCCCCGAAAGACCTCAGCAAACTCTACTGTCTTTATCATGGTGTGGGGCAAGGACATACCTCCAATTATTGTCTTGATCTTCTGGCTCTTCGGGAGGCCAAACTTCGAGCTGAGGCATTGAAAGCTGCCAAGCAAGTGTCACACACTTTCAGACGGCAAGAGGGGGCTTCGACGTCATATCAACCAACCTAGCAGCTCATACTGTCTTCACCACCAACATGCCCTGCTCTTGCCTGGGACCCCCCCCCCCCTCCCTGCTCATAATACACATCCAGAATACTTGCCACCACCTCACCTCTCTCGCAGCAAACCTTTGAGCAGGCCCCGTCTTCAATGCAGCAGACCCAGGTGCGCAAAGTCATTTTTGCTATAACGGGAGGTTTGGGTCAGGATTTCCCATCCAAACGCCAATGCCGGGAATATATCAGGTGGGTAAATCATGTAGTGGCTCATCCTCCTTTTGCTTAGTGCCGATGGTCTCATGTGCCCATAAGCTTTACTGTGAGAGACCCGACCAATTTATATTCAAGTTTACCAAGTTGACTCGCGGCCCACGCATGGTATGCGAGAACTCAACCCGATAAAAGAGAATATAAACCCGGCAGTCCCCCGACATGCTTCTCAAGCAATGCCCAAGATCCAAGCACGTCGGCAACGTCACTGGTGATACATCACATAGGTCACATTAATGAATAACATTAATTTAAAATATTCTTACATACCAAGGTTCATCATAAGTCTTGAAACTAATAAATCAAAGAGCGGAAGCGATTCTAAGAAAGACGATGGTCGCAGCGGTTGCAATGAGAAAACAGCAAAGGATTGCGATGCCCAGCCCACGAACATCGCAAATCACGGTCACTCGAACGTCTCGACTACGCCTCGCCCTCGCCGGCATCGGCGGGGACAAAGTAGCCGAAGACCAACTCATCCTCACCTGCAAAAACTTAAACAACAAACGTTGAGTACGAAAGTACTCGCAAGTCTTACCCTGTTGTGGGAATTAGTTCCCGACTCCAAGGATAATGCAATGAGGCTGTAGCAAGGTAAATAAGGTATAGGAATGGACTCGATTGCTTAAAGCAGAAACTACGCATATATGAATAAGCATAAAGTAAAAGACTCTGCGGGCATGAACTTCTAATAAACCCAATCCCCAAGTACCATGTAACCATAAACCATGTATATGCCATCATCCATGTTCCATCCGAACCATGGACACCAATGCCCATATCCCATTTCCATCAACAATATTCCAATTCCCATCATGTTATTTGACAACTCTACGATATTATCCAAAGGACACTGAGCTTGATCATAACCGAGAACGCGGCGGATTCGAACCGATTTTACACCCTGTAGGGGAGTCCAACTGTACCCACACGACTGAGGACCATACGGCTCATGCAACCCGCTAAAGTTACACAAGGGGGTACTCATGTCAACCTTTTTCACACTCGTGCCCACACGGTTGGAAAATCCACACGGTGCCGAGTACCACAGCCTCGCAGGCACATGTGAGTCCCTCGTCGAGTGTCACGGCCTCGCAGGCACCCATGACTCCCTCGTTCCACACACCGTGCAGTCATCGGCCAAATGTTGGTACGCAGTGAGATACTCAGCTTGTCTTACCATTATATCGGACATGTGGTATGAACAGAAAGTGCTCAGGCCAAGAATAACACGGCCGGGTCCTAGGTCAACCCAGACGGGGCCTACGGCACACAAGACATCCATGTCTTGCTGCACTCCTATCCCACCATCCAGATTTCAACTTTTAACACTTTTCAACTTTTACCAACATATGAACTTGCCACAAGCTCATAAGTAATCAAGGTGGTTCCTATACGTGCGAGTGGGACTTACTACTCGACTTCTACCGTGTTATCTAAGCATGGCTAAGCATTTCGCGACTCAAACCAAGACACTCTACCCAGGTTGTCAAGGTGACGTATTCAATACCAAGGAGGGGTATATGCAACAATAATAGGTGTTCCCGACTTTATCACTATGCCCGACTTAATGCATTTCTATACGTAAGCATTCATATTAATCATTAAGTAAATTACTAAGGGTAGCAATATGAGGTGCTTGCCTTCAACAGCAGTGGTGTTGACTTCCTCAGCAGCTGGATCAACCTCTGGTGTTTCTCCAGCAGCAGCACCCGCGTCACTCTCTGGCGGTTCATAAGCTATAAAGTAAAAACGCGACGGTATGAGATGCATGCCATGAAGCCATGATGCCTAAATGATGCGATATGATGCAGAGAGGTAGCTACTGAGTTTACAAACACAATGCAAAAAAAACGAAGGCATTTCAGAGTTCTACAGCTCAAGTTATAGCCAAAACAGTTTTATCGATTCCGGTTACGGGTTTCCCGGTTCCCGGTTCCGATATCGGGTGGCACACGGATGTCATTTCCGGGAAAAATTCCCAAAACACATCACATGTACTGGCTTTACTAAGTGGCTTGGGTTACTATGAGACTAGGTTTGAGTGGTTTTGACTCGCGTTAACAGGAACACGAGCCCTCCGATGGTCGTTGCCCGTTTACGACATCGGGAATACCGTAACGGTGCCGTAAAAGTCGTAACGACTTTTCCGGTAAAATTCAAAGTTAAGTTACAGGCATGGGACCATTTTTAGTTTAAAGTAGGCTCTAAACTAAGAGTTTTGGCTCTGGTTTGGGGTCAAGTTGAGCTTCTATGAATTTACTAAAAATCTAACAAGGCTCTGTTTTCCAAACTTATAAAATCAGAAACATGTATTAAAACTTATGCAAAAATCATGAAACTTTATATATCTACTACTGAGCATCTGAGCTAAAGTTTTTGTTAAAGGTCTTGGGCTTTTGGGTCACTGGCCTAATGTACTTTAGACAAAGGTAAATAATCTAGGGTTTTGGGGATTTTAACAATGACATGCATGCACAAATGTTCATGAAAAATTATGGTAAAAATGCAGAAGATGGACCATGTCAAGATACAACTATGGTTCAAAAATAAACCCTAGAAACCTTCTGGAACTTCAATTAAAAATCAACAACCGAAATAATACACTGAATTATTAAGGAAAATCCAGGGACATTTTTGAAAAAGTGCTTTAACAAAAAATTAACTCATTATTCAAGGATTCAAATAAAATTAGGTTTGGCATTTTTATACTTTTCCATGATTTTCTACACACTATGCAACTTCTGGCTAAATAAAAGAAAAATAGAAAAATGAATGGAACAGTAACAGAAACAGGGGAATTAGACAATGGCGGTGCTCCGGTGGAATCTCGCCGGAGGAGGGGGCTAGGAGGGGGATTGAAAGGTCGTGGAGCATCACCTTGATTCAAAGTACTGGTTTGCAAGGGATTAGGCCCACGGGGAAAGGTGCAAGGTGGCGGTCGACGTGAGCTCTGGCGGCAATTCCAGTGAAGACCGACGGCAGCGCGGGAGGAACTTCCTCACCGGCGATGATCTGCGGCTAATAGCTTATCAAACTGGTGTACCAAGGTGAGAGGAACAAGCTGGTGAAGGGAATCGAAGAATCGAGCTACCGTGGTGGCGAATTTTGGACAGAGGTGGCCGCCAGCGTTGTTGTCGACCGAGGAACAGGGGCGGCGGCGTTCCTGGCGACAGGGGGCACGGCTGGTGGGGGCTAGTGGTTTGAGAGCTTCAGTGAGTCGAGGGAAACTTTGTTGGCACAGTGGCAAGGCTTGGGAAGTGCTGAGGCGAGCTGTCGACGGTGGGGCGGCAATGGCGGCGGCGCACTGGCAGGAACAGAGCAAGGCAGCGAGGAGGAAGAAGGGGAGCGAGTGGAGAGCTGGTGCTAGGCTTTATCCTCAAAGAGGAGGAGCCAAGGGAGAGAGAGAGAGCCGGGGCGCACGCGGATAGGGCAGAGGTGCGGCGGCCGGCAATTGGGCGCGGGAGGCGGTGGCTCGACAGTGGGCGATGGTGCCGTGCGGCAGGAGCTCTGCGCCAGAGGAAGGGAGGAAGGGAGAGAGGGGGCAGAGAGAGAGAGCACGAGATCTTGGTGAGATTCGGTCCTGGGCGAGTAAAGGAGGCGCGGGAAGGCTGGGGTGGCCGGCGCCGCGCTCGGGCTGCAAGCCACGGCAACGGGCGTCGTGGGCGGCGGTACTGTTCACGGTCAGACTGTTTTCAATTCCAATTAATTCAATTACTCCTTCAAGATTCAATTGAAAGACCTAGCTCCCGAGCTCAAAAATTTTTGAAACTTTTTGTGTGTATTAAAGATATCATTTAGAACAACTTTTATTAAAGGAAGGTTCACTGAATCAGCTTCTAAAGATCTGTGAATTTTCAATTAGGTTCAAACTTGTTGGAATTTTAAAGGGGTTTAAACCTTTACCAAAAATTTTCATAAAATCTCCAAAATTATATTTTAATGTATAGTTAATTGTTATGCAAAAACATTGGGGTAGTTTTATTAAGAAAACAAAAGGCTTCTTGAAAGTCGATTAGGGTTTTGCGAAAACGACGAAAACTCGAAACCCTGACCCAATTCAAAACAGGAAAAGGTCGAATTCAAATGATTGAATCAGTGAGCTCATTATCAAAAGGACAAAAGATTGAAACTTTTGGGATGTGACAGACCACCCCCCCTTAAAAGAATCTCGTCCCAAGATTAAAGGTTAAGAAGGGTGGCGAAAGGAATATCAATGATAAGGGATGCTAAGAAGCGAATGTGAAGAGAACAACGAGGGGACTTACGGCTCTGTGAAAAGCTCTGGGTAGTCCTCCCGCATTTTATCACGTTCCCATGTTGCTTCTTCTTCGGTGTGTCTGCTCCAATGCACTTTCACCATCGGGATTGCACGATTGCGCAATTTGCGTTCCGAACGCGCAAGGATGCGTAGAGGATACTCCACATAAGAGAGGTCGGGCCGGACTTCGACATGCTCCATGGAGATAGCCTCGGTCGGAACACGGAGACACTTCTTCAATTGCGAGATGTGGAAGACGTTGTAGACGTTACCAAGAGAGGATGGCAACTCTAGCTCATATGCCACGTTTCCACGTCTTGCAAGGATTTTGAAGGGACCAATGTAGCGTGGCGCTAACTTCCCCTTCACTTGGAATCTTTTTGTGCCTCGGAGTGGTGAAACTTTGAGGTACACATAATCTCCAACCTTGAAGAAAAGTTCTACCCGACGACGATCGGCGTAGCTCTTCTGGCGAGATTGAGCAACTCGAAGATGTTCCTGAATTTGGCGCACTTGAGCTTCAGCATCGCGAACCAAATCAGGACCGAAGAAAGGTCGTTCCCTAGATTCAGACCAGTTCAACGGGGTTCTACAACTTCTTCCATAGAGTGCTTCAAATGGGGACATTTGGAGGCTAGCTTGGTAGCTATTGTTGTAAGAGAACTCTGCAAAAGGTAAGCAAAGCTCCCATCTCTTGCCATAGGTTAGCACACAAGCTCTCAACATGTCCTCAAGGATTTGATTGACGCGTTCGGTTTGTCCTCCCGTTTGCGGGTGGTAAGCCGAACTATGAATGAGCTTGGTGTCCAATGCTTGATGAAGACTTTTCCAAAACCGAGAGACGAACTGGGTGCCTCGGTCTGAAATAATTGTCTTTGGAACACCATGAAGACACACGATGCGAGTGAGGTACAACTCTGCATATTCCTTGAAAGAATAGGTGGTCTTGACGGGAAGGAAATGTGCAGATTTTGTTAACCGGTCAACGATTACCCAGATGGAATCGTAACCACCCGAAGTTCGAGGTAGACCAACAATGAAATCCATGCCAATATCCTCCCATTTCCATGATGGAATAGGCAATGGTTGCAGCGTGCCCGCAGGTTTTAAGTGGATAGCTTTCACTCGCTGACATACGTCACACTTGGAGACGTACTGAGCAATTTCCCGCTTCATGCGAGTCCACCAGAATTTGGTCTTCAAGTCTTGATACATTTTTGTGCTTCCTGGGTGTATGGATAGCAAGGAGTCATGAGCTTCATTAAGGACTTTCATCTTCAGCTCATCGACTTTTGGCACCACAAGGCGTTTTCCAAACCATAACACGCCTTGCTCATCGAGAGAAAAACATCTGGCTTTACCCGATTTTATTTTCTCCCGGATACGAGCCATTCCTTTGTCATTTTTCTGGGCTTCCTTGATCTGGTCCAAAAGTGTGGATTTTATTTCAAGGTTGGCAAGGAAACCTTCTTCCACCATTTGTAGACCAAGCTTCCGAAAATCCTCACATAGGGAGCGATTTCGGGTCTTCCCGATTAGGCAGTTGCAACGGCTTTTGCGACTCAACGCGTCAGCCACGACGTTAGCCTTTCCTGGGTGATAATGCACCTCTAGCTTGTAGTCTTTGATCAACTCAAGCCATCTCCTTTGCCTCATATTCAAATCAGCTTGGGTGAATATGTATTTGAGGCTCTTGTGGTCGGTATAGATATTGCAAGTCTTGCCAAGGAGATAGTGTCGCCAGATTTTCAAAGCATGAACAACGGCGGCAAGCTCAAGATCATGAGTAGGATAATTTTCCTCATGTGACCTTAATTGGCGAGAAGCATAAGCAATGACTCTCCCGTCTTGCATAAGCACACAACCGAGTCCAACACGAGAAGCATCGCAATAGACGTCAAAGCTCTTGTGGATGTCGGGTTGCGCAAGAACGGGCGCTGTGGTAAGTAATGTCTTCAATGTCTGGAAGGCTTGCTCACAATTCGAGGACCAAAGAAATTTTTCTCCTTTGCACAGCAACCTAGTCATTGGCTTGGCAATCTTGGAGAAATCCTTGATAAACCGACGATAGTAACCCGCAAGTCCAAGGAAACTGCGGATTTCCTTCACATTGGTTGGTGGAGACCAATCAAGCACTTCTTGCACCTTGGTGGGATCTACGGCAACACCATTTTCAGAAATGACGTGCCCAAGAAAAGCAACTTCGTGCAGCCAGAATTCGCACTTGCTGAATTTGGCATAAAGACGGTGTTCACGAAGCTTCCCGAGTACAATTCGGAGGTGAACAGCATGATCTGCTTCCGTCTTGGAGAAAACAAGAATATCATCGATGAAGATCACCACACATACATCGAGTTCCTCCATGAAAATAGAGTTCATCAAGTACATGAAGTAGGCAGGGGCATTTGTGAGACCAAAGGACATGACGAGGTACTCGTACAAACCGTAACGAGTAGAAAAGGCAGTTTTTGGAATGTCCTCTTCTCTGATCTTTATTTGATGGTAGCCCAGCCTTAAATCAATTTTGGAGAAACAACGAGCGCCAGAAAGCTGATCGAAAAGGATATCGATCCGCGGAAGTGGATATTTGTTTTTGATGGTAACGGCGTTCAAAGGACGATAATCGACGCACATGCGCAATGTGCCGTCTTTCTTCTTCACAAAGATAGCGGGACAACTCCAAGGAGAAGAACTTGGGCGAATAAAACCCTTGTCGAGGAGATCTTTCAACTGCTTCTTCATTTCAGCTAACTCCTCAGAAGACATCGGATACGGCCGTTTCGAAATAGGAGCCGTTCCTGGTTCGAGTTCGATGGCAAACTCAACAGCCCGGTCGGGCGGCATACCCGGCAAATCATCGGGGAAAACATCCGGATATTCGCACACAACAGGGATAGAGGAAAGCTCAGAACTAGTCGCACCTTTCAAATGGTACAACCCGGAATTATCACCTTCAAGGTGTAGCGAAAAACGATCGCCGGTTGGGCCTTTCAGAGAAACAACTCTGGAAGCCACGTGGATGACGGCATCGTGGGAAATCATCCAATTCATCCCAAGAATGATATCTAACCCCTGAAGATCTAGGAGTAAGAGATTGGCTTGCAAGGTAACACCGCTGACTGGGGTCAACGATGTCGGAACCATGGAGTCTACGTGGATTTTGGCTCCGGGGGATTCTATGAGATAAGGTGTACGGGTAGGGAATATCTTTAAGTTATATTGTGTGGCATACTCTCCCCTAATAAAGGAATGTGATGCACCAGAATCAAAAAGAACTTTGGTAGGACGAGAGTCGACGGATAACGTACCAACGAGCACGTCGGCACCTTCAGGCACATCAGCGGCGGTCGTGTAGTTAACACGGCCACGCCTGGGAACTTGGGGCTTGTTGCCTTGCTGTGGTGGAGCAGCGACGGGTGGGCGCGGTGGCTGGTTTGGAGTAGCAGCCCCCGCTCCACGCCTTGGGTACGGACAGCCACGGGACAGATGACCGCGCTGGTCGCAATTGAAGCACGGACCAACAGCTTGATTTCCAGCCTGACCCGTAGGTTGCCTGGGAGCTTGTCCAGCAGCAGGAGGAGCACGACGTACCATCCATATGGGCTGCGGTGGAGCTGAGCCCGTGCGGGGACGCTGTGGGTTCCCATTCTGTGGCGGTGGGGCAGCATGCGGTTCTTGGCTGCAAGCTTGTTCATCTTGTCCTCGGCAACTATGGCACGATCCACGAGCTGGTTAAAGCTGCCGACCTCTGAAATAATGACAGACAGCTTGTCCTGCATCTCCTCAGAAAGGCCATTGTAGAAATAGCCCCTCTTGCTCGCATCGGTTGCCACTTCTGTGCGAGCGTACTGTGCAAGGTAGTTGAATTGGTGCACATATTCCATCACCGAACGGTTGCCTTGTTTGAGAGCAAGGAACTCCAACCTCTTGATCTCCATCACGCCGTCCGGGATGTGGAAGGCGCGGAAGGCAGTGCGGAACTCTTGCCAAGTATAGCGGTGATTGTCGGGCTGGGTGGCACGGTAGGTGTCCCACCATGCACCGGCTTCATTCTGAAGCTGATGGGCAGCAAAAAGAACCTTCTGATGGTCTCCGCACCGGAGTAGATCGAGCTTCTGCTCAATGGTGTGAAGCCAATGGTCAGCATCAAGGGGGTCCTTGGCCCGAGTGAAGATAGGCGGCTCGGTGCGGCGGAAGTCGGAGAAGTCATCCTCACGAGCAGCGTTGCGCTCCGCGCCACGCTGATTAATGCCCTCAGCGATGATACGGAGATACTCGGAGTGCTCCCGCCGATTGTGCTCAATTTGCATGAGCACTTCAGCCATGGTAGGGGCTGGCGGTGGCGGTGGTGGTGTGGTCTGGCGTCCTTGGCCTTCAGCAGCTCCGGAGGTTTCACCGGCCTCACGAGTGCGGCTACGGGTATTCATCCTGTCGCCAAAACCACGGTTAGCGATCGGAAGAATAGACAACCAGACGATGCATTGCTATGACAACAAGGACGTGTCATAGACAGGGAAAATACGGGTTGCTGGGAATGCTATCGATGATATGAAGGCAGCAATTGTTGCTACAAGATGACCGACATGGTGTATTGAGCAACATACACCGATGTTCAGATTGGATGAGCTCACTAAACTCGAACACGAAACTCAAAACAACAACAAAAGTTTTGAAAGTTGAACAAGTTGTTTTGATGATGAAACAAACTTGTTCCTTTTGCTGTTAAAAACCAGTCAACAAAATATGACCAAAACCCAACTAGCAATTTACAACTCAAAACCAAGCAAGGACATGATCGATGCATGCAATGATATGCAAACATGCTCCGTACTACGATTCTCACATGGATGCATAAAACACTCTCCCCAAGCACAACAGCACTACTGAAAATAAACACACAACGACAACATGGGCGATTTTGAAAAGAAAGGGAGGGGTTTAGATAAAACACACGCCCTAACACAAATGGGTGGCTGCCAAGACCCGCTAAACTATTCTAACGACCCATCTATCAAGGAGGGCAGCAATGCAGGGTGCATTCCTAGTTCTCAAAACCAAAACAAGTTAATAAAGGTGAGGGCCTAAAAACAGCGACTGCTAATACAACTTTTAGTTGAATTTAGTGATTATAAGACATAACTACCCACCCCGTGTTGCTAAGCAAATTTTTAGGGTGTATTTGTGAACCTTAGCTCTGATGCCAGCGCTTGTGAGAGACCCGACCAATTTATATTCAAGTTTACCAAGTTGACTCGCGGCCCACGCATGGTATGCGAGAACTCAACCCGATAAAAGAGAATATAAACCCGGCAGTCCCCCGACATGCTTCTCAAGCAATGCCCAAGATCCAAGCACGTCGGCAACGTCACAGGTGATACATCACATAGGTCACATTAATGAATAACATTAATTTAAAATATTCTTACATACCAAGGTTCATCATAAGTCTTGAAACTATAAATCAAAGAGCGGAAGCGATTCTAAGAAAGACGATGGTCACAGCGGTTGCAATGAGAAAAAAGCAAAGGATTGCGATGCCCAGCGCCCGAACATCGCAAATCACGGTCACTCGAACGTCTCGACTACGCCTCGCCCTCGCCGGCATCGGCGGGGACAAAGTAGCCGAAGACCAACTCATCCTCACCTGCAAAAACTTAAACAACAAACGTTGAGTACGAAGGTACTCGCAAGTCTTACCCTGTTGTGGGAATTAGTTCCCGACTCCAAGTATAATGCAATGAGGCTGTAGCAAGGTAAATAAGGTATAGGAATGGACTCGATTGCTTAAAGCAGAAACTACGCATATATGAATAAGCATAAAGTAAAAGACTCTGCGGGCATGAACTTCTAATAAACCCAATCCCCAAGTACCATGTAACCATAAACCATGTATATGCCATCATCCATGTTCCATCCGAACCATGGACACCAATGCCCATATCCCATTTCCATCAACAATATTCCAATTCCCATCATGTTATTTGACAACTCTACGATATTATCCAAAGGACACTGAGCTTGATCATAACCGAGAACGCGGCGGATTCGAACCGATTTTACACCCTGCAGGGGAGTCCAACTGTACCCACACGACTGAGGACCATACGGCTCATGCAACCCGCTAAAGTTACACAAGGGGGTACTCATGTCAATCTTTTTCACACTCGTGCCCACACGGTTGGAAAATCCACACGGTGCCGAGTACCACGGCCTCGCAGGCACACGTGAGTCCCTCGTCGAGTGTCACGGCCTCGCAGGCACCCATGACTCCCTCGTTCCACACACCGTGCAGTCATCGGCCAAACGTTGGTACGCAGTGAGATACTCAGCTTGTCTTACCATTATATCGGACATGTGGTATGAACGGAAAGTGCTCAGGCCAAGAATAACACGGCCGGGTCCTAGGTCAACCCAGATGGGGCCTACGGCACACAAGACCTCCATGTCTTGCTGCACTCCTATCCCACCATCCAGATTTCAACTTTTAACACTTTTCAACTTTTACCAACATATGAACTTGCCACAAGCTCATAAGTAATCAAGGTGGTTCCTATACGTGCGAGTGGGACTTACTACTCGACTTCTACCGTGTTATCTAAGCATGGCTAAGCATTTCGCGACTCAAACCAAGACACTCTACCCAGGTTGTCAAGGTGACGTATTCAATACCAAGGAGGGGTATATGCAACAATAATAGGTGTTCCCGACTTTATCACTATGCCCGACTTAATGCATTTCTATACGTAAGCATTCATATTAATCATTAAGTAAATTACTAAGGGTAGCAATATGAGGTGCTTGCCTTCAACAGCAGTGGTGTTGACTTCCTCAGCAGCTGGATCAACCTCTGGTGTTTCTCCAGCAGCAGCACCCGCGTCACTCTCTGGCGGTTCATAAGCTATAAAGTAGAAACGCGACGGTATGAGATGCATGCCATGATGCCATGATGCCTAAATGATGCGATATGATGCAGAGAGGTAGCTACTGAGTTTACAAACACAATGCAAAAAAAAACGAAGGCATTCAGAGTTCTACAGCTCAAGTTATAGCCAAAACAGTTTTACCGATTCCGGTTACGGGTTTCCCGGTTCCCGGTTCCGATATCGGGTGGCACACGGATGTCATTTCCGGGAAAAATTCCCAAAACACATCACATGTACTGGCTTTACTAAGTGGCTTGGCTTACTATGAGACTAGGTTTGAGTGGTTTTGACTCGCGTTAACAGGAACACGAGCCCTCCGATGGTCGTTGCCCGTTTACGACATCGGGAATACCGTAACGGTGCCGTAAAAGTCGTAACGACTTTTCCGGTGAAATTCAAAGTTAAGTTACAGGCATGGGACCATTTTTAGTTTAAAGTAGGCTCTAAACTAAGACTTTTGGCTCTGGTTTGGGGTCAAGTGGAGCTTCTATGAATTTACTAAAAATCTAACAAGGCTCTGGTTTCCAAATTTATAAAATCAGAAACATGTATTAAAACTTATGCAAAAATCATGAAACTTTATATATCTGCTACTGAGCATCTAAACTAAAGTTTTTGTTAAAGGTCTTGGGCTTTTGGGTGAATGGCCTAATGTACTTTAGACAAAGGTAAATAATCTTGGGTTTTGGGGATATTAACAATGACATGCATGCACAAATGTTCATGAAAAATTCTGGTAAAAATGCAGGAGATGCATCATATCAAGATACAATTATGGTTCAAAAATCAACCCTAGAAACCTTCTGGAACTTCAACTAAAAGTCAATAACAGAAATAATACACTGAATTATTAAGGAAAATCCATGGACAGTTTTGAAAAAGTGATTTAACAAAAAATTAATTCATTATTCAAGGATTCAAATAAAATTAGGTTTGGCATTTTTAGACTTTTCCATGATTTTCTACACACTATGCAACTTCTAGCTAAATAAAAGGAAAATAGAAAAATGAATGGAACAGTAACAGAAACAGGGGAATTAGACAGTGGCGGTGCTCCGGTGGAATCTCGCCGGAGGAGGGGGCTAGGAGGGGGATTGAAAGGTCGTGGAGCATCACCTTGATTCAAAGTACTGGTTTGCAAGGGATTAGGCCCACAGGGAAAGGTGCAAGGTGGCGGTCGACGTGAGCTCTGGCGGCAATTCCAGTGAAGACCGACGGCGGCGCGGGAGGAACTTCCTCACCGGCGATGATCTGCGGCTAATAGCTTATCAAACTGGTGTACCAAGGTGAGAGGAACAAGCTGGTGAAGGGAATCGAAGAATCGAGCTACCGTGGTGGCGAATTTTGGACAGAGGTGGCCGCCGACGTTGTTGTCGGCCGAGGAACAGGGGCGGCGGCGTTCCTGGCGACAGGGGGCACGGCTGGTGGGGGCTAGTGGTTTGAGAGCTTCAGTGAGTCGAGGAAAACTTTGTTGGCATAGTGGCAAGGCTTGGGAAGTGCTGAGGCGAGCTGTCGACGGTGGGGCGGCAATGGCGGCGGCGCACTGGCAGGAACAGAGCAAGGCAGCGAGGAGGAAGAAGGGGAGCGAGTGGAGAGCTGGTGCTAGGCTTTATCCTCAAAGAGGAGGAGCCAAGGGAGAGAGAGAGAGCCGGGGCGCACGCGGATAGGGCAGAGGTGCGGCGGCCGGCAATTGGGCGCGGGAGGCGGTGGCTCGACAGTGGGCGATGGTGCCGTGCGGCAGGAGCTCTGCGCCAGAGGAAGGAAGGAAGGGAGAGAGGGGGCAGAGAGAGAGAGCACGAGATCTTGGCGAGATTCGGTCCTGGGCGAGTAAAGGAGGCGCGGGAAGGCTGGGGTGGCCGGCGCCGCGCTCGGGCTGCAAGCCACGGCAACGGGCGTCGTGGGCGGCGGTACTGTTCACGGTCAGACTGTTTTCAATTCCAATTAATTCAATTACTCCTTCAAGATTCAATTGAAAGACCTAACTCCCAAGCTCAAAAATTTTTGAAACTTTTTGTGTGTATTGAAGATATTATTTGGAACAACTTTTATTAAAGGAAGGTTCACTGAATCAGCTTCTAAAGATCTGTGAATTTTCAATTATGTTCAAACTTGTTGGAATTTTAAAGGGGTTTAAACCTTTACCAAAAATTTTCATAAAATCTCCAAAATTATATTTTAATGTATAGTTAATTGTTATGCAAAAACACTGGGGTAGTTTTATTAAGAAAACAAAAGGCTTCTTGAAAGTCGATTAGGGTTTTGCGAAAACGACGAAAACTCGAAACCCTGACCCAATTCAAAACAGGAAAAGGTCGAATTCAAATGATTGAATCAGTGAGCTCATTATCAAAAGGACAAAAGATTGAAACTTTTGGGATGTGACATTTACTCAAGAAGATCTTAAACCAATGGTTTACCCACATACGGATGCATTTGTTACGTCAGTGGATATTAATGGTGATGAGGTCCGGCGAGTCCTTATTGGCGGAGGCAGTGGATATTAATGGGCATTTCCCATGAAGATCTCAAAGATGAACCCGTGCCTCTGCATGGATTCGGGGGGGAAGCCTCTGTATGCACTTGGTGGTGTCAAACTCAAGGTGCCATTTTCTAGAACAGGAGGTCACCACACTGAAGAGGTTGTTTTTGACGTGGTGGATTTTCCCTACCCTTACAATGCTATTTTCGGTAGAGGGGCAATCGACGCGTTCAGTGCTGTGGTATACCATGGTTATCTATGCATGAAAATGTCAATGCCAAATAGTGTTATTACAGTCTTCGTTGATCAGGCGGAAGCTCGCCGCCTTGAATTAGGCATTGCTCCAGTGTAGAAGCAAATGCACATGCTAGCTTTCGGGCAGAAAGATCAGGATCCATCCGAGGCGCATGTTGCTACATTGCCTATATCATCAACCAAGATGAAAACACAGGTTGCTTCCAAGGAAGTTCTCTTCTGTCAGAGTGCCCCTGATCAACCCATTCATATAGGCACGGAACTACCTTCGGGCCAAGAGCAGGAGCTCTTGTCTTTCTTGCGGTCCAATGCTGATATTTTTGCTTGGTCGCCCAAACACCTCCCTGGCATTTGTCACGACATAATGGAGAATCGACTGGATATAAGCCCGAATTACCCTCCGGTGAAGCAGAAAATACACCTATGGACAGCCGAAAAGGCTGCCATACTCAAGGAAGTGGTTCAGAAGTTGCTCGACACTAGGTCATTCGACCCATCGATCGTACGACTTGGCTAGCTAACCCCGTACTTGTCAAAAAGCACAATGGTCAGTGGAGAATGTGTATTGACTTCACCTCCCTAAATAAGGCTTGCCCGAAAGACAACTTCCCGCTGGCTCGTATCGATCCGCTAGTTGATGATATAGCTGGATGCGAATTGTTGAGCTTCTTGGACGGATACTCTGGCTTCATCAAGTCTGATTGGCTTCTTCAGATCGTCATTCACAGCGTTCCAAACGCCAAAAGGAACCTTTTGCTACAATAGAATGCCATTTGGCCTCAAGAATGCCAGGGCTACCTGGTGGTCAGAGAAATGTTGAAGCAGCAACTCGGGCGTAATGTAGCGACTTACATTGAGGATGTTGTGGTCAAAAGCACAGCTCAGGAGAGTCATATTTCGGATCTCACTGAGACATTTGGGAATCTCCGCATGGTGGGCATGAAGCTGAATCCTTCTAAGTGTGTTTTTGGCGTGCGCTCAGGCAAGATTACATGATCTCGAAGAGTGGTATTGATCCGAATCCCACTAAGATACAGGCCATACTTGAAATGAATCCTCCTAAGACAATCAGGGTGTTGCAGAAGTTCATAGGATGACTGGTGGCTTTGAATCGATTCATCGCCAAGTCAGCCGAAAGGAGCCTGCCCTTCTACGAGATTCTTAAAGGTTCCCGACCTTTTGTATGGACTTCCCAGCACCAGAAAGCATTTGAAGAATTCAAGGCCTATCTCATTCAGATAACTACCCTGCATCCACCAACACCAAAAGTTGCTTAGTGCGCCGTCAGCGCGTGTGACACCCCAGGTGTCACTTAAACAGTCATCGACAAAACGAAAACCCTAAAAAGGACTTTTTACGCTTTTGAGTAAAACTAGCACTTGAGATAATGATCAATGTACCTAAAAACGCTTCCATTAACCTAGACAAAAAAATTTAATAATTTAATTTTTGAACACTTTCACCGAACAGGGAACCTCAATCCGCGGTACTTGGTCATTTCCTATTCACACTCCAATCCAAAACCCTAATCGGTAATTTCACTCAACTTAAAGCAGATTCAATCATGGAAATAATGAGAAATATTGTTTAGAATGCTTTAAAGAGACACTATGAAGAGTTTGACAAACAACAGAGCACTTTAGCAAAGTCCGGAGAAATTTCAAATAACAGTATCGAAATCTCGTTAACAGAACGAAATCCAAACCCTAACTCTTGATCATCAAAATTTCCACAGAACCCTAGCCATATTTTCATATAACAATTAAGTACACTTTAAAATAGAATTTTGGGAAATTATTCCAGATTTTTGAAAAAGATTTAGACCTCTTAAAAATTCACACAAGCTAAAATCAACTTAGAAATTCAAGAATTTTTAGAGGCCAAATCATGACTTGAACCTTAAATGAAAAGTGTTCCAAATAAATTCCTGAGCATGCACAAAAATTTTAAAAATTTTTGGAGCTCGGGAAATGTGCCTACCAATTGAATACATTGCAGCCTTAGTAATAAAAAAAAAATTCAAACAGTCGTGCCGGGCGGGCAGAGCCGCCCGACACGGCTGCATCAGGCGCCGCCCAGGCAGCGCCCCTGCCGCGCGCTGCCTGCCCGCCTCAGCCCCGGCCCGGCTCTGCTCCTCCCTCCTCCTCTGCCCAGCGCCGCCCTACCCTCTCCCTCCTCTCTCTTATTTCTCTGCCCGCGCGCCGCCCGACCAGCTGCCGTGCCGCCGCCCGTCTACGCCCTGTGCGCCGCCCGCCTTTAACAGCGCCGGCCGCGCTGCTGCTCCCTGCCGCCTCCCTGCACTCCCCCCCTTTCCTCTATAAAACGGGCGCGAGACCTTCCCAATTTCCCCTTGCCTCTCTCCTTCCTTCTCCCACGCGCGCCAAAGCTCCTCCCCGGCCGGCCGACTCCATTGACGGCCAAAATAGCCGCCCCCACGGTGGAATCCCACTCCCGGCCGTCCTCCATCCAATTCCTTCACCTAAACTCTTCCTCTCCCTCCCCTAAAGCTCACAAGACCTTCCCACCCCCAAGAATTCGAGCCACTCGTCGGGAATTGCTCGCCGTCGCCGCCCCGAAGCACCCCCCACGGTGAGACCCCCTATCCCGGCCAAAACCTCGATGAATACCATGTTGCCGGGCTTCGTCGTGGTGTGTGGATCATTAAAAGCCAAGGTTCGACCCCCGGCGACCACCCCACCGCCGGCCAGACCTCGCCGGAGCTCGCCGGAGTTCCTCCCCTGCTTTTCTTTTTCTGTTTTTATTTTCCAGATTTTTGGCCCTGTCTTGTAAAATTCGTATAAATTCACACAAAAATCCAAAAATAGCCAACCAAAATTTGTTAGAAACCTCATGAAATTTAATAATTTTCTGTTAAAACACTTTTTAGCAAATGACCAAAAATTTGCAGAATTAATTAGAAACACTCTTCTCTGTTTTTGAATTTTAACTTGCATTTTAGAGCAATGCTAGGGCTGCCCTTTGATCCAAAAATGCACCATGGCACACACACCTCCCGTAATTTTATGAAGATTTTTGGAACATGTGATAATATGTAACCCTATGGAATAACTGCAATCTGCCTAGTTAAAATACTATTTTCTAAAATACATTGCAAAAGTCCTTTTCAGTAAAGAAACCCTAAATGAAAGTTGTAGATTTGAAGCTCATGAGTGACCACATAAAATATTTTTAACTGAATCAAAGATTTACTAGGTCATTCTGATTTTACAAGATTGGAAAACAGGAACTTCGATGAATTTTTATAAAATCTAGAAAAATCATCTTGGCCCCACCCAAAAGCTCAAAATGCTTAATTCAAAGAGTTCTATCAACTAAAAATAATATTGAGGTTGAATTAAAACTTTCATCTTAACCCTAATTCTGGGCGTCGCCAAATCGGAACCTAAATTACTATTGATAAAAGCAACAATTTCTTGTTAAGTAAACATATCTTGATCATATTGCATCATGTAGATCTTGAAACGCACGAAGTAGCTGCGGATCCACCTGTTTCGACCCCCGCAGACGAAGTCGACATCAGCGCCGAAGGACCAGGCAAGCCCCGGTGCACAACCAAGTTTTAACTTTTTTTTTTATAACTAAGTGTGTCTTGTTTGTGCATTTAAGTGATAGGAGTTGATTGAAACCATAGTTGCATTTGTTTCCCCTAGGAAACCCCGACGGTAGTTGTTGGATAACCTTAGTATGCTATGCTTAGAAGATAGTTGTCGGTAGAAGTCGGGCAGTGTGAACGCTGCTCGCGAGTGTTAGGTTACTGAATGAAGATGTTTCATAAGATGTGCCACACAATTGAGAATGAGTAAGCAAGATAAAAGTTTGAGGGTCAGACTGGGTACAGGTAGGTCGGCGACTGGTCCGGGACCAGGGTGACCGTAGTCTGGTCTGATCCGTGTGGCACAGCTGGTCAAGTATTGAACGTACTAATCGTATGCCGGGTGATATGGGCCCCGGTAAACCTACGTAGCCTAGTGATTGCAACGTCGAACCTGCCCTACGGTGTCTGACTAGGAGGAGATCTGGGGTGGGCAGCGTGGGAACTCCACACAAACCGTCTGGGACGTGTTGTCTGGTGGGACGCGGCGCTGCTAAGGCAGGCGTAGGAGGGAATTGACGTTGCAGGAGCTAGTGTGAACGGTTGCCACGTGCGAGTCTGGGACGCGCACGTGTCGTACGATTAGGTTAACCCTGCAATGGTATAAAAATCGGTTCGAATCGCTGTCACTCTCAGATATGAGCATGCTTGAACTCTCTGTCACATTCTAGAAAGAATAGGTTGACACCCAAATGGAAATGAATTATGATGATCAATATTAATATCATTGTTTGCCTTCTATGTTTGTTTAGATCAGTGCTAACTAAATTTACTTTTCTAATCACTTAAACCGGTGCTAAAATTTGACAAGAATAGTGTAGGATTGCGAGTCCTTTTTTGCAAATAAACCACCCCCCATCAGCCTTCATGTCTAGGAGTCGGCTGTAGTCAGCCACCTTGTCGGGTAAGTCTTGCTGAGCTTCTTAGAAGCTCACGCGTTAGCGCTTTGTGATTTTTCAGGCTTCGACATGCAGGACCCAGCAGGTAACTTCCAGGTGGAGGAGCCCCTCTTCGATTTCGGGAACCTCCATTGGGAGTTATGCGAGTCGCCGCGTTGATTGTTGCAGTGGCTAGTAGTATGACGCCCGTGGGCACGGCGCATACTTTGCTTAAGTCCGAGCGACGGAGTTGTATTAGATTAAGTCTTCCGCTGTTTTTGTTAAAACTTTATCGCGCACTCTGAAGCACTGTAAGACCTAAGTTGCAGACTATGAACTAATGATGTATTAAGTCCTCTCTTCTTGTAAATTTATTGCTGTTTATTCGTGCCTGTGTTGTATCGTGTGTACGCTCGCTTCGCCGAGCGTTGCCCAACAGGATCCTGGCTCAGCGACTGAACAGCACCGTCCCAAGACTATGTGTTCTGGGCGGGGTCGTGTCAGCGCGGTACTGGTACACGAGCATAAAGTGAAAGAGAAACTCATCAGCAGCCAATCTATTATGTCTCAGAAGTCCTACCAAGAGCTAAATGCAATTACCTGTTGGGGGAGAAGCTAGCATTTGCGGTTCTAATGGCTGCCAGAAAGCTCCGGCGTTACTTTGATGAACACCCGATTGTGGTACCTTCGGCTTACCCTATTCGGGACATTCTAGAAAATAAGAATGCTCCCAATCGGGCCATCAAGTGGGAAGCTGAGTTAGCACAATACAATATATCTTTCGTCGCTCGAAAAGCGATCAAGTCAGGGGTCATAGCAGAATTTCTAACCGAATGGGCTACCACAGAGCATTCAGCTGCCCCTTCGGAGGACCCTTCGTGGCTCGTGTTTATTGACGGAGCTTGGGGGGCTTCGGTCGCAGGATGCGCCGTAGAGGTCACCTTGCCCAGTGGACAGAAGCTCAGGTATTCTACTTCTCTTCAGTTTCAGACAACCAACAACGGGGCTGAATACGAAGGCATTCTTTTGGGCCTCCGGAAGGCCCGGGATTTTGGTGCAAAGCGACTAGTTATTTTCAGTGACTCTCAGTTGGCTTTGAGTAGATGCTAAGGACTTCCAGATCAAGGAACCTGAGCTTGCCAGGTACATTCAGCTCATTCGTGATATAGAGAAGCAATTTCTGGGGTTTGAGGTTCAGGTAATTCGGCATAGTGAGAACGAAGAAGGAGACATCGTAGCTAAGGCCGCAGCATACAAGAAAGGAAGACCAACTGATGTCTTTCACGAGGTACTTCGATCCCCATCTACTGCACATCCCAAGCTTGTGGCCACCATAAGCCCCATTGCTACAAAAGATTGGCGCGCCCCTATCAGAGCTTACATTGAAGGGCGCCTCTCACCTGATGAGCGCATCGAGGAACAACGCCTGCGCCATAGTGCGAGGGTTATGTTATAGTTGAAGGAATCCTTTACAAAGCTGGTGTCTGTTTGCCATTACTTCGGTGCTTGTCTCAAAACCATGGTCGCAGCCTTTTGAATGACATACACCAGGGGCTATGCTCTTCACATCTAGCACCTCGCACTCTGGTCTCTAAGGCCTTTCGAGAAGGTTTCTACTGGCCCACAGCTCTATCCTATGCTGAATCTTTGGTCCGCACTTGCCCAGGCTGTCAATGGATGGGACGACAGTCGCACCGACCTACCACTCCCCTACATTCAATTCATTCGGTCTAGCCTTTGGCTCGTTGGGGCATCGACATTGTTGGGCCACTACCAACTGCTCCGGGAACCTTTCACTTTGCGGTCGTTGCCATTGACTACTTTACCAAGTGGGTCGAGGCTGAACCATTAGTCAAGATCACAACGCTCGCGGTTCGGAAGTTCTTCTGGAAGAATATTATTTACCGGTTTGGAGTACCCCTCGAGCTCACAATTGACAACGGAAACAATTCGAAGCTGAGTTATTTCAAGAATACTGCGTCAGCATTGGTATCAAAAAATGCAACATCTCCGTTGATAATCCTAGAGCCAATGGAGCTTGTGAACGTGCGAATGGCAACATATTTCATGTTGTTTCTCGAGCTCTCGTTGGCCCGCCAAAAGGGAAATGGGTGGAGACCTTGCCCATGTTCTTTGCTCCTTGTGCACCCTGAAGACAAGAGCAACAGGATTCACCTCATTCAAGCTCATGTATGGCAGTTAAGCCATGACCCCGGAAGAAGTAAACATGGTTCCTTCCGAGCAGACCACCCATCCCTCGCAGCAGAAGACCTCACCAAGGACACTATCGAGGAAATATGTTTGAAGGCCATTTCGAACTTGCACCGCTACATTGAGTCAATGGAGAAGACGTATAACAAAAAGGTTCACCTTAGATCCTTTGAGCCAAGTGACCTCATCCTCCAGCTCAACCCTAACCCCACTTCAGCTGGAAAGCTCCAGAGCAAATGGACACGTCCCTTCATTGTACAACGTTCTGTCAGGCATGGGGCTTATCACCTGCTGCAGCTGGACGACACACCTATCTCCCACACTTGGAACGCAGACGTCCTCAAACGTTTCTATGCTTAAGTTGTTGTTCCTGTCGCTGCCGAGCTGCGTCTCGTGCGA
Organism: Oropetium thomaeum; assembly: GCA_001182835.1. NCBI lineage: Eukaryota > Viridiplantae > Streptophyta > Magnoliopsida > Poales > Poaceae > Oropetium > Oropetium thomaeum. The sequence continues at coordinate 60,372 of LFJQ01000067.1, read as the reverse complement.
AGCCCTGTGGGTTATTTTGTTTTCTTCTTCCTTTTTTGCCAAGCTGCGTCTCGTGCGAAGCCTGCGGGTTATTTTGTTTCCTTCTTCCTTTTGTGCCGAGCTGCGTCTCGTGTGAAGCTCTATGGGCTATTTTATTTCCTTCTTCCTTTCAGCCGAGCTGCGCCTCGAGCAAGGTTCTTCGAACCGTCTAGTTACTAAGTCTATTGAGCCAAGCTGCGTCTTGTGCGACTCCTCTAGGTAGGGCCCTTCGGGCCAAGGGGCAGGGGTACCATCGGTTGCCAAATAAGTTATATCAAGTCGCACTCGAGAGGAGCCCTTTATAAGCATTCTAAATATGTGTGCCTCTTGCGATCCCTCGTGCCTTCGATGCACCGAGATGCCGGCTTATGAATGAAGGCGAGGCTGTGCCTCTTGCGATCCCTCGTGCCTTTGATGCACCAAGATGTCGGCTTCTGACCGAAGGCAAGGCTGTGCCTCTTGCGATCCCTCGTGCCTTTGATGCACCGAGATGCCGGCCTATGTCCGAAGGCGAGGCTGTGCCCCTCTCGATCTCTCATGCACTCGTGGCACTGGGATGTCAGCTTATGTCCGAAAACTAGGTCGTGCTTCCCGCGGTTACCCGTACCTCCGACGTACTAGAACGCCAACGCATGAAAGGAAGGCTATGCTTGCCTCGTAGGCTTCGAGCGTTCCTCATAATACGTTAATAAGAGCACGAGACCCACATGAGTCTCAGTCATGCAAGCCCGAAAGACATCTTTTGTTCACTCGTGGCTACGTAGGATAGGACCAAAAAATGCTCCTGACATTCAAAAATTAAATCTATTTCTTCATCATACATACAGTTTTACAAGTACAATATCATGGTGCTCCACGACCGAAATGTTGTATACTAGGCAGTTGTTCCTCAACCTCCTTTATCTCACGTCGAAGAGGCGCTATGTAGCTCGTTACCCCACCAGGACTGTTCACTGCATGAGCGATCTCTTGCATTACTTCCGAACCAGGTTCTTCCGGAGATGATGCCCCGCTAGATACTTCGATAGTCTCCACTTCGGGCTCAACCTTAGGCTTACATAGCAGGAGGGCCAGACTTCAATTTCCTCGTAGGGCTCTCCGGTCGTCACGCTTGACGCGTCAGTGTAACCTTTCTTCCGATCTCACCTTATCACATGACTACTTTATCGCCAAGTTGTGATTTTCTATGTAGGACCGGAACCCTTCGATGGTCCCGAAGGGGTTCATGGGGAACCACTTGAGCCACTGGTGGTTGCTTGCGTAATCAAGTCAGGCACTGATAGTGGTTCCCGAAGGGACATATGACACAGGCATCACATCAAGAATTAAATCTGCCTAGACACAAAAGGAAGTCTAAGTTACCTTCGGATTAAGTGTTAAGTTACAAAGCTCCGAGAAACAATTGGTTTCGGGGATCCCAAAAGACCTAAGTATATTCTATGGCATAGACTGGGCTGCTCACACCTGAGGATGCGTCCCTCCGGCAGCTTCATCTTGTGGTCCGCTCCTCTCCACTTGGTCCTCGGATCCGCGTTCGTGACGCGACCCGTCCAGAAAACCTCGTCTCGGGACGAATCCGGTCAGTCGTTAAGCCAAGATCTTGTTGGGCAACGCTCGGGGAAGCGAGCGTACACACGATACAACACAGGTAAGGATAAACAGCAATAATTTACAAGAAGAGAGAACTTAATACATCATTGGTTCATAACTTAGAAGTTGAATATTACATGGTTCAGAGTACGCAACAGTTTTGAAAACAATAACAGCGGAAGACTAGAACGATTACAACTCCGACACTCGGACTTAAGCAAAAGCACGCGCCGTGCCCACGGGCGTCATGCTACTAGCCACTTCAACAATCACTGCGGCGACTCGCACAACTCCCACTAGAGATTCCCAAACTCGGGGAGAGGCTCCTCCCAAAGGAAGCTACCTGCTGGTTCCTGCATGGCGGCGCCTGAAAACCACAAATTGCTAACGCGTGAGCTTCTAAGAAGCTCAGCAAGACTTACCCGACAAAAGTGGCTGACTACAGCCGACTCCTAGACATGCTGGCTGACTCGGGTGGGTTTACTTGCAAAAAGACTCGCAAGCCTATACTACTCTTGTCAAATTTTAGCACAGGTTAAGTGATTAGGAAAAATAAATTTAATTAGCACTGAGCTAAGCAAACATAACAGAAGTAACAACAGCACTAGTAATAATCATAATTCATTCTCATTGTGTCTCAACCTATTTACTAAAATGTGACAAAGAGTCCAAGTAAGCTCATAGCTGAGAGCGACAGCGATTCGAACCGATTTTTATACCACTGCAGGGTTAACCTAATCGTACGACACGTGCGTGTCCCAGACCCGCACGTGGCAACCGTTCACACCAGCTCCTGCAACGTCAATTCCCTCCTACGCCTGCCTTAGCAGCGCCGCGTCCCACCAGACAACACGTCCCAGACGGTTTCTGTGGAGTTCCCACGCTGCCCACCCCAGATCTTCTCCTAGTCAGACACCGTAGGGCAGGTTCGACGTTGCAATCACTAGACTACGTAGGTTTGCCGGGGCCCATAACACCCAGCATACGATTAGTACATTCAATACTTACCCAGCTGTGCCACACGGATCAGACCAGACTACGGTCACCCTGGTCCCGGACCAGTCGCCGACCTACTGGTACCCAGTCTGACCCTCAATCTTTTATCTTTCTTACTCATTAACAGTCGTGTGGCACATCTCATGAAATAGTTTCATTTAATATCCTACTACTCGCGAGCAGCGTCCACTGTGCTCGACTTCTACTGACAATTACCTGCTAAGCATAGCATACTAGGGGTATCTAAACAAGCTACCGTCAGGGTTTCCTATCGGAAACAATGCAGCTATGGTTTCAATCAACTCCTAGCACCTAATGCACAAACAAGACACACTTAGTGTAAAAGTAAAACTTTAAAATTCGGTTGTGCACCGGGGCTTGCCTGGTTCTTCAGCGTTGATGACTTCTTCGACGGCGGTCGAGGCAACTGGATCCGCAGCTACGTCGTGAGCGTCAGACTCTACATGATGCAGTAGGATTATGATAAGTTCAATGAAATAGAAACTTATTGTTATTATCAATAATAACCTAGGGTTTAGATTGGCACGCCCAGAATTAGGGTTAACCCTAATTACTCGACGCCGTCGATTAAATTTAAATCTTAATCTGTGAATGAGGTTTAAAGAAATCTAGTAAACATTAGAATAAAATTATGAAACTTTATGTGAGCATTCCTAAGCACCAGAACTAAAACTTTGCTTTTGGGTCTAACCTTATAAATGACTTTTACAATGTACTTTAGAAAATGGTATTTAAACTAGGCAGATTGAGGTTATTTAATAGGGTTAGATGTCATTTCGTGTTCCTAAAATCTTCATAAAATTCTAGAGGGTGTTTAGTACCATGGTGCACTTGTGGATCAAAGGTCAGCCCTAGCATTGCTCTATAATGCAATTTAAAATTCAAAAACAGAAAGGAGTGTTTCTAATTAATTCTGCAAATGTTTGGTCATATGTTAAAAAGTTCTTTAACAGAAAATTAGTATTTTTCACGAGGGTTCTAAAAAATTTTGGTTTGGCATTTTTTGCTCTTCCTGTGATTTTCTAGGGGTTTTTAGAAGACAGAGCAATAATCTGGAAAATAAATAGGAAAAAGGAAAAACAGGGGCTGTCTCCGGTGAGCTCCGCCGGCCAATTCCCGACGATGGGGTGGTCGCCGGCCGTCGAACCTTGGCTTTTCACGATCCACACGACATGACGAAGCTCGGCAACATGATATTCATCAAGGTTTTGGCCGTGAGAGGGGTGCTCACAGTGGGGGGCTGCGGTGGCGGCGGCGAAGTCAAAATTCCGACGGCCGAGCTCGAAATTGGAGGATTGGGGAGTTCGGTGAGCTTCACGGGAGTGGGAGGGGACGATTTGGCGTGGGAATTTGATTGGAGGACGGCCGGGAGGGGGTTTTCACCGAGAGGGGCGGCTATGGCGTCGGCGGCGGCCGGGGCAGAGAATTGGGAGGGATTCTCGCGCGGGGGAGGAAAGAAATGGAAGAGGGGGGGAGTGGAGGAGAATTGCACGCCATTTATAGGAGAGCCGGGGTAGGGGGAGTAGGGGAGCAGGGGGGGCGGCATGGCCGCAGCGCGGCGGCGCATTGACCGGTCGGGCGGCTCGGGCGGCGCGGGCTCGAGCAGAGAGAAAAGAGAGAGGGAGGGGTGAGTGAGAGAGAGGAGCGCGGGGTGAATTGAAGGCGACGTGGGGTGGATGCTGGTGTCGGGCGGCGCGGCTGCTCCTGCTCGCCGCGTTGTCGGGTGGGCGGGGCACTGTAGCCCGCCCGGCAACAGCGGTTTTATATTTTTTTTAATTAAAGCCTGGCTGCAATTCAATTAAAATGCACACTTCCCGAGCTCAAAAATTTTTGAGCATTTTTGTACGAGCTCAGGAATTTATTTGGAACACTTTTCATTTAAGGTTCAAGTCATGATTTGGTCTCTAAAAATTCTTGAATTTCTAAGTTGATTATAGCTTGTGTGAATTGTTAAGAGGTCTAAATCCTTTCCAAAAATCTTGAATAATTTCCCAAAATTCTATTTTGGAGTGTACTTAATTGTTATGTAAAAATATGGCTAGGGTTCTGTGGAAATCTTGATGGTCAAGAGTTAGGGTTTGGATTTCTTTCTGTTAACGAGATTTCGACACTGTTAGTTGAGATTTCTCCGGATTTTGCTAAAATGATCTGTTGTTTGTCAAACTTTTCATAGTTTCTCTTTGAAGCATTTTAAACAATATTTCTTTTTATTTCCATGATTGAATCTGTTTTAAAGTGAGTGAAATTGTGGATTAGGGTTACAGTTGTCGACTTTGCCCTAGTGACACCTGGGGTGTCACAGTTCGCCTGTTCGAAGGTTGCTTGCTTCACCAACTTCTGGGGCCGAAGGCGCCATCTTCGCTGCAGTAGTAAGCTTTCTGCCCCCCCCCCCCCAGCCGCCGAACGAAGCGCGGATTCGGGGCTTAGCTCGGTGCCGCATCGGAGCCAGAACCCCTGGGTGAAAGACTTCCACAAGTCGCGGATGGCTCCCTCTCTGCATAAGCTTCAAAACTGCTAGCGCAAGTTTCCTGCACCCCACTTATGCTCTTTTGATCGGAGTGAAGTCCACAATGTCGCTTGCGCGAATAGCAGTGAAGGCACCAATCCAGGACACTTGAGTGCAATGATTTCCGATGGTGCGGAGAGCTTTGCGAGCAGCTTCGATTCCGCGTCAGGTCCGAGAGATACTTGCCATAGGATCCTCCGACGCGTCCGGCCGTGATGCCACCACATTCACCCCAAGCATGCCTAGGAGATCATCCACATCCCCCATCAACTGCCCAACTCCTTCAGTAATTTGCTCAATGACGGTCAGGTGGCCTTCGGTGGCCTTCAAAGCTTCACGGAAAGTATCGCACTCATTGGTTATATCGGTCAGCTCCTTAGCCAGATTCTCCTTTTCTTCTTGTAAAGGGGCCAGTGCTTGCTCTAGCTCCAGAACCCAGAGCTCAGCCTCGCGTCGCAGCTCCGAAGACTTCTTTTCCTCGGCCTCCAGAGCTTGAAGCCGATTTTGCAGCCCCTCGTCGCTCTTCTGGGCTGAAGAATTCACATACCGTGCCAGCATCGCACTCTGGAAGGGTATGAAGAATTCACATACCGTGCCAGCATCGCACTCTGGAAGGGTACATAGGAAATGCATTAGCACCTGTACACAAGATACCGGTGCGAAGCACGCTGATATGAGGTATACCTGTATAGCCACTCCGGAAAGGGCTTCGGATGCCTCGGCTGGGCTCAGCTCGCTAAGTAGTCCATCAACACCAGCCATGTCCAACAGCCGCCGAGCTAAGCTCAGACAGCGACGGGCATCTTTCTGAGCCAAGAAATCTTCCTTTCGGAGCCCGGCAGCCACGTCTCTCGGAGACGACCCTGGAGGCAAATAGCTGTAAAGGCTCTTTCGGCGACCGTAAATCTGCGGGCTCTCCGTGGCACCTTTGCCACCTTAATAGCCTCTGCTTCGACCCACCCCTTCTTCCGAAGGCTGGGCCTCAGCTGACGGCTCACCTCTCGGGATAGGTTCTGCAAATAAATGATATAAGAATACAACTGTACAGTTAATCTTTGGCAACAGATATGCAATACGCACCTTCTTCAAAGCCGAAGTCAACGTCCCCTACTATAAAGTCCTCCTCGGCCATCTCAGGTGCTACGCGCCTTTCGAAGGCGCCCACCACCACAACTGAACAGCCTGGATCTGTCCTCTTAGTGACAGAGTCCTCTTCGGCATCCGATTCACCGCTTGTGGAGCTCGAAGCGTTTGTCGAGCCTCGCTCTTGCAGCGCGGTTATAGCCCTCGCGGCGGCCTTCTTCGCTGGTCGCGCATGCTTGTGAGATAAGGCTGCCTCGGCGGCAGCCTTACGCTTTTCGATCCCGAAGCTTCTCCCGTCACCACCTTCCCCTTTCCTTTCCCCTTCTCCTCAGTCTCCTCCTTGTCGGCCAGCTTGCGCTCCAGAAGCTGCAACTGCGGTTCTTCAGCAGTAGAACCCGATTCCGACGCGGCCCACATTCGGCGCGTCCTCGGTGGTGCACCTCCATGTCACGAAACTTTCCGAGATAGTGCTTGGCCCGCGCTTCGATTTCCTCCAGGGTCAGCTCTGCATGTTACTTTTGTAAGCTAAGAGCGAAAAGGTTCACTGGTCAATTGCCGAAGAACTCACCGGGAAATCTCTGTGGTTGTAGTATCAGTCTTCTTTGGCCGTCAGGTTGCTCAACAAGAAATTCGGCGGCTCCAGTCCTTCAGCAGAGAGCTGATACTGGCAGTCACAAATTCATCGCATAGGTCCCGCATGATAAGTCTGCGGGACGCTTCCTCCAGGGCCTTCATCCGAAAGCTTTGACTGCTTGCTCAGCTTGATCGTAGGGCGAGGCCAGTGGAGAATTTAGGCACAATTAGACGGAAGGGGACTTCCTTCTCCTACCCTATAGTAAAACCAACCCAAAGTTCATCCCCGACCCCAATGCTCTCGATAAACCTTCACCAGAAGCTTGCTCTCGTTGATGGGCACGAAGCTCACAGTGGCATAGAGCATCATGTACCCCTCCCCCATCGACCTGTCGTGTTTCCGGTATGCAGTCCGGTGCATCGCTGCAAAAATCCTCGGCATCCGGCATGACCCCCTCCATACAGAAAGCCACTCCATTATGCTTAGCCTCACTATGACGTTGACAGTTATCTACTGAATCTCTAACTCGTAGAGTTGCAGCACCTTGCCAACGAACAGTGAGCACGGCATCCGGAGCCCCCTGTCGAAAAAATGAAGGAATAGTACAACGGCAGTCTCCGTGGGCTTCCCGCTGAGTCATTCCCTTTGTAGGCACGAAAGCCAAATGCCTCTCTAGCCACCCCTGCTTCGCCAGCTCGTCCAGTTGACTCTTCGTTACCGTGCTCAGCCCTAGCACTGGACTCGTGCGCAGAGTGTCCGAAACACGGCAACGACCCTTCGAGCTAGATGAGCCTCAAGCCTTCGGCATGATCACAGCACAAAGTTCAGGTGATCGAAGAGCTAGGTTTGGTTTCAGAAAGGCAAGAGCGAAGGACCGAAGGACCTTGAAGAGCTAGGTTCGCTTCCAGCGCGAGAGAAGCAAGTTGTGTGTGGAGTCGCGAGCACGAATGGGTCACTCTGCCTTGATTGCTCACTTTTATTGGCCCGGCCACGCCCACGGTCACCCTGCCGCGGAGTCGTTCAACGGGCCCAACGCGTGGCCTCCTTGGAAGGTGCAGCAATTCATTTCCTCGAAAACGGTGCCATAAGCATGCCGTTCCGTCGCACGTTGTGAGCATGGCTTCGGAACAGCGTAGCATCGGAAAAATTCCATATCACGAGCTACGTCAAATTAACAATTTTTCTTTCTCTCAAAATCTCGTTTTTTCGCAGCCCTTCCGAAGAACTGAAAGGGGGGGCCGATGGGCCTGGCCGTTCGGTTATGGTTTCGGTCCTTCCGAAGGTGGATCTCACCCATGAGGGGCTGCTGTTGGGGGCCGAGGCTGTGCAAGAGACAGTGGCTACCGAGACTGAAGAGCCCATGAGTTCTTCGGTCCCAGTAACTTCTTGTCCCGAAGGAAGCTCTAATCGAGGAGGATAGGTGATATTGTATAAAGTACGAAGGTCCAGCTGTACAAGTACCGTAAGGGATTAGTTAACAAATGCCCTGTAGGAAAGTAGAAATGATAAAGGTATTTCTGTAATAAGAATAGTAAAAGTGTAATGACTGTAACCTATAAATAGCCCCCTTGAGCTACTATAGTGGAGAGTAATGCTTGATTCACTCTCTTCCCACATTCCGAAGAAAATCCAAATCCAACATAATCAATATAGTTTGTTAAAATATTGGCTTTGTTAAATTTGTGTATTTTCATATGGAGGTTCTAGTGAGTTAGGGTAGGACTTTGTACTGTGTACTGTGTATACACGTATCTGTTGGTCTTTTGGATGTTAAAACCATACGCTTTGGATATAAAATATCCATACAATGTTAATCAACTTAGTGGTTATTTCCATTTACGGTCTTAGAATATGAAAACTTCCATTATTCTTCATAATGGTTGCAAGAAGCTATATCCAAAAAGTCCATTTTTTGCCCACAACCCCCCCCCCCCTTCTTATTATGATTTCGGAGTTGAATGGTTTTTTACTGATAACTCCACACTTTCTAGCACATTTATATCGATATTATGATTTATTCACAACTTTAAGGCATGTAGATTTTGTTCAGCTTACAACTTGTTGCGTCTTTTTTTTTATGTGTGTTGTGTGCTTGGAGAGAAGAGAATACAATTTTTTTTTTTGAGAATTTTCTCTACACGACACTTTAAAAGGTGTGGTTTGTATGTGGAACACTGAAGAACTCGATTTTGTCTCATGGACACTGTGAAATAGTGATCATTGTCTACAACACACTTAAACAGTAAAATAGATTATTCTATATTTTTTATCTTAATGTACAGAATTAATTTTCAACTTGAAGTTTGGCATAAAAATATCATGTTGTATTCATGTGAATTTTTATGGATTTTTGTCAGTTTGTTTGTATAGTTTGGTTGTTAAAATAAATATTTTTTTTAGAAAGCTTAAGAAAACAATGGGAAGGAAAATCAAAACACATTGGTTAGGGAACATAATATATCATATCCTTTTACCAAATTCAAGTTATAATGCATTTTGTAGATTGAGATAAATTTTTGAAAAATTATCCATTTGCATGCTTGTTGTTGTAGATAAACGCCACAACTTCGTAATGTCCACGAGACAAAATCGTGTTTTTTTAGTGCCATATAGACCAAGCCACTTTTTTGAGTGTGCAGTAGACAAAAATCCCTTTTTTCAAGTAGTTCTTTTATGCCTAGATAGAAGAATCACAAGGCAAAATAAATTGGACATGGAGTAAAAACGTCATTCCAAGTCAATTTGTCATATCATATAGTCGAAAGTTGCCTATGTGGTATGCAGTATGTATACAGAGTCCTAAAGAGTATCGGGTCATCAGATCAGTGATGGCTTTTTAATGAGAGTCCTATTTTGTTAGAACAATCAAAATAGTTCTATTCAGTAAAAAAAAAAAGAGCTAGCTGCACATATATCGTGTGAAGCCATTCCGCTGTGGGCGTAGCCTGAACTACTACTGCAAGTTAATTAAGCAGTTGTTTTGTCTAGTCCATAGGTAGCTCATCCAATGGCTAGGGAGACAACTGTTCGGGTCCTTTCCACTTTGCCACCAGCAGGTACTTCAAGTCTGATGTTGAATAACGCTTGCATATACCAATATAAAAAGAAAGGCTTATGTAATCACAATTAGTTTACATTCATTGTGACACAAAAGATTATATTATATAAAAGAAGACAAAATTGCATGTGAGACTGTTGAAACGTGTAATTGCGAGAGGCACTCCACGATTTTGCTTTTTATGCAGCACATGCTCCAAAACTGTCTAATAGGAAACCCAAAAGAGCATTTCGTCATAGCCATTTCTTGTTCTGTTTTCTAATAGAATTACAAAGTTTTGCACCACCCAAAAGCCAAAAGCAACTTTGAATCCTCCATTACTACTATCATGCACAAATATCTGTAGCACCCAAAAATTGTTTGCTTCATCAACAAGACCTTCCTTCCATCCATGGCTCTTGCATGAAAATGGAACTATAGTAACAAAACTTTTTTTTTGGGGGGGCGGGGTTAACTTTAGTAAGAAAATAAACCTGTACTTACATTAAAACTTTGCTAAAAACACCACCAATCTGACCCTTCAAATGAGCAAGGCTTACCGATAACACTTGAACTTTACAAACAGAGATAAACCAACAAGATAATTGTAAAATCCAATTAATAGTCAATTACTTAGTACCTGCTGACGGCAAAGTAAAAGGACCCGAGCAGTTGTCGCCATAGATATTGGATGAGGTAGCAACGGCCCATCTCCACATGCAACAGCCGCCCACTGTTCCATCGCCGAAACTTCGTGGGTGCTGTGCAGCGTTGGCCGTGCAAATTGAGTTTTGCTCCCGGTAGCACCTGCTCCGGATATCCAACGAGTTGAGTTAGAGCATCTCCAGGAGATGACCTAAAGTGGAGGCTTAAACCTAAAAACTGTCAAAACAGTAATAAATTTGCTCCAGCAGATGACCTAAATGGTACCTATATCTAAAAGATATTTACGTCCGACCTATTTTCCTCTCGTCGAGACGCAAAATACGTCTTCTTCCCCTGAGACCTATTTTCCTCTGGCCGAGCGCGCGAAAGAGAAACGACTGCTCCGGAACTTTTCCCGTCCCCTCGCCGCCGCCTGATACCACCACGAGCAAGGTCCTCGGCGGTGCTCTGGCTTGCTCCGGCGAGAGCAGGTCGCCGGCGTCGCTTCTCCCTCCCGCTCTTCCTTTCCACCCCAACCCCCTTCCTCCCTTCCTGCGGCGGTGCCCCGACGTCCCCGCTCGATCTGGCCGCCACGAGCTCCGCCGCTCGAGAGAAGAAGCGGCACGGCACCCTGCTGCTCCGGCCGTCACGGCTCCCTGCTGCTCTGGCCATCGCGCCACTCTATTGCCCCGAATCTGCAATGAAGTTGCAGGTCCTCCACAGCCCCTGCTCGATCTGGTCGGCCCGGCCTCCTATGCTCGCGAGAAGAAGCAGTGCTACTCGTCCAATCCCCCTGCCGGTCTGCACAAGGAAGCTGCCGTGCTAGTCCAGGCTTCTGCGGCTGCTCCCATTGGTGAGCTTTGAATCTCCCTGCACTGAAGGTATTTGACAATTTGCCTCATACGAACTTCTTTTCAGAAACTGCAATCAGTTCCTAATAAATTACGTTGTTGTACCTTTTTGTTCTGGCTAAGGAGAGCCAAGTAGCATCAATTTTGAAGTGAAACTGAATCATACAAAATTTCCACAGTAAACTATCTGATGACATGACTATATTCATTGATTCAAAGTACATTATCCTTTCTGCAGATGAGTTTACTTATGCAACAATTTTTTGACGACTTGACATCTGAGGAGGAAGAGGAAGAAGAATGGGATGCCGATCAGGATATGGCAATTGGCATAGTAATGGATATAGAGAGCAAGCAGCGCAAGAAACATGGTGGTTCTATGCCTGGAAGGTTGAACATTAACAGGGACAGGTTGGAAGGCCATGATCGACTCATAGCCCATTACTTTGATCCTAATTCCGTGTATCCACCTCAGTTTTTTAGGCGTCGATTCAGGATGTCACCTAATTTGTTTAGGCGCATTGTAGCTGCTATTGAGAATCGTGACCATTACTTCAAGCAAAAGAGAAATGCAGCTGGTATTCTTGGCCACAGTTCATACCAAAAGATGACAGCAGCTTTGCGCATGTTGGCATATGGTGTTGCAGCTGATTTTATTGATGACTATCTAGCTATTGGAGAGAGTACATCCATATTAAGCTTGAGACGCTTTGTAAAATCAGTGGTTGAGATATTTGGCCCGGAATACTTGCGACCACCTAATGAAAATGACACAGCTCGACTTCTATCAATGAACAAAGCAAGAGGCTTTCCGGGGATGCTTGGCTCTATTGATTGCATGCATTGGAGGTGGAAGAATTGTCCTACGGCATGGCATGGTCATTTTACCGGACATGCTCATGATCCTACCATTATTCTTGAAGCAGTTGCAGATCAAGAGTTGTGGATTTGGCATGCATATTTTAGCATGCTGGGTTCTTGCAATGACATCAACGTGTTGCATCGATCACCCCTCTTTCTAGACTAGTCAAAGGAGAGTCACCACCAGTGGAGTTTGAAGTTAATGGTCACAAGCACACAATGGGACACTTTTTGGCTGATGGGATATATCCAGCATGGGCAACCTTTCTCAAGACAATAACAAACCCTGAAGGTAAGAAGCAAGTTCACTTTGCAAGGCAACAAATGGCTGCTAGGAAGGATGTAGAGAGAGCATTTGGGGTACTACAATCCCGCTTTGCCATTGTGCGAGGTCCAGCAAGATTTTGAGATCAAGAAACATTATGGATGATGTTGGATTTAATTAATTAATTAACAATTAAATCAAAATTTCATGGCTCATATTGATGTTATTGGAGTTACTAGTAATCGAAAGAATTATTTTGTTAATGGCCATTAGGTGTATGCAATACTCTCAAAGAGTAAGTGCTGGTGGCGTGAGCACGTGAATGCTAATTCTATTACCTGTTGCTCTACCAGCCATTGTATGCATTTTAAAACAATTAAATAAGAATCTAATTGCTGAATTCTTTTGGTTGTCTCTCCCCCGTATGGTCACTATATATGAGACTATTGTTATACGGGAAGAAGATAGAACACAACACACAATACTCCGACATTTTTCTTGCTAGTAGTTGCAACTGTTCGTCGTCCTCGTCCCGACGTCTGCATGCACGGAAGGCAGGAGAGCAGCCTTCCGGAACCACTGCCTTCTTTGAGTTCTTGCATCGAGATACGAAGACATAATGTTTATGGTGAGCATACTTCATCACGTGACTGCTCGCTTTCTTGTTCTTCTTCAACGACATCTTCCCGGCGAACTGACAACGACACACATAGGTCTTCTTCTGGTGGTTGTTTGCGGGACTGCACTGCGTACAACGTCCTGCATCGACTTTGCTCAACGACATCGAACAGCTCACTATGTCGACTAGTGAAAACGGCGCCGCTGATGCCCTCGACACTGGTCCCGCCTCGGGATACATTCTCAATCTTTTCTGGTTCTTGCTTTTGTTCGTATTAAACAACGGTTTAAACATGAAAAATAGCACATGTTATTTTGTCACAAAGTCATAAAATAATATCATGAATAATCTAATATTTTTAGAATTAAAATATATCATAATTTGCCTAAATATCTAACAGATAATCATATCAGCTTGTGTGATAATGCACAACATGATCATTGAGGATGAGCATGGATTAGATGTGACAAATAACTATGAAAAGATGGGAAAAGAGATAAAGCCACGTAAGGAGACAGAACGGATTAATCGGTTTGTTCAAGTGTACTAAGAAATCCAAGATCAAGACTCACATGAACGTCTCCGTAGTGACCTTGTGGAGGAAATGTGGAAGATCCATGGTGAACGTCTTCATGTATGATTATTTGACATTAACTTTTGTGTTGCATGATGCACTATGTTATTATTATCAAATTTGATTTAACATGTTTGAATTATTGACGATTGGTAGTCATTTTACATTCCATTTGTGCAATGAGAATGAAACAAAATGGTTTTTAGGTATCCAGTTTTAGTTATGCCGCTGAAGAGCACAATTTTTTCTGAAAATCTTCTCTCTCCTATACCTAAAACTAATTTTAGGTCTTTAGTTTTAGGTATACTGCTGGAGATGCTCTTATGGATGGACGGTTCCTGATTCCATATATTTTCGGTGTATCTTAATTTTTTTCTTCACATCTCCTCTATCAGTCCGTTCATACCATAGGACCTTTTACCGTGCGTTGCATACCGCTGGTTCTGGGGAGGAGGGGAGGCTTCCTGTTTAAGCTCACGATCTGTGCGCTGCAGTGTCACGGGCCGCACACACTTCCCCTTCCTTCCTATAGAAGTCTACCACTTTCTATGGAGAACTCCACTCATGTTTTAATGTACCGTCTATCAGTGTATTTATTTCAATCCTAACCTCCTCCTTTAGAGTTGGTCCTTCTAATTTTTCATTTTTTCCTCCCTTTGCTTATTTTGTACTTGCACATGTTGGTACTTGTTTGTAGTATTAATTTTTTTTAACCTTTTTTTACATATATTAACAAAGGCAATTTTTAAAAAATCAGGCAGGACATGTAATGTGCATTTTAACTAATTTTCACTGTGGAGTAATTTATTTTAACAACCAACAGCTGGTGTATGTGCATAGTATAATCACTGTACTACATATGTTCAAGCAAGTTGTATTATGTATACAAGAAAATTATGCACAACATTAACTGAAGTTGTTAGAAATGACAAAATCTTTACATCCAAATTAACCGTGCGAGGTACACACATAGTACATGTTATTCATATTGACATGCAAAGTTCAAACTTACTATCGAACTCTCAGTAAATATTGTAGACCATTAACTCAAGCAGGAACACTGGTTGTACAATAGAAAATTCTATGTAGAATATATATTCTTAGCATGTACAGTCACCCTTTCGATTTACCAAAATATATGTACACTTTCCTGATACCACTCATTTTCATTTTTTTTTTCAAAATAAATCTCTTGCAACTTTTTTACCTGATGAACATTAGATAAACAAGGAGAGTAATCTTGGTTGACAAAAATAAAACAACTTAAACAATATTTTTAGTCACCTAAATGTATCAAATAATTAATGTAGGACAAGTAATGGATCCCATCCACCATGCCCTCACGAGGCAAGTCGCTGGCGCGTCCGCGGAAGCACGCGGCAAGAAAGTATGTGGCAGAAAGTATGTGGCCTCCACCAACAACCATGCTAACACCTTCGGCACGCGCGTCCGTGTAACCGATATGATCGAATGCCCAAACGTCCGTTGCAGGGCTCTGCTTCTCACTTCGCACCACCTCTGCCGTTATGAATGCTGGCTTGATGCCAAGCGCCCACGAGTACTCCAAGGCCCGTGCACCGACGATAGCCGGTGGAGGTACACAACAGCGTGGGTCACATCCCCAGCGTCCTCAATAAGGTGGCCGCCACTCCTGGCAGTCTCATCCACCTGAGACCCGTTCGACGCAAACTTGTGAAAGAGCTGATACCTACCGCTAGACCCAGCTATGGAAAGACTAGATCTACTCGTCGACAACTTTTTCTGAGCATAAGATCCATCTAAAGAGCACGACTCACAAGCCATCAACCTCACAAAGATGCAAGTTCAAGATGACCGGGAAACAACTAGAACACACGGACCTAGTCGGGATCTCCATCCTTAACCATTACACGGTACATCTTCGCCCTCGAGCCCCCTCAGTATGACGTCCATGACCAGCCCAAGCCAGATCCACCAACTATAGCGGCAAATCTGGCTAGAGCTCATCGTCGCAGACCTCACAAGCACACTGTGACGACTCCACCATCGCTGCCGTCACGGTACTCCAAGCTCACCATTGATGCTGCTGCTGTACCTCGTCAGCAGAGTACAGATTTTGGAGGTTGATAGAATAATAAGGAACTTCGTTGTATGCAACAAAAAGAACTTTTAAAGTTTATCTATAGCATGTGGAGCCTATCAAAACCTGGCAATTATAAGTTTAAAGTTGATATTACTTCTTTTAAGTTTAAGCGTTACAGTTTCCAGGGTATCGGATTGATGTCAAAGCTAGTGAATAGAAAACTACAGAATAGAGGTGCTTGTGTGTCCTCTTAAACTACCACACCCCAAACATTCCAGCTATAGTAAGTTATAGTCACGGAAAGATCCACAAGATTCTAGCCACATGCACAACTACCGCAGAAGCAACCGACTCCGCTGTTTAAGCCAACACGATGAGTGACCATTTCGATGGCATCTACAGAATTAATTTCAGCTGTCATCCACAAATTGGACTGCCGATCTATAAGCAGCTATACAATTACAGGCATTCCATTCTAAAAGAATGAGAAGAATGATTATAATTCCGGAACGAACTCAGCATCTTTTTGACAGTGCTGCAAGAGCACAATAGCGAACCCAAGTCTGACACCCTTTCCCAATACTGTACCTGCCAAAAGTTAAAGTCTATCATTAATGTGGCTAATAAGCAAGGAAAAAAAATAGCTTTTTAGGAAATAAAGATATCAGCTCACGACTGAACAAACAAGCAAAAACCGGGGGAGAAACAAAACACACTGTTCAGCTTTATTTTTTTTTCCTTTTTGAAAGAATTTCCTTTCAGGATGACAGTAAATCCAATACGTAACAACAATAGATTTCATCCATCTTGCTTTTAGTAAAAATTGCTTGACCGTAAATGACTATAATGTTCATTGTTTTAGAGGACTAATCAAGAGACGGTCTTTCTTGAAGTTGGCAATAGAAATTTAGCATTGGGCAGAAGGCAGGTCGTTCCACACTGACCTTTAGTCTTCTCTTCTCTGGAGCAATTCACTCCTTGTAACCCTTATTGTAGTTGATTGCATCTCTGATTCAACATCATTAACTACTCCACGGCATTTGGAGGATCCACAATGACATGGAAGTCGTTGATCAATAGAAAAAAACCTGAAGAAATGCATAGTGATGATTTTGTAAACTACAACGTTGAGGTCAAGTAGAAACATAATTATATCATTTAAAAAACTAGAATGATAATTGAGTCCAACCTGTAATCGTATGTCAGCTCTTCCCACGGATTTATGTCCCGCTTTGCAAAAATGACGATGTGCTTATCCCCAAGAACAGTAATGGAACGTGAATAACAATTAGGCTGCAAGGATAAATTGAATTATCATGAAACACATGCAAAAACACAACTTGACAAACACTATACAGATTCCTTGGTTATTCGTCTCAGTATATACCTAAACATCAAGAAACTGAAACTATATATGACAGTAGCTGATAGCCAAAAAATTATTAACTTTCTATTAATATAACACTGTAATACCCAGTCAGTTTTTCCATACAGTAATCCTTCTGAATTTTCGGGACAAACCAACTAGCCCTCAATAAGCTATAGCTATCAGAAGATACTTGCCTGTTCCATGCAGAAAAATTACAAGTATCCAATGCAAAAGTATGAATAATTATCAGGTGCCTTCTAAGACCCATGCTTGGCTCAAAGTTTGCAGATATCATTATGTTTCACTGTTTTTTATCTCAAAAAGTTAAATATGACAGCAAAGTTATGCTGGTTATCCACATGTGCGGAGCATTAAGAGATCAACTATCTGTGCTGCTAACCAAAAACTGAAGAAAGCCCTAGCAGAATGAACACATAATTTCTCACCTCACATGAGTGATTGATCAAATGGGCTATACTACCTGCCCGTGTAGCATCTATAACACGCTCATCATCAATCCTGAACATATATGTCCCAGCACCCTGCACACATGAGTGTTATAACCACAGAAGTTTGCTTTCATTGTTACCAGATACCAGAACTAAACAGGGCACGGATAAAATTCTAGCTAGCTGCTAGCCAGCTAGCTATCACAGGCCCAAATTGACAAAATACAGCATCAACTGCTTCCTCAAAGCACAAAACAATATGTGCAGCCCGATTATTGCTATATATAGCAGCCTGTACATATAACAGGGTGGTATAGCTTATTGTTCCAAAGGTCAAAACCGTTACAGCCAACACTCATAAGATATTTGTTTGTAGTTTTCACCAATTAGATAACTACCATCTCCTTGGACACAAAAACATTTTGACAAATCCAGTATATGATAAATTTTCCCAGTAAAATGGTTATCAAACAGTACCGTACTATCTTTGCAAAAAGAAAACCGTAACTAAATTATAAACAGAAACTTACAACTAATGAATTGTATATTTGCCGCTCCCTGATGTCCGATACCGGTGGTCTAACGATCTCTCCTGTGTATTCAATCATCTTGACAGTAGGTGCAAAATCAGGAAAATTAGCTAAGTAGCAGAACATGTCCAGAATTAGTCAAATACATGGTTTAAAAATAGTGAAATACATAATTGAACTTTGACTTCTACTGTTTCCTATCAACGGCCTATCAACCTTCTGCATTCAACAATATGAACGTATAAATGGTAGGTAAAAAAAGTTCAGTAGCAACACAAAATAACATTGAAATTGTTCTCTGCTCTACAGCAACACAACAAAAACATGAATTTCCAACAATTTTCTATTTAGCCCATTAGTTTGTCCTCTCCAATATCTAGGCCAATATCTGCAACTATTCAGCTCCTCCAAGTGATCAGAATTTAGTGGGTAACCACAACTCAGTGGGACAAGCTTTTATCCATCCTAAATAACTCAATCAGTAGCAATTACAACACTACGAAAGAAATAACAGAAATTCTAGCTCGCCTTTTTGCTGTGTGCATCACTTCCAGTGACTCTACTCATGAACGCTTCTTTCAAAATTATAAACTAAATTGTGAACTCAAAGGAGTCAATTTGCCAAAACCATTTAGAAAAGTTGAACATACCATATCTCCTGCCTTATGTGCAACCTTTGCAAAGACACCAAATCCATGAATTCTTGATTTTCCTGTCAAAATAATTAGTTGCAATTACAATATGCAAAAAAACACCTTAGGGCATATGCCAAATTGCCTAACATAAGATTTCTAAATACATTTGTATTTCAGATTGAACATTTCAATAAAAATTAGAATGCATAGTTCTGATTAACACACATCACATCTTCACTACTCATAAAATAAGATAGTTCTGATTAACACACATCAGATCTTCACTACTCATAAAATAAGAGGAGCCCAGAATTCTCATAAGAGTTATAAGCACTTATATAATACTCATTCTATGACAAGCCCAACAACAATCAAGCCTTTTAGTCCCAAGCAAGTTGGGGTAGGCTAGAGATCAAACCATATGACCCAACACCAACCATAGGACCCAACACAAACAATGACGCGGAAACAAGTAAAAAGAGCCAAAAAAAAAAAAGGTGTGAAACAACCAACACAATGATAGACAAAAGGATGATAGGAAACGGCAAAAAAAATATGGAGAAAAAGGGTAAAAACCAAACCAAGGAGTAGTACAAAATCTTAAATTTACAATGCTAATAATGCATCTACTCCAGCAAAAATATGCTCGACTTTTAACCGAGCACCATTTTCTCCGTATTGACTCCCTAGCTACTACAGAGTGATCCATACAATAATCGTATCAGAGCTACTGATAAAGTACATCACATTTGGAATGACCAATATGAAGCTTCCTTTAACAAAAAGAACACAGGCTGTTTCCTTTAAAAAAGTGCATGATTTACCTGACAAAAATCACAAAGAGAACACAATATTGCTTTTAATCAAAATATTGTATCTAATAAGATATGAAGATTTGAGTTCTTTGCAGAAGATTATGCTATGTAATTACCAAGGATAATAAGAGAAACTCACCAAAAGTCAGTCTTTTCTTAAATGTGGCCTTCATGCCTGTATACTTTTCAACCATAGAAGACACATTGCCAAAAGCATCTTGCTGCATGGTATCCAACTGATCAACTGGTTGAATTGGTTCACTTAAAGTGTGATTGCCTACTCCACTTTGGCTGTACCCACTGACAATATGAGGCATATTCTCTACATATGAACGTTTATGAGAAGCAGTAGCAATGACTTGGGGTTGTTTTTGGCCCCTTCTCCGATGGAAATCATAGGGTTCTGACAAAGGAAACAGATAATCAGATATGAACTGGTACAACAAAAGATGAAAGGTAACAAAATAAATAATAGGGGAACATGATTAAGGTAAACGATTATTGAATTCACAACAAGCATAGCTATGCAGCTTCAATCAATCCACATAATACTTGATAGAAGTCAAGGCTATTCACCAACAAACCAGCAACAACAACAGCCACCAGCCTATTGATCCCAAGCAAGTTGGGGTAGGCTAGAGATGAAACCCCATGGTCCAACTTGAAACCCAGACAAACCAAAATGGTGACAAATATCTGAATGAGAATGACAATCCCAAAATATATTTTTTTTTAAGAAAACAATCCCAATATATATAATCTAACAGGGAAGCAAATTCTAAACCAATATTTAATTGAGGTTATTATTCTGGCATACAAATTTATTGTACAGAACACACTAAAAAGCCCCCTGCAAATTAAAAGTGCTGGCTGTCTTACTTACCAGTCCTTGCACAACCAGATGGCGAAGCCAAATCCCTCTGAACTACCTGAGCAGGCTCTGCAGTGTTTCTGTCTAGAGATGGACGTTCAGCAGATGGCTGCCTGTGTTTTTTGCAGTATGAGAGTAGACGAATACATTGATCCTCAACATCATCAAGTGACATAAGGTGGATTTTGTCATCATCTTCAAGCTAAAATTAACAAAAACAGATGCATGTAACAGAAACAAATGTTAATAGAAATAGAGGCACAAATTTAGCCCTCAGGAAGCAAATAAACAACATCATAAAGATCAGATCAGTAACGTACCTCAACACAAAGATCAGCAGCACGTGCACAAAGAGGGTGATATGCAACACGGCAGGTAGGATGAGAACACTGGTTACACGAGAAAATGAGTCATAACATATTTTCATTATTTAAACAATAGCTTAAACTAATTCCTAATCTACCTGTATACAAGCTCCATAGGAAACTCCACATATGCTGCATAGCAGTTTCCAACGATCCTGGATAGACCACTCAAAATGATGAATGAATATGATTCTTCAGAAAAAATTTAAAGATTGAAAATAGAAATACAATCCTAAATCAAGAAAAAAAGGAAGACCTTGTTGATTCTGCTCAACCCATCAATTGGTTCCATTCTCTTAACATCTTTTAAGCAAGTTTCTACAAAAGAATCAATATTGAGAAAACTAAAAGCATGCCATGCCTCAATATTGCTAAAGGGTCTAAAGAACAAATTGATTATACCAGGAATCCATATAGCGCAAGCGAGATGAGCCCAACGACCATCTGTTGTAGGTTTCATTGCACCGCCTAAAGAAAGTTTTATATCTCATAAGTATATAGCACATTCCAGGATAAAGTGCAATGCAAGACTACCTGTGACTGGACAGAGACAGCATCGTGGAGACACACGCGGTGCACCAGGTCGACACAAGTTGCAAAGCCAAAGTGCTCCGTCCAATGGTTCTAGCTCACCATAACATCTAGCATGAACCTGGATCATGTTTTAAGGTATTCGTAAACATTATAACAATCGATAACCTTTAGAGTCAGGCAATGAATGTGGTATACCATCATGCGACACTTGTCACATTGCAGGAATAAGTTGTCTTCATACTCCTGAAATGGAAAAAAAGAAATCAGTAACTTACATATTGATTTATATTTACCTATCAAATAACCAGCAAAAGAAGAATAAGATTATTACCTCATCCATATCACAAACATTGCAGTAGTCCAGATCCTTCCAATTCACATTAACAGCTCTATAACCAAGGATAATGTCCCCACTGTTTTCAAAATATTTGAGACATGACCGCGCATTGGGCAATTCCTAACAGACATAATTCCACTAAGTTACCAAAAAGAGTGAAATCAATTGGTTTTGTTCACCAGAAGTCCACTGGTTTAACAAAAAGAGAAGACAATGCAAAAAGTATTAATAGAAAATGCAATCAATGCATAGCCTGAAACTTAACATTTTAGTATCAAGCATCACCAAACTAAGCAGAGCAAAATGTCTTTGTTAGGAATTGTAAGAATAGTCCAGCAGTGGAGATTGTAGTTCAATCAACCAAAAAAATACAATATAAAAAAATGTGAATCTGCACAGATACACCAATGTAATGTGGTAGGCATATATAATGATGTATAATATTGGTGATAAAAAATTCCAATGACAGATAAAATAGACATAGGGACAATTGACATACATTTATAGATGATCAACTAAAAGTCTCATCTAGATAAAGTTAAGAACAATAAATGAAAGAAAGCATGAACAGATATTTGTTTTGAACCTGAATAAGCTGTCTTATCTGTGGATTTGAAAAGCCAAACATACAAGAACCAGACTGTTGGCAAACATTAACTTCAATATCAGTGGCACCATTGCACTGTTTTTCCTTTAATCTGCCGTATATCTCTTTCCAACATGCATTTGGGGTAGATCCATCAATCTGAACATCACAAAAGCCTCAGACATTAGGGAAATGAACAGATGTTGAGATACAGATTTGTCACAATGCTGCCATATCCTAGGCACCCTGAGATGGGTAACAGACCCAAGGAATCATAACTTGCAATGGCAGGAATAGAAAAAACCTTTACCAGAAAAGATAGATATACCCTGAATCTAAGCTTTTCACTAGAGTGTACCTTGATGTATATATGGAAGCTAGAAAATGTTAAATGCTGTAAAACTGAATCCAATGCTTAAATGCTGTAAAACTGAATCCAATGCTTTTCCGTGTATGCATAGAAGGGATTCAAAATTCCATACTCCAGTTAGTTCTTAGCTATGGTTTGGTTTTTTTGTATTTTATTTCCAACAAGAAAAACTATTTGGTCTTGGACTGGATATGAAGTTACAAATAATTATTAACATTTCAAGTCCAGTGCCTCTATTGGATCCAATCAGTTAATGTTGACAGGTATCATGTTAAGCAATTCAAAACCTAATTTATCTTCATGACTTTGAGCAATAAAGCATTACAACCGAAGTTGCAAAAAAGAAAACATTTCTACATTTAATTATAGACAACCAAACAAATTCCATGCTGCGAGCAGGCAAATAAGAAGAGAATAAAAAAGAGGATGACAGGATGCAAACAGAACCACAGAACAACTAGATCATATGCTGAACAAGCAATAAGAGAGTAAAGCATACGTTCCAATAGTCATCATGATAACAGATGTATAAAATGAAGATAATCAACAGTAATAGTGCAACTATATATATATATATAGTATCAAGAATTATTCCTAAGCATCTCCTAAGGTCCACAAAAATGTGTAGCTTGTGAAAAAGGCATTCAGGCTGCTTTAAGGAAGAACTCCCAATAGTATTTGTTTCAAATACGTCTATCATGCAACACCACCAGTTTTTGGTCCAAAATTATCAATGCGAGCAGTATCGGTTAAAAAAATATTGTTAAGTCATGTACCTGCAGTCCATCATCTGAGGTTACCCTAAACAGTGGACGCACTTTTGTATCTGAGCTCCTTAGCACTTCCATCTTGTAGGATGTTACTGAATGTGGATCTGCAACAATATTAACATATATTATCTAAGCTATATAAAACTTAAGCGTCATTATTTCAAACTAAAATGCTGCAAACAGTTAATGATACATTTGAAGGTGAATAATTACCTTTTATGGACATAAAATTCCTAAAAGCAGTATATCCTTCAGGCCATATATGCTTTTTGTTATGGAAATGGTCTGAATCAGATACTATCCTACCTGAAAAGGAATTCGCAAGATAAAAATTTGTCAGACAAAAAGGTTAGGATTAAAGGCGTAAATACTAATCTAGGATAAAAACTCAACAGGTAAAAGTTAGGCAGTACCATTAAAATTCTTGCCAAAAGCGGAAAATTATGGTAAGAAAACAAAACTATCGTGTTCTCAGTAAATAGAATACTACATTCTTTCATTAGTTGAAGACATACCTAAGGTGCTCACACGAAGATCTCCTAGGTCTATGTCTATTTGAGTCATTTCCTCATAATTGTCACCATTTTCTGTTGCTCTATCTTCTGAAAAAGTACCAGATGATTCTACCCCATCTTCAGAGGATTTAACATCAAAACCATCATTTAGAGGAGATTTTCGAAGCTCCAACATAACTTCTGGAAGCTGCTGTGTGCGGAGAAATCTATAGAACAAAATCGTCAAATGACCATAACAAAAAGCATACAGAGAAGACTAACTTCAAGATACATACTCTTTCGCCTCTTCTAAACTCCGCCCAAAAGTAGTTTGCTTGCATTTGAGATGCAAAGATGATAAAAGGCCATTCAGAAATGGCATTGCTTGCTTCAACTTAACCCTGAGGAAAAAAAAAACACAACTTGTAGTTCCAAGAAAATAATGTCAAACCGGTGTCATAATTCTTTAAACAGGATTAACCTTGCAAAATCATGAGTACCAAAGAACTGAACAAGTATTGATTGGTCCAATCGAATAGGCTTTAATGCCCGGTTTGCAGGTATATCTGACTCATCCACCACAACAGCCGGCCACATTGCATGACCTGTTGAAACACATGAGGCCCCATTAGAATGGATAGGATAATTTTGGGGGACAGAGAATAGAAAAACAGAAAGGAGCACAGAAGAAATAAATTAAATTAGTTACATCTCTGAGGAAATCTTAAACACAAAGCCAAGTGCATGTGCCTAAATTTCTAGTTTTGGAAGAGGGACAAACCAGGAACTAAAATGGAAACCTGAGAGCAAAATCTCAAAGGTTAGCACTCAAAGATGATGAAGCTACTGCAAAAGCACAGAATCCAATGTAAGAAAGAACATAAAACCTAAAGCTCCCAAGAGCATGCAAGCTACACAAATCAGAAGCATTTTTTTTTTAAAAAAAAAGGGCATAGTAAGACCATCTCACAAACATGATAGAACTCAAGAGACAAGGGATGCTAGGACGATAGTGCAAACTTTAACACAAACAACAGCGTACATTAAGCATCACACAGAAACTCTATTAAACATGTGTAGGAGCTAATGATATATACGGCAGCAAACAAGAAATCGATCACCCTCAAATTCAAGGAAATAGGACAAAAACAAACATATCAGTCAGCAAAAGCAAACAAAGGTGTTCAGGAATACCTGTAATTTTAGCCCACACAAGATCATCCGGATCAAGACTCTGGTAGTCATGAAAGCTAACAGCAAGTGCAAGCAACTCATCATGTCCCTTTTTATCCTGATTGGATATCCCAAATTTCAGATTCCGAGACTTCATTTCTTCAGAGGAAATAGAAAATTTGATCTTTTCATCTGCAATAGAAAGCTCCTCTGATTCACCATCGTCATACTTTACCTGCAGTTCAACAAGGTACCGAGTCAATCATTGGGCATTGCACATTTATGATTCAGATGAAAATTGAGTGGCAAACAATTCAAATGTCAACTGTGTCGAGCATCTGATACATCCATCAAATTATTGCCAGACAATACAGAAACTAAGATAGCATAAGTAAGCCTAATCCAATCTCAACAAACATTGGATGATCATTGAGTTGAAGAACAAAACAACATTTACACCAGCAAGGATAAGGAAGAGAACATACAAAATGCTTCTTCGTTGCTTCAGTGTACCCCATGATGGTAGCCTTGTACCAATCATCATCCATCGCCCAGAAAACCTACATTCGAAGTCAAAATTCAGGTCCAAGCTAGCAACGTAACATTTTTTAAGAGGAGAGAATAGAGATAAAAGTAAAAGGAAACTTTCTCAGAAGCTCACACCTTGCACGCCAATCCGACAAAGGCGTTAGGATCTGCACCAGCGATCTCCAGCCTGCAACAACAACAGCATCAATGCAAGCTCGATTTTCCATTTGAAGCGGAAGAATTTCAGATGAAAACCGTCATGCAAACGTCATGGGCATATCCAACTCACTCGACCCATCGCTTCCCAACCGACCCCTTTGGCCTGCCTGGCCGCCGCCTCTCAGATTCGGAGAAGGAAACCACCTTCCCAGCACCAACACCGCGCCTGGGCCGCCCCCGCAACCGTCCAGGCTCCTTTCCGTCGGCGTCCCCGTCCACCTGCAATGCAGGCGGTGCGGACCCGAGGCTAAGAAGCTCGTACTTGAGGGAGCTCTTTCGCCGAGAGGGCCCGGCCTCCTCTTCGCGATCCGGTAGCGCGGGGGCCGCCGTCGCAGGAGAGGGTGGCAGATCCTCGACCCGTGGCTTCTTGCGGCGGCGGTAGTACACCTTAAGGGGGGCCGTGCCGCCGCCATCGACGCGGAGCTTCTTAGGGAGCGGCGGACGCGAGCTGGGGGTGGGGGCGGAGGCGGAGTAGACGTGACCGATGGGGAGGTAGCGGGCGGGACGGTCCCCCTCCTCCTCCTCGTGCACGAAGCCGCCGCCGTCGACGGCGATCACCATGGCCGCGGGCAAAGGCTAGGGTTTGCGCTCCCCGCCTAGGGTTCGGTGAGCAATGGTGGCGATGCCGATGGGTTTTGGGGAATTTGAGTAGGGAATTTTGGGGCCCTCGCGAAAAATTTTCCCGTTTCCCGCCGGAGCAAGCCCCTGCTCGCTCTCCTCTATCCGAGCGGGCGAGGACAGGGGCCCTGATGGTTATTTCTCGATTTCTTTTCTGTGCCAGCGTTTTCCGACGCAACCACCGCTACGGTCGTTGTCAGAGAATTACCTCCGTTCTATCTGTTCTCTTACGCCAACTGGTTCACGTGTAATTTCTCATCTTATACTACTTACAAAAGGAAAGACTTGATCCGAGCAAATCTAGAAAGAACCTATAAACTTATACTCCCTCCTTTTTTTTTTGTCGTTGAGATAAACAAAGTTAGTTGTTAATTAATTTAAAAGTATTGTCTTAAACAACAGCTAAAAAAGAAAGGAGCAATAGTGAACAAGAGGTGAAGAAATAACTTTAGATGAGAGAATTGAATACAATTCTCCTCGTCCATACATCTCTCACCCTCGCTTAAATCATAGCAATAAAATAAAAGAGAAACAAGACCCAACAATCAAGTAATTTTGGACAACATGGCCTACCTTCGATCGGCATTTTGACGCCATGGGTCGTGGTCTGACCCTTGGTTGGGCCTCTTCTTCATCTTTACTCTACAGTAGTGGTGATGACGAATGACGCGTCGATTGGTGACCTAGCAAGGGCAGAGGGGTCATCGCTATGGACTAGGGACGGCGGTGATGGGTGAGGAGGTGCATCGATTCACTGCTGCGGGCGACGAGGGTGTTGATGGCGAGGCGTAGGGAGGAGGCAAATTAGGAGGGGGAAGGAGGGTAGTGACCTAGCGTAGCGGCTAAAGGCGAAGGCGTCGCACACTGAGTGCACGAGGTGCTGATGGCACAACACAAGGAGGAAGCGGGAGAGGAGAGGAAGGAACAGGGGCGGCGCACGGCGACGACTAAGCGCGGCAGGGCAGCACGAGCAAGGTGGCTACTAGCTGCTGTGGTAGCGACGGGGGCGGGGAATGCGAGGAACTAGGGTTCCAACCCCCACCCCTTTCTTATATACATGTAGGCCTGGACGCCTCGGTCCAGCTCGAGAGCGAAACTAAAATGCAAATGAGCTGAATTGTTAGCTTGATTCGGTTTGTTTGCCATTCAAACTAGCTCGAGTAACTCGCAAGCTCAACATACAAAGAAACACATATA
Source organism: Oropetium thomaeum (assembly GCA_001182835.1). Taxonomy (NCBI): domain Eukaryota; kingdom Viridiplantae; phylum Streptophyta; class Magnoliopsida; order Poales; family Poaceae; genus Oropetium; species Oropetium thomaeum. The sequence continues at coordinate 32,810 of LFJQ01000067.1, read as the reverse complement.
TAAAATTAAGAAGTAGCTTAAATATTTATAAAAAATTTTTTAACTTAATATCACAAAGTTCACATTACACTACTTGTACACATTTCAAAACAACTAAATAGATAACTAAGCCGCACCTTTGCTTCAACTTCTAAACCATTCTCTAAGTGTAAAAAGGGGTCATTTGGTGGTGCACCTACGAACAAGGTTCATGTTAACGTTTTTACTAAGAAAATTAGAACCGAAAAACCAGATTCGTTCCCCAAAAATGTCAAAAGAAACTATGTTTGCTATAGTAACACATTTCAATTTTTCGGGTAAACTAAGAAACTCAACTGGTCCTGTGTTTTTCAAAAATCATGAAAACTTCGGTTTGTACTGGTTTGTAAACCATTCCTACGATAATGCTTTTAAGATCTATATTCAACGGTGAGTAAATAGGCTACTTGTAGGATAAATACTAAATATGCAAGTCCAACCAAGTACAAATAGTATATACTTTAACTAGTTTCTTGCAAGGTCAGATTCTGAAAGTGGCACGGACTCAGCATCATCCTCATGCTACTCTTGCTGCAAAAGAAAATGCAAAATATATAAAATACACACTCACAATATTAAAAAATAATAATTCTTGGTATAGAAAATCATACCACATGTATTGGAGGATTGATATTACTATGAAAACCTCATCCATCTGGATGCACACTCGATGCACACACTACTGACCACTTTGGGTTCAAAGAGGTATGATAATCATCAAAGATTATTACACTAGTACTAAAAGTTGGAATCAAGAACAGCCAAATATTCTTTGTCAATTTGGACACAACAGGAACCTATGTGCATCACCTTCTAGTAACCAAGTTGAAAACCTTGTCACCAATGGGCACATTTGCTAGATAGATGAGTAATAGAGACTTGAACTTGTGTAGCACTAGATGTAAAAATGCTATAAATCCATTTGAGATGACAAAAGCTAATGAGCTACTTGTGTCTTTTGATGATGAGGATGTATGAGCCCTTCTACTGCTCATGGTAACTTTCTCACGGTAGTTCATCTCAGCCAACTTTATAAAGCCCTTCCAACTCATCATTGATGGCATAAATCTCATTATCAGACCTTGCAGCATCATATATATGTGCAAAGAATTATTTAACATACTGTTGGTATTTCTAACAATCAAAGATAAATCTACAAGCGCACGAAGTACCAATGTAGAACTTCACCGAGGAGTATTCCAAGGTATCTAATTTTCACAGGAAACGCGTGTGGGTTATCTATGATTCTAGTTCATCCAGGGACAACAAGGAAGCAAAGGATAGAGAGGATTCTAATCAGGTATTGGTCAAGGGACAAGGTAAGATTGAACTTTCTTGCACCAACTTCCTCTGGTCTGCCAAGACGTTCTGGCCTGCAGCTCTACTATGAACCCGAACGTGGAGGATTACTAAGGGCGGACAGGGCTGCACCACCTGTCGCCTACCTCTACAACTCGTGAAGCTCGCAGCAAACAAACATAACCTCTAGCCTAGACACCACGTCTACATTATTCAATACTACCTTAATCTAGCTAGCACATAAGACTAAGGCACTCAATACAGAGCGATGATTATGTAAGCGAGTAAAGAGCAGATCTTATTGAATCAAAGGACTATAACCATGAAAGGGCATCATGAACACTTACTTGATTAAGAAAGCATCTGTCGAAATACTAGTGTAGAAAGGGAGTGCCGACAGGCTAGCGCTCCACCCAAGACTAGTAAATGATCAGGACCAAGAGAGTGTTGACAGACCGGCATTACCCCCGGAGAGCCTCCTCACTCTCTTCCTATTCTAAGAACCTAATGGCTAAGGCTTTGCCTTTGGAGTGTAGCACTGATATTCTCTTCTCTTGTCTCTTGAAAGTGAGGAGGGGGCCTCCTTTTATAGGGGGAGAAAACTTGGGGGAGTGAAGTTCCTCCCACCCTTTACTCTCATCTTTTCTCTCCTTTAGCGTCACCTGGAGGCGGTAACTCAAGCAGAACAGGTCACCACTGCCTTAGGGATCCGAGGGGGACCAACTTGTGAGGGATGGGCTCGACAGAGCCTACCAGGGATCGGGCGACCCCCTTGGTCAACCAACCTTTTTGTTGGCTCCATTTGGGCCCCACGTTCTCTAGGTGACCCGTAAGGGGGCCTTTTCCTAGGATACGGGATGTCGCCCTTGTATCTTTTCGCCTGGGCTCGGATTATAGCAAATTATATATGCGTTTCAATCGTCTCGAGGAGCCCTTAGCAATGGTGAAATATAAATCCTCGTTTGAGAATATTTTTAATAATAATTATTTGGATCTTGCTCTCATATCTATAAATCACTTGCATGCAAATATTCACCAAGACTTGTGGAAATAGTTAGTAATAAATGCTACCACTATCTTTGGCGATCGCATTTGGTCCTTTTATGCAGGAATTTGACTGTAAAAAATGACACTTAAGGACCATCAACAAGCTCCCCCACACTTGGCTCTTTACTCGTCCTAAGTGAAGCCAACAATCTAAGTGGATACCAAAAGATGATATGAAGCAAACATAAAAGCTATTCCAATCATCATACCTATGTCCGGACTTGGATGTGTCTATCATGCTAACTTTAGCATTTGAAGAATGGAACGACGTTGATTCAAGTTATATTATTTCTAAGCGAAGCAAACTTGGGAATTGAAAGAATTTTTGAAAAACAAGCAAGCAAGTATTCCTCAGATGTTTCTCTCAGATTGTTCAATTTGTGTATGATTCCTCACCAAGACAAAGTGTTGCCTCTATTGCTACTTCTGTCATGATGTGTGGTGGAGCTCAGTAGGGAAATAAAAGGCATACTTGCAACACATAAATTGCTAAGTTAAAAACTAGATTCAAAGTTAGAAAGTTAAATTAGACAATCATGGTCAAGATGTGATGGGAACAGGGTCCTGATCTTCCTACAGGTTCTGATAATCAATGATTTGGGCGGAGTCGCAACACTAATCGATCCGGCTTTCGAACGGCACGTTCCGAACCTCGCAATTGCCGCGAACACGGTTGACCTCACCGAGAAGGCTAGTATTTGCCTGCGAATCAAAGAACACAAGTAAGAACAAAGTAGAAAACCAAATTACAGATAAAGATTAAACTCACAAAGTTGGGGCCTCATAAACCGATGAAACGACGACGTTGTTTTTAACAGGAATAATCTAAGCAAAACCTGAACCCTATGGTGGGTGTGATGGATGTATATAAAGAGATTGGGGCATGTAAGTCCCCTGGACAATATCCTAATCCGACTCAAACATGATACAAGGCCAACCGACCCAAAATCGGTTACGCAGCACCCTGACAAATGTTGGATGGCTCACTGTTTCGAAGATACCTATGGACTTCGAAGGAATTTAGATGTGGGATCTGCCCTGTTGGAAAGATGGTCTCGTCCTCTTTCCATGAAGTTGTAGATCTTCAAAAACGGAGTCCGTATGCGACCTGGGCGTTCGTTCAGACTGCTTCCGGACTCTGAATTGGATTCGAAATCAACGTGGGCTGGGCCTCCGACTTGCCTTGGACGTTCGTGACCGACTCCAAGCAGGTCTCCTATCATTTCTCTGTCCTCTCCATGATTCCTAATCAGAGTAAAATCATTAGATAGTAATCCATGTTGAGTGCAGTCCTAATACCATCTCTATGACCATTATGCCCCAAAGGTATGAATGTTTTGGTGATTGAATGAACATGATCTCACTTGTTGAGTGCAGCTCCTACTACCATCTACAACCTCAAGAGCGAAGTGCCTCGACAAATGTTGATGGCAACCTATGTTGAGCCTATGATGGGTACGTGGTTGAAGAATGGATCAAGACCTTGGAGCATCAAGCTAGGAGAGCTTGTGTAGCTAGGTTTTGAGTCCATAGAAAAAACCGTTACTATTAAGGGAGGTTGGGATGTCTAGCTATGTCTCACTAGTGTAGAGGTGGTGGACAACGTGTGTTGAGGTCCCACAGCACTTGGAGAGCAGCTAGGAAGCCGAGGAAGACGATTTGTAAAGCTTGAAAGCAAGGATGCAACAAAGACAGCGAATTCTAGTTTCAGCAGAATCGTCATACCATTTTTCAAAAGGTCTAGAAGTTGGGCCAAGCCAGGAGAAGAGTTACAATGAGGTCGTCGTACCATCGGAGCTGTTAGAGTTGAGCTAGAGATGACTGAAGAGATATAGTCATCATACCGTATGACGGTATCGTCATACCATTCTCCAGAAGACCTGTTTTAGAGTTGAGTTCAGGAGTTATAGTCATTGTACCGTACGACGGTATCATCTTACCACGATTGACTGCATAGAGGGACTTGAGTATAACGGCTAGTGGGCGTGGTTGGCCCTATAAATAGCCGTCCCTCTCGGTTGTTTGAGGGACTTTTGGTCAGTGGAATAGCAGAGGAACCCTAGGAGGGCTAAGAAGTCAAGGAGAGAAGCACTTAGGTAAAGAAGAGAAGATCTTTGAGTGCCTGTGGGAGAGTAATAAGGAGTGTTCATGCACCTTTAGCCTAGTGGGCTATAGAGGGGCATCTTGGCTTGTTACTCTTGGTCTTATGGCAGGGTCTAGACCGGTTAGCAGTTGGTTTGGAACCCTCCGTTCAAAGGGGCATCAAGAGAGAGCGTTCTAGCAAGGAGGCTTATCACCGGGTAACAAGGTGCTGCCCGGGGCGGCGGAGGAAGTTCGTGTCTTCACTCAAGGAGTGAGCGCACCTTGGATGATACCGTTCCGGGAACGGCGGGCGGGACCGAGACTCCGGTGGGAGTGGTCCAACGAGGACTAGGGGAGGCGCCATCCTCTGATACCTCGGGAAAACATCGACGCGCCAACCTTTCTCTATCACTATTTCTCTAGCTTGTTGTTCTTATTCTTTCCTTTGAGCTAGTTGACACGGACCCGCCCCGTTTCAGGACGGAATCCGACGTCCTTGATCCAGGATCCTGTTGGGCAACGCTCGGCGAAGCGAGCGTACACACGATACAACACAGGCAGGAATAAACAACAATAATTTACAAGGGAAGAGAAATTAATACATCATAATTCATACTTGAAACTTAGGTCTTACAGTGAATCAGAGTACGCAAATGGAGTTTTCGAAACATAACAGCGGAAGACTTGATCGTTTACAGACTCCGATACTCAGACTTAAGCAAAAGCATGCACCGTGCCCAAGGGCGTCATGCTACTGACCACTTCAATGCTCACTGCGGCGACTCGCACAATTCCCATTGGAGGCTCCCGACCTCGGGGTGAGACTCCTCCCAATGGAAGCTACCATCTTGGTCCTGCATGTCGGCGCCTGAAAACCACATATCACTAACGCGTGAGCTTCTAAAAAGCTCAACAAGGCTTAACCGTCAACATGGCTGACTACAGCCGACTCCTAAATATGAAGGCTGACTAGGGTGGGTTTACTTGCAAAAATGGACTTTCAAGCCTGTACTACTCTTGGTCAAATTTTAGCACATATTAAGTGATTAGAATATAAATTTAATTTAGCACTGAACTAATCAAGCATAGTAACAGAAGGATATAGCAATAGTAATCATCATAGTTCATCCTTTTGTATCTCAACTACATTATTAAGATGTGACAGAGAGTTCAAGCAAACTCATAGCTGAGAGTGACAGTGATTCAAACCGATTTTTATACCTCTGCAGGGTTAACCTAATCATACGACACGTACGCGTCCCGGACCGTACGTGGCAACCGTTCACACTAGATCCCGCAAAGTCAATTCCCTCCTATGCCTGCCTTAGCAGCGCCGCATCCCACCAGACAACACATCCTAGATGATTTCTATGGAGTTCCCACGCTGCCCACCCTAGATCTCCTCCTAGTCAGACACCGTAGGGCAGGTTCGACTTTGCGATCACTAGGCTATGTAGGTTTACTAGGCCCCATAATTCCCAACATATGATCAGTACATCCAATGCTTGCCCAACTGTGCCACACGGATCAGACCAGACTACGGTCACCCTGGTCCCGGACCAGTCGCCGACCTACTTGTACTCGGTCTGACCCTCAATCTTGTATCTTTCCTTACTTATTCACAACCATGTGTCATGTCTCATGTAATAATTTCATTCAATATCGTACCAATCGCGAGCAGCGTCCACTCTGCTCGGCTTCTACCGGCAAATATCTGCTAAGCATAGCATACTAAGGGGTACCTATACCAGCTACCGTTAGAGTTTCCTATGGAAATAAATACAGCTATGGTTCCAATCAACTCCTAGCACTTAATGCACAAGCAAGACACACTGAGTTATAAAAGAAAAAAAAAATTTAAACATCGGTTGTGCACCGGGGCTTGCCTGGTTCTCCAGAGCTGTTGAAGACTTCTTCGGCGGAGGTCGAAGCAACTGGATCTACAGCTACTTCGTACAATTCAGAGTCTACATGATGTATCATGATTAAGATAAGTTTAATGAAAAGAGTCACAATGCCTTTATTAAAGACTAGGGTTTCGAATGGCGATGTTTAGAATTAGGGTTAACCCTAATTCTTCGACTTTGTCGTTTTCATTAAGTGTTGATTTTTATGATTTGTGGTTAAAATGAAACTTCTCATTTTCTTTGCAGGAGATGACTTTTAGTTGGCATGTTCTTAAAATTAAGAATTTCAACTTTGGTTAATGTTAATTCGACATTTTTCCTGGATTAATAATTATTTAATAACTTCAACTATGAACCTAGGGTTAAACATGAAACTTTTAATTATACCTCAAGATTATTTTTAGTTGATAGCACTCTCTGAAATATGCATTTTGAACTTTGGTTGAGGCCTAGATGAATTTTCTAGATTTTATAAAAATTCATCAAATTCCTGTTATTAAATCTTATAAAATCAGAAATCAGTAGTAAACCTTAGAATAAAATTATGAAATTTTATGTAGTCACTCATGAGCACCAAAGATAAAACTTTGCTTTCGGGTCTAACCTTTTGGATGACTTTCAGGATGTATTTTAGAAAATGATACTTTAACTAGGCAGATTGGAGTATTGTTAAAGTGTTGTATGCAACTTTGTGGTCCTAAAATCTCCATAAAATTCCAGAAGGTGTGTACTGTCATAATGTATTTATAGATCAAATTCTAGCCCTAGAAATACTCTAGAATGTAAATTAAAATTCAAAAATAGAAAAGAGTATTTGAATTATTTCTGCAAATTCTTGGCTGTTTTCAAAAACAGTGCTTTAACACAAATTTAGTCCTTTTCATATGGTTTCTAACAAATTTTTTTTGCCATTTTTGGATTTTTCTGTGAATTTCAGGGATTTTACAAGGCAGAGCAATTAATAGGGAAAAATAGAAAATAGAGCAAAACAGGGGAGCGATCTCCGGCGAGCTCCGGCGGCCAATTCCCGACGAGAGGGTGGTCGGCGGCGGTCGATCCTTGGCTTTACTCCATCTTCGCGACACGGTGATCCTCGGCAACACGAAGAAGGTCAAGTTTTCACACGGGAAAGGGGTCCTCACCGGAGGAGGTGATGGCGGCGGCGGCGTGGCCAAAAATCCGGTGATTGGAGCTTGATTTCGGAGGACCGGGGACGTTGTGAGCTGCACGGGGAGGAGAGGAAGGAGTTAGGCATGGCAATTAGGGTGGAGGAAGGCCGGGAAGTGGAGTTCACCGTGAGGGGGGCGCTTGGCAATGGCGGCGGCGGCCGTGGAGCAATGGAGAAGGGAGCTTCGCGCGTGGTGAAGGGAAAAGGAAAAGGTGGGGTGGAAAGAGGAGGAATGCGCACCATTTAAAGGACTCTGGAGCGGGAGGAGGAGGGAGAAGACCGCGCGGCATGGCCCCGGGTATGGCCGGCGCTGTGGCGGGCGGCGTTGGGCGGCGTGGTGGGGAGTAAAGGGAGAGAGAGAGAGAGAGAGAGAGAGGGAAGGTGAGGGGCTTTGAAGACGACGTGCGCGCGGAGGCTGTGTCGGCCGGGCGGCATGGCTGCCTGCCGCTCGCCGCTCGGTCGGGTGGGCGGCGGGCACTGTCCCGCCACTGCTTGCTTCAAATATTTTTTTTTGATTTTTTCTGCTATCGATTAAAGCTTGAATCCAATTCAATTGAAAGACATGCTTCCTGAGTTCTAAACTTTCTGAAATTTTTTGTGTAGGCTCAGTGATTTATTTGGAGCACTTTTCATTTAGGGTTCAAGTCATGATTTGGCTTCTAAGAATTCTTGAATTTTCAAGAGGTTTCTTGTTTGTGTGAATTTTAAAGAGGTCCAAATCTTTTCTGAAAATTCTGAATAAATCCTCAAAATTCTATTTTGAAGCGTACTTAATTGTTATGCGAAAATATGGCTAGGGTTTTGTGGAAATTTGGATAACCATGAGTTAGCGTTTGTATTTAATTCCTGTTAACAGGATTTCGACACTGTTAGTTGAATTTTTTCGAACTTAGCTATAGTATTCTGTTGTGTGCCAAAGTTTTCATAGTGATCCGTTAAAGCATTTCAAACATTATTTATTTTTTATTTTCAATGTCGATTTTGCTTTTAAGTGTGTAATTTGACTTCTAGGGTTTAAATCTGTCGATAACTTTTTAAGTAACACCTGGGGTGTCACACTAGTGAATTGCATAGGTTGCTCGTTGTTTTGCTTCTCTCTTGGTGGCTATTGTATTACTATGTTTGCCTTGCATGTTGTTCTTGGATCACTAGTATGACAGGGTTCTTAGCCAATAGATTTGCATAGGATCGTGTTTCGACGATTTGAGTTTTGAGAATTGTGTGACACGTTTGTGTTCATCCACACCCGATTCAACCCCCCCCTGTCGGTGTCTTGATCCTTACAAACACGCTGGAACACGATCTCGTTTGGTGCTGCAAAACTTGGCAGCGTTTTCCGGTGTCTATTGCCTTGCTTATATAGTATATTACATGGAAAGTAATACCTATTGCCTTCCTAAAAACCGACTTGTCCTAACTAGGTAAGTACTAACATCTAAACTAGGTAAGTACTATAATTCGCACCATGAATTATTCAACATCAATATCCTCCCCTTTAGAAATATTTTGGAGATCATGGCTATCTCATCATTAATTTTTTTTCTTTCTTTCATGCTCATATCATTTTTTCTTTGATTTGGGAGCATGTAGAGATTTTCTCTATTTCTATTTTTTTATACAGCCATGTATCTTTCTAATGATAGCATGGGGGGATACAAATGAAAATATGAGGAGTATTTATTGGGTGGATGATGAGAAATGGCATCGCTATCTCCTAGTGTAGGAGTGGGGTGTAAGTGGGCATGACCATTAAAGTATAAGAAACTTCTAACAAAGAGTCACAACAATTTGATAAATCTCAATGTTAAAGCAAGCAACATATGTGTACAAGGTTTATCATGAATTAATATCATATGCCTCTGGTTGGAATTTATATCATTGAGGAATAAAGCAAGCTTTATTATAATTCTTTTTAAAATAACATCCCAAGAAAGCTAAGCATATAGAGAACAAGAATTATATCATCATGCCATATCTTATCAGTCAACAACCTAGTTAGCATGTTGTCTTAAGATATATATAGTCATGAGCAGTGGTATGTACGCAAGGATTAAAGTTATGTAAGCCAATCAAATAGTTGCTTTATTTGAGAGACAATTGGTTGATTTTAGTTGCTTTTGGTTCTATCATTATTTTGCAAATTAAATATAACCTAGCGCTAAAAATGAGGGGAGAGAGAGGAGGCAAACCCAAAGCAATAGAAGCCGATTCCATCTTAGCATAGTGCGTTGGTTGTCTCGTCGATGGGAGGCCTCATGTGGAGATGTGATCATACACGTACAGGTTGTCTCGTCGATGGGAGGCCTAATGTGCAGATGTGATCGTACACATATAGAGGACTCCCCCACACTTTTTTGCGCGATGGTACTTTCCTTTATTGACACAAAAACAAAACAAGTGGAAACAAACAAAGACTCTACCGGTATGATTGTCAGGGAGCCGACATTATTGAACTCAGACTAATAGGCGCACTATAGGATTGAAATAGATCAAGGGAATGAAATAAACTAAGTGCCTTTGTTTTATTTTAGTTTTAGTTTATTTTCTTTAATAAAATAAGTAAATAAAATAAATTAGCCAGATGATACATGTTACCTCTCATGGGGATCCTACCCCAAGGTTGCTCTTGGTTGATGTAGATGGAGGGATAAATCCCTACGACTTGAGGGTGGAAAAAAAGCCACCATGTTGGCGTGGTATTGTGCTTGGTCCTCCTCCATTTGTTCCATAATTTCCCATTTAGGCTAGGTGCGATCTCAATGGATGGAGTCAATCTACTCGATCTGCAGCTCAAGCGAACTCCGGTCCCCTTTTTGAGCTATCTCACACCTCTCTTCATTGCTGCACGCAAGAACAAAACACGCTGTTGAGGGTCAATACCGGCGATGACCGGTATTAATGATCCTCCGACTGCTTTACGTATAAAGCACCAAGGGAGGTTACTCCGTCTCGCCCGACCCCGACGTCCGGACGGGAAGTGCCCGACCCCTGAGGTCGGACAAAAGTTCCGCCTCGCCCGACCCGACCTCGAGGGTCGGACGAGGGTTCCGCATCGCCCGACCTCCGGGGTCGGACAAAGGTTCCGCATCGCCCGACCTCCGGGGTCGGACAAAAGTTCCGCCTCGCCCGACCCCGACCTCGAGGGGTCGGACGAGGGTCCCGCCTCGCCCGACCTCCGGGGACGGGCAAGACTGGGCGATCCAACCACCCCGGACGGAACGGATGTCCGGGGTCAGTCAAGCCATTAATAAGCTCAAACTCCAGATGGGACGGTGGCGATGACCGCTCCCGGAAGAGTAAATGCGCACAACGAGCATCGTCCACGGGGTGGGCGTCGCCCCAACAGTCCCCTGTCAGAGACTCACCGTCTCGTACGATAGGACGCCCCGGAGCGACGGCCATCACCACGGCGTCATCAAGCCGGCTCCTACAGTGGCGCTTCTCCATACGGATGGGACTCCATCGAGCGACAGCTCGGACCACTCCGTCGACAAGAAGCAACACGGCCACTCCGAAGACGTCATCCACAGCGACCGGCACGGAGTTTGAAGCATCAACAGCGCGGCCTACAGGACATACGGCCATGCCGCCGCCGCCCACTCCCCAGCGCCAACCCTCTGTACGCCCGCCTCCCTCCTTGCAGTATAAAAGGGGGAGGCGGGAGGACGACGGGGGGAAGAAGACTAGTGCAACACACACGATATCTCACCCCACGCCGAACACCTCACAGAGACTTGGGAGCTCATCCCTCTCTCGCCTGTTTGTAACCCCCTACTACAAACTGTCGCGAGTAACACGAGCAGCCTCATCGAACTGGACGTAGGGCACGTTGCCCGAACCAGTATAAATCCTTGTGTCCTCTCGCGAACCATCCGAACCAAAACACGCACTCCACGATACTAATTACTCGTCGGCCACAACGAACGCCGACAGTTGGCGCGCCAGGTAGGGGTTCTTTGTGCGTGTTTTCGTCAAACCCCTCTCTTTGTTCGGATGGCTAGCCACGCAAACACCTGGGTTCCCGGTGCACACGTGCGTTTCGGGAGCCTCGACTTCGTCGCCATCTCAGATGGCGCTCTGGCACTGGCCGGTGCAGCGGCACCACCGGTTGCCCCGCTTGACCCCGGGCGTGTATCGCCTCTCGCTGGCACATTGTCCCGGGCGTCGACGCTCCCAGCTCCACGCGCCATGAACAACGAGTTCGTGGCCATGGTGGGCTGCGCATCCGAGTCTCTCTTCGACCTCCTAGATGGAGCGTCAAACGAAGATTCCGATGCAGAGTGCAGTGAGGGAAGTCATCATCCCTCACGCGAGTGCCTTATGATACGTGCGGAGCATCTTCCCGCTGCGGAGGGCGAGCGCCCTGCGGAATCGTCTGGCCCGCAGGACGGGACCCCACCCCGTGACGCGCAGTCAGAACGACTGCGCGCACGAAGGGAGGAACTCCTGGAGGTCCAGCGTCAGCTGGATCAGCAGCGTGCGGCGATTGATCACGAGCTCGCTCAGAGCGAGTCCAGTGAACACACCCGCACTGACGTTCGCGACTTACGAGTCGCAAGTCGTGACGATGGCTGCCCGCGCTTCCCACGGGCGAGCCAGAACTTGGCCGCGGCGGCGGCATTGCTCAGGGGCCTCCCTGAGCCTGTCACGCCGGAGGCCCGACGCGCCCAGCGCGAGGTTGAGGCGCTACTTGAGCACGCGGCAGTGCAGCAAGCTGAGAGCTCGCTGTCGCGTCTGCGTGGACAACGTGCCCAGAACACGTCTGTCCACCAGACTCCCCCAGCAGCGGAAGGCACGGCGAAAGCCTCCGTCCGCGGTCGTCTGGGGACGAACAGGGACGCCCGCGCCACCCTGGATGCGCGGCGGCGCCGCCTGGAGTTCGACGATGGCACCTCCCGATCGCGTCATCCGCGTCGAGGAGGACGCTACGACGACGACGAGGATAGAAGCCCTAGCCCGGACGCCCCGGGACCGAGGGTCTTCAGTCCTCACATTCGGAACGCAGTATTCCCGCGGCGTTTCCGACCCCCGACCAACGTACCGAAGTACGCGGGGGAAACCAACCCCGGCCTGTGGCTCGAGGACTATCGCCTCGCGTGCCGGGCTGGGGGCGCGGAGGATGACGACTTCATCATCCGCAACCTGCCATTGTATCTGGCCGACTCGGCCAGAACGTGGCTCGAGCATCTCCCCGCCAATCAGATCACCTGCTGGTCTGACCTTAAGGAGGTTTTCGTTGGAAACTTCCAGGGGACTTACAACCGCCCAGGTAACCCCTGGGACCTCAAGAACTGCCGACAGAAACCTGGAGAGTCGCTCCGGGATTACATCCGGCGCTTCTCCCGGCAGTGCAACGAACTGCCGCACGTCGGTGACGCCGATGTCATCGGCGCATTCTTGTCCGGGACAACCTGTCGCTCCCTAGTTCACGAACTAGGGCGCAAGAGTCCCCGGACCGCCAGAGAGTTGCTGGACATCGCGACCAGCTTCGCCTCTGGCGAGGAGGCGGTGGGTGCGATCTTCGATCGCGCCCAAGACGCCAAAGGTAAGCGGGTCGAGACAGCCGGCGGAGGCTCCTCCGACCCTCCGAGCAAGAAGAAGAAGAAGAACCGGCCGCGTCCGTCCGGAGAACGGATGGTCGCTGCCGCGGATCGCAAGGGTGCCAAGGCACCCACGGAGGACATCCCGGACCACTTCGAAAAGAAGTGGAACGGTCCGTGCCCCAACCACGCCTTCCCAGTGAAACACTTATACAAAGAGTGTTCGCTGATGAAGAAGTTCCTGGCCGAGGAGGCCAAGAAGGGCAAGCCGAAAGGCAAGCCCAGACAGGCTCCCGATGACACCAGCAACGACGTCGACGCCGCCGACGGCGACGACAACTTCCCGGAGACGGACGGCTGCCTTATGATCGTCTCAGGGCCGGCGCCACACGGTGGCCGACGTCGGGCCAAGCTGGAGCGCCGTGAGGTGTTCGCAGTTGAGCCCGCCGTCCCGTCGTTCCTCAAGTGGTCGGAGTCTCCGATCACGTTCGACCGGTCAGACCACCCCAGCCACGTACCGCAACCAGGCAAGTACCCGTTGGTGGTAGACCCGATCGTCGGCACTAAGCGCCTCTCCAAGGTGCTTATGGATGGAGGCAGCGGCCTCAACATCCTCTACGTCGAGACCCTCGACGCCATGGGCATCGACCGGGCGCGCATTCGCCCGACCGGCGCACCCTTCCACGGCGTCATTCCTGGGAAACAAGCTGTTCCCCTCGGGCAAATCGATTTGCCCGTCACCTTCGGGACTCCGTCCAATTTCAGGACGGAGACTCTCACCTTCGAGGTGGTAGGATTCCACGGATCCTACCACGCCATATTGGGACGGCCATGCTACGCCAAGTTCATGGCCGTGCCCAATTACACCTACCTAAAGCTCAAAATACCTGGGCCGAAGGGGGTGATCACCGTCGGGACGTCCTTCCAGCACGCCTACCAATGCGAGGCGGAGACTGGCGAGCTCGCCTCCGCAACCGTGGCGACGGAGGAACTCGCTGTCATCCGCCAGCAAGTCACCGAGGACGCGCCCGACTCCAACCGCAGCACTGGATCCTTCGAACCCGCGGAGGGCGTCAAAGAGATCCGGCTCTACCCCGACACCGCCGACGGTAAGACGGCGAAGATCGGGACTGCTCTCTCCCCCAAATAGGAAAGCGTGCTCGTCGACTTCCTCCGCGCGAACATCGACATCTTCGCGTGGAAACCCTCGGACATGCCAGGCATTCCGAGAGAAGTCGCCGAGCACGCCCTGCACATCAAGCCGGGCTCTCGCCCGGTCAAGCAACGTCTGCGCCGCTTCGACGAGGAGAAGCGCAGAGCGATCGGGGAAGAGATCGCCAAACTCCTGGTAGCCGGTTTCATCAAGGAAGTGTATCACCCCGACTGGTTAGCCAACCCCGTTCTTGTACGAAAAAAGAGCGGGAAATGGAGAATGTGCGTTGACTATACCAGTCTCAACAAAGCGTGTCCAAAGGATCCGTTTCCTTTGCCACGAATCGATCAGATAGTCGACTCAACCGCGGGTGCGAAACCCTATGCTTCCTTGATGCGTACTCCGGGTACCATCAAATCCCGATGAAGGAGTCCGACCAGCTCGCGACGTCCTTCATCACTCCGTTCGGCTCGTACTGCTACGTCACGATGCCGTTCGGACTGAAGAATGCAGGCGCTACATATCAGCGCTGCATGATCAGAACCTTCGACGAACTCATCGGAGACATCGTCGAGGCCTACGTGGACGACATCGTAGTCAAGTCCAAGAAGACCGACCAGCTCGTCGACGACCTGGAGCGAGTCTTCACCAAGCTCCGAGCAAACGGCATCAAACTAAACCCCGAAAAATGTGTTTTCGAGGTCCCGAGGGGGATGCTGCTCGGATTCATCGTCTCCGAGCGTGGCATCGAAGCCAACCCGGAGAAGATCGAAGCCATCAACCGGATGGGTCCGATCCAGAGCTTGAAGGGAGTGCAACGCGTGACCGGGTGTTGGCGGCGCTAAGCCGCTTTATCTCACGCCTCGGAGAGCGCGTTCACCCGCTTTACCAGCTCCTGAAGAAATCCGACCGATTTCAATGGACTCCCGAGGCACAGGAGGCTCTCGATAGGATAAAAGTTATCCTATCCAAGCCACCGGTCCTGGTGCCTCCGACCCCGAAGGAGCCACTCCTACTCTACCTCGCCGCGACGACTCAGGTCGTCAGCGCTGCTTTGGTCGTAGAACGAAGGGAGGAGGGCCACGCCCTCAAGGTTCAACGCCCCGTCTACTTTGTGAGCGAAGTCTTGTCCGACACGAAGACTCGGTATCTCCAGATACTGAAAATTCTTTAATGCGTCGTCCTCGCCAAGAGAAAACTCAGACACTACTTCGAGTCACACCCGGTGATGGTGGTCAGCTCTTCCCCCTTGCGCGAGGTCGTCGAAAACCGCGACGCGACGGGGAAGGCCGCGAAATGGGCTCTCGAGCTCATGGGCGAGGGAATCACGTACGCCCCTCGTACAGCGATCAAGTCCCAGGCCTTGGCCGACTTCGTGGCGGAGTGGACCGAAATCCAGCTCCCCACTGCCCCCGTCGACCAAGAGTACTGGGTCCTCTACTTCGACGGCTCGTTGATGCGCGCAGGAGCAGGGATCGGACTCGTCTTCGTCTCCCCCATGGGAGTACGCATGAGGTACGCAATCCGACTCCAGTTTCCCGCCTCCAACAACATGGCGGAATACGAAGCGCTCATCAACGGGCTCAAGATCGCCGACGAGTTGGGGATCCGACGTCTCGAGGTCCGAGGCGATTCCCAACTCGTCGTCGACCAAGTCATGAAGGAGTCAAGCTGCCACAGCGATGTCATGGACGCGTACTGCCAAGAGGTACGCAAGCTCGAACACAAGTTTTTCGGTCTTGAGCTCAAGCATGTCCCGAGGCGACAGAACGAAGAAGCCGACTCCCTCGCGAAGATGGCGGCGGGTCGGGACCAGATCCCACCAGGGGTCTTCTCCCACGACCAAAGCCAGCCGTCGATCCGACCCAAAGACCCAAAAGGGGCCGACAACGAGTCGACCCCAGGGGAAGGGGTCGGGTCGACTCCCGCGCCTCCAGGACCCGACGTCATGGAAGTCGATGAAGCATCCACGTCGGGGTCGGGCCCTCCAAACGATTGGAGGACCCCATACCTCGACTGCCTCATCCGAGGGGAACTCCCCACGGACAAGGCGGAAGCCCGACGCATCGCGCGTCGGGCCAAGGCCTTTGTCCTTATCGATGGGGAACTCTACAAAAGAAGCCTCACCAAGATTTTGCAGCGCTGCATCCCAACCGAGCAGGGAAAGCTGCTGCTGCAAGACATCCACGGTGGCATCTGCGGACACCACGCGGCGCACAAGACCTTGGTCGGGAACGCCTTCCGACAAGGATTCTATTGGCCAACAGCTGTCAACGACGCTGCGCATATCGTGCGCACTTGCGAAGGCTGCCAGTTCTACGCCCGGCAGACCCATCTGCCGGCGCAAGCGCTGCAGAACATCCCCGTCACATGGCCGTTCGCGGTCTGGGGACTCGACCTGGTCGGACCGCTCAAAAAAGCACCCGGGGGCTACACCCATCTCTTGGTGGCCGTCGACAAGTTCACCAAATGGATCGAAGCCCGACCGGTGGCAAGGATCCGACCGGAAGAAGCGGTGGAATTCTTCCTCGACATCATTCACCGCTTTGGAGTGCCCAACTCCATCATCACGGATAACGGTACGCAGTTCACAGGAAAGCGATTCCTTAAATTCTGCGACGACTACCATATCCGCGTCGACTGGGCAGCCGTAGCGCACCCCCGGACGAACGGGCAGGTCGAACACGCAAACGGCATGATCTTGCAGGGATTGAAGCCTCGGATCCACAACCGCCTGAAGCAGTTCAGCGGTCGGTGGGCAGCCGAACTCCCTGCCGTGCTCTGGAGCCTGCGGACGACCCCTAGTCGGGCCACGGGGTTTACCCCCTTCTTCATGGTATACGGCTCCGAAGCTGTCCTACCAACCGACCTCGACTACGGTGCTCCGAGGGTGAAGGCGTACGATGATCAAGGGAACCAGACGTCCCTCGAAGACGCGATGGATCAGCTCGACGAGGCTCGAGACGTGGCGCTCCTCCGATCCGCCAAGTACCAGCAAGCGCTACGCCGGTACCATGAAAGGAACGTGCGGGGGCGAGCGTTCAACGTCGGCGACCTCGTTCTTCGTCGCGTCACCAGCAGCCAAGGTCGACACAAGCTGTCGCCACCATGGGAGGGGCCTTACATCGTCGCCAAGGTTCTCCGACCCGGCACCTACAAGCTACAGACCGCGGACGGACAAGAGTTCACCAACGCCTGGAACATCGAACAGCTACGTCGTTTCTATCCCTAAAACTCGTAGCTTGTCTATTTTCCGCACCCCCCGAGCAGCGTCCGACCCCTGCTACACAGGGGTCCAACCACGCTCGGGGGCTCAACACCTGTAAGGTGTGCGCACGTATTCCATGTGCAATACGTGCGCGGCCCGACCCTCGCATGTTTTCAAAAAACTCGCGCAAAAACAAGTAAGTCAAAGATAGGAAAGCTTGAGATCGAACTGGTCGGACCGCGAAAGTGCTAACGAGCCCACGGGGGCTATAGCCACAACACTCACCAGTCAAGCTAACGATCGATCCTATCCGCGACTTACGTTTTGCACCGAGCCTCGGCCCCCCACCTAACGTTTAAGACTCAGAGAAGATAGGTCGTGGATAGGAGAAACACGAAGTCGAGTCGGTCGGACTGCGAAACGCCTACCGCCTGCGAAAGGCTACGGCAACGTCGCTCACCGGCAAAAACTAAGTGTCGATCCGGTCTACAACCTACGATTCTTTGGGGACACATAAACGGACGAGTGAGGGACAGAGCGCTTTTTCACGCAAGTGATAAGGAAACAGGCCGTCGAGGTCAAAATCACTTGTAATACAAAAACTTGTTTTTACAAGTTGTCCGGGCGCTTCGGCCTCGGACACCCTAAATACATACTAACATCTACTCCTACTCTTCGGGGGCGGGGGTCCGCTCCTGCTCTGGAGCCGGGGGCCTCTCATGCTCCGGGGTCGGGGGGCGATCCTCCTCCTCTATCCTCGCCGCCAGAGCGTGCGCCAAGGGGGCGACTTCATCTTCAATCTCGTCCAGCTCCGCGTCGGTGTACCCGGGCGCGAACCCCTGACTCATTAAGTCCAGCGCGATGCTGGAATAATGAGACCGGGCGATAGCGAACGCCCGGTGCACGCCTCGGCGGAGTGCCTCCCTTGACGCCTCCCGTGCGCGCTCCTCCACCTGCTCCGTGAGCGCTGCACACATCGTCCGACGGTCAGACCACGCTGCCTAAGGAAAAGAAAGCTAAAAAGAGCAAAGGAGAAAGGGTACCACATACCCGCCACCGCCTCTCGAAGCTTCTTCACCGCTGTCCGGGCGTCGGACAGCTCCGCTCCCAGGCCGGCGGCCACGCCCTCGGCCTCCATCCTCGCCTCCCTCTCCTTCCGGAGCACCGCCCGAAGCTCGCCCACCTGTTGGCTCCTCTCCACCGCCACCACGGTGACGGCGTTGCGAGCCTGGTGGGCGGACTCCAGCTCCTCCCTCAAAACGCGGGCCTCCTCCTCCGCCCCCCGAGTCGGCCGACCGCGGACTCCTCCCGGGTCTGGGCATCGGCCGCCGCGCCGCGAGCAGCGATAAGCTGCCGCTCGAGTGCCTGGCGCCTCCTGAGACCCCCCGAGAGGCGATGTCGGAGTGACGCCGCGATGTTGTCCAACGCGACCATCTCCGAAAGCTCCTCTTGGAGGGCCTGGTCTACGGACCCCACCGCGGCGCCCCCCGACGCCGACCCCTCGGCCACGGGGGCCGTTGGCACCACGGCGGCTGCAGGCCCGCTGGTGCCCGCGCCCTCTGGCGCCTCCCGCGGCGCCACCACCATCGCCTCCGCCCACACCGGCTCCGCCGCCGCCACCTCCCGCTCCGCGGGCCGCGCCGCCTCGACGGCCGTCGCCACCGCGCGCGGGGGCTCCATCGCCCTGGCCTCACCGGCCGCCGATGACTCCGCGTCACCGGCCCTTGGCGCACCGGCGGACGGGCGCCGCGCAAGCGCCTTCTTGGGCGCCGTGGCCAACGCCAGGACCATCCCTCCGACCCTGCACAACGAGCGAGCGGCGGTGAGCAGGACACTTAAAGAAAAGAAAGAAAGAATCAAAACTACTTACCCTGTGGCCATTCCCCGACGACGCTTGGGGGTCGGATCCGACTGCCCCTCCGAAGGGCGGGGGCGCTTCTCGCTCGCCCGCGCTGCCGCCGGCTCCCCCGGGGCAGCCGTGGGCGCCGCCCTCCCGCTCGGGGGCGTGCCGGCCGATGGCCCCGCCGGCGTCGGCGTCCTTGGCGCCGCTCCCGCTGTCGCGGACCCCGCGGCGGGCACGGCCGGGGCGCGACTCGGCGTCGCCTCCGACCTCCGAGGCTCAGACCTCGGTGGCTCCTCCTGTGGGCGCGTCGCAGCCGGACCCCGGGGGCCCGACCCCGAGGCCTCCGGCCTCCGAGCCTCGGGCCTCCTCTCTTCCACCAGCGGGCGCGACCCGCTCGACCCCTGAGGTTTCAACCTCGGGGGCTCCAATGTCAGCACTTGGGCCGGCGGGCGCGACCCGCTCGGCCCCTGACCCCCTTGACGGGGGCCGACCTCCTCCTCCTCCTCCTCCTCTTCCTCCTCGTCGTCGTCATCGTCGTCATCGCTCTCCTCCTCCTCCGACCCCTGGCGGCGACCGCGCCTCTGGAGCTTCGCCGCCTTCTTCGCCTTCGCGGCGTCCTTCCGCCGCTTCTGCTCCTCGGCGGCGAGGCGGTTCGCCTCCCTGGTCGCGGCGTCCTCGGGGACGGGGATGAGGGATCGGCGGAAGACCAGGCCCTCCTGGCACGCATCGAAATAGTCAATATCGACTCTAGAAAAGAAAAAAGACGATCTACAAGCTAAGGATGGGGAGAACTTACAATTTGGACGCTCCCGGGCCACGGAAGGGCCCGAGGATGGTCGTCCAAGTCGACGTCGGCCTCCTCCGGGAGGAGGGTCTCCTTCAGGCGTTGTTTGAGCTCCGACTCGGAGGGGGGAGCTCCCGCCATCACCGACCCCTCCGCGTCCACGCCGGGCCCCATCTGGTCCAGACGGAGCGGGCGGGCCACCAACGGAAGGACGCGGCGGGCGTGGTACTCCGCGATGACCCCAGCACCGCGCACGCCCGCCTCCTTCAGCTGCGCGATGGCCGCAAGGAGGCCGTCCAGCATCATCTGCTCCTTCTTCGGAGCACCCCATCTCCAGGACTCCGGCGCCCGCGCGAAGACCCGCCCCGTGAACTCCGGCAGGGGACCGGCGGTATCGTTCTTAAGATAGAACCATTGACCATGCCAGCCCCTGTGGGAGCTCTTCAGCTTCACGGAGACATAGTCGGCAGCGCGGTTGTTGCGGAGGTGGATACCAGCGCACCCGATCGGCGCCGGTCCGTGCTCCGCGTTCACCAGACTGACGGCGAAGAAATGCCGCCAGAGGTCGAAGTGGGGCTCGATCCCCAGGAATCCCTCGCACAACGCCACGAAAAGGGCGACGTGCTGGATCCCGTTGGGGTTGAGGTGCTGCGGCTCGATGTTGTAATAGTGCAGCAGCCCCCGGAGAAATCGGTGCGCGGGGACGCCGAAGCCCCGTTCATGGAACGGCGCGAACGAGACAACGTAGCCATCCGGCGGGGATGGCACCGTCTCGTCGCCCGGGACCTGCCACTCCATCGCCGCCGTGCGCGCGCGGAGAAGGCCGCGCTTCACCAGGCCCTGGAGGCGGTTTCCACGCACGTCG
Source organism: Oropetium thomaeum (assembly GCA_001182835.1). Lineage (NCBI taxonomy): Eukaryota > Viridiplantae > Streptophyta > Magnoliopsida > Poales > Poaceae > Oropetium > Oropetium thomaeum. The sequence continues at coordinate 11,896 of LFJQ01000067.1, read as the reverse complement.
GACCTCAACCACGACGCCATTGCTATCTGACGAGATTGACCGAAGCAGAGGATTCGGGAAGTAGTGAGAATCGGAGACGGCGAAAAGGCTGGGGGGCTAAGCACGCAAGACAGCGGGAACTCGAAGAGGCAAAAGACTTGAGCGAGGACGAACGGAGCCCGTGGTACGTTTATAAGCTCGGCCGAGGCAACGATTCCCGCGACGCTCCCCCTCGAGCAGCGCGCTCCATTCACTCCCGCGCCAGGTGAGACAGGTAAACGTCTCGTCACGTTTTATTGCTGACGCCTACAGGCTTCGACAGATCGAGCGCCACCGCGCGCCGGCGGACGACGCTTCAACTTATCGGGTTGGGCCAGCTCTGGTACCCCCGCGATACCGAGCGACGGTTCGACTTATCGGGCCGGGCCCGCTCAGGTAAGAAAAACACATGGGCTGAAACATGCCCCGACGGCCCAAAGAGTTCGAAGGCTGGCCCAGCGGATGGGTTCGACAGCCGCTCAGGGCATAAACAGAGTGAGGGGTGAAAAGTGATGGGTCCGCTAGCGGCCAGTACCCCCAGGCGGTCGACCGCCCAGGGGCATCACGATTCGCGTTCGAGTCCCGGTCCGATCCGACCCACGGGTATCTCCCCGCAGAGAGGCAACGAGCCCTCAGAAGCCTATCGAACGGCATCTGAGAACCACGTGGGACGGCGACTAGGAATATTGGGGCTAACCGCCAGCCGGTTCGGCTGGGATCCCCCCGAAGGGATCCCGGGGCTCCACTTGAACTTGCCCGTTAGCAGCTCGATGAGCGTCACGCCTCGGCCATCGAGGTAAGGCGTGGCTCGGCTCAACCTCCTCGTCCGGCGGACGGACGCGCTGGAGGCACGATGCAAAGACGAACCGAACCCCCGACCGGTCACTGCGACGAGCAGAGGACTCGGGGACGGAATCGCAAAAAGAGATCCAACGCGGGGTCGCAGAACCTTAAGTCCCAAGGATGAGTTCGCTCTCGCGAACGAAAATTCCTTCTTGCCGACTTAAGCGACGCCTGATCCCGAGAAGGGATCAGACCTCGCTCGGGGGCTACACCTGTAAGGTGCGCGCTCGCGCGCGCCCCTTACAGCATAAATAAGGGATCACCACGATCGCTCTTCCTCCCGACTTAAGCGACGCCCGATCCCAAGAAGGGATCAGACCTCGCTCGGGGGCTACACCTGTAAGGTGCGCGCTCGCACGCGCCCCTTTCCGGTAGAAACGCTTCTACAGCCACCTCCGATTAGAGCGACGCCCGACCCCTCTTATGCGGGGGGTCGGACCTCACTCGGGGGCTACTGTTGAGGGTCAATACCGGCGATGACCGGTATTAATGATCCTCCGACTGCTTTACGTATAAAGCACCAAGGGAGGTTACTCCGTCTCGCCCGACCCCGACGTCCGGACGGGAAGTGCCCGACCCCTGAGGTCGGACAAAAGTTCCGCCTCGCCCGACCCGACCTCGAGGGTCGGACGAGGGTTCCGCATCGCCCGACCTCCGGGGTCGGACAAAGGTTCCGCATCGCCCGACCTCCGGGGTCGGACAAAAGTTCCGCCTCGCCCGACCCCGACCTCGAGGGGTCGGACGAGGGTCCCGCCTCGCCCGACCTCCGGGGACGGGCAAGACTGGGCGATCCAACCACCCCGGACGGAACGGATGTCCGGGGTCAGTCAAGCCATTAATAAGCTCAAACTCCAGATGGGACGGTGGCGATGACCGCTCCCGGAAGAGTAAATGCGCACAACGAGCATCGTCCACGGGGTGGGCGTCGCCCCAACAGTCCCCTGTCAGAGACTCACCGTCTCGTACGATAGGACGCCCCGGAGCGACGGCCATCACCACGGCGTCATCAAGCCGGCTCCTACAGTGGCGCTTCTCCATACGGATGGGACTCCATCGAGCGACAGCTCGGACCACTCCGTCGACAAGAAGCAACACGGCCACTCCGAAGACGTCATCCACAGCGACCGGCACGGAGTTTGAAGCATCAACAGCGCGGCCTACAGGACATACGGCCATGCCGCCGCCGCCCACTCCCCAGCGCCAACCCTCTGTACGCCCGCCTCCCTCCTTGCAGTATAAAAGGGGGAGGCGGGAGGACGACGGGGGGAAGAAGACTAGTGCAACACACACGATATCTCACCCCACGCCGAACACCTCACAGAGACTTGGGAGCTCATCCCTCTCTCGCCTGTTTGTAACCCCCTACTACAAACTGTCGCGAGTAACACGAGCAGCCTCATCGAACTGGACGTAGGGCACGTTGCCCGAACCAGTATAAATCCTTGTGTCCTCTCGCGAACCATCCGAACCAAAACACGCACTCCACGATACTAATTACTCGTCGGCCACAACGAACGCCGACACACGCATAACAAAAGCTCGAAACGGGCGGTGTGAGGGTCAGTAGAAATCAGACTCACACTCGTTCGAACTTTGTTCAAACGTGACAAGAAGCAAAGAGCATCTTCTAGCAATTTATTTATTTATTTATATATTTGTATTTTTTTAGTTTTTTTAAGCAAATAAAGATAGAACAAACTAGCATCATCTCTAAATGAAGATAGGATTTGTTATAGATAGAATTTACTTTTAGATATCTTCCTCCCCCACACTTGGAATCAAGTGTGTAGAGTCAGAAGCTTCTTCCATCACCAAAAGTATCAAGTTGCTAGAGTTCACGTAATCGTCATGTCCTCAAGCATCGTCTGACCATCATTCTTCTCTATCTTAACCCGTAATGGTTAGATACGAAAAATAACCGAAGATGAAAAGGATAATCTTGACAACATGATCTTATTTTTTTTATTGAAAATGAAAAGGATAATCTGAGCCATCTCCCATAGTGCTTTGCATATGGTTGCAAGCTCGATCATGGGGAATCTTCCACTTGCAGCTATCATTGACGATGTAATCCACACCTCTGACTGTCAATCGTTCTTGTATCATTGAAGTTCCTCATTGAAAGGTTAGTGCCAAACGTGCAAGCACAAAATTTGCAATACTTATGATAGATAAAAGCATCTACAACCATCCTTACATTATTTTGCAAGTTAGGACTCTAAGATGGTTGTAGTTTTCGTGGGTGCTAATGGCACAAGGATGACAAACTCTGGAGACGTGTCATAGGAGCATAGATATTGAAGTTCTATAATCAAGAAACTCCCATGCTCATCTAACTCTTTTTTCAGGCTCAAGAGATGTCGTATGGATGCTCGTGGCCCAAAAACTTTCCTCCTTGCAGGCTTTGTTGCTAAGGATTACAGGGGTTTCCTGATGGTCGTTTAGGAAAGCATAAATAGCCGCACAAGGAGGGGGCTTAGGCTCAAGGGAGCATCTTGATGGTTGTTTTTCTTTGGATAGCTCGTGAGAAAAGATAGCCATCATATCCTTGATAGAACCATCCTCTATTTGTGGGTCGTTCATTGGATTTGAACAAGGTGAAGGAAAGGTCAATAGTGGTTTCACAAGGTTTTCCTTAAGGCTCCATTGGGAAGCACCTTTTGGAAGATGTTTTTCAAGAGGACAGCCTATGAGAAGATCAAAATCAAGGATGGCAAAGATATGAAAATCTAGGTGAACCTCTATGTGACACCCCAGGTATCACCATTGCATAAATCGACAAACTTAAAACCCTAGAAGTCGAACTATACACTTAAAAGCAAAATCGACACTGGCAGTAAAAAAGAAATGTTGTTTAAAATACTCCAAAGAAACACTACAAAAATTTTGACAAATAATAGAACACTATTGTGACACCGCAGGTGTCACCAGGGCAAAGTCGACAACTGTAAATCCTAATCCACGATTTCACTCACTTTAAAGCAGATTCAATCATGGAAATAAAAAGAAATATTATTTAAAATGCTTTAAAAGAACACTATAAAAAGTTTGACAAACAACAGAGCACTTTAGCAAAAATCCGGAGAAATCTCAACTAACAGTGTCGAAATCTCGCTAACAGGAAGGAATCCAAACCCTAACTCTTGACCATCAAAATTTCCACAGAACCCTAGCCATATTTTTACATAACAATTAAGTACACTTCAAAATAGAATTTTGGGAAATTATTCAAGATTTTTGGAAAGGATTTAGACCTCTTAAAAATTCACACAATCTATAATCAACCTAGAAATTCAAGAATTTTTAGAGGCCAAATCATGACTTGAACCTTAAACGAAAAGTGTTGCAAATAAATTCCTGAGGTTGTACAAAATTCTCAGAAATTTTCGACCTCGGGAAGTGTGTCTTTTAAATTGAATTGCATTCCAGCTAAAATAAAAAAAAATCACACTGCTGTTGCCGGGCGGGCTACAGTGCCCCACACAGCCCCCCTGTAGGCACGTTGTGGACTTCAATACCGACGCCCCCTCCTACCCTCCGCACTCCTACGCTCCTCTCTCCCTCTAGCTCTCCCTCTCTCTCTTCCTCTGCCCGAGCCCGCGCCGCCCGACCACCCGACGCCGCCCGCACTGCCGCATGCCGACCCCCCCTGCTGCCTCCCCTACTCCCCCTCGGTTTTTCCTTTAAATTGGTGCGCCACCTCCCCAGCTCCCCCCTCCCCCTCCATTTTCTCCTGTCCCCCGCGCAAGCCCCGTCCCCGACCCCGGCCGCCGGCGCCATAGCCGCTACAACCGCCGCCTCCATAGTGAAATCCACCCCCGACCCCAATCCCCAATCCAATTTCTTTACCAAATCGCTTCCTCTCCACCCCGTGAAGCTCACAGAACCTTTCCCTCCTCCAAAATCGAGCCACCTCGTCGGAATTTTGACTTCACCGCCGTCACCGCCGCCCCCCACGATGAGACCCCCTCTACCGTACCCAAGCTTGATAACTACCATGTTGTGGAGCTTCGTCGTGTCTAGTAGATCGTAGAAAGCCAAGGTTCAATGGCCGGCGACCACCCCATCGTCGGGAATTGATCGCCGGAGCTCACCGGAGACAATCCCCTGTTTTTCTTTTTCCTATTTATTTTCCAGATTATTGCTCTGTTTTGTAAAATATGTAGAAATTCACAGAAAAATCCAAAAATGTCAAACCAAAATTTTTTAGAACCCTCGTGAAAAGTAATAATTTTCTGTTAAATCACTGTTTAACAAATGACCAAAGCTTTGCAGAATTAATTAGAAACATTCCTTTCTGTTTTTGAATTTTAATTTGAGTTCCAGAGCAATGCTAGGGCTAACCTTGGATCCACAAGTACACCATGGTAGTACACACCCTCTGGAATTTTATGAAGATTTTAGGAACACGAAATGGCATCTAACCCTTTTAAAATACTTCAATCTGCCTAGTTTAAATACCATTTTCTAAAGTACATTGTAAAAGTCATTTATAAGGTTAGACCCAAAAGCAAAGTTTTGGATCTGGTGCTCAGGAATGAACACATAAAGTTTCATAATTTTATCCTAAGGTTTACTAGTGCTTTCTAATTTTACAAAATCTAAAAACAGGAACTTTGATAAATTTTTATAAAATATAAACATTCATCTGGGCCCCACCCAAAGCCCAAAATGCTTATTCCAGGGAGTACTACCAACTAAAATAATCTTGAGGAAGAATTAAAATTTTTATTTTAACCCTAATTTAATAGCCGAAGGAATTAAATAATGTTTAACCGATGGAAAGTGTCAAATTAACTTAACTAAAGTTGAGGTTGTTGAACATGCCAACTAAAAGTCACCTCAAGAGAGTTTAATAGATTTTTTTAAACATCATTCACAGATTAAGAATTTAATTTAATCGACGGCGTCGAGTAATTAGGGTTAACCCTAATTCTGGGCGTCGCCAATCTAAACCCTAGGTTATTATTGATAATAACAATAAGTTTCTATTTCATTGAACTTATCATAATCCTACTGCATCATGTAGAGTCTGACGCTCATGAAGTAGCTGTGGATCCAGTTGCCTCGACCGCCGTCGAAGAAGTCAACAACGCTGAAGAACCAGGCAAGCCCCGGTGCACGACCGTTGTTTAAATTTTTCCTTTTATGACTAAGTGTGTCTTGTTTGTGCATTAAGTACTAGGAGTTGATTGAAACCATAGTTGCATTTGTTTCCATAGGAAAACCCTAACGGTAGTTGGTATAGACAACCCCTTAGTCTGCTATGCTTAGTAGGTATTGCCGGTAGAAGTCGAGCAGAGTGGACGCTGCTCGCGAAAGGATAGGTTGTTGAATGAAACTATTTCGTGAGATGGGCCACACGAATGTGAATCAGTAAGAAAGATAAAAGTTTGAGGGTCAGACAAGATACAAAGTAGGTCGGCGACTGGACCGGGTCCAGGGTGACCGTAGACTTGTTTGATCCGTGTGGTCCGAGACTGATCGAGTGTTGAATGTACTGGTCGTATACTGGGTGTTATGGGCCCCAGTAAACCTACGTAGCCTAGTGATTGCAACGTCGAACCTGCCCTACGGTGTCTGACTAGGAGGAGATCTGGGGTGGGCAGCGTGGGAACTCCACAGAAACCGTCTGGGATGTGTTGTCTGGTGGGACGCGGCGCTGCTAAGGCAGGCGTAGGAGGGAATTGACGTTGCAGGAGCTGGTGTGAACGGTTGCCACGTGCGAGTCTGAGACACGCACGTGTCGTACGGTCAGGTTTCCCCCTGCAGGGTATAAAATCGTTTCGAACCGCTGTCGCTCCCAGTTAGTGAGCATGCTCGTGAAACGCACCACATTTTAGTAAATAGGTTGAGACACAAATGAGAAGAAAACATGATTATTGCTATTACTATTGTTTTATTTTATGCTTGCTTAGCTCAGTGCTAACTAAATTTATTTTCTAATCACTTAACCTGTGCTAAAATTGACAAGAGTAGTATAGGCTTGCGAGTCCTTTCGCAAATAAACCTACCCCCATCAGCCAACGTGTCTAGGAGTCGGCTGTAGTCAGCCACTTTTATCGGGTAAGTCTTGCTGAGCTTCTTAGAAGCTCACGCGTTAGCGTTTTGTGGTTTTCAGGTGCAGTCATGCAGGACCCAGCAGGTAGCTTCCATTGGGAGGAGCCTCTCCTCGAGTTTGGGAACCTCCAGTGGGAGTTGTGCGAGTCGCCGCAGTGAAATGTTGAAGTGGCTAGTAGCATGACGCCCGTGGGCACGGCGCATGCTGTTGCTTAAGTCCGAGCGTCGGAGTTGTAATCGTTCTAGTCTTCCGCTGTTATCGTTTTCAAAACTTTTCGCCTACTTTGAAACAATGTATTATCCTACTTCAAAATTTATGAACCAATGATGTATTAAGTTCTCTCTTCTTGTAAATTATTGCTGTTTAGCCCTGCCTGTGTTGTATTGTGTGTACGCTCGCTTCGCCGAGCGTTGCCCAATAGGATCCTGGCTTAACGACTGACCAGATCCGTCCCGAGACGAGTTTTCTAGGCGAGTCGTGTCAACTATTAGTAGTTCGGGAAAAATTAGTCTAGCCGTGTCGAAAACCTTCTTCATCGGGGAAGAAGTCAAACCCTACTTAGAAAGACCTATCAAAATTCTCATAAAACCCTAGAAATATTTTTGCATAACAATAAAGTTCACTTCAAAATAGAATTTTGGAGATTTATTCAGAATTTTTGGAAAAGATTTAAACCACTTTAAAATTTAGACAAACTAGATTATATTTGGAAATTCAAGAAGTTTTAGAGGCTGAATAAGGGTTTGAACCTTAAATAAAAATTGTTCCAAATAAATCCCTGAGCGCACAAAAAAAAAATTTCATTTTAATTTTCAAGTTCGGAAAGTAGGGTTTTCACTTACATCCAGATTGGGCTTTTGAATTAAAACAAAAAAAAGGAGGGGTCAAGTCAATTGAAGCCCGCCGCGCCGCCCACCAACGGCAGCGCGGCAGGGCTGTTGTTCCCGCCAGTCGGTGCTCCTTTTGGAGCGGCGCTTCAATGGCAAAGATTCGGAGATCTCTCCCCCCTCTGTTTCCTCCTCTCCCCTCTCTCCTCCCTCTCTCTCTGGCGCCATCGTTTCTCCGCTCGGGCATGTACCTCCGACCCAGCCACCGCCGCCGCCCCCCATCCATGGCCGCCGCTCCTTTGCATCGATCCACGGCGTGCCACCTCTCCCTCTTCTCTCTCCTTTGGCTCGCTCCCACTCAAGTACTTAAAGCCAGAAGCATCTCTCCCTTCCTTCTTCTTCTTTTCTCTGCCTCTGCGAGTGCCGCCATTGCCGCCAGTACCGCCTCTCCGTCGACAGCTCACTTCGGCACTCCCCGAGCCCCACCACCTCGCCGGTTAAGTTCCTCTCCACCTCCATCGTCTCTCAAACCATCAAGGCCCCCAGCTGAGCCCTAGTTTCGCCAGAACACCGCCGCCCGTGCACTTCGGCCGAGAGCACCGCCGTGACGCCATTCCTCAAACTTCGTTGCCACGGTACAATGCTCCTTCAATTCCTTTCACCGGCTATCTCCTCTGGTCCTTGCGTACCCATTTGACATGATCCCGGCCACAGATGACCGTCGGTGAGGAAGAACGCCTTGCGCCGCCGTCGGTCGTCACTGGAACCACCGCCGGAGCTTCACGTCGCCGACCCTATTTCCCTTCTTCCCCGTGGCCATTATCCCCCTCAAATTGGTGCTCTGTCTCACGGTGATGCTCCACGACTGCTCAATCCCCCTTCCTAACCCCTCTCCGATGAGAAGCTCACCGGAGCGCCGCCCTCTGCCTATTCCTCTGTTCTGTCGTCCTGTTCCACTATTTTTTTCCATTTTCCTATTAATTAGCCAGAGCTTGTAAACTATGTAGTAAATCATGTAAAAGTCTAAAAATTCTAAACCTAATTTTGTTTGAATCATTCAAGAATGAACTAATTTTTTTTTTAAAGCACTTTTTCAAAAATGTCCCTGGAATTTCCTCAATAATTCAATGAATTATTTCTGTTTTTGAATTTTATTTGAAGTTCCAGAAGGTTGCTAGGGTTGATTGTTTGAACCATGATTGTATCTTAGCATTGTGCATCTCCTGCATTTTTACCAGGATTTAGGGCAATATTTGTGCATGCATGTCATTGGAAACACTCCAAATTGGCTAGTTTATTTGTCTTTTTCTAAAATGCATTAGGAAAGTCTTCCAAAAGGCCCAAACCCTTAATCAAAACTTTAGTTTAGATGCTCACTGGTACTTTCATAAAGTGTCATGATTTGTCCATAGGTTTTAGTACATGTTTCTGTTTTTATAATTTTGAAAACAGAACCTTGTTAGATTTTTAATAAATTCTTGGAAGCTCAACTTGACCCCAACCCAGAGCCACAAGTCTTTGTTTAGAGCCTAATTTGAACTAAAAATGATCCGATTCCTGTAAAATTAACTTTAATTTTTATCGGAAAAGTCGTTACGACTTTTACGGTGTTGTTACGGTATTCCCCGATGTCGTAAACGGGCAACGACAGTCGGAGGGCTCATGTTCCTGCTAACGCGAGTGAAAAACCATTCAAACTTAGTATCGTAGTAACCCTAGCCACCTGGTAAAGCCAGTGCATGAGACGTGTTTTGGAACTTTTCCTGGAAACGATGTCCATGTAGCACCCGATATCGGAACCGGAACCTGGGAACCGGGAACCCGTATCCGGAATCGGTAAAACTATTTTGGCATAACTTGAGCTATAGACCTCCGTTTGACATGGTTCTTTTGCATTATGTTCGTGGTCTCAGTAGCTACCTAATGTCACATACTAACAATTACCTTTATGGTTATTATTTTATAATAACAAAATATTGATAAAATCGAACATAAGTATAATAATAATGCTAATAATCATCTAACTCTAGTAAGTAAATATTATCAAACTTAAAGCTAATAACAACCCTGCCCCAACCCATCCGCTTAGAGCTACTAATTTATAAGTAATTTTAGAGCTAATGGTGACCTTAATCCTAATAGTCACCCTAATTAGAGATCTAGTGCTAGTGGTGATTTAAATGGTTAAACAACAATTAACAATAAGCATCTTAAACCTGCCCCTTTAAGAATAATTAGGATTTCAATCATGAGCTAGACTCTTGACCATCATTAATTAACTCTAAATAGTATAAGTAGTCTAAGTAAATTAGTTTCCTAAGGTGTATTACAATGATAGTGACCCTAACTTAATAAAAATTTCCATTTCATCATTTCTAGTCTATCTCGTAAAATGCCTAGTAAATCAAGGAAAAACTAAAAATGGTGAACCCAAGTTTATTGGAATCCTTGTAAAATACACGAAACATCCGCTGAAACACTTTTTCATGAAACTCCTTGAATGGATAGGAGACCTTCTGTTTTTACCTTACACCTATAGAACCAGGACTTCTGGCGGATGTGCGTCATGGCAAGCAGAACGCTAATGCTCTGATTTTGCCTAATATCTGACTTCCAAAACTTTCTCAAATTAGAGCTTATGTCAGAAGTGCGTCATGACAAGCAGAACGCTAATGTTCTGATTTCGCCTAACATCTGACTTTACAAAGCTATTCTCAAACTGGAACATCAGTCAGATGTGCGTCCGGCTCAGCAGAACGCAAGTGTTCTGTTTTTGCTCGACATCTGGGGATTTCAAAACATCTAGAATGAGGACTTCTATCAGATGTGTTGTGGTACTCAGAACTCAATGTTCTGATTTTACATAACATCGGGCGTTCCCGAACTCATCTGGAGTTGGAGTTCTGTCAGATGTATGTCACAACACCAGGGACTTAAATAACGTCTGGAGTTCTAGAGCTCATCCGGAGATGGAGCTTTTGTCAGATGTGTGTCTCGGCAAACACTCCTCCTGTAAATTTTCCCCAGAACTTGACCTCAATAATACCCCCTTTCCTACCTGTGAATAACCTCCTAACAGAAGATCGTTAGAATTGCTATAAAACGTAGGGACTTCAGTACAAACAAACAACCCAACCCCAAAAATCATCTTTCCAATAGCACCATCCGATGAAGATCACCTCCTAACAAAATCTAGAAGATTTCACAATAGGCCATGGTTGGTAAGCAAATAATCAACTTATCTAACAGCCGAAGTCAAAATAATAAATGATAGTTGAAACCACCTTGTCAAAAGTAACCTCTTGATTACTCTTTAACAGAACCACCATATTTCCTTATTTAAAATAAAAACTCCTCTCCCTATTTGCATCATGTAGACATCAAAGAGAACGCTGTAACTAACAATCCCGAGTCTTCAATCCCCGCCGAAGTCGTCATCACCAACGAAGCAGGAGATCCAGGCAAGCCCCACTGCACAACCAAGATTTAACTTTTTCTTTTTATATCTATGTGTCAAGTTTTTGTGCATTAAGTTCTAGGAGTTGATTGAAACCCTAGTTGCATCTATTTCCGTAGGAAACCCTATCAGTAGCTGGTATAGATACCCCTTTAGTATGCTATGCTTAGCAAGTATTCACCGGTAGAAGTTGAGTAGAGTGGATGCTGCTCGCGATTGGTAGGATATTGATTGAAACATTCACCTGAGACATACGACACATGATGATGGATTGATTAAGGAAAGATCAAACTTTGAGGGTCAGACAGGGTACCAAGTAGGTGGGCGACTGGACAGGGTGCAGGGTGACCGTAGACTTGTCTGATCCGTGTGGTCCAAGCCTGATCGAGCCTTGAATGTACTAATCATATGCTGGGAATAATGGGACCCAGTAAACCTACGTAGCCTAGTGATTGCAAAGTCGAACCTGCCCTACGGTGTTTGATTCGGAGGCGATCTGGGGCGGGCAGCATGGGAACTCCACAAAAACTGTTTGGGACGTGTTGTCTGGTGGGATGCGGCGCTGCTAAGGCAGGCGTAGGAGGGAATTAACTTTGCAGGATCTGGTGTGAACGGTTGCCACGTGCGAGTCTGGAACGCACACGTGTCGTATGATTAGGTTTCCCCCTGCTGGGTATAAAAATCGTTTCG